>OZ004353.1:20264400-21617066 GCA_963924445.1 Philereme transversata
GAAAGTTTAGATACTGTTGTTCTGTGTTTAACTATAATACGTGTTTTCCTAAAGAATACAATCCGGGCCCCTTTAAGGTAAGAGTAGGTAGATATAATATAATATTATTGCTGGTCATTACACACAGCGCTATCTAGCCCCAAACTAAGCAGAGCTTGTACTATGGGAACCAGATAACTGATAGAATACTTATATACTTTTTTTTTGTAAATACATACTTATAATATATAGAAAAACACCCAGACCCGGAACAAATATCTGTAGATCATGCAAACATTTGTTACGCGGCGGGAATCGAACCCGCTACCCCCTGCGTCTCAGCCGGCTATACGCCCACTGCGCCATGGAGGCAGTCCGGAGATAGGTTTCTTCTATATCTTAGTGCTCCATCTTAGACCACATCATCACTTACCATCAGGTGAGATTGTGGTCAAACGAAGTTCTATCCAATTAAAAAAAAAAACGTTGTAAACATTTATTATTTAACACATACCTTAAAAACAAACAAGTCCATCCATAGGTTGGCTGGAAGAGATCGCGTTAAGCAATACGGCCGCCCATAAAAGCAACGCGTATTAGGTGTTAAGTTTGTAATTTGGTGTTTCAATAACGTGTTACCTATCTATCTATCTATTATTATATATTTTTTATTTCTGATTTCAGTGAAATTTGGAATACAGATAGAGTAAGACTGGAATTAGAATGGTTACTTTTTATCGGACTGCACCGAAAGAGAGTAATTAATGTTTTTATTTTCAAACAACGTGTGCAAACCCGTTATCAAATTAATATTATAAATGCGAAAGTTTGGATGCTTGTTTATTTTTTTTATTTGTTGCTACTCAATCACGTCATAACGGCTTAACCGATTTCGATGAAATTAGGAATATAAATAAATTATGATCTGTATTGAGACATAGGCTTCTTGTAACTGAAAAACTGCGCACGCAAATCCGTGGGCGGAAGCTAGGAAGCTATATTTTGTGGTTTTGATTAAGTTCATGTGACTGAAAACATGATGACAAGAATATACTAATTCTTGTGATTATTACGCAGTACAAATGTCAATTTTGGTATTACTACGGGTACTCTTTTAGGTACATTATTATTGATTAAAACGGGTATTTATCGCGTATGTACTTTTTTTATTTGTTATCCCGACGTTTTGGCTGTATTGCAACAGTCGTGGTCACGGGTTGACTACCGTACTTGGAGCTACCGTTGAGAAGTGATGGCAGCTGCAGCAAGTACCCTCACTTGGTCTTCAGAATTAGAAATGCCCTCGTTCATATTACGACACACTACACTAACCTTATTTACGCACTGTGTCGACCGATAAAATATAATAAAAAAATAAAAAAGGTGCAACCGCGATAAATACCAGTGATCGCGAAAGTTTGAAAATACCATAGGTACATTTTTTTTAAGTTCCAATTGTGTTGCAATAATTATGGTCTAGATGGAAAAACGACCTGATAAAATTTTTTGAGAGCCATTGGGGGTAAGCAGAAATCCATGGGGCAGTGACGACCTATGGCTGATATGGTGATGATAATGATTTTGTGAATCAGCAAGATAAAAATAAAAAAAAAAAAATAAAAAAATAAAAAGCATTTATTAAGGAACAACAAATATACAGTCATGTGTACAGTTTAAAACGATGATGCCTGTATTAGTATGAATACTGTGTTACAGACACCAACGCCCTCCTCCTATATATCTATGAGTTCCAATCAGGTAAATGGTACATTATCATAAAACTAAACTAAAAATACTAGTTATTCTCCAACAGACCAGAAGGATCTGTGTGGGTGGATGTATTTGTGAGTGTGTGTGTGAGTGTGTGCGTGTGTGTGTGCGTGTATGTGTGTGTTTGTATGAGGGTGTATGTGTATGTATGTGTGTAATGGAGTGTGTGTTTTTGTGTGTAGGCACTATTTGGGAATCTTTAGGAGCTCCTCAGTATCTTCGTAATTTAAAGATACAAAGAGTACTAATTTAGAGATACAAAGTAAACAACGTAAATCCTATTTAACCCGGCATAAAAAACTCATAAACACCGGTAATAAATTAAAAAGCTACTTACATACAGTTTTATATTTCTAGCACACCCATAATTTATACTCTACTTTATTACCTAAAGCCTTGCAATAGTATGATATTGTGCAACGGAATTGCAGCGTTACTCTTTAATGAGAATGTAATGAATTTCCCGACGAGCCATAAGCTCAGGTATTTGTGCAGGACTTCATGAATAAAATCTGCTTTAGGATGCGGCAAAGTTGATAGCTTTATGTTTACTAGATGCTAGAGCGCAGGGGCTGAAATTCGATAGGAATTCGTACAACTTTTTTATCTTTATTTTAGCATTCACCCGTCACCCCCCATAAAAACTAACTATTCACACTACTCTGTGTGCGAAATAAGCCTTAAAAGGGGTACAAAGTTTTTCTGTATATTAGCTGGGAAGAGTCCTGTGTGATCATTATCCTCATAGTAGTCAATCAAACGATTGCCCACTGCTGGGCATTAGTAAGCGTTTTTATTTTTACTCAGAAAACTTTCGTGATTTATTTCAATCGTTATTATAAATACGGGATTTATCATATACTGTTTTATCGGTGTGTCGACCCTGCTGATGGTTCACGAAAACCGAAACATTGTCGATCGAAACACCGAGAAAACGGTACGTGATAAATGCCGTATTTATAATGTTTTTTTATATAACCTGGTGAGGGAACAAGCATATGGCCCACGCGATGTTAAGTGGTAACCATCGCCTTTATCAAAGTATTGCCGCGTAGGTCACACACCTTAAAAACGTGCCTATGCACACTCTCTCAAACGCCACTCCAATTATTATTGATCCTGGATCTTATTCGAATCAAGGTCTCAACCTCTTCAGCCTGATGTAGAAATCACACTTCAAACTATCACACTAATATAATAAATGCAAAAATTTGGATTTTTGTTTGTTCCGCAACACATTTTTTAGTACGTTTCCGTTGTAATAGATATACATTTAGCACGTGTTCTACTGGCTAAATTGGTAGTGTGTTATACGTATAAAATATATTTTTCATGTTAATTATGCATACATATGTATGCAGTAGTTTTATCTTTGCCTATCAATTAATGTGACTGCCTCCGTGGCGCAGTGGACGTATAGCCGGCTGAGACGCAGGAGGTAGTGGGTTCGATTCCCGCCGCGAAAGAAATGTTTGGATGATCAACAGATATTGGTTCCGTGTCTGGATGTTTTTCTATGTATAAGTATGTATTTACAAAAAAAAAGTATATAAGTATTCTATCAGTTATAAGCTCTGCTTAGTTTGGGGCTAGATAGCGCTGTGTGAAATGTCCAGCGATATTTATTATTTAATGTTTTTTCTTCTTAACTCTTAAACTTTTTTTTTTATTATGGAGATAGAATAAGCCTATGGCCCACCTGATGGTAACCATCGCCTATAACAAAGTTTGCCTCGTAGGTCACGCTCCTTGGGAATGTGCCCTACGATGTACTTCCCCGCGTCCATCAACTTGAGGTGTAAAGCCTAATTTGCCTGTAATTTCACCGGCAACCATTCCCTTCAAACCGAAACACAGCATTGCTGTGTATTATAGATAGTAGAGTAGATAGAGAAATAGGTATGGTGGTAGCACTTCCCCGGGCGAGCCCTTTCACAAGAAACTCTACTACTCTTAAAACTTAACGAGATAAAAAACCATTTAGGCAAGTGCAAACTAAGGCTTTTCTTATTATACCCCATTTGACCTAGTAGTGTTATCTTGAAACAACTCTCACCATTTTGACCCCTTTGATAATCTAAATATTATTTTAGATTTTTTTTATTGCAATAGAGTTGGGCCCGTATTAATTGTACCTATAACGTTTTCAAATTTCTATTTCTTTTTCGGGCTTACCCAATCAACTACTTAATCAACTGTTTTAAAAAAAAATAAGTATTATGTCGGGAAATCAAGTCGATAGCTTCAGTAGTTGCTGAGATAATCGACTGTGACAGATGGACAATGTCGCACCAGGGCACCGTTGGTTGTTCTGTTAGTTCGGAGCCCTAAAAATCAGGCATGCATTTGGAGGAACAGCAGGAAAGTGGCAAAACCACAAAACGCAAAACATCCCTCTGTTTTCGCCAGCAGGTTAAAATGCCAATCGACTAAACACATTGAAATCTATTCTTTCTTTCTCATTACACTTACTTTCTCATTCCTGGTATCACGGTCTCCTAAAGACTCCATAAAAGCGAACTTAATACGCCACAACGTCGGTTGATTTTTTCCTGTTCGTTTTAACACCTTTTGCATTCATATTAAAACCGTGCCTTTGAGATTTTCGGCTCACCGGGATAATCTTCTGTTGTAATTAAAAATTTAGGTATTATACCGAGAAATAAACGAAAGGAATTTAATGCAGTGATTTTGAAGATTTAAATTGTTGTGTGCAGGATGTTGCAGGATTTTGGCGACGAAATAATTAAGTAACCGCGTTCAATCCTTTGTGAAAATAATGCTTTGCATTATTATGTCAAAGAGTTATTATATTGTTTTTTTTTCATTAATCACGTATTTCCTATTTAAATAAGATAGGGTTCACCGTGTTAAAATAATGTTAGAGATTTACTCGTTTTTTTGCTTTCGTAGCCTGGATTTATTTGGTAATTAAGATAGCTCGAAAAATCTATCAGCTTTATAGATCATGCCATTGTCGAATGATTACCAAACCTATTTTTGCCTGAAAATTAAATTAAATTAAATTAAATTCGTTCATTACACTTAAACATAACTTTAAAACATTAATCTAATACGATATATCTAAAACTACTACTACAAAAAAAAATACAAATTATAATTGTAATACCACAAACATTCATTTTTGAATTGATTTAAGGTACATACTAAAAAAAGCGATGGAAGATAATGTGGTTGATCTCTACGAAGATGGCGCGACGATTTAGATCCTGAATACCTACTAGCACAAGACCAGAGTAATTGAAAGAAGTTAGTAAAATCATGTAGGTTAGTATTATAGTAACAAAAATGTATGTAAACATTTGCTTATTTCCCAAGAACCATCCATAGCATGTCACTTGTATAAGTGGCTCTAAACATGCGTAATGCACCGAGCTTGTCCGCAGGTAATGCATCGCGGCGATCTATCATTTATTTCAACGTCAGAAATCCATTACACCTCGTCCTCTGTTGCTATACAGAGAAACTCAAACAGAGAAGAAGCTTCGATAACGGCTTACACTACTAAATAGTTGTGGAGTATTATTTTTTATTATTAATTTATTTAATTCAGATAAATACAACCATAAATTACATAATTCCCTAAAAAACTAACACAAAATCTTGAAATGTAGCAATAAAGAATTAAAATAAATAGGCACAATATTATCACAAATAACAAATAAAATAAAAATGAAATAATAAATTAAATTAAATTAAAATGTCAGATTATGCATATTAAGTTTTAAAATTAGATTAAATTGAATTGAATTGCAATAGGTAGGTACATATTGAAAATGAAAATTATAAAATAAAATGTAAGTTATATGGAACATATCATAATTGGGCATTGGATTGGATTGGGCAGTCCAGACGTGATTATCTGGAGTAGGGAAGCGACTTTCTTGCTATATTTGATTTACAGTGTAAATTGTACACCTCTCTGACATCACTCCAGAGAACGTGTTCATCGACATCAGTGGTAAAGAACTCATACATTACCCCTTTATGTTTCGTGCTTCGGAGGGCACTTAAAATGTCGGTTCCGGCTTTAAATTTGTCATCAAGCCATGTCAGAGGCCTCGGCGGCGTTAAAACTCCTATACCGGAGTTGACCACTAGATCATACGAATTCACGTTTTTTAGTTAATTATAAATTCATATTTGATTTTTTTTAGTTTGTGGAGGGGTATAAGACTACTTTCTTAGTAAATTTTCATGCTTAAGCGACATCCATCATGATCATTTTGTGGCATACTATTTTTTTTTGAAGTGAATACTTCTTAAGGCGCGTTGGGAATTTTTGAGATGAGAAAAAACCATTCTTGAAAAAACTAAACACTGTTACCGCTACCGACACCGTTCCTGACGATTCAAAAATACATATGTAATTGTTTAAGTTTTCACTTCTGTCGGCATTCCCGGAGTGCCACTTTTTTTTGAAAGGTTTGTTTTTTAAAACTCTCAATTTTAATTATTATTTTTAACTAAGCAGGGCGTATAAAGCATATTCTTAATTTAATCGGTATTTTTTAAACTTATGTTTACTCTGTTTGTTAATGTATTGTGGTTTCTCGCCTCGCCAACTCACACTATCTAAGCAAATACAGTAATGGAGTCGACGTCGAGCGATACAGTTGACGTTAATAAATATTTCGAGGTGAAAGAGTCGCGAAATAGCTTTTTCACGTTTTCGGAGAAAGCTGTAGCTCTGTGTGAAAAGTATGTTGTAGTCAATTTATCTGCACGTGACACTTTAAAGAGTGTTTATTTATTTTGTATTATGGTCAATGATACGTTTTTAAGTATTCAGGCCCAAAAGTCAAAATTCAACAGAAAAAATTAAGTAAAATACAATAGTAAAAACCACGCTGTTCAGAAAACAGAATTGACTGTGATTTTTTGCAGAGAGAAAGAAAGGATCTGATTTTTCTAGCATTTTTCTAACTTTCTTTGCCCTCTATAGTTCCAATGCCAGACATTTCATCGCCAACTCAAGCGTCATTGTCAAAAAATGGTCCATAAAACACGGGCCGAACTCAGTAACGATTGACATTTTTATCTGCGAACAGTACCTAAAACTAGAAAGAAACAAGTGAAGGTCGGAACATAAACCTCCCTCCCTACTCCATAAATAAAAACTTTGGACAGAGGCTTCGAAACAAAACTTTTAGTAAAACAATTACATCAACAACTTTCAAGATTTAAAGGGTTCACCACTTATTACTTTCGACCAAGTTTCGGCTAAATATTATTTTGAGTCGATGGTTTTTGCTACTTTCCTTTTTCACACTTTGAAGGTCATTGCTAACAGAACTTTCAGGTTAAAACGAAATAAGTTCAGAAATTAAAAAATCAATGAAAAATGCAAAACTTTGGTTGCATAACCAACGACAAAGTGAACAAATAAATAGACTTAGACAAGATTTGGCACTGTAGCGGTTCAGCCACAGATAGGGTAGGTAGGTAGGTCCTACAGAATGTGAAATAAAAAACTGGTTAGCGTTCCACACCTGTAATGTCCGTTATGCACAGCCGTACAGATTCACACTCAATGTAGGTAGGTAGGGAGCATTGAATCACTGGCCTGAGAAGCGACGGGTCCCGGCCCTAGGCGCGTCAGGGTAGGTGGTAGGCTCGTTCCAGAGAGCAGCTGTGGGTCCCTCCGTAGTCGGTATCACCACTCGCCGATTCGGCGAAAGTCACGGCCGCGCAGTCGTCGTGACTTGGCAATCCAGCCGCCCAGTGGAAAGTAGCAGTAATCGTGTAGATGGATGTAATCGTATTTTTTTGTTAGTCGACAGATTTTAATGCGGGTCTACCCCAACGACCGTCAGTTCTTCGAGGTTTGTGCTCCGCCCACTGCCACTTCAGATTGCTAATCCTCTGGTCTTTGTCAGTGACATTCATTCATCATTCATATTTCAATCAAATAATGAAGTTGAAAATCTTCTTACCATTACCACTCCACTACCACTCTGGATGGTCGTTAGGCTTTTATTTTGCTAAAAAAGTTCTGTCAAGATTTCTCAAGTAAAAACAAATGAACATAGTAATTTTAAAACCCATAGCTTTTGAAAGCCAGAAGAAGTGAAAAATGCGTATAAATGCCAGTATTATGCTAATATAGGAAATCTTCTCTGCTTACGGGAATTATGTAACACAGTTATCTGGTAGATTAATCTATTAGTTCATAATTGCTCAATTAGGCTTCTCGGGTCTCCCATTTGCGTTCCCCGTAACTTCTTGTTGGATTCAATTTGTACATAATTCTTGGTGCCGTTGAATTTGTAATTCCAATTCCATATTCTAACTTAATGTATATAAGTTTATAATTATAGCGCCGTGCTTCAAAAGCACCTTATTTATCTCTTGTACCTTAGAAGAAGGGTAGGCCTTTGGTGTGGGACGCCACGTGCGTCAATACCCTAGCACCATCTCATCTGTCTGGTACAGCAGTTGGGGCCGGTGCGGCAGCAAATTCAGCGGAAAATCTTAAGCGGCGCAAATATAGAAATCTTGACAGAGCTTACGTTAATGACCCATTTGTGGTCAAAACCCACGCGTTATCCATGAACCCATCCATGGAGTAACGGGGCCTATCGCGTTTTCAGAATTCTTTCTGGGCGTCTGGTCGAAGCGACGTGTCATCCGAGAGCTGGTGCTTATCTGGATCAACGCTTAAGCTTGCAATTCAGCGGGGCAATGCAGCCAGTGTCTTAGGTCGCCTGGTAGTGATCTGGAGCAGTTGACCTATCTATAGATCGTTTGCAACGGTCTTTAGGCGATTCAACTGTTTCTTCTGTATTTTATTATATATTATTTTTGTTATTAAAGGCCTTGTTTATAGGTCTGTCAAAGATAGATCTGTCATCGTATACATATTATGTATCCCTATTTATATATTCTGCATGAGTAAGTACTATCTCCTGTAGCCTATTATTTTTACAAATGTTCTGCTTAGTTGTAATTAGTTTGTTTTTAGTTATTTCTATTATTTACTGGCATTTGTGATATATTTTTGACATACCAATATTATGCAATGTAATGAAATTGTGAATAAATGAATTCTGAATACTATTTGTTGCCGAGTTGAGATGAGACAAATAAATAAAATTAAAACTGTATCAGCTGTTTTTAATAGGGATTACGTAGATCTATAATTTTCTTGGCAAGACGAGAAGACGTTATATGGAGTGGCGGCTACGCGAAGGCTGTAGACTACCTGGCAGACCACCAGCTCATAAGGTCAGTATCGTGAAAATGGCGGGATTTCACTGGATTCGATTGGCACAGGTTCGGAATAAATGGCTTGCTATCTACTACTAAATCTTTGAATCAGCTTAAAGGATTCTTTTAGAATCACTAGAAAAAATTATAACGTCTCAGAAGTACTGACTTGAACTCAAAAGCATACAGTTTTTCTCCAGGTACAAACAATTAAGTAGAATAAAACCTGAACCCAGAAGGTAATTCTAGGTAAAAAGTGAGATATTTGATCAGTCCCTTAGAAAAACCATAAAAAAGCTTCGCCAGCGAATCGGCTGACAAAAGCCTGTAAGGTATAAAAATTACATTGCAAAGCATACAAAACGCTAGGCTGCGGTTGTAAATCGACGGGGATACAAGGGAGAAATCCTTTTTACGAGATTTACTGACGGGATTCGGCGGGTCGTTCCGTTGCTACGCCTGCTTAGATTTGGTGAGTGGAATAAGGCATGAGATGAAGTGTCCTTACACTTCCATTTAAGTTCCATGCACCGAATGCGGTTCGGAGCGGCGGAATTAGAGGTGGCCCCGCGCTATTCCGTGTGCATTGTTCACGCAGTGCGGCGGTGGACGACACTACGGGCAAAGCGGAGTGTAAAAAGACGACGCGATGAAAAATAAAACCCGATATCACCTGAGCATAAGAAGACTATATAATATTTCTGCCGTGTTTAGGTTTGAAGGGTATGATTGCCGGTGAAATTACAGGCACATGAGGCTTTACACCTGTATGCCTCAAGTTGATGGACGCAGAGCCGTGCATCGTAGGGCACGTATATAAGGTGCAGGACCTACGAGGAAATAATTTGTTATAGACGATGGTTACATCTTAAAAGGTGGATCATAAGCTTACTCCAACTAAGAGAAGTAAAAAAAATAATTAAACTATGCAAGAAGGTGAAAGAAGAAAGGTGAATAAAAAATATTAAGCTTATGACTTTTACCAAACACTAAACCAAAGGCCTCAAAGACCAAAGGCGAGGCTCCGATGGAACAAAGGTACATAATAATATCTTGTTCCTTACTGCAGCAGGAAATATCTGATTCGAAGCTAATAATGTCGCAGATCACAATTTTTCATGCAAATTTTCACAAAGGATCCTATTTGTAGTTTTTTCTTTTCTTCTGTTATAAAGTAGGGGGATATATTTATGCCTTTCGTGCGTTCATTAGGGATATTGGGAGAAAAGGATTGTGAGAGTATCATCATCATTACATAGCCGTAGGACGTCCACTTCTGAACATAGGGCTCCGTATTAAATCTGTTCGTGTGTATGTGTTTGTCAAATATTCTTACTGGTAATCTTGGAACCTTGTTAAAAGGTCTTGGCTGGTATCCAGGTGTTTCTGCCCAGATATGACAGTAGGATCAAAGTACTTACAGTTTTGCCCTATTAGACATACCTTGCTTTTTGGATGCCAATTTTGCCCTAATTCTAAGTGTAGGGATTCCTTGTAAGCACATTCAATAAAATCTTTATTCTGCTTGCCATTTTACTAAAATACTCTTCAATAACCGATTTACAATAAATAACGTGCAAGTCGGCCACACCGCTTTTATCCGGATTGTAACCGGTTTCCACCGGATTGATCCGGATCGGCCCGGTGAGCAATACCGAGGAAATACTTTACGATCGTAGCCGGGCTGAGTTAAAATTCTCACCGGTTACCTACGGTTATTTAAACTTGGTACGAATCGCTCCTACTAGTGAAAATCGAAAGAAAGTCACTCTGTTCTAGATTTTGTATTCATAAAAAATTTGGTTTGATTGATTGTGGATTATTATCGAAATCCCCTCCACTACGTCTCCACCGTTGCGTAGTGGGGATTGATCATTTAAATTTAATTACATCATTGTAGGCACTCAGAATCTCCACTAACAATTATACGACGTAGCAGTTCGGTATTAAGTTTTAAAACATTTAGATAGAAATATGCATAAAGTTTTTTTTTGTACTACTAAGGTAACAAATAAGCATACAGCCCATCTGATGGTAAGCGGTTACTGTAGCATTTGGACGTTTGTAACACCAAAGTAATATTCCATTTTATTTCATGTAAATCTGAAATATAAATTGACCATGTAGCATTTCTTCGTATTTACTACTTGCATCGGTTTTTTTTAGATTAAAAATAAAAGAAAAACTGACCATATATAATCTATCGTGTTGGTAACACTATACCCGTCACTGATGTAGAGCTGAACTCCTGGTACCAACTTGAATACCCATTATGCTTGGGACCAGCATCTTGCTGTTATAGGGTCGGGTGTGTATATTTCAGATTGACATTCATAAAATTACAATTGGACGACACTTAGGTAAGTTAGTCCAATAATCAATTAATTTTATAAAAATCAGAAGGTTTCAGACATGCTATGCCACGTCTTCTTGTCTATAAAGATAAAGGTGGAGGATCTAGGGATCGGCTTCTCCTAAGATTAATTATTATTTTAATAGTACAGTTCCTTGTGAAAGAGCTCGCCCGCGGAAGTACTACTACCATACGTATTTCTGCCACTAAGCAGCATCGCTGTGTTTTGGTTTGAAGGGTATGGTTTCCTTCTCTGTTATAAGCGATGGTTACCACTTAACACTTAAATCAATACAATACAATACAATACTTTATTAATTACTCCATAGTTACAAGTCATTTTCAACAGTAACTTATTATTATAAGAAAATAACAATTAGTTAACACCAATAAAGTTATTAATTTAATTATAATAAAATTCAAATTCATTTAAAAAAAAATTGTACTAGTCGCGGTGCGATATCTTCTTTTTCTTAGCGTGTCAATAGCTCTACTTATATTGTGTTAGATAGGTACTTGGCTACATTGATGGCGTCAGGAGAACCCATTTTTAAGTCTTCCATTGTGCAGGTGTTCGGGCACAAAGGGCACATTAGCAGGTGTTTCATCGACTGTTCAGGATCACCACAGTCGCATTGCGCTTGGCTGGGATCCCTGAACCCCCATTTGCACATGTTGACTCTGCAGCGACCAACCTGTGGGCGAAGCCTATTTAAGGACTTCCACACTGGCCACGGCAGGTCGTGCCCTGGTGGAAGCTGTTCTTGAGTGGTGGGGTGGGGTGGCGGGGGGTTACTATCTATCCACAGTGCGCGTCTAGTAACAGATGGGGTCGTCGCTGGTGGCCTCGTGGAACGCTGAAAACTCTTATGACTTTTCAGGCGGCCTTGTGGAATTTGCTGGTTATATAGAGGATGTCGACTGTCATGCTCCTGCTTATATTTTTCTATGGAGAGGGTGCGAGTAGAGAGTCTCCTCGCGGCGCATCTTGGAAGCAGCTAGGTCACGGTAACGCAGTGATCTAGGCTGACTTATCTCTACAACACAATGGTTCTAACACTTAAATACTTTGAGCCAATGGTAAGATCTAGACTGTAATTCCCACGCGTCGTGAGGTAAGAGGTAATTCCAACTCTTACCGTTTGCTGACTGTTGGGACCATACACGCGATGATTGAACAACGCTACGTGCTTCTTGAATTTAAAAACTACTGGTGGCTAAACTTATTCGATACTAGCTGTTGCCTGCGACTTCGTACGCGTTACACTACTAAATGTGTTGGAAACCTAGAAATAAAGTTAAACTCGCTGTTGCAACTTGACTTGACACCCATTTTTATCCCATTCGACCTGATTTATGGGATAAAAAGTAGCCTATGTATTAAATTAGGTTATAATCTACGCACATACTAAATTTCATCGAAATTGGTTAAGCCGTTACGATGTGACTGAGTAATAAACAAATATATAAACATATATCCAATTTCAACAAATCACGAAAGTTTTCTAAGTAAACATCCAAACATTCGCATTTATAATACTACTAGCTTCCGACCGTGGCTTCGCACGCGCGGTTTGCCAATTCAAAGTAACTTGTATGTTATTCCAAGTCATAGTCACATACCTACCATATATACATATATATATTATACATACATACCGAATTTCATCAGAATTGGTTCCGCCGTTACGACGTGATTGAGTAACAAACAAACAAATAAACAAATATCCAAACTTACGCATTTTAATATTAGTGTGATTTATAATACGTAGATTATAACCTGGATTAACATTGGCCACTTTTTATTGACAAATCACGCGTGCGAAGCCGCGTGCCGAAGCTAGTTGACATATAAATGAAAAGTTTCAAGTGTCTGCAGTCCCGACCTGTAATTTCACCTGAAACATAAAACTGGCATAAAACTGGTAAGTTGACACAAGAGGCATACATAGTATGGTTGTAGCACAGATTTAGGCTGGCATGCACAACAATCCCTAAACATATTTAGCGAATAAACATGTTTAAATTTGACGTATTTATGTAATTTGACAAACTCCTTAAATCATATTTAGCCACTAAATTAGGCATCGTTGCGCGTATGTAAGAGCCTAGCTAATAAATTATGTCACAATAGCTTCCGCCAGCGGCTTCGCACGTGTGGTTTGTCAACAAAAAGTAGCCAAATTTCATCAAAATCGGTTCAGCCGTTACGACGTGAAAGAGTAACAAACATCCACACATACATACAAACATTCGAGAGTATATTATTAGTAGGATTGCTTCTAATAAAATTTATAATAAAAAATGTTCATTCCTTGAATATCTCGTATCGTTCAGTAAATTGTGTGCATCGAATTTGTCCGTGCACTAGCTGTAATCCCAACTTCACTCGCTAATCCACACTGCACTTTTGTCAATGTCTTAGCTAAGAGGCACTATAAACAACAAGGCTAACAGTATTCTTATTTACGACAATACTTATTTTGTGGTTTATCGATAGCCTGAGAAATCGAGTTGGGAACTCGATTTATGGGTATCGAGTTTTTTTTCAGTCGAGATACATATTGGCCCGTATTTTTATGGTTTTTTATATATAGGCAGTCTAAATGTTAGTATGCGTGTAAAATGTTTACTGCACGCGGTATGAAGGTATAAAAAGGGTGACTAATCAACATTGAACTAAGAGTAGTAGAGTTTCTTGTGAAAGGGCTCGCCCGGGGAAGCGCTACCACCATACCTATTTCTACCGCCAAGCAGCATTGCTGTGTTTCGGTTTGAAGGGTATGGTTGCCGGTGAAATTACAGGCATATGAGGCTTTACAGGTGTAAGTTTTTTTTTATTTGAGCTGGAGTTGGAACAAGCATATGGCCCACCTGATGTTAAGTGGTAACCATCGCCTATAACAAAGTATTGCCTCGTAGGTCACGCACCTTAGGAACGTGCCCTACGATGCACTGCCCTGCGTCTATCAACTTGAGATATACAGGTGTAAAGCCTCATGTGCTTGTAATTTTCCCGGCAACCGAAACACAGGAATGCTGCTTGGCGAAAGAAACAGGTATGGTTTCCTCATTATAATCTAGTAGTAGCGAATTGACTAAAGTTGTGGCAAGAGATGTGTATGAGTGTGGACGCGTGTTTTAATTGTTTATGAAACATAGAGACAGTGTGGGAAGACGATTTTTTTAATTGCTTGAAATATTTGATACAAAGCGCATATTAAGGGATTTCTCGTCTATAAATTACAAAAATAAAATCATGAAAAATGGCACGTGGGTAGACGATGATGATAAAAGGTCCTGGGCCCGTAACCAAATTGGATTCGCTACGAATCTATTCGATTTCTACATACATTTGTTGTCGCTGTATCACGTGGTATTTCTATAGCATGTGTCAACTCCCATACATTTTCGGACTTATCGACTAACGTCATCGCTAATCGACTGTAACTTGGCTAAGCCCTCTGGAAACATCTACGTGATGTTTCAGAAACTGTGTATCCGAAGCATTGTTTCTCAATGCAAAAAATAACTTCGAAGATATTCTAAAATAAATTAAAATTAATAGAAAATACATAAAGACGGGATTGTTTAGAATAGGGTTCTCAAAAGCTTTTCTAAATGTATCTTCATCGATAATTCTTTACCACGAGTTCGATTTCAATATTTTTTTTGTTAGAAAGGGTAGTCACATATAAATTTGAAAATCATCAAACTATTAAATTTACAAAGACATCTGCACAATTTTTAGATTTCTTGTTATATTTTTGTTTTACTTTTACTTGTTTCATGCACCATCAAAACTGTAGTAAAATTACCAGCGTGGTGAACGCGATTCGCCTACATGCATCATGAATTAAGATTTATGTGCATGTAGAAATATGAGAGTGGAGCTAGTGTTAATTTAGCCACGCATTGTTGTCATCCATCTATCATGCAACATCAGCCTAACTAACCGAGACCGACAAATTATTGTAGAGTAGGAGCTGTAACAACATTGTGGTGTTTATCCATACTAAAAAAAAAAGTTTAAACAGCACCATCTATGCCAAAACTAAGCAAAGCTTGAAGTATAGGAACCAAATAATTGATGATTATATTTTTTTTGATAATTGCATAATGTTTCTTACATCGCAAATTACTGATTACTGAGGCACTTTTTAAACCGACTTCAAAAAAAGGAAGAAGATCTTAATTCGTCAAAATCTTATTTTTATATATATATATGTATATATATATGTTTTTAAACAAAAAAGAATTTCTCGAAACTGCCTTGACTATACTTCCGGAGTGGTCCCATTGGCACCAAGTCAGGATCTGATTATGGGATGCCAAAAATGCAATGGACGGTTATATCCTTAGAAGCGATTTCTTCCAGACAACCTTTGAATAGAGAGGATTTTTGTAGAATTGCAATAATGGAGAGGTGTGTACATTAACAAAACAAACACTAAATTTTAGGAGAGTGCTGATCACTTACAGTAAAATAAAACAATATACTTAAGTAAATATGCCTACAACAAACAAAATAAAACATACATATCTATAGCGATACTAGCGATGGCCCTTCTTCAGATATCTATCTAACACGGTTTACCACCGTTGCTCATATGTAGATAGCCTAATTCTACCTAGATATAGCTGTCGTGTCTACAACGCGACAGATATTACTTTTTAGCTGTTTGCTCCTGGAGTACAACAACTGTTCAACAATAGCGTGGCATCGCTGTCGCGCCGCTAACAATGCTGCGGAATGTTAATTGCGATCGTTTGTCGCGCGACACTGATAAATGTTGACGCTTGTCACTAGGAGATTTCGGTGTACGCACTGGAGGTGAAACACGTAAATGTTATTGTGGGTCGAAACACCGATATAACGGTACGTGATAAATTCCGTATTTATAGTAATGATTGAATCACGAAAGTTTAGTAATAAAACGTAACTATTATTAAAAAAATCGAATTCAATTCAATATTCATTTATGTATTAAAATCACTGGGACCACTTTGAAACGTAATTTTTTACCACTTTTTCCTCCGCGACCAAGCCAGGTAAAATTAGGAAATGGACAGGTTATTACCTTTAATTACCCTTTTACGAATTCAACATGTTATTTATTAAAATATCGTTTTCAACACACTTGCTCCTAAAGTGAGCCTTATTACATCGTTCTTAGGGCCGTAAACCGAACTATAACACATACTTGCATAATAATATTACGCCCTAGTGCATAATAGAATTATCCCTACAAAGTTAAGTTAGTACCTAACTGCAAATTATATGCGAGTAAACAGACCATTTTCAATTTAACCGGGTAATACAGTTTTGTAACAACAAAGAGGTTTTATGCCACTGAAAATCCATTTACATTTTTGGAATAAATAAATGTATCCCTAATTAGGAAGAAAAAAACATTTATTATTATGAAATTATTTATAATTCACAATAATTTGTTTTAAAATATTTGCATTTTATCCCTAAAATTATAATTTTGAAGTAGGCTGTATGGCTATATGTAATCTTACATTTGGCGCGTGCAACAATATTGTTAGGAAAATTGTACATTCATCAATTGTTTTAATAATGTTATGCTTAACGATTTATGCAATAGGTGTTTGTTTTTTCCTCGCAAGTGGGTTAAAACTCGTGAGCAACTTGCTTACTAGACACTCGGCTGATTTACGCCCTCGCCTACGGCTCGGGCTGCAACTCACAGACTCGTGTATAATGAGCAACTTAGCTCACTTGTATCATAATATACTATGTATTAACACAGTTTTGGTTTTCAAAGATGAATATTTATTAAAGTCAGAGCACGTTAAGACTGCATAGCGTTAAAATGAATTTAGGTTTCCAAGGAGCTGGCACAAAAAAACCAGGACTACATAAATGTTAACGTTACCACTAATCGACAACTTCTTGCGCCTCAGTCACCAAAATGACGACAAACCTTGTCACGGAGTTTATTTTTATTACGTATTTATGGAATTAAATCATTACACCGAAAAGGGTGTAATGATGCAAGTTCCTTTATTTAGCTTTTTCCAATGCGGCCTCCTTCACTTCCTTGTACAACATGATGGTAACCTACTCTTTTATCTAGTATTCTTGGTTACCTCTTCCTCGCATTCTGTCTACCTTCCCTTGATCTTTTAAATGAAGCTTTCCTGTCGTATAAACATTTTCTCTCTTCTATTTTGTATACAAAGTTTTCATTAAAACTCTTTCATTCTCTACTCGTTTTTGCACTTTCTTATTAATAACTTTCTCCGTCTAGCTGATCCTCTCCATCCTCCTCCATAACCACATCATAAACGCTTCTAGGCTTTCTCTATAACTTAGAATCATCATCAGCCATGTCTCAAATAGATATAAAGCTAGGCTCCATGCGTCTTTCTAAACCTCTTGTATCTCGACGTCGTCGTCTTTTAAAATATGAATCTGTCATAATCCCAAACAATATATTTCAATTGTTACGACTTGATATCGAGTTGAAGTTCGGACTCAGACAGTTCGTAGTTCTAAAGAAAAACCGCGCCGATAACACACACCAGTGCGTAAAAATATTCCCACGATCTTGTCTTGAATTTAATCTCGAGGATAGAAGATTCGCCGCAGACATCTTTGTAATTTGATAGCGAAAGTCCACCGTTATTATGCAAAATATTTCATGGCGATGTTAAAATTATTCTTTATTTGTGAGAACTTACTATAGTGCCGATATTCTAAGTTTCTTTGTGAGATTACAGGGGAGTTACAACTGTAGGCATGTCTGAGGGGCGATGCATCTGTGAGCTGCTGCTAACGTAATTCAGGTTTTTATATATTAATTGATTTATATCGTACAAATATTGACTTATATTGATTATTATCAATCTATTTTTTTGTTACGAATTGTAAACTCGCCGTGATTTTGCTCGCAAAGACACGCTTGCTTATGACAAACCCTCACTTGCGACTTGACCTTTCGGCACTGGAAGGCCGCGCTAAGGGGGGTTTGTGGACAAAAAGTCCCGAAATCCCCTTCGCAGGGGATTGTCTAAGGGGATTTGTGGAATACGCCCTGAATACCCACAGACTCAGGTAATTGGTTCTATTCTTTGGCGGTGCGTATATTTGATCGAGCGAAGCGAGATCTCCAAATCAACTTGGGCAAATCGGCGATGTATGTATGCATGTTTGTTTGTCCGAGGATAACTTTCGAAGCGTTTATCCGATCATCGTTAAATTTGGTATATAGGTAGGTAATGATGACACAATTTTGGTGTGACTCAATGAGCTAAAAATTTTAGGGGGTTGTTGAGATATTGGGGTTCAAGAGGGGTAACAAAAAAATGAAAATGAGACGTCAAATGAAAGATTTTCATAAGTACCTTTCGACCCCGTTTTTATTTTTAGTAAATTTTTTTTGTAGTTTGTGAGTTATTAGCCATAATAAAAACTAAACTTTGACAAAATTCACCGGGTACACCAGTGACCCTACAGTGCTGAAATTTGGTATGCGTGTAGCATTAGTGATACAAATATAGGGAAAGTCTGATATCTATAATAACTGCAATTTCTACACCAAAAAAAATAACCAATTAACATGAACTGTCGTTACCTGTAATTTGAATGAAACTGTAGGTCATGTTATTTGGTTCTTCATGTCGTGGAACTATTTTGATAGTCAACGCTTACAAATAATATTTTTTTGTTTTTATCGGAGACTCTCGAGATCTCAGTTTGAGGCGAATCACTAGTTATTTTGTAATTACATATATTGGTTGTCTTTTTTGTGTATTATTACATAACGGCACAGATATATGACCTATCTATTGTTCGGTTACTACTGCCTATAATTGCATTACCTCACAGCTTAAATCCAACAGACTTGCATTGCCCGAGATATTTAAGTTAAAAATCTCAGTGTAAGAAAACAGTGCAACTCAATCTACCTACAAAAGCCACAGTTTTCTTCAACTTTCCCCTAGTGGCCATATTTTTAAAACAAATCTTTTCTACAGAACTTTTGTGCTGCAATCCAACTTTCTCGAACGCAATCAAACTCGAAATTTCATCTAAATGGTACATTGTCCCATATGTCCCTCCAATGGCAAACTTATCTAAGTGCATTCTGTGGCAATACCGAGTTGATCTTGTAACTCTATCGGCTTTGATAGCGGATATGAGGTCAGTGACCGTACTGTAAGCGGGTAACGAGTTTAGAACGTGCAAATGTCAAAGTTTCGACCAGATTATGGCTTCTCTTCCATCAGAGATGTGCGAGGAAGCTAAGTGGTGGTGGTAATACAATCAACAAATATTATTAATCATTTTCCTAGCCATGCTCAGCGCAGATCTAGAGGAAAAGGGCTAGCGGAGCGACTATTTGTACATACGAAAAAGCGAAAGATATATGCGAGGGCCGTGACTGAGGAATGTAGGCGAGGCGAGCTAGAGCTCCTAGACTTTCAATAGACGATGACAGTTAAAAAGATTCCGCTACGCTTCCTCGCACATCTCTGGTGGAAAAGCAGCCAAACTCAGTTGTGTACGAAAAACTTATGCGGCCTGATGACATATGTCCGGTTTTGTTCTTGTCCCAGCTAGCCTATTACTAGTTTATTATTATTGTGTGCGAAAACTGGATATCTAAACTAAAATAACATAAATTTGAAAGTATCTTTGTCTCTCTATTTATTCGTTATGATTTAACGACTCATTTCTGTGAAGATTGGTAAATAGATAAATATATACCAATACAAATCTATTTATCGCATAATATGGATGGATGGGTAGGTAAGGTACAAGGTCCCGTCTAGGTTCGAAAATTTTTGAGATGGTTATAAAATCTTGGAATTTACCATTATGTGTTCGGATAACACTATAAAAAAAATCCTAAGGTACAAGATGTTGAGTGTTACTTAGTATAAGTGCAGCCATATTCAGCGTTTTACGCATGATTATACAAATACATAATATACAAAAATAATTATTTTGTGTCCATTTTCATATTATTTTTTATTATTGATCGAGTGAAGCGAGATCTCCAAATCAACTTGGGCAAATCGGCGTTGTATGTCTGTATGTTTGTTAGTCCGAGGATAACTTTCGAAGCGTTTATCCGATCATCGTGAAATTTGGTATATAGGTAGGTAATAATGGCACAATTTTGGTGTGACTCAATGAACTAAAAATTTTAGGGGGTTGTTGAAATATTGGGGTTCAAGAGGGGTAAAAAAAATGAAAATTAGACTATGAGGTCAAATGAGACGTCAAATATAAGGTTTGCATTAGTACATTTCGACCCCGTTTTTATTTTTAGTAAAGCTTTTGCAGTTTTTGAGTTATTAACCATAATAAAAACTAAATTTTGACAAAATTGACAGGGTACACCAGTGACCCCACAGTGCTGTAAATTGGTATGCGTGTAGCTTAAGTATCACAAATATAGGCAAAGGTCTGAAATCTAGAATGACTGCAATTTGTACCCCAAAAAAGCGTAACCAATTAACGTGAACTCCCGTTACCTGTTATTTGAATGAAACTGTAGGTCAAGTAAGTTGGTTATTTATTTCGTGGCACTATTTTGATAGTCAAAGATTACGAATAATATTGTTTTTGTTGTTATGGTAGACTCGCGAGATCTCAGTTCGGGGCGAACCACTAGTTTATTTAATTATGACCTGGATCGCGATATTAGCTATTTTATATTAACAAACCACGCTTGCAAAGCCTCGTATAATTTATTTTATTACTAAGTATATTCTTATTAACTCTGAAACGCTGAAACTATAGCTGTACCTAGAGGTCAACTCAGCTCCAGCTTATTGAGAATTTGCACTGAGGATATTGCGCATGCAGTTTATGTAGATTTATCTCAACGCTCGCGGCGCTTTTCTAATTGCATAGTGTTTGTGTTATAGTGTTATACCCTACAGACAATCTACCCGAAGTCAAACATCTTGTAAGTTTCAAATAACGCTCAAGATACTCCTAATTTTACGTGTAATTTTAAGTAAACTTTTATAAAACGTTGTTCGAAGTTAAACATTGAAATTAGGGAGTGTTTTTGATTATATAGGGTGTTTGATAATGATAAAGAGTATATTACTCACAAAAATGAAAGGAGGTTTTTTGATTAGCTTATAAAATACATTTGTGGAATGTTTATCATAGAAATGTTAAATTAGTTTTGGCATGTAAAAACAAACACTATGTTAAACTTATGTTGAATAGAATAGAATAGAAAAAAGTTTATTTTGCATCACAAGTGTACATTACAGCTTAGACAAATGGGTATAAATTAATGAGCAAATTTGTGAGCAAAAACGATCACCACTCAGCATTGTGCTATAGTAGCATATTTATACTACTATAGCGCTGGTCTTCCGTGGTGCCATTGCCGTGTGTGCAGGGCTGCAACTGTGTTTACAATTACCTATCGATACATATTTCTAGTAGATGTAAACTTTCGGACTCGGTACCTACTTACGAACTATTAAAACATACAAAACATGAAAATACATAATCATAAATAGTTAACAGACACAATTAAAATAGTTTTGAAAATTAAACAAAATTTTTGAATTAGTTTTGAAAATTGTTGTGCTATTGCATAATGATTGCCATCTAACATATATTGTATTGGTGACGTCTCGAGATATCTCTTGTTGTCCCTTTCTAACCCAAAACCTACAGCCATTTCCGAAAGAGATATCAAATCGGCTTTTTTTTTTGGATGTCTATTGCGGTAAGTTTTATATCGAATTAATCACCTAAACTTAGTCGATTTTCTTTAATATTTTATAATATAACTAGTAGTTTTTTTTCGAGAAGTATTTTTTATGTTTTGAGAAACCGTCGCTGGAATATCGTCCGTATATTACCAAACACCCTGTATAGAGCCGTGTGGGCCTAGAATATGTTCCCTGATTTCCAATCCAGGATGGGTTCGAATACCGAATGTGCACCAATATATTTTTCTATTTAAAAAGATAATGTATGCATTTAAACGTGCTTAAATAATTGAGAGGAAACCGGCATGTTCTAGAACTAAAACTTTAAAGATTTTAGTATTCTTATAAGTTATAAGTTCTTGTCATATAACCTGATAACCTATCATGTGAATGTTTAAAATCCTGTGAAAAAATTGCATGTTAATGTATGTTTGGTTGCCTCTGATATCTTCACGAGTCTGTGTACTGAGTAAGAGATCCGAGGATGTTTTTGTCCATAGAGATTAATATAGTCGCGAGATATAGTATATATGATTATTATTTTGTGTATTGATATATAGGTTTTAGTATAAGAATTTGTAGATTACGAGGTACCTCCTTTAATTCTACAATTTCTTATTTAGATAAAAGTACCAGCAAGAGAATAGATTAACATGAGTATATCATTGAAATGTGAGCGATAAAAAATATAAACAAAAAATCTGCATTTAATATTTTTTATATATCTTTCTACCTTAACAATCAATTACTTCATTATTAAGGGGAATCTTTATTTGCACCTCTAAATAAAATTATGCAAACTAAATTCTGTCAATAATAAACTATGCGCATAACTTTTAAATGATTGCACTTCTAAAAAACCACTTGTCACTCAAAACAAGTATAACTAAAAATATAATAAGTCTTATCAAAAGTAGGGGATCTTTTTAACTGAGTGTGCACCAAAAATTTGTCTGATAACACTGAAATACTGCCTTTAAAATCAAAATTCTCATGACACACCTAAAATACTGACTTGCACATGACTAAATAATCTAACTGCATATCAAAATTTCTAATATGTCTATCATAAATTGCAACTCAATAACATGTTTATGCAAATAACTTTCAAGCACCTACCTGCCTACCGAACTTAACAGGAGCACAAATAAATATCAAGATTTATAAGGTTAGGTAAGGTTAGAATAATAAAAAAATTGGATCAAAAAAACCGCACGGACCCGAACACCGTCAATCTAGGTTAAAAAACAGATGTTCTTACAAGTTTATTAGGTGCTTGGTTCTAATAAATTAGGATTTCGATTTTTGAGGTAAGTATAGTATTATTAAGTATGCTTTCGAAATATTAGATCATCACGTAGAATAACAGTTTGCATTAGGGTATAAAAAGTTTGCAAAATCAGTATTTTTAGGAATGCAAATTTAGTGTGCAATCAGTACTTTTGATGCTATTTTTGATTTTTTTGTTTTAAAAAATGTTATTTATTAGTTAGGCGTTTCAATGCCACCCTATTATTAATTCGTTATTGCACAAACAGAAACAATTACAAATGGAGGACTTTATGCTAAAGGAATTTTCTATCAGTCAACCGTGACAGGTAAAAAACTTAGATCGATCATTCAAATCAAAAAATAAATAATACATACATTTCCCATATTTATTATAACCGCGAGAATAATATTTTATGAGCATTAATCTCTCGAGTAAAAAGGTCACAAAGGTGCGCGGAGTAAATGGAGTTCCGTTGTACGGAGTCTAAAGTACCCACTACCCAACCCTAAAGTGTCATGCGCGGGCCTAAGTGTGGGGAAGGGCTCCGTCAACCCCTTGACGGCTTACAGTGTTGCCTGAATAATTTTATGCTTAGCTGAGAGACTCATAACAGAATAATAAAGAAGAAGCATCTTTGGAGCTTTAAAAAGCATGTTATTTAAAAAAAACATTTGTTTATGGACAGAACAAAACAAATACATACTAGTAAATAACAAAGAGAACACGTTAATATAATACTTTCATCTTCCATTGTTAGTATAAGTAGCGAGTGGGACTCACTTCCAGCGTCGTTTTTCCAAACCGTTATAATCTTGCCTTCAAGTCCAGAATTAACAGGTTCATTCTAGGCAAGCGTGCTACATCCTCGATCACACCTCTTACCATCAGCAAGGCTAGCACAGCGATTTCCTTGTCTACTCTTCGAAGAGACGACAAGGCTCTGACCGCAACTTGTATTTCTGCGTGTATTGTTATTTGTTTTTTTATATCGTTTTTAAATTTGAGTGTGATGTACAATTCTTTGCCTGGAGCAAGCTCAATAAGTTTTCTTCCTAGACAAGAAAAGGATACTCTATCTATAGCAAAGTACGTTGTATATATAATTAATTAAATATCTAACCAAAAATGGTTGGCAAACGCGCGATTGAGAAGAGTACGAAAGGGACAACTTGAGAAGAGAGTGTTGTCTAGGCATCGCAAGACCTAGACAATTTCAGAAGAAAGTTGTCTATCTTTATATGACAAAGATAGAGAAAATGATGGCTATCGTGCTTGGCGTTGTAGACTACTGTTGAGGAAGTGTCGACAACGTTTCTTCCCGTACACTCTCGCAATCGCTTTGCTCGAGACGGTCGACCAGTGTCTTCTATGTTTCGAAAAATGACTCATGACTTCTCTACAGTTACTGTGCTAGGCCTACAGGTGAGGTCATCGCTTCTCGGCTTTTTGGCTAAGATCAAAGTGTACAGGTGAGGTCAAGCACTTGACATCACACTAATATTATAAATGCGAAAATTTGGATGTTTGTTTATTTATTTGTTTGTTTATAATTATTGATTAAAACGGGTATTTATCCCTTATGTGCTTTTTTTATTTGTTATCCCGACGTAAACAAGTCAGCGATAGCAGAGCATCTGGTAGACTCTAGACCGAATCATTGGATTGAACTTCATGATCCTAAGGTTCTCTCTAGTGAACGCCATTATTACGAGATAATGGTTCGGGAAGCGATTGAAATAAAGAAATTTCAAAATTTCAATCGGCAAGATGGCTATAGACTCTCGGCGTCCTGGAACCTGGTGATTGCTAGGTGTGCGCGTCGTCTCAGTGCGTAGATACGGTTAGTGTAGTGTGTCGTAATATGAACGAGGACATTTCTAATTCTGAAGACCAAGTGAGGGTAGCTGCTGCAGCTACCCACACTTCTCAACGGTAGCTCCAAGTACTCGAGTCAACCCGTGACCACGATTGTTGCAACACAACCGAAACGCCGGGATAACAAATAAAAATGGTAAATACACGATAAGTACCCGTTTTAATCAACAGTTATATACAGTGAAAATCGCGAAAGTTTGAAAAATACTATTGTTTGTTTATTATTCAATCACGTCGTAACGGCTGACCTGATTTCGATAAAATTTAGCTTTAAAGTAGACTATAACCTGGATTAACACATAGGCTACTTTTTATCCTATAAATCAGGTCCAATGGGATAAAAAAGGGATGTCAGGTCAAATTGCAACAGCGAGTTTAGCTTTATTTCTAGGTTTCTTTCACATTTAGTAGCGTACAAAGTCGCGGGTACCAGCTAGTTATCTACCAATAAACTTGCTTGTAGAAATAGAAATAGAAAGATATTTATTTTGTGTCCATTTTTACATTCTATGAATACAACAGTTATACTTAACTTTTTGTCTTTTTGGCTTGTCTCAACTTTTTGTCTAAAGTTATATTTTTTAACAAAGATTGTATAGTAAACTTTAGAAATTCTACTGCTATTATATCAAAGCTTTTAATTAAGTTTTAGTTAATAGATTGACTTTCGAATCGTTACAATAAAGAGATGGATTATAATTTGCAGTCACACTATTGAGTACGTTTCTGCTGACCATTTTAACTGCGAGACGTAACTGCAATTATGTGGTCTGACCGTCCCTTATTGCGGTCAGACCCGGTTCTCAATGGTACTTTGTATTATTTTGTACATAGTATATGAAATATACGCGTTCTGGACTGGATACCACGTCTAGGCAAGCGAAGTGTAGGACGCCCTCCGGCTAGATGGAGTGACGATTTACGCACTGTGGCTGGCAAGGATTGGATGAGAAGAGTTGAGGATCGGGCTCAATGGCGTACCCTGGGAGAGACCTACGTCCAGCAGTAAACTGTTATAGATTGATGATGATGATGATAATATGAAATATGTAGATACTTTGTAGACATAAATGCAGAAGGTCATACATTTAATATAGTGGTAAAGTTATCTATACGTCTAAATCTTATCTGTCTTAAGTGTAAGCTATAACAGCTGTTGGGCTTAAAAAAAATTAAATAAAAAAAATGGTATGATAGTCTGGAAGAAATCGCTTTAAGGATGAGACCACCACTTGACTCTCCGCGTGTCTAGTTAATTATTTATTACTAGTCCGCGACTTAGTACGTATTACACTACTAAATGTATAATAGGTAACCTAGAAATAAAGCCCAACTTGCTGTTACAACTTGACTTGACACCCCATTTTTATCCCCTGGGACCTGATTTGTAGGATAAAAAGTAGCCGTTGTGTTAATCCAGGTTATAATCTATTTACATACAAAATTTCATCAAAAAAACGACAAACAAAAACAAACAAACAAATAAATATTCAAACTTTCGCATTTATAATATTATTGTGATGTTAAGTGTGGTGTACAATTAAACGTTTTCTATCTGTCTACGTTACCTACTTACTTTGGTAATAGGGACCAAAAAGTTCAACTAGTTGAACTAAAAAATATGGAATAGCGAGTGTCCGTGGTTTCAACGTCCAAGTGGAATGCTTCAATATTTTCACCACATTGGTTTTTCACAAATGGGTCATAGCAGAATTTTTGAAAATAATACAATTTCGTAACTAGCACGGACTAAGGAAGAGTAACAAAACGGTGACGAAAAAAAGTTCAGTAAAATTAACTTTTGTTTTCACCTCGTAACCTAAACTCAAAAAATGCTTACCAACTAAAAGTCCGCTTTTATGATAAAGTTAATCAAGATGTACGGTTAAAACGGAAGTTAATTAATTATGAACCTCACTTTGACTTGTTTATGTTTTTTTCGAAAGAGATTATTTGAAACTTTTGCGCGAGCATTTTCATTTTAAAATAGCCGGCTTTTTAAAACACGGTTGCAAATTATCTTCACACCAAGCTCCTCTTTTTAAGTTTCTCTCATTCTTGTGGGTTGAGTTAATTAAAAGTGTTTTTTTCTGAGTAGTTTTTAACAACCACAAATATGCACAGAGTTTTATTCTTACAGAAGGAGGGAAGTGAGGATACTCTGCTATTAGGTAGCCAATAGGAAGTCAAAAACATCCATGATAGAATACGTCTGATAGAATTTAGTATGCAATTTTAGTTGTTTTATCTAACCCTATTCTAGAGTAATATTGAAAAAAATCGCTAAATTTAGTTAAGTATTTATAAACATCCTTAAAATTTTAAATTTGATGCAACCTGCGCGTCATGCCTCCCAGAAACCTTACTTAGGTAAGTCATCTTTTCATCAGGTTCCGTCCTACGCCGACTCCAATACATTTAGTCAAATATTAAAAACAGAAATCAAATTAGCTCTCGCAAGGGAGGCACGCACCCGATCATAAATTCTTTCATATACATTCATTTGCTCCTTTCATTTAATTTATACAAAGCTCTCCCACTTGGCCTCACATAAGGCTGCGACAGCAAAATGACAGCCAATTTTCGGGTAAAAGACAAAAATTGTTTTACAAAGTGTAACACGTTTTGGGCTTAATTTTGTTTCCTGTTAGAATTAGACCCGGCATTTGCCGCTTCTGTTGTGTTGTTTTTCGGAGAAATGAATTTTTGGGAAGCGTTTCACGCAGACTCTAATAAAAAGATAGAGAAAAGCAGAGTAAAATTTTGTTACTCTGTTTACTAGTGTTGCAGTTACATAATCATTCAAAAAAATCATTCATCCTGCTTCGAATTCAATAAAAACAGCCGTCGCAATAATAAACTGGTTCTACCAGAGCCGAGAAATGAAAAGTATAAAAATGATATGATTGAAATTGTGCGGATTCAAACCAAATTGGTTGTAAATGCTTGTAAATAAAACAAACAGACTTGGTAGAAGTAAGAAAATATTTATTTTAATGAACTTGATGTTGTCTTACACCCAGAACGCTTCGATAGCGCCGACTCAGGAAATGTACAAATTTAGTCGCGCCATCTAGTTTTGTTTACAGTCTAAATAATGTATACTAATTTTACTTTGAACAGAAATAAACCACGAAAGTTTTCTGAGTAAAATATAAAAATAGACCTTACAATGCAATATAATATTATATATATTATATATTATAAATTTCTTGATAGTTTTAAAAACCAAGATAAACTCATATCAGTCAAAATTAAACTTAAAATTGTTCTCTTGGTAAAATGCTATTACTCAATAGAAGACTTTAAGGAAGATAAACTCGATAAGTAACTTATCCTTCAAATCAATCAATACATCCCTATGTGCTTCGTTTGTAGATTAATACATAAAGTGACATAATTTTTTAATTGTTATTTAAGTAATTTGTAAATACCTACATAATAAGTAAATTTGCCACGCCGTAACAAGGTTCATGGATATCTGACTTATAAAATCTTAATAAATAAATAATGCTGGACATTTCACACAGCGCCATCTAGTCCCAAACGAAACAAAGCTTGTACTATCGGAACTAGTTAACTGATAGAATACTTATATACTTTTTTTGTAAATTTATACATAAAGTATATAGAGAAACAACCAGACCCATATCAAATATTTGTAGGTCATGCAAACATTTGTTCCGCGGTGGGAATTGAACCCACAATATCTGCGTTCCCACAATATCATATTATATGCGCGTAGGTACATTTAAGGCCAAAATTGGATGTGCTAGTCACCAAAGAGCGCATCAACGGAACCAAGCAGGAACAATGTCGCCGTAGCCGAAATCGGCCTGGATGACATCATCAATAATATCTACATTTATCTACAAACAGGAACTAAGATCTGCATACGAGTATAAATAATAATAAATAAATAAATAAATATTGCTGGACATTTCACACAGCGCTATCTAGCCCCAAACTAAGCAGAGCTTGTACTATGGGAACCAGATAACTGATATAATACTTATATACTTTTTTTTTGTAAATACATACTTATAATATATAGAAAAACACCCAGACACGGAACAAATATCTGTAGATCATGCAAACATTTGTTCCGTGGCGGGAATCGAACCCGCTACCTCCTGCGTCTCACCCGACTATACGCCCACTGCGCCATGGAGGAGTATGTACTCGTATGTTACTTGTTTCTTTTTTTGAAGGAGACAAAGCCTTCATGCGTTATCAGTTTCAATGAAGGTTGCCTCAGCGTGTCGCCAATATATCTATTACCTTCTGTATTCTAATAAAATCGTATTTCTCGCAGAACATACTCACGTCTCATAAAATCAAGGAAAACACCAGAAAATTGTCATCTGTCTGTTCCCCTAAATTGATCTAAAGTTACAAAACAAAGTAAAAGTATTTGCATATATCTTTGTTCCCTTCATAGAATTGTGAAAATAATTCGGCAAGGCACTGAGTGTAATGGGTCGCGATGTCTTGATACAAAGCCTTTGGGGCTTAGAGATCCGATACGACTTTTGAGAATAAGGCTCGGACTATATGGCATCCTGGTCTCCCCGATGTGTAGCATTCATTCCGTGTTGTTTTAGCGTCAAATTTGAATTTGCGAGTTGTCGAGGTGTTGGATAGGCGGGAAAGGATTGGGCCGAAGTCTGGACAATTATTATAAACTAGCTTCCGCCCACGGCATTGCACGCGTTGTTTGTCAAAAAAAGTAGCCTATGCGTTAATCCAGGTTATAATCACACAAATTTCATCGAAATCGGTTCAGCCGTCACGACGTGATTGAGTAACAAACAAACATCCAAACTTTCGCATTCATAATATTAGTGTGATATGGGATTTATACGGGTGCGAGGCGAGACGTACTTCGGAGCGGATTGCAGTCACGAATTGAACCGAAACATTGTCGATCAAAACACAGATAAAACGGTACGTGATAACTCTCGTAATAATGATCTCATAATTTACAAACCAACCAGGATTTAAACCCGCAACCTTCTCCTTCATCCAGCTTCAAATACCATCTGGTTAGTAATTAAAAAAATGTGTTTGATGTTTGTCTTCTTTGTAAAAAGTTCAAATAGATAATTCGTTATTGTGCAACAAAATAAAATATAGAACATAATTTTTTCAAATATATTTAGTACTATGTCGCTAAAAGTGATCTCTTCCAAACAACCTTTATATGGCCAGTTAAGGTATCGTATTGGATTGAGTAAAGGTCTTCAAAGACTGCCCCGATGTCTCGATACAAACGAGGAAATAGAATTATGCCTCGTTCGAAATAAATTGTCAATTTATCTGATGGTTTTATTGCCGTGCGAACTTCGTTGCTGAAATTACGTTAAAATGGCTTCAGAAGACCTAGAGCAGAGAATAATTGATAAAGAATTTTAGAAACTGGGTCATACGAGGGGAGTTCAATGTATTCTCGGTATATGCATGAAAGAATAAGCAGAAAATTCTGAATAAAATTTATTTTTCAATGGAGTCCCCTAGGATCTGAACACACTTATTTGTCCTGGAAAATAACTTTTCAATTTTCCTCCAAAAATATTTTTCTTCCTGGTCTGAAAAATGATCGTTAAAAGCTGCCTTTAACTCTTCATCGTCAGAAAAATGCTTGCCTCGAAGTTCTTTTTTGAGAATTGGGAACAGAAAGTAATCACTAGGGGCTAGGTCCCGACTGTAGGGTTGGATGATTGATTTCTTAAAATCTGCAATCCCGCACAGCAGCATTGGCAGTGCGCGCCTTGTGAACAGGCGCGTTGTCGTGCAGAAGCAATACACCTGCGGTCAATTTTCCCCGTCTTTTTTCTTTTATTACCTCCTTTAATTTGCGCAGGGTGTTAGCGTAAATTGCGCCAGTAATACTTTCACCTTTTTTTGTGTACTAAATTAATAAGATTCCCTTGGAATCCCAAAACACTGTGGCCATGAGCTTTCCGGCGGATGGGCTGACTTTGAACATCTTCGGTGGAGCTGTTCCTTTTTTATGCCACTGCATAGACTCCTGCTTGCTCTCAAGATCATAGTGATGAACCCACGTTTGATCAAAAGTAACAATCCGATCATAAATACTTTGCGGATTTTCACCACAGAGCTCCAAAAACATCAACTCGCACTTGTTTCTGAAGCGCTGTGAGCATTCGCGGCACCTATCTTGCACTGACCTTTGACAAATTCAGATGGTCATGAAGGATAGTGTGAGTGGTACCCACGGATAGCTTGGTTCTTTTTGCTAATATTTTTACTCTCACACGGCCATTATCGAGTACAAATTTCTCAACAATTTTTACGTTTTCTTCAGTAGCGGCACTAACCGCCCCACCGGCACGAGGGTCGTCTTCAATACTCTCTCTACCCTGTTTAAATTCACTTGACCACTTCTGAATTGTAGATAATGAATGGGCAGAATCTTGGTAAACAGACATCATTTCTTTGTGAATTACTTTTTGAGTCTTTCCTTGTTTTGTGAGGAATTTTATCACAGCGCGATGCTCGATTTTTTTCAACATTGTCGTATCAGTCATCGTAGTTGCCTTTCCGAAATGATATTTTGAATACTAATGGCCACAATCAAATAAAATTTTGTATTTATACCCTCAATGAGTGGCATAAACTAATGAGATAATTTAATTACCCTCATCATTAGTAGTGTTACGCCGAGGCTGTTAAACAATGAGTAATCGAACTTTCTCGAACGCTTTTGTCTTGCTGTGTTATTGTTGCTATTGTTTGTGGTTTCGCAGAATGGGGAGTGGCCATTGTGTCGAGTCACCGACCCTTTCCTGGAAGGATCGACATCGTTCTCGAACAATCGAAATGTGTGCAATATAAATAGGCCGGAGAGATGGCCGGACAGTCAGTCTCAGTCAGACTGAGTCAGTCAGTGAGTGAGTCTCAGCGAGGCCCTGGAGGACTGACGTGGAGCAGGGTCTCGCGTGAACAGTAGTTGCTCGCGAGTCAGTCTGGATTAAGATATACGTGCGATCATTTCGGTGACTTTAAGTGGTGCAACAGTGGTGTGAATAGTGTGTTGTGATTACGTGTGACCAAGTTCGTGTATACACCGTTTAGTGTTGAATAAAAGTGTTATTTTGGTTAGATCGATTCCCATTATTTTATCCCGAACCCTCAGCTGGTAACAGTATGTTACCTCGATACCGAGAATACATTGAACGCCCCGCGTAGTACGTATTTACCGTAAATTTTCAGTACGTGTAGAGAGAACGAGTGTCGCTTCTACACACAGTACTATTTACTTATATACTTCGAAATCGGTGTTGTATGTATGTATGTTTGTCCGAGGATAACTTTCGAAGCGTTGATCCGATTATCGTGAAATACGATGGTACATAAATAGGTAGTGATGGCACAATTTTGGTGTGACTAAATGAGCTAAAAATGTTGGGGGGATTTTGAGATATTGGGGTTCAAGAAGGGGTAAACAAAATGGAAATGTGACTATAAGGTCAAGTGGGACGTGAAATGAAAGGTCTTTATTAGTGCATTTTAACCCTGTTTTTATTTTTAGTGTGTTCTTTATATTTTTTGAGTTATTAGCCATAATAAAAACAAAACTTTGACAAAATTCACAGGGTACACCAGTGACCCTACAACGCTGAAATTTAGTATTCGTGTAGCTTTAGTAACATAAATATAGGCAAAAGTCTGAAATCCAGAATAACTGCATTTTGTACCCCAAAAATGATAACCACTTAATATGAACTCCTGTTACCTATAATTTGAATGAAACTGTAGGTTAAGTTATCTGGTTATATTTTCGTGGCACTATTTTGATAGTCAAAGATTACGAATAATATATTTTTGTTTTTAAAGGAGACTCGCAAGATCTCACTTCATGGCGAACCACTAATAATTAAGTTATTAAAAATAACGATTTTTTTAAAACAAATCATTACAACAATGTAAAATGTAACTAACTACAATGGGGCTGCACTGCGCTAGTACCTGCCCGCTATACAGGGGGTTTGGTTATATACTGACGATATTCAAGTGACGGTTTCTCAAAACATAAAAAAAGACTAATAGAAAAAAAACTGCTTGTTATATTATCAAATTTTAAATAAAATCTATTAAGTTTAGGTGATTAATTCCATATAAAACTTACTACCTACTCTTGCAATCGACATCCAAAAATAAAGGCCGATTTGATATCTCTTTCTAAAATGGCTGCGGGTTTTGGGTTAGAAAGGGACAACAAGACATATCTCGAGACGTCACCAATACAGTATCTGTGGTTAGATGGCAAGCATTATGCAATAGCACAACATAAGTTTACTAAAGTGTTTGTTTTTACATGCTAATATAAATTTCACAATTCTATGGTAACCATTTCACATATGTATTTATTATGCTCATCAAAATAACCCGTTTCGTTTATGTGCGTATATTATCAAACACCCTATATACTCATCGATATCGCTATGTCTGCTCGGGTAACCATTTTAGTCTAGATTTAAAGGTAGGCAAACTAGCTGCAGATTTAACGTTTCCGGGAGCTTATTACATACGTTTGGACCCATGACGTGACTCAACTTGTAGGACTTTGTCAGGGGCACGGACACCAGCTTTCAGACGTTCCCGGGCGTTATAGGAGAGGATATCACTATGCTACAAAAATTCGCCCAAGTTCGACCACACGTACACAGCGACTTGCATTATGATAATGTAGGGCAGCGTGAGAATGCCTAGGAGTGAAAGCCAATGTCTGGCTGTCTGTTGTCGTGGTCTACTTTACTACAAATAATCTAAGTAAAGGTATGAAATATCTGAGACGGTATTTCATGTTTAGTTCAGAAATAGTTACGATGTGCACTATCTACAAGGAATCGAAACGCAAAAGGGGCGTGGGACTACAATTGACTGGCCACTTCTAACAGTTAATAAAATAAGCAAATCTAACAAACTAGCCATCAAGCGAGATCGCGGTCAAACGCTGGTCTATAATTGATACAAAAAAACTATCGACCGAAACCTCACTTCGGTGTAGTCTTATGAGTAACTGGTGTTCGCGGTCGGTACTGTATACGTAATATTTTCACGCAAAATATTCCACCTCATTTCGGCTGCAAAAGTTTTAGTAAAATAAACCCCAGGTATTAATAATTCCATCGCAAACTCTGTCCTCGAGAGAGCAACAAACACACTGTGCACATCCAAATATCCAACACAAACAATAATAAAGAGAAGCTGTTAATCTTGCTTCGACTGTGACCACTTTATTAGACACACTGACAACACTGTATGGAGAAATATATGCCTCGGGGAAAAGTTTCAGTGGAGTTATGGTGAAACTAGATGTGGCCAAAAGGTACCCGTCCCGATTGGATGAATTATTTTAAAAGTTATTAATTAATTATAATAAACAGGTAATTACCGCGCACCGTGAGATCCCAGAGGAATTTCCTCCCGCGAACACTTCGCTTGTGGAATAGCCTGCCGAGATTTTCCCCAAGGACTACGGTATGGAGTTCTTCAAAAAGGGTGGCTTAAAAATGTTAAAGGGTCGGCAACGCGAGTAAGATTCTTTTGGTGTTGCAAGTGTCCATAAGCTACGGTAACCGCTTATCATCAGGTGGGCCGTATGCTTGTTTGCTACCTTAGTAGTATAAAAATACAAGGTATTTATCATCATAATCACTTGAGTACCTTTATATTTATTATTATCCTAATCTTTTAAATAATGTGTTGCAATAATTAATAATTATGTATAGTGATCGCATGAGTTCAAAAATATCAATCTAACGTAGAAAAAGGTTGCAGGGAGTATTTGGTTGCAGGTCGCACTATAATATCTATGAAGAAGCCTATGTTCAGCGTCCTACTACTAAAATGAAACAGGCTACATAAGCAGAAATATGGCTGTACACATTTACTTTTCTCTCATCTTTCTCTGCGTATGTTTCGCAAATAAATGAAATGAAATTATAATTAAAATAATGATGAACGTAATCTAAAGACGTTTCCATCGGAGTGGTTAGGAATCATCATCATCATCATTCTCAGCTCGTGTCGACCCACAGCTGGGCCTATGCTTCTCTTTGTTTCTGTTGTTCTTCCAGATCCTGTGCCAGTCTGAACCACGTAAGACCCACGAACTTATTGATGTCGTTGACCATCTCGCTGGTGGACATCCCCTATTTCGATGCCCAGTTCTAGGCCTCCACTCTGTTAGTGCCAAAGTCCACCTGTCGTCAATAAATAATACTAAAATTTGTTCAAAAGTAAAGTGCCATTTCTAGTCTCCTAACTCTTCGTCCCCCGTTTAAACTTACACCAGTGAAATTTATGGGGCCACTTAGTTTCCCTGCATAGGTGTGAGTGGAGTAACGTGCAAGTGCTTCAAGCCATTCAACTTACTCTGCTATTTGCATTCTAGTTTATGGTATCGAATCTACTGATTTTGAAAGAGTTATACCTTTCATCATCATCATCATACAGCCATAGGACGTCCACTGCTGAAGATAGACCTCCCTCATTGATTTACAAAATGACTGATCTTGTGCAGCCAGCATGCAATGGCTCTGAGCAACGCAAGTCAGTTTTTATAGTTACATGCCCCGCCTACTGCCACTTCAGTTTGATAATCCTCTGGGCTATGTTAGTGACCTTAGTTTGTCTACGGATCTCCTCATTTCTGATTAGATCTCGTAGAGCAAGGTTTCTCAAACTTTCGGCTCCACGAACCCCTGTTAAAGTTTCCGGAGGATAGCGAACCCCTTAACTAACTAATTAAATCACCCTCTCCAAAAAAAATTGCCTTGAAGAAAATAAGGTTTTTATTTGAATAAAAGGTAACAAATAAAGTGCCAAAAGAAATATCTTTTTAATATTAATGTGATGGGTGTGCTTGTTTCTGCCGCAAATGGATTAAATTTTAGGGGTAAATTTGGAAAATTTTAACCTTAATTATGACTCGGCATCAAGTCGAGAGAGAGTCGAGAGAGAGCGAGCGACGAATTCAGTCGCGCACTCGTCACCATGTGTGCCGCACGTGCCTGCTAGTCATCAAGCCACCATTACGTAAATCTTTTCACGAACCCCCTGCCGTCGAATGGCGAACCCATAGGGGTGCACGTATCTCACTCTGAGAAACCATGTCGTAGAGAAACTCCAAGCATAGGCCTCTCCATAGCACGTTGAGCGTGCTCAGAGCTGGGCAAAATTAATTTTAAATTTTAAAACACAAATTACTCGAAAATTCTCGCACGTATTTAAAATACGAAGTACAAAATACTTTTATATCGTGTATATTAATTACATAATATTTCCGTAATATTAAGTACAAAATACAGTATTTAACTATTTTTATTTAAAACAAAGGAATACACATAATCATAATTTTTTATTTTTTTATGACTAATTGACTCATCCCGGCTTCGCATGGACTTTTATAATGATAAAATATAGCCCATATCACTCGAGGATAATGTAGCTTCCTATTAGTAAAATAATTTTGAGAATCGGATCAGTAGTTCAGGAGGTTACCTCCTACATCCAAACTGACAACCAAAACTCACAAAATTTACCTCTTAATCATATGAATGATGAATGAATAATCCTGAGATATCAACTTAATCACAACATGTACTTATGACTCTTGTACCTTGGGAGAAAGGTAGGCCTTTGGTGTGGGACGCCACGTGTCGATACCCTTGCGCCATTTCATCTGTCTGGTACAGCAGTTGGGGCCGGTGCGGCGGCAATTTCAGCCGAAGATCTCAAGCGGCGCAAATATGGAAGTCTCGACAGAGCTTACGTATTTGAGCCATTTGGGGTCAAGACCCTCTGGTCCATGGGGTACCGGGGCCCATCGATTTTTCAAAATACTTTTTGGGCCTCTGGTCGAAGCGACGTGTGATCCGAGAGCTAGCGTTTATCTGGGTAAACGCCTAAGCATTGCAATTCAGCGGGGCAATGCAGCCAATGTCTTGGGGACACTTCCGCCTGGTAGTGATCTGAAGCAGTTGAGTTGTCTATAGATGGTTTGCAACGCTCTTTAGATGATACAACTGTTTTTTCTGTATTTTATGATAAATAATTGTATATTTCTCATCATCACATAGACATTGACATCGGACCACCGACGCAAACCCCACCACCGCTCCTGTCTACTCGCGCGCAGCCCTCTGCGGCGCGTAGTGCGAGGCGAGACGTTGTACAAAGCGAATCGCGCTCACACTGATGAAGGTCACTAATTGAACCGAAACACCCATAAAACGGTACATGATAAATCCCGTATTTATAATAATGATTAATAACATTGACATACTTTTATAATATAAATCTGAACTCGACTATAATTGCAGCGCCCTGCAGGATGCATGGACATATGTACCTACTTAAACTATATATAACATATATAATGACTGTATATGATGGCAATAAATGAAATATGTAATATGAATCAAAAATCTTGATACACCTTATAGAAAATTAGATGTGACAGCACACAAATTCATTGACTTTGTAAGGTTCTACTCAAAAGTTTTTACGACCAGCGGGCCACAATTACCTACGTAGTCTGGTCTTCATAACTAAAGGTAGAGTAATTAAGTATCCCATCTCGTTCAGCAAACATAACTCGTGAATGCGTAACGTTTATGAGTAACGCCAAGGACCTTGTTCCTCGAGGGTCCACTGGGGATTTCAGAGACAACTACTAAAAAGCCGGATTTTCTTGTTTCAAATAGTCATAAATACCTGGTCTTATTTTATTTTTGGAAAAATAACACAGTGGTTTGTCTATTTTGACCGAAATTGAAATTTCTTTCCTTTGCAATAGACACGTTTTTAGTACCTAAATATGATTTAGAGATTTGTCAAATCATACAAATAAGTCAAATTTAAACATCTTTAGTCGCTAATTACATTTAGGGATCGTTGTGCAAGATGGGCTTAAAAATGTAGGGTTTCAAATATATTTTTGTGATTGCAGCGTTGATGTCTAACATGATTCTAACATGATATTAGATATAATATTTTGAGTTTCTTTACCAAATTTTAGGGTTTTATAATATTATATATAATATGTTAGTGATTGCAGCCTTGATTCTATAAATATATTTGGCTGTCATTCGGCTTTCCGATCAGCAAAACCACCTGAGCTTCATTCGGTTTTAGCGCTGCGCATCATTGTTGGGTCAGCATGTTTAGGCAGACGATCTTAGACTTATTAACACGCTTTTATTAGCTTGGTATGTATGTATGTAACGGAATCTTTGAACTTGATTTTTGACCACTTCGAAACGTCGAATTCAATTGAAATTTTGCATACTTATCAAGGACCGATGATAATGCAAAATTCAATAAAAAAACGCCAAACTAAAAATAGAAAAGAAATAATAGTTAAACCAAACTAAAAAAATACGCTTTTGTAGATAACCGAACTAAAAAGTAGAAAAAAATGTTCATTAAATTTAAATTAAGAATAGTGTGACTAACAACAACATGTATTTTATTGGAAAAAAGCGTGGGGTGCCTTATAAGATACTATCTGTTGCCTGCGACTTCGTACATGTTACACTATTAAATGTGTATCTATAAATAAAGCTAAACTCGCTGTTGCAGCTTGACTTGACACCCCATTTTTATCCCATGGGAACTGATTTATGGGATAAAAGGTGGCTTATGTGGTAATCCATGGTATAATCTACGTGTATACCAAATTTCATCGAAATCGGTTCAGCCGTTACGACGTGATTGAGTAACAAACAAACAAATAAATAACCAAACATCCAAACATTAACATTTATAATAATAGTATGATTACTGCCAATAAAATATTCATAACAAGGTAACATCAAGCACCCCACGATTTTTCACAATAAAATACATGTTTTTGTTTGTCACACTATTCTTAATTTAAAATTATTAAAAAAATATTTTCTACTTTTTAGTTCGGTTAGCTACAAAAGCGTGTTTTTTAGTTTTATTAACTATTATTTTTTAGAGCCAAAACTCGAATTGTGTGCGGTAGGCCGATACTCTGTTTTTGGAATGTTTCGTCCTAACCATGTGTATAGCACGCCCACAATATGTTGTAGGGACGTCTCTATTTTGTTAATTTTCATATGTACTCGACGTAGTAGGTACAATATGTGTATGCGACTTGCATTATTTAGAAAGCCACTCTTAACTGTCCTTGGCGTCAATACACCAGGTTAGAAGAGTTTTGGCCGAAAAGTGTGCTGTTTCGTCATTTTCGTGGGCGACTATATGACACAGCGCAAATGCATCACACGTCGCAGACTTTACGTCATTAAGGCATATACTCGTAGACCGTAGAATTAAGTTAGTACGTTTTAACATCTTATACTTTTCTATTGTTGCCTGAAATAAATAATTGTATTATTATTATCAATACAAGCGCTGTGCAAAACAATTTTACATAATCATAATTATTTAAACGCAAGTATCTATCAATGTTATCCGGAGTATGGACCAATTAGCCGGAATTCCAGCATTTGTAATCTCAAGGGTTCCTCATACATTATAGTTTATTATAAACAGACTTGCTTGTTGAAAATTAAGTGCTCTTGCTCAGAAGGATTTATAATTTAATTCGTATTTACGATGGTCGGATTGAGGCTTTCATTATACGCGTTGAGATTACGGTCTAAGGTTTTGGATATTATGATTAGAATTATGATCTCTAATGAACAATTTCGACTGCCGCCGTGGCGCAGTGGGCGTATAGCCGGCTGAGACGTAGGAGGTAGCGGGTTCGATTCCCGCCGCGGAATAAATGTTTGCATGATCTACAGATATTTGTCCATGTCTGGGTGTTTTTCTATATATTATAAGTACGTATTTACAAAAAAAAACGAAAGTATATAAGTATTCTATCAGTTATCTGGTTCCCATAGTACAAGCTTTGCTTAGTTTGGGGCTAGATAGCGCTGTGTGAAATGTCCAACAATATTTATTTATTTATGTTTATTTAAGTATAATCTGGCAATAGATAGAAACATAAGTACCATAATTGGTTAGCTTAATCAATAAATGTACTTTTACTCGTCTGATAATTAGGTATAAAAGAAAACTAAAAGACCTAATTGTGAACACCTATTACGAGAAATTTAACGTGGACTTTTCAGGCCTCTTCTTGAACTTATTTAAATAACTTATTAATTAAATTATTTAAAGGATGTACCAGTTTATGATTTCACAATAATGTAAAAAACCAGGATTCTTACAGTAAAATAATATTTCGATACAAACATATAACCGGCCTCGAGCGATATCGGTAAGTCCTAATGCAGGGACCACCAGTAAATTTTAATGTTTAACATTTTTGTACGGCAAATAATAGTAGATTATGAACGAGAGGTTAAAGCAGTGTCTTGCGTCACGGGCGCTATATTGAATCCCGAACGTAACGAAGGATTCTAGAGTTAGAATCCTGAGTGCAGTGAGGGATATAAGGGCGCCCAAGATGCAGACAGCTTTGTCCACGAGAAGAATACTCTACTTTTCAAACTTTATGCGAGACAATAAAAACCAAATCTAAGTTGGTGCATTTTTCAGTTCAAGTTCAGTTTGAAAGTTACTTGACCAACAGAATCCAAACCGTTGCAATCGACAATGTGACTAGTTCAGATGAGCTAGTCACTTTCGGGGTGCCACAAGGCAGCATCCTAGGCCCAAGCCTTTTTCTGATTTTTATTAATGAACTTTGTGAATTCGATCCCCAACATGGCAAAGTTTTTACATTTGCCGATGACACAGCTCTGGTCTTCGAAGGTGAGAGCTGGGAACAAGCTCGTGTCAATGCTGAACGAGGACTACACAATGTTATTCTTTGGCTACAGAAAAACTTGCTTGCACTTAACTACAGTAAAACAAAATACCTATGCTTTAGTATATTAAAAAATAATATTCCAAGTAACAATTCCTTCAAAATTCAGGCTCATACATGTAACTACTTTCAAAATTATTTATGTAACTGTGCTTTCCTTGATCATGTGTCGTCAATAAAATATTTAGGAGTTATTGTAGATAATCAGCTATCCTGGATGCCCCAAATAAACTCAGTCGCAGCTCGTCTTCGAAAACTAGTCTGGATATTCAGGAATCTCCGCAACGTTGCCACAAAAGATCTACTTAAAACGGTATATTACTCACTCTGCCAGTCAGTCCTTAGTTACTGCATACCTGTTTGGGGAGGAGCATGCAAAACCATGATTATTAAAGTAGAGAGGGCTCAGCGCTCGGTGCTAAAAGTTATGTACTCCAAACCTTTTAGATACCCAACAGAATCATTATTTACTGAATGCCAGTTACTTTCAACACGCCAGTTATTTATTTTACAAGCAGTTTTAGCCCATCACAAGAAGAATACTTTTATCACTGATCCAATTAACCAAGTTCGCAGTAATAAGAGAGTATGTCATGTTCCACGTTGTAATACCACTTTTGCTAGACGACATACATACTTCCTAGGAGCCTATCTTTACAATAAAATAAATACTAGTTTACAGTACTACCCAATGCCTAGCTACAAATGCAAATTTATGGTCAAAAGTTGGTTGCTAGGTTTGAACTACCTTGAAACTGAGAGTCTGTTAATCATACTATCATAAGTTATGTATGATAAGTTAACACACAATATACTTACCCATTTATACGTACACACAAACTGACACCGTTATATACACTCACACCACACACCTTCTCTCAAACACTCTCACCCACATCCTTTCACACACATACACTCACCATATATATATCCTCGCATGCATATTGACACACACTCGCGCACTCAAACACACACACACACACATTCAAATCTCACAACCAACATATTCCCACACTCACACATACATTCACTGATCATTCCATTATGAACCATAGTCCGGAGGGAGGTATAGGTATGCCATCATACAGGTCAATCCTAGTTTGGGTACCTATGTTTTCCATCCTGAATTGTATTATACCTAGTAAACCATTGTAATTTTTGTTTGTGAAATTCTGAAGTTTGTTGTTGAATAAATAATTTGTTGAATGTTAAAAAAAAAAAAAAAAAAAAAAAAAAAAAAATTTTGTGCAGAGGATAGTTCGATTTACGGAATAAGTTCTTATTCTGTGGGTCTCTTTGGTTTAAATTTTAATACAGATGAGGTTTCAAATTCAAATCTCATTATTTATTTATTTATTAATACTTAGATTCACAGTTACATTACCGTATATTATAAACTAATTAACATTATGCCGAGGGTATAATGAAATTCAATACAACTTTACTCCCGGCTCAGCCGTAGGGATTTAATTACTTGTTTTCGATGAGGATTACATGACGTATAATTTGTCATTGTGGAGCGGGTGATGTGAAAAGTATTTTTATTTGTATTTTTTGCTGGTGAGCGGTAGTAATTAATTTTTTTTAACACCATTTGACGTTCATTAGCCAGTTTTTTGTGGTTGAACTTTTTATGCAGTACCGGTTTCTGAGAGACAAAATATACTCGTAAGGTCTGCTTGGTAAGTTATTGTAACAAACTTTTATAATAGCAGATTTGTGGTTTTTATAAATTATTTAAAATTTGTGTTTGAATAAATAATAATTACTTTTTGCTTTAACGATTTAAATCGAAGTAAAATAAATCGAGAAAATAGTATTTAGTAACATTGAAAAAGTTTTTGCAAATTAGGCACGTTATTTTTGTAAAAAACCTACAGGGCCCTTCGGCCCTCAAAACTTTCGTCCGCGGGAACCTATAAATCTCGGACTGTTACGATATGATGTTTATTGAGCATTGCGTTCCCAGTCCACAGTCAAGTAAAATATTCATAAGCAGTAAATACACTTATACAACCAGTTTTGCTATGCACGACATTTTAAAACTCTTATCGACCTTTGTAATGGTCGATGTGTCATATTAGAAAGTACGTTTATTGAAATTACTATATATATTTTCCCATTTCAAAATGGGTAGGCCATGGAGCGCGCCTACAAGACAAAATGTGGGCACAGAGAGTAATGGCATGGTCAGGACCAACCGGAAAGAGAGCAAGAGGACGTCAGCTAGAAAGTTGGGCCGACGAATTAAGAAACATCACAGGACAAAACTGGATAGAAAAAGCTACAGATAGAGCAACTTGGAAACATTTGGAGGATGCCTATACCCGAAAGGGACCTTAGCTAAGCCATCATTAAACATTACACATACCACTTAAACATATATTAGTTAGTTATGGAAATAAATACTCTATAATAGTATATATTTGATGGGGGTATGGGATAAGGTATGGGTATTTTTAACAATGTATCTTAGTTTTATTTTCTTAAACTTTTCCTGCTCCTTGTCATGCCCTACCTACAAAATATATTTTCCACATTACGCAAAGGTAAACTGGAAGAGATTGCTAGCATTAAGTCCGCCTATGTACTATACAACACAATACGAATGTTTTATTTCAACAACTTGTCTTTACAATATATTAACTAGTAGTTGAAATCTCCTTTTAAGTAAATAATACCTGTATTAGGAGGTTTCGCTCTTTAGTAATATAAAAATAGACGTAACTAAATCAAATAATCCAAAAAGCAATGAAATTTAAATCTATTACTAACATTTTATATAATACTTATTTTATCTTATATAGGAAATAGTGTACACTAAATAAGTGAGTGTGAGTGGGTGTGTGTGTGTGCATGTATGCGTGTGTGAGTGTGATACGTGTGTGTATGTATGTACGTGAGTGTGATGGTATGTATATGAGAGCGCGTGAGTAGTTGCATGAGTATATGTGTGTGAATGTATCTGCGTCAGTATGTGCATGGGTATAGTTTTTGTGTTTGGGCGTAAAGAAAATGTTGGTACAGTACAGGCACTTCTATGTGACGGTGATGGTAGGTGGTGGGTGATTAACCTTTCGACTCGATTTATATTAAAGCACTAATTACTTAACAATTTCTAAAAGTGTCTCTGTATCGTCGTAATTTAATGATATTAGCCATTCAGATACAATTTATTTACATTTGTGATAAATACTCTATAATAGTATATATTTGATGTTTAGGTATGGGTATTTTTAACAATGTATCTTAGTTTTATTTTCTTTAACTTTTCCTGCTCCTTGTCATGCCCTTCCTACAAAATATATTTTCCACATTACGCAAAGGTAAACTGGAAGAGATTGCTAGCATTAAGTTATATTAATTTATGTGCTTACGAGTATATAATTTTCAATCAATCAATCAACCAACCTTTGGATGTTCATGTTTTTTTTAAATTCTTTTTTAAAATAAGAAAAAATACAACAACAACATCACACTTAAGCACTATAAAACTTAAAAGCTTTGTGTGGGGATGAATTGGTACTTAGCTCAGTATGATGCTACGGCATGTTAACATGCCGCAGCGCTGGTTTTTTCCAGTTTCGTTTACCTCACGTACATCTTGAGGGTAGCTATAATAAAACAACTAGAGTCCGCGCCACGAGTAAAGTCTTACGGCAAAAACGGGAACTAAATCTCGAATAACTCCTCGATTTCTGCGATAGCAGCGCCGCGTCTATCGGACTTCATTGGTGGCGCGGACTCTATTGCTAAAATCAAACAAAACCATACGAAATAAAATCACAAAATCCTAATGCTTCTACTGTTTGATGATGTACTTTTGGCATTTCATTCCTGTGTGATTTACGCGTTGAACACACCGACATCATATTGATTTATCACCTTAGGCTCCCAGTTAGAATGTCAAAGGTTTTATGAGCGGGTATTTTTCAACGATTTTCCTTTTTTACAGGCCGATGGATTTGTCAGTTAATTTTGTTACATGCTCATCAGGTGTAAATCAAAACGGGATAGGTACCGGGTGAGTACTACTACAGGCTACCTGATAGAGACAGATAAATAAAAAATTGTGCATACTTGACACAGCGCTATCTAGCCCCAAACTAACAAGAGGTTATACAATGGAATACATGTAACATAAATGATACTTACTTGTAAATTCCTACCTGTTTTTTTTGTTTATTATATTATTAAAATACTTAGACCTAGATAAAACATATTTGTTCTACACTCCATTGAAAACAAACAACCATAACGCTTATTAATTGGCGTACAAATGGCCTTATCGCTAAAAGTGATCTCTTCGAAAGAGTACGGTAGGCGATATAATTTGATTAATTATCAACATTTCTAAGCCACAATAAATGTGAACCCTGCAGAGGACCGAAATGTTAACTCATTTTTAAGATATAATAATTGTTGTAACTATTATTGTGTTCACAATATTATAAAAAAATATTGCCTTTATAAAACCAATTTTTTTTTTTAACTAGCTTACATTTTCCCACTGCTGGGCAAAGGCCTCCCTCAACTCCTTCCACCTATCACGATCCTTGGCAGATTCCCACCATTCCTACTCGAATCCATTGATGTCGTCACGCCAACGCTTTCGCGGCCGACCCCGACGTCGCTTTCCATCTTCCGGTACCCAATCTGTTACAATGTGGGCCCATTTCTCCGAAAGCATTCGACTCACGTGCCCGGCCCAATCCCACTTGAGCTTCGCGGTTTTGGCTCCCACATCGGCAATGCCAGTCAATGAACGAAGCGTGGTATTCCTCACCCGATCGGCTCTCCGGAATCCTAGAACGCTGCGTTCCATTGCCCTTTGGCAAATCTTGAGCTTGGACTTCTGCAGCTCGGTCAATGACCATGTTTGCGCTCCGTAGGTGAGGATAGGCAGGATACACATGTCGATGAGTTTGCGCTTCAGATTCATAGGAAGGTCACCCTTCATGTGCGCCTTCATGGACCAGTAGCTCTTCCAGGCATTTTCGATACGGTGATCGATTTCCTTATCATGTCTGTTTTCGAAGCTAATAACACCAATTAAAAAATAATTATAAAATTTATTGAAATTAGTACTTTATTGTTTTTGGTGAGATAAAGTTATCACCAAAAAAGAACCAGTAATTCAGGGACCATTTCAAAAAATAAACCTTGAAATGCTGAAATCTCATTGTCAGTTTATTGATGTCTTGTTATGCTCCAAGGGAATGAGTATCCAATAGAAATAATATAGGTACTTGAAGGCTAGCCAAAGAAGAGGTCCCTCGCGTCTACACCACACGTTTTAAACTTAGAGGGAGTAGTCAAAACTATGTCTTTGATAACGTCTTTATAAATATAAATATTAAATACTTTATGCTTGATAAAATTACTCTGTAATTACTTACTGAATAAATACTTTTATCACACTTATAATAAAAATGCGAAAGTTTGGATGTTTGTTACTCAATCATGTCGTAACGGCGAAACCGATTTTGATGAAATTTGGTATGTACGTAGATTATAACCTTTTTTTTTACGTGAGGAAATCCGTCATGGATATCTTCCGCCTTGGGAGGTGGTGGCGGAAGATTATGTCAGACTCTTACTGATTAAAACCTCACAGGGTTTCTTCTGAACACCTTTGGTCGATGCTGTGGGTACGCTTTGCATTCTTCCATGGCTACGTAGATTATAACCTGGATTAACACATAGGCTACTTTTTGTTGACTAAAAAACGCGTGCGAAGTCACTGGCGGAAGCTAGTTATTAATATTCCACACATTTGCTACTTAACTTTCGTTTTTTTTTTAGGTTGAGGCCTGGACCGGGGCCGAAGCCAACAAGTAAGAGGCTTGTCTACATTTTATCATCCTCATTCGATTCCTCAATTAGAACATCTATAAGTACATAATAAAAATTTCATTCAGTGACATCATATAGGATTGTTTCCAGAATCAGCCAGAAATGTTTTATTCATATCATCCACCACGTCTATAAAAGTCGAGCTATACTCGTACAAGTTACACGGACGCAAAGTGGCTCGAAGTGACGCGAGAGCCTAATGTCGCCACTTGCGCACTTTTTCAGGACTTCACGGCCTTCCAGGGCACTCACCTCTTTTTACCTAAAAGCCTACTCGAGGCTCGACGAGACGGGGAGCATTTTTAGTTTGACTACGGAACCTTAAAAGTTTAATTTCCTATTTATTATTTTCAGGGTGGAGCCAGATGTTTAACTTAGTATGCAGACCATTGATAATATTATTGTGATTGGAATAAATGAATATGAATATTCGACGACCTCCGTGGCGCAATGGCTGAATAGCCGGCTGAGACGCAGGAGGTAGCGGGTTCGATTCCCGCCCCGGAACGAAAATGTTTTCAGGGTCTACAGATATTTGTTCCGGGTCTGGTTGTTTTTTTATGTATTATAAGTATGTATTTACGAAAAAAAGTATATAAGTATTCTATCAGTTATCTGGTTCCCATATCCAATTGGTTCAAAGATCCGTCGCCCGACGACCCGTTGGACGCCCGCGGTACCGCTGGAAAGATGTCTTGGAAGCGGGACTTGCGTGAGCTACAAGCGGAGAACTCGCGGGAAGCTGCACAAGATAGACCAAAATGGTGGCTTCTTCTATCGAAGGCCAAAACACATTGAATTCCTGAGCCATAGGAGTACAAATACAAATATCAAAATTTTCACAAAATGTGGTTGCTAATGGTCCCCGCAATAGGTCATGGTCCCCGCACTAGGTCTAACCTGTATCGCGGGAAACCGGATTATAAAAAAAAACATGTGTTTACCGTCTAAAGCCTAATCGATGAGTTGAACAATATGAAAATAACAAAATCTAAATCAGCAAACAAAACGAATAACTAAAATACTAAATACAGTTGATCTCAGCTCAGCTCAGCTGATATTATTTGAAGGACGCTAGTGTGTGTACAGTGTAGTTCATACGTACTTAAAGTTTATTTACGCCATTGCCTTCGTCCCGTCACGATAAGAATAAACCTCAAAGCTCATAGTCGCGAAACTTTGAGCCATTTCGAGAGTAGGCTCTAAATGTAACTATTAGAGTTTCGCTCACTTAGCTCTTCTGTCATTTTGTAAAGTAAAATAGATAATAAATTGAACCATTATGAAGACTTTTGATATTTTTAATTCATTTTCGTGAAACATGACCTGCTTTTCAGTATACCTTCCATCACCATCGCACACACGATGAAAGTAAAAAATAAAGCCCGCATCAAACTAGTTGTGTATTTTGGAGTGCAGGGTAAAAAAGCTGGATATACACCATGTCGCAGGAAACTTGCATAGTACAGTAAAGCTCAGTATCGCAATTATGCATGGTTTGACCGTTCATCTCATTAATCAAAGATTATTTGTACAGCTTTGTGGCAAGTTGCAGAGTAGTTAGATTAATCACAGCCTTTAAAACGTGCCAAAGATACAAGAAGTGAAAAAGAAGAAAAGAGTCGAGCCCCTAGATCCACGAGGTACCGGGGCCCATCGCGTTTTTAAAATTATTTCTGTGCGTCTGGTCGAAGTGACGTATGATCCGAGAGCAGGCGCTTATCTGGGTCAATGCATAAGCATTGCAATTCAGCGGGGCAATGCAGCTAGTGTCTTGGTTACGTTCCTGGTAGTGATCTGGAGCTGTTGAGCTATCTATAGATCATTTGCAACGGTCTTTGGATGATTTAACTGTTTCTTATTTAATAGTCATGGAAATGATCGTGTATTATTTCTGTTAATAAATGTATTTCCTCAAAACATTTGAATAAGGGATTATATCCCACTGCTGGGCAATGTGTATCGCAAATGTATCACTGGTTAAAGTTGTTGTATGTAAACGTGCGTCACCGCGTGTTTTACATGAAAAAGGAACGTCTATCGGCAAAAGCAATATCGTGTTAGTGCCCATGTTGTTATTATGGGTCAAGTGAAAAGTTATATTATATATCGTATTTTTCAAACTTTCGCGATCACTGTACATAATTAATAATTTAAACTGGTATTTATTGCGTACGTACCTTTTTTATTTGTCATCCCGATGTTCCCACTGTGTTGCAACAGCCGTGGTCGCGGGCAGACTGAAGTACTGGATATGAACGAGGACATTTCTAATCCTGAATGCCAAATGAGGGTAGTTGCTACAGCTGCCATTACTTCTCGACGGTAGCTCCAAGTACTCCAGTCTGCCCGCGACCACGGCTGTTGCAACAGAGTCGAAACGCTGGGATAACAAATAAAAAAGGTAGATACGCGATAAATACCCATTTAAAGCAGTAATTAAGTGCTCTCGTTTATGGTAGGTAGTTACACAAAGAGACAAAAAACTTACAAAGAGGGCATGTGCAAATGCGAACTTAACCGTATACAAGGTGTCCCGGAGCAAGTTTTTTAAGCCTATTATTTTTTAAGTTTTCGGAACAAAAAAAGTGATTCTTCAATGAAAATTATTAAATGCACACATGTCACTCCTTACCTAAATTCCTCAAACATGCTTAAAATGAAAGCTCGCAGGCTCTTGCGCCTCGCATCTCTGCTTTTTGGTATTGTTGCTAATAAAATACCCGTTTACCTTTACGACAAGCTCAGATGGGTTCAAGATTGGTCTCGCTACCAAAGGCGAGCCTGTACTCACGTGTTTTTGACACCTAGACACAAGTCGGTGGCATTTCGTGGGTCTTTTAGGTTTGCAGCTTCTCGTTGCTGGAACGATCTGCCACCACCTTTACGTGCCCTGAAAACAGTAACATCTTTTAAATTTGCACTGAAGAAGGAACTTGTAATGCTACAAAAGCGCTCATAGCTTACCGAACTTTACGTGGACAAAGATGCTGCGACACAGGAGCCATCGCGGCTTTCTGTTACGTAGGAAACCGTGTAGTATTTTTCTCCTTGTTACACTGCCCACAAACACTACTCCACATTCTCTTTTCTTTAGGTCTTTAGACAAACTTTTCTAGAAATCGTTCATATCATTTTATCTCCTCCTCCTCCTCACTGTCTCATGTCCTTCCATCGCAACTTAGTCACAGTTATTGATCTCTACTTCCCTAGCGCAATTCTTTACCCACATAACACTTTTTGTTTCTACTCAAACTCTCAAAGTTTGTTTTATTTTTTTAAGTATATGTAGCTGTGTATATGTACCTAGTCAGGTCATAAGTATTGTCACACAGTAAAAACTTTTCTTTTAGAATGCTGGCCACAAAAAAGTTTATAGAATTCGAATTTCGAATTGTTCATGAAAATAAAAATGTATACTTTTTAGAATTTTACTGATTTTTAAATATGGAGTGGACGCTTAAAGAAGACCGTGTTGCAGTTATTGCGTTGCATCGTTGCGGTTACGCGCCAGTTCAAATTTTTGACATACTGAAAAATTTGAATATAACCAAAATATTCGTTTATCGCACCATCAAACGATACAATGAAGACTCTAGTGTAGATGACAGGTCAAGAAGTGGTCGCCCTCGGTCTGTTAGGGCTCCAGCAGTGATAAAAGCTGTGAAGGCGCGAATTCAAAGAAATCCCAAACGTAAGCAGAAACTGTTGGCCCTTCAGATGGGGTTAAGCAGAACCACGGTGAAAAGGGTGTTAAATGAAGACTTAGGGCTTCAGGCATATCGAAGAAAAACAGGACATCGTTTGAATGCTCGTCTAATGGACCTGAGACTGAAGAGATGCCGCGCTTTGTTGAAGCGGTACGCGGGAAAAAAATATCGGGAAATTCTTTTTTCGGAAAAAAAAATTTTTACCGTAGAAGAGAGCTACAATAAACAAAATGATAAGGTGTACGCACACAATAGTGAAGAAGCGAGCAACCGTATTCCGCGTGTCCAACGAGGTCATTTTCCATCCTCGCTCATGGTATGGTTGGGAGTTTCTTATTGGGGCTTAACAGACGTACATTTTTGTGAGAAAGGTGTAAAAACGAATGCAGTTGTGTATCAAAATACAGTCCTGACGAACCTTGTGGAACCTGTTTCTCATACCATGTTCAATAACAGGCACTGGGTATTCCAACAAGATTCAGCGCCAGCTCATAGAGCGAAGAGCACACAAGACTGGCTGGCGGCGCGTGAAATCGACTTCATCCGGCACGAAGACTGGCCCTCCTCCAGTCCAGATTTGAATCTGTTAGATTACGAGATATGGCAACACTTGGAGGAAAAGGCGTGCTCAAAGCCTCATCCCAATTTGGAGTCACTCAAGACATCCTTGATTAAGGCAGCCGCCGATATTGACATGGACCTCGTTCGTGCTGCGATAGACGACTGGCCGCGCAGATTGAAGGCCTGTATTCAAAATCACGGAGGTCATTTTGAATAAACTTTAGTTTCATAAGAATCTATGTTTTGTTAAGTTCATTTTGGTATATAAATGGTTACATAATGAATAAACTTGTTTCAATTATTTTATATTAAACATGTGACAGAATTTATGACCTGACTAGGTATATATGTATCTGTGTATGTGTATGTATCTGTTTACTTACCTATTCATTTTTCTGCGTTCGTGAGGCTACCCATGGGTCCCATCTGAAAACCAGCGCTGCTTACTATCCTCGGATGGTTAGCAGCAACACGCTGAGATGGGGCCTGTTTGACCCACACAGCACGGAAGACCATATTATTTGTAATTACCTACCTATATTATATGTACTTAATTTTTATCTTGTGTGTTTCCTGTTTCTTTGTATAATTTTTCTTTGTTAATAAAATCTGTTTGTAAGTAGGTATGTTCGTTCTGTATATGTTCTGTTTTCAATAGTTTCAATAAATCCTGTGTGTGTGTTAAATAAATGTATTTTCTTTCTTTCTTTCTTTTCTTTTCAAATTCACAAAAGTCGTAGAACTCTTTATTGCTGTTGTAAGTGTCAAGATTCGCCCCTCCTCGGAATAACTTACAAGTTCTTGAACAATCTGTATAATAAGTAAATTAATCCTCTGATCCATCCTGAAGAGTTTTCTTCCAGCAAACTTTTGAGGGTAGAGATAGAAATAAAACTAGAAATATTGGATCAACTCAAAATTTATGTTTTCTCAAAAAGCTATAAAAAATACTAGCATACTTAATGAAAACAGGTTCTTTCTAGGCTTCATCTTTGTCATCACTATTATTTATTATCAGTTTACCTCAACTGTGTAAACCAATAAATAACTTATAATCAATGAAAACTTGGAGGAGCAAAGGAACAAAAGTGCTTTACTCATATGACCCATGACTTGAAGTTTTATGGCACAGTACGCTTGATCCACACTTTTTTTGATCTGTTACATCTTTCCTCTCGGTTTGTGGGAGTGATTTTGGCAAAAGGGACGGAAATGTATATGGTATTGTCCATTAAAAGAACTGATTTGCTTGATCAACTGTTTAATTACTACGCGAGCAAGGCAGCAGGTGATAGAATATAAATTACCGTTATCTTCGCGGGTCGTTTGCGTGCGGGCAACAACGACATAGGTCCGGCGCGGGAGTGTTGGTACGGCAGACTGGCGTGCCGGGCGGATCCTGGGAACCGGTTTTACGGCTGTGCCCTTCACGCCTTATCCCGCGCACCCGCCAGTACCTGGATGGGTTTTATTGCTGGTGTTGTACCGCCACATGTGTAACAGGAGACCGGGGAAGCGTACGCTATTTGATTTGATCAATGAGCGAGCGGTGGTCAGATGTTACACCTCTTATGCGACTACTGTAAGGTTCGTAGTTTTTTTATTAGGAACTTTTACTTACAGTATTATAACAGCCCCATCGTACCCTTTACTTATTTATAACACTACTAAAGTTTAAATATGCCTACATTGATAGAATCCACACTTGTTGAGGGCAATCCTGTTGCCACAAAGTAAACAAAAGCTTAATTTATATTGCCGTAAACTTTATTTCAATTGTGTAACGTAAAGTCACTGCTAACTGAGAACTCCCTGCATGTCTAATGATTAATATAAAAACTTGTATTGAGATGATTTCCAAAAAGTTAGTTTATACAAATATAATTTTTTTCTGACACGACAAGTAATAGACACCTTTTTAAAATCATCCATCTACTAGTTTGTAGTTCAATCTTTAAACATGCAAGGGGTTATAGTTAGCGACGCTGACTTGAACACGTAAACGTAAATACTTGTGTTACGTTACACAATTGATATAATGTTTAATATGCTTAATAAACTCAAAGTAAAATCAAGTTGTGCGTTACAATAGTTTTTGGCTCGTGTCTAGTTTGTACGTTAATAGTAGACATATAGTTCATTAAGCTGTGTTTAGTTTTGATATAAAAACTTGCTTCTATTCCGTTCTATAGCAATGTTAATTGATGACTTGCGCAACGATGCTAATACGAACGAATGCCTATTTAGCAACAAATATATATATATATTAAAAAAAATATAATAAATATATATATTTAACAAATAAGTCAAATTTAAACATGTTTAGTCGCTTGCTGCAAGCCGAACTAAATTTAGGTTTGGCAGTATTAAAATTAATCACACTAATATTCATTATTATAAATACAGAATTTATCACGTACTGTCTACCGCCAGCCTGGAGGCTATGTCTTCATCATGCAAGCGACAGAGGAGTGGGTGAACCTGGTAGAGACATAATTAGTGTTGTGTGTTTGCCTGTACCGAGAACTACCGAAGAGAGCAGATGTGATGATAATGATGATGACGCAACCTGTCAACACGCTGGGCCATCGGTGACGCAACCCCCACCACCGCGCCCGTCTACTCGCGCGCAGAGGGCTGCGGCGCGCAGTGCGAGGCGAGACATTATACGGAGCGGATTGCACTCACCCTGATGAAGGTTCACGAATTGAACCGAATCATTATCGGTCGAAACACCGATAATAATGATTGAAACCAATCACGAAAGTTTTCTAAGTAAAACACCCTAATATTATAAATACGAAAATTGGGATGTTTGTTTGTTACTCAATCACGTCGTAACGGCTGAACCGATCTCGATGAAATTTGGTACCATAATCATCATCATCTCAGCCCACATCCACCCACTGCTGGGTATAGGCCTTCCCGTGGTCACGCCACTCTCTCCGGTCCTGTGCCAAGTGCATCCATTGCCTTCCAGCAACTCTTGTGATGTCGCCCGACCATCTGGCTGGTGGTCTGCCAACTAGTCTGCGCCCTTCTTGCTACCCTCGTTCATCTTCCGTCTTTCCTCCTTGCCAAGTGTCCAGTCCATCTCCACTTCAGCTGGATGATCCTTCTATTCACATCCACGACTTTGGCTCTGCGTCGTATTTCGATGTTGGGTATATGGTCCAACAGCGAGATTTGGCATATAGATAAACTTAGCCTGGATTAAAACATAGGCTACTTAATATTGACAAAACACGTGTGCGAAACCACTGGCGGAAGTTACTTCCATATATTTTTGTTTCGAACATAGAGTAACAGTTGTCAATTTTATGTTGTCAAACTTAATTTTTGTTTGTGACAACAGAATTGCTGCCAATGTATGGAAACAGAAAGCACCCAATATACCTAGCCTCCCATGTTTTACTTTACATTTTCTGAGTTCTCGCTTTTCTCCTGAAACTTGGGCCATAACACAAATGCACTTCTGATAAAACGACGTCCACCCTGAAGGGTCATTGTAAAAATATCCTAAGCAGTGTCGCCATCTAGACTCTAAGGAAACATTCTTTATGTTGATTTTGCTCCATAGAATCCAATAATGGTTTAAAGTATTTTTAGTTTATCTTGTCTTGAAGTACGCGTTGCTAATTGTATTTTATTTTAATCTTTTAAATATTCATACTTATTTGTAATTTTAGTACTGTGTAGGCAGACATTTCTTCCTCTGTTTTAAATTGGTTCCAATGGAAGATCAGCGTTGTGCGAAAAACACAACAAATGCTGAGTTATACGCCTTTTTGGGACGTTTTTTTTTTTGTTTTATAAATTATAGGCTATCGTTTGACCACTGTCTCGTCTGATGGTAAGCCATGATGCAGTCTACGATGGTACACGCTTGCCTAGAAGAAACCTATTCACTCGTGACTTAAAGATCCCTAGGTTGTAGTTATCAGGAAACACAGACTCAGGCAAGGCGTTCCACTCCTTGGCGGTGCGCATAATAAATGTGGAAGAGTACCGCTTTGTGCGTATGGGAGGTATGTCTACCATGTAGCGGTGGCGCATCGCGGAGTGTCTGGTTGTCCGATCATAGAATGGGGATGGTGGGATCAGGTTGTAAAGCTCCTTAGACGCCTAAAACCTTGGACGCTTAAAAGAACCTGCTTATTCTGGACTCATAGACTTCACAATCATTGTGTCCGGAAAAGAAGCTGCCGGTAGCTCCACGTTCCACCTGTCTCTAGCAGACCAGTCCCTGGCTGGTAGGGGTTTTTTCTCGAATTTTCCCTACCCTACCAGTGGGGATACGTGAAACAGGCCCCAGAAGCGAGTTCCAGTCTTTACTCGTACTAACAATAAAAGTTGAAGCGGGTCGTTTGATATGCCAAGGTGGTATGCTGGTATGTTTTTTATACCACCTGCAGGGCTAGCACAGCGATTTACTTGTCTACTCTTCGAAGAGACGACAAGGCTCTGACCGCAACTTGTATTTCTGCGTGTGTCATTCTCTGTCGATTCTTCCGAAATTGTCTTTGCCACGAGCAGCCTCAATAAGTTGTCTTCCTAGACAAGAGAAGGATACTCTATCAATAGCAAAGTACGTTGTATATATAATTAATTAAATAGCTAACCAAAAATTGTTGGCAAACGCGACATAGAGAAGAGTACGAAAGGGACAACTTGAGAAGACAGTGTTGTCTAGGCATCGCAAGACCTAGACAATTTCAGAAGAAAGTTGTCTATCTTTATATGTCAAAGATAGAGAAAATGATGGCTATCGTACTCGGCGATGTAGACTACTGTCGAGGAAGTGTCGACAACGTGTCTTCCCGTTCACTCTCGCAATCGCCGTGCTCGAGACGGTCGACAAGTGTCTTCTATGTTTCGAAAAATTACTCATGACTAAATCCTTCTCTACAGTTACTGTGCTAGGCCTACTGGAGTTGGAGCAAGTCTACGGCCTACCTAATGTTAAGTGGTAACCATCGCCTATAACAAAGGATTGCCTCGTAGGTCACACAACTTAGAAACGTGCTCTGCCTTGCGTCCATCAACTTGAGGCATACAGGTGTAAAGCCTCATGTGCCTGTAATTTCACTGGCAACCTTACATACCCACCAAACCGAAACAGCAATGCTGTTTAGCGGCAGAAATAGGTAGTAACTTCCCCGGGCAAGCCCTTTCACAAAAAATTCTACTACGTTCATTATACTACTCTCCTGTACGCCTGGGAACCCTTGTAAACAATAAAGAATGGATATAAAGTTAAATAACGCTTTATTGTATATCACACTTAAATTTAAAAAACAATAATTTGACGAATACGGTGGTGCAGTGGGCGAATAGCCGGCTGAGACGCAGGAGGTAGCGGGTTTGATTCCCGCTGCGGGACAATATAGCGCTGTGTGAAAAAAAATTATATATTTATATATACAGTGTGGAAATTAAACTCAGGCCCTGGAGGGAAACTACTTAAAATCCTTAAGCTAGCTCATTTTACTTAAAGGAGACATTCCTTTATTTTTAAAAAGAAACAAATCTGCATTAAAATATTTTTTTAAACTCGCTTGCTTCGCCCGGGACTCGAACCAACTAAAATTTAAAAAATAAACACTCCTTATTTTATTATTATACTAATCGGTAGTATTAATATTCAGGATAAAGTTTCTCTAAAAAATATTTGGTTACTGTTCACTTTTAACAAGTAAAAGACACGTAACAATTCTGTTATCTCTCCAACACTCAAAGACTTCGTATGAAGTACACGCTTGCTTATTTATCGTTAAGTACCTTGTTGAAATCTTCGATAAGAAAATTGTTCAATGGTGGTAATACCTCTATGCACATTTCCTTCTTACATGATCCGAGGCGTTCAGTGGAGAAGTTTAAAAATGGAACGTTTGACTTTGTTTGCGAGGCGGGACAATAATTTTAAAATTCGAACGATTTTTATCAACAGATTTTATTTAAGTAGTGTTGCTTCCCTTACGTAATTAAATTATCTCATAATGGCGTATCAAGAACAATTCGATTTATTAGAAGCTTACTTTGTTTGCAACAAGAGCTACGATTTAGCTCTGCAGTGGTATCGCGAGAAGTATCCAGACAGAGAACTACCATCTAGAAAGGTTTTGTCTCGAATTGTGAATAATTTACTGACCGTTGGAAGTTTTAAAAAGAAGACTGGACGCCCACAGCAACAAAATTTGGACTATAGCGATGTTGAGTTAAACATTTTAACCTACTTCGAGTGTTACCCGAAAGCTTCAAGCAGGGAAGCTGCTCAAGAGATAGGCATCAACCATACTAGTATACTTAAAGTTCTGAAAAAATACAAATACAAATGTTATCGTGATGGGCGATTGGTGCAGAAACTACATCCCGGAGATAGTGAAAGGAGATTACAGTTTTGTGAAAATATTCGAACAGAAATAGCCCTCAACCCAAATTTCTTGGACTGTATTGTATGGTCTGACGAAACAAATTTTAGTAATAATGGAATGTATAACAGACATAACAATCATTATTGGTCTCGTCAAAATCCATTCCGTGTCCGTGAAACGAACAATCAGGTCAGATTTTCGTTTAATGTTTGGTGTGGAATCAAAAGTAACATGGTTGTTTTGTTGCACATTTACGAAGGACATCTGAATGCAGCAAAATACATTGAAATATTAGAGCTTTTAAAAAATCAATTAAACCTTCTGCCAGAAGAGGAACGAAATAATATCATTTTTCAACAAGATGGTGCACCTGCCCACAACAGCAGAATTGCCAGGGCATACCTTAATGAAAATTTCAATGCCTGGATAGGTACAAACGGTACGATTAGATGGCCTGCAAGAAGTCCAGACCTGACGCCCATGGACTTCTTTTTATGGGGTCATGTAAAAAATGTTGTTTATGAAACTTGCTATGAAACCGTTCAAGAGCTAAGGATTGCGGTAGAAAATGTTATCAGGGGCATACACCACAACACTTTGCTGAAGGCTACAAGAAATGAATTTCAACGGCGACTAATGTTGTGTAGCCGGAACGACGGGGCTCATTTCGAACAATTTATCAGTTAAATAATTTAAGTGTTACAAAATTGATAGTAAAATAAAGTTGATGTTAGATTTAACGATTATTTTTATTTTTAAGACCAAATGTTTGTTACAGAAACTTTATCCTGAATATTAATACTACCGATTAGTATAATAAAATAAAGAGTGTTTATTTTTTTAAATTTTAGTTGGTTCGAGTCCCGGGCGAAGCAAGCGAGTTTAAAAAAATATTTTAATGCAGATTTGTTTCTTTTTAAAAATAAAGGAATGTCTCCTTTAAGTAAAATGAGCTAGCTTAAGGATTTTAAGTAGTTTCCCTCCAGGGCCTGAGTTTAATTTCCACACTGTATATATATATAAAACAAACTCGCTGTTGCCACTTGTAGACTCCATAAAGTTAGTAAATCGTTTAAAGGGCAAGGCTTTTATAACAAACTCCCAAGGGATGTACAAAAATTGACAATTAATAAATTTAAAAACGTAATTAATCCAAATCTTTATAAAAAAGCCTACTATAAAATATCGGATTATTTAGATGATAGAGAAACTTGGGATTGAAATTGCTCCAACTCGTTGAAAATGTTACAATTTAGACGTAATTTATTTTCTGTATTGTTATGTATTCTAAAAGGATCATTAAAAAACAACCAGCCTTGTTTCTTGCCTTTCTTTCCTGGCTTGGTCGCAAAGGAACAGGCAGTAAAATTGACGTTTCAAAGTGATCCTTGTGATTTTAATGAATTAAAATATTTAACTTTGAATAAAAAGACACGCGGTAATACAAGCGGTCTTACTACTAATAATACTACTAATACTGGCGGTCTTATCGCTTAAAGCGATGGTACTATATGGCTATTGAGTTCTATACTCGTATAATGAAAAAGGGTGTGCACAAAATTATTGTAGCATAGAGAGCCATGGAGCGCGCCATGCTCGGCATCACACTCTTACATCCAGTTCCCAATACCGAAATTCGCAAGCAGACTAAAGTACAAGACGACAGCAAGTGAATATTGGGGCTCAAGTGGAGTTGAGCAGGACAATTGGCCAGACGTAGTGACGACAGGTGGACTAGGGCACTAACAGAGTGGAGGCCGAGAACTGGGCATCGAAATAGGGGACGTCCACTAGCGAGATGGTTCGACAACATCCATAAGACCGTGAGTCGTACATGGTTCAGACTGGCACAGGATCGGGAAGAGTGCCAGAAACAAGGGGAGGCCGATGCCCAGCTGTGGGTCGACACGAGCTGAGAATGATGATGATGATAATAATGAAAAACCTCGATATGTGAAAAATTTCCCAGTGACAGGATGATTAATGTTTTTCAATAATTAATACAAAATATCCTGAGTAATTTAATGATCTGTATTTGTCAAGCAAAACCCTCGGGGCCTAACCTTTATAAAATATATATATATATATATATAATTATATCATAGTTAAGGCCCGCCGCATATTGGCGACTATAATCTACGCAAAAGCAGGTACTGAGTATAAAACAGTTTCAAACGAGTAACTTATTAATAAAAATATAACAAACTTAACCAATCAACTGAACCGACATTGATAAAATTGTTATGAATTCAATCTGATGGTATAAGATTTCAAATAAAAAAAGAATTATTTAAATCGGTTGATAAATGACGGAGTTAGGTAACAAACATAAAAATAAATTTAAAAAACCAACCGATTTGAGACGCTCCTCCATTTTTTTGAATTCGGATAATAATGCGACATGTTATATATTATACAATATCATTACAATGTTTTTATACAATAATATAACAATAAAGTATATTATTGTATTGATATAATATTTAAGCGGAGAACGGGCGGAAAACTGCACAGGGCAGACCAAAATGGCAATTTCTTTTATCGCAGACCACCCACGCCCAGGGTCGCTGAGTCATAGGAGTAAATAAGTAATAAAATAACATAAAACTAGCTTCCTGTTGATTATCACTATTTAAATTCACAAAAATTAAACTTCTATTTAATAAGATTGATTACAGAGTACAATAGAATGTGAGAAAAACAACCAACCAAAATACAAAAACATTACTCCTTATGCGGTGTCGGTTAAAAAGTAACCTTACTCTTACATCAATATCTATAACACTCAAGTTACAATAAATTGGCTCCAACATTTCGTATTGGTCGCAAATTCACGCAAAATCTAACGTGACAGCGAACCATTTACAACACGGTATTGTGAAACTGGCAGAGCATTATCCCTGTGTCATGTTAATGCCGTATTAAATTACTCTGTAATGAAATACCTACTCGTATAAGAAAGCGAAAAAATAACTTAAAATATATCTTGTAGGTTGGTAAATAATGATAAAAATAAATGATTATTTTAAGTGGAAAAAGATGAGAAATGTGGAATCAGCGTTTTAGTACAGACAAATAATATTTAAATAGAACTTAAAGACGGGAAGGGATTTGGCAGTTCTGATGAGAGGAGGAAGAGAGTTCCATAGAAATTCCCACTTTATATTGAGAAATATAAAGCATTCATGTGTTAACTAAATATGTTGCAAGCCCATTGCCGCTTATGAATATTAACCCGATCGCATTATGGCTTCGAATGATTGGTTTTATTACGTTATTCCAGTTTCCTCACGACGTTTTCCTTCACCGTTTCGAGCACGGTTTTACGTGCACACACTTTTTGCCGAATTGAAACTCGGGGTACATCTCACTAGGTACACTAGGTAGGTTTATTTATATATATCGACGCAAAAAAGCATAATTGCTGTAACCCACAAATAGGAAAATGTTCAGGAGAGCCAAATAACTTTTGAGAATTCAGAAAAAAATCAATAACATTTTAACTGTTAAATCCCAGGACGTAATTTTTAGAACCAAAAAGTATTTTTGTATTATCTATCAAGATAGATACCTAAAATTTACTAAAAGTTACTTTTGATCTATAATTTTGTGGGTTACAGCAATGTCACCTATTTTTTTGGAACGATAAAACGCTATAAATGAAACATAAAAATGTATGGACAAATCCAAATCAAATGTTTTCCTGTAAAGCGAAATTGATGTAACTACTTATAAGATTCAATTTATATGCAATATATTAGCATAAATACAAAACATCCATGTGTACAAGAGCATTGAATTGACTTTACTGACAAAAGGTTAGATGGTATAGTAAAATTAAAACGATGTCATGATGGAATGATATTTATTAAGAAATAATTAATTAGGTTCAGTTCACAATTTCGCCATAATCTTTCTCTTCAATCACATCTTCTTCATCTGTGTCTATTAAAGTATCTTACAATTTCTTGTTTTTTTTTTTCATGTTTTTATATTCTGTAGCAAATCTTGAAGGGAATCATTTTTGACAACGAGATTGTACAAATCTCTGTATTTTTTTTCTGAAATGCCAAGTTGTGTCGGATATAAGTTAAGCTTTAAGGCAACCATTTCTTTAATAGACAGCAAGTTTGTTTCTAAAGTTTCTGCATCTGGCAGCATCGAGGTTTTTATATAGATCTTATTAACAAGTTGTTTTTTAAACGTGCAATACATAATTTTGAAATGGAAGTTTTTTGATTTTTTTTAAATGTGGCGTTGCCAACATTAGTGAATCCCAAGAAATCTTTGCTATTTAGCACTGTAAAGATGTAGGACTCTGGATTTTCCGAGCAAATTCCATAATCGTTGGCCATTGCGACGGCACCCACATTGTACTTTTTTTAATTTTTGTTTCAATGGTGGCGTGGACGCTTTCAACTGGCATGTAGGTATGGCCAGGAATCAAATAGTTTATTTGTATCGTTTTTATGGTCGTGCACTACCTTCTTATACTTCTTTCATTCTCATACTTTTGTTTTTACCTTGGTCACTATTCTTCTTTTTAGGTTCGTTATGTATGTCGGGATTTACTGTAAATTGCACAAACTCTTGTAACGTGTTTTTAGCTTCAGAGTTAACTGCATCAAAACCACAACTTTCGTTACTAATATCAACAGTCTTGGTTGTATTGATGTCCTCTAAAGTAGTCTCAGTTTCTGAAAAAAATAATATAGTAAGATGTATAATCATGACTGCTAAAAAGTTATACTTCTATACTAATATTATAAAGACGATTTAATTTTTTTATTTTTGTATGTTTGCAACGAATAATCTCAAACTACTGAACCGATTTAAAAAGTCCTTTCACCATTAGAATGCTACATTATCCCTGAGTAATAAAGGCTACTTTTCATCATCATACGTACTTCCCTGATTGCATTGTATATTTAATATTTCATTCTATTGTTCCTATATTTGTTGTATGTAATTTTCTGTTTTCTCCTACTTGTGCTTTCTCTTTGATGTTATATCTTATGAATGTATTGTGTGAATTTGTGTGTGCTATGGTAGCAAATAAATGTATATCTATGTCTATGTCTATCATCATCAGCGGGCGATGTTGCCGCAGGAGCTAGTTAGAAATAAATTTTATTATAAAGTAATATTAACCTTTATTTATATAATTATGACTTTCAGAAATTTCTATTTCATCTATAGTTTGTTTTTTAGAAGCAGTATTTTTATTATTGGTGGCCACATTTTCGTTATTTTTTAGACTTATTAATTCTGAGAAGTCAATACTATTTTAAATTTCTTCCAGGCTATTGCTGTGTTCTCCTTGTATGTCAATTTTGAATGAATAACTGTTTTCATGTTTACGCTCTTCAAAATTTGGGGAAACTGTTTTTGCACGACCCTCAGCTTCAATATCGTATCCACTCAACATTCGTTGTATATTATTTAAATGACTAAAATAACCAACGTTTTCTTGATCTCGTTCAGTGTGGCATAGAGGGATACATGTAAAAGATTCTTTTTACTGAGTCGCAGAAGGTACGGGGAATAACTTAACAGGTGTAAGGCTTTTCATTACTTCTTTGGTTTCATTTAAGAACATTTTTGGTTTTCGGAACGTTGGCGTTAAATTTTCTACACGAAATTGTGATGCTGATGATTGTAGAGGGGTCCTTTCTTTTTTGCAATCTTGAGACGTATTCGTTTCCAGTTGTAGTGTGTCATTGTAATCTTGAAAAGGATTATTTATATCTTTTTTATGAATTTGAGTAGATACAAGATATATTTTCCCATCGACATTTTGGTATGTTTCATCTTATAAAATTTCAATTTTTTTTTTCTTTTTTTTAGGAGATGTTTGAGTTCTAATATCTTGCTCGAGCAATTCTTTCCTCTCTTGGCGGCGTTAAGACATCTGAAAAGAAGTTGCATAATTAATTTACTATACACATACTATAACATTCTATATGGAGTTTGGCCAGTGTATAGGTACAATGTTTAAGGCGAGAATCGAAACCTTGATTATACGGTGTTCAATAACATTATATTGGTACCTACTTAAAATATTTTAATAATAGGTGAATTATTAGTAGGCTAGATTTTTTTATTAGGGAGGTAGGTCTACGGATGTTTTATTTGGTAAAATTTTGGGGTTCTACCCCACTTCTTCGTTTTCGGTAAACGTCTTTTTACACCAGATAAAAACTAAATCGTAATGGCTTCATTCTTTGCGGAGTGTGCTTATGATAGTGTTCCACAGACAGACAGACACAACAAACTTATACCTACTTAAAAATTTTTTGCCTCAGGGGTCCAAAACAAATAATAAAAACAATAATCAATGCTACTTACTTTTCAATACTACTCCAGATACACAGCCAAATTCGGTTACCACAAACACAACACTCCCTCTCGACAGTTGCGCAGTAACTGATCGACGCGGTAAGCCGCAAGCCACATAGGCGCGAGCGCGTGTAGCAACAGCAGTAAGTCTTCTTGATCAAAATTTGACAAATAGTTACAAAGGGCATAAATGGGAAAAATTCAAATATCAAACACATTGTAAACTAGCGTAACTATTCATTGTCTTTATTATAGTGTATGTATGAACTGGAGTAAATCACGATGACTATCAATTTCATAACTCTAAAATGTAGTAAATGTGGTGCATCACAAAATTTCGATTAGCAAAAACGCTGTTACCCACAGTGTTTGACATTTCAACAGCGCTGTAACTACCGCGGCCTTATTAGTGGCAAAAGTGAAATTGGTGTAAATGGAAAATTATCGAAATAATGCTGTTTTTACGCTATTTACAGCAAATGTTCGAGCAATATTTTAAATTATTAGGGTAAATCATAACGCTGTACAAAATTTTCTATTGATCGTAGAGCCACGAGAATTGCACCGTTCGACGCAGAAAAAAAATCTGATTACGAATCTGCAATAAAAAAAAATTGAGTTTGGTGTGGGTTACAGCAATTATGCTTTTTTGCGTCGAATATATCATTGAAATGGAAAAGTGAATGGCCCACCTGTTGTTAAGTGGTAAACATCGCCTAAAACAAGTAAGCTTCGTAGGTCATGTACCTTAGCAATAAAACCGCTAATTGTATAAGTACATTGACGACCTCCGTGGCGCAGTGGGCGAATAGCCGGCTGAGACGCAGGAGGTAGCGGGTTCGATATCCACCGCGGAACAAATGTTTGTATGATTTACAGATATTTGTTCCGGGTCTGGATGTTTTTCTATATATTATGAGTATGTATTTACAAAAAAAAAGTACATAAGTATTCTATCAGTTATCTGGTTCCCATAGTACAAGCTCTGCTTAGTTTGGGGCTAGATAGCACTGTGTGAAATGACCAGCCAAATTTATTTATTTTATTCATTAAAATATTTTCTATCTATGAGCATCAATTAATATATATTTTATGTAAATAGTATAAGTATGTATGCAGTAGGTTAGGTACACCATTACACCCCAGGTAATATCCACACAGTCCATTCCATCCAAAGGCTATCTGGTAGTGATCACTATTAGCGATAAAACCACCATAAAGTGTTTTCTATCTATTTTAATGCAACAAAAGACAGGTGGTCTGGAAAGTCAAAGTCAAATATTTTTATTCATTAAAATCACAAGGATCACTTTGAAACGTCAATTTTACTGTCTGTTCCTTCGCGACCAAGCCAGGAAAGAAAGGCAAAAAACAAGGCTGGTTGTTTTTTAATGATCCTTTTACAATACATAATACAGAAAATAAATTACGTCTAAATTGTAACATTTTGAACGAGTTCGAGCAATTTCAATCCCAAGCTTCTCTATCATCTAAATAAACTGTTATTTTATAGTAGGCTCTTTTATAAAGATTTTGTTTAATTAAGTTTTTAAATTTGTTAATTGTCAATTTTTGTACATCCTTTGGGAGTTTGTTATAAAAACGTACACCTTGCCCTTTAAACGATTTACTAACTTTATGGAGTCTACAAGTGGCAACAGCGAGTTTATCTTTATTTCTAGTATTAAAATTATGATTATCGCTATTTTTCTTAAACAAATTAATATTTTTGTGTAATGTATGTTACATTAGATTTTCATAGATGTATTGACAAGGGAATGTCATAATATTTCTTTCTTTAAACTTATTGCGTAATGATTCTCTGGGGCCCATATTATAAATTGCACGAACAGCCCTCTTCTGCAGCGGAAGAGATCGTTTTCAGCGATAATACCACTATTTGTATATCCACGTATCTGGTCATTTGTTTTTTAAATTGTTTCTTAATTTAAGTGTGATGTACAATAATGAGTTATCTATCTATTTTGTCCAATTGACTGCATAAGCGTTCTACGTACATTATTCCCAGACCGACTAGCTATTTTAAACAATTAGGCAATGAATAACGTGTAAATTACAATAAACATTATTCGTAAATGATAGTTGACACCACTGAAGAGCTATTAGTACCCAAATCAGGAGCTGTTCGTAAATACGGAACCGCTAAATGCGGAACTTTGCAAATGATGCGGTTTCAGACCAATCCCGCAAATTTGAATCTGTTGCTCGTTTTGCGATGGTAGGTTTGGAGTTATTATAATCTGCATTGGATTTATATTAATGTTAAATAGTGAGTGAATAGTCTGCTTAGACGCTGGAAGTTGAGGGTTCGATTCCCGTCATGGAAAGTATGTTTGTATTGAAAGCGAGCTTAGTAGCAAAACACTTTGTTCCTTTTCAAGTCTTCATTTATTCAGTTCAGTAATTTCTTGATGACAAATATACTTTGTAACACGATGTCAAATAGACGAGCAAGGAAGAAAACGACGTTAATTATTCGCAAGGTTGTAAAAAATATCGTTCGTCAACAGTCGAAAATCCGTTGAGTTACTAAATAAAACCATTTACCATTAAATAAATTTCAAAAATATAATGTAAAAGATAAAGAAAATAAATAATACTTGATTTTTTAAACAAGGTACCTTAGATGTCAATTTTAATTATATATTACTTCCGTCAATATGGTATTGTTATTGAATTAGTAAAATAATAAATCAAATATTAAATAGTAGGTAGCAATATATTATTATAAATCACAGAGATTATTTTTAGGAAAGCTAACATTATGATCTAGATATATTTGTTCCGGGCATGAGTGTTTTTATATAAATTATATATATCTATACAATATATGCGCTATCTAGCACAAAACTAAGCAGAGCTTGTACTAATGTACTATGGGAACCAGATAACTGATAGAATACTTACATACACTTTTTTTTGTAAATACATACTTATAATATAATTGAGAAACAACCAGACCTGGAACAAATATCTGTTGATCGTGCAAAAATTTGTTTCGAATTGAACCCGCTACCTCCTGCGTCTCAGCCGGCTATTCGCCCACTGCACCACAGAGGTCGTCCATATTTACGTTAAATACATATCTACAAAAAAACAGACTAGTTTTCTATCAGTTATATAGTTTTCATGATACAAGCTTGGCTTAGTTTTGGCTAGATAGAACTGTGTGAAATGTTCAGCACTTTGACATAAATTTTTGACGTAACTGAGTAACTCAGTTAGACCTAAATGTCAAATACGGTAGCTTGGTGACAAGATATCTAAGCGATGTACATGTTTTAGTATAATTTTATATACGCCTACTTTCTATTGTAGTATCAACTAGCTATCCCGCCGAACTTCGTACCGCCTTGACATGAATATGACGCGAGCTGTCAATGTGCGTCACTCGCTGCATCTACTCGTATGTATGAGAAAATGAATTATCTTCATTATTTCGTTTTGCGTGAATTTTTCCGATATTTTAATAGTTATTCTGCTATTCGGGGTGGACACAAATCCAACAAATACAAAAACTATCAAAATCGGTCAAGCACTTCTCGAGTTATAAGTGTTCGAACAAACCCGACTTTGTTTTACATATTAAGAAGATTATGTAGCATTAAAATATTTTATAAAGGCAGTTTTATACCCTTCAATTGCTATCACCTGTATGCCTCAAGTTGATGGATGCAGGGCAACGCATCGTAGGGCACATTGCTCACGTGCGTGACCTACGAGGCAATTCTCGATAAAAGCGATGGTTACCACTTAAGTATAAAAAAAATATTAGACATGATTTAATTAATAGTTATTAAATTTCACATAAAAATCATCAACAAGTCTTTCAAGTTTTTCAGAAGAAGTGAGAAGACACGTGATCACTGATTTACTTTTAATTTTTAAGTTGTAATGTGATAACTTAAAATTATTCTCAAGAGTATAGAAAAATAAACAGAAAAAAGAGGAATTTTCTAATAAAAGTTTTACAACTTCAAAGAAGAGATCGTAACCCACACTACGAGTATTACACTAATATTATAAATGCGAAAGTTTGGATGTTTGTTTCTTTATTTGTTTGTTTATTACTCAATCACGACAAAAACGGCTTAACCGATTTCGATGAAATTTTGTATGTACGTAGATAATAACCTGGATTACCACATATGGTACTTTTTATCCTATAAATCAGTTCCCATGGGAGAAAAACGGGATATCAAAGTTCATATTATATGTGTCGGCGCAAGACGATTAGAATTATGAATTATGAAAGCTTGTAAATTAAATCATTGAATATCAAATCAAATTACGAATTACGTTTCGGTTCTCAATGTAAGTTTCAGCTTTCTCCGTTGAAAGGAACGTAATTGTGTGTCGTTGTATTCAACGTTAATCAATTAAGTACTCATCATTGCTTTGAGATGATTTCTAGACCTGGAAATGAGTGCTAAATTAAAATCCTGATTTATAAAAGGTAAGCGATGGATCTCACGGGTGTTTGCATTAAGATAAACTTAAAGCAAACACTCGCTTGAAGCCTTGAACATCGCATTGATTTAAAAAAAAGATTGATTACCAACGGATGTTGATTGCTTAAATTTAAAACAAAATTAATCTGTAAGTTCTAAATACGTTTAAAATTTGATTCATTAATTTATAGACTCAATTAGTAACTGTAACAATTTATTTGAAGTTTTGTGAGTAATAGTTTCTTAAATTGACTTAGTACCGTACGACGCCAGTTTGATGATAAAGGGGTTCTGAGAAAAAGCAACCTGGCGACGGACGGACGACACTTGGTTCGGGGGTGAGCCGTCGAGACAAGTGTCCTGTGAGTACCTACCACCTAATACTTTGTTTAAGAATTATCTGTTAAGTTAATTATTGTAAATATTAATAAAAGCTGTTTCATAATTTGCAATGAGTGTTTCTAATGGTGGAAATAGTGATGTCAGCTTGGCTGACGTCACTGTTCAAAAAAACCCTGTTGGTCAAGATATTCCGTTATATGTTATTTTGAACCCCAGAACCACGCGGGCGAAGCCGCTGGCAACATCACTTACAATTATAAAAAACATTTTAAAATTCTATTGAAATATTTTGATATCTACAAAGCTGTCAAAGTATAAAAACCATATTTCATTTGGCAATTTCAACAATCTCAGTAGACTAAAATTTCAATTTAATATAAAAATAAAATGCGTAAAATTTTATCAAAAGCTTTATTGGGGAGTTTCGGCCGAAACTGAATGTTATTGGTCATCCAACTGTGCACAAACGTAAACACGCCCGCCCGCCTTTAATTTGCATGTCTTAATAAGGCTGTCAAAAGTATTACGAATTTATTAATTCACTACAGTAACAAGCACGAATGGACAGACAGGACATGTATATACGATATACGTGCTAGCCATACGTAACTTTTTATAATTATTATAATGTAGAAATAATTATTATAATAGCGGCGCAAATATGGAAGTCTCGACAGAGCTTACGTATTTGAGCCATTTGGGGTCGAGACCCTGGGTCCATGGGGTACCGGGGCCATCGCGTTTTCAAAATTATTTCTGGACGTCTGATCAAAGAGACATTTGATCTGATTTGGCACTTATCTGGGTCAACGCATAAGCATTGGAATTCAACGGGGCAATGTCGTCAATGTAAATGCAATGTGTCTTAGGAACACTTCCGCCTGGCAGTGATCTGGAGCAGTTGAGCTATCTATAGATCGTTTGCAACGGTCTTTAGATGATTCAACTGTTTTTTCTGTATTTTATTGATCGAGCGAAGCGAGATCTCTAAATCAACTCGGCGTTGTATGTATGTATGTTTGTTTGTCCGAGGATAACTTTTGAAGCGTTGATCCGATCATCGTGAAATTTGATACATAGGTAGGTTTTGGTGTGACTAAATGAGCTAATGAGCTGAAAATGTGGGGGGGGGAGGGTTGTTCAGATTTTAGATATTGGGGTTCAAGAAGGGCACAAAAAATTAAAATGAGACTATTAGTTATTTTTAGTAAAGTTTTGTAGTTTTTGAGTTATTAGCCATAATAAAAACGAAACTTTGACAAAATTCACAGAGTACACCAGTGACCCCACAGTGCTGTAATTTGGTACGCGTGTAGCTTAAGTATCCAGAATAACTGCAATTTGTACTCCAAAATAAAACCAAATTACATGAACTCCCGTTACCTGTTATTTAAATTAAACTGTAGGTCAAGTTAGTTTTTATTTATTTCGTCAAATATAGTACTCGTATAGTCAAAGTCAAAGATTACGAATAATATTTTTTTTTTGTTTTTATTTTAGACTCGCGAGATCTTAGTTTGGGGCAAACCACTAGTTATAAATAATTATGTATTATTTCTGTTATTAGAAAAAAATATACTGTAGATATGTAATTATGTCTTTCACGCGGATTGACTGGACAGGTATAACATTTTATTTCTACTTGAAATCGGTTCTAGATGACTTTCGCCTTGAGTAGACGAAAGCTTATGTCTGAATTACTGACTAAAATCTCACGGGGATCCCTTTATACGGCATTCATTGGGCTGCGGAGATGCGTTTGCTCTTTTCCATGGCCCCCACGACGTTTGCATCTTGAGCTCTACCTTGGTGGACGATACTCGTCCGCGCGCGCCATCTTGTGGCTTTTTAATAGTAGGTGGCTTTTTAGTAGTCAAGCCTCTGTTAAGGCGGTCAAACACGAAAAAGGTTTCTCTCTGACACCCTTTTCTCCTGTTGTAAATTGGGTTAGGTGCTAGGCAAAGCTAGTCTACCTAAAATCTTGTCTCAAGCACTCTCGCGTTTTTCGCCCTTATTTGCACCTACGCAGTGTTCGAACGCAACCATGAATAGTTATTTTGGCAATTTATAACCTGAGTAATAAGAACTTTTTAGAAAATATTTCCAACTACAATTTCAGGAAAGTAATTCAAAAACTTAATTTAACTACCTACCTATTCGATGAGTTTATTCAAGTAAGAAATGTTGCAACTTGCCACCAGGCGCTCAAAGTCTCTTTAATTGATAGATGTCATAAAACCTCATAACGTTACATAAATACATTTTATGATGGGCACATTAACCTCGCGTTATGGAAAATGCGTTTGATACCAATTTAAATGAAGGCAGTTAAAAATTACCCTCAATTTATTTTTTTAAATTGGGTCAGTAAACGTACATTTTTAATTGAAGCGTCATCCTGATGTTGAATATTTAAAAGTAATGCAGACATTAAATCCAGCTATATTAACAGCGTTGCATACACTCGAAGCTACAGTATGCGCCAATTATGAGGGCTTGCCAAATAAAAAGATAAAACATTTCAAAATCTAAATGTATCTAAATTCAAAACCTGATTTTAAACACAAATAGTGAACTCAAAAAGTAATAGGGCTTAAAATTATTAGTTCGTGTGACGCCCATTAGTTCTGACATGACTTGAATAAATGTTTACTCACTTTGCCTACATTACTCAAATTGTGCTACCTGTATACATTTTAAATTTCATGAATTGAAACAACAACTCAACTCAACCTTCGTTCTTCCGAAGCTCTACAGCTTCGAACTCCCGTCCATAGTTCACAATTGTATGGTGACTTCTTCACAGTACAAGCTGTCAGACTGTGGAATGCCTTACGCTGCCGTCCATAAGGTCGTCCAAATCTCTTTCTATTTTCAAAGTCAAGGTATACAACTATTTTCTTTCGTTGTCTCGTAACTGCTAGTTAGTGTTTATGTTATTTATCCTCCATATGTAGTGTAGTTAATTTATATATTATTTGTATGTATTTAAGTTTATGTTTATTATTATACATAATCAATAGGTATATATTATTTTATGGGTTCTGTTTATGTATGTTTATGCTTAACGGTACTCTTACACCGCCGTATTTTGATTTTTGTTTATCATGTCAATACAAAGGTTGTCTGGAAGAAATAGCTTGTAGCGATAAGACCGCCCATTGTACCGTTATTTATTGTTTATTTTCTTTGTTACTGTATTTTTGTTTGGTGTGCAATAAAGAGTATTTCATTCATTCATTCTAATCACAGATTGGTAACGGCAGCATTGGTGACGTCTCGAGATATCTCTTGTTTCCTTTCTAACCATTAACTCAAAATCCGGTTTCGTCGGGATACTCACATACTCTGTCTTCTTTATAACATCTTTCAAAATCTTCTGTCTTCATGCTATCTTAAAGAACGTTTTTCTCTTCTTTTTGCACCTGATCGTCCTTCTCGTTCTTCTCAACATATTTTACTCAAGACGCCTGAGCATAAAACTTCTTTCTTCACTAACTCTTTCACTGTGACGGCTATCCGCTTGTGGATCACACCAGTGGAAATCCGCAGGGCAGCCTCTATGGGAATCTTCAAATTTAAACTCTTTAAACACTTCATCTCGCTTCATGAAGCCCAACAAAATTGAGCACTAGGTACGTAGATATATTTTATGTATTTCGTTTATGTAAGTGTATTAATAATATTATTAATTTTGTAAGTTTATTTTATGAAACTTAAGCTAAAGTTTTTTTAACGCTCTATTTTCTAGCATTACCACTTTCTCCACACTACGCAAAGGTTAGCTGGAAGAAAATGCTAATTAGCATTAAGTTCGCCTATGCATTATTTTTTTGTGCAATATAGTCAATATGATCTGACATTTAACATTGTAATATTTGAAACCACTTTATATGAACGCTATAAAATACTGAATAAGTAAGCTGAAGAAGCAGTGGGCGGGGCACACAGCTTGAAGAATTGATAGCCGTTAGGGCAGAAAAGTTCTAGAGTGGAAACCACGAACTGGAAAGCGTAGTGTAGAATGGCCCGTCCACTAGATGGAAACATGACCCGATAAAGATTACTAGGAGCCGTTGGTTGCAGGTCCCACAAGATCGGTCGCTCTAGAAATCTATGGGGGAGGCCTACGTTCAGAATTGGACGTACGATGGTGATGAGTAGCTGCAAAGGATTTGGCAAGGGGATGCATGAACCTCTTCAATATAACTCGTTTATTTATTATAACTATGCATGCACAATTAACCTAGTATGCATCAAAGCTAAAGTTTAAACTATTGTTAAAAACATGCTTGGTTTTAACATCTCTTGTTTCTCTACAACTATGAGAGTTGTTACAATACAATACAAAATTCAAGTTGAAGGTGAAACAACATTACCTGACGATGTCATCTTCCTAGCGTTATTTATTTACTATTTAAGTATTTTATCTGTTAATATAGTTTTCTATTTGCTTATACATATATATTAGTCTATTTTATAAGTATTTTAAGTATTAGGATTAAAACGTTATCATATTTTTTATTATACTTAAAAATATATGTGTAAATGTATCTTCCAAAGTAGGTACACTGCACTCCGTCCAAAGGTTGCCTGGATGAGATCGCTTTCAGCGATAAGGCCGCCCATTGTATTGCCTAGTACTTACTTTTGTATAGTTTCTGTTTATTTGGTAATTCAATAAAGAGTTATCTATCTAATAGAAAGCGCTATATGTTATAAACTCTAGTGTACAAGTCAATCGGTTTCAAGCTATTTTCACCTTAATGTTAACGTTTTTAAGACTTAATTATCATTGTAATTCGATATCCAACGACCTCTGTGGCGCAGTGGGTGAATAGCCGGCTGTGACGCAGCAGGTTGCGGGTTCAATTCCCGCCGCGGAGCAAATGTTTGAACGATCTACAGATATTTGTTTCGGGTCTATATATTTTTCTATATATTATAAGTATCTATGTATTTACAAAAAAAAATTATATAAATATTCTATCAGTTATAGGCTAGATAGCGTTGTGTGTAATGTCCCGCAATATTTATTTATTTGTTTATAGGTTCACAATATTTTTTTAGTATGTTAACTTAAAAAAAATGCATTAATCAAATCTGTTGAAAAGTTTTGAAGTTAGAAGCCAAGAATGTACAAAATCTTCAAACTTATTCTCTTCATTTTGGGTCATCTTGCCTTCTCTGATAGAATCGAACACATTTATTTGACACACACAAAACGGAAATAATTAGACAGAGTTTAACAAACACAGTATACGATAAAACTAAACTTAAACAGACATAAAGAGAGTATCTACCTAGTCAGGTACCAACTAGTTCCGCTCCGTGCAGTTAGTACCCAACATATTTTGTTAATGTTACAGCACCCATCCTGACAAACATACACAGCAATGCTGCTTAGCGGCAAAATAGATATGGGGATAATACTTTTTTTTGTGCGGCTTGCGATTGACCACGATCTCGCGCGATGGTATCCGATGATGCAGTCTACGATATACACGCTTTTCTAGAAAACGCCTATTCACTCGCAACCTGAAGGCGCCTTGAAGTACTTCCCCAGGCGAGCCCTTTCACTCGACTTCGACGTCAAATCTTCTTCTTCACGTCACTGGTTCCCATATTTACTCTTTTCTATAAACTTACTTCATAGTTTCCGTTAATGAACCTGCCTCTAAATGATTTAATCGTACCATTTATTCTCATGCAGTAGGAACCAATTACAGATGAAATTTATTTTCGTGGCTGCAAGCGACTCTTTCAACAAGTTGTGCAAGAGCAATGATCTCAATTCCTTCAGTACAAGTGCCACTTTAGCTAGACAGCGATTACGACAAAAAGTCAGCATCACGCGCCGTGTACTGTAATTCGTAAATTATACTTTCACAGTGTCGAGTACTGAGCGAAGGCTTTGCAGGGACATGTAATAATTTCACAATTGTTTCCAATAATATTTATTTTTAATACCATTGACGATGGATGGCAAAGCGTTATGACAGCTTTAATACGAGAGATCCAGTTGAAATATTAATCGTATAGAAATACGAAAACTGAATAATTGCTTAATAACGGTCGTTTGAAAGAGATTGCTTTATGAGATAAGACCACGCACGGTACTAATTTAATTTATAGTTTTTTTAAGTATTAATACTATATGAAATATAATAAAGATTGCTAGGAAGCCTTTGGGTGAAGTCCGCTCCAAATCCGTCACTCTGAGAATCAAAGGGGAGGCCTGTTTGTTAAGTAGGTAATGCCCCATTAATGATTAAGATTATTATGAAAGAATACAAACAATTGTTTTCTTATTTGTAGCTTTGTCAAGACGGAACGGTTTTATCTGGCCTTAGTGAATTATTATATGAACTTTAAAGGGTCGTCTGCCAAAAATGAGTCGTTCTTATTTCAAAAATTCGTAATTTGTGTCATGAAACATGAACCTTTGTTAATTTCTATAGGAACCAAAAAACTCGGTGTGCTCAATAGGGCAAAGCAGTACTTCAGTGCGGGGCAAATACTGCTTCTCTATAAGGCGCAAGTACGGCCCCACATGGAGTACTGCTGTCATATATGGGCAGGAGCACCTGGATATCACCTAGGGTCGTTTGATTCTGTTCAAAGACGAGCTGTGAGAATTGTTGACGATCCCATTCTCACAAGCGGTATTGAGCCCTTAAGTCTCAGGAGAGATTTTGCCTCCCTGGGTGTGTTCTACCGCTTGTATAGCGGGTTGTATTCTGAGGAGTTGTTTGATATGGTGCCTGCAGGTTCCTTTTATCATCGCACTGCTCGCCATCGGCAGGGAATCCATCCACACACCTTGGAGACTATGTAGTTGCGTACGGTGAGGTTACAAAGGAATTTCCTTCCGCGAACGCTTCATTTATGGAATGGTCTCCCTGCCAAAGTTTTCCTCAGGGACTACAGTATGGGGTTCTTCAAAAAGGGCGTTTTGAAAATTGTTAAGGGTTGGCAACGCGCGACTAATACTTTTGGTGTTACAAACGTCCATAGGCTACGGTAATCACTTACCATCAGGTGGGCCGTATGCTTGTATGAAACCTTAGTAGTATAAAAAAAATTTATAGTATATTATAGCGATAAATTGCAAGACTAAACTGAATTGAAGACGAACATAAACGACATAGTGCGTTTGCAATAAGCGTAAATGTAGTAAGTAGTATGAAATAATAGTACAAATATATACAATGCATGCCTATAATAACAGAAAAAATATATAATAATTTACAACAGAATACAGAAGAAACAGTTAAATCATCTAAAGAGCGTTGCAAACGATCTATATATAGCCCAAGTGCTCCAGATCACTACCAGGCGGATGTGTCCCAAGACACTGGCTGCATTGCCCCGCTGAATTGCAATGCTTATGCGTTGACCCATATAAGCGCCAATTCTTGGATCACACGTCGCTTCGACCAGACGCCCAGAAATAATTTTAAAAAACGTGATGGGCCCCGGTACTCAGGGCATATATTATTGTGTATCAGTTCATGGATATTCCTAGAACTTTTGGTAATATGAATATTAATATATCTTTACAATAAAATAAATACTAGTTTACAGTACTACCCAATGCCTAGCTTCAAATGCAAATTTATGGTCAAAAGTTGGTTGCTAGGTTTGAACTACCTTGAAACTGAGAGTCTGTTAATCATACTATCATAAGTTATGTATGATAAGTTAACACACAACATACTCACCCATTTATACGTACACACAAACTGACACCGTTATATACACTCACACCACACACCTTCTCTCAAACACTCCCACCCACATCCTTTCACACACATACACTCACCATATATATATCCTCGCATGCATATGACACACACTCGCGCACTCAAACTCACACACACATTCAAATCTCACAACCAACATATTCCCACACTCACACATACATTCACTGATCATTCCATTATGAACCATAGTCCGGAGGGAGGTATAGGGATGCCATCATACAGGTCAATCCTAGTTTGGGTACCTATGTTTTCCATCCTGAATTGTATTATACCTAGTAAACCATTGTAATTTTTGTTTGTGAAATTTTGAAGTTTGTTGTTGAATAAATAATTTATTTATTTATTTTATTTAATTCGTAGCACTTACTACGAGCAATATTATCACATTGCTGTACGGTGCTACAAAATTGTCGTAGCACTTGCTACGAAATTAACGTAGCTCATGAGTTGCTGAGGCGTAATCAATTTTAAGATAATCATTAGATCATAGTATGAATCCGCAAACACACGGCACACACATGCTAGTCTAAGAAATAAACACAAAAATGCATTTAATACATAGGCCTTTTTACAATATTCATATTGTTGAGATTTTCGAGTAGAGCCCATTCACCGGATAGTGAAGCGTAAGATGGCAATCACTAGATGGAATGACGACTTAATAAATGTTGCTGGGAGCCGTTGGGTGGATGCCACACAAGATTGGTCGCTCTAGAAATGTATAGGAAAGTAAGTATTATTTGCTATAGGGGAAGCTTAGGTTTAGTAGTGTATATCTTAGGCTAGAATGATTGGGGTATCATGGTCAGAATTCCGTAACGATCAGTCCATACTTCAAGAACTCGGCATCAAGCAGCGTCTCTCTTCCACGGTACAATATCGCATCCTCACCTTCTTTGGACACGTGTCGTGCCGCGGGGAACTCTCCATTCAACACTTGGCGGTGCAGGGGAAGGTTGACGGCAAAAGAGCGCGTGGCAGATCGCCTATGACAGGGTTTCTCAAAGTACGCAAACCCCTAGGAGTTCGCCATTCGACGGCAGGGGGCTTGCGACAAGATTTACGTAATGGTGGTTTAATGACTGGCAGGCACGTGCGGCACACATGGTGGCGTGGCGCGCGCGCGACTGAATTCGTCGCTCGTTCTCTTTTTACTTGATACCGAGTCAGAATTAAGGTTAAAATTGTCCAAATTACTCCTAAAGTGACTCCATTTGCGACAAGAAACAAGCATATCCATCACATTAATATTAAAATATATTTCTTTTGGCACTTTATACCTTTTATTGTTACCTTTTATTGAAATAAAAATCTTATGTTCTTCAACAGTCAATTTTATTATTTTCTTTGTTTTCTTTTTAATTAAATCCACCCTGGATTTAATTAGTTAGTTAATGGGTTCGCTGTCACCTGGAAGCTTTAACCGGGGTTCGTGGAGCCGAAAGTTTGAGAAACCTTGGCCTATGAGATGGACTGATCAAATAAATGCTGCCATAGATGTGCGAGAAGAGTGGCGAAGGGTAGTTAAACGCTACCCTGACATGATGTCCACGACCACTCTGCCAAGAGTGCTACGACTAAGAAGAAGAAGAATCCTAGGCTAATATGATGATGATAATGATGATTGTTTTCACACATGACGTATTAAGTAAGTTAAAGAAATAACTGAATCTGGACTGGATAGATCTTCATTCGATCACAATCTCACCTGATGGTAAGCGATGATGTGGTCTAAGATGAAAAACGAATATCTAGAAGAAACCTTTTCACTCTTACATTATAAAGACCCAGATTGTATTCTTTACGAAAAACAGACGATTAAAATAACCATTAAATTAAATATCTACGTCCTTATCAAACACTCGTAAAAGTACTAATTTCCGCTGAGAAAAGTAATTTTAAATATTAGTTGTTTTCTTTAGCGAAGCTTATAATTTATCTCGTGTAATAAAGAGAAAAGCAAACAACTCTGATTAATGAGATTATGTTTGCGGCAAATATTTGTATTTTATTACAAGCTTTTTATGAACTTGTAATGTATGTATGTTTATTTTACTTAGAAAACTTTCGTGATTTATTTCAATCATTATTATAAATTCGGGATTTGTCACGTATCATCTTATCGGTGTTTCGACCGACAATGTTTCGGTTCAATTCGTGAACCTTCATCAGGGTGAGTGTCTCGCCTCACACTGCGCACCGCAGCCCTCTGCGCACGAGTAGACGGGCGCGGTGGTGGGGATTGAGTCAGCGATGGCCCAGCGCGTTGACAGGATGCATCATCATCATTATCATCACTGTTACTCTCTTCGGTAGTTCTCGATACAGGCAAACACACAACACTAACTATGTCTCTACCAGGTTCACTCTCTCTTCTGTCGCTTGCATGATGAAGACATGGCCTCCAGGCTAGCGGTAGAACCCATCCTCTATCTCTGTTAAAGTTCGGCACACGACTTATTTCTATCACCTCTCGGATCTGGCGAGGAACGAAGAACTTCTCTCTCGCTAAGACCCGGGCCTTGTTGAATCGTATGTGCGTCGAATCAGAATCTAGGGCATGTTCCGCTACTGCAGAACTGTTGGAGTTGACATTGCACGTATGTGTTCAGTCAACGTGTTTGGGTTCACGAATTGAACAGAAACATTATCGGTCGAAACACCGATAAGACGGTACGTGATAAATCCCGTATTTATAATAATGTATGTATGTATGTTTGTCCGGGTCGAATGTTGCAACTGAATTTTAAACCCGTTTTCCATTACCGATTGAGTTGAAATTTGGAATACGAGTACATGTGTAACTTCGGTGACAATGCAATAATATGGTACCATGGAGGTGGTCTCATGATGGAGACGGATGCTAGACAACTGAACTTATGAATGGATTATAGTGGGCTACTAGTGTTTGGGCTCATTTGAATCTGCTTGCGGTTCCTATTATGAATTTTATAAAAGCTTGTTTTGAAAAAGTAATTGTTCCACAAAAAACTTATTTATTTTAGAACAATACTGTACACAATTTTAATAACAAGTATACCTACGGATAAAGTGTACTAAGTCCATAGTGTTTCAAAACTTTAACATCAGATTTTACCTCACTATAAACTTTTCATCAATGGCAAATCAATTTAAAATCAGTTCTTGTGGTGCATATAATAATAATTATTCGAAAAGAAACTAAATCACACTAATATGTGAAATGTGAAAGTTTGGATGTTTGTTTATTTGTTTGTTTATTAACACTGTCGCTGCTGAACCGGTTTTGATAAAATTTAGTGTGTTGATAGACCTGGATTCAAACATAGGCTACTTTTTGTTGACCAACAACGCGTACGGAGCCGCTGGCAGAAGCTAATAAAAATGTTCATCGGGCGTAAATAAGGCCAAAAATTAAGAAAGTAAGAAGTTTATTTTAACAAATCATTTACGTAGGTATTTGTTCAAAAAGATAGATAATAATGTAGTACAAAGCCTGATCCAAAATCGTCCTATCTTACCGTTGATGTTTTAAATGTCGAAACTTAGATATTTTTTTGATAATTATGGGCCTGAATCGTCACATAAGAATTTCTAACTCGTCATTTCACGCTGACACTAAAAGCGACTTCCGCAATGATGAGTAATCGTGTTTAGCAGCCAAATATGATTTAAGGAGTTGTCAAATCATACCAATACGTCAAATTTAAATATGTTTAGTCACTAAATACGTTTAGAGATCGTTGTGCAAGCCGGTCTTAAGTTATTTCAGTCAAGGTTCATAAAGTGTTCATAAATTAGGTCATAAGTAACTCAACGAACTAACCTTTGAGATAAGTTCTGGGTATTTATTTTTGTTGTTTTTTTTAAAGAACTAAGAAGTAACCTTTTAGAATATAGAAATACGCGATTAGTTGAATAATTATTAGTCACCTCTGGGACGGATCAGCGAAGTACCAGCTAGAGGCTCTAGATTCAATTGAGAGAAGAGCCAAGAAGCTCATTTGCAATGACGAGTTAGCAAATGCAAGGCTCCACAGCCTCGAGCATCGCCGAAAGGTTCCAAGCCTTTCGGTTTATACATTTCGGAGAGTGTGCTGCGGAGCTTTTCAACCTGATCCCACCATCCCCATTCTATGATCGGACAACCAGACGTTCCACGATGCGCCACCGCTACATGGTAGACATACCTCCCATACGCACAAAGCGGTACTCTGCCATCTTTATTATGCGAACCGCCAAGGAGTGGAACGCCTTACCTGAGTCTGTGTTTCCTGATAACTACAACCTAGGGATCTTCAAGTCACGAGTGAATAGGTTTCTTCGAGGCAAGCGTGTACCATCGTAGACTGCATCATCGCTGACCATCAGGCGAGATCGTGGTCAAACGCTAGCCTATTATTTATAAAATAAATACAAAAAATTACAAAAAATCCCACAAAGTCTCAAAATACACAAATACCAATTTATTCAAGATAATTTGGCGTTTTTATAGATAGATAAATCGGTAACGCTTTATTGCACATCACACTTAAAATATAAAAACAAATAACAATACACGCAGAAATACGAATAAAAAGTGGTGGTCTTATCGTTAAAAGCGATATTTTCCAGACAACCTTTGGTAGGATTGAATTTCATGAGAACGTTATACGACGGTAGTTTTTAATCAAAATAATTGAATAAACAGTGCATAAGCAAAATAAATAAATCTATATAAGTACTCATCAATGGATTAGGTAAAGGTTCGTCACCTTAGAGTCGGGTTTCGCTTGCACCAGTAATGCAAGAGTCAATTTATTCCTTTTGACAAGAGAAATAGTCAAACAACTTTGATCTGAATGATTTTGAACTTTATTAACGAACAGTTAAACATTATTTTCTCTAACTCAGTCTATTCTGTAACAAAGTTTCAAATTGTACTCGCGGTACGTTGAATAAATCAATTTGGAAATTGACGAAGCTTTTCATTCCGTCACTGTACATTATAATATAGCATAAGACATAAATATTCCATTTATAATCTAGTATTTTCATTTCTATAGAATTCTAAAAGTTTATTTCAATAACATGTTTGGTTCATAAATCTTAGGTAAGCAACAGAAACATTAATAACGCACACGTCTCCGCTAAGCACTTCACCGTCATAACCTAGACCAGAGCTAGACCACTAAGCTTATGTGCACATTGCATCTAACGATACGACTTTTACTAGAGAAGGTAGGTTCTTTATACAAACCATGGGAGTAGAGCCGGTAGGACGAGTATACCGTAGACAGTCTAATTGAATCGTTACATAATTTTAAATCCAAACCATGCTTCAAGTCGCGAGTGAATAGGTTTCTTCTAGGCAAGCGAGATCATGGTCAAACGCAAGCCTTTAAAGTATTAAAAAAAAAAACTGAAGTTTGGACAAACTGGATTAATTACATCTACCAAATCGATTTGGTGTAAAAATCGTCCATGATAATATAGTTATACTTTACGTTTCCATTTATAATAATTAAGGCGTATTTCTTTACATTAAAAATACAATACATTAAAAAAACAATCTAGCTATTTACATTGTCTATGAAAATAACAATGAACGGTTTTTTATATTAATTTAATTTATTTATTTTGACAAAGACCTCTGTGGCGCAGTGGGCGAATATCCTGGAAGACGCAGGAAGTTTCGAGTTCGATTCCCGCCGTTGAACAAATATTGGCATGATCTACAGATATTTTTTCCAGGTTGTTTTCCATGTTTTGAATATATACGTATTCTATCAGTTATATGTACTTCCCATAGTACAAGCTCTGCTTAGTTTGGGGCTAGATAGCGATATGTGAAATGTCCAGCAGTATTTATTTATTAATATTTAATTCAAGTAATATTTGACTTATATTCAATTACACACAAAAATAAAATACATTCTCCACAAAATGTGATCATAATATTGCGTTGTTCGTTTTTCCAATGACATTTGATTTATTTTGATTTAGATTTTAAAATTGCTGTAAATGATTTTTTTTTATTACACATAGATACTCTTTTGATTACAATCTCACCTTATGGTCTAAGATGAAGTAAGAAGATCAAGAAAAGATCCGGAATGTAGGCGTCAAGAACAACAGACTTGTTTGCTAATCGTGTCGTATAAGTATGTTGATCAAATAACCTTACCTGTGCTGTTCATTGTTACACAGCTTTATTTGAAGATATATGTATTATCATACAGCTTTTTTGTGTAGCTGACAACCGAAGCAATTTAAACCCAGAAACTGAGACTTTCTATTGCCATTCTATAACTTCTTGTAAGCCAATTGTGTCGTATACTTTAAATATCTTTAAGACTAAGCCTGGATTCCCACGATCATTCCTAGACTTACCGACCAGACTTATGGAATACAGTCTTTGGAATAGCCTCGTGACAGCTTTATGAAGACATAGTGTGGACGTGCCGAAAGTATGTGGGATTGCGCTGAAATGAATCACATTTACTTCAACCCTGTATTCGGTGTTAAAATTAGTTGCATCCTTGCTAGATAATGTCATTTTTTGGGGTGCGCACTAACTTTTAAAAACAAAAAATCCTTCCAAAAGTTAATTCATAGATCAAACCAAGAAAGGTTTCCTGGGGAAATATCCACTAGGCTGGTGTAGATCTCCCAAAACACAGGTTTTACCTAGGGTGGGAGCTAGTGAGCTTCTTTAATGGATTATTCATTCGGTAGGATATTTGCTAAAATTATAGCTTACTAGATGTATGCTTAATGAAATACATAAGATACCGTTGGATAGACGATGTCAAAGCTGACTTGCGGGAACTCAAAGTGTCCAGCTGGCTTGATACCGCCCTGGATGCTTGGCGCAGTCCTCACTCGGACAGACACACGCTTATAGGAGTAAGAAAGCATGCTAGGGTTTCCTGTATCGTGAGTATCAGAAACTGTGAGCTTAACAATATAATGCAAATATTTACCAATTTAAACAGGTACCCTGCCATGCAGGACGACCGGCAGTGTTGCCAGTGCACATAGGCTGAAAATCGACCGTAATTCATAAAAATATATATATTATTTTTATAATTCGCCCTTCCTTCTTATTGTAAAATTTAACTATGCCAAATCTCACATTCCTCTAAGCTTAAAAAGGGGTAAAAGCTTTTAAAATTAATAAATATGTATATCAAGTTGTTTATTTTATGAAATTAAGTTATATTGACCTTTAAGATGTCACTCACTGGAACTACTTAAAGAAACCTGCAAGCGTATATTAAATGTCGTGCAACTCGTGGAGCTGTAACATAAGTTGGCTATGATTCAATTCACGGTAGAATATGAATAGAAAAGCGGATAGTGAGTTATCCTTCTAATATTGGTTTAATCTGAAGTTTTCACGTTGAGAAATGTAATACGAAATGTCCCTGCAAAAATAATCAGTTTTTTGTTGAAAAATTACTTTTTCAAAACAAGCTTTTATACAATTCTTAATAAGAACCGCAAGCAGATTCAAATGAGCCCAAACACTAGTAGCCTACTATAATCTATTCAGAAGTTCCATTGTCTAGCATCCACCTCTATCCATGGTACTATATTATTGCATTGTCACCAAAGTTAAATATGTATTCCAAATTTAAATGCGTAAATAATGTTTCGTGTCTGTGCTATTGACCGTTGAGGAGTTCCTTCTTGGAAGCCAACCCTGAGTGCAGCAGCCATGACATAGTAGAACTTAGAACGGACTATCATAATTAAATGCGTATACTAAATTTCGTATCTGTGCTGTTGACCGTTGAAGAGTTCCTTCGTCTGGAGTCAATCCAGGGAGTAAAATCAGGTCATGCTTTCTATAAATATGCACTGTTCTCCAAAATAAGCGTGTGTTCCCAATTTCAGCTCAATCGGTTGAGGGGAACAGGTTTAAATTCAGTTGCAAGATTCCACCCGGACAAACATACATACATTGCAAGTTAATAAAAAGCTTGTAAAAATTAGTAACCGTATCACTGTATCACTAATGTTTCTAAGGGACATAAACATATACCATATCATTTGCTATTTTACTTATTTTTTATATTTTAGAGGGAACGTGTTTTTTACAGCAGAATGTGCTCTGTGTGGTACAGCAAAACACACATTAACTACAAAAAAACACATATTATGTACAGTAGTTTACACAAATATACAGAGCCAAAAAATAGTGTTTGAAAACCTCTAGACTTTAGTACTCTATTTTAATATAAGTGTAAGTGGGTAATTTTAATAATCGCTTCAATTATTTATTTGTTTTTAAATCTACCATCCCTGATATTTTATAGAATTTATAAAGGTAAGTATAATATGTAAAGGTAATAAATAATATAAAGTGAATTTATTTATTCTTTTGGTCTAAAAAAATATTACCATTATTTTTTTTCTACATAATATAAAACCCGCTGCGAGAAAAAAAAATGTCGAAAAATGTACCCTCTCTTTACAAGTCCTTAAGCTAGATTTTACGACATTTACAGCTAAATTCAATAATAAAATACTGTAAAAGCAACATTAAAATCGTCATCCCTAACGTGTAAACCCTTACTAATAAGCCTAGACTTGCTTTGGTATTGAATATCATTACTACAGTGAAACAACTGACAGGCGTCAATGTAGCTTCGGCATTAATCACACTAATATTAGAAATGCAAGAGTTTGGATGTTTATTTGTTACTCAATCACGGCAAAACGGCTGAACCGATTTCAAATAAATTTAATATGTTTTATACAACCTATGTAAGGTTGTAACCTGGATTAACACATAGGCTACTTTTTATCATATGAATCAGTTCTCATAGGATAATTATATAATTTTTACAAAAATCTAACAACCGGCTTCTAATTTACCTGGAATATTCACACTGAAAATAGTGGAATTGAGAACCTTTCTCTTTTTTTTTTACGGTGGGAAAATGCTTAACGCATGTCCTCCAACTCGGGGAGAGCTGAAGGGGTCTGTTGGACTCTCCGTAGAGCAACCAACGGCATACCGACTAAAAACCCACCGATCTTCCTTCAATCACCTCAGTGCCAGTGCATCATCGAACCGCCCATTGTGAGATGAGTGAGTCGATGCCGCACTAGCACCTGACAGGATCACGGGGTCCCGGGTGGATTCAACCGCGGCCCTGTGGGTGAATGTCCGCCTTAAGTGGACCCTTCGGACCCCCACTTGGGAGGGAGAGGAATGTCCTGGAATATTAAGGACACTCCCCGGCGTAGGAGGCCTGTGCGATGCGGAGTCGGGGCTCCCCGCACCCGAACACTGCTGGCCCCCATCGAGCGGAAGAAGGCGAAGAAACTGTCTTCGCCTTCTCCCGGTCCTTCTTCTACGGCGCGGCTCAGCGAGGGGGTCCTCCTCTCGTACACGTTCCGCAGCTTCCTTTTGTAGCATCACCTCCTCGCAGAAGGTGACTACGGCATCCCAGGCTCTGTCGCTGTCAAGTGCAGCCTCGACTATTCTCGGCAACGAGAGATCCTGGCCAACAACTACCACCAGTGCCTGTCGCTGTATTGCCCAAGCACCACAGACTTCCAGCGTGTGCTGCGCTGTGTCTTCATGGGCACCACAGTGATGGCACTCCGTCGTTGATTCCCTTCCGATTCGGCACAGGTATTTTGAGAAGCAACCATGCCCCGTCAGCACCTGTGTCAATCGGAAGGTCATCGAGCCATGCTCCCTGGCAAGCCACTCTTTTAAAAGCGGCCGAACTGCCCTAACCGTTTCAATGCCAGCGCTAGGCTGCGCCAGCCTTTCGAGCCACTCTTCAATGAGTACCTCGTGCAACTCGTCCCTTTTGCCCTCAATTTCTCTCAGGGCTGGTCTTTGCCCTCCCGCTACCTCCTGCTGGCGCCAGGAGTAAATGGATGCAAGGCAGCTGGCATCCAAGTCCCAAGACAGTGAGCCCGCCAATACGCATGCAGCTTCATATGAAACGGTGCAGTAGCCGCGTATCACTCTAACCGCCATTATCCTCTGCAGTCTTCGCAGAAGAGCTCTGTTACTGGTAGTTAGAGCGTCCACCCACACCGGCGCACCATACAATGCCATTGAACGAATGACCCCGGCAAAAAGATGGTGACAGGAGGCTCTCGGTCCACCAATATTCGGCAGGAGGCGCGCTAATGAGCCTGCCGAGCTTTGCACCTTTGAGACTAAACGTTTGAAATTCTCAGGAAAGTTCCAGGTGCTGTCCAGTGTTAACCCAAGATATTTCATATGTGGGGTCACCATGATCCACACACCATCCACCAAGACGTAGGCGCCAGCTGGTGGCCTATCACCTCTTCCGTGGAAGAGAATTGCCTCCGTCTTGTTGAGGGCCACCTTTAGCCCCAGCAATCGAATGCGACTGACCAAGAGGGTGGATCCTACTGACGTCAGATGTGCAACCTCTTCATAGCTGCTTCCCCGCGCGATAAAAAGTGTATCATCAGCATAGCAGATAATATGCGTACGGGGAAGCAGAGTACCACGCAGCACCCAATCATAGCCGCTGTTCCACAGCAAGGGGCCCATCACTGAGCCCTGTAGAACAACGGACGTCATGCGCCTGGCACAGACCCTACCCTTATTATCAAGATAGAGCACATCTCGCTCTCTGAGATAGTGCCCTATGAACCGACGGAGATAAAAAGGAACTGCATGGAATCGGAGTGCCTCATCGATGCATTCGTAGGGGATGCTGTTAAATGCATGGGCAATATCCAGGGATACCGCCAACACACGTTCCCCATGCGCAACAGCCACTTTGGAGATGTTCTTTAGGCGCAGCAAGGCATCAATCGTAGAGCGCCCGGATCGGAACCCAAACTGCTCCTCCGCTAAGTTAGGACCCACAGTCGCTAGGTGTTCATGGATGCGGGCTACCACAATCCGCTCAAGCAATTTACCCGCCTCGTCGAGAAGAACTATGGGTCTATAGCCAGATGGAGATTCAGCAGGGCGACCCTCCTTACGAAGCAAGCACAGCCGGCCATCTTTCCACAATTTTGGAAATCGCCCTGACTGCAGCCATGAGTTAAACAACAGTCGTGTTTCCAGGTGTTTTAAAGTAATTGCAAAGATACGGCCAGGCACACCATCAGGCCCAGGGGCTGTTTTTTTTGCTCTTAGGAGGACCGTGCGACCAAGCTCCCCCTCGTTGATTGGGGGAACCCCTCGTTAGAGGGATCCAGCGGTGGGTCAGGAGGGACCATGCGTGGTGGCTCGTGTGGCGGGCGGGCAGGAAACAGCCCTGTAACGACTTTTGCAAGGAGATGGGGCTGAAACGACTCGGTTGGAGGTGCCTGATTGGATAGTTTCTTCCTCACCATACGATAGGGGCGCCCCCAAAGGTCCCTGTTAAGGTCTTCAATAAATTCTTGCCAGGTATCAGATTTGGCTTTAAAGATTGCCAGTTGCAGGGACTTTTTAGTCTGGCTATAGGCTTCGTAGAGGCCAGATTCCTCGTCAGCAGTGTGGTTACGCCTTCTACGACAGCTTGTATACGCGCGTCGAGAGCGAACGCAGGCGGACCGGAGGGAGGAGATTTCATCCGACCACCAGTACACCTGCTTTCTTGTCGGCAACCTCCGCGCGCGAGGCATGGATGCATCACACACCACAGTTAATGCCTTTTGAAACTGTTCTGCTCTTGCGTCAACACTAAGGCGTGCTTCTGAGACAGGGAGCCAGCTCTGCACAAGTGCTGCCTCCTGTACCTGCTCTCTATCTAGGCGCCCCAAGCATCAGCGCGGAAAGGCTGCCGACTGGCCAGACGATATTTGTGCCACTCCAAGACCAGAGGAAGGTGCGACCTCGAACCTTATGTAGAGGTGGTCTGACAGGGTTTCCTCACCTTCTAGGACCCTCCAGTTGCACGTGCGGGTGGCAAGAGCAGGTGTAGAAAACGTAACGTCCACTATTGACCCCCATTCCACCTCACGCACGAGTTAGTGGAGCCTTGGTTGATAAGAACTAGGCCAGCTGTTGCCGCCCAGTCCGCAATCACTTCACCCCGTACGTTTGTTATAGGGCAACCCCAGGCTGTAGCCTTGGCATTGAGGTCCACCATCACAATCACCTGAGATGGGGACATCCTCTTGATGACACCGTCAAGCACCTGGAGGTACGCTTCCAGCTCAGAGAGGGCTCTCTTGGGGGAGAAATAAACCCCAACAAGGGTCACATTACCCCATGCAGCTGCGACATAGCCTGGGCCTTTCTCTTTCACTGAAAGGAGAAGGGATCGGACATTATTCGGTGAAAAAATCGCTACTAGGCCATCCGTAGCTCTGGCCCATTTGGGACTATCGGGGATACAGTATGGCTCAGCAGCAACGGCAACATCGATGGAGCACTCTGCCAGCACCTGTATAAATAAGCTTTGGGCACTGGCAGTGGTTTAGGTTTGTCTGAAGAAAGTTGCAATGCCGTGAACTATTCATATTAGTCAGACATTACAACCAACTCCATTGCATCTCTGCGAACGGTCTCAGGGGCAGTTTGTTGAGCTGTTCGGTGAGCTGGAACTATCTTACCCTTCGCAGCAGGGGGATTACATTTCCTGCCTCCCATCGTGTGACTAGCTGGGCGCTGCATGTCAGTGCAAACGGCGCATCAAGGTGTCAAAGTGCACGTGGCCGCTTTGTGCCCTTCTTTGCTACAGCGGAAGCAAAGCTCGCCGCGGTCTACCGTCGATTTACACTGCGGTCGGGTGTGACCAATGCCTAAGCAGCGGAAACACCGTAATGGAAGAAAGTCCAGTGCACTGACCTGAGCAGAACTCCAGCCCACCAAGAGCCTGCCCTTTGTGATGATGTTTTTCGCGCCAGAAACAGGACAATGGACAGTAGTAACGCCTACGCCCCCAGGCCCCAACCGAATCTCTCCGACTTTGATTTGCTCTGGGGAGCACTCCGCTTGTTTGGCTATCGCTGCAATAACGTCCACCTTACAGACGGAGTCATCTAGCCCAGAAATGCGCAAGTCCACGCACTTCACTGGACGGGCGACTCGTGCAATGTCCGCGAGAGTGGAACGTAGTTTCTCGGCGAGAAGATCTGCTTTGGGACCACTAGCAGTACCCGGGAGCTCAAACATTCTGGCCCCAGTAGCAGTCTGTCTCGATTTAACTCCCTCGATACCTAGCTCGGTAAGATCGATAGCCGCTTTGGCCCTAGTTAGGGCTTCGAAATAGGTCACCCCCTTCTCCAGAGCCTCAGGTTGGAGGGTGATTACTACAGCCGCAGACCGTGGGGCACTTCCCCTTTTTTTTGCGCTTCGCTTTCCTAGGCTTGGCTGCCAGAGGAGCCTTTGCAGGCTGACTAGTCTTCGACTGCTGCTGCCCGGATGTTAACTGGGAAGTAATGGAAGAAGCAGCTAACTTCTTCTTGCGACCCTTTTTGGCAACAGTCGACCATCCTTCCTTATCAGTTGCGGGCGGGGTCGCACCCTGGCTGGAAGTAAGGTGTGAGTCGTCCTTTTGTGTGCCAGAATTGGCAGGCTGATCAGTCTCTCTGCGCGCCTTTTCTCTGCGCTCACAGTTGCGGCCGGTGTGGTCATTGCATAAGCAGAGGACCCCTTCTTATCTGCCGCCAGAGGTGGGCGTAGTGTCTTCGCAGGGAGAAGACGGTCTTCTATGCTGGCTAACCGGGCATTCACCATTTTTCCTACAGAAATGGTGACTCTTCGTATGCCATCCTCAAAGTCTACTCCTGATGCAGGTGGAGTAGACAGGACTGGGGTAACCATCGCGGACGCATTCACGCGCGTATTACGTTCCTCGTAGTCTCGCCGGAGAGCCTTCAGTTCATCCCTGATGTTAGCCAACTCACGGCTGAGCCGGTCATTGTCGGCCCGAAGGCGCCTCGTCTCATCGTCTACGGTTCGCTGCTTCAAGTAGTCTACTATGTCTCTTATAGTAACCAGAGACTGGTTTATTGTACCTTAGACTGTACCCTTCAGGTTCTTGGATTTTCTGGATGCCTCCTGAATAGCGTCCAGCTTCTTTGTGGCACGATCTTGCAATTCTTCTGCGCTTAGTGTTTCTCCACTAAGATGGGCGTAGACTTTCTTGGCCGATTTGGCCTTGGTCGATTGCTGATCAGCCGCATCTTTACTTAGCCGGTATGTTTCCAGACCGGGGTTAGCAAGGTCTACCATGGCACGGGAAAACCCAGTATGGGTGCCCGGAATCGATAATTTTTCACGTCCACGGCGGGCAGTCGAGACCTTAGGCGGAGCCAGAACATCTTCCTCGGTGTCGGAATACGGCTCCCCACAAGAAAGCGGTCGCTTTCGGCCTAAGGGTTCTAAGCAAGTGAAGCTAGTCACTGAATCTGGTCTCGGTTCCGATTCGACGGCCAGCTCCATGCTACCGCTGACCACATTCTCCAGACGTGTCGACGACCTCGAACGTGCGCTTGTCACTGAATCAGACACAAGCGTACTGTCATGTTTCTTCCTTCTACCACCCTTCTTTCGCGTTGGAGCGCGAGAAGACTTACGAACAACCTCCTTAGTTGTTTGAAAGACCTGGGGTTCCCTCATTAAGCCACTGTCAGTAGTGTTGGCGTTCGTCTTCGGGACGCACACTTCCACCTCCATAACAACTTTATCCATATCATAAGTAATATCAGAATCCGATTCCAAAGAAAAGCCAATGTCGCGTTCACGAAGGTCGGTGGAGCACCGACCTACGAACCAAGAGTTACCCCCCCCAGAGTACGAGGGGCAGCCCTCCACTCCAGATGAAGTGGAGGGGTGGGATTCCCCCTTTCGGGGACCCACCTGGGGACCATTTTCACTTTTGCTTTGGTTCATTTTGTGTTGTTTTTTCTCCAATGCTCCACTGCGTCGTCTCTTTTTTCGGGGGCGAGCTCCCCCATCAGCGCGCCCTGAAAAGGACACACCCTCTTCGCCTGATAGGCTCAGAATAGGCCCGGCCGAAGCAAATGCACTTATCTAGTCCCTCCCTCCAAACCTGTCCGGTATGGGTAGCCCTGCCAGTGTAGCCTTGGGGATTATTGGGACATGTAAACGCCAACACCACCAGCGAAACACAGGCCAACTCGGAACCCCACGGAGAGACTGACCCATACAGCCGATTCACGGGAAAACTGAGTCGGACAACACCGCACCAGTAGTGCCAACCACATCCTTGGACAAATCCTTGGATTCCTCACGGACAGCTAGCTCGTCCCAATTCATCCACTACGCCCTCTGCTACTCAGAGGGACGTGCGGAGAAGATTTCCTTCTACAATTACCCCCGACTATCACTAGTCCCCCCTGGATTCCAACCCCTACCCAGCGGGATAAGGTGATGGAATGCCCAATCAACACAAACCTCATGACCTTAAATCCCAGAGCCCACCCTCCTTACCCCACCGACAAAGTGCCGGCGTCTGGTGGTTTCAGATATGTCTATTTCAGATGGAAATAGACCTATAACAGGCAGCAACCACGAGAAGGCCGACCCCACCAGACTTGCCTTGGGGATCTTCACGACTTGCGCTCTCCCCCAAGACCATTCGCCTCCTTACTCGCTTGTTCCCCGAGCCGAGTAAGGAAGGCCTGGATTTATCCAATACAAGCGGTCGAAGCACGCAAGCTAGGCATAGCAACTACTAATGGATATACCCAGACCCGCCCGAAGTCGGTTAACCTAACCGAACTTTCTAATAAAAAAAGAATCATCCAAATCGGCTGGCGTGATATTGAGTTATTCGTCCATTTGTCGCGCACATACTAGACAAATTACTTACGCTAAATTATTTACACTAATCCAAATTTAAGACTTATATGGTTTTCTCATGGATGCCATTGTCACAACTAGACCAAATAGAAATGGGACCACACGGCGAGCACCAGCTTTCAAATAAAAAAAGAATCATCAAAATCAGTTCACCCAGTCGTAAGTCCGAGGTATCAATATAAAAAAATAGGAACCTCCTTTTTTGAAGTCGTTTGAAAATGGGATGTCAAAGTTTCTACATATAATTTTGCACACCAGAACAACGCGTTCAAAGCCGCGGGCAACAGCTAGTTTTCTAATAAAAAAAATTGTCAGTGTCATTTGTGTAGACGACCTCAGTGGCTTCACTGAATTTAGCAATGTGTAAACTTCAGAGGCCTTCTTAAGTATCCTCAAATGCTACTCCAACCGATCCTGTGCTATTCCCATCCTGTTTTAGTTGAAAGTTTTATTAATAAGTACAAGCAAGAAGGATGTACCTATTACAGTATTAAGAGGGATTCGTTCGAGAGGTTTTCCGTGCGGGTTCCGTTGGGAGCGCTTTAATCTTAAGCAAGATGAAAGGAGGATTTATTTTAATGTAGGAAAAAATGTATTATTGCGCTTTATTGTAGGTAAGATTTGTTAACTTGCGACTTTCCTTAATTTTTTTTGTCGAGTACTGAATTTCGAATAAAATATTTTTCGCCTGTTACAGCGCGCACATGGCCACCCCAAGCCATTTTTTTTATTGCTGGACATTTTACACAGCGCTATCTAGCCCCCAAACTAAGCAAGCTTTTTTTTTCAAATTTTTTGTGAAAACATATTTATTTAGAATAACATCAATTTTGTAAACTCTAAGTAGTAACTTAATTTAATAAACTCTCGCACAAAAAACAATACCATTTATTATGTAATTATTTTGGTTTTTAAGGTTCTGGAACAAAATGGTAAAAGCGGAACTCTTGTTGCGACCTTGTCCAAACGTTCGTCAGTCCGTCTGGACGGCGAGGGAACAATTAGTTATCGCGGCCGGATATATTACATATAAAAAATAGTAAACAAAAGAAATGTGCAATAAAATTAAATATATTTATTACTATTTTAGCCCATATTATGTCGTTTTGTGTATACACATACGCATAATGTGTACGGCCGCTTCTCCAGTAGTAGGTAATTAAATGAGTTCGGTTGTATGAAGTCTCGTAGGTGTGCTATTAATTAATATTGAATTAATATTGAAAAAATTAATTAATATTGCAAGACATTTCACACAGCGCTATTTAGCCTCAAACTAAGCAGAGCTTGTACAATGGAATACTTATATACATTGTTTTGTAAATACATACTTATAATATATAGAAAAACACCCCAACCCGAAACAAAAATATGTAGATAATGCAAATTTTTTTTTTGCGGTGGGAATTAAACCCGCAACCTTCTGCGTTTCCTCTGGCTATTCACTCACCGCGCCACGGCGGTCGTCGTGAAGGAGAATGAGGAGTAACTTATTTTCAATTATTTAAAAATGAAACCTGAATAATATTATTTTTGCAGTAAATGAAATAAACTGATTGTGGAAAAACCAAGAAGGCTAGTTTATCAGACCTGAACAGGGCTTTTGAAGTAAAATTTGTGCTATCGCTTTCTGCGTCAAAATAAATGTGGAAATGGCCGCGAAGGAACAGGCAGTAAAATTAACGCTTCAAAGTGATCCTTGTGATTAAAATATTTTGATTTTGATTGATTTTGATTTTGATAAACTAAATATTATTTAACTGCAATTACGAGCCCTGGATTTACCACACACCCTTTACACATCTGCGTCCTTTTGTTCAATTGTTCCAAAATTATAAAATAATCTAATCTTTCCGCCCAAACCTTTCTCTAAAATATCATTTTATCACTCAGCGCAGTGAAACGAGATCCAGGCTCTATCCATTAGAGTAAGCTGTATAAAACGTTTAACGTAATACTCTTTGATCCCCTGATTAGTGGTCTTTGATCGTCAAGCGTAAAATTTTAACAGATGTTCCGGATTCTACTTTCCTTCGTATCAGTATTTTTGCGTAAGAGATACTTTTGCTCGCAGATTTTATAAAGTTGCAGTTAAAGTTAATGAAATTGAAGTGATAAATAGTAAATAAACAAATATTGCTGGACATTTCACATAGCGCTATCTAGCCCCAAACTAAGCAGATCTTGTACTATAGGAACCAGATAACTGATAGACTACTTACTTTTTATTGTAAATATTATACAGAAAAACATCCAAACCCGGAACAAATATCTGTAGATCATGCAAAAATTTGTTCCGCAGCGATAGGAAAAGGTTTTTAAAACATGAGCTTTACTAGGGTTTAATAGAAGTGTCTCAATAAGAGTGCACTTTTTAAATGTTGTGTAATTTTTTTTTAGTTTATGTGGCAACTCTGAAATTTGACAGCTGTCACCTATGATTATTCCGATTAATAAAAATGGAGCGTTACACAAAAGAAGAACTATAGTTATCATTATCTAGTTATCAGAACGTTACACTTTACGTATTTATGTATATCGCACTAGCGTAGGTTTCACTTTTAATGTGTAAAAATGATATATCCTATCTATTTAATACCTACTTAGAGTATTCCTAGACTTTCTTAGTTACTATAGTTAGAACGTAGATCAGAGCTCATAAATTATTAGATTCTCATAATTATATTCGCACCATAGAATAAGGGCGACTTGCGCAATGAGGCCTAATCATGCCTATTTATACTTATGAGAGTTGTCAAATCACACGAATACATAAAATTTAAACATGTTTAGTCGCTAATTACGTTTATGGATTGATGTGCAAGCCGGCCTAAGAGTTGTATTTGATCGAGCGAAGCGAGATCTCCGAATCAACCTGGGCAAAATTAATTCGGCGTTGTATGTATGTACATATGTTTGTGTGTCCAAGGATAACTTTGAAAGCGTGGATCCATTGAGAAATTTGGTATATAGGTAAGTAGTAATGACACAATCCTGGTGTGACTAAATGAGCTAACAATGTGGTGGGTTCTTGAGATATTGGGGTTTAAGAGAGGTATAAAAAACCAAATGGGACTATCCGATCAAATTACAAGTTTAATGAAAAGTCACTTTACGTATTTATGTATATCGCACTAGCGTAGGTTTCACTTTTAATGTGTAAAAATGATATATCCTATCTATTTAATACCTACTTAGAGTATTCCTAGACTTTCTTAGTTACTATAGTTAGAACGTAGATCAGAGCTCATAAATTATTAGATTCTCATAATTATATTCGCACCATAGAATAAGGGCGACTTGCGCAATGAGGCCTAATCATGCCTATTTATACTTATGAGAGTTGTCAAATCACACGAATACATAAAATTTAAACATGTTTAGTCGCTAATTACGTTTATGGATTGATGTGCAAGCCGGCCTAAGAGTTGTATTTGATCGAGCGAAGCGAGATCTCCGAATCAACCTGGGCAAAATTAATTCGGCGTTGTATGTATGTACATATGTTTGTGTGTCCAAGGATAACTTTGAAAGCGTGGATCCATTGAGAAATTTGGTATATAGGTAAGTAGTAATGACACAATCCTGGTGTGACTAAATGAGCTAACAATGTGGTGGGTTCTTGAGATATTGGGGTTTAAGAGAGGTATAAAAAACCAAATGGGACTATCCGATCAAATTACAAGTTTAATGAAAAGTACCTCGTTTTTAATTTTTTAAGTTTAAACCTCGTAGGTTTTAAGTTGCCATAATAAAAACTGAGCTTACTCGAAATTCACAAGTGACCCCACAGTGCTGATATTGAGTATGCGTGTAGGTTTAGGAAACAAATATAGGGAAAAGTCTAAAATCCAAAATATACCCCCCAAAAAAAAGTAAACAATTAACATAAACTCCCGGTAGCTGTAACGTGAATGAAACTGCAGGTCAATTATTTTGGTTATGCATATCGTGGCACTATTTTGATAGTCATAGATTACAAATAATTATTTTTTGTTTTTATCGTAGACTCTCGAGATCTCAGTTCGGGGCGCAACTCTAGTTTTAATAGTATCTTTATATCCTAAGCGCTATGATCTAAATTAGCCGCGATTTTGTGAAGAGCTTGAGATGTATCGTGTAAAACTCATCTTTTGCGCATGAGTGTGCTCTGTATTTATCAATAATCTATTATAAAATACCTTCAATAATAACAGGCAAAGAAAGCATAATGGAGTTTAAGCATGCCCTCAACAAATTGCTTATAGAAAAAGCATATTATTCAGTCGACGAATTTTTAGTAGATAAGAATTTTTAATACATTATTTTTTGTTTTAATATTGTACGCCTGAAACGAATAAACTGTGCAAACTTGTACCTAATATTTAAGATCTTTGTTGTATAATAGTTTAACAATAAAGTATTTCGGATTCTGATTCTGGTGTAATAGATTCCAATCACATAAGGTGCATTATCCTTATATTAAATTACATAGCTGTAATTAATCTAATCTGATATTTGACACCGCTTTCAAAGAAAGCCTCACCTATGGTGATTCTACCTTACCAACCTTATGTAGGTTGGTATTACGTGTAGTATCATAGTATCTTACTATTTACTACCTTCGTGGCACAGTGGGCGAATAGCCGGCTGAGACGCAGGTGGTAGCGGGTTCGATTCCCGCCGCGGAACAAATGTTTGCATGATCTACAGATATTTGTTCCTGGTCTGGATGTTTTCCTATATATCATAAGTATGTATTTACAAAAAAAAGTATATAAGTATTCTATCAGTTATCTGGTTCCCATAGTACAAGCTCTGCTTAGTTTGGGGCTAGATAGCGCTGTGTGACATGTCCAGCAATATTTATTTATTATTTATCTGTGTTAATACACATATATAGGATTGACCTTCCATCAAAGGACAAGCAGGCGCACGGCTCAGAACTATCCGTACCTTGTTGATATAGTACCACCAATTCGCACTCATCGTTTTGGTTCTACGTTCTTGATGCGTACAGCTAAGGTATGGAACACTTTGCCGTCGTCTGTTTTATTTTATTTTTATTTTATTTTATTCAAAAGACCAACAGCTACAAAAATATAACAGTTTTAAAATTATATATTTACGATAATACAGCCAATTAAAGGTCTCTCTAAATAATACAGTGATAGTTCCTACAATTAACGTATGACAGTGATAATTTAAAATATAGTGATTGTGAATTAAGTAAAGTCAATGAGTACATAAAGATATATTTTAATTAAACAAAAATAACTAAGTACTATATATACATATTATATTATGTTATATATTTGTGTAAATTAAATAAATATTATGTATTTAGTATATATAATATTAGTATTTATTAGTATGGAATGTGTCTATGTGTATAAAAATTATAAATTATAATAAACATATCTATTATAAGATTAGCAAACGGAATAAAGCAACTCATACATTTTACCATTGATACACCAAATACCTATCGTTTAGTATATCTAAGTAAATACATATTACAATACAAGCATGCATGCATTCAGTGCATCAAGATAAACTAAAAAAAACCTGTGTAAGTAACGTTTAATTGCCATAAGAATTATTGGTCAACATTAAGCAGTTGACCAATTATTTTGGTGCGAAATAAAGATTTGCCAATACTCATAATATCCACGCTCGAAAAACGTTTATTGTAAGTCGAACAAATTCGATTAATAGGGGCATTTTTAGCGTAGTTTGTGCTTTGAAGAGAGGGAGAAAAGAGTAGGCCACGAGTATGACGTGTGCGCTTATAGGGTGCGTTTATGTTAATAGCAGCTAAAAGGGCCGGGGAATCAATACCACCATTTATAATATTATATAGAAGCATCATGTCCAATAATGTGCGCCTATCTTCCAATGACAACATTTTATGATAAATGCAGCCAGATTCATAGTCTCGATAGATTTTACTTCGGTAATTAAGGTGTCTTAAGAATTTACGTTGAATATTTTCTACTTTATCATTGTATATAATATAGTTTGGAAACCAAACACAACTTGCGTACTCCAATACGCTTCGGACATATGCATAGTAAACTAATTTTAAACAAGCCAGATCAGTAAAAGGTTTGCAAGTTCGGATAACAAATCCAAGATTCTTAAATGCTTTATTTGTAATAATATTAATGTGTTCTGCCATAGTTAGCTTATTATCAAAGTTAACACCGAGGTCTCTGATCATATTAACTCTCTCTATAGGTTTTCCGTTTAAAGTATACACGAATTTTATTGGATTTTGTCTCCGGGTAAAGGAGATTTGCTGGCATTTAGGGACATTAACCGTAATTTTATTACTATTATAATATTTAGAAAGCTGGTTCAGAGTGTTTTGGAGAATAGAGCAATCGTGCAGGTTAGCAACTTTAATAAATATTTTTTTGTCATCAGCATATAGTAAGTGGTTGCAAGAATCAAAACACTTATATATGTCAAAAATGTAGGCATTATAAAATAAAGGCCCTAAGTGGGATCCTTGAGGGATTCCTGAAGGAATATTGATAAAATCTGATTTGAAACCCCCAACCACTACTGCTTGAGATCTATTAGATAGATATGAGGTAATCCAGCGCAAGAGATCGCCATGTATCCCTAATTTCTCTAACTTCGCCAGTAGGATGATGTGGTCCACACGGTCGAAGGCTTTTTCGAAGTCCGTGTAGACCACATCTACTTGCCCGCTTCCCTCCATGTTTTTAAGAACAAATTGTGTGAACTCTGCTAGGTTTGAGATGGTGGATCGACATTTAAGGAAGCCGTGTTGCGATTGACTAACCCCATTACCTATTGTAGTATAAATTTGGTCATATACTATTTTTTCAAAAATTTTGCTGAATGTATTTAAAATTGAGATGGGACGATAATTTTCTATTTTTGATTAAGAAGATTTTTTGTGTACCGGGACAACGTTTGCCTCTTTCCATTTAAGTGGGTATGTTCCATCCAATAATGATCTTTCAAAAAGCATTTTAAGAGGTTTTACTAAGTATTTGGCGCAATTGCGAATGAATAGAGGCGATATATTGTCTGTACCGGGTGATTTATTAGAATCTACGGACTGAAGTAACCTAAGTAGCTTATCTTCAGGTACTAAAACTTTACTTATCCCATGTGTATCATTGCAGATAAGCATATCAAGGGTAGATAGATTATATACGTTTGAAGGCTTAACGAAGACACTTTCGAAAAATTTATTGAATCCGTTACAAATATCCGGACCATTCGAGTAGTTAACATTTCCTAGTGAAAGCGACTTAGGATAGTTAGATTTACCCCTCATCAGCTTGACATATTTCCACATTTTTTTAGGACAATCTTTGATTTCGTCCTGCATATTTGCAATAAACCTGGCATATAACTCCCTTTCTAATGTTTTTGCTCGTGATCTAAGTGTAGAGAATTCTCGATAGTCTAAATCGTTCTTGAAATGTTTCCATCTAGCATGCATCTTAGCTTTTTCAGATAATATATTTGTTAAAGTTTTATTATACCAGATTGGATGGTTGTTATTTTTATATTTACATTTGGGAACATACAAATCAATACATTTCTCTATTTCATTATTAAAACAATCAACAGCCTGGTCAATGTCATTACAGGAGGAAAATAAGGTAGGCCAATCCAGTTGTGAAATATGTTTACGAATTATGTTAAAGTTGCATTTACGAAAGTTATATCGGATGAGAGGACTCTCTTTGAGGGGAACTAAACTTAAATTTGATACATCAATAATAAGAGAGGGGTGGGCCAGGTCCTCATATACCAATGACACTTGCGACCTGTTCGTGGAAGCACAAAAGTTACTAAAAATTAGGTCAAGAGTATTACCGTAGGCATTTTTAGTGAAATTACTTTGTTCCAACCCCACAAGACTAAGATGATCCAATAGGTGTTGGCCAGCATTTTGAATCTCAACTGAACCCCGTTTTAAGTGTAATGGCCCCATACGCGGATTCCATTGTATATTAGGTAAGTTAAAGTCACCAACTATCAAAAAATTGTCGTCTGGGTATTCATTAAAAACATGCAAAATACTGTTAACTACATTATCTATCGATTCAGGTAAATTATTATTAGGTGCTATGTAAGTCAGAGCTATGTGTAAGCTTTTGGATGAACGATTGAATGCCTTCCCCGGTATAGTAACCCACAGAATTTCAGCAGGGGGAGTGACGTTATTGTTGATAAGCAAGGTAGGTTCAAATTCATTTCTCACTAATATCATAACTCCTCCTCCTCTAGTTGTATTCGTAAGGATCAAGTCACGGTCCAGTCGAAAGACATCATATCGGGAGCTACAAATTTCACTATCTAGAATGCCGCTATGTAACCAGCTTTCCGTTACCAAAACTATGTCAAACGCATTTCTATGAAGTTCCCTATAAAATTCCAGTGTTTTATTACGAAGACTTCTTACATTTTGGTAAAAAATCTTTAACTTTATTGAAGCCATGAGGAATTGGTGACAATAATTACGATATATTTACTTGATAATGACATGGTAAGAAGACCTTGCAACAATGTTTCCAAATCTAGATCAATTGATGTGAACCAAAAGCACAACAATAAAACATATCTTTTTTTGAGGGTAGTTTTGCAGCGTTTCGAGCGTAGATATGTGTAATGAATAGTGGTCGTACCACAATTATAGTCAAATTTGCAAATATATAAGAGAGGTAATAAATCTGATAATATACTATGATTAGGTTTACTCAATTCACCAATAGACTTCACTAATAGATTATGAATGTGAAATGTGTGATCGACATGCAGTGTGTGAACAAAATATACAAACTGAAGTAATAAGAGAATGTAGAAAAAGAATAATAACGAAGTATAAAGAGTCATGCCAGTTGAATAACATAACAAACTTACCGCAAATGGACGACAAATCACTTTATTTTTTTGAGATCTTCGTCTTTTTTTATCGCGATTTTCGGTGACTTGTCGTCCCTTCGCACAAAAATCGAACAATTTCTAATCCACACATATTTGTACGAGTTAGTGGCAGCTAGACTTCGACATTTACTATATAGGTCTTTGTTTTCTAAAGTTAAATGTTCATTAACAAATATTTTCTCCGAGCCTTGCAGGCCGATATCGTTTCGGGTGATACCGCGAAAGCGCCGGACGCCAGCCAGTATGTTGTCTTTTGTTGTTCGGTTTTTCAACTTCGCAATAATAGTACGAGGTGTTCCTGGCTTGGGCCGTTTGGCTTGGATCCTAGTGGCGAATTCAATATCAGCCGGGTACACAGTGACATCAACATGCTTCGCTATCTGTGTAACGACTTTGATAAGGTCTTCATTATGCGATTCAGGGACGCCAACAATTTCAAGATTCAATAGCCGATCCCATTGCTGTCTCAAACGCAATTCTACGCTTATATCGGAGCATTTATTTTTTAACTCGGCAATTTCAATCTCATATTGTTCCACTTTTTTACAATATTGTTCTGTGGAGGCTAGGCGCGTATCGAAGTTGTCCTGGCGGCTGCTAGAAAAGCCAGCTGAAGCTTCAATTTCACACAGACGATTCTTGATTTCACCTAATGAATCAGTGAATTCAATTTTATCCGCAGAGATTTTCTTTAATTCAGACTTCATATTGTCTAAGTCAGATGAAAATTTATCGAACTTCGCTGAAATAGCAGTGTCCACACTGTTTTTAATAGTTTCAGACAAAGTAGTCATCATTTCTTGCTGCCACTTTTTAAAAGTTGATAGATTGTCTACACAACTACAGGATTCCATCTCATGCGGCTTCCGTTTACGACCTTTGGTAATATATCTGGATAGATCAGGATCTGAACCGTAGCTCGTAGGAGGAGTGCGCTCCATGTTTTGACTTGCGCGAAAGCGATAAGCAAGCGATACGAAAGTTTTCTCGGTAGGACCCCTTCTTGCAGTGTTGTCGTCTCGATGCACGGTACGCCAGGTGTAGTATAGCGTCTCGCTCACTCACCACTGTATGCTCCGCGAGTGACTGTGATGGGTAGTCCTTGCGTTAAAGCACACAGAATTAGCCGCTACTTGTGTGAAGATAGAGGTAGGAATTCCACGAACTAGTGTTAGATTTTAAATGATTTATGCAATGTAGGAGCGAGGAACTGGAGGCGTCCGTTCGACTCGCCGACCAAACGCGGAATGTCTGGCAACTTCAAAATTGTGCAATAATAATTTTCATAGCTAATAAAATTGCTGTTAAACGTATAATTTGCGACATAAAGGCGGGGTTTTCATGCCTTTTCGATTACACTAAACTGTCTTTTTGATTTACTAAGTGCAAGTATTATTTACTCCGGGCTTGCTTTTAGCGGCCATTTATTTAGATTGCTCGGAGTAATTATGCAAAAATAGGTAGCGATAGGTAACACAAGCATTGATGGATCAAAGAGTTTAATCATTTTATAAACTTTGGTATTGGCAGCAAACTTCATAATTCATATTTTTTTTTGAAGTGAAAATTTATTTAGGCGCGTTGGGTATTTTTTGAGGTGAGAAAAAACCATTGAACTCGCGACACTGTTACCGTTACCGTTACCGACACCTCTGTGTATAAGTATCTCGTAATCGTTCGCCACTTTTTTTTTTGCAAAGCATGTGTTACAAAAGATGACATCAAATATAAAGCAGGTATATGAGCAGATGCATGATCTACCTTAAAGCATTCAAATAAAAAAAAAAACATGCTAGAAATATATATGTATATGCAAAATTATTATACAATATAATGTCAACAGTATGTTGTATAATACTCAAACTCAAAATGTACTCAAAATAATACAGATTACAAAGTAAAAAAGTAAATTTTTTTTCCAATAAATTACAAAAAATTGTCTTAAATTAGATTAGATATTCATTCACATTATAATATTAGTAGGCGTTTCGGATGATAATTGCTTTATTTGACGATGAAATATATTGCTCTTAAGAAATTGAGGTTCAGATAAAAAACACTGTTTGTTCATCAGTACTCCCTATTTCTGGTAATTTAAATTTCAATCAACTTTTGAATTTATACATTTCCTTATAATCGTTATGTCATTCATCATATTAGCTTCCAGTGCTGATAAGATTATTTGCTCTAGAAAACTATAGCAACAAGGAATAAAAAAAATCATCCAAAATGATAATCCGCGATGCGCCATCGCTACATCGTAGCCATACCTCACATACGCACAAAGCGGTACTCTTCCACCTTTATTATGCGCACTGCCAAGGAGTGGAACGCCTTGCCTGAGTCTGTATTTCCTGATAACTACAACCTAAGGGCCTTCAAGTCACGAATGAATAGGTTTCTTCTAGGCAAGCGTGTACCATCTTAGACTCCATCATCGCTTACCATCAGGCGAGATCGTGGTCAAACGCTAGCCTATAATTTATTAAAAAAAAACGTTTCACATCGGAATTTCATATATAAAGACTTGTATATCCTTTCTGTTAATAACGTATAGAGTTTTTATATTCATTTAGATGCAAAAGTTTTTATAAATAAAGCCTAGAGTGGGTAAAGGAAATAGCCGGAACAACAGGAAATTGAATTTCCTGACTTCACTTAACCGCATGGAGTTTATATGGTCAAAGTATATCGTATATGTAGTTCTATCAGCCAATGATAATGGAAAGTAAGTTATTACTGAGGAAATGATAGGGTCTACGAAATTAACGACGTACGTAGCAAAGTAACGTCTACGAATATATCATCGGCGGTCTACGATCTAATTGTTGTCATAAATATAAAAGTTATGGTACCTTTTTTTTAATCACGATCTTTGCTTGACCCTAATATCACCTGATGGTAAGCATTAATGAGGTCTTAGATGAAGCACGAAGATCTGGATTATCTAGAATGCCTGCTTCTATACGTACGTTCATGCTAGACGAGCAAGTGTCGGTGTGCTCGACCGACGTTTTGATGTTATGTGAACATTTCGGTTCGACTAGCTTGCACAACGATCCCTAAACATATTTAGCGACCTTGTTTAAATTTGACGTATTTATATGATTTAGAAAGCTGATATTATCTACAACACCTAGGCAAGTAGAGTTTTTGAGAAAGGGCTCGCCCGTGAAAGTCCTATCACCACACCAATTTCTGCCACCAAGCAGCATTGCTGTTTCGGTATGTAGTGTATAGGTGCCGGTGAAATTACAGGCACGTGAGGCTTTACATTTGTATGTTTCAAGGTGATGGATGCAGGACAATGTGTAGGGCACGTTTTTAAGGTGTGTGACCTACAAGGCAATGTTTTTGAGGCAATGTTACTATTTAACTATTGGTGGGCTATTTGCTTGTTCCATCAAAATATAGTAGGTATTGAAAAAAAAACAAGTATTAAAATACCTAAAACGCTCAGTTCAGTCCCAAAACCTCAACTCAAAATCTCCGTATACGAGACCGCAAGTTCATACACCGGTTTGAACTGCGCTTTAATAATATATTTTGCGAAGAAATGCCGCACATTCGGCATTCTTGCGAGACCGCCTGTTGGCTTTGTAAGCTGCTTCGTTGTGCGGCACCTAGAAGTATTTGACTGTGACTGGTTTTGCAAGAAATTGCTATTTTGTAGGTATTAGTATAGAAATGGTTTAAAATATTTTCTTTCTTTGGATTTAGTTATGAAAAACTTTCACAGAAGCTTCAATGCGTGAAATCACTTTTATTGTACCTAGTTTTATTAATTATTCTGTTACTATAACATATCTGTCGGAACTGGTCAAGATTAAGGAGACAAAAATAAACGCAAACGCGCCGTCTGGTGTCGTTTTTCTTTATTCTTTATTGTACACAAATAGATTTACAGACATAAACAGCTTACAAAATGGACATGTGCAAAGGCGAGCTTAACCCTAATAAGAGTTTTCTTCCAGCAAACCTTTGAAGATAGAGATAGTTGATTATAGTGCTGGGTACGTGCACAGACATTGAAGTAAAATACTAATACATACCTATATTTATACATAATATATACCATAATAAATATAATATTTAAACATATTAAAAATAATACATATAAACTATACCTACATTATAAATAAATCTAATACATGATACAAAAAATACGGAAGACATTATACAAAATATACTTAATATACCTACTTATACACAATAACCTAAGAGTTGACAAGGACAGGTAAAGACTCTTTGAGATTAAAAGTGCTTAGTGATGGACTAGCGCGGATAGTGTGGTAGAGAATTCCACAGTTTGACTCCATGGACAGTGAAGGAACCTCCATAGCGACTAGAGGAATGAGGAGGGGTTTTGAGAAGGAGGTACTTTTTTGAGCATCGACGCCCTTTGACAGAGTCTTGATGTCATCACAAGACGCGCTGAGTCGACATTCTGAACTCGGCCGCAGCTGGGTGAACACGTCTCGGAACTGTCCCTCGTTTCGTTCGTTAAAAGTTAACAGTTTTATTGCGCAGTTGATTATAAAGTGAATTGATGTGCTGAGTAGAATAAAATGTAAATTCAATCTTTGTGTTTTATCATTGCACAAATATCCACTGTTTGCCCACGTGATACTTGATAGCTCGTAGAAATACTGATTCGTCATATAAGTTATGTGAGCATGTTTCTTTTTATATAGCCAATGCTGTCCCACTGCTAGACAAAAGTCTCCCCCTCATCTCTCTACTTATCTCGATCTTGTACCAAATCCCGCCAGTCCAAAAAGCGTCCAAATCATCGCGCCCCCGCTTCTTAGGTCTTCCACGGTGTCACTTTCCATCCACAGGGCTTCATCCAGTTACGACTTTAGCCCACCTATTTGCTGGCATGCGGGAAACATGACCCGCCCAATCCCACTTTAACTTGGCAGCCTTGATACCGACGTCAGCGATGCCAGTCCTTAAGCACAGCGAGGTGTTCCGAATCCTGTATATTCTCTTGACACCCAAAATGTGCTGGATCGCTCATTGGCAAACCCCGAGCCTGGACTTTTGAGATACAGTCAGTGACCAAGTCTGGGCACCGTAGGTTAGGACAGGCAGAATACACGTGCATGGTTTAAGGATATATTTTTTAAACTCGGTACTTACCAATCTTGTTATAAACAGAAGATTATAATTTTGTTACTTCGTTGTTTTTGAAATAGATGTCGTTTAAGTATCATAGTATAAGTACATTTTTAGGTTTCACATATTTTTTATTTCAGCAACATAAGAACCATTTCTTTTTTTATTAGGATGACATTGAAACTTTAGCAATTAGTTCATAAGCAATTTTAGATAAATTTGATACAAACGTTTTTGGGAGATAAACATTTTTTTCCTGTCTAACATTTTCTAATCACCCAGAACTTTTTGCTTAAGCGTCGTTTATTTTGTAATCTAAAAGAGTTCAATGCCTCTAAAATATGATATTTTACTGATTTATTATTATAATCAGTAATCAGATTTATTATAGAAACATTGTCGGTCGAAACACACATAAGCTGGTACGTGATAAATCCCGTATTTTACTTAATTGTAGCAAAAAAACTACAATTCATTAAATTTCTTTCCACAATTAGCCCATGACGTAACTAGTATATATCTAACAGAGATAGATTTAACAGTACGCTCTACATTTCACAGACAATAATTTCAAGCCAAAGCTAAGTGGTTAATTGCGTTAAATGGCAGACAGTTATAGTGCTGAAATTGCAGTGAAATGAGGCGTCAAAAGATTTATAATAATCATGTGATTGGATAATAACTACACCGATTATCTTATACTGGCGAAGACAAAAGTGCTTATCTTCAGGCTCTTTAAAATTTGAATTTTTATCAATTGGAGATGATTTTTACTGCACCTGGTGGAAAGCCCACTCACCATTATAATCAGCAATCTCTATTCTCAATGATTTGCTGGAAGAAAACTCTTGTGAGGGTTAAGATCTCCTTTGTACAAATCCTTTTTGTAAGTTTTTATGTCTCAATCTATCTTTGTATTTAAAGAATAAAGGCGCAGTACTAGCTTTAGCCTACAAACTTAGTAAAAAACATTAAATTGAACGGATCAGTTAGTTCTGATCAATAAAAAATCTGGTGTGATCTGCAGATGTATTGTTTTCATCACCCTACGCATTATATATCTCTCTCTATCTGTATCATTCGATATATGAATAAGAGAAACATAGCACGAACATTCGCTGTAGTCCGAAAATGTGGTATAAGAGTTAGAAAATTTTAATTTACGGTAGTATCTGATGTAATGACAGGATGAAATAGGTTACTTACTATTACTCGACTAAGGAAAACAACAAAAAATAAATACGAGCCGTACAGTAGTCGTAAATGATGTGTAACATCATTTTTATTGTACACCATATAAACAAAATATAAAACATAAATCAAATCATAATCTTATCTACCGAGTTCATCACTCTGAAAGTTGGCCATTGAAAATTCGATAACGACTGCGTAAATGCGATTAACCGTAAGTAAATTTAAAAATAGAATGAGGCTCATTGTATTCATAATATGCTATGATGAAATACAACCTCTATGACAAATCCTTATTTCTATTAAATGAAAGAGGCCATAATATAGTCTCGTAGTGAAAAACATCTGACCACCGCGCGCACTCATTGGTCAAATCAAATAGCCCGCGCTCATTGGTCATTGGCGCTTCCCCGGTTTTCTGTTACACATTTCCGTCTCTTTTGCCAAAATCACTCCCACAAACCGAGAGGAAAGATGTTACACATCAGTAACTAAGAATACAATCTGGGCCTCCGTAAATAGGTTTCTTCTAGATTTTCGTGCTTCATCTTAGATCACATCATCGCTTATCATCGCATATCGCTATTGTTTTAAATAGTTTTTTTCAAATTCATTACCATAGAAAATTTTACATTTTCTAACAATCTAATTATCAAATGTTTAAATATCAATGGAACCGCCTGTATAAAATAGGTAAACATATCATATGCATTCATTGGGTAAGTAGGTAGCTGTTAAACTGATAATGCAGCATCGTATCATAAGCGGCGCCGATTTACCTTAAAAATAGTTTATTGGAAATGTATCCATTACTCGTACTATCGTAAATCAGTTAATACGATTCCGGATGTGTGTTTTAAATTAATGTCGTACATTACAAAACAGGTTGTATATTCCCCGATTAAGTTAGAGAAACCGATTTTGTGCGGCGCCAGTACGGCACCCACCAACCTTTATTAAGTTGCCTTTTCAACCTTTCGTCCAACGACGACGTCATGTTTTCCTAAATTTTACTTACTATTAATTAACAACTTTCTTCTCGCCTGTACTTCGCGCAAAACTCCACTGCCATAACACTCCCCTTCTTATCACGTTAACCGTTTCTCAAAAATGAAGTCAATTCCAAAGGAAACAATCCTAAAATACTCCCAAACAGCTGGCAAGAGAAATGAAATAGATGAAATTCTTGAACCCGTTTTATTGGCGCAAAGAATTTATGGACTACAAATATTGGACCCTGAGTGGACTTGGAAAAAATACGGAATCTACCGAATTGTCAGCTTTACACTTGCCATTTACATAAGTGTTGGAACCATTGATGTGTGTGCAAAATCTACAGATCTAAACGTGTTAATGGAGGGAATATTCACAGCGCTGATTAATATACAAATGGCGTTCAAAACCCTGTTATTTGCGAGTTTATCCATAAGGATGCAAGCTAATTACGTCCAAGCAAAGTCATACCTATACAACCTGGTGAAAGAATCTCCTACAAAACGTGGGATCTTCATCAGAAACGTGAAGATATCGATAAAGATTCTGTTTCTTTGTATTATTTTTCCTGTCGCTAGTTACTTTCTGATTGCCCTTTGGTTTGCGTTTTCTGGAAACCGGGTCACTTTATCTCGCTCTACTTCTTCTCTGATGCCGATGACGTCACCATACTATGAGCTGGGGTTAATGATTCATCTGTACTATTTGATTGAAGCAGCTTTCTGCCTTCTTGTAGTAGACTATTACTACGTATTGATCTGTATGTTTTTCTTCGTGGCGAGTGATGTTTCAGTGGAAATGCTGGATGTGAAGAAGAATGGTGACAGTGATGATGTGTATGCGGAGCGGCTGGATGATTCTTTAAGGAGGTTTTATGTTCTTCACGTCAAGATGATGAAGTATCTGACTCGATTGAACGACATGTTCAAGTGGATCAGCTTGGTTCCTATAACTGCAATTATTATTCAAAACTGTATTTTTCTAATGCTTCTTAAGGAGGTAAGGGTGTTATCATAATTTGGTTATATTTATGTTTACCTACACATTTAGTAGTCACTTTGAAATAAATAAACACAAAAGGTCTTTACCAGTGGGTTAAATTAACAAACAATATTACACAAATAACAAGACACGCGGAAATACAAAAGCGGTGTCATTGATAAAAGCGTGTGGTGATTATTAAGTTTAATTATGTAAACAGCTTTTTTACACTTTCACAATACAATCATTTATTGAGAACACCATTGTTACATGTCAAATAGATTCTTATAAAATTAGCGCTAAATATAAAATTAAACAAGTTATTTAGATTAATAGCGGGTTCCTATATCCGTCAGTAACCGACTACGACTCGTATTCCCTTGAAAAAATGTCAACTAATGTCAAACTTTTGACACGTTTTCAAGGAGAAACGAGGCGTAGCTGGTTACCGACGGATATAGGAACCCGGTATAAATCAAAAATGAAATGCTCGCACATAAAATAATAACAGTGGCTAACTATTCTGAGACTATTCTGAGTGTTACAACCTAAAGTCCCAAATATTTATCCTATGTATTATTTATATATCATCATCATCATCATCTACAGGCCATACGTACCCACTGCTGGGTGTAGGCCTCCCTTTGTAAACGCCACCCTTCCCGGTCCTGTGTTGCGCGCATCCAGGAGTTGCCCACGACTTTCTTTATATCGTCGACCCACCGCGCCGTCGGACGTCCTGGACTTCTAGAAACCTTCTATTTATATATAAGTATTATACTTATATCGATATTTAATATTTTATTATATTGTATATTTATTTATGAATCATAAATTTAGGTTTGTATTAGTATATAAGTTTTCAATTGTTATTTTAAACTGATTTTATATATATTTCAAAAAGAACTACGTGTTAACTTTATTAATTTATTAGTCTGAGGTATAAACAACTGCATAATCCATATAAGAATTTCAACGTCTTCACGATACAGGCTTGGCCTAGTGTGAAGACCACCGCCTAAACTATTTAGTTAAGCCCTCTCAATAATAAGTTCACTTAATAATTATCTGTTTTAAAGTTATTAGTCATAAGGTGTGCTTTTTGTTGCTAAATATTTTGTTTTTCAATAATAAATATTAGAGAACGGGTTGTTCATACAATTCGTCTACGTTTTAGAAAGATTTCTGAAGAATCTCTGATCTTCTCTGGCACCCTGTTGTAGACCAATGGCTTAATTAAGGCTTAAGTAACTCCTCGTACACTTATTTATGTTGGGTAAAATTTTCATTTCAATATATTTATTTTTCAGGAAATAAACTTTCAATTAGGCACTGTCGTGCTACCCTCAACTGTTGAAATGTTTGCTTACAATTGGTTTGGAGAGAAAGTTAAATCCACGGTAAAAATACGTATACCTATATTCAGGACACTAACTTTAAGTTTTTGTACCAACATGCCAGTTTTTAGTCGGCAAAAATGATAACGAAGAGATACAAATCAAGAATAGAATAGAATAATTCTTTATTGTATACCAGGAATACCAAAAAAACTAATGTAAATGTAGTACAATGGGCGGCCTTATCGGTGAAAGCGATTTCTTCCAGGCAACCTTTGGATGGAAAGTAATAAGCGAAGCAGTAATGGAGCACAGAGTGTACTTATAAATGAAGAGAAATAAAAAAAAAATCTAATAAAAAACTGTACTTATAATCCTAATACATAAATAAATACCTAATACCCGACTAATAAACTAAATCATTATTTTTACAAATCTTCTAAAACGGGGGCAATTAAAATAAATAATAAAAAAATAAATAGGTAACTCAAATGAAAAGAAAGCTAGGCATTAAGGTAATGCTGCTTTAATCTCAGCTTAAAAGAGTGCTCTGAAGGAGCCCGCCTAATTTCCACAGGCAAAGCATTCCACAGGCGCACTGCTTCGACAGTGAATGATTTCCCATAGAAGGAACTAGAGCGTACGGGTGATTTGAGGGATAAGTTTTCCGATGACCTCAGAGAAAAAGTATTGGAAGAATGGAGATAAGCAACTCCCTGGTCAATGCCTAGAGGATTAACAGGCTGAAGTTGCAGTGAGCGGGGCACTTAGCTCGAAGCACTGACCGCCGTTGTGCCAGAAACTTTATCGTTTCTTTTGCTCTGGAAATTTATGGGGAAGCCTTTGTCCAGTAGTGGGCGTTCTGTGATTGATATGATGATGGTAATTTTGTACTGATTCGATCAATCGATCCTTTTCGGGTTAAAATAGATAAGTACATTATTTTGAAGGATCCTGAATATTGACCGTCTAGATGGCATGCTTTAAAATGAGGCATACCATTCTTAATATTTCGACCGATTTGATGATCTCTGTGGCGCATTGCGCGAATAGCCGGCTGAGACACAAGACGTTGTAGATTCGATTCCTGCCCCGGAACAAGTGCTTGCATAATCTACAGGTATTTGTTCCTGGTCTGGACGTTTCTCTTAATATTAAAAAAAAAACCAGCCAAGTGCGAGTCGGACTTGCGCACGAAGGGTTCCGTACCATTATCTATAATAAATTGTATCAGCGCCTATACAACTCAGAGGACTATCTTAATCGGCGTCAACTATGTATGTATGGGGACAACCTTTAACTTTCATAGACCTCAGTATCTGGTATAACAAACAGATGGACAGATGGACAAGAGAGTGATCTTATAAGGGTTTCTTTATACCTTTTGAGGTACGGAACCCTAAAAAGTAAAAGTGGGAAAAAGTATCAGTTATCTGGTTTCCCATAGTACAAGCTTTACTTAGTTTTGGACTAGATAGCGCCATGTGAAATATCCAGTATTATTTATTTACTTTTCAGGCTATAAAAATAAACATGGCACTTTTGCATTTTGACTGGACTAGCATGAGAATAAAAGACCAGAAGAAGTACTTCATAATTACTTGCTACATGAACAAGGAGTTTGGCATAGTGACCGCTTTTGGAAATGATTTGTCACTTCTTACTTTAAGTTCGGTATGACCTTATTTTGAAATTCTACATACAGGAGATTGACAAAGTCTGAGAACATGGGACTGGGATCCTTATACGTAAGCCAGTTGCTGTCGCGCCCTGCTGTTCGGCCAGGCCGTTTTTTTCATACCTACAGTGCATATCTTAAGTTGCGGTCCTACGTTTTTTGACGGATCAGACCGAGCCAGTCAGGACCAGCATTTTGTGGTCCTTTTTATTTGTTATACCCCTTTGAGATGGAACTAGCTTATGACCCACCTGATGTTATGTGATACCATTGCTTATAACAAAGTATTGCCTCGTAGGTTACGCACTTTAGAAACACTGCACTGCCCTGCAACCGTCAACTTGAGGCATACAGGTGTGAAGCCTCATGTGCCTGTAAGTTCGCCGGCAACCATACCATACGGCCTTGTCCACGCACGTAAAATGTTTAGTTCTAGAACTAAAAATTGCATAGAACCAAAAACCTTTTTATTTCTGAAAGACTATCTCGCTGTTGGCCCCTGAGGTCGATGACGATCGCAGAGGGTTCTCAGCCCAGTAAGTGATTCTAGTGTATGCCAGTTTTGCCACGATTTTATACATTGTTTGTGTAGAAAAATACATTGGTCGAGATTCGAACCAATTACCTCCGAAACAGTCAGGGTACATCGCACTCATCCACCACGGTCCCTAAATGGTTGTAATAATTATGTTTTCATTTTCAGATTTACAAAGCCAGCTACCAAATGTTCACAGTCTTCAGCACTACCTAAGTTTCAATAAACAAAATTAGTGTACCTTTCAATACTTTTTAAACATTCTCAAATGTTAAATGCACCTAAATGCACGTGTACACGATCTAGTCTTAATATTTTACTATTTCTTCTCTCTTTCCACATTAAATATACACCAAAATAATAAGATGAATGTTCTTTAAGTTTTATCGCCCAAAACAATCCTACTCAACCCTAAAAATCTTCTAATAAATATAAATCAAAGTGACTGTCTTAATGTTTGTAGGTATATAGGGTGTTTGATAATATACGCACAAAAATGAAAGGGGTTATTTTGATGAGCATAATAAATAAATTTGTGAAATGTTTACCATAGAAATGTAAAATTTATTTTGGCATGTAAAAACAAACACTTTATTAAACTTATATTGTGCTATTGCATAATACTTGCCATCTAACCACAGATACTGTATTGGTGAGGTTTCGATATATCTCTTGTTGTCCCTTTCTAACCCAATACCCGCAGTCATTTCCGAAAGAGATATCAAAACTACATGCCTGCCTAGATCTACGGTACCTAGGTAATAGTAGCAAAGATTAGATTAGATTAGATTAGATAATACTTTATTGCACACCACGAAACAAATACATATAAAAAAAAACAACTACGTAAATCTATGGATACAATTGGCGGTCTTATCGCTAATTAGCGATCTCTACCAGACAACCTTTGGATGGAATGGACTGTGTAGACATTACCTGGGGTGTACCTGACATACTACATGTACTTACATACTAATACTAATTATATAAAAATAAAAAAAATATAAAACTTGCATAAATGAAAACTACATGAATCTAAATAATAACTACTCATAATAATTCATAGATACATACTTAGACTTATTTAAGAAACAAATAATAAATAAAGGGTGGGGATCTTTCGGGGTTGCACTTTATCCAGGGACACACTGTATATTTAGCGACAAATACTCAGATAGTGTTCTCTGAGCATACGTTTAAAAATGGCAAGTGACTTGGCACATCTGATAGCCACCGGCAGCGCGTTCCATAACCGGACAACCTGCACTGTAAAAGACTTATCAAAGTAGGAGGAGGAGCAAATCTACGCTTTTGTTGATTACGGCCTTTAATTTTGGATGTCGATTGCAAGAGTAGGCAGTAAGTTTTATATCGAATTAATCACTTAAACTTAGCCGATTTTCTTTAAAATTTGATAATATAACTAGTAGTTTTTTTATCGAGAAGTCTTTTTTTATATTTTGAGAAACCGTCACTTGAATATCGTCAGTAACATATTCAGGATCCACCATTCTGTACCAAACGTTCTGTATATGTTTGGACATTGATTCCTACCCGCAAAGTCTAAACTGTTAGTCCTAGAGACTAAAATTTGGAGCGTAGATTTTATGTGGGGTGTAAATGTGTACTAAAAACGGATTTCTCAAAACTCATCCCCTGAGAGGGTGAAAAGGGATATTTGCAAATTTTTTCTTTTCTTTTCTGGGTTTACATTCATGAAACTGGTCAAATATATTCTTTGATATAATATTTTGCCTACAAACGTTAAACCCGTAAGTACTGCAATAAATAACCGTCTTTTGAGAGCAAAACCGAAGATGTAAATCATAAAGATCGAGCTGATACTTCTCAAGTACAAGTTTTTTAAATACTTAAAAAAACGTCAAAAGGAAACTGTCGTCTCTCAAAGAGATTGAAGTCTCATTTATCACCATTAGAGCAAGCTATAGATTAGTCTACAAAAATTTTGCTCATCCGAGTACCCCAAGACAAGTAGGAAGCAAACGAAAAAAAAAAGAAATCACTAGGAATAATTGCGACGGGCAGAAGAAATGCTACCCTATTCTGTATTTTGAAAATCATCTAGTGGAGTAAAAATAATCTAAAGTCAACTGTGAAATGTTATTAATATTGTCAAATAAGCTAGCCACTTATTTTTTAAAGTAGACAATCGTGGACAGAATGCCAATTCACTCAATAAGATATATCTATCACAAAATTTAAGTTTAGATCTTAACTTCATACCTGTCAATACGAGTACAACTTTATTATCTTTATATAATGTGACCTGTCTCTATGTCTGTGTGTTACATTTTTACGACAACGGCTTCACCGATTTCATATTTTTTATTATTCATATATATTCGCGGTAAAATACTTTTTATGTTACCACTAAAATAGATCGTAATGCGACTAAAAGATAACTAATGTTTAATTGAGGAGAATCGGGGTACAATCGACAAGAAGTGTTATTGTTATCATCATCAACCGCAGCCTCACTTCACCCACTGATGGGTTCTCAATTCCCAATGTTTGTGCCATCCACCACACTGCGCTATTTCAACCAACTTAGTAACTCAATCATACATTTACAGTTTCATTTTGTGTTAGTAGATTATATTTAACTTTACTTTACTTACTAGGTTTTGTATAATAATAATAAAATATTCTCACATGATATTTTGTTTTAATATGAACAATGTTAAAATGTGTTCGTTTGTGTTAATATTTTTAGATATTGTTGATTGCCATTTATCTAGGAAGCAGCAAGTTCCTAACGAGAGACATAAGGCTGTGTGTAGACTGACAAACTTGTGCTTACAGAGTCTCTTGAAAACTAAGTGAATTTGTCTTGAGTGTAGTCGACAACGACAAAGTTGTTGTTCCTATGTGTTAATAGGTATGAGTATCCTTCAGAAATGTTGTGCAGCATAACCATACATTAGCAGTTAAAAGCAGTTTAAAGTAATATTATAAATAAAAGTAACTCTGTCTCTGTCTGTTTGTTACGTTTTCACGACTAAATAGCTCGACCTATTTTGATGAAATTTGGTTTCCATATAGATTATGATAGGGATTGGGAGATACGCTACTTTTTACTTGACTGCACAAAATGAGGGTTACGTTTTTATTGACATACCAAAAAATAAAAAATATAACATGTTTTTGTTTTAAGATAACATAATTCAAAAAAAATTAAATAACTTAATCTAGTTATATCAGTACCGTAATGGCAGTTGGCCGTTGGGGCAGAAAGGTTTGGCCAAAAGTCAAGTTAGAATTTTCTAGTCTTCCGCCTACTCGAAGAACCTCATCAACAACGACAGGTCGCAACGGTTGAATAGCACTGGGACAAAGTTTTCCTGCCTGAGCTGCCTTCATGTTATCGGCAAAGTAGACCAACTGTAGGGAGCGTATACCTGCCATTTTAGCTCGCGATACATCTTCCGCTTGAGGCAGACCGCTTGATTTAAGCTTTTTGGTAAATCTCAAAACGTTCACTTCTATGCGAAGTAATTTGGGCCATGAAGATATTTGCCGTGACAACTTGTAAAGAACAGGTTGCACTGGTTTTACAGTTATTAACTGGCTTGGCTTCTGGAACGTCAGTGCTCATAGGCAGAAACGGTTTAATTAGTGGAGACTACGCACTGAAAAGCGCATTGTAGCACAGCCTCCCACTCGAGCAAAACAGCGTTTTATGTCGTATAGTTATGGAGTAAAATGTGTACATAGTTACTGCACACATCTAGATGGCACTGATAAATTAAGATATATCTATATAAATACACTCGATGTGTAATATTGCCCACGATTTTATCGGGAGCATTGGTGGATTTTATGTGGCAAAATGACCGCGCAACATAACAATATTGACAAATATTTAAAACAGTTATATTACCGTAATATTGCCGGCAAGTAAAAATATTGCTCGTTTATGAGAACCTTACAATTGACCTACCCTAAGGTACTTGTCTCACCACCGGCGATGAGCGAGAAGCGAGTAGAGCTAGAAACTAGAAACCAGTTGGCGAGCAGCGAGAAGCGAGTGTGTAGTTCCTATAGTTGTCTTGCTGGGCTATAAAGCGAGTGAGCGAGTACGGCGGGCGATACTCGCGCCACTCTGCCGCTATTACTGCTGTGTTCTGACCACCAAGCGAGCATCGCTGAGCGCATATCGCTGAGCGAGTATCGCTGAGCGAGTGTTGTAGTCGCTGCGACAAAATAGTGGAGAGTAAGTTCTCGCCGGCTGTGTGAACGGCCAGCGATCAACTATTAATATACTTTTATAATAATTTTACTATTAATACTCTTTTACTGACATGGAATCTATATCTTTTGTTCGTTTCTTGAGCGAGAAAATAGTTGATAGCTAATCGCTTTCTCGCCGGCGGTGAGACAAGTGCACTATGGCAACTATTCACTACATGAACGTTGAGCCGCATGTCGCGACTTACAAACCAGTGGACAATTCCGTATCGATCACTCACTATACGAGCGTTAAGTTCGACTCATTCGCGAGTCGTTGCCGAACCGCAAACGTTATCATGCATGTGAATGGTGGCCTTAAAAGGTTGTTCTAAAGGCTTTATACAATGAGGTGACATAACTACTTCTATTCCCAATGTACCCTTACCCTAAGGGTCGCTCATCACCCTTAATCGGTGCAGACAGTCTCGCTAATGAGAAAAATAATGACGAGCGTCCGTCGCGCGGTAATCAACACCGCACCTGGGTTTGTTTCAACCTTTTTAGTTGAGTTTTCAGACTTTACGATTTGCGGTCTCACTTTTAGCCCTTGACATGATTTCTTTGTAAATTTGTAGTGGTATTCAACTCCTCTAATTCTAGGGTGGGGGTAATAAGTTTTGCACTGACGTCCCGCATAGTGGTGTATACAATGTATCGATTTATTATCAGTATGGAATATATACTATATGTACTATATTATTGTGTACTTAATCTATTAATGAGTATTTGTATGTATATTTATTTATTTTGTTTATCTATTTACACTGTTTATTTAATATGTAATTATTTCGTTAAAGCTACCAGTTTTTCAGTTTCAGATGCACAACAAAACTTTTTATTAAAAAAACTAAACTATTCTTGTTTATATCTTCATGCCCCATGTTATTCGACCATAAACGGAGTGGTCATCGCTTACGTCCACTTTACAACCCCTATACTTAATCTACCCTTTGATTAAAACAGAGGATTACATCCTTTATAACTGCTGTAAACGTCTGAACTGAACTGACCATCTAGGTTTAGAGCTTTTGCTAAATGAACACTTTTATTCCAGGACTATTAAGAATGAGACGCGAAAATAATAAAAAAGGAAATAAAATATATTAGTGATTTGCCCCAAACTGATATCTCGCGAGTCTCCCATAAAAACAAAAAAATACGTACATGTTTAAAAAACTTTTCAAACGAGTGGTGATAGATAGGCAGAGCTCATAAGGAAGGAAGCTCTCATTCGAAACGTGGAAGCTACCGTAGGTATCAGCCAGGGAACCTGTAAACCGATATCGTCATCGCAGCCGTCATCAAGAGAGCAATCACCGACGGCATCATCTAGATCAGGTGTTTCATCTGGGGGTTCAATGGGCTCGTCGGCTGTTCAAGTAATGCGACAAACAGCAAACACAATATATTTGAATGCTAAGGAACAAATAGAACTTGCTAAAAGTATCGAGTCTTCTGTAAAGGAGAAAGTCCAAGCAGGTCTGGAGAGCCTGTTCAACATAGTTCTGAAACTCTGTGAATCAAAACAAAATATGCAAATAAATAAAATAAGAGATCAGGCACAAGAAAAGATTATTAAACAAAAAAAAGAAAATAGTAAAAAACTGACTGAAATATTGACATGCAAAAAAAAGTCCCCGGCCCGACAACAGAGGCAATTTTGACAGAAATAAAGTCACTACGACAAATGGTGGTCTTTGAAGTCCTTAAAGGTAAGAAAATACAACCAGACGATAAAAAATTTTCGGTACTAGCCGATATTGACCAACATAAGGGAGAACTGAAAGAGTTCAAAGCGGTTATGAAGCAGGCCAGGGAGAATACCCTGGTGAAGCCAGCTGCCACCAAGAAACTCCACGAAGAAATAAAAACCCTGGGAGCTTCCTTAAATAACACCAAGGTCCAGAGGAAATAGTTACAGCGACCAAAACTCAAGGAACTCCAGCAACTTACGCAGAAATGGCACGTAAACAAGCACAACATACACGAAACCACGCCCTCATTGTATCATCATCAGACCAAGCTGATACCAGTACATAAGTGTTGGAAAAGATAAGAGGTAATCATATTTCATCATTGACATCACACAATTATAATTTTGCTCTCACAGTGGGTGATTAAGCGGTCTCGGCAGAATAACAGCGTCAACTACTAACCCAGTTGACATAATGCTGAGTCGAGGCCCTTTTGCTGCTATAACACACAACATACCTACCTCATATTTAAAATTAATTATTTATTATATTGTTTGTTTATTTCTTGCATGTTTTCATCTTTTACATTTTAAATCATCTTTTGTAAAGGTATTGTGTGCTATTTTAGCAAATAAATGATTGTCTCTGTCTAACTAGATAGGTATATGATCATTATGTCACCTGTTGGGCACAACAATAATAAGGAAGGAAGAGGACGTCATCGTCCTTAATAAGTAGGTTTTTTTAAATATTTATCACATCATTTTTTTACAAACAGTATAAAAATGTATAAAAATGACATTTATAATCCACTAAGGTTTGTATGGGTAATGCTATCATAAAAACGAAAGCTCGGGAGCGCTCAGTCCAAAACCAATAATGTCACTAGGTATTTAGGTGGGTAGTTAGTTTAACATATAGATACTTGATTGGAACTAGGTAAGTACAATGAATTTATAATTGGTGCAACTCTAAAATAGATAAAAAATTTGATTTAAGTTTACATTTTATGTTAATAATAGGTATATTCATTATTAAAAAGAAATCATTTAAATAGTAAGTCGGGAACTGTTGTGTTTCTGTGAGAACGCAGTGGCCAAGTCCTCTTTCGTCCCGGCATCAATTGAAAGCAGACGTGTTACTCGCTTACGCAGTTAAACTACTGTTTTTGTGTACACCATAATCGTAGTTACGCTCACTGTAATAAGATCACAACATCCTTGAACAATTATTAAAAACTACAAATAATAACTGTGCTTCGATCTGCGTACGCGCAAACCGCTCCGGACGTCGCAGCGCGGGGACACTTCTTCCCCCCCGCAGGGATAAGAGTAAGCGCTATATTTTTTTCCCGCTCACACGCGCCTACACCGCGCACTGCACTATACCACGGATAACGTCTCAGTGGCGTTCATACTGCCTGCTACTCTAATTTGGACGGCGCATCATTATCTAACGAAATCTCTTCATAACACCAGAATATCGAATTATTTCCGATCATATTACCGGATTACTCTCAGATTTTTCTGCTTCACATCTCGGCTATGCAGCGTACCCCTCCCGGACTTTCTACCAAAATGGATTCTATATCAACGTCAGACTCAGAAATCACCAAAACCCATAAGACCCATGCATAAGCGTTCACGCCTCTCCGATGATGACGAACAGGACCGCTTCTCCGTTTTCAAAGAGGAAATCAAAAATATTGTTTCATCTTTGAATATGAGACTAGACCAACTTGAGAAGAACATCTCCGACATAAATGGCAAGTCTGACGTAATACAAACCTCTAACAAAGAGATAGAAAAATCACTGGACCTCGTCTCGGGTCAGATTAAAGACGTTCAGAATAAAATAGAGAACCTGGAGGGCGAACGCAAAAAATTGTCTAGCCGAGTTAACGTGATTGAATACAAACTGGAAAACTTCGAACGACAATCCAAATAATATTGTTTTGAGATTAGGAACGTCCCCTTTACTAAAACGAAAGAGTCTAAAAACGACCTATTCGTTATGTTTAACAAGCTCAACACTTCCTTGGACCTCCAGAATAAAGGAAACACCATACAACCACGGGACGTGTACCGTTTACCAACCAAAGGAAACACCATAAAATCTACTATTGTAGTAGAGCTGGCAAATACCTTAGAAAAAGAATCTGTCCTGCGTAATGTCAAGACTTACGCTAGGAATAGATCTGATCAGCTTAATTCTGGAGCCTTGGGAATAATAGATCCTAAAACACCAATTTATATCTCGGAACATCTCACTTCGCATGCCAAGAGGTTGCTACACCTGGCCCGTGACTTCGCAAAAAGCGAAGGATACCAGTATTGCTGGTCTTCCGGTGGCAGAGTTTTTCTTAGGAAAAAAGAAAACGCACCGCACATCCTGGTAAAAGATGATGAAACTCTCGCCGCGCTAAGGCACAACCCTGCTAAGTGACTAATTATTATGATACAATTGTGCTTTTTTCTAAAATCATTTGTTATTTTGTGTTTCACAGAGTATGTTTACAAGAGGGCACTACATTACATCCTACAGTCACTTAACTGCACAACATTAACACAAAAAACATGTGGTACTATTTGCCCCAGAAGCCTTTTTCAAATATGCACACCAGAAATCCCTCCCCCACATAAAAGTCACACCTTCCCTCATACACACATCCACACACACTTTCACTGTCACATGTACACACACCAGCTCACACACAAATACAGACATGAACACACACAGACACCCATCTACTACCTTTTCCTTACCCTCCTACGCAAAAACTTCTACACACCCCTACTCCCAATCTCTCTTTTCCACTTTGAACAACCACAGTACAATCTTGTCGTTCATTTCTTAACATTAAAAAACCATTATGGATAGTGCAGAATTTATTAATGATATCGATAACACTGAACTCACATTCAGCACACTGGCTGATACACCTGAAGATTGCATAAAACTCCTAGGTGATGTCAACAGAAAATATATAATAATAACTCAAAACATTCGTAGCGTGCAAAAAAACTATGACAGCTTTGTTATACTTTTCACTAGATTACACTTTTCTCCCCACGTTATAATACTTACCGAATGTCCTATAAATGAGGATTCCCCAACCATCTGTTTACCCAACTATGAATACAACTCTTCGAAACGCTATATCAATCAAAACGATGGAATAATTATTTTTACACAGATAGGTAGGTCTTCATGTCACTATTGAAGAACCCCCGTTCGAGGACGCCAATTGCTTGCTAGTCCATATAAATAAGGAATTATCTATTGCTGCCATATACAGGACCCCTTCTATTAGGAATATACAACCTTTTTGTAACTCTCTTGAGGAGACCATTCGCAAACTTACATATAACACATGTATTATTGCCAGAGATATGAACATTGATATAAAAACTGACACGACTGATCACCGCTCTTTAGACTATCTGGACCTCACCTCACACTTTGGGTATATACCGGGCACCTGATGCCAACCCGTGGCCCAAACTGCCTGGACCATGTACTGGTAAAAACCCCCAAACAAACCTGCACAGTGATCTGCAACACCGATATAACAGACCACTGTACAGTAATTCTAGGCATAGACAAGGATAATTCCTCCATAAAATTACCAAACAAGAAGATGTACTCCAAAATTAATTATGAGACCCAGATCTCTGATCTGGAAAATGCTGATTTGGACAACTTTTACCAGGCAGAAGATCCCTCAGAAGCCTCAAATATACTCATTAACGTCTTGGGTGTGCTTATCCGTAATAATACTACTATTAAAAAAATAAGTAATCGGGAAGTTATCTCTAAACCTTGGATTACACAGAGTTTGCTAAAATGTTTACGCCACAAAGATGCTCTTCATCTAAAAGCTAAAAACAATCCGCTTAACTATGTGTTCCAAGATAACTATAAAAGATACAGAAATAAATGTATCAGTGTTACAGAAGAATCGCGGAAATCATATGAGTCCGGATTACTGACTGACGCAAATGGTGATAGTAAGAAAACTTGGAAGTGTATCAAATCCATCTGCAATATTAGCCAAACAAAAAATAAAAATCTAGAACTATTGAAGACGCATAGTAATCCTAGTGACGCTCTTAACGAAGTCAATAACTACTTCTCCAGCATTGGCAAAAAATTGGCGCTTGAAATCCTCAACAAACTTAATATATCTGAACAAGATCTTGTTAACCGCTCAGATCACATTTCAGCAACACCAAATAACTCGTTATTTATGCCCCCTACTGATAATTATGAAATTCTTAAAATAATAAATTCCTTAAAGTCATACTCTGTGCCTGGCTGGGATAGCATAGGTAACGAACTACTTAAAAGAGGCAAACATACACTCATACCCGCCATCGTTCACCTTTGCAATCTGAGTCTCTCATCTGGTATAGTTCCGGATTGTCTTAAAATAGCTAACGTAAGCCCCATTCATAAAACAGGTGATCCGCTTCTCGCTAAAAACTACAGACCAATATCATTACTCACCTCTATATCTAAAATAGTCGAAAAGGTAGTCAATAAACGCCTACTGTCATTTCTGGAGGCAGAAGACCTATTATCGCAGAACCAATACGGCTTCCGAAATAATTGCTCTACTGATGATGCAGTGTCTAATATGGTCAATTTTGTCTCAGAACATCTTGATAAAGGCAAAAAATGTGCTGGTGTCTTCCTAGACCTAGCAAAGGCCTTCGACACAGTGTCTAGGACAATACTTCTAAAAAAGATGGAAACTATGGGTGTAAGAGGAGTTGCCCTTGACTGGTTCCGATCTTACTTGAGCAACAGAAAACAACGTGCTAAAGTTGGTGAGGTATTGAGCGACCTCGCTGAGGTGGACTTTGGTGTACCTCAGGGCAGCGTACTTGGTCCTTCTCTATTTCTAATATATATAAATGGCTTATGCTCTCTCCGATTGCCCCAAACAAGAATCTTTGCTTTTGCTGATGACACAGCTTTGATTTTCTATGGAGATAGTTGGGAAAAAGTAGCAGACATAGCTGAACGTAACATGAGAATAGTCTTTAGCTGGCTAAATAATAACCTGTTAACCCTAAACACTGAGAAAACGAAACTTGTACCCTTCAACATAACTAAAAGAACAGCTCCCTATAGTTCATTCAAAGTGAATCTCCACAATTGTCCCATAAATCCCCTTTCCAATAATTTCTGCACATGTCCCTCACTTGAACAAGTAACGAATATTAAATATTTAGGGATATACATTGACGAAAATCTCACTTGGAAAAAACAAATAGACTACCTGTGTTCCAGGCTCAGAAAAATGCTGCACATTTTCAAGCGCCTTAGAGCTATCACAGACGTAAAAATCATAAGGCTAGTATACCTGGCACTATGCCAAAGTATCCTATCCTATTGTTCTAGCTCCTGGGGCGCTGCTTGCAAAACATATTTACACAAACTAGAAAGGGCCCAACGCGCAGTACTAAAAGTTGCTTACCACAAACCATACAGATACCCTACAGAATCCCTATACAAAGACGTAAACCACCTTACGGTTCGGCAGTTGTATTTATCCTGAGTCATACTCAAGTTCCATAAAACCTCACTTATTACAGTCGCCTCTACTTATTCCAACAGACGGATAGTATGGAGCGCCCTGAAAGTCAAAACAAGTTTTGGCAAAAGAAATTATAACTTTGTAGGTCCTACACTCTACACCAAAATAAATAAATCAATAGATATAATGGATCTCGCGACTCAAATGTGTAAGAAAAAATTACTAGCCTGGCTATTAACATTAAACTACCATGAAACGGAATCCCTTCTTATCACTCCAACGTGATAGTCACACATGAATAAATGAAAACGAACTTAAGCACAAAAGCAAAAATATGTACATAATAATTTATAAGAAACAAGATAAATCAGTTATAATATATTCAAAATAAATAAACATTATTCCATATACCGAACTTCCCTCCCCCCCTCCCACTTCCTCCCTACACACGATTCAGAACCCTATATCAATAGAATTATGTAGCACTAGTAAAATAGGTCCCTAGACATCGCTTTCCTTATCTCTTACTACCACAGGTACACACTACACATCAAGCACACACGCGCACTTACATACACACACCCACACACACAAACACACAAATACACATACACACACTCACACTCTCAAACAGGACGAAAGAGACTATCTCCCACAACACAGGTTTTACCTAGGGTGGGAGCTAGTGAGCTTGTATTGTGGATTATTCCTTTGTTAAGATCTCTGCTAAGTGTATGTAACATTGTATTGTATTGTTTGTTAATGTTTCAATAAATGAAAAATAAATAAACAAAAAAAAAGTATGGTCTTTATCAAACAAACGATTGTTTTTTAAACTATCATGATCACTGTACATAATTACTGATTAAAACGGGTATTTATCACGTATGTACCTTTTTTACTATGACCGTGGCGCAGTGGGCGAACAGCCGGCTGAGACGCAGGAGGTAGTAGGTTCGATTCCCGCCACCGAACAAATGTTTGCATGATCTACAGATATTTGACCCGGGTCTGGTTGTTTTTCTATACATTATAAGTATGTATTTACAAAAAAAAAGTAAATAAGTATTCTATCAGTTACCTGCTTCCCATAGTTAAAGCTCTGCTTAGTTTGGGGCTAGATAGCGCTGTGTGAAATGTCTAGCAATATTTATGTATTTATTTGTTATCCCGACGTTTCGACAATATTGCAAGAGCCGTGGTCGCGGTCGGACTAGCGTACTTGGAGCTACTGTCGAGAAGTGATGGCAGCTGAAGCAACTACCCTCACTTGCTCTTCAGAATTGGAAATGTCCTCATTCATATTACATTACATTATTATTATTAGACATTAAGTTTTTTGCAACAAAGTCGAAAAGTCGAGATAACAAATAAAAAAGGTACATACGCGATAAATACCCGTTTTAATCAGTAATTAAACAAACGATTTAACTAATCACATTTTGAAGTGGTACAGTCTGATATCCATAGACTGGATTGTCCAAGTTTTTATGTAAATAAATCTTTATTTAGAGCGGTTAGACTTTTAAAGCATTTACTTTAACGATTAAGCTTAATAGCGGCCATTTTAGATATTAAACGCTAAAAACCAGTGTTTTATAAACACGACTTGTTTGAGTAATCAAAAGAAAAGTTCATTAAGATACAGTCAGCAATGTTTATGCAGTATAAATAATTCCCAATGATTGGATCATTACTAGGATTTTAAAAAACTTACGTTTTGACGTTTCAAAGTGATCCTTGTGATTTTAATGAATAAAAATATACAATCGGCAATAATAAAGTATTGCCTCGTAGCTCACGGCGTCCATCAGTTTTTTGTACTGATATACACAGGAAATTCATTATAGTATGGTATGGTATGGTCAGTATTATGTATCTTTTAATGTTATTTATAAACTTTCAAGTATAACAGAATAATTTAATATTACTCTATTAGTACAGTTTGGAACACCACAAATATTTAATACAGCCGCCACGCGGTAAATACTAATTAATCGCCAACAAACTTCGGTCCCTGGTGAATCGTTTCAACTCGCATTATGCAGGGGACGCCAGTTGTATGATTTTTTATCTGGTGCCAGAGTCACGCCGTGCACTAATTCTAATTCTAGGGTGGCGGGAATAAGAGATCTGCACTAACGTCCCGCATTGTGGTGTATTATGCATTACCCCCCTTCTAACCTAACCCCAGACATCCTAACTCCTTGTGTCCTGTCCTAAGTAACGGAGTAGGACTTTGGGTTGGTGACAGCAGCTTTCCAGGGTCCTTGTGGATGTTGATGTAGTAGCGGTGTTGGAGGATGAGGATTCGATGACCTCTTGCAGACCCGTCTGGCATAGTTTGTGGCAGTGCAGTGAAGTATCACGTGCGCCACAGTCAATTTCTCCCGTGCACATTAACCGACTCCTCTCACGTTATTTCCAGTCCATCAAAATATATATTAATTTTATCAAAAAACTTATAAAGGTGCTTATAGCCTGCTGTGTTGTTTTAATATAAAATAAATAATAAATCTTGAGGAATCTACATAAACATCAATAAACCCTAGTAATACAATTCATAAAGTAATAAATATAATTATAATATTATATAGTACATAGAACTAAACATTGATATCATATAGATATATAACTTACTTGCGGACCTGCCTCCGGCTTCGCACGCATGGTTTGCCAATAAAAACATTACCCTCCTTCTGCGCAGTTGGTTACTCAGCCTATGTTACTCAGGGATAATAATGTAGCATTCTAATGGTGAAATAATTTTTGAAATCAGACTCGTAGTTTTTGAGTTTATTCGTTACAAACATACAAAAAAAAACAAATCTTTCCTCTTTATAATTTTAGAATAGATAATTAAATAGATATAACGGAGTATTACAGGATACGTCTCATTTTGTAGGAAAATTTAGATACTGTTGTTCTGTGTTTAGCTATAATACGTGTTTTCCTAAAGAATACAATCCGAGCCCCTTTAAGGTAAGAGTAGGTAGATATAATATAATATTATTGCTGGTCATTACACACAGCGCTATCTAGCCCCAAACTAAGCAGAGCTTGTACTATGGGAACCAGATAACTGATAGAATACTTATATATTTTTTTTTGTAAATACATACTTATAATATATAGAAAAACACCCAGACCCGGAACAAATATCTGTAGATCATGCAAACATTTGTTACGCGGCGGGAATCGAACCCGCTACCCCCTGCGTCTCAGCCGGCTATACGCCCACTGCGCCATGGAGGCAGTCCGGAGATAGGTTTCTTCTATATCTTAGTGCTCCATCTTAGACCACATCATCACTTACCATCAGGTGAGATTGTGGTCAAACGAAGTTCTATCCAATTTAAAAAAAAAACGTTGTAAACATTTATTATTTAACACATACCTTAAAAACAAACAAGTCCATCCATAGGTTGGCTGGAAGAGATCGCGTTAAGCAATACGGCCGCCCATAAAAGCAACGCGTATTAGGTGTTAAGTTTTGTAATTTGGTGTTTCAATAACGTGTTACCTATCTATCTATCTATTATTATATATTTTTTATTTCTGATTTCAGTGAAATTTGGAATACAGATAGAGTAAGACTGGAATTAGAATGGTTACTTTTTATCGGACTGCACCGAAAGAGAGTAATTAATGTTTTTATTTTCAAACAACGTGTGCAAACCCGTTATCAAATTAATATTATAAATGCGAAAGTTTGGATGCTTGTTTATTTTTTTATTTGTTGCTACTCAATCACGTCATAACGGCTTAACCGATTTCGATGAAATTAGGAATATAAATAAATTATGATCTGTATTGAGACATAGGCATCTTGTAACTGAAAAACCGCGCACGCAAATCCGTGGGCGGAAGCTAGGAAGCTATATTTTGTGGTTTTGATTAAGTTCATGTGACTGAAAACATGATGACAAGAACATACTAATTGTTGTGATTATTACGCAGTACAAATGTCAATTTTGGTATTACTACGGGTACTCTTTTAGGTACATTATTATTGATTAAAACGGGTATTTATCGCGTATGTACTTTTTTTATTTGTTATCCCGACGTTTTGGCTGTATTGCAACAGTCGTGGTCACAGGTTGACTACCGTACTTGGAGCTACCGTTGAGAAGTGATGGCAGCTGCAGCAAGTACCCTCACTTGGTCTTCAGAATTAGAAATGCCCTCGTTCATATTACGACACACTACACTAACCTTATTTACGCACTGTGTCGACCGATAAAATATAATAAAAAAATAAAAAAGGTGCAACCGCGATAAATACCAGTGATCGCGAAAGTTTGAAAAATACTATAGGTATTTTTCTTAAGTTCCGATTGTGTTGCAATAATCACGGTCTAGATGGAAAAACGACCTGATAAAATTTGTTGGGAGCTATTGGGGGTAGGCAGAAATCCATGGGGCAGTGACGACCTATGGCTGATATGGTGATGATAATGATTTTGTTAATCAGCAAGATACAAAGTAAACAACGTAAATCCTATTTAACCCGGCATAAAAAACTCATAAACACCGGTAATAAATTAAAAAGCTACTTACATACAGTTTTATATTTCTAGCACACCCATAATTTATACTCTACTTTATTACCTAAAGCCTTGCAATAGTATGATATTGTGCAACGGAATTGCAGCGTTACTCTTTAATGAGAATGTAATGAATTTCCCGACGAGCCATAAGCTCAGGTATTTGTGCAGGACTTCATGAATAAAATCTGCTTTAGGATGCGGCAAAGTTGATAGCTTTATGTTTACTAGATGCTAGAGCACAGTGGCTGAAATTCGATAGGAATTCGTACAATTTTTTTATCGTTATTTTAGCATTCACCCGTTATCCCCCATATAAACTAACTATTCACACAACTCTGTGCGCGAAATAAGCCTTAAAGGGGTACAAAGTTTTTCTGTATATTAGCTGGGAAGAGTCCTGTGTGATCATTATCATCATAGTAGTCAATCAAACGATTTACCACTGCTGGGCATTAGTAAGCGTTTTTATTTTTACTCAGAAAACTTTTGTGATTTATTTCAATTGATAATATAAATACGGGATTTATCATATACTGTTTTATCGGTGTTTCGATCCTGATGAAGGTTCACGAAAACCGAAACATTGTCGATCGAAACACCGAGAAGACGGTACGTGATAAATGCCGTATTTATAATGTTTTTTTATACAACCTGGTGAGGGAACAAGCATATGGCCCACGCGATGTTAAGTGGTAACCATCGCCTTTATCAAAGTATTGCCGCGTAGGTCACACACCTTAAAAACGTGCCTTATTATGCACACTCTCTCAAACGCCACTCCAATTATTATTGATCCTGGATCTTATTCGAATCAAGGTCTCAACCTCTTCAGCCTGATGTAGAAATCACACTAATATAATAAATGCAAAAGTTTGGATTTTTGTTTGTTCCGCAACAAATTTTTTAGTACGTTTCCGTTTTAATATATATACATTTAGCACGTGTTCTACTGGCTAAATTGGTAGTGTGTTATACGTATAAAATATATTTTTCATGTTAATTATGCATACATATGTATGCAGTAGTTTTATCTTTGCCTATCAATTAATGTGACTGCCTCCGTGGCGCAGTGGACGTATAGCCGGCTGAAACGCAGGAGGTAGTGGGTTCGATTCCCGCCGCGAAAGAAATGTTTGGATGATCAACAGATATTGGTTCCGTGTCTGGATGTTTTTCTATGTATAAGTATGTATTTACAAAAAAAAGTATATAAGTATTCTATCAGTTATAAGCTCTGCTTAGTTTGGGGCTAGATAGCGCTGTGTGAAATGTCCAGCGATATTTATTATTTAATGTTTTTTCTTCTTAACTCTTAAACTTTTTTTTTATTATGGAGATAGAATAAGCCTATGGCCCACCTGATGGTAACCATCGCCTATAACAAAGTTTGCCTCGTAGGTCACGCTCCTTGGGAATGTGCCCGACGATGCACTTCCCCGCGTCCATCAACTTGAGGTGTAAAGCCTAATTTGCCTGTAATTTCACCGGCAACCATTCCCTTCAAACCGAAACACAGCATTGCTGTGTATTATAGATAGTAGAGTAGATAGAGAAATAGGTATGGTGGTAGCACTTCCCCGGGCGAGCCCTTTCACAAGAAACTCTACTACTCTTAAAACTTAACGAGATAAAAAACCATTTAGGCAAGTGCAAACTAAGGCTTTTCTTATTATACCCCATTTGACCTAGTAGTGTTATCTTGAAACAACTCTCACCATTTTGGCCCCTTTGATAATCTAAATATTATTTTAGATTTTTTTTATTGCAATAGAGTTGGGCCAGTATTAATTGTACCTATAACGTTTTCAAATTTCTATTTCTTTTTCGGGCTTACCCAATCAACTACTTAATCAACTGTTTAAAAAAAAAATAAGTATTATGTCGGGAAATCAAGTCGATAGCTTCAGTAGTTGCTGAGATAATCGACTGTGACAGATGGACAATGTCGCACCAGGGCACCGTTGGTTGTTCTGTTAGTTCGAAGCCCTAAAAATCAGGCATGCATTTGGAGGAGGAACAGCAGGAAAGTGGCAAAACCACAAAACGCAAAACATCCCTCTGTTTTCGCCAGCAGGTTAAAATGCCAATCGACTAAACATATTGAAAAATCTATTCCTTCTTTCCCATTACACTTACTTTCTCATTCCTGGTATCACGGTCTCCTAAAGACTCCATAAAAGCGCACTTAATACGCCACAACGTCGGTTGATTTTTTCCTGTTCGTTTTAACACCTTTTGCATTCATATTAAAACCGTGCCTTTGAGATTTTGGGCTCACCGGGATAATCTTCTGTTGTAATTAAAAATTTAGGTATTATACCGAGAAATAAACGAAAGGAATTTAATGCAGTGATTTTGAAGATTTAAATTGTTGTGTGCAGGATGTTGCAGGATTTTGGCGACGAAATAATTAAGTAACCGCGTTCAATCCTTTGTGAAAATAATGCTTTGCATTATTATGTCAAAGAGTTATTATATTGTTTTTTTTTAATTAATCACGTATTTCCTATTTAAATAAGATAGGGTTCACCGTGTTAAAATAATGTTAGAGATTTACCCGTTTTTTTGCTTTCGTAGCCTGGATTTATTTGGTAATTAAGATAGCTCGAAAAATCTATCAGCTTTATAGATCATGCCATTGTCGAATGATTACCAAACCTACATATTTTTGCCTGAAAATTAAATTAAATTAAATTCGTTCATTACACTTAAACATAACTTTAAAACATTAATCTAATACGATATATCTAAAACTACTACTACAAAAAAAAAATACAAATTATAATTGTAATACCACAAACATTCATTTTTGAATTGATTTAAGGTACATACTAAAAAAAGCGATGGAAGATAATGTGGTTGATCTCTACGAAGATGGCGCGACGATTTAGATCCTGAATACCTACTAGCACAAGACCAGAGTAATTGAAAGAAGTTAGTAAAATCATGTAGGTTAGTATTATAGTAACAAAAATGTATGTAAACATTTGCTTATTTCCCAAGAACCATCCATAGCATGTCACTTGTATAAGTGGCTCTAAACATGCGTAATGCACCGAGCTTGTCCGCAGGTAATGCATCGCGGCGATCTATCATTTATTTCAACGTCAGAAATCCATTACACCTCGTCCTCTGTTGCTATACAGAGAAACTCAAACAGAGAAGATGCTTCGATAACGGCTTACACTACTAAATAGTTGTGGAGTATTATTTTTTATTATTAATTTATTTAATTCAGATAAATACAACCATAAATTACATAATTCCCTAAAAAACTAACACAAAATCTTGAAATGTAGCAATAAAGAATTAAAATAAATAGGCACAATATTATCACAAATAACAAATAAAATAAAAATGAAATAATAAATTAAATTAAATTAAAATGTCAGATTATGCATATTAAGTTTTAAAATTAGATTAAATTGAATTGAATTGCAATAGGTACATATTGAAAATGAAAATTATAAAATAAAATGTAAGTTAAATGGAACATATCATAATTGGGCATTGGATTGGATTGGGCAGTCCAGACGTGATTATTTGGAGGATGCTGTTGCCACTGCTTCGCACACGCTGGAGTAGGGAAGCGACTTTCTTGCTATATTTGATTTACAGTGTAAATGGTACACCTCTCTGACATCACTCCAGAGAACGTGTTCATCGACATCAGTGGTAAAGAACTCATACATTACCCCTTTATGTTTCGTGCTTCGGAGGGCACTTAAAATGTCGGTTCCGGCTTTAAATTTGTCATCAAGCCATGTCAGAGGCCTCGGCGGCGTTAAAACTCCTATACCGGAGTTGACCACTAGATCATACGAATTCACGTTTTTTAGTTCATTATAAATTAATATTTGATTTTTTTTAGTTTGTGGAGGGGTATAAGACTACTTTCTTAGTAAATTTTCATGCTTAAGCGACATCCATCATGATCATTTTGTGGCATACTATTTTTTTTTTGAAGTGAATACTTCTTAAGGCGCGTTGGGAATTTTTGAGATGAGAAAAAACCATTCTTGAAAAAACCAAACACTGTTACCGCTACCGACACCGTTCCTGACGATTCAAAAAATACATATGTAATTGTTTAAGTCTTAACTTCTGTCGGCATTCCCGGATTGCCACTTTTTTTTGAAAGGTTTGTTTTTTAAAACTCTCAATTTTTATTATTATTTTTAAGTAAGCAGGGCGTATAAAGCATATTCTTAATTTAATCGGTATATTTTAAACTTATGTTTACTCTGTTTGTTAATGTATTGTGGTTTCTCGCCTCGCCAACTCACACTATCTAAGCAAATACAGTAATGGAGTCGACGTCGAGCGATACAGTTGACGTTAATAAATATTTCGAGGTGAAAGAGTCGCGAAATAGCTTTTTCACGTTTTCGGAGAAAGCTGTAGCTCTGTGTGAAAAGTATGTTGTAGTCAATTTATCTGCACGTGACACTTTAAAGAGTGTTTATTTATTTTGTATTATGGTCAATGATACGTTTTTAAGTATTCAGGCACAAAAGTCAAAATTCAACAGAAAAAATTAAGTAAAATACAATAGTAAAAACCACGCTGTTCAGAAAACAGAATTGACTGTGATTTTTTGCAGAGAGAAAGAAAGCATTTGATTTTTCTAGCTTTCTTTGCCCTCTATAGTTCCAATGCCAGACATTTCATCGCCAACTCAAGCGTCATTGTCAAAAAATGGTCCATAAAACACGGGCCGAACTCAGTAACGATTGACATTTTTATCTGCGAACAGTACCTAAAACTAGAAAGAAACAAGTGAAGGTCGGAACATAAACCTCCCTCCCTACTCCATAAATAAAAACTTCGGACAGAGGCTTCGAAACAAAACTTTTAGTAAAACAATTACATCAACAACTTTCAAGATTTAAAGGGTTCACCACTTATTACTTTCGACCAAGTTTCGGCTAAATATTATTTTGAGTCGATGGTTTTTGCTACTTTCCTTTTTCACACTTTGAAGGTCATGGCTAACAGGACTTTCAGGTTAAAAACGAAATAAGTTCAGAAATTAAAAAATCAATGAAAAATGCAAAACTTTGGTTGCATAACCAACGACAAAGTAAACAAATAAATAGACTTAGACAAGATTTGGCACTGTAGCGGTTCAGTCACAGATAGGGTAGATAGGTCCTACATGATGTGAAATAAAAAACTCGTTAGCGTTCCACACCTGTAATGTCCGTTATGCACAGCCGTACAGATTCACACTCAATATAGGTAGGTAGGGAGCATTGAATCACTGGCCTGAGAAGCGACGGGTCCCAACCCAAGGCGCGTCAGGGTAGGTGGCAGGCTCGTTCCAGAGAGCAGTTGTGGGTCCCTCCGTAGTCGGTATCACCACTCGCCGATTCGGCGAAAGTCACGGCCGCGCAGTCGTCGTGACTTGGCAATCCAGCCGCCCAGTGGAAAGTAGCAGTAATCGTGTAGATGGATGTAATCGTATTTTTTGTTAGTCGACAGATTTTGATGCGGGTCTGCCCCAACGGCCGTCAGTTCTTCGAGGTTTTTGCTCCGCCCACTGCCACTTCAGATTGCTAATCCTCTGGTCTTTGTCAGTGACATTCATTCATCATTCATATTTCAATCAAATAATGAAGTTGAAAATCTTCTTACCATTACCACTCGACTACCACTCTGGATGGTCGTTAGGCTTTTATTTTGCCAAAAAAGTTCTGTCAAGATTTCTCAAGTAAAAACAAATGAACATAGTAATTTTAAAACCCATAGCTTTTGAAAGCCAGAAGAAGTGAAAAATGCGTATAAATGCCAGTATTATGCTAATATAGGAAATCTTCTCTGCTTACGGGAATTATGTAACACAGTTATCTGGTAGATTAATCTATTAGTTCATAATTGCTCAATTAGGCTTCTCGGGTCTCCCATTTGCGTTCCCCGTAACTTCTTGTTGGATTCAATTTGTACATAATTCTTGGTACCGTTGAATTTGTAATTTCAATTCCATATTCTAACTTAATGTATATAAGTTTATAATTATAGCGCCGTGCTTCAAAAGCACCTTATTTATCTCTTGTACCTTAGAAGAAGGGTAGGCCTTTGATGTGGGACGCCACGTGCGTCAATACCCTAGCACCATCTCATCTGTCTGGTACAGCAGTTGGGGCCGGTGCGGCGGCAAATTCAGCGGAAAATCTTAAGCGGCGCAAATATAGAAATCTTGACAGAGCTTACGTTAATGAACCATTTGTGATCAAAACCCACGCGTTATCCATGGACCCATCCATGGAGTAACGGGGCCTATCGCGTTTTCAAAATTCTTTCTGGGCGTCTGGTCGAAGCGACGTGTCATCCGAGAGCTGGTGCTTATCTGGATCAACGCATAAGCTTGCAATTCAGCGGGGCAATGCAGCCAGTGTCTTAGGTCGCCTGGTAGTGATCTGGAGCAGTTGACCTATCTATAGATCGTTTGCAACGGTCTTTAGGTGATTCAACTGTTTCTTCTGTATTTTATTATATATTCTTTTTGTTATTAAAGGCCTTGTTTATAGGTCTGTCAAAGATAGGTCTGTCATCTTATACATATTATGTATCCCTATTTATATATTCTGCATGAGTAAGTACTATCTCCTGTAGCCTATTATTTTTACAAATGTTTTGCTTAGTTGTAATTAGTTTGTTTTTATTTATTTCTATTATTTACTGGCATTTGTGATATATTTTTGACATACCAATATTATGCAATGTAATGAAATTGTGAATAAATGAATTCTGAATACTATTTGTTGCCGAGTTGAGATGAGACAAATAAATAAAATTAAAACTGTATCAGCTGTTTTTAATAGGGATTACGTAGATCTATAATTTTCTTGGCAAGACGAGAAGACGTTATATGGAGTGGCGGCTACGCGAAGGCTGTAGACTGGCAGACCACCAGCTCATAAGGTCAGTATCGTGAAAATGGCGGGATTTCACTGGATTCGATTGGCACAGGTTCGGAATAAATGACTTGCTATCTACTACTAAATCTTTGAATCAGCTTAAAGGATTCTTTTAGAATCACTAGAAAAAATTATAACATCTCAGAAGTACTGACTTGAACTCAAAAGCATACAGTTTTTCTCCAGGTACAAACAATTAAGTAGAATAAAACCTGAACCCAGAAGGTAATTCTAGGTAAAAAGTGAAATATTCGATCAGTCCCTCAGAAAAACCATAAAAAAGCTTCGCCAGCGAATCGGCTGACACAAGCCTGTAAGGTATAAAAATTACATTGTAAAGCATACAAAACGCTAGGCTGCGGTTGTAAATCGACGGGGATACAAGGGAGAAATCCTTTTTACGAGATTTACTGACGGGATTCGGCGGGTCGTTCCGTTGCTACGCCTGCTTAGATTTGGTGAGTGGAATAAGGCATGAGATGAAGTGTCCTTACACTTCCATTTAAGTTCCATGCACCGAATGCGGTTCGGAGCGGCGGAATTAGAGGTGGCCCCGCGCTATTCCGTGTGCATTGTTCACGCAGTGCGGCGGTGGACGACACTATGGGCAAAGCGGAGTGTAAAAAGACGACGCGATGAAAAATAAAACCCGATATCACCTGAGCATAAGAAGACTATATAATATTTCTGCCGTGTTTAGGTTTGAAGGGTATGATTGCCGGTGAAATTACAGGCACATGAGGCTTTACACCTGTATGCCTCAAGTTGATGGACGCAGAGCCGTGCATCGTAGGGCACGTATATAAGGTGCAGGACCTACGAGGAAATAATTTGTTATAGACGATGGTTACATCTTAAAAGGTGGATCATAAGCTTACTCCAACTAAGAGAATTAAAAAAAAAATTAAACTATGCAAGAAGGTGAAAGAAGAAAGGTGAATAGAAAATATTAAGCTTATGACTTTTACCAAACACTAAACCAAAGGCCTCAAAGACCAAAGGCGAGGCTCCGATGGAACAAAGGTACATAATAATATCTTGTTCCTTACTGCAGCAGGAAATATCTGATTCGAAGCTAATAATGTCGCAGATCACAATTTTTCATGCAAATTTTCACAAAGGATCCTATTTGTAGTTTTTTCTTTTCTTCTGTTATAAAGTAGGGGGATATATTTATGCCTTTCGTGCGTTCATTAGGGATATTGAGAGAAAAGGATTGTGAGAGTATCATCATCATTACATAGCCGTAGGACGTCCACTTCTGAACATAGGGCTCCGTATTAAATCTGTTTGTGTGTATGTGTTTGTCAAATATTCTTACTGGTAATCTTGGAACCTTGTTAAAAGGTCTTGGCTGGTATCCAGGTGTTTCTGCCCAGATATGACAGTAGGATCAAAGTACTTACAGTTTTTCCCTATTAGACATACCTTGCTTTTTGGATGCCCATTTTGCCCTAATTCTAAGTGTAGGGATTCCTTGTAGGCACATTCAATAAAATCTTTATTCTGCTTGCCATTTTACTAAAATACTCTTCAATAACCGATTTACAATAAATAACGTGCAAGTCGGCCACACCGCTTTTATCCGGATTGTAACCGGTTTTTACCGGATTGATCCGGATCGGCCCGGTGAGCAATACCGAGGAAATACTTTACGATCGTAGCCGGGCTGAGTTAAAATTCTCACCGGTTACCTACGGTTATTTAAACTTGGACGAATCGCTCCTACTAGTGAAAATCGAAAGAAACTCACTCTGTTCTAGATTTTGTATTCATAAAAAATTTGGTTTGATTGATTGTGGATTATTATCGAAATCCCCACCGCTACGTCTCCACCGCTGCGTAGTGGGGATTGATCATTTTTTAATTACAGCATTGTAGGCACTCAGAACCCCCACTAATAATTATACGACGTAGCAGTTCGGTATTAAGTTTTAAAACATTTACATAGAAATATACATAGTTTTTTTTGTACTACTAAGGTAACAAATAAGCATACAGCCCATCTGATGGTAAGCGGTTACTGTAGCATTTGGACGTCTGTAACACCAAATGAATATTCCATTTTATTTCATGTAAATCTGAAATATAAATTGACCATGTAGTATTTCTTCGTATTTACTACTTGCATCGGTTTTTTTTAGATTAAAAAAAAAGAAAAACCAACCATATAATCTATCGTGTTGGTAACACTATACCCGTCACTGATTTAGAGCTGAACTCCTGGTACCAACTTGAATACCCATTATGCTTGGGACCAGCATCTTGCTGTTATAGGGTCGGGTGTGTATATTTCAGATTGACATTCATAAAATTACAATTGGACGACACTTAGGTAAGTTAGTCCAATAATCAATTAATTTTATAAAAATCAGAAGGTTTCAGACATGCTATGCCACGTCTTCTTGTCTATAAAGATAAAGGTGGAGGATCTAGGGATCGGCTTCTCCTAAGATTAATTATTATTTTAATAGTACAGTTTCTTGTGAAAGAGCTCGCCCGCGGAAGTACTACTACCATATGTATTTCTGCCACTAAGCAGCATCGCTGTGTTTTGGTTTGAAGGGTATGGTTTCCTTCTCTGTTATAAGCGATGGTTACCACTTAACACTTAAATCAATACAATACAATACAATACTTTATTAATAACTCCATAGTTACAAGTCATTTCCAACAGTAACTTATTATTATAAAAAAATAACAATTAGTTAACACCAATAAAGTTATTAATTTATTTATAATAAAATTCAAATTCATTTAAAAAAAAAATTGTACTAGTCGCGGTGCGATATCTTCTTCTTCTTAGCGTGTCAATAGCTCTACTTATATTGTGTTAGATAGGTACTTGGCTACATTGATGGCGTCAGGAGAAGCCATTTTTAAGTCTTCCATTGTGCAGGTGTTCGGGCACAAAGGGCACATTAGCAGGTGTTCCATCGACTGTTCAGGATCACCACAGTCGCATTGCGCTTGGCTGGGATCCCTGAACCCCCATTTGCACATGTTGACTCTGCAGCGACCAACCTGTGTGCGAAGCCTATTTAAGGACTTCCACACTGGCCACGGCAGGTCGTGCCCTGGTGGAAGCTGTTCTTGAGTGGTGGGGTGGGGTGGCGGGGGGTTACTACTATCCACAGTGCGCGTCTAGTAACAGATGGGGTCGTCGCTGGTGGCCTCGTGGAACGCTGAAAACTCTTAAGACTTTTCAGGCGGCCTTGTGGAATTTGATGGTTATATAGAGGATGTCGACTGTCATGCTCCTGCTTATATTTTTCTATGGAGAGGGTGCGAGTAGAGAGTCTCCTCGCGGCGCATCTTGGAAGCAGCTAGGTCACGGTAACGCAGTGATCTAGGCTGACTTATCTCTACAACACAATGGTTCTAACACTTAAATACTTTGAGCCAATGGTAAGATCTAGACTGTAATTCCCACGCGTCGTGAGGTAAGAGGTAATTCCAACTCTTACCGTTTGCTGACTGTTGGGACCATACACGCGATGATTGAACAACGCTACGTGCTTCTTGAATTTAAAAACTACTGGTGGCGAAACTTATTCGATACTAGCTGTTGCCTGCGACTTCGTACGCGTTACACTACTAAATGTGTTGGAAACCTAGAAATAAAGTTAAACTCGCTGTTGCAACTTGACTTGACACCCATTTTTATCCCATCCGACCTGATTTATGGGATAAAAAGTAGCCTATGTGTTAAATTAGGTTATAATCTACGCACATACTAAATTTCATCGAAATTGGTTAAGCCGTTACGATGTGACTGAGTAATAAACAAATATATAAACAAATATCCAATTTCAATAAATCACGAAAGTTTTCTAAGTAAACATCCAAACATTCGCATTTATAATACTACTAGCTTCCGACCGTGGCTTCGCACGCGCGGTTTGCCAATTCAAAGTAACTTATATGTTATTCCAAGTCATAGTCACATACCTACCATATATACTGTTAGCTTGCCTAAAAATATCTCTTTGATTTATATAAATATTTAATGGTATTATTTATTATTTGATTGCAATTTATTAATTTAGTCGTTCATGATCAATGCAATATTGACGGAAGTCAGTTATAATTAAATTTGTCATTTATGTACCTTGTTTAAAATAATTGTGATAGCGCTTATTTGTAATTACGTACTAAATTGTAGTTTTATTATTTGAGCAATATTTACTAGTTTAATATTCATTTTTAAACAAAAGTCGCACCACCATCGCGTGACTATTTAAGCATTGACGCCTGTTCGTAAGGGGCCATTCGTTCTCAAGCTGCGAAGCGTAACAGTCACCTAAAAGTTTATAATGTGTGTGTAGTAATGATTGAAGTATTTGTCATAAAAGAATAAATGAATAAACGAAGACTTGTAAAGCATCGTGGTGTTTTTCTATTAAGCTCGCTTTCAATTTCGGAAGTGGAACAACGCACGCCTTGGAAAATGAAGTTAAGTACTTATTATTTATTTATCATGGTTTTCAAACTTATTTTGTAAACGTAATAATTTAACAAAGAAGTTTCCTTAAATTGTAACGTTACATAAGTGATTGTTACAAAAGTACTAGAATATATAGGTAAGCACTTACCTTGCCTAAACTAAGCAAATAGACAATCCGTGGCAGAATAATCTGAATCTGGATTGTTGTCTGATAATGATTTATGGAAGCATCATATCGAATGGTGTTTCTTTTATTGGATATTGCAATAATGGATAAATAGTGAATAAATAATGTAGGTTCGTATAAATTGCGAGTAGGATTCAATCCTGATGCTGGGATCTTGCTTAGGTCACTATAGCTTGATTTATTTTAAGCACACTGTTTCAATAAACGGTGTTTCACTTTGTGGTTGCATAATTATTAATCTGAAATAAAAAAAAGGGAGTGCCATGTATTCAATGCAGTGGTATGGTCTATCTACCTAATTGCCATTTTGGAATACATAAAAAGTTTATCAATACAATAGCGATGTAGAATTTTTAACCGTGTGTTGATCAACCATTTACGACTATCACGGCGTCACCTGCCACATGACCAGACGGGTTGCTAAGTATGGGTTCGATTCCCAACTTCGAGATTAAAGTTTGGTTGATGTGCAACTGGTTGTAAAAGAAGTTAATAAACTGTATCAATACAGTTTCTGATGGTTGATATAGTCTCGTCAGTCGGGATTGTTTACTGTGTGTATGCATGCAGGCAGTTTTAACAGACATGCATTATATTATGGGCGCCATGTGTGGCTATATTTTTTTGTAATAGTCTTGATAACTATGAATATCTTTTATACAGTTGAAATATATTTTTTGTAGTCTATAGTATAAAAGTGAATCGGTATTCTACCCCTAATTTCACCTGTGTACGCAATTTTTAAAATCCAAAGAAGTTCATGAACTGGTGTTATCTCTTTCTTTGTTCCATTATTTTACCAGCTTATTGTATACTTACGCTTTTCGTTGTTCTTTATATGGATCTACCCACACTATGTAGTATGTAGTCCTTTGATATAATGTAGTGTGATATAATGTATAATAAATCTGTGTTTTATGATGACCATTCATATAGGAAAACAGTTTTTCAGTTTGTTGATTTTTTTATTTCAAGGATCATGTAACACTAATGAGATGCAACACGTATCGGCCCTCCTGAGTTCGAGTAGCCACGGTGAAACCAGCAGTCCTGCAAACGTGGGCATACTACAAAGTGTGGCCGCAGGAGTCAAGGACGCGCTTGCAGTGGTGCAGGTCGCAGTCAAGATCACCTTGAAGGGCGCGGTCGGAGCCGTGGCTGCGGCCGTCACTGGGATCGCAGCTGGAGGCCTAAACGAGGTCGCAGCCCTGGTTTCTCACAGCGTGGTCGTAAGATATTTAGGCCTAATAATGTGCCGCTTGCATGTTCTCATAGTAAAAACACGAGGTAGCGGTACGGATCTCATTGCGTGACCTAAAGTAAAAGGGTAGTCAAGAAGACAGACACTCTAAAACGAGTTCTGTTCATTCGAAGTCAAATGTCTAATTAAGTCTGTTCCGGCACTTTTATGTAGCTGTGATATCACGAATGTCTGAATGTCGAGTGACCCGTTCAAAATCAATAGGCTTTGTTTATCAAGGGCAATTCTCCATTTATTCCGGAGCAACCGATCTTGTGTGGTCTGTACCCGGTAGCTCCTAGTGACCTTTGTCTTTACGATACATAGTCTCCACTCTAGAACCTTTCTGTCTCAACGGCCGTCGGTTCTTCGAGCCGTGTGCCCTGCCCACTGCCACTTCAATTTGCTGATCCTTTTGGCTATGTCTGTGACCTTGATTTGTCTACGGATCTCCTCATTCTGATTTGATCTCGTGGGGAAGCACCGAGCATGGCCCTCTTCATGGCGCATTGAGCGATCTTGAGCCTTGTATGGGGTCCATAGCGAGGGACTGCGTTTCTGTTCGAGAAGACGTTACGTAGATTCCTGAACGCTGCCCAACCGAATTGGATTCGTCGACTGGCCTCTTTCTCGAGGTTATGCCTGTCTAACTGTGATAGATAGTACCTAAATCCACCATAGTGCCTGATTCGCTAGGCAGTGAGGATTATTTCGCTGGTTTTTCATTCAATAATGGAGTTTACGAATAATAATAATAATAAGAGCATGTTATAACTTTAGTATTTACAATTTGCAATTGCTGGCGCCTACTTAATATGTTTGCGTACATACTTTTGGCGACAAGTTATAGGCGGTAATTTGGGTGGATACATCGGTTGGAATTGTTGTAACTTATGTATAGGTAAAGGTTACGGGTATTAGAGTAGGTAAGTATCTAAATAATGTGTAGCGGCTTAAGTGTCTCTAAGCACCGAGACAAACCTCTAAGGTTGTTGTGCAGTGCTTTATGTAAATACTGTTAGTATGTAACTTTTATCGAATAAATAATTACGATATAAACGGAACTGGTTGTCCTGGGTAGTCATGCTCGTCGACGAAATTCGAGACTTAAGTTCCCAACTGACACCTAGGGTGGGCACCGCATGGACGCCCTCTGGATGTGCTGCAGATGTTGCTGGGTAGGCAGAGAATATCTTTACTTCAAGTTCGTGGTAATATTGGCTCCATCTATTGTTGAAACCTTCGTTGCATGGCAATAGCTGTCCATCTTTACTTCAGATGCATTTATCAAAATGCCAAAGGTTAATAAGCCAAAGGATATCTATTCATTAAAATCACAAGGATCACATTGAAATGTCCAAGCTGAAAAGTAAGGCAGGAAACAAGGCCGGTTGTTATTTTTGATAATCCTTTTACAAAACTATAGGTACATATAAAAGATAAGTTACGTCTAAACTGTAACTTTGATCAACAACCGCGGGTTTATGCTTATTTCCAGTATTAAAATTGAGGCTGTCGCTATTTTTCTTAAACAAATGAATATTTTATGAACATAAATCAGCTTCTCATAGATGTACTGACAAACGAATGTCATTATAGATACATAGATATTTACTTTGTTGCACACCATAAACCAGAAAACAATTAAAATTAACATTATTCAAATTAATGTATACAATTGGCAATCTTATCGCTAAGTAGCGATCTTTACCAAACAACCTTTGGATGGAATAGATCATGTAAGTTTTACCTAAGGTATCAATGGTGAACCACATACATAGGTACTTACATGCTTTAAATTATTTATGCTGTAATGTACCTACAATAGGTAATGTTTACATTAAATACATATAAATACAAAAAAATATTCATAATATGAAAAGAATAAGCAATAGCTAACGACAAGTAGTCAAGTAATGTTCCTTGACCGTAAGTTTGAAAATAGTGAATGGTTTAGCACGTCTGATAGCCACTGGTAGCGCGTTCCCTAAACGGATAGCCTGCACTGTAAAGCAGTCATCGTAGTATTATATTTAATTCTTAAAACTATTGGCATAGTGATTCTCTGGGACACTTTTTAGATCTCTTCTACAGCTTATAAATGTGAGGGCCCCATTGAAGCATAATATCCGGGGTGATACCCAAGATAAATACATTATACTTATTAACAGTAATATGTAAAAATTTGTGTAACATTAGGTTGTATAAACCTTACATATTTGGTTTTCTTTTCATTTAGTAAAAATGATCTTTTGGAAATCAGACAAAATGTCTACATTCCCAAGTGTTATGTTTTCTTTAGTGAGTACATGTAATTTAATGCATATATTAGTAATCAAGTTTTTTCTATAAATTATAGTAACGTCAACAATGTTTCTTTTATTTTGATACTGGGATACAATGCTGAAAAGTAAGTTCTTCCCATGGGATGACTTTGCAATTCTTGAAAATTTAAGAACGGATGAAATCAATCTATGTAGATGCTAGTCGATGGCTTTTGTATATATTATTGGATGTTCAGGGTTCTTCTTATAGCATGAATTTGCATTGGCAGAACCTTGTCTTGTAGAAAAGTATTGGTTGTACCCTCTTTGTACTACTATACTATGCCCATTTCACGGATGGATTAAGTATTTAGCCTACGAACTCCTTGATGGGCGATAGCTGTTTCTTCTATAGATCCCCGCCATTATGTCTTAATTCCTCTGCCAGTATGAAATGGTTATGTAAAAAAATATATCAAAGTTTAAAATCATGATAAACATTGGTCGGGTTAATATTTGAATTAATCCATGTATATTTAGAGTAAATTAAAGAGTGGTGTATCATGAAATATTTAGAACGCTATATTATATCTACGGTCACTCGGTTTCGTCATTATTGATCTAGTATAACAGTCTACTGCTGGACGTAAGACTCTCCCAAGAGATACTCCTTCACGACTTCGAGAAGAGAAGAGTTGCAACTGCAATCGGCTAAGGTCGGATAAGTTGGATAAGGACTTTGGTTTTATCTATGTTCATTCCCAGGTCGTTGGTTGTCTAGAAGTAGCAGCTCGTTTTGGTAATCTCAATCAATTAAATCTTATTGCTAATGGATTATTTGAATGCCGTTATTATGTTTATTCCTGTGGCAGTGTTTAAGCGTACAGGAGAGTGTCTTAAAATATTTTAGTTGGCAACTATTAACGGCCAAAACTTGAGATTGTGTTATAGATTTAGAGTCTATAATTATTCTTTTTCGAAAATTCACGTAGATTATCGTATCACACATATTTTGACGTATGAAATAATAAAGAAAAACCACAGGTTCACTATGGCATGTATGTACTTTCAAATGATTGTGTACCTTTTAAGATGTTTTGACAATGTTACTTTGGCACTTTATTTTTATTTTGCATATACGATACCTCGTGGAAAATCTACGAGACCTAATCAAGAGATCAAGAGAAGGCGTGCAGTGGCCACGTGGCCTGTGTGCACCAGCTATTCAGCCAGCGTGCAGTTACCATGTGGCCTGCGTGCATCATTCGTGAGATCTGCGCGCATCTGCCGTGCAGCCCGATTGCATCTCCTGCGCAACCTACGCAATCCTGTAGTGCAGCCTGCACGCGTCTGCTGCGCGTCTTCCACCGTGCAATTATCATAAAATTACCATGAGCAAAGTGAATGAAGTGAAATGATGAAGTGCAAAGTGAATTATAATGTTATGAGCATATATCCGCTATGAGCAAAGTGAATGACGTGAAGTGATGAAGTGCAAAGTGAAGCATACGGCTATGAGCGTATATCTGCTATGAGCGTACCGATACATGGCTATGATCGTATCAATTTATGGCTATGAGCGTATACAATTTATGGCTATGAGCGTATACAATTTATGGCTATGAGCGTATACAATTTATGGCTATGAGCGTATACAATTTATGGCTATGAGCGTATACAATTTATGGCTATGAGCGTATACAAGTTATGGCTATGAGCGTATACAATTTATGGCTATGAGCGTATACAATTTATGGCTATGAGCGTATACAATTTAGAAATGCAACGTGCACAATCGCAAGCGGGGATTATAGTTCATATGATGATGCTTAAATTGCGGTGTTGTCAAAATTTATTACAATAGTCCCCGTCTGTTCAGAAATATATTTATAAATCCTATTCCTTGTCTGGCTCGGTTATATAAAATATTTGTATTAATATAAAATATTTCACACGATTGAAAAGTAAAATGTGCACAATTGCAAGCGGGGACTTCAATTGATATGATGATACTAAATGTGCGGTATTGTTAATGTTGATTACAATGGTCCCCGTCTGTTTAGAAATATATTTATACATTCCAATCCATATCGAGCCCGATGAGATGTTAGTTTTACAAAGTAAAATCTTTTGTATTTGCATTTTCTTGTTAATGTGAACGCTGTAACATACGTACACCTGTACTTATTATGTGAAAAGTTTAATATTTTATTATTGTTGTTCAAATTATTTTTTTTTATTTCTCTTTGTTTATCTGTTTTAGATATATCATTTTAAGTCCGCGAGGACGCGAACCATTGTCAGGATGGACGAATTGTTAGCTTGCCTAAAAATATCTCTTTGATTTATATAAATATTTAATGGTATTATTTATTATTTGATTGCAATTTATTAATTTAGTCGTTCATGATCAATGCAATATTGACGGAAGTCAGTTATAATTAAATTTGTCATTTATGTACCTTGTTTAAAATAATTGTGATAGCGCTTATTTGTAATTACGTACTAAATTGTAGTTTTATTATTTGAGCAATATTTACTAGTTTAATATTCATTTTTAAACAAAAGTCGCACCACCATCGCGTGACTATTTAAGCATTGACGCCTGTTCGTAAGGGGCCATTCGTTCTCAAGCTGCGAAGCGTAACAGTCACCTAAAAGTTTATAATGTGTGTGTAGTAATGATTGAAGTATTTGTCATAAAAGAATAAATGAATAAACGAAGACTTGTAAAGCATCGTGGTGTTTTTCTATTAAGCTCGCTTTCAATACATATGTATATATTATACATACATACCGAATTTCATCAGAATTGGTTCCGCCGTTACGACGTGATTGAGTAACAAACAAACAAATAAACAAATATCCAAACTTTCGCATTTTTTATATTAGTGTGATTTATAATACGTAGATTATAACCTGGATTAACATTGGCCACTTTTTATTGACAAATCACGCGTGCGAAGCCGCGTGCCGAAGCTAGTTGACATGTAAATGAAAAGTCTCAAGTGTCTGCAGTCCCGACCTGTAATTTCACCTGAAACATAAAACTGGCATAAAACTGGTAAGTTGACACAAGAGGCATACATAGTATGGTTGTAGCACAGATTTAGGCTGGCATGCACAACAATCCCTAAACATATTTAGCGAATAAACATGTTTAAATTTGACGTATTTATGTAATTTGACAAACTCCTTAAATCATATTTAGCCACTAAATTAGGCATCGTTGCGCGTATGTAAGAGCCTAGCTAATAAATTATGTCACAATAGCTTCCGCCAGCGGCTTCGCACGTGTGGTTTGTCAACAAAAAGTAGCCAAATTTCATCAAAATCGGTTCAGCCGTTACGACGTGAAAGAGTAACAAACATCCACACATACATACAAACATTCGAGAGTATATTATTAGTAGGATTGCTTCTAATAAGATTTATAATAAAAAATGTTCATTCCTTGAATATCTCGTATCGTTCAGTAAATTGTGTGCATCGAATTTGTCCGTGCACTAGCTGTAATCCCAACTTCACTCGCTAATCCACACTGCACTTTTGTCAATGTCTTAGCTAAGAGGCACTATAAACAACAAGGCTAACAGTATTCTTATTTACGACAATACTTATTTTGTGGTTTATCGATAGCCTGAGAAATCGAGTTGGGAACTCGATTTATGGGTATCGAGTTTTTTTTCAGTCGAGATACATATTGGCCCGTATTTTTATGGTTTTTTATATATAGGCAGTCTAAATGTTAGTATGCGTGTAAAATGTTTACTGCACGCGGTATGAAGGTATAAAAAGGGTGACTAATCAACATTGAACTAAGAGTAGTAGAGTTTCTTGTGAAAGGGCTCGCCCGGGGAAGCGCTACCACCATACCTATTTCTACCGCCAAGCAGCATTGCTGTGTTTCGGTTTGAAGGGTATGGTTGCCGGTGAAATTACAGGCATATGAGGCTTTACAGGTGTAGGTTTTTTTATATTTGAGCTGGAGTTGGAACAAGCATATGGCCCACCTGATGTTAAGTGGTAACCATCGCCTATAACAAAGTATTGCCTCGTAGGTCACGCACCTTAGGAACGTGCCCTACGATGCACTGCCCTGCGTCTATCAACTTGAGATATACAGGTGTAAAGCCTCATGTGCTTGTAATTTTCCCGGCAACCGAAACACAGGAATGCTGCTTGGCGAAAGAAACAGGTATGGTTTCCTCATTATAATCTAGTAGTAGCGAATTGACTAAAGTTGTGGCAAGAGATGTGTATGAGTGTGGACGCGTGTTTTAATTGTTTATGAAACATAGAGACAGTGTGGGAAGACGATTTTTTTAATTGCTTGAAATATTTGATACAAAGCGCATATTAAGGGATTTCTCGTCTATAAATTACAAAAATAAAATCATGAAAAATGGCACGTGGGTAGACGATGATGATAAAAGGTCCTGGGCCCGTAACCAAATTGGATTCGCTACGAATCTATTCGATTTCTACATACATTTGTTGTCGCTGTATCACGTGGTATTTCTATAGCATGTGTCAACTCCCATACATTTTCGGACTTATCGACTAACGTCATCGCTAATCGACTGTAACTTGGCTAAGCCCTCTGGAAACATCTACGTGATGTTTCAGAAACTGTGTATCCGAAGCATTGTTTCTCAATGCAAAAAATAACTTCGAAGATATTCTAAAATAAATTAAAATTAATAGAAAATACATAAAGACGGGATTGTTTAGAATAGGGTTCTCAAAAGCTTTTCTAAATGTATCTTCATCGATAATTCTTTACCACGAGTTCGATTTCAATATTTTTTTTGTTAGAAAGGGTAGTCACATATAAATTTGAAAATCATCAAACTATTAAATTTACAAAGACATCTGCACAATTTTTAGATTTCTTGTTATATTTTTGTTTTACTTTTACTTGTTTCATGCACCATCAAAACTGTAGTAAAATTACCAGCGTGGTGAACGCGATTCGCCTACATGCATCATGAATTAAGATTTATGTGCATGTAGAAATATGAGAGTGGAGCTAGTGTTAATTTAGCCACGCATTGTTGTCATCCATCTATCATGCAACATCAGCCTAACTAACCGAGACCGACAAATTATTGTAGAGTAGGAGCTGTAACAACATTGTGGTGTTTATCCATACTAAAAAAAAAAGTTTAAACAGCACCATCTATGCCAAAACTAAGCAAAGCTTGAAGTATAGGAACCAAATAATTGATGATTATATTTTTTTTGATAATTGCATAATGTTTCTTACATCGCAAATTACTGATTACTGAGGCACTTTTTAAACCGACTTCAAAAAAAGGAAGAAGATCTTAATTCGTCAAAATCTTATTTTTATATATATATATGTATATATATATGTTTTTAAACAAAAAAGAATTTCTCGAAACTGCCTTGACTATACTTCCGGAGTGGTCCCATTGGCACCAAGTCAGGATCTGATTATGGGATGCCAAAAATGCAATGGACGGTTATATCCTTAGAAGCGATTTCTTCCAGACAACCTTTGAATAGAGAGGATTTTTGTAGAATTGCAATAATGGAGAGGTGTGTACATTAACAAAACAAACACTAAATTTTAGGAGAGTGCTGATCACTTACAGTAAAATAAAACAATATACTTAAGTAAATATGCCTACAACAAACAAAATAAAACATACATATCTATAGCGATACTAGCGATGGCCCTTCTTCAGATATCTATCTAACACGGTTTACCACCGTTGCTCATATGTAGATAGCCTAATTCTACCTAGATATAGCTGTCGTGTCTACAACGCGACAGATATTACTTTTTAGCTGTTTGCTCCTGGAGTACAACAACTGTTCAACAATAGCGTGGCATCGCTGTCGCGCCGCTAACAATGCTGCGGAATGTTAATTGCGATCGTTTGTCGCGCGACACTGATAAATGTTGACGCTTGTCACTAGGAGATTTCGGTGTACGCACTGGAGGTGAAACACGTAAATGTTATTGTGGGTCGAAACACCGATATAACGGTACGTGATAAATTCCGTATTTATAGTAATGATTGAATCACGAAAGTTTAGTAATAAAACGTAACTATTATTAAAAAAATCGAATTCAATTCAATATTCATTTATGTATTAAAATCACTGGGACCACTTTGAAACGTAATTTTTTACCACTTTTTCCTCCGCGACCAAGCCAGGTAAAATTAGGAAATGGACAGGTTATTACCTTTAATTACCCTTTTACGAATTCAACATGTTATTTATTAAAATATCGTTTTCAACACACTTGCTCCTAAAGTGAGCCTTATTACATCGTTCTTAGGGCCGTAAACCGAACTATAACACATACTTGCATAATAATATTACGCCCTAGTGCATAATAGAATTATCCCTACAAAGTTAAGTTAGTACCTAACTGCAAATTATATGCGAGTAAACAGACCATTTTCAATTTAACCGGGTAATACAGTTTTGTAACAACAAAGAGGTTTTATGCCACTGAAAATCCATTTACATTTTTGGAATAAATAAATGTATCCCTAATTAGGAAGAAAAAAACATTTATTATTATGAAATTATTTATAATTCACAATAATTTGTTTTAAAATATTTGCATTTTATCCCTAAAATTATAATTTTGAAGTAGGCTGTATGGCTATATGTAATCTTACATTTGGCGCGTGCAACAATATTGTTAGGAAAATTGTACATTCATCAATTGTTTTAATAATGTTATGCTTAACGATTTATGCAATAGGTGTTTGTTTTTTCCTCGCAAGTGGGTTAAAACTCGTGAGCAACTTGCTTACTAGACACTCGGCTGATTTACGCCCTCGCCTACGGCTCGGGCTGCAACTCACAGACTCGTGTATAATGAGCAACTTAGCTCACTTGTATCATAATATACTATGTATTAACACAGTTTTGGTTTTCAAAGATGAATATTTATTAAAGTCAGAGCACGTTAAGACTGCATAGCGTTAAAATGAATTTAGGTTTCCAAGGAGCTGGCACAAAAAAACCAGGACTACATAAATGTTAACGTTACCACTAATCGACAACTTCTTGCGCCTCAGTCACCAAAATGACGACAAACCTTGTCACGGAGTTTATTTTTATTACGTATTTATGGAATTAAATCATTACACCGAAAAGGGTGTAATGATGCAAGTTCCTTTATTTAGCTTTTTCCAATGCGGCCTCCTTCACTTCCTTGTACAACATGATGGTAACCTACTCTTTTATCTAGTATTCTTGGTTACCTCTTCCTCGCATTCTGTCTACCTTCCCTTGATCTTTTAAATGAAGCTTTCCTGTCGTATAAACATTTTCTCTCTTCTATTTTGTATACAAAGTTTTCATTAAAACTCTTTCATTCTCTACTCGTTTTTGCACTTTCTTATTAATAACTTTCTCCGTCTAGCTGATCCTCTCCATCCTCCTCCATAACCACATCATAAACGCTTCTAGGCTTTCTCTATAACTTAGAATCATCATCAGCCATGTCTCAAATAGATATAAAGCTAGGCTCCATGCGTCTTTCTAAACCTCTTGTATCTCGACGTCGTCGTCTTTTAAAATATGAATCTGTCATAATCCCAAACAATATATTTCAATTGTTACGACTTGATATCGAGTTGAAGTTCGGACTCAGACAGTTCGTAGTTCTAAAGAAAAACCGCGCCGATAACACACACCAGTGCGTAAAAATATTCCCACGATCTTGTCTTGAATTTAATCTCGAGGATAGAAGATTCGCCGCAGACATCTTTGTAATTTGATAGCGAAAGTCCACCGTTATTATGCAAAATATTTCATGGCGATGTTAAAATTATTCTTTATTTGTGAGAACTTACTATAGTGCCGATATTCTAAGTTTCTTTGTGAGATTACAGAGGAGTTACAACTGTAGGCATGTCTGAGGGGCGATGCATCTGTGAGCTGCTGGTAACGTAATTCAGGTTTTTATATATTAATTGATTTATATCGTACAAATATTGACTTATATTGATTATTATCAATCTATTTTTTTGTTACGAATTGTAAACTCGCCGTGATTTTGCTCGCAAAGACACGCTTGCTTATGACAAACCCTCACTTGCGACTTGACCTTTCGGCACTGGAAGGCCGCGCTAAGGGGGGTTTGTGGACAAAAAGTCCCGAAATCCCCTTCGCAGGGGATTGTCTAAGGGGATTTGTGGAATACGCCCTGAATACCCACAGACTCAGGTAATTGGTTCTATTCTTTGGCGGTGCGTATATTTGATCGAGCGAAGCGAGATCTCCAAATCAACTTGGGCAAATCGGCGATGTATGTATGCATGTTTGTTTGTCCGAGGATAACTTTCGAAGCGTTTATCCGATCATCGTTAAATTTGGTATATAGGTAGGTAATGATGACACAATTTTGGTGTGACTCAATGAGCTAAAAATTTTAGGGGGTTGTTGAGATATTGGGGTTCAAGAGGGGTAACAAAAAAATGAAAATGAGACGTCAAATGAAAGATTTTCATAAGTACCTTTCGACCCCGTTTTTATTTTTAGTAAATTTTTTTTGTAGTTTGTGAGTTATTAGCCATAATAAAAACTAAACTTTGACAAAATTCACCGGGTACACCAGTGACCCTACAGTGCTGAAATTTGGTATGCGTGTAGCATTAGTGATACAAATATAGGGAAAGTCTGATATCTATAATAACTGCAATTTCTACACCAAAAAAAATAACCAATTAACATGAACTGTCGTTACCTGTAATTTGAATGAAACTGTAGGTCATGTTATTTGGTTCTTCATGTCGTGGAACTATTTTGATAGTCAACGCTTACAAATAATATTTTTTTGTTTTTATCGGAGACTCTCGAGATCTCAGTTTGAGGCGAATCACTAGTTATTTTGTAATTACATATATTGGTTGTCTTTTTTGTGTATTATTACATAACGGCACAGATATATGACCTATCTATTGTTCGGTTACTACTGCCTATAATTGCATTACCTCACAGCTTAAATCCAACAGACTTGCATTGCCCGAGATATTTAAGTTAAAAATCTCAGTGTAAGAAAACAGTGCAACTCAATCTACCTACAAAAGCCACAGTTTTCTTCAACTTTCCCCTAGTGGCCATATTTTTAAAACAAATCTTTTCTACAGAACTTTTGTGCTGCAATCCAACTTTCTCGAACGCAATCAAACTCGAAATTTCATCTAAATGGTACATTGTCCCATATGTCCCTCCAATGGCAAACTTATCTAAGTGCATTCTGTGGCAATACCGAGTTGATCTTGTAACTCTATCGGCTTTGATAGCGGATATGAGGTCAGTGACCGTACTGTAAGCGGGTAACGAGTTTAGAACGTGCAAATGTCAAAGTTTCGACCAGATTATGGCTTCTCTTCCATCAGAGATGTGCGAGGAAGCTAAGTGGTGGTGGTAATACAATCAACAAATATTATTAATCATTTTCCTAGCCATGCTCAGCGCAGATCTAGAGGAAAAGGGCTAGCGGAGCGACTATTTGTACATACGAAAAAGCGAAAGATATATGCGAGGGCCGTGACTGAGGAATGTAGGCGAGGCGAGCTAGAGCTCCTAGACTTTCAATAGACGATGACAGTTAAAAAGATTCCGCTACGCTTCCTCGCACATCTCTGGTGGAAAAGCAGCCAAACTCAGTTGTGTACGAAAAACTTATGCGGCCTGATGACATATGTCCGGTTTTGTTCTTGTCCCAGCTAGCCTATTACTAGTTTATTATTATTGTGTGCGAAAACTGGATATCTAAACTAAAATAACATAAATTTGAAAGTATCTTTGTCTCTCTATTTATTCGTTATGATTTAACGACTCATTTCTGTGAAGATTGGTAAATAGATAAATATATACCAATACAAATCTATTTATCGCATAATATGGATGGATGGGTAGGTAAGGTACAAGGTCCCGTCTAGGTTCGAAAATTTTTGAGATGGTTATAAAATCTTGGAATTTACCATTATGTGTTCGGATAACACTATAAAAAAAATCCTAAGGTACAAGATGTTGAGTGTTACTTAGTATAAGTGCAGCCATATTCAGCGTTTTACGCATGATTATACAAATACATAATATACAAAAATAATTATTTTGTGTCCATTTTCATATTATTTTTTATTATTGATCGAGTGAAGCGAGATCTCCAAATCAACTTGGGCAAATCGGCGTTGTATGTCTGTATGTTTGTTAGTCCGAGGATAACTTTCGAAGCGTTTATCCGATCATCGTGAAATTTGGTATATAGGTAGGTAATAATGGCACAATTTTGGTGTGACTCAATGAACTAAAAATTTTAGGGGGTTGTTGAAATATTGGGGTTCAAGAGGGGTAAAAAAAATGAAAATTAGACTATGAGGTCAAATGAGACGTCAAATATAAGGTTTGCATTAGTACATTTCGACCCCGTTTTTATTTTTAGTAAAGCTTTTGCAGTTTTTGAGTTATTAACCATAATAAAAACTAAATTTTGACAAAATTGACAGGGTACACCAGTGACCCCACAGTGCTGTAAATTGGTATGCGTGTAGCTTAAGTATCACAAATATAGGCAAAGGTCTGAAATCTAGAATGACTGCAATTTGTACCCCAAAAAAGCGTAACCAATTAACGTGAACTCCCGTTACCTGTTATTTGAATGAAACTGTAGGTCAAGTAAGTTGGTTATTTATTTCGTGGCACTATTTTGATAGTCAAAGATTACGAATAATATTGTTTTTGTTGTTATGGTAGACTCGCGAGATCTCAGTTCGGGGCGAACCACTAGTTTATTTAATTATGACCTGGATCGCGATATTAGCTATTTTATATTAACAAACCACGCTTGCAAAGCCTCGTATAATTTATTTTATTACTAAGTATATTCTTATTAACTCTGAAACGCTGAAACTATAGCTGTACCTAGAGGTCAACTCAGCTCCAGCTTATTGAGAATTTGCACTGAGGATATTGCGCATGCAGTTTATGTAGATTTATCTCAACGCTCGCGGCGCTTTTCTAATTGCATAGTGTTTGTGTTATAGTGTTATACCCTACAGACAATCTACCCGAAGTCAAACATCTTGTAAGTTTCAAATAACGCTCAAGATACTCCTAATTTTACGTGTAATTTTAAGTAAACTTTTATAAAACGTTGTTCGAAGTTAAACATTGAAATTAGGGAGTGTTTTTGATTATATAGGGTGTTTGATAATGATAAAGAGTATATTACTCACAAAAATGAAAGGAGGTTTTTTGATTAGCTTATAAAATACATTTGTGGAATGTTTATCATAGAAATGTTAAATTAGTTTTGGCATGTAAAAACAAACACTATGTTAAACTTATGTTGAATAGAATAGAATAGAAAAAAGTTTATTTTGCATCACAAGTGTACATTACAGCTTAGACAAATGGGTATAAATTAATGAGCAAATTTGTGAGCAAAAACGATCACCACTCAGCATTGTGCTATAGTAGCATATTTATACTACTATAGCGCTGGTCTTCCGTGGTGCCATTGCCGTGTGTGCAGGGCTGCAACTGTGTTTACAATTACCTATCGATACATATTTCTAGTAGATGTAAACTTTCGGACTCGGTACCTACTTACGAACTATTAAAACATACAAAACATGAAAATACATAATCATAAATAGTTAACAGACACAATTAAAATAGTTTTGAAAATTAAACAAAATTTTTGAATTAGTTTTGAAAATTGTTGTGCTATTGCATAATGATTGCCATCTAACATATATTGTATTGGTGACGTCTCGAGATATCTCTTGTTGTCCCTTTCTAACCCAAAACCTACAGCCATTTCCGAAAGAGATATCAAATCGGCTTTTTTTTTTGGATGTCTATTGCGGTAAGTTTTATATCGAATTAATCACCTAAACTTAGTCGATTTTCTTTAATATTTTATAATATAACTAGTAGTTTTTTTTCGAGAAGTATTTTTTATGTTTTGAGAAACCGTCGCTGGAATATCGTCCGTATATTACCAAACACCCTGTATAGAGCCGTGTGGGCCTAGAATATGTTCCCTGATTTCCAATCCAGGATGGGTTCGAATACCGAATGTGCACCAATATATTTTTCTATTTAAAAAGATAATGTATGCATTTAAACGTGCTTAAATAATTGAGAGGAAACCGGCATGTTCTAGAACTAAAACTTTAAAGATTTTAGTATTCTTATAAGTTATAAGTTCTTGTCATATAACCTGATAACCTATCATGTGAATGTTTAAAATCCTGTGAAAAAATTGCATGTTAATGTATGTTTGGTTGCCTCTGATATCTTCACGAGTCTGTGTACTGAGTAAGAGATCCGAGGATGTTTTTGTCCATAGAGATTAATATAGTCGCGAGATATAGTATATATGATTATTATTTTGTGTATTGATATATAGGTTTTAGTATAAGAATTTGTAGATTACGAGGTACCTCCTTTAATTCTACAATTTCTTATTTAGATAAAAGTACCAGCAAGAGAATAGATTAACATGAGTATATCATTGAAATGTGAGCGATAAAAAATATAAACAAAAAATCTGCATTTAATATTTTTTATATATCTTTCTACCTTAACAATCAATTACTTCATTATTAAGGGGAATCTTTATTTGCACCTCTAAATAAAATTATGCAAACTAAATTCTGTCAATAATAAACTATGCGCATAACTTTTAAATGATTGCACTTCTAAAAAACCACTTGTCACTCAAAACAAGTATAACTAAAAATATAATAAGTCTTATCAAAAGTAGGGGATCTTTTTAACTGAGTGTGCACCAAAAATTTGTCTGATAACACTGAAATACTGCCTTTAAAATCAAAATTCTCATGACACACCTAAAATACTGACTTGCACATGACTAAATAATCTAACTGCATATCAAAATTTCTAATATGTCTATCATAAATTGCAACTCAATAACATGTTTATGCAAATAACTTTCAAGCACCTACCTGCCTACCGAACTTAACAGGAGCACAAATAAATATCAAGATTTATAAGGTTAGGTAAGGTTAGAATAATAAAAAAATTGGATCAAAAAAACCGCACGGACCCGAACACCGTCAATCTAGGTTAAAAAACAGATGTTCTTACAAGTTTATTAGGTGCTTGGTTCTAATAAATTAGGATTTCGATTTTTGAGGTAAGTATAGTATTATTAAGTATGCTTTCGAAATATTAGATCATCACGTAGAATAACAGTTTGCATTAGGGTATAAAAAGTTTGCAAAATCAGTATTTTTAGGAATGCAAATTTAGTGTGCAATCAGTACTTTTGATGCTATTTTTGATTTTTTTGTTTTAAAAAATGTTATTTATTAGTTAGGCGTTTCAATGCCACCCTATTATTAATTCGTTATTGCACAAACAGAAACAATTACAAATGGAGGACTTTATGCTAAAGGAATTTTCTATCAGTCAACCGTGACAGGTAAAAAACTTAGATCGATCATTCAAATCAAAAAATAAATAATACATACATTTCCCATATTTATTATAACCGCGAGAATAATATTTTATGAGCATTAATCTCTCGAGTAAAAAGGTCACAAAGGTGCGCGGAGTAAATGGAGTTCCGTTGTACGGAGTCTAAAGTACCCACTACCCAACCCTAAAGTGTCATGCGCGGGCCTAAGTGTGGGGAAGGGCTCCGTCAACCCCTTGACGGCTTACAGTGTTGCCTGAATAATTTTATGCTTAGCTGAGAGACTCATAACAGAATAATAAAGAAGAAGCATCTTTGGAGCTTTAAAAAGCATGTTATTTAAAAAAAACATTTGTTTATGGACAGAACAAAACAAATACATACTAGTAAATAACAAAGAGAACACGTTAATATAATACTTTCATCTTCCATTGTTAGTATAAGTAGCGAGTGGGACTCACTTCCAGCGTCGTTTTTCCAAACCGTTATAATCTTGCCTTCAAGTCCAGAATTAACAGGTTCATTCTAGGCAAGCGTGCTACATCCTCGATCACACCTCTTACCATCAGCAAGGCTAGCACAGCGATTTCCTTGTCTACTCTTCGAAGAGACGACAAGGCTCTGACCGCAACTTGTATTTCTGCGTGTATTGTTATTTGTTTTTTTATATCGTTTTTAAATTTGAGTGTGATGTACAATTCTTTGCCTGGAGCAAGCTCAATAAGTTTTCTTCCTAGACAAGAAAAGGATACTCTATCTATAGCAAAGTACGTTGTATATATAATTAATTAAATATCTAACCAAAAATGGTTGGCAAACGCGCGATTGAGAAGAGTACGAAAGGGACAACTTGAGAAGAGAGTGTTGTCTAGGCATCGCAAGACCTAGACAATTTCAGAAGAAAGTTGTCTATCTTTATATGACAAAGATAGAGAAAATGATGGCTATCGTGCTTGGCGTTGTAGACTACTGTTGAGGAAGTGTCGACAACGTTTCTTCCCGTACACTCTCGCAATCGCTTTGCTCGAGACGGTCGACCAGTGTCTTCTATGTTTCGAAAAATGACTCATGACTTCTCTACAGTTACTGTGCTAGGCCTACAGGTGAGGTCATCGCTTCTCGGCTTTTTGGCTAAGATCAAAGTGTACAGGTGAGGTCAAGCACTTGACATCACACTAATATTATAAATGCGAAAATTTGGATGTTTGTTTATTTATTTGTTTGTTTATAATTATTGATTAAAACGGGTATTTATCCCTTATGTGCTTTTTTTATTTGTTATCCCGACGTAAACAAGTCAGCGATAGCAGAGCATCTGGTAGACTCTAGACCGAATCATTGGATTGAACTTCATGATCCTAAGGTTCTCTCTAGTGAACGCCATTATTACGAGATAATGGTTCGGGAAGCGATTGAAATAAAGAAATTTCAAAATTTCAATCGGCAAGATGGCTATAGACTCTCGGCGTCCTGGAACCTGGTGATTGCTAGGTGTGCGCGTCGTCTCAGTGCGTAGATACGGTTAGTGTAGTGTGTCGTAATATGAACGAGGACATTTCTAATTCTGAAGACCAAGTGAGGGTAGCTGCTGCAGCTACCCACACTTCTCAACGGTAGCTCCAAGTACTCGAGTCAACCCGTGACCACGATTGTTGCAACACAACCGAAACGCCGGGATAACAAATAAAAATGGTAAATACACGATAAGTACCCGTTTTAATCAACAGTTATATACAGTGAAAATCGCGAAAGTTTGAAAAATACTATTGTTTGTTTATTATTCAATCACGTCGTAACGGCTGACCTGATTTCGATAAAATTTAGCTTTAAAGTAGACTATAACCTGGATTAACACATAGGCTACTTTTTATCCTATAAATCAGGTCCAATGGGATAAAAAAGGGATGTCAGGTCAAATTGCAACAGCGAGTTTAGCTTTATTTCTAGGTTTCTTTCACATTTAGTAGCGTACAAAGTCGCGGGTACCAGCTAGTTATCTACCAATAAACTTGCTTGTAGAAATAGAAATAGAAAGATATTTATTTTGTGTCCATTTTTACATTCTATGAATACAACAGTTATACTTAACTTTTTGTCTTTTTGGCTTGTCTCAACTTTTTGTCTAAAGTTATATTTTTTAACAAAGATTGTATAGTAAACTTTAGAAATTCTACTGCTATTATATCAAAGCTTTTAATTAAGTTTTAGTTAATAGATTGACTTTCGAATCGTTACAATAAAGAGATGGATTATAATTTGCAGTCACACTATTGAGTACGTTTCTGCTGACCATTTTAACTGCGAGACGTAACTGCAATTATGTGGTCTGACCGTCCCTTATTGCGGTCAGACCCGGTTCTCAATGGTACTTTGTATTATTTTGTACATAGTATATGAAATATACGCGTTCTGGACTGGATACCACGTCTAGGCAAGCGAAGTGTAGGACGCCCTCCGGCTAGATGGAGTGACGATTTACGCACTGTGGCTGGCAAGGATTGGATGAGAAGAGTTGAGGATCGGGCTCAATGGCGTACCCTGGGAGAGACCTACGTCCAGCAGTAAACTGTTATAGATTGATGATGATGATGATAATATGAAATATGTAGATACTTTGTAGACATAAATGCAGAAGGTCATACATTTAATATAGTGGTAAAGTTATCTATACGTCTAAATCTTATCTGTCTTAAGTGTAAGCTATAACAGCTGTTGGGCTTAAAAAAAATTAAATAAAAAAAATGGTATGATAGTCTGGAAGAAATCGCTTTAAGGATGAGACCACCACTTGACTCTCCGCGTGTCTAGTTAATTATTTATTACTAGTCCGCGACTTAGTACGTATTACACTACTAAATGTATAATAGGTAACCTAGAAATAAAGCCCAACTTGCTGTTACAACTTGACTTGACACCCCATTTTTATCCCCTGGGACCTGATTTGTAGGATAAAAAGTAGCCGTTGTGTTAATCCAGGTTATAATCTATTTACATACAAAATTTCATCAAAAAAACGACAAACAAAAACAAACAAACAAATAAATATTCAAACTTTCGCATTTATAATATTATTGTGATGTTAAGTGTGGTGTACAATTAAACGTTTTCTATCTGTCTACGTTACCTACTTACTTTGGTAATAGGGACCAAAAAGTTCAACTAGTTGAACTAAAAAATATGGAATAGCGAGTGTCCGTGGTTTCAACGTCCAAGTGGAATGCTTCAATATTTTCACCACATTGGTTTTTCACAAATGGGTCATAGCAGAATTTTTGAAAATAATACAATTTCGTAACTAGCACGGACTAAGGAAGAGTAACAAAACGGTGACGAAAAAAAGTTCAGTAAAATTAACTTTTGTTTTCACCTCGTAACCTAAACTCAAAAAATGCTTACCAACTAAAAGTCCGCTTTTATGATAAAGTTAATCAAGATGTACGGTTAAAACGGAAGTTAATTAATTATGAACCTCACTTTGACTTGTTTATGTTTTTTTCGAAAGAGATTATTTGAAACTTTTGCGAGAGCATTTTCATTTTAAAATAGCCGGCTTTTTAAAACACGGTTGCAAATTATCTTCACACCAAGCTCCTCTTTTTAAGTTTCTCTCATTCTTGTGGGTTGAGTTAATTAAAAGTGTTTTTTTCTGAGTAGTTTTTAACAACCACAAATATGCACAGAGTTTTATTCTTACAGAAGGAGGGAAGTGAGGATACTCTGCTATTAGGTAGCCAATAGGAAGTCAAAAACATCCATGATAGAATACGTCTGATAGAATTTAGTATGCAATTTTAGTTGTTTTATCTAACCCTATTCTAGAGTAATATTGAAAAAAATCGCTAAATTTAGTTAAGTATTTATAAACATCCTTAAAATTTTAAATTTGATGCAACCTGCGCGTCATGCCTCCCAGAAACCTTACTTAGGTAAGTCATCTTTTCATCAGGTTCCGTCCTACGCCGACTCCAATACATTTAGTCAAATATTAAAAACAGAAATCAAATTAGCTCTCGCAAGGGAGGCACGCACCCGATCATAAATTCTTTCATATACATTCATTTGCTCCTTTCATTTAATTTATACAAAGCTCTCCCACTTGGCCTCACATAAGGCTGCGACAGCAAAATGACAGCCAATTTTCGGGTAAAAGACAAAAATTGTTTTACAAAGTGTAACACGTTTTGGGCTTAATTTTGTTTCCTGTTAGAATTAGACCCGGCATTTGCCGCTTCTGTTGTGTTGTTTTTCGGAGAAATGAATTTTTGGGAAGCGTTTCACGCAGACTCTAATAAAAAGATAGAGAAAAGCAGAGTAAAATTTTGTTACTCTGTTTACTAGTGTTGCAGTTACATAATCATTCAAAAAAATCATTCATCCTGCTTCGAATTCAATAAAAACAGCCGTCGCAATAATAAACTGGTTCTACCAGAGCCGAGAAATGAAAAGTATAAAAATGATATGATTGAAATTGTGCGGATTCAAACCAAATTGGTTGTAAATGCTTGTAAATAAAACAAACAGACTTGGTAGAAGTAAGAAAATATTTATTTTAATGAACTTGATGTTGTCTTACACCCAGAACGCTTCGATAGCGCCGACTCAGGAAATGTACAAATTTAGTCGCGCCATCTAGTTTTGTTTACAGTCTAAATAATGTATACTAATTTTACTTTGAACAGAAATAAACCACGAAAGTTTTCTGAGTAAAATATAAAAATAGACCTTACAATGCAATATAATATTATATATATTATATATTATAAATTTCTTGATAGTTTTAAAAACCAAGATAAACTCATATCAGTCAAAATTAAACTTAAAATTGTTCTCTTGGTAAAATGCTATTACTCAATAGAAGACTTTAAGGAAGATAAACTCGATAAGTAACTTATCCTTCAAATCAATCAATACATCCCTATGTGCTTCGTTTGTAGATTAATACATAAAGTGACATAATTTTTTAATTGTTATTTAAGTAATTTGTAAATACCTACATAATAAGTAAATTTGCCACGCCGTAACAAGGTTCATGGATATCTGACTTATAAAATCTTAATAAATAAATAATGCTGGACATTTCACACAGCGCCATCTAGTCCCAAACGAAACAAAGCTTGTACTATCGGAACTAGTTAACTGATAGAATACTTATATACTTTTTTTGTAAATTTATACATAAAGTATATAGAGAAACAACCAGACCCATATCAAATATTTGTAGGTCATGCAAACATTTGTTCCGCGGTGGGAATTGAACCCACAATATCTGCGTTCCCACAATATCATATTATATGCGCGTAGGTACATTTAAGGCCAAAATTGGATGTGCTAGTCACCAAAGAGCGCATCAACGGAACCAAGCAGGAACAATGTCGCCGTAGCCGAAATCGGCCTGGATGACATCATCAATAATATCTACATTTATCTACAAACAGGAACTAAGATCTGCATACGAGTATAAATAATAATAAATAAATAAATAAATATTGCTGGACATTTCACACAGCGCTATCTAGCCCCAAACTAAGCAGAGCTTGTACTATGGGAACCAGATAACTGATATAATACTTATATACTTTTTTTTTGTAAATACATACTTATAATATATAGAAAAACACCCAGACACGGAACAAATATCTGTAGATCATGCAAACATTTGTTCCGTGGCGGGAATCGAACCCGCTACCTCCTGCGTCTCAGCCGACTATACGCCCACTGCGCCATGGAGGAGTATGTACTCGTATGTTACTTGTTTCTTTTTTTGAAGGAGACAAAGCCTTCATGCGTTATCAGTTTCAATGAAGGTTGCCTCAGCGTGTCGCCAATATATCTATTACCTTCTGTATTCTAATAAAATCGTATTTCTCGCAGAACATACTCACGTCTCATAAAATCAAGGAAAACACCAGAAAATTGTCATCTGTCTGTTCCCCTAAATTGATCTAAAGTTACAAAACAAAGTAAAAGTATTTGCATATATCTTTGTTCCCTTCATAGAATTGTGAAAATAATTCGGCAAGGCACTGAGTGTAATGGGTCGCGATGTCTTGATACAAAGCCTTTGGGGCTTAGAGATCCGATACGACTTTTGAGAATAAGGCTCGGACTATATGGCATCCTGGTCTCCCCGATGTGTAGCATTCATTCCGTGTTGTTTTAGCGTCAAATTTGAATTTGCGAGTTGTCGAGGTGTTGGATAGGCGGGAAAGGATTGGGCCGAAGTCTGGACAATTATTATAAACTAGCTTCCGCCCACGGCATTGCACGCGTTGTTTGTCAAAAAAAGTAGCCTATGCGTTAATCCAGGTTATAATCACACAAATTTCATCGAAATCGGTTCAGCCGTCACGACGTGATTGAGTAACAAACAAACATCCAAACTTTCGCATTCATAATATTAGTGTGATATGGGATTTATACGGGTGCGAGGCGAGACGTACTTCGGAGCGGATTGCAGTCACGAATTGAACCGAAACATTGTCGATCAAAACACAGATAAAACGGTACGTGATAACTCTCGTAATAATGATCTCATAATTTACAAACCAACCAGGATTTAAACCCGCAACCTTCTCCTTCATCCAGCTTCAAATACCATCTGGTTAGTAATTAAAAAAATGTGTTTGATGTTTGTCTTCTTTGTAAAAAGTTCAAATAGATAATTCGTTATTGTGCAACAAAATAAAATATAGAACATAATTTTTTCAAATATATTTAGTACTATGTCGCTAAAAGTGATCTCTTCCAAACAACCTTTATATGGCCAGTTAAGGTATCGTATTGGATTGAGTAAAGGTCTTCAAAGACTGCCCCGATGTCTCGATACAAACGAGGAAATAGAATTATGCCTCGTTCGAAATAAATTGTCAATTTATCTGATGGTTTTATTGCCGTGCGAACTTCGTTGCTGAAATTACGTTAAAATGGCTTCAGAAGACCTAGAGCAGAGAATAATTGATAAAGAATTTTAGAAACTGGGTCATACGAGGGGAGTTCAATGTATTCTCGGTATATGCATGAAAGAATAAGCAGAAAATTCTGAATAAAATTTATTTTTCAATGGAGTCCCCTAGGATCTGAACACACTTATTTGTCCTGGAAAATAACTTTTCAATTTTCCTCCAAAAATATTTTTCTTCCTGGTCTGAAAAATGATCGTTAAAAGCTGCCTTTAACTCTTCATCGTCAGAAAAATGCTTGCCTCGAAGTTCTTTTTTGAGAATTGGGAACAGAAAGTAATCACTAGGGGCTAGGTCCCGACTGTAGGGTTGGATGATTGATTTCTTAAAATCTGCAATCCCGCACAGCAGCATTGGCAGTGCGCGCCTTGTGAACAGGCGCGTTGTCGTGCAGAAGCAATACACCTGCGGTCAATTTTCCCCGTCTTTTTTCTTTTATTACCTCCTTTAATTTGCGCAGGGTGTTAGCGTAAATTGCGCCAGTAATACTTTCACCTTTTTTTGTGTACTAAATTAATAAGATTCCCTTGGAATCCCAAAACACTGTGGCCATGAGCTTTCCGGCGGATGGGCTGACTTTGAACATCTTCGGTGGAGCTGTTCCTTTTTTATGCCACTGCATAGACTCCTGCTTGCTCTCAAGATCATAGTGATGAACCCACGTTTGATCAAAAGTAACAATCCGATCATAAATACTTTGCGGATTTTCACCACAGAGCTCCAAAAACATCAACTCGCACTTGTTTCTGAAGCGCTGTGAGCATTCGCGGCACCTATCTTGCACTGACCTTTGACAAATTCAGATGGTCATGAAGGATAGTGTGAGTGGTACCCACGGATAGCTTGGTTCTTTTTGCTAATATTTTTACTCTCACACGGCCATTATCGAGTACAAATTTCTCAACAATTTTTACGTTTTCTTCAGTAGCGGCACTAACCGCCCCACCGGCACGAGGGTCGTCTTCAATACTCTCTCTACCCTGTTTAAATTCACTTGACCACTTCTGAATTGTAGATAATGAATGGGCAGAATCTTGGTAAACAGACATCATTTCTTTGTGAATTACTTTTTGAGTCTTTCCTTGTTTTGTGAGGAATTTTATCACAGCGCGATGCTCGATTTTTTTCAACATTGTCGTATCAGTCATCGTAGTTGCCTTTCCGAAATGATATTTTGAATACTAATGGCCACAATCAAATAAAATTTTGTATTTATACCCTCAATGAGTGGCATAAACTAATGAGATAATTTAATTACCCTCATCATTAGTAGTGTTACGCCGAGGCTGTTAAACAATGAGTAATCGAACTTTCTCGAACGCTTTTGTCTTGCTGTGTTATTGTTGCTATTGTTTGTGGTTTCGCAGAATGGGGAGTGGCCATTGTGTCGAGTCACCGACCCTTTCCTGGAAGGATCGACATCGTTCTCGAACAATCGAAATGTGTGCAATATAAATAGGCCGGAGAGATGGCCGGACAGTCAGTCTCAGTCAGACTGAGTCAGTCAGTGAGTGAGTCTCAGCGAGGCCCTGGAGGACTGACGTGGAGCAGGGTCTCGCGTGAACAGTAGTTGCTCGCGAGTCAGTCTGGATTAAGATATACGTGCGATCATTTCGGTGACTTTAAGTGGTGCAACAGTGGTGTGAATAGTGTGTTGTGATTACGTGTGACCAAGTTCGTGTATACACCGTTTAGTGTTGAATAAAAGTGTTATTTTGGTTAGATCGATTCCCATTATTTTATCCCGAACCCTCAGCTGGTAACAGTATGTTACCTCGATACCGAGAATACATTGAACGCCCCGCGTAGTACGTATTTACCGTAAATTTTCAGTACGTGTAGAGAGAACGAGTGTCGCTTCTACACACAGTACTATTTACTTATATACTTCGAAATCGGTGTTGTATGTATGTATGTTTGTCCGAGGATAACTTTCGAAGCGTTGATCCGATTATCGTGAAATACGATGGTACATAAATAGGTAGTGATGGCACAATTTTGGTGTGACTAAATGAGCTAAAAATGTTGGGGGGTTGTTGAGATATTGGGGTTCAAGAAGGGGTAAACAAAATGGAAATGTGACTATAAGGTCAAGTGGGACGTGAAATGAAAGGTCTTTATTAGTGCATTTTAACCCTGTTTTTATTTTTAGTGTGTTCTTTATATTTTTTGAGTTATTAGCCATAATAAAAACAAAACTTTGACAAAATTCACAGGGTACACCAGTGACCCTACAACGCTGAAATTTAGTATTCGTGTAGCTTTAGTAACATAAATATAGGCAAAAGTCTGAAATCCAGAATAACTGCATTTTGTACCCCAAAAATGATAACCACTTAATATGAACTCCTGTTACCTATAATTTGAATGAAACTGTAGGTTAAGTTATCTGGTTATATTTTCGTGGCACTATTTTGATAGTCAAAGATTACGAATAATATATTTTTGTTTTTAAAGGAGACTCGCAAGATCTCACTTCATGGCGAACCACTAATAATTAAGTTATTAAAAATAACGATTTTTTTAAAACAAATCATTACAACAATGTAAAATGTAACTAACTACAATGGGGCTGCACTGCGCTAGTACCTGCCCGCTATACAGGGGGTTTGGTTATATACTGACGATATTCAAGTGACGGTTTCTCAAAACATAAAAAAAGACTAATAGAAAAAAAACTGCTTGTTATATTATCAAATTTTAAATAAAATCTATTAAGTTTAGGTGATTAATTCCATATAAAACTTACTACCTACTCTTGCAATCGACATCCAAAAATAAAGGCCGATTTGATATCTCTTTCTAAAATGGCTGCGGGTTTTGGGTTAGAAAGGGACAACAAGACATATCTCGAGACGTCACCAATACAGTATCTGTGGTTAGATGGCAAGCATTATGCAATAGCACAACATAAGTTTACTAAAGTGTTTGTTTTTACATGCTAATATAAATTTCACAATTCTATGGTAACCATTTCACATATGTATTTATTATGCTCATCAAAATAACCCGTTTCGTTTATGTGCGTATATTATCAAACACCCTATATACTCATCGATATCGCTATGTCTGCTCGGGTAACCATTTTAGTCTAGATTTAAAGGTAGGCAAACTAGCTGCAGATTTAACGTTTCCGGGAGCTTATTACATACGTTTGGACACATGACGTGACTCAACTTGTAGGACTTTGTCAGGGGCACGGACACCAGCTTTCAGACGTTCCCGGGCGTTATAGGAGAGGATATCACTATGCTACAAAAATTCGCCCAAGTTCGACCACACGTACACAGCGACTTGCATTATGATAATGTAGGGCAGCGTGAGAATGCCTAGGAGTGAAAGCCAATGTCTGGCTGTCTGTTGTCGTGGTCTACTTTACTACAAATAATCTAAGTAAAGGTATGAAATATCTGAGACGGTATTTCATGTTTAGTTCAGAAATAGTTACGATGTGCACTATCTACAAGGAATCGAAACGCAAAAGGGGCGTGGGACTACAATTGACTGGCCACTTCTAACAGTTAATAAAATAAGCAAATCTAACAAACTAGCCATCAAGCGAGATCGCGGTCAAACGCTGGTCTATAATTGATACAAAAAAACTATCGACCGAAACCTCACTTCGGTGTAGTCTTATGAGTAACTGGTGTTCGCGGTCGGTACTGTATACGTAATATTTTCACGCAAAATATTCCACCTCATTTCGGCTGCAAAAGTTTTAGTAAAATAAACCCCAGGTATTAATAATTCCATCGCAAACTCTGTCCTCGAGAGAGCAACAAACACACTGTGCACATCCAAATATCCAACACAAACAATAATAAAGAGAAGCTGTTAATCTTGCTTCGACTGTGACCACTTTATTAGACACACTGACAACACTGTATGGAGAAATATATGCCTCGGGGAAAAGTTTCAGTGGAGTTATGGTGAAACTAGATGTGGCCAAAAGGTACCCGTCCCGATTGGATGAATTATTTTAAAAGTTATTAATTAATTATAATAAACAGGTAATTACCGCGCACCGTGAGATCCCAGAGGAATTTCCTCCCGCGAACACTTCGCTTGTGGAATAGCCTGCCGAGATTTTCCCCAAGGACTACGGTATGGAGTTCTTCAAAAAGGGTGGCTTAAAAATGTTAAAGGGTCGGCAACGCGAGTAAGATTCTTTTGGTGTTGCAAGTGTCCATAAGCTACGGTAACCGCTTATCATCAGGTGGGCCGTATGCTTGTTTGCTACCTTAGTAGTATAAAAATACAAGGTATTTATCATCATAATCACTTGAGTACCTTTATATTTATTATTATCCTAATCTTTTAAATAATGTGTTGCAATAATTAATAATTATGTATAGTGATCGCATGAGTTCAAAAATATCAATCTAACGTAGAAAAAGGTTGCAGGGAGTATTTGGTTGCAGGTCGCACTATAATATCTATGAAGAAGCCTATGTTCAGCGTCCTACTACTAAAATGAAACAGGCTACATAAGCAGAAATATGGCTGTACACATTTACTTTTCTCTCATCTTTCTCTGCGTATGTTTCGCAAATAAATGAAATGAAATTATAATTAAAATAATGATGAACGTAATCTAAAGACGTTTCCATCGGAGTGGTTAGAATCATCATCATCATCATTCTCAGCTCGTGTCGACCCACAGCTGGGCCTATGCTTCTCTTTGTTTCTGTTGTTCTTCCAGATCCTGTGCCAGTCTGAACCACGTAAGACCCACGAACTTATTGATGTCGTTGACCATCTCGCTGGTGGACATCCCCTATTTCGATGCCCAGTTCTAGGCCTCCACTCTGTTAGTGCCAAAGTCCACCTGTCGTCAATAAATAATACTAAAATTTGTTCAAAAGTAAAGTGCCATTTCTAGTCTCCTAACTCTTCGTCCCCCGTTTAAACTTACACCAGTGAAATTTATGGGGCCACTTAGTTTCCCTGCATAGGTGTGAGTGGAGTAACGTGCAAGTGCTTCAAGCCATTCAACTTACTCTGCTATTTGCATTCTAGTTTATGGTATCGAATCTACTGATTTTGAAAGAGTTATACCTTTCATCATCATCATCATACAGCCATAGGACGTCCACTGCTGAAGATAGACCTCCCTCATTGATTTACAAAATGACTGATCTTGTGCAGCCAGCATGCAATGGCTCTGAGCAACGCAAGTCAGTTTTTATAGTTACATGCCCCGCCTACTGCCACTTCAGTTTGATAATCCTCTGGGCTATGTTAGTGACCTTAGTTTGTCTACGGATCTCCTCATTTCTGATTAGATCTCGTAGAGCAAGGTTTCTCAAACTTTCGGCTCCACGAACCCCTGTTAAAGTTTCCGGAGGATAGCGAACCCCTTAACTAACTAATTAAATCACCCTCTCCAAAAAAAATTGCCTTGAAGAAAATAAGGTTTTTATTTGAATAAAAGGTAACAAATAAAGTGCCAAAAGAAATATCTTTTTAATATTAATGTGATGGGTGTGCTTGTTTCTGCCGCAAATGGATTAAATTTTAGGGGTAAATTTGGAAAATTTTAACCTTAATTATGACTCGGCATCAAGTCGAGAGAGAGTCGAGAGAGAGCGAGCGACGAATTCAGTCGCGCACTCGTCACCATGTGTGCCGCACGTGCCTGCTAGTCATCAAGCCACCATTACGTAAATCTTTTCACGAACCCCCTGCCGTCGAATGGCGAACCCATAGGGGTGCACGTATCTCACTCTGAGAAACCATGTCGTAGAGAAACTCCAAGCATAGGCCTCTCCATAGCACGTTGAGCGTGCTCAGAGCTGGGCAAAATTAATTTTAAATTTTAAAACACAAATTACTCGAAAATTCTCGCACGTATTTAAAATACGAAGTACAAAATACTTTTATATCGTGTATATTAATTACATAATATTTCCGTAATATTAAGTACAAAATACAGTATTTAACTATTTTTATTTAAAACAAAGGAATACACATAATCATAATTTTTTATTTTTTTATGACTAATTGACTCATCCCGGCTTCGCATGGACTTTTATAATGATAAAATATAGCCCATATCACTCGAGGATAATGTAGCTTCCTATTAGTAAAATAATTTTGAGAATCGGATCAGTAGTTCAGGAGGTTACCTCCTACATCCAAACTGACAACCAAAACTCACAAAATTTACCTCTTAATCATATGAATGATGAATGAATAATCCTGAGATATCAACTTAATCACAACATGTACTTATGACTCTTGTACCTTGGGAGAAAGGTAGGCCTTTGGTGTGGGACGCCACGTGTCGATACCCTTGCGCCATTTCATCTGTCTGGTACAGCAGTTGGGGCCGGTGCGGCGGCAATTTCAGCCGAAGATCTCAAGCGGCGCAAATATGGAAGTCTCGACAGAGCTTACGTATTTGAGCCATTTGGGGTCAAGACCCTCTGGTCCATGGGGTACCGGGGCCCATCGATTTTTCAAAATACTTTTTGGGCCTCTGGTCGAAGCGACGTGTGATCCGAGAGCTAGCGTTTATCTGGGTAAACGCCTAAGCATTGCAATTCAGCGGGGCAATGCAGCCAATGTCTTGGGGACACTTCCGCCTGGTAGTGATCTGAAGCAGTTGAGTTGTCTATAGATGGTTTGCAACGCTCTTTAGATGATACAACTGTTTTTTCTGTATTTTATGATAAATAATTGTATATTTCTCATCATCACATAGACATTGACATCGGACCACCGACGCAAACCCCACCACCGCTCCTGTCTACTCGCGCGCAGCCCTCTGCGGCGCGTAGTGCGAGGCGAGACGTTGTACAAAGCGAATCGCGCTCACACTGATGAAGGTCACTAATTGAACCGAAACACCCATAAAACGGTACATGATAAATCCCGTATTTATAATAATGATTAATAACATTGACATACTTTTATAATATAAATCTGAACTCGACTATAATTGCAGCGCCCTGCAGGATGCATGGACATATGTACCTACTTAAACTATATATAACATATATAATGACTGTATATGATGGCAATAAATGAAATATGTAATATGAATCAAAAATCTTGATACACCTTATAGAAAATTAGATGTGACAGCACACAAATTCATTGACTTTGTAAGGTTCTACTCAAAAGTTTTTACGACCAGCGGGCCACAATTACCTACGTAGTCTGGTCTTCATAACTAAAGGTAGAGTAATTAAGTATCCCATCTCGTTCAGCAAACATAACTCGTGAATGCGTAACGTTTATGAGTAACGCCAAGGACCTTGTTCCTCGAGGGTCCACTGGGGATTTCAGAGACAACTACTAAAAAGCCGGATTTTCTTGTTTCAAATAGTCATAAATACCTGGTCTTATTTTATTTTTGGAAAAATAACACAGTGGTTTGTCTATTTTGACCGAAATTGAAATTTCTTTCCTTTGCAATAGACACGTTTTTAGTGCCTAAATATGATTTAGAGATTTGTCAAATCATACAAATAAGTCAAATTTAAACATCTTTAGTCGCTAATTACATTTAGGGATCGTTGTGCAAGATGGGCTTAAAAATGTAGGGTTTCAAATATATTTTTGTGATTGCAGCGTTGATGTCTAACATGATTCTAACATGATATTAGATATAATATTTTGAGTTTCTTTACCAAATTTTAGGGTTTTATAATATTATATATAATATGTTAGTGATTGCAGCCTTGATTCTATAAATATATTTGGCTGTCATTCGGCTTTCCGATCAGCAAAACCACCTGAGCTTCATTCGGTTTTAGCGCTGCGCATCATTGTTGGGTCAGCATGTTTAGGCAGACGATCTTAGACTTATTAACACGCTTTTATTAGCTTGGTATGTATGTATGTAACGGAATCTTTGAACTTGATTTTTGACCACTTCGAAACGTCGAATTCAATTGAAATTTTGCATACTTATCAAGGACCGATGATAATGCAAAATTCAATAAAAAAACGCCAAACTAAAAATAGAAAAGAAATAATAGTTAAACCAAACTAAAAAAATACGCTTTTGTAGATAACCGAACTAAAAAGTAGAAAAAAATGTTCATTAAATTTAAATTAAGAATAGTGTGACTAACAACAACATGTATTTTATTGGAAAAAAGCGTGGGGTGCCTTATAAGATACTATCTGTTGCCTGCGACTTCGTACATGTTACACTATTAAATGTGTATCTATAAATAAAGCTAAACTCGCTGTTGCAGCTTGACTTGACACCCCATTTTTATCCCATGGGAACTGATTTATGGGATAAAAGGTGGCTTATGTGGTAATCCATGGTATAATCTACGTGTATACCAAATTTCATCGAAATCGGTTCAGCCGTTACGACGTGATTGAGTAACAAACAAACAAATAAATAACCAAACATCCAAACATTAACATTTATAATAATAGTATGATTACTGCCAATAAAATATTCATAACAAGGTAACATCAAGCACCCCACGATTTTTCACAATAAAATACATGTTTTTGTTTGTCACACTATTCTTAATTTAAAATTATTAAAAAAATATTTTCTACTTTTTAGTTCGGTTAGCTACAAAAGCGTGTTTTTTAGTTTTATTAACTATTATTTTTTAGAGCCAAAACTCGAATTGTGTGCGGTAGGCCGATACTCTGTTTTTGGAATGTTTCGTCCTAACCATGTGTATAGCACGCCCACAATATGTTGTAGGGACGTCTCTATTTTGTTAATTTTCATATGTACTCGACGTAGTAGGTACAATATGTGTATGCGACTTGCATTATTTAGAAAGCCACTCTTAACTGTCCTTGGCGTCAATACACCAGGTTAGAAGAGTTTTGGCCGAAAAGTGTGCTGTTTCGTCATTTTCGTGGGCGACTATATGACACAGCGCAAATGCATCACACGTCGCAGACTTTACGTCATTAAGGCATATACTCGTAGACCGTAGAATTAAGTTAGTACGTTTTAACATCTTATACTTTTCTATTGTTGCCTGAAATAAATAATTGTATTATTATTATCAATACAAGCGCTGTGCAAAACAATTTTACATAATCATAATTATTTAAACGCAAGTATCTATCAATGTTATCCGGAGTATGGACCAATTAGCCGGAATTCCAGCATTTGTAATCTCAAGGGTTCCTCATACATTATAGTTTATTATAAACAGACTTGCTTGTTGAAAATTAAGTGCTCTTGCTCAGAAGGATTTATAATTTAATTCGTATTTACGATGGTCGGATTGAGGCTTTCATTATACGCGTTGAGATTACGGTCTAAGGTTTTGGATATTATGATTAGAATTATGATCTCTAATGAACAATTTCGACTGCCGCCGTGGCGCAGTGGGCGTATAGCCGGCTGAGACGTAGGAGGTAGCGGGTTCGATTCCCGCCGCGGAATAAATGTTTGCATGATCTACAGATATTTGTCCATGTCTGGGTGTTTTTCTATATATTATAAGTACGTATTTACAAAAAAAAACGAAAGTATATAAGTATTCTATCAGTTATCTGGTTCCCATAGTACAAGCTTTGCTTAGTTTGGGGCTAGATAGCGCTGTGTGAAATGTCCAACAATATTTATTTATTTATGTTTATTTAAGTATAATCTGGCAATAGATAGAAACATAAGTACCATAATTGGTTAGCTTAATCAATAAATGTACTTTTACTCGTCTGATAATTAGGTATAAAAGAAAACTAAAAGACCTAATTGTGAACACCTATTACGAGAAATTTAACGTGGACTTTTCAGGCCTCTTCTTGAACTTATTTAAATAACTTATTAATTAAATTATTTAAAGGATGTACCAGTTTATGATTTCACAATAATGTAAAAAACCAGGATTCTTACAGTAAAATAATATTTCGATACAAACATATAACCGGCCTCGAGCGATATCGGTAAGTCCTAATGCAGGGACCACCAGTAAATTTTAATGTTTAACATTTTTGTACGGCAAATAATAGTAGATTATGAACGAGAGGTTAAAGCAGTGTCTTGCGTCACGGGCGCTATATTGAATCCCGAACGTAACGAAGGATTCTAGAGTTAGAATCCTGAGTGCAGTGAGGGATATAAGGGCGCCCAAGATGCAGACAGCTTTGTCCACGAGAAGAATACTCTACTTTTCAAACTTTATGCGAGACAATAAAAACCAAATCTAAGTTGGTGCATTTTGTGCAGAGGATAGTTCGATTTACGGAATAAGTTCTTATTCTGTGGGTCTCTTTGGTTTAAATTTTAATACAGATGAGGTTTCAAATTCAAATCTCATTATTTATTTATTTATTAATACTTAGATTCACAGTTACATTACCGTATATTATAAACTAATTAACATTATGCCGAGGGTATAATGAAATTCAATACAACTTTACTCCCGGCTCAGCCGTAGGGATTTAATTACTTGTTTTCGATGAGGATTACATGACGTATAATTTGTCATTGTGGAGCGGGTGATGTGAAAAGTATTTTTATTTGTATTTTTTGCTGGTGAGCGGTAGTAATTAATTTTTTTTAACACCATTTGACGTTCATTAGCCAGTTTTTTGTGGTTGAACTTTTTATGCAGTACCGGTTTCTGAGAGACAAAATATACTCGTAAGGTCTGCTTGGTAAGTTATTGTAACAAACTTTTATAATAGCAGATTTGTGGTTTTTATAAATTATTTAAAATTTGTGTTTGAATAAATAATAATTACTTTTTGCTTTAACGATTTAAATCGAAGTAAAATAAATCGAGAAAATAGTATTTAGTAACATTGAAAAAGTTTTTGCAAATTAGGCACGTTATTTTTGTAAAAAACCTACAGGGCCCTTCGGCCCTCAAAACTTTCGTCCGCGGGAACCTATAAATCTCGGACTGTTACGATATGATGTTTATTGAGCATTGCGTTCCCAGTCCACAGTCAAGTAAAATATTCATAAGCAGTAAATACACTTATACAACCAGTTTTGCTATGCACGACATTTTAAAACTCTTATCGACCTTTGTAATGGTCGATGTGTCATATTAGAAAGTACGTTTATTGAAATTACTATATATATTTTCCCATTTCAAAATGGGTAGGCCATGGAGCGCGCCTACAAGACAAAATGTGGACACAGAGAGTAATGGCATGGTCAGGACCAACCGGAAAGAGAGCAAGAGGACGTCAGCTAGAAAGTTGGGCCGACGAATTAAGAAACATCACAGGACAAAACTGGATAGAAAAAGCTACAGATAGAGCAACTTGGAAACATTTGGAGGATGCCTATACCCGAAAGGGACCTTAGCTAAGCCATCATTAAACATTACACATACCACTTAAACATATATTAGTTAGTTATGGAAATAAATACTCTATAATAGTATATATTTGATGGGGGTATGGGATAAGGTATGGGTATTTTTAACAATGTATCTTAGTTTTATTTTCTTAAACTTTTCCTGCTCCTTGTCATGCCCTACCTACAAAATATATTTTCCACATTACGCAAAGGTAAACTGGAAGAGATTGCTAGCATTAAGTCCGCCTATGTACTATACAACACAATACGAATGTTTTATTTCAACAACTTGTCTTTACAATATATTAACTAGTAGTTGAAATCTCCTTTTAAGTAAATAATACCTGTATTAGGAGGTTTCGCTCTTTAGTAATATAAAAATAGACGTAACCAAATCAAATAATCCAAAAAGCAATGAAATTTAAATCTATTACTAACATTTTATATAATACTTATTTTATCTTATATAGGAAATAGTGTACACTAAATAAGTGAGTGTGAGTGGGTGTGTGTGTGTGTGCATGTATGCGTGTGTGAGTGTGATACGTGTGTCTATGTATGTACGTGAGTGTGATGGTATGTATATGAGAGCGCGTGAGTAGTTGCATGAGTATATGTGTGTGAATGTATCTGCGTCAGTATGTGCATGGGTATAGTTTTTGTGTTTGGGCGTAAAGAAAATGTTGGTACAGTACAGGCACTTCTATGTGACGGTGATGGTAGGTGGTGGGTGATTAACCTTTCGACTCGATTTATATTAAAGCACTAATTACTTAACAATTTCTAAAAGTGTCTCTGTATCGTCGTAATTTAATGATATTAGCCATTTAGATACAATTTATTTACATTTGTGATAAATACTCTATAATAGTATATATTTGATGTTTAGGTATGGGTATTTTTAACAATGTATCTTAGTTTTATTTTCTTTAACTTTTCCTGCTCCTTGTCATGCCCTTCCTACAAAATATATTTTCCACATTACGCAAAGGTAAACTGGAAGAGATTGCTAGCATTAAGTTATATTAATTTATGTGCTTATATAATTTTCAATCGATCAATCAACCAACCTTTGGATGTTCATGTTTTTTTTAAGTTATTTTTTAAAATAAGAAAAAATACAACAACAACATCACACTTAAGCACTATAAAACTTAAAAGCTTTGTGTGGGGATGAATTGGTACTTAGCTCAGTATGATGCTACGGCATGTTAACATGCCGCAGCGCTGGTTTTTTCCAGTTTCGTTTACCTCACGTACATCTTGAGGGTAGCTATAATAAAACAACTAGAGTCCGCGCCACGAGTAAAGTCTTACGGCAAAAACGGGAACTAAATCTCGAATAACTCCTCGATTTCTGCGATAGCAGCGCCACGTCTATCGGACTTCATTGGTGGCGCGGACTCTATTGCTAAAATCAAACCAAACCATACGAACTAAAATCACAAAATCCTAATGCTTCTACTGTTTGATGATGTACTTTTGGCATTTCATTCCTGTGTGATTTACGCGTTGAACACACCGACATCACATTGATTTATCACCTTAGGCTCCCAGTTAGAATGTCAAAGGTTTTATGAGCGGGTATTTTTCAACGATTTTCCTTTTTTACAGGCCGATGGATTTGTCAGTTAATTTTGTTACATGCTCATCAGGTGTAAATCAAAACGGGATAGGTACCGGGTGAGTACTACTACAGGCTACCTGATAGAGACAGATAAATAAAAAATTGTGCATACTTGACACAGCGCTATCTAGCCCCAAACTAACAAGAGGTTATACAATGGAATACATGTAACATAAATGATACTTACTTGTAAATTCCTACCTGTTTTTTTTGTTTATTATATTATTAAAATACTTAGACCTAGATAAAACATATTTGTTCTACACTCCATTGAAAACAAACAACCATAACGCTTATTAATTGGCGTACAAATGGCCTTATCGCTAAAAGTGATCTCTTCGAAAGAGTACGGTAGGCGATATAATTTGATTAATTATCAACATTTCTAAGCCCCAATAAATGTGAACCCTGCAGAGGACCGAAATGTTAACTCATTTTTAAGATATAATAATTGTTGTAACTATTATTGTGTTCACAATATTATAAAAAAATATTGCCTTTATAACACCAATTTTTTTTTTTAACTAGCCTACTTTTTCCCACTGCTGGGCAAAGGCCTCCCTCAACTCCTTCCACCTATCACGATCCTTGGCAGATTCCCACCATTCCTTCTTGAATCCATTGATGTCGTCACGCCAACGCTTTCGCGGCCGACCCCGACGTCGCTGTCCATCTTCCGGTACCCAATCTGTTACAATGTGGGCCCATTTCTCCGGAAGCATTCGACTCACGTGCCCGGCCCAATCCCACTTGAGCTTCGCGGTTTTGGCTCCCACATCGGCAATGCCAGTCAATGAACGAAGCGTGGTATTCCTCACCCGATCGGCTCTCCGGAATCCTAGAACGCTGCGTTCCATTGCCCTTTGGCAAATCTTGAGCTTGGACTTCTGCAGCTCGGTCAATGACCATGTTTGCGCTCCGTAGGTGAGGATAGGCAGGATACACATGTCGATGAGTTTGCGCTTCAGATTCATAGGAAGGTCACCCTTCATGTGCGCCTTCATGGACCAGTAGCTCTTCCAGGCATTTTCGATACGGCGATCGATTTCCTTATCATGTCTGTTTTCGAAGCTAATAACACCAATTATAAAATTTATTGAAATTAGTACTTTATTCTTTTTGGTGAGATAAAGTTATCACCAAAAAAGAACCAGTAATTCAGGGACCATTTCAAAAAATAAACCTTGTAATGCTGAAATCTCACTGTCAGTTTATTGATGTCTTGTTATGCTCCAAGGGAATGAGTATCCAATAGAAATAATATAGGTACTTGAAGGCTAGCCAAAGAAGAGGTCCCTCGCGTCTACACCACACGTTTTAAACTTAGAGGGAGTAGTCAAAACTATGTCTTTGATAACGTCTTTATAAATATAAATATTATATACATACTTTATGCTTGATAAAATTACTCTGTAATTACTTACTGAATAAATACTTTTATCACACTTATAATAAAAATGCGAAAGTTTGGATGTTTGTTACTCAATCATGTCGTAACGGCGAAACCGATTTTGATGAAATTTGGTATGTACGTAGATTATAACCTTTTTTTTTTACGTGAGGAAATCCGTCATGGATATCTTCCGCCTTGGGAGGTGGTGGCGGAAGATTATGTCAGACTCTTACTGATTAAAACCTCACAGGGTTTCTTCTGAACACCTTTGGTCGATGCTGTGGGTACGCTTTGCATTCTTCCATGGCTACGTAGATTATAACCTGGATTAACACATAGGCTACTTTTTGTTGACTAAAAAACGCGTGCGAAGTCACTGGCGGAAGCTAGTTATTAATATTCCACACATTTGTTACTCAACTTTCGTTTTTTTTTTAGGTTGTGGCCTGGACCGGGGCCGAAGCCAACAAGTAAGAGGCTTGTCTACATTTTATCATCCTCATTCGATTCCTCAATTAGAACATCTATACATAATAACAATTTCATTCAGTGACATCATATAGGATTGTTTCCAGAATCAGCCAGAAATGTTTTATTCATATCATCCACCACGTCTATAAAAGTCGAGCTATACAAGTTACACGGACGCAAAGTGGCTCGAAGTGACGCGAGAGCCTAATGTCGCCACTTGCGCACTTTTTCAGGACTTCACGGCCTTCCAGGGCACTCACCTCTTTTTACCTAAAAGCCTACTCGAGGCTCGACGAGACGGGGAGCATTTTTAGTTTGACTACGGAACCTTAAAAGTTTAATTTCCTATTTATTATTTTCAGGGTGGAAACAGATGTTTAACTTAGTATGCAGACCATTGATAATATTATTGTGATTGGAATAAATGAATATGAATATTCGACGACCTCCGTGGCGCAATGGCTGAATAGCCGGCTGAGACGCAGGAGGTAGCGGGTTCGATTCCCGCCCCGGAACGAAAATGTTTTCATGGTCCACAGATATTTGTTCCGGGTCTGGTTGTTTTTTTTATGTATTATAAGTATGTATTTACGAAAAAAAGTATATAAGTATTCTATCAGTTATCTGGTTCCCATATCCAATTGGTTCAAAGATCCGTCGCCCGACGACCCGTTGGACGCCCGCGGTACCGCTGGAAAGATGTCTTGGAAGCGGGACTTGCGTGAGCTACAAGCGGAGAACTCGCGGGAAGCTGCACAAGATAGACCAAAATGGTGGCTTCTTCTATCGAAGGCCAAAACACATTGAATTCCTGAGCCATAGGAGTACAAATACAAATATCAAAATTTTCACAAAATGTGGTTGCTAATGGTCCCCGCAATAGGTCATGGTCCCCGCACTAGGTCTAACCTGTATCGCGGGAAACCGGATTATAAAAAAAAACATGTGTTTACCGTCTAAAGCCTAATCGATGAGTTGAACAATATGAAAATAACAAAATCTAAATCAGCAAACAAAACGAATAACTAAAATACTAAATACAGTTGATCTCAGCTCAGCTCAGCTGATATTATTTGAAGGGCGCTAGTGTGTGTACAGTGTAGTTCATACGTACTTAAAGTTTATTTACGCCATTGCCTTCGTCCCGTCACGATAAGAATAAACCTCAAAGCTCATAGTCGCGAAACTTTGAGCCATTTCGAGAGTAGGCTCTAAATGTAACTATTAGAGTTTCGCTCACTTAGCTCTTCTGTCATTTTGTAAAGTAAAATAGATAATAAATTGAACCATTATGAAGACTTTTGATATTTTTAATTCATTTTCGTGAAACATGACCTGCTTTTCAGTATACCTTCCATCACCATCGCACACACGATGAAAGTAAAAAATAAAGCCCGCATCAAACTAGTTGTGTATTTTGGAGTGCAGGGTAAAAAAGCTGGATATACACCATGTCGCAGGAAACTTGCATAGTACGGTAAAGCTCAGTATCGCAATTATGCATGGTTTGACCGTTCATCTCATTAATCAAAGATTATTTGTACAGCTTTGTGGCAAGTTGCAGAGTAGTTAGATTAATCACAGCCTTTAAAACGTGCCAAAGATACAAGAAGTGAAAAAGAAGAAAAGAGTCGAGCCCCTAGATCCACGAGGTACCGGGGCCCATCGCGTTTTTAAAATTATTTCTGTGCGTCTGGTCGAAGTGACGTATGATCCGAGAGCAGGCGCTTATCTGGGTCAATGCATAAGCATTGCAATTCAGCGGGGCAATGCAGCTAGTGTCTTGGTTACGTTCCTGGTAGTGATCTGGAGCTGTTGAGCTATCTATAGATCATTTGCAACGGTCTTTGGATGATTTAACTGTTTCTTATTTAATAGTCATGGAAATGATCGTGTATTATTTCTGTTAATAAATGTATTTCCTCAAAACATTTGAATAAGGGATTATATCCCACTGCTGGGCAATGTGTATCGCAAATGTATCACTGGTTAAAGTTGTTGTATGTAAACGTGCGTCACCGCGTGTTTTACATGAAAAAGGAACGTCTATCGGCAAAAGCAATATCGTGTTAGTGCCCATGTTGTTATTATGGGTCAAGTGAAAAGTTATATTATATATCGTATTTTTCAAACTTTCGCGATCACTGTACATAATTAATAATTTAAACTGGTATTTATTGCGTACGTACCTTTTTTATTTGTCATCCCGATGTTCCCACTGTGTTGCAACAGCCGTGGTCGCGGGCAGACTGAAGTACTGGATATGAACGAGGACATTTCTAATCCTGAATGCCAAATGAGGGTAGTTGCTACAGCTGCCATTACTTCTCGACGGTAGCTCCAAGTACTCCAGTCTGCCCGCGACCACGGCTGTTGCAACAGAGTCGAAACGCTGGGATAACAAATAAAAAAGGTAGATACGCGATAAATACCCATTTAAAGCAGTAATTAAGTGCTCTCGTTTATGGTAGGTAGTTACACAAAGAGACAAAAAACTTACAAAGAGGGCATGTGCAAATGCGAACTTAAGCGTATACAAGGTGTCCCGGAGCAAGTTTTTTAAGCCTATTATTTTTTAAGTTTTCGGAACAAAAAAAGTGATTCTTCAATGAAAATTATCAAATGCACACATGTCACTCCTTACCTAAATTCCTCAAACATGCTTAAAATGAAAGCTCGCAGGCTCTTGCGCCTCGCATCTCTGCTTTTTGGTATTGTTGCTAATAAAATACCCGTTTACCTTTACGATAAGCTCAGATGGGTTCAAGATTGGTCTCGCTACCAAAGGCGAGCCTGTACTCACGTGTTTTTGACACCTAGACACAAGTCGGTGGCATTTCGTGGGTCTTTTAGGTTTGCAGCTTCTCGTTGCTGGAACGATCTGCCACCACCTTTACGTGCCCTGAAAACAGTAACATCTTTTAAATTTGCACTGAAGAAGGAACTTGTAATGCTACAAAAGCGCTCATAGCTTACCGAACTTTACGTGGACAAAGATGCTGCGACACAGGAGCCATCGCGGCTTTCTGTTACGCAGGAAACCGTGTAGTATTTTTCTCCTTGTTACACTGCCCACAAACACTACTCCACATTCTCTTTTCTTTAGGTCTTTAGACAAACCTTTCTAGAAATCGTTCATATCATTTTATCTCCTCCTCCTCCTCACTGTCTCATGTCCTTCCATCGCAACTTAGTCACAGTTATTGATCTCTACTTCCCTAGCGCAATTCTTTACCCACATAACACTTTTTGTTTCTACTCAAACTCTCAAAGTTTGTTTTATTTTTTTAAGTATATGTAGCTGTGTATATGTATCTGTGTATGTGTATGTATCTGTTTACTTACCTATTCATTTTTCTGCGTTCGTGAGGCTACCCATGGGTCCCATCTGAAAACCAGCGCTGCTTACTATCCTCGGATGGTTATCAGCAGGTGATAGAATATAAATTACCGTTATCTTCGCGGGTCGTTTGCGTGCGGGCAACAACGACATAGGTCCGGCGCGGGAGTGTTGGTACGGCAGACTGGCGTGCCGGGCGGATCCTGGGAACCGGTTTTACGGCTGTGCCTTTCACGCCTCATCCCGCGCACCCGCCAGTACCTGGATGGGTTTTATTGCTGGTGTTGTACCGCCACATGTATAACAGGAAACCGGGGAAGCGCACGCTATTTGATTTGATCAATGAGCGAGCGGTGGTCAGATGTTACACCTCTTGAAAAAAAAAAATGAAAATGAAAACATTTATTTGACACGACACACTACAAAATATAACACAAAAGAAGATGGTGACATTCAAGTAATGACGAATCTTGACTTATCTACTCTTATGCGACTACTGTAAGGTTCGTAGTTTTTTTATTAGGAACTTTTACTTACAGTATTATAACAGCCCCATCGTATCCTTTACTTATTTATAACACTACTAAAGTTTAAATATGCCTACATTGATAGAATCCACACTTGTTGAGGGCAATCCTGTTGCCACAAAGTAAACAAAAGCTTAATTTATATTGCCGGAAACTTTATTTCAATTGTGTAACGTAAAGTCACTGCTAACTGAGAACTCCCTGCATGTCTAATGATTAATATAAAAACTTGTATTGAGATGATTTCCAAAAAGTTAGTTTATACATTTTTAAAATTTTTTAAAATCATCCATCTACTAGTTTGTAGTTCAATCTTTAAACATGCAAGGGGTTATAGTTAGCGACGCTGACTTGAACACGTAAACGTAAATACTTGTGTTACGTTACACAATTGATATAATGTTTAATATGCTTAATAAACTCAAAATAAAATCAAGTTGTGCGTTACAATAGTTTTTGGCTCGTGTCTAATTTGTACGTTAATAGTAGACATATAGTTCATTAAGCTGTGTTTAGTTTTGATATAAAAACTTGCTTCTATTCCGTTCTATAGCAATGTTAATTGATGACTTGCGCAACGATGCTAATACGAACGAATGCCTATTGAGCAACTTATACAAATAAGTCAAATTTAAACATGTTTAGTCGCTTGCTGCAAGCCGAACTAAATTTAGGTTTGGCAGTATTAAAATTAATCACACTAATATTCATTATTATAAATACAGAATTTATCACGTACTGTCTACCGCCAGCCTGGAGGCTATGTCTTCATCATGCAAGCGACAGAGGAGTGGGTGAACCTGGTAGAGACATAATTAGTGTTGTGTGTTTGCCTGTACCGAGAACTACCGAAGAGAGCAGATGTGATGATAATGATGATGACGCAACCTGTCAACACGCTGGGCCATCGGTGACGCAACCCCCACCACCGCGCCCGTCTACTCGCGCGCAGAGGGCTGCGGCGCGCAGTGCGAGGCGAGACATTATACGGAGCGGATTGCACTCACCCTGATGAAGGTTCACGAATTGAACCGAATCATTATCGGTCGAAACACCGATAATAATGATTGAAACCAATCACGAAAGTTTTCTAAGTAAAACACCCTAATATTATAAATACGAAAATTGGGATGTTTGTTTGTTACTCAATCACGTCGTAACGGCTGAACCGATCTCGATGAAATTTGGTACCATAATCATCATCATCTCAGCCCACATCCACCCACTGCTGGGTATAGGCCTTCCCGTGGTCACGCCACTCTCTCCGGTCCTGTGCCAAGTGCATCCATTGCCTTCCAGCAACTCTTGTGATGTCGCCCGACCATCTGGCTGGTGGTCTGCCAACTAGTCTGCGCCCTTCTTGCTACCCTCGTTCATCTTCCGTCTTTCCTCCTTGCCAAGTGTCCAGTCCATCTCCACTTCAGCTGGATGATCCTTCTATTCACATCCACGACTTTGGCTCTGCGTCGTATTTCGATGTTGGGTATATGGTCCAACAGCGAGATTTGGCATATAGATAAACTTAGCCTGGATTAAAACATAGGCTACTTAATATTGACAAAACACGTGTGCGAAACCACTGGCGGAAGTTACTTCCATATATTTTTGTTTCGAACATAGAGTAACAGTTGTCAATTTTATGTTGTCAAACTTAATTTTTGTTTGTGACAACAGAATTGCTGCCAATGTATGGAAACAGAAAGCACCCAATATACCTAGCCTCCCATGTTTTACTTTACATTTTCTGAGTTCTCGCTTTTCTCCTGAAACTTGGGCCATAACACAAATGCACTTCTGATAAAACGACGTCCACCCTGAAGGGTCATTGTAAAAATATCCTAAGCAGTGTCGCCATCTAGACTCTAAGGAAACATTCTTTATGTTGATTTTGCTCCATAGAATCCAATAATGGTTTAAAGTATTTTTAGTTTATCTTGTCTTGAAGTACGCGTTGCTAATTGTATTTTATTTTAATCTTTTAAATATTCATACTTATTTGTAATTTTAGTACTGTGTAGGCAGACATTTCTTCCTCTGTTTTAAATTGGTTCCAATGGAAGATCAGCGTTGTGCGAAAAACACAACAAATGCTGAGTTATACGCCTTTTTGGGACGTTTTTTTTTTGTTTTATAAATTATAGGCTATCGTTTGACCACTGTCTCGTCTGATGGTAAGCCATGATGCAGTCTACGATGGTACACGCTTGCCTAGAAGAAACCTATTCACTCGTGACTTAAAGATCCCTAGGTTGTAGTTATCAGGAAACACAGACTCAGGCAAGGCGTTCCACTCCTTGGCGGTGCGCATAATAAATGTGGAAGAGTACCGCTTTGTGCGTATGGGAGGTATGTCTACCATGTAGCGGTGGCGCATCGCGGAGTGTCTGGTTGTCCGATCATAGAATGGGGATGGTGGGATCAGGTTGTAAAGCTCCTTAGACGCCTAAAACCTTGGACGCTTAAAAGAACCTGCTTATTCTGGACTCATAGACTTCACAATCATTGTGTCCGGAAAAGAAGCTGCCGGTAGCTCCACGTTCCACCTGTCTCTAGCAGACCAGTCCCTGGCTGGTAGGGGTTTTTTCTCGAATTTTCCCTACCCTACCAGTGGGGATACGTGAAACAGGCCCCAGAAGCGAGTTCCAGTCTTTACTCGTACTAACAATAAAAGTTGAAGCGGGTCGTTTGATATGCCAAGGTGGTATGCTGGTATGTTTTTTATACCATCTGCAGGGCTAGCACAGCGATTTACTTGTCTACTCTTCGAAGAGACGACAAGGCTCTGACCGCAACTTGTATTTCTGCGTGTGTCATTCTCTGTCGATTCTTCCGAAATTGTCTTTGCCACGAGCAGCCTCAATAAGTTGTCTTCCTAGACAAGAGAAGGATACTCTATCAATAGCAAAGTACGTTGTATATATAATTAATTAAATAGCTAACCAAAAATTGTTGGCAAACGCGACATAGAGAAGAGTACGAAAGGGACAACTTGAGAAGACAGTGTTGTCTAGGCATCGCAAGACCTAGACAATTTCAGAAGAAAGTTGTCTATCTTTATATGTCAAAGATAGAGAAAATGATGGCTATCGTACTCGGCGATGTAGACTACTGTCGAGGAAGTGTCGACAACGTGTCTTCCCGTTCACTCTCGCAATCGCCGTGCTCGAGACGGTCGACAAGTGTCTTCTATGTTTCGAAAAATTACTCATGACTAAATCCTTCTCTACAGTTACTGTGCTAGGCCTACTGGAGTTGGAGCAAGTCTACGGCCTACCTAATGTTAAGTGGTAACCATCGCCTATAACAAAGGATTGCCTCGTAGGTCACACAACTTAGAAACGTGCTCTGCCTTGCGTCCATCAACTTGAGGCATACAGGTGTAAAGCCTCATGTGCCTGTAATTTCACTGGCAACCTTACATACCCACCAAACCGAAACAGCAATGCTGTTTAGCGGCAGAAATAGGTAGTAACTTCCCCGGGCAAGCCCTTTCACAAAAAATTCTACTACGTTCATTATACTACTCTCCTGTACGCCTGGGAACCCTTGTAAACAATAAAAAATGGATATAAAGTTAAATAACGCTTTATTGTATATCACACTTAAATTTAAAAAACAATAATTTGACGAATACGGTGGTGCAGTGGGCGAATAGCCGGCTGAGACGCAGGAGGTAGCGGGTTTGATTCCCGCTGCGGGACAATATAGCGCTGTGTGAAAAAAAACTATATATTTATATATATATAAAACAAACTCGCTGTTGCCACTTGTAGACTCCATAAAGTTAGTAAATCGTTTAAAGGGCAAGGCTTTTATAACAAACTCCCAAGGGATGTACAAAAATTGACAATTCATAAATTTAAAAACGTAATTAAACCAAATCTTTATAAAAAAGCCTACTATAAAATATCGGATTATTTAGATGATAGAGAAACTTGGGATTGAAATTGCTCCAACTCGTTCAAAATGTTACAATTTAGACGTAATTTATTTTCTGTATTGTTATGTATTCTAAAAGGATCATTAAAAAACAACCAGCCTTGTTTCTTGCCTTTCTTTCCTGGCTTGGTCGCAAAGGAACAGGCAGTAAAATTGACGTTTCAAAGTGATCCTTGTGATTTTAATGAATTAAAATATTTAACTTTGAATAAAAAGACACGCGGTAATACAAGCGGTCTTACTACTAATAATACTACTAATACTGGCGGTCTTATCGCTTAAAGCGATAGTACTATATGGCTATTGAGTTCTATACTCGTATAATGAAAAAGGGTGTGCACAAAATTATTGTAGCATAGAGAGCCATGGAGCGCGCCATGCTCGGCATCACACTCTTACATCCAGTTCCCAATACCGAAATTCGCAAGCAGACTAAAGTACAAGACGACAGCAAGTGAATATTGGGGCTCAAGTGGAGTTGAGCAGGACAATTGGCCAGACGTAGTGACGACAGGTGGACTAGGGCACTAACAGAGTGGAGGCCGAGAACTGGGCATCGAAATAGGGGACGTCCACTAGCGAGATGGTTCGACAACATCCATAAGACCGTGAGTCGTACATGGTTCAGACTGGCACAGGATCGGGAAGAGTGCCAGAAACAAGGGGAGGCCGATGCCCAGCTGTGGGTCGACACGGGCTGAGAATGATGATGATGATAATAATGAAAAACCTCGATATGTGAAAAATTTCCCAGTGACAGGATGATTAATGTTTTTCAATAATTAATACAAAATATCCTGAGTAATTTAATGATCTGTATTTGTCAAGCAAAACCCTCGGGGCCTAACCTTTATAAAATATATATATATATATATATATATAATTATATCATAGTTAAGGCCCGCCGCATATTGGCGACTATAATCTACGCAAAAGCAGGTACTGAGTATAAAACAGTTTCAAACGAGTAACTTATTAATAAAAATATAACAAACTTAACCAATCAACTGAACCGACATTGATAAAATTGTTATGAATTCAATCTGATGGTATAAGATTTCAAATAAAAAAAGAATTATTTAAATCGGTTGATAAATGACGGAGTTAGGTAACAAACATAAAAATAAATTTAAAAAACCAACCGATTTGAGACGCTCCTCCATTTTTTTGAATTCGGATAATAATGCGACATGTTATATATTATACAATATAATTACAATGTTTTTTATACAATAATATAACAATAAAGTATATTATTGTATTGATATAATATTTAAGCGGAGAACGGGCGGAAAACTGCACAGGGCAGACCAAAATGGCAATTTCTTTTATCGCAGACCACCCACGCCCAGGGTCGCTGAGTGATAGGAGTAAATAAGTAATAAAATAACATAAAACTAGCTTCCTGTTGATTATCACTATTTAAATTCACAAAAATTAAACTTCTATTTAATAAGATTGATTACAGAGTACAATAGAATGTGAGAAAAACAACCAACCAAAATACAAAAACATTACTCCTTATGCGGTGTCGGTTAAAAAGTAACCTTACTCTTACATCAATATCTATAACACTCAAGTTACAATAAATTGGCTCCAACATTTCGTATTGGTCGCAAATTCACGCAAAATCTAACGTGACAGCGAACCATTTACAACACGGTATTGTGAAACTGGCAGAGCATTATCCCTGTGTCATGTTAATGCCGTATTAAATTACTCTGTAATGAAATACCTACTCGTATAAGAAAGCGAAAAAATAACTTAAAATATATCTTGTAGGTTGGTAAATAATGATAAAAATAAATGATTATTTTAAGTGGAAAAAGATGAGAAATGTGGAATCAGCGTTTTAGTACAGACAAATAATATTTAAATAGAACTTAAAGACGGGAAGGGATTTGGCAGTTCTGATGAGAGGAGGAAGAGAGTTCCATAGAAATTCCCACTTTATATTGAGAAATATAAAGCATTCATGTGTTAACTATGTTGCAAGCCCATTGCTGCTTATGAATATTAACCCGATCGCATTATGGCTTCGAATGATTGGTTTTATTACGTTATTCCAGTTTCCTCACGACGTTTTCCTTCACCGTTTCGAGCACGGTTTTACGTGCACACACTTTTTGCCGAATTGAAACTCGGGGTACATCTCACTAGGTACACTAGGTAGGTTTATTTATATATATATCATTGAAATGGAAAAGTGAATGGCCCACCTGTTGTTAAGTGGTAAACATCGCCTAAAACAAGTAAGCTTCGTAGGTCATGTACCTTAGCAATAAAACCGCTAATTGTATAAGTACATTGACGACCTCCGTGGCGCAGTGGGCGAATAGCCGGCTGAGACGCAGGAGGTAGCGGGTTCGATATCCACCGCGGAACAAATGTTTGTATGATTTACAGATATTTGTTCCGGGTCTGGATGTTTTTCTATATATTATGAGTATGTATTTACAAAAAAAAAGTACATAAGTATTCTATCAGTTATCTGGTTCCCATAGTACAAGCTCTGCTTAGTTTGGGGCTAGATAGCAGTGTGTGAAATGACCAGCCAAATTTATTTATTTTATTCATTAAAATATTTTCTATCTATGAGTATCAATTAATATATATTTTATGTAAATAGTATAAGTATGTATGCAGTAGGTTAGGTACACCATTACACCCCAGGTAATATCCACACAGTCCATTCCATCCAAAGGCTATCTGGTAGTGATCACTATTAGCGATAAAACCACCATAAAGTGTTTTCTATCTATTTTAATGCAACAAAAGACAGGTGGTCTGGAAAGTCAAAGTCAAATATTTTTATTCATTAAAATCACAAGGATCACTTTGAAACGTCAATTTTACTGTCTGTTCCTTCGCGACCAAGCCAGGAAAGAAAGGCGAGAAACAAGGCTGGTTGTTTTTTTAATGATCCTTTTACAATACATAATACAGAAAATAAATTACGTCTAAATTGTAACATTTTGAACGAGTTGGAGCAATTTCAATCCCAAGCTTCTCTATCATCTAAATAATCTGTTATTTTATAGTAGGCTCTTTTATAAAGATTTTGTTTAATTAAGTTTTTAAATTGGTAATTGTCAATTTTTGTACATCCTTTGGGAGTTTGTTATAAAAACGTACACCTTGCCCTTTAAACGATTTACTAACTTTATGGAGTCTACAAGTGGCAACAGCGAGTTTATCTTTATTTCTAGTATTAAAATTATGATTATCGCTATTTTTCTTAAACAAATTAATATTTTTGTGTAATGTTTGTTACATTAGATTTTCATAGATGTATTGACAAGGGAATGTCATAATATTTCTTTCTTTAAACTTATTGCGTAATGATTCTCTGGGGCCCATATTATAAATTGCACGAACAGCCCTCTTCTGCAGCGGAAGAGATCGTTTTCAGCGATAATACCACTATTTGTATATCTACGTATCTGGTCATTTGTTTTTTAAATTGTTTCTTAATTTAAGTGTGATGTACAATAATGAGTTATCTATCTATTTTGTCCAATTGACTGCATAAGCGTTCTACGTACATTATTCCCAGACCGACTAGCTATTTTAAACAATTAGGCAATGAATAACGTGTAAATTACAATAAACATTATTCGTAAATGATAGTTGACACCACTGAAGAGCTATTAGTACCCAAATCAGGAGCTGTTCGTAAATACGGTACCGCTAAATGCGGAACTTTGCAAATGATGCGGTTTCAAACCAATCCCGCAAATTTGAATCTGTTGCTCGTTTTGCGATGGTAGGTTTGGAGTTATTATAATCTGCATTGGATTTATATTTATGTTAAATAGTGAGTGAATAGTCTGCTTAGACGCTGGAAGTTGAGGGTTCGATTCCCGTCATGGAAAGTATGTTTGTATTGAAAGCGAGCTTAGTAGCAAAACACTTTGTTCCTTTTCAAGTCTTCATTTATTCAGTTCAGTAATTTCTTGATGACAAATATACTTTGTAACACGATGTCAAATAGACGAGCAAGGAAGAAAACGACGTTAATTATTCGCAAGGTTGTAAAAAATATCGTTCGTCAACAGTCGAAAATCCGTTGAGTTACTAAATAAAACCATTTACCATTAAATAAATTTCAAAAATATAATGTAAAAGATAAAGAAAATAAATAATACTTGATTTTTTAAACAAGGTACCTTAGATGCCAATTTTAATTATAGATTACTTCCGTCAATATGGTATTGTTATTAAATTAGTAAAATAATAAATCAAATATTAAATAGTAGGTAGCAATATATTATTATAAATCACAGAGATTATTTTTAGGAAAGCTAACATTATGATCTAGATATATTTGTTCCGGGCATGAGTGTTTTTCTATATAAATTATATATATTGCTGGACATTTCACACAGCGCTATCTAGCACAAAACTAAGCAGAGCTTGTACTAATGTACTATGGGAACCAGATAACTGATAGAATACTTACATACACTTTTTTTTGTAAATACATACTTATAATATAATTGAGAAACAACCAGACCTGGAACAAATATCTGTTGATCGTGCAAAAATTTGTTTCGAATTGAACCCGCTACCTCCTGCGTCTCAGCCGGCTATTCGCCCACTGCACCACAGAGGTCGTCCATATTTACGTTAAATACATATCTACAAAAAAACAGACTAGTTTTCTATCAGTTATATAGTTTTCATGATACAAGCTTGGCTTAGTTTTGGCTAGATAGAACTGTGTGAAATGTTCAGCACTTTGACATAAATTTTTGACGTAACTGAGTAACTCAGTTAGACCTAAATGTCAAATACGGTAGCTTGGTGACAAGATATTTAAGCGATGTACATGTTTTAGTATAATTTTATATACGCCTACTTTCTATTGTAGTATCAACTAGCTATCCCGCCGAACTTCGTACCGCCTTGACATGAATATGACGCGAGCTGTCAATGTGCGTCACTCGCTGCATCTACTCGTATGTATGAGAAAATGAATTATCTTCATTATTTCGTTTTGCGTGAATTTTTCCGATATTTTAATAGTTATTCTGCTATTCGGGGTGGACACAAATCCAACAAATCAAAAACTATCAAAATCGGTCAAGCACTTCTCGAGTTATAAGTGTTCGAACAAACCCGACTTTGTTTTACATATTAAGAAGATTATGTAGCATTAAAATATTTTATAAAGGCAGTTTTATACCCTTCAATTGCTATCACCTGTATGCCTCAAGTTGATGGATGCAGGGCAACGCATCGTAGGGCACATTGCTCACGTGCGTGACCTACGAGGCAATTCTCGATAAAAGCGATGGTTACCACTTAACATCAGGTGGGCCATGAACTTGCCCATCTCCAAGAAGTATAAAAAATATTAGATATGATTTAATTAATAGTTATTAAATTTCACATAAAAATCATCAACAAGTCTTTCAAGTTTTTCAGAAGAAGTGAGAAGACACGTGATCACTGATTTACTTTTAATTTTTAAGTTGTAATGTGATAACTTAAAATTATTCTCAAGAGTATAGAAAAATAAACAGAAAAAAGAGGAATTTTCTAATAAAAGTTTTACAACTTCAAAGAAGAGATCGTAACCCACACTACGAGTATTACACTAATATTATAAATGCGAAAGTTTGGATGTTTGTTTCTTTATTTGTTTGTTTATTACTCAATCACGTCAAAACGGCTTAACCGATTTCGATGAAATTTTGTATGTACGTAGATAATAACCTGGATTACCACATATGTTACTTTTTATCCTATAAATCAGTTCCCATGGGAGAAAAACGGGATATCAAAGTTCATATTATATGTTATTTTGAACCCCAGAACCACGCGGGCGAAGCCGCTGGCAACATCACTTACAATTATAAAAAACATTTTAAAATTCTATTGAAATATTTTGATATCTACAAAGCTGTCAAAGTATGAAAAACCATATTTCATTTGGCAATTTCAACAATCTCAGTAGACTAAAATTTCAATTTAATATAAAAATAAAATGCGTAAAATTTTATCAAAAGCTTTATTGGGGAGTTTCGGCCGAAACTCTGAATGTTATTGGTCATCCAACTGTGCACAAACGTAAACACCCCCGCCCGCCTTTAATTTGCATGTCTTAATAAGGCTGTCAAAAGTATTACGAATTTATTAATTCACTACAGTAACAAGCACGAATGGACAGACAGGACATGTATATACGATATACGTGCTAGCCATACGTAACTTTTTATAATTATTATAATGTAGAAATAATTATTATAATAGCGGCGCAAATATGGAAGTCTCGATAGAGCTTACGTATTTGAGCCATTTGGGGTCGAGACTCTAGGTTCATGGGGTACCGGGGCCATCGCGTTTTCAAAATTATTTCTGGACGTCTGATCAAAGAGACATTTGATCTGATTTGGCACTTATCTGGGTCAACGCATAAGCATTGGAATTCAACGGGGCAATGTCGTCAATGTAAATGCAATGTGTCTTAGGAACACTTCCGTCTGGCAGTGATCTGGAGCAGTTGAGCTATCTATAGATCGTTTGCAACGGTCTTTAGATGATTCAACTGTTTTTTCTGTATTTTATTGATCGAGCGAAGCGAGATCTCTAAATCAACTCGGCGTTGTATGTATGTATGTTTGTTTGTCCGAGGATAACTTTTGAAGCGTTGATCCGATCATCGTGAAATTTGATACATAGGTAGGTTTTGGTGTGACTAAATGAGCTAATGAGCTGAAAATGTGGGGGGGGAGGGTTGTTCAGATTTCAGATATTGGGGTTCAAGAAGGGCACAAAAAATTAAAATGAGACTATTAGTTATTTTTAGTAAAGTTTTGTAGTTTTTGAGTTATTAGCCATAATAAAAACGAAACTTTGACAAAATTCACAGAGTACACCAGTGACCCCACAATGCTGTATTTTGGTATGCGTGTAGCTTAAGTATCCAGAATAACTGCAATTTGTACTCCAAAATAAAACCAAATTACATGAACTCCCGTTACCTGTTATTTAAATTAAACTGTAGGTCAAGTTAGTTTTTATTTATTTCGTCAAATATTCATATAGTCAAAGTCAAAGATTACGAATAATATTTTTTTTTGTTTTTATTTTAGACTCGCGAGATCTTAGTTTGGGGCAAACCACTAGTTATAAATAATTATGTATTATTTCTGTTATTAGAATTAATATACTGTTTAAAATATACTGTATAATATACTGTAAATATGTGTATATAAAATATATTAGAAAAAATATACTGTAGATATGTAATTATGTCTTTCACGCGGATTGACTGGACAGGTATAACATTTTATTTCTACTTGAAATCGGTCCTAGATGACTTTCGCCTTGAGTAGACGAAAGCTTATGTCTGAATTACTGACTAAAACTAAAATCTCACGGGGTTCCCTTTATACGGCATTCATTGGGCTGCGGAGATGCGTTTCCATGGCCCCCACGACGTTTGCATCTTGAGCTCTACCTTGGTGGGCGATACTCGTCCGCGCGCGCCATCTTGTGGCTTTTTAATAGTAGGTGGCTTTTTAGTAGTCAAGCCTCTGTTAAGGCGGTCAAAGACTAAAAAGGTTTCTCTCTGACACCCTTTTCTCCTGTTGTAAATTGGGTTAGGTGCTAGGCAATGCTAGTCTACCTAAAATCTTGTCTCAAGCACTCTCGCGTTTTTCGCCCTTATTTGCACCTACGCAGTGTTCGAACGCAACCATGAATAGTTATTTTGGCAATTTATAACCTGAGTAATAAGAACTTTTTGGAAAATATTTCCAACTACAATTTCAGGAAAGTAATTCAAAAACTTAATTTAACTACCTACCTATTCGATGAGTTTATTCAAGTAAGAAATGTTGCAACTTGCCATCAGGCGCTCAAAGCCTCTTTAATTAATAGATGTCATAAAACCTCATAACGTTACATAAATACATTTTATGATGGGCACATTAACCTCGCGTTATGGAAAATGCGTTTGATACCAATTTAAATGAAGGCAGTTAAAAATTACCCTCAATTTATTTTTTTAAATTGGGTCAGTAAACGTACATTTTTAATTGAAGCGTCATCCTGATGTTGAATATTTAAAAGTAATGCAGACATTAAATCCAGCTATATTAACAGCGTTGCATACACTCGAAGCTACAGGTTGCGCCAATTATAAGGGCTTGCCAAATAAAAAGATAAAACATTTCAAAATCTAAATGTATCTAAATTCAAAACCTGATTTTAAACACAAATAGTGAACTCAAAAAGTAATAGGGCTTAAAGTTATAAGTTCGTGTGACGCCCATTAGTTCTCACATGACTTGAATAAATGTTTACCCACTTTGCCTACATTACTCAAATTGTGCTACCTGTATACATTTTAAATTTCATGAATTGAAACAACAACTCAACTCAACCTTCGTTCTTCCGAAGCTCTACAGCTTCGAACTCCCGTCCATAGTTCACAATTGTATGGTGACTTCTTCACAGTACAAGCTGTCAGACTGTGGAATGCTTTACGCTGCCGTCCATAAGGTCGTCCAAATCTCTTTCTATTTTCAAAGTCAAGGTATACAACTATTTTCTTTCGTTGTCTCGTAACTGCTAGTTAGTGTTTATGTTATTTATCCTCCATATGTAGTGTAGTTAATTTATATATTATTTGTATGTATTTAAGTTTATGTTTATTATCATACATAATCAATAGGTATATATATTATTTTATGGGTTCTGTTTATGTATGTTTATGCTTAACGGTACTCTTACACCGCCGTATTTTGATTTTTGTTTATCATGTCAATACAAAGGTTGTCTGGAAGAAATCGCTTGTAGCGATAAGACCGCCCATTGTACCGTTATTTATTGTTTATTTTCTTTGTTACTGTATTTTTGTTTGGTGTGCAAAAAAGAGTATTTCATTCATTCATTCTAATCACAGATTGGTAACGGCAGCATTGGTGACGTCTCGAGATATCTCTTGTTTCCTTTCTAACCATTAACTCAAAATCCGGTTTCGTCGGGATACTCACATACTCTGTCTTCTTTATAACATCCTTCAAAATCTTCTGTCTTCATGCTATCTTAAAGAACGTTTTTCTCTTCTTTTTCCACCTGATCGTCCTTCTCATTCTTCTCAACATATTTTACTCAAGACGCCTGAGCATAAAACTTCTTTCTTCACTAACTCTTTCACTGTGACGGCTATCCGCTTGTGGATCACTCTTCCAGTGGAAATCTGCAGGGCAGCCTCTATGGGAATCTTCAAATTTAAACTCTTTAAACACTTCATCTCGCTTCATGAAGCCCAACAAAATTGAGCACTAGGTACGTAGATATATTTTATATATTTCGTTTATGTAAGTGTATTAATAATATTATTAATTTTGTAAGTTTATTTTATGAAACTTAAGCTAAAGTTTTTTTTACGCTCTATTTTCTAGCATTACCACTTTCTCCACACTACGCAAAGGTTAGCTGGAAGAAAATGCTAATTAGCATTAAGTTCGCCTATGCATTATTTTTTTGTGCAATATAGTCAATATGATCTGACATTTAACATTGTAATATTTGAAACCACTTTATATGAACGCTATAAAATACTGAATAAGTAAGCTGAAGAAGCAGTGGGCGGGGCACACAGCTTGAAGAATTGACAGCCGTTGGGGCAGAAAGGTTCTAGAGTGGAAACCACGAACTGGAAAGCGTAGTGTAGAATGGCCCGCCCACTAGATGGAAACATGACCCGATAAAGATTACTAGGAGCCGTTGGTTGCAGGTCCCACAAGATCGGTCGCTCAAGAAATCTATGGGGGAGGCCTACGTTCAGAATTGGACGTACGATGGTGATGAGTAGCTGCAAAGGATTTGGCAAGGGGATGCATGAACCTCTTCAATATAACTCGTTTATTTATTATAACTATGCATGCACAATTAACCTAGTATGCATCAAAGCTAAAGTTTAAACTATTGTTAAAAACATGCTTGGTTTTAACCTCTCTTGTTTCTCTACAACTATGAGAGTTGTTACAATACAATACAAAATTCAAGTTGAAGGTGAAACAACATTACCTGACGATGTCATCTTCCTAGCGGTATTTATTTACTATTTAAGTATTTTATCTGTTAATATAGTTTGTATTTTAAGTATTAGGATTAAAACTTTATCATATTTTTTATTATACTTAAAAATATATGTGTAAATGTATCTTCCAAAGTAGGTACACTGCACTCCGTCCAAAGGTTGCCTGGATGAGATCGCTTTCAGCGATAAGGCCGCCCATTGTATTGCCTAGTACTTACTTTTGTATAGTTTCTGTTAATTTGGTAATTCAATTAAGAGTTATCTATCTAATAGAAAGCGCTATATGTTATAAACTCTAGTGTACAAGTCAATCGGTTTCAAGCTATTTTCACCTTAATGTTAACGTTTTTAAGACTTAATTATCATTGTAATTCGATATCCAACGACCTCTGTGGCGCAGTGGGTGAATAGCCGGCTGTGACGCAGCAGGTTGCGGGTTCAATTCCCGCCGCGGAGCAAATGTTTGAACGATCTACAGATATTTGTTTCGGGTCTATATATTTTTCTATATATTAGAAGTATCTATGTATTTACAAAAAAAAAATTATATAAATATTCTATCAGTTATAGGCTAGATAGCGTTGTGTGTAATGTCCCGCAATATTTATTTATTTATTTATAGGTTCACAATATTTTTTTTAGTATGTTAACTTAAAAAAAATGCATTAATCAAATCTGTTGAAAAGTTTTGAAGTTAGAAGCCAAGAATGTACAAAATCTTCAAACTTATTCTCTTCATTTTGGGTCATCTTGCCTTCTCTGATAGAATCGAACACATTTATTTGACACACACAAAACGGAAATAATTAGACAGAGTTTAACAAACACAGTATAAGATAAAACTTAACTTAAACAGACATAAAGAGAGTATCTACCTAGTCAGGTACCAACTAGTTCCGCTCCGTGCAGTTAGTACCCAACATATTTTGTTAATGTTACAGCATCCATCCTCACAAACTCATACACAGCAATGCTGCTTAGCGGCAAAATAGATATGGGGATAATACTTTTTTTTGTGCGGCTTGCGATTGACCACGATCTCGCGCGATGGTATCCGATGATGCAGTCTACGATATACACGCTTTTCTAGAAAACGCCTATTCACTCGCAACCTGAAGGCGCCTTGAAGTACTTCCCCAGGCGAGCCCTTTCACTCGACTTCGACGTCAAATCTTCTTCTTCACGTCACTGGTTCCCATATTTACTCTTTTCTATAAACTTACTTCATAGTTTCCGTTAATGAACCTGCCTCTAAATGATTTAATCGTACCATTTATTCTCATGCAGTAGGAACCAATTACAGATGAAATTTATTTTCGTGGCTGCAAGCGACTCTTTCAACAAGTTGTGCAAGAGCAATGATCTCAATTCCTTCAGTACAAGTGCCACTTTAGCTAGACAGCGATTACGACAAAAAGCATCACGCGCCGTGTACTGTAATTCGTAAATTATACTTTCACAGTGTCGAGTACTGAGCGAAGGCTTTGCAGGGACATGTAATAATTTCACAATTGTTTCCAATAATATTTATTTTTAATACCATTGACGATGGATGGCAAAGCGTTATGACAGCTTTAATACGAGAGATCCAGTTGAAAGATTAATCGTATAGAAATACGAAAACTGAATAATTGCTTGATAACGGTCGTTTGAAAGAGATTGCTTTATGAGATAAGACCACGCACGGTACTAATTTAATTTATAGTTTTTTTAAGTATTAATACTATATGAAATATAATAAAGATTGCTAGGAAGCCTTTGGGTGAAGTCCGCTCCAAATCCGTCACTCTGAGAATCAAAGGGGAGGCCTGTTTGTTAAGTAGGTAATGCCCCATTAATGATTAAGATAATTATGAAAGAATACAAACAATTGTTTTCTTATTTGTAGCTTTGTCAAGACGGAACGGTTTTATCTGGCATAGTGAATTATTATATGAACTTTAAAGGGTCGTCTGCCAAAAATGAGTCGTTCTTATTTCAAAAATTCCTAATTTGTGTCATGAAACATGAACCTTTGTTAATTTCTATAGGAACCAAAAAACTCGGTGTGCTCAATAGGACAAAGCAGTACTTCAGTGCGGGGCAAATACTGCTTCTCTATAAGGCGCAAGTACGGCCCCACATGGAGTACTGCTGTCATATATGGGCAGGAGCACCTGGATATCACCTAGGGTCGTTTGATTCTGTTCAAAGACGAGCTGTGAGAATTGTTGACGATCCCATTCTCACAAGCGGTATTGAGCCCTTAAGTCTCAGGAGAGATTTTGCCTCCCTGGGTGTGTTCTACCGCTTGTATAGCGGGTTGTATTCTGAGGAGTTGTTTGATATGGTGCCTGCAGGTTCCTTTTATCATCGCACTGCTCGCCATCGGCAGGGAATCCATCCACACACCTTGGAGACTATGTAGTTGCGTACGGTGAGGTTACAAAGGAATTTCCTTCCGCGAACGCTTCATTTATGGAATGGTCTCCCTGCCAAGGTTTTCCTCAGGGACTACAGTATGGGGTTCTTCAAAAAGGGCGTTTTGAAAATTGTTAAGGGTTAGCAACGCGCGACTAATACTTTTGGTGTTACAAACGTCCATAGGCTACGGTAATCACTTACCATCAGGTGGGCCGTATGCTTGTATGAAACCTTAGTAGTATAAAAAAACTTTATAGTATATTATAGCGATAAATTGCAAGACTAAACTGAATTGAAGACGAACATAAACGACATAGTGCGTTTGCAATAAGCGTAAATGTAGTAAGTAGTATGAAATAATAGTACAAATATATACAATGCAAGCCTATAATAACAGAAAAAATATATAATAATTTACAACAGAATACAGAAGAAACAGTTGAATCATCTAAAGAGCGTTGCAAACGATCTATATATAGTCCAAGTGCTCCAGATCACCAGGCGGATGTGTCCCAAAACACTGGCTGCATTGCCCCGCTGAATTGCAATGCTTATGCGTTGACCCATATAAGCGCCAATTCTTGGATCACACGTCGCTTCGACCAGACGCCCAGAAATAATTTTAAAAAACGTGATGGGCCCCGGTACTCAGGGCATATATTATTGTGTATCAGTTCATGGATATTCCTAGAACTTTTGGTAATATGAATATTAATATATCTTTACAATAAAATAAATACTAGTTTACAGTACTACCCAATGCCTAGCTTCAAATGCAAATTTATGGTCAAAAGTTGGTTGCTAGGTTTGAACTACCTTGAAACTGAGAGTCTGTTAATCATACTATCATAAGTTATGTATGATAAGTTAACACACAACATACTCACCCATTTATACGTACACACAAACTGACACCGTTATATACACTCACACCACACACCTTCTCTCAAACACTCCCACCCACATCCTTTCACACATACACTCACCATATATATATCCTCGCATGCATATGACACACACTCGCGCACTCAAACTCACACACACACATTCAAATCTCACAACCAACATATTCCCACACTCACACATACATTCACTGATCATTCCATTATGAAGCATAGTCCGGAGGGAGGTATAGGTATGCCATCATACAGGTCAATCCTAGTTTGGGTACCTATGTTTTCCATCCTGAATTGTATTATACCTAGTAAACCATTGTAATTTTTGTTTGTGAAATTTTGAAGTTTGTTGTTGAATAAATAATTGATTTATTTATTTATTTTATTTAATTCGTAGCACTTACTACGAGCAATATTATCACATTGCTGTACGGTGCTACAAAATTGTCGTAGCACTTGCTACGAAATTAACGTAGCTCATGAGTTGCTGAGGCGTAATCAATTTTAAGATAATCATTAGATCATAGTATGAATCCGCAAACACACGGAACACACATGCTAGTCTAAGAAATAAACACAAAAATGCATTTAATACATAGGCCTTTTTACAATATTCATATTGTTGAGATTTTCGAGTAGAGCCCATTCACCGGATAGTGAAGCGTAAGATGGCAATCACTAGATGGAATGACGACTTAATAAATGTTGCTGGGAGCCGTTGGGTGGATGCCACACAAGATTGGTCGCTCTAGAAATGTATAGGAAAGTAAGTATTATTTGCTATAGGGGAAGCTTAGGTTTAGTAGTGTATATCTTAGGCTAGAATGATTGGGGTATCATGGTCAGAATTCCGTAACGATCAGTCCATACTTCAAGAACTCGGCATCAAGCAGCGTCTTTCTTCCACGGTACAATATCGCATCCTCACCTTCTTTGGACACGTGTCGTGCCGCGGGGAACTCTCCATTCAACACTTGGCGGTGCAGGGGAAGGTTGACGGCAAAAGAGCGCGTGGCAGATCGCCTATGACAGGGTTTCTCAAAGTACGCAAACCCCTAGGAGTTCGCCATTCGACGGCAGGGGGCTTGCGACAAGATTTACGTAATGGTGGTTTAATGACTGGCAGGCACGTGCGGCACACATGGTGGCGTGGCGCGCGCGCGACTGAATTCGTCGCTCGTTCTCTTTTTACTTGATACCGAGTCAGAATTAAGGTTAAAATTGTCCAAATTACTCCTAAAGTGACTCCATTTGCGACAAGAAACAAGCATATCCATCACATTAATATTAAAATATATTTCTTTTGGCACTTTATACCTTTTATTGTTACCTTTTATTGAAATAAAAATCTTATGTTCTTCAACAGTCAATTTTATTATTTTCTTTGTTTTCTTTTTAATTAAATCCACCCTGGATTTAATTAGTTAGTTAATGGGTTCGCTGTCACCTGGAAGCTTTAACCGGGGTTCGTGGAGCCGAAAGTTTGAGAAACCTTGGCCTATGAGATGGACTGATCAAATAAATGCTGCCATAGATGTGCGAGAAGAGTGGCGAAGGGTAGTTAAACGCTACCCTGACATGATGTCCACGACCACTCTGCCAAGAGTGCTACGACTAAGAAGAAGAAGAATCCTAGGCTAATATGATGATGATAATGATGATTGTTTTCACACATGACGTATTAAGTAAGTTAAAGAAATAACTGAATCTGGACTGGATAGATCTTCATTTGATCACAATCTCACCTGATGGTAAGCGATGATGTGGTCTAAGATGAAAAACGAATATCTAGAAGAAACCTTTTCACTCTTACATTATAAAGACCCAGATTGTATTCTTTACGAAAAACAGACGATTAAAATAACCATTAAATTAAATATCTACGTCCTTATCAAACACTCGTAAAAGTACTAATTTCCGCTGAGAAAAGTAATTTTAAATATTAGTTGTTTTCTTTAGCGAAGCTTATAATTTATCTCGTGTAATAAAGAGAAAAGCAAACAACTCTGATTAATGAGATTATGTTTGCGGCAAATATTTGTATTTTATTACAAGCTTTTTATGAACTTGTAATGTATGTATGTTTATTTTACTTAGAAAACTTTCGTGATTTATTTCAAGCATTATTATAAATTCGGGATTTGTCACTTATCATCTTATCGGTGTTTCGACCGACAATGTTTCGGTTCAATTCGTGAACCTTCATCAGGGTGAGTGACTCGCCTCACACTGCGCACCGCAGCCCTCTGCGCACGAGTAGACGGGCGCGGTGGTGGGGATTGAGTCAGCGATGGCCCAGCGCGTTGACAGGATGCATCATCATCATTATCATCACTGTTACTCTCTTCGGTAGTTCTCGATACAGGCAAACACACAACACTAACTATGTATCTACCAGGTTCATTCTCTCTTCTGTCGCTTGCATGATGAAGACATGGCCTCCAGGCTAGCGGTAGAACCCATCCTCTATCTCTGTTAAAGTTCGGCACACGACTTATTTCTATCACCTCTCGGATCTGGCGAGGAACGAAGAACTTCTCTCTCGCTAAGACCCGGGCCTTGTTGAATCGTATGTGCGTCGAATCAGAATCTAGGGCATGTTCCGCTACTGCAGAACTGTTGGAGTTGACATTGCACGTATGTGTTCAGTCAACGTGTTTGGGTTCACGAATTGAACAGAAACATTATCGGTCGAAACACCGATAAGACGGTACGTGATAAATCCCGTATTTATAATAATGTATGTATGTTTGTCCGGGTCGAATGTTGCAACTGAATTTTAAACCCGTTTTCCATTACCGATTGAGTTGAAATTTGGAATACGAGTACATGTGTAACTTCGGTGACACTGCAATAATATGGTACCATGGAGGTGGTCTCATGATGGAGACGGATGCTAGACAACTGAACTTATGAATGGATTATAGTGGGCTACTAGTGTTTGGGCTCATTTGAATCTGCTTGCGGTTCCGATTATGAATTTTATAAAAGCTTGTTTTGAAAAAGTAATTGTTCCACAAAAAACTTATTTATTTTAGAACAATACTGTACACAATTTTAATAACAAGTATACCTACGGATAAAGTGTACTAAGTCCATAATGTTTCAAAACTTTAACATCAGATTTTACCTCACTATAAACTTTTCATCAATGGCAAATCAATTTAAAATCAGTTCTTGTGGTGCACATAATAATAATTATTCGAAAAGAAACTAAATCACACTAATATGTGAAATGTGAAAGTTTGGATGTTTGTTTATTTGTTTGTTTATTAACACTGTCGCTGCTGAACCGGTTTTGATAAAATTTAGTGTGTTGATAGACCTGGATTCAAACATAGGCTACTTTTTGTTGACCAACAACGCGTACGGAGCCGCTGGCAGAAGCTAATAAAAATGTTCATCGGGCGTAAATAAGGCCAAAAATTAAGAAAGTAAGAAGTTTATTTTAACAAATCATTTACGTAGGTATTTGTTCAAAAAGATAGATAATAATGTAGTACAAAGCCTGATCCAAAATCGTCCTATCTTAGCGTTGATGTTTTAAATGTCGAAACTTAGATATTTTTTTGATAATTATGGGCCTGAATCGTCACATAAGAATTTCTAACTCGTCATTTCACGCTGACACTAAAAGCGACTTCCGCAATGATGAGTAATCGTGTTTAGCAGCCAAATATGATTAAAGGAGTTGTCAAATCATACCAATACGTCAAATTTAAATATGTTTAGTCACTAAATACGTTTAGAGATCGTTGTGCAAGCCGGTCTTAAGTTCTGGGTATTTATTTTTGTTGTTTTTTTTAACGAACTAAGAAGTAACCTTTTAGAATATAGAAATACGCGATTAGTTGAATAATTATTAGTCACCTCTGGGACGGATCAGCGAAGTACCAGCTAGAGGCTCTAGATTCAATTGAGAGAAGAGCCAAGAAGCTCATTTGCAATGACGAGTTAGCAAATGCAAGGCTCCACAGCCTCGAGCATCGCCGAAAGGTTCCAAGCCTTTCGGTTTATACATTTCGGAGAGTGTGCTGCGGAGCTTTTCAACCTGATCCCACCATCCCCATTCTATGATCGGACAACCAGACGTTCCACGATGCGCCACCGCTACATGGTAGACATACCTCCCATACGCACAAAGCGGTACTCTGCCATCTTTATTATGCGAACCGCCAAGGAGTGGAACGCCTTACCTGAGTCTGTGTTTCCTGATAACTACAACCTAGGGATCTTCAAGTCAAGAGTGAATAGGTTTCTTCGAGGCAAGCGTGTACCATCGTAGACTGCATCATCGCTTACCATCAGGCGAGATCGTGGTCAAACGCTAGCCTATTATTTATAAAATAAATACAAAAAATTACAAAAAATCCCACAAAGTCTCAAAATACACAAATACCAATTTATTCAAGATAATTTGGCGTTTTCATAGATAGATAAATCGGTAACGCTTTATTGCACATCACACTTAAAATATAAAAACAAATAACAATACACGCAGAAATACGAATAAAAAGTGGTGCTCTTATCGTTAAAAGCGATATTTTCCAGACAACCTTTGGTAGGATTGAATTTCATGAGAACGTTATACGACGGTAGTTTTTAATCAAAATAATTGAATAAACAGTGCATAAGCAAAATAAATAAATCTATATAAGTACTCATCAATGGATTAGGTAAAGGTTCGTCACCTTAGAGTCGGGTTTCGCTTGCACCAGTAATGCAAGAGTCAATTTATTCCTTTTGACAAGAGAAATAGTCAAACAACTTTGATCTGAATAATTTTGAACTTTATTAACGAACAGTTAAACATTATTTTCTCTAACTCAGTCTATTCTGTAACAAAGTTTCAAATTAGAAATAGAAATAGAAATATATTTATTGTGACCATAAAAGTTACATAGATGAGTTGTGTCCCTGTTTCCCAGAAAAGCGTAAGCTGTGGCCTAGGAAACAGTTCACTCCTGAATGACATGCTATAAATATTACAGTCTAGTACATGAAAAACGAAATAACAAAACAATCAAAGATATGTGATGCCGGAGCGCACATGTTTACATGTATGCGAATGCACCAGTGTATAAGTGAGTATATGCGTGGGTCATGTGCGTGTGTATGTGGGTATTTTGTTTGCGTACGTGTTTTTTGTAAGGGTGGGTTTTTTTGTGTGTATGTGTGTGTGTGTGTGAGTGAGTGTGTATGTGTGTGTGTGTGAGCGAATATGTGTGCGTATGCTCAAGTTTATTTAAGTAAGTCTTCTATACCGGCGTAATCAAATGTATCTAACCATTGCGTTAATATGCCTTTTAATTTGTGATTACTATCCTTATCCTTACTAATATTATAAATGCGAAAGTAACTCTGTCTGTCTGTCTGTCTGTCTGTTACCTTTTCACGCCTAAACCGCTGAACCGATTTTGATGAATTTTGGTATAGAGATAGATGGAACCTTGGGAAAGGACATAGGGTACTTTTTATCCAGATCCCGATCCCGATCCCGGAATTATACGGGTGGAAACGCAGAGTGCAGTTGTGTATCGTATATCCCTACTAAATGAATTTTGGTATAGAGATAGATGGAACCTTGGAAAAGGACAAAGGCAACCTTTTATCCCGATCCCGATCCCGATCCCGTAATTATGCGAGTGATAGATAACGCAGGGTGCAGTTATGTATCGTATATGCCTACTAAATGAATTTTGGTATAGAGATAGATGGAACCTTGGGGAAAGACATAGACAGTCTGTCTGTTTCGTTTTCACGCCTAAACCGCTGAACCGATTTTGATGAATTTTGGTATAGAGATAGATGGAACCTTGGGAAAGGACATCTTTACTTTTTATCCCGATCCCGATCCCGGAATTATGCGGGTGAAAACGCGGGGTGCAGTTATGTATCGCATAATTCAAATACTCCTAGCCAGCTTTTAGAATACTTTCTGCCTGACATGTCCATCAGGCCCATCGGCCTATACACTATGAATGTGTGAGTGTGACGATGCATGGTGTGGTGTGGCGGGGCTGGCGGGCGCGGGCACGCTGCGCGGCGCGGCGGCAAAGACGTGCGGGGGACGCGGATGGCTCGGTGGGAGGAGTGTAGATCACAAAGTATGCTTACCCGAACGGGCAGACACGTGAGGGCAGACGTCGTTGGCGGACGCATGCGATATCTACAATTTTGAGCTGCAACGTATTCGCTTTCTTTACGTTTTCATTGGTGTTTAGGGTTTCTTGGATAAGCATTTTGTGTTATTTACTTAGTTGTTTTGGTTGTTATTATTAGTTTAGCATAAGTTAGTAGTAGGTAGAATTATAGTTAATAGGTAAAATAAATACTTTAATTCATTTTTTAGGATAGGTATAAAATTGTAGTAGATTAGTAGGCAGGTTTTTTTAAATTTTTTCACATTTAGTAAGTAGTTACGGTACCTAAGAAGGTCAGCATAGTTTTTATTGAGTATTAATAGGTAAGTAATGTTGTTTTGTGAATAAAATAGTTCCAGTAGTTTCGCATATAATTTTATCGATTCATTTTGTTTTTATTCCATGTGGATAAAATAGTTCCAGTAGTTTCGCATATAATTTTATCGATTCATTTTGTTTTTATTCCATGTGGATAGTATATTTTTTTTAACATTTAGTTTTAGTTTAGCAATTCGTTTTGTTTTTGTTTTATTTCATGCAATGTGTATAAGTACCTACCTTAAGTATAGTTTCGTACTCAGTACCTTTAACTAAATTTTTTTGTCAGCTAAAGAATTTTTTTTTGCATAAGTACTTACCTGTTTTTATTACTTTAGGTAGGTAACTGGTTAAGTAATATGCCTCGCAAGCGTAAATCTAATTTAGCGCGTAGCTCTAAAAGAGCTCGAACTGCGCAAGTAGCTAGATCCCAAGAATCTGAGGAGCAGACTCAGGCCCGGCAGATTTTAGATGCTGAGCGACACGCAACGCAAAGAGCTGCCGAGACCTATGAACAAACTCAGGCCCGGCAGATTTTAGATGCTGAGCGACACGCAACGCAAAGAGCTGCCGAGACCTATGAACAGACTCAGGCCCGGCAGATTTTAGATGCTGAGCGACACGCAACGCAAAGAGCTGCCGAGACCTATGAACAGACTCAGGCCCGGCAGATTTTAGATGCTGAGCGACACGCAACGCAAAGAGCTGCCGAGACCTATGAACAGACTCAGGCCCGGCAGATTTTAGATGCTGAGCGACACGCAACGCAAAGAGCTGCCGAGACCTATGAACAGACTCAGGCCCGGCAGATTTTAGATGCTGAGCGACACGCAACGCAAAGAGCTGCCGAGACCTATGAACAAACTCAGGCCCGGCAGATTTTAGATGCTGAGCGACACGCAACGCAAAGAGCTGCCGAGACCTATGAACAGACTCAGGCCCGGCAGATTTTAGATGCTGAGCGACACGCAACGCAAAGAGCTGCCGAGACCTATGAACAGACTCAGGCCCGGCAGATTTTAGATGCTGAGCGAGACGCAACGCAAAGAGCTGCCGAGACCTATGAACAAACTCAGGCCCGGCAGATTTTAGATGCTGAGCGACACGCAACGCAAAGAGCTGCCGAGACCTATGAACAGACTCAGGCCCGGCAGATTTTAGATGCTGAGCGACACGCAACGCAAAGAGCTGCCGAGACCTATGAACAGACTCAGGCCCGGCAGATTTTAGATGCTGAGCGACACGCAACGCAAAGAGCTGCCGAGACCTATGAACAAACTCAGGCCCGGCAGATTTTAGATGCTGAGCGACACGCAACGCAAAGAGCTGCCGAGACCTATGAACAAACTCAGGCCCGGCAGATTTTAGATGCTGAGCGACACGCAACGCAAAGAGCTGCCGAGACCTATGAACAGACTCAGGCCCGGCAGATTTTAGATGCTGAGCGACACGCAACGCAAAGAGCTACCGAGACCTATGAACAAACTCAGGCCCGGCAGATTTTAGATGCTGAGCGACACGCAACGCAAAGAGCTGCCGAGACCTATGAACAAACTCAGGCCCGGCAGATTTTAGATGCTGAGCGACACGCAACGCAAAGAGCTGCCGAGACCTATGAACAGACTCAGGCCCGGCAGATTTTAGATGCTGAGCGACACGCAACGCAAAGAGCTGCCGAAACCTATGAACAGACTCAGGCCCGGCAGATTATAGATGCTGAGCGACACGCAACGCAAAGAGCTGCCGAGACCTATGAACAGACTCAGGCCCGGCAGATTTTAGATGCTGAGCGACACGCATCATTGATAGCTGCAGAGATGCCAGAAGAATCCCAAAGACGACGTCTGTTAAATGCTGAACGGCAGTCAGAAAGGAGAAATGCGTTTACAATGTATACATGGGGAGCATTCCACAATGCTGCTTTTGATTATGACCCATCGATTGAGTATAATAACCATCGATTACTTCTCATAGGTGGAATGGATAAAAAATGTATACATTGTGAAGCACTCAAGTGGAAAGAAGAAACTCCGGGTATGTGTTGTTCTGGTGGCAAGGTTTCAATTCCAATACTTGGAGAACCAGAGGAACCATTGAAGTCTTTACTTTTAGGTGATAACAACGAATCGCGGCGTTTTTTAATCAAAATAAGGAAATATAATTCATGCTTTCAAATGACGTCATTTGGTGTAGAAAATGAGGTGGTTATGCCTGGGTTTTCATCTACTTTTACAATCCAAGGTCAAATCTATCATAGGATTGGTTCTTTGCTTCCTACAAATAATGAGCAACCAAAATTTTTACAGATTTATTTTATGGGAAATGAAAACGACGAGGTTGACCGCAGGTGTCAAAACATTCAATTAGTAGAAAAGGATATTGTCTTAAAGATTCAGAGAATGTTGCATGAACATAACCGCCTAATAAACACTTTCACAACAGCCTTAGAAAGAATGCCGGGAGATGATTATAAGTTGGTGATTCACCCAGATCGTACACCAAGTGGGGAACACGAAAGACGATATAATGCACCTTTAATAAATGAAGTCGCAGCCATGGTTTGTGGTGAACAGTTTGCTTCCCGTGATATAGTTTTACATGCCCGTGATAACACACTAACTAGGGTGCCGGATACATAAATTTTACGATGCGTTACAATATCCGCTAATATTTAGCAAAGGGCAAGAAGGGTATCACTTTCAAATTCCACAAGTCGATCCTGTAACTGGCCTGCCCTTGCCTAACAAAAAGGTATCATGTATGGACTTTTATGCCTTTCATATCATGATTAGAGAAAATGATTTTAATATTATATCACGATGCAGGCAACTGGCCAATCAGTTTTATGTTGATATGTACGTTAAGGTAGAAAGTGAACGATTACGATACATAACATTAAATCAAACTAAATTAAGAGCAGAAAATTATATCCACCTTCAAGACGCAGTAGCGAATGACGCTAATCTAAATCCAAATGATATTGGTAGAATGATAATTTTACCGTCTTCATTTGTAAATAGTCCGAGGTACTTACACGAATATACTCAGGATGCGTTTGCTTATGTACGTACATATGGTCGCCCTGACTTATTCGTTACGTTTACTTGCAACCCAGCATGGCCGGAAATAGTAAATGAATTAATGCCGGGTCAAAGCGCGATTGATAGGCATGATGTAGTCGCAAGAGTTTTTAGGTTGAAAGTTAAAAAACTTATGTCTGTTATTTCCAAAGGCAGAATATTTGGAGAAGTGATCTGCTTTATGTATTCCATAGAGTGGCAGAAGCGTGGCCTACCACATGTCCACATATTATTGTGGTTAAAAGACAAGTTGAGACCCGATCAAATTGATAATATTATCAGCGCAGAAATACCCGATCCAAGCACTGACAAGACACTTCATGATATTATAGTTAAAAACATGACTCATGGTCCATGTGGACCTGAAAATCCTCAGTGCCCTTGCATGAAAGATGGAAAATGCACAAAGAAATTTCCTCGCAAATTACACAAAGACACTGTCCACAGTGAAAACGGATACCCACTCTATCGTAGAAGAGCACCAGCAGACGGAGGTCGAACGGCATCTGTGAAACTACGAAATGGGAGTTACGTCACTATTGATAATAGTTGGGTGGTCCCTTATTCCGCTATTCTATTAAAAATATTTAACGCCCATATAAATGTTGAGGCTTGCAGTTCAGTGCGCGCTATCAAATATATCTGCAAATATATTAACAAAGGCAGTGACCAAGCTATTTTCAATTTTAGGAGCACAGAGCTTGCAAATCGCGTAAATGAAGTACATACATATCAATCTGGTCGTTATGTTAGCAGCAACGAAGCCGTGTGGCGGTTATTAGGGTTCCCGTTGCACGAAAGGCACCCCACCGTTACACATCTAAGTGTACACTTAGAGAACGGTGAACGAGTTTATTTTACAGAAGATAATTTCCACGAGCGACTATCTACTCGACCAAAAACCACCCTTACAGCTTTTTTTGAACTTTGCATAAGAGATGAGTTTGCAAGAACTCTTATGTATGCTGAGGTACCGAGATATTACACATGGGACGCAACCAGAAAAACTTGGAAACGCCGAATTCAAGGAACTTCGGTTCAGAACTGGCCTGGTGTCAAATCTGGAGATGCCTTAGGACGGGTTTACACAGTCCATGTTACTAACATGGAATGTTTTTGTTTAAGGATGCTTCTACACCATGTGCGTGGGCCAACCTCTTTCAATGATCTCAAAAAATACAACAATCAAGAATTTTCAACATTTCGAGAGGCATGTGAGGCAAGAGGATTATTGGAGGATGACAATCATTGGAATATAACACTGGAAGAGGCTGCACAATGTAGATCAGCGGCCAAGGTGAGAATGCTTTTTGCTATACTAATAGCGACATGTGGGCTTTCAAACCCTCAACAACTGTGGGAAAGGTACAAAATTCAAATGGCCGACGATATTTTACACAGAGTACAACATCATAATCCAAACGTTACATACAATGATTTCATTTTTAATGAAGCCCTAACAAAGATAGAAGACCAAGTCATAACTATAACTGGGAAAGATTTGTCAGATTTTGGGTTGAGCAGGCCGCAAAGAACTGGGGAAGTTTGCAGTGATATAATAAGAGAATTAAGTTACGATGCTGCTTCTTTACAACAACAAATAACTGAGTCTGTTCCGCGTCTAAACCCAGAACAAAGATTAGTTTTTGAGAATGTTGTGCAAAAAATCGAAAGTGGCGAAGGTGGTTTATTCTTTTTGGATGCGCCAGGAGGCACGGGTAAAACATTTCTTTTAAATTTACTTTTAGCCCAAATTCGTAAAGATAAAGGAGTTGCTGTTGCTGTAGCTTCTTCTGGAATAGCAGCTACGTTACTTAATGGTGGCCGAACGGCACATTCAGTACTTAAACTGCCATTGAACTTAGCTCATGAGGAAATGCCAGTTTGTAACATTACTAAAAATAGTGACCGTGGACGAATGTTACAGCAATGTAAGCTGTTGGTTTGGGATGAATGTACCATGTCCCACAAAAGAGCGATAGAAGCACTAGATCGGACCATAAAAGATATTAAGAGTAACCAAAGTATCATGGGTGGTATGGTGGTACTTTTAGCTGGCGATTTTAGACAGACTCTGCCGGTAATTACTAGAGGCACGCCGGCAGATGAAATAAATGCATGTTTAAAAGCGTCTCCATTATGGGTGCATGTAAAAATTTTTTGTCTGACTACAAATATGCGAGTACAACTGCACAGTGATACACAATTGGTGCAATATGCGGATGCTCTTCTGAAAATCGGAGAAGACCGTATGGAAACAAATAGTGACGGAATGATTACATTGAATCGTGAATTTTGTAATGTTGTCTGTAACATGGATGACTTAAAGAACAACGTCTATCCCGATCTTGCAACCAATATGAAGAACAGACAATGGCTGTGCGAAAGGGCAATTTTAGCACCGACAAACGAAGTAGTGGGGCAGATCAACGAACAAATCATGTCAGATGTGGAAGGTGATTTTGTTGAGTATCTGTCCGTAGACAATGTCATGGACACTGAGCAAGTGACATCGTTCCCTGTAGAATTTCTTAACTCCTTAGAATTATCGGGGGTGCCTTCCCATAAGTTGAGGCTAAAAGTAGGTGTCCCGGTCCTGTTGATGCGAAATCTTGACGCACCAAGAATGTGTAATGGCACACGTCTACAAATTACACACCTGGGACGCAATATTGTGAGAGCAATAATTATGACAGGAACAGCAAAGGGAGAAGAAGTGTTAATTCCCCGTATTCCAATAATCCCTACCGATTTGCCATTCCAATTCAAAAGAGTACAATTTCCCCTGAAAGCAGCATTCGCTATGACGATAAACAAAGCTCAAGGACAGACACTCAAAGTAGCTGGTGTTCATTTAGAAAAAAACTGTTTCTCCCATGGGCAACTGTATGTGGCGTGCTCACGAGTATCGAGTCCACAAAACCTACATGTTTTGACCAAAGAAGGAAAAACAAAAAATGTCGTATACAAAAACGTATTAAACTAAGTTAAGTCATGGATCAGGGTCAGGAAAAGTCTACCTATGTTAATCTCAATAATTCAATGTGCCGGCTTCATTAGAATCGTTTCATTATAGTTTCAGAGCCTATTCAGTCCAAACAAATTTACACGAAGTAGTAGTTCTACGCAGACGAAGTCGCGGGTAACAGCTAGTATTTAAATATATTAAGTTTAGAATCAAGCTTAGAATATAATCGAGATGCGTTATAGTTATATTGTCTACGAGCCAGAGAACTAAACAAATTGGGAATAGGGTAACGTTTAATTCTTCTTTCGGGTAAATTTAAAGTTGGAACCGTGAAGCGGTGATATCTACGAATGCACTGAAATAAGTATAATTTACGAACACTAAGGACTCTAAGTTTTTTATACAAGAGATTTGTAGGATATCTGTATGGCATGTACATCATTACTTTAAGAAGGGCTCTTTGGGCTCTTTCAACTTCCAACATGTATGTATGTTTTAGGGGCACCTCCCCATGAAGTAATGCAATAATTTATGACGCATTGCCCTAGTGCTTTATATGTTTTAATTAAGAGATTATCATCAGCTACAACTCTGAGATTTTTACATATATAAATAAGAGATCTTATTCTTTTCGCAGTGACAGTCAAATGCCCTTGCCATGTTAGCTTCTGATCGATAATAACTCCAAGATATTTAATAGATTATAATTAATTATAATAAATTGTACTCGCGGTACGTTGAATAAATCAATTTGGAAATTGACGAAGCTTTTCATTCCGTCACTGTACATTATAATATAGCATAAGACATAAATATTCCATTTATAATCTAGTATTTTCATTTCTATAGAATTCTAAAAGTTTATTTCAATAACATGTTTGGTTCATAAATCTTAGGTAAGCAACAGAAACATTAATAACGCACACGTCTCCGCTAAGCACTTCACCGTCATAACCTAGACCAGAGCTAGACCACTAAGCTTATGTGCACATTGCATCTAACGATACGACTTTTACTAGAGAAGGTAGGTTCTTTATACAAACCATGGGAGTAGAGCCGGTAGGACGAGTATACCGTAGACAGACAGTCTAATTGAATCGTTACATAATTTTAAATCCAAACCATGCTTCAAGTCGCGAGTGAATAGGTTTCTTCTAGGCAAGCGAGATCATGGCCTTTAAAGTATTAAAAAAAAAAAACTGAAGTTTGGACAAACTGGATTAATTACATCTACCAAATTGATTTGGTGTAAAAATCGTCCATGATAATATAGTTATACATACTTTACGTTTCAATTTATAATAATTTAGGCGTATTTTTTACATTAAAAATACAATACATAAAAAAACAATATAGCAATTTACATTGTCTATGAAAATAACAATGAACGGTTTTTTATATTAATATAATTTATTTATTTTGACAACGACCTCTGTGGCGCAGTGGGCGAATAGTCCGGAAGACGCAGGAGGTTTCGAGTTCGATTCCCGCCGTGGAACAAATATTGGCATGATCTACAGATATTTTTTCCAGGTTGTTCTCCATGTTTTGAATATATACGTATTCTATCAGTTATCTGTACTTCCCATAATACAAGCTCTGCTTAGTTTGGGGCTAGATAGCGCTGTGTGAAATGTCCCGCAGTATTTATTTATCAATATTTAATTCAAGTAACATTTGACTTATATTCAATTAAACACAAAAATAAAATACATTCTCCACAAAATGTGATCATAATATTGCGTTGTTCGTTTTTCCAATGACATTTGATTTATTTTGATTTAGATTTTAAAATTGCTGTAAATAATTTTTTTTATTACACATAGATCTTCTTTTGATAACAATCTCACCTTATGGTCTAAGATGAAGTAAGAAGATCAAGAAAAGATCCGGAATATAGGCGTCAAGAACAACAGACTTGTTTGCTAATCGTGTCGTATAAGTATGTTGATCAAATAACCTTACCTGTGCTGTTCATTGTTACACAGCTTTATTTGAAGATATATGTATTATCATACAGCTTTTTTTGTGTAGCTGACAACCGAAGCAATTTAAACCCAGTAACTGAGACTTTCTATTTCCATTCTATAACATCTTGTAAACCGGTCGTGTCGTATACTTTAAATATCTTTAAGACTAAGCCTGGATTCCCACGATCATTCCTAGACTTACCGACCAGACTTATGGAATACAGTCTTTGGAATAGCCTCGTGACAGCTTTATGAAGACATAGTGTGGACGTGCCGAAAGTATGTGGGATTGCGCTGAAATGAATCACATTTACTTCAACCCTGTATTCGGTGTTAAAATTAGTTGCATCCTTGCTAGATAATGTCATTTTTTGGGGTGCGCACTAACTTTTAAAAACAAAAAATCCTTCCAAAAGTTAATTCATAGATATGGTATCAAACCAAGAAAGGTTTCCTGGGGAAATATCCACTAAGCTGGTGTAGATCTCCCAAAACACAGGTTTTACCTAGGGTGGGAGCTAGTGAGCTTTTTTAATGGATTATTCATTCGGTAGGATATTTGCTAAAATTATAGCTTACTAGATGTATGCTTAATGAAATACATAAGATACCGTTGGATAGACGATGTCAAAGCTGACTTGCGGGAACTCAAAGTGTCCAGCTGGCTTGATACCGCCCTGGATGCTTGGCGCAGTCCTCACTCGGACAGACACACGCTTATAGGAGTAAGTAAGCATGCTAGGGTTTCCTGTATCGTGAGTATCAGAAACTGTGAGCTTAACAATATAATGCAAATATTTACCAATTTAAACAGGTACCCTGCCATGCAGGACGACCGGCAGTGTTGCCAGTGCACATAGGCTGAAAATCGACCGTAATTCATAAAAATATATATATTATTTTTATAATTCGCCCTTCCTTCTTATTGTAAAATTTAACTATGCCAAATCTCACATTCCTCTAAGCTTAAAAAGGGGTAAAAGCTTTTAAAATTAATAAATATGTATATCAAGTTGTTTATTTTATGAAATTAAGTTATATTGACCTTTAAGATGTCACTCACTGGAACTACTTAAAGAAACCTGCAAGCGTATATTAAATGTCGTGCAACTCGTGGAGCTGTAACATAAGTTGGCTATGATTCAATTCACGGTAGAATATGAATAGAAAAGCGGATAGTGAGTTATCCTTCTAATATTGGTTTAATCTGAAGTTTTCACGTTGAGAAATGTAATACGAAATGTCCCTGCAAAAATAATCAGTTTTTTGTTGAAAAATTACTTTTTCAAAACAAGCTTTTATACAATTCTTAATAAGAACCGCAAGCAGATTCAAATGAGCCCAAACACTAGTAGCCTACTATAATCTATTCAGAAGTTCCATTGTCTAGCATCCACCTCTATCCATGGTACTATATTATTGCATTGTCACCAAAGTTAAATATGTATTCCAAATTTAAATGCGTAAATAATGTTTCGTGTCTGTGCTATTGACCGTTGAGGAGTTCCTTCTTGGAAGCCAACCCTGAGTGCAGCAGCCATGACATAGTAGAACTTAGAACGGACTATCATAATTAAATGCGTATACTAAATTTCGTATCTGTGCTGTTGACCGTTGAAGAGTTCCTTCGTCTGGAGTCAATCCAGGGAGTAAAATCAGGTCATGCTTTCTATAAATATGCACTGTTCTCCAAAATAAGCGTGTGTTCCCAATTTCAGCTCAATCGGTTGAGGGGAACAGGTTTAAATTCAGTTGCAAGATTCCACCCGGACAAACATACATACATTGCAAGTTAATAAAAAGCTTGTAAAAATTAGTAACCGTATCACTGTATCACTAATGTTTCTAAGGGACATAAACATATACCATATCATTTGCTATTTTACTTATTTTTTATATTTTAGAGGGAACGTGTTTTTTACAGCAGAATGTGCTCTGTGTGGTACAGCAAAACACACATTAACTACAAAAAAACACATATTATGTACAGTAGTTTACACAAATATACAGAGCCAAAAAATAGTGTTTGAAAACCTCTAGACTTTAGTACTCTATTTTAATATAAGTGTAAGTGGGTAATTTTAATAATCGCTTCAATTATTTATTTGTTTTTAAATCTACCATCCCTGATATTTTATAGAATTTATAAAGGTAAGTATAATATGTAAAGGTAATAAATAATATAAAGTGAATTTATTTATTCTTTTGGTCTAAAAAAATATTACCATTATTTTTTTTCTACATAATATAAAACCCGCTGCGAGAAAAAAAAATGTCGAAAAATGTACCCTCTCTTTACAAGTCCTTAAGCTAGATTTTACGACATTTACAGCTAAATTCAATAATAAAATACTGTAAAAGCAACATTAAAATCGTCATCCCTAACGTGTAAACCCTTACTAATAAGCCTAGACTTGCTTTGGTATTGAATATCATTACTACAGTGAAACAACTGACAGGCGTCAATGTAGCTTCGGCATTAATCACACTAATATTAGAAATGCAAGAGTTTGGATGTTTATTTGTTACTCAATCACGGCAAAACGGCTGAACCGATTTCAAATAAATTTAATATGTTTTATACAACCTATGTAAGGTTGTAACCTGGATTAACACATAGGCTACTTTTTATCATATGAATCAGTTCTCATAGGATAATTATATAATTTTTACAAAAATCTAACAACCGGCTTCTAATTTACCTGGAATATTCACACTGAAAATAGTGGAATTGAGAACCTTTCTCTTTTTTTTTTACGGTGGGAAAATGCTTAACGCATGTCCTCCAACTCGGGGAGAGCTGAAGGGGTCTGTTGGACTCTCCGTAGAGCAACCAACGGCATACCGACTAAAAACCCACCGATCTTCCTTCAATCACCTCAGTGCCAGTGCATCATCGAACCGCCCATTGTGAGATGAGTGAGTCGATGCCGCACTAGCACCTGACAGGATCACGGGGTCCCGGGTGGATTCAACCGCGGCCCTGTGGGTGAATGTCCGCCTTAAGTGGACCCTTCGGACCCCCACTTGGGAGGGAGAGGAATGTCCTGGAATATTAAGGACACTCCCCGGCGTAGGAGGCCTGTGCGATGCGGAGTCGGGGCTCCCCGCACCCGAACACTGCTGGCCCCCATCGAGCGGAAGAAGGCGAAGAAACTGTCTTCGCCTTCTCCCGGTCCTTCTTCTACGGCGCGGCTCAGCGAGGGGGTCCTCCTCTCGTACACGTTCCGCAGCTTCCTTTTGTAGCATCACCTCCTCGCAGAAGGTGACTACGGCATCCCAGGCTCTGTCGCTGTCAAGTGCAGCCTCGACTATTCTCGGCAACGAGAGATCCTGGCCAACAACTACCACCAGTGCCTGTCGCTGTATTGCCCAAGCACCACAGACTTCCAGCGTGTGCTGCGCTGTGTCTTCATGGGCACCACAGTGATGGCACTCCGTCGTTGATTCCCTTCCGATTCGGCACAGGTATTTTGAGAAGCAACCATGCCCCGTCAGCACCTGTGTCAATCGGAAGGTCATCGAGCCATGCTCCCTGGCAAGCCACTCTTTTAAAAGCGGCCGAACTGCCCTAACCGTTTCAATGCCAGCGCTAGGCTGCGCCAGCCTTTCGAGCCACTCTTCAATGAGTACCTCGTGCAACTCGTCCCTTTTGCCCTCAATTTCTCTCAGGGCTGGTCTTTGCCCTCCCGCTACCTCCTGCTGGCGCCAGGAGTAAATGGATGCAAGGCAGCTGGCATCCAAGTCCCAAGACAGTGAGCCCGCCAATACGCATGCAGCTTCATATGAAACGGTGCAGTAGCCGCGTATCACTCTAACCGCCATTATCCTCTGCAGTCTTCGCAGAAGAGCTCTGTTACTGGTAGTTAGAGCGTCCACCCACACCGGCGCACCATACAATGCCATTGAACGAATGACCCCGGCAAAAAGATGGTGACAGGAGGCTCTCGGTCCACCAATATTCGGCAGGAGGCGCGCTAATGAGCCTGCCGAGCTTTGCACCTTTGAGACTAAACGTTTGAAATTCTCAGGAAAGTTCCAGGTGCTGTCCAGTGTTAACCCAAGATATTTCATATGTGGGGTCACCATGATCCACACACCATCCACCAAGACGTAGGCGCCAGCTGGTGGCCTATCACCTCTTCCGTGGAAGAGAATTGCCTCCGTCTTGTTGAGGGCCACCTTTAGCCCCAGCAATCGAATGCGACTGACCAAGAGGGTGGATCCTACTGACGTCAGATGTGCAACCTCTTCATAGCTGCTTCCCCGCGCGATAAAAAGTGTATCATCAGCATAGCAGATAATATGCGTACGGGGAAGCAGAGTACCACGCAGCACCCAATCATAGCCGCTGTTCCACAGCAAGGGGCCCATCACTGAGCCCTGTAGAACAACGGACGTCATGCGCCTGGCACAGACCCTACCCTTATTATCAAGATAGAGCACATCTCGCTCTCTGAGATAGTGCCCTATGAACCGACGGAGATAAAAAGGAACTGCATGGAATCGGAGTGCCTCATCGATGCATTCGTAGGGGATGCTGTTAAATGCATGGGCAATATCCAGGGATACCGCCAACACACGTTCCCCATGCGCAACAGCCACTTTGGAGATGTTCTTTAGGCGCAGCAAGGCATCAATCGTAGAGCGCCCGGATCGGAACCCAAACTGCTCCTCCGCTAAGTTAGGACCCACAGTCGCTAGGTGTTCATGGATGCGGGCTACCACAATCCGCTCAAGCAATTTACCCGCCTCGTCGAGAAGAACTATGGGTCTATAGCCAGATGGAGATTCAGCAGGGCGACCCTCCTTACGAAGCAAGCACAGCCGGCCATCTTTCCACAATTTTGGAAATCGCCCTGACTGCAGCCATGAGTTAAACAACAGTCGTGTTTCCAGGTGTTTTAAAGTAATTGCAAAGATACGGCCAGGCACACCATCAGGCCCAGGGGCTGTTTTTTTTGCTCTTAGGAGGACCGTGCGACCAAGCTCCCCCTCGTTGATTGGGGGAACCCCTCGTTAGAGGGATCCAGCGGTGGGTCAGGAGGGACCATGCGTGGTGGCTCGTGTGGCGGGCGGGCAGGAAACAGCCCTGTAACGACTTTTGCAAGGAGATGGGGCTGAAACGACTCGGTTGGAGGTGCCTGATTGGATAGTTTCTTCCTCACCATACGATAGGGGCGCCCCCAAAGGTCCCTGTTAAGGTCTTCAATAAATTCTTGCCAGGTATCAGATTTGGCTTTAAAGATTGCCAGTTGCAGGGACTTTTTAGTCTGGCTATAGGCTTCGTAGAGGCCAGATTCCTCGTCAGCAGTGTGGTTACGCCTTCTACGACAGCTTGTATACGCGCGTCGAGAGCGAACGCAGGCGGACCGGAGGGAGGAGATTTCATCCGACCACCAGTACACCTGCTTTCTTGTCGGCAACCTCCGCGCGCGAGGCATGGATGCATCACACACCACAGTTAATGCCTTTTGAAACTGTTCTGCTCTTGCGTCAACACTAAGGCGTGCTTCTGAGACAGGGAGCCAGCTCTGCACAAGTGCTGCCTCCTGTACCTGCTCTCTATCTAGGCGCCCCAAGCATCAGCGCGGAAAGGCTGCCGACTGGCCAGACGATATTTGTGCCACTCCAAGACCAGAGGAAGGTGCGACCTCGAACCTTATGTAGAGGTGGTCTGACAGGGTTTCCTCACCTTCTAGGACCCTCCAGTTGCACGTGCGGGTGGCAAGAGCAGGTGTAGAAAACGTAACGTCCACTATTGACCCCCATTCCACCTCACGCACGAGTTAGTGGAGCCTTGGTTGATAAGAACTAGGCCAGCTGTTGCCGCCCAGTCCGCAATCACTTCACCCCGTACGTTTGTTATAGGGCAACCCCAGGCTGTAGCCTTGGCATTGAGGTCCACCATCACAATCACCTGAGATGGGGACATCCTCTTGATGACACCGTCAAGCACCTGGAGGTACGCTTCCAGCTCAGAGAGGGCTCTCTTGGGGGAGAAATAAACCCCAACAAGGGTCACATTACCCCATGCAGCTGCGACATAGCCTGGGCCTTTCTCTTTCACTGAAAGGAGAAGGGATCGGACATTATTCGGTGAAAAAATCGCTACTAGGCCATCCGTAGCTCTGGCCCATTTGGGACTATCGGGGATACAGTATGGCTCAGCAGCAACGGCAACATCGATGGAGCACTCTGCCAGCACCTGTATAAATAAGCTTTGGGCACTGGCAGTGGTTTAGGTTTGTCTGAAGAAAGTTGCAATGCCGTGAACTATTCATATTAGTCAGACATTACAACCAACTCCATTGCATCTCTGCGAACGGTCTCAGGGGCAGTTTGTTGAGCTGTTCGGTGAGCTGGAACTATCTTACCCTTCGCAGCAGGGGGATTACATTTCCTGCCTCCCATCGTGTGACTAGCTGGGCGCTGCATGTCAGTGCAAACGGCGCATCAAGGTGTCAAAGTGCACGTGGCCGCTTTGTGCCCTTCTTTGCTACAGCGGAAGCAAAGCTCGCCGCGGTCTACCGTCGATTTACACTGCGGTCGGGTGTGACCAATGCCTAAGCAGCGGAAACACCGTAATGGAAGAAAGTCCAGTGCACTGACCTGAGCAGAACTCCAGCCCACCAAGAGCCTGCCCTTTGTGATGATGTTTTTCGCGCCAGAAACAGGACAATGGACAGTAGTAACGCCTACGCCCCCAGGCCCCAACCGAATCTCTCCGACTTTGATTTGCTCTGGGGAGCACTCCGCTTGTTTGGCTATCGCTGCAATAACGTCCACCTTACAGACGGAGTCATCTAGCCCAGAAATGCGCAAGTCCACGCACTTCACTGGACGGGCGACTCGTGCAATGTCCGCGAGAGTGGAACGTAGTTTCTCGGCGAGAAGATCTGCTTTGGGACCACTAGCAGTACCCGGGAGCTCAAACATTCTGGCCCCAGTAGCAGTCTGTCTCGATTTAACTCCCTCGATACCTAGCTCGGTAAGATCGATAGCCGCTTTGGCCCTAGTTAGGGCTTCGAAATAGGTCACCCCCTTCTCCAGAGCCTCAGGTTGGAGGGTGATTACTACAGCCGCAGACCGTGGGGCACTTCCCCTTTTTTTTGCGCTTCGCTTTCCTAGGCTTGGCTGCCAGAGGAGCCTTTGCAGGCTGACTAGTCTTCGACTGCTGCTGCCCGGATGTTAACTGGGAAGTAATGGAAGAAGCAGCTAACTTCTTCTTGCGACCCTTTTTGGCAACAGTCGACCATCCTTCCTTATCAGTTGCGGGCGGGGTCGCACCCTGGCTGGAAGTAAGGTGTGAGTCGTCCTTTTGTGTGCCAGAATTGGCAGGCTGATCAGTCTCTCTGCGCGCCTTTTCTCTGCGCTCACAGTTGCGGCCGGTGTGGTCATTGCATAAGCAGAGGACCCCTTCTTATCTGCCGCCAGAGGTGGGCGTAGTGTCTTCGCAGGGAGAAGACGGTCTTCTATGCTGGCTAACCGGGCATTCACCATTTTTCCTACAGAAATGGTGACTCTTCGTATGCCATCCTCAAAGTCTACTCCTGATGCAGGTGGAGTAGACAGGACTGGGGTAACCATCGCGGACGCATTCACGCGCGTATTACGTTCCTCGTAGTCTCGCCGGAGAGCCTTCAGTTCATCCCTGATGTTAGCCAACTCACGGCTGAGCCGGTCATTGTCGGCCCGAAGGCGCCTCGTCTCATCGTCTACGGTTCGCTGCTTCAAGTAGTCTACTATGTCTCTTATAGTAACCAGAGACTGGTTTATTGTACCTTAGACTGTACCCTTCAGGTTCTTGGATTTTCTGGATGCCTCCTGAATAGCGTCCAGCTTCTTTGTGGCACGATCTTGCAATTCTTCTGCGCTTAGTGTTTCTCCACTAAGATGGGCGTAGACTTTCTTGGCCGATTTGGCCTTGGTCGATTGCTGATCAGCCGCATCTTTACTTAGCCGGTATGTTTCCAGACCGGGGTTAGCAAGGTCTACCATGGCACGGGAAAACCCAGTATGGGTGCCCGGAATCGATAATTTTTCACGTCCACGGCGGGCAGTCGAGACCTTAGGCGGAGCCAGAACATCTTCCTCGGTGTCGGAATACGGCTCCCCACAAGAAAGCGGTCGCTTTCGGCCTAAGGGTTCTAAGCAAGTGAAGCTAGTCACTGAATCTGGTCTCGGTTCCGATTCGACGGCCAGCTCCATGCTACCGCTGACCACATTCTCCAGACGTGTCGACGACCTCGAACGTGCGCTTGTCACTGAATCAGACACAAGCGTACTGTCATGTTTCTTCCTTCTACCACCCTTCTTTCGCGTTGGAGCGCGAGAAGACTTACGAACAACCTCCTTAGTTGTTTGAAAGACCTGGGGTTCCCTCATTAAGCCACTGTCAGTAGTGTTGGCGTTCGTCTTCGGGACGCACACTTCCACCTCCATAACAACTTTATCCATATCATAAGTAATATCAGAATCCGATTCCAAAGAAAAGCCAATGTCGCGTTCACGAAGGTCGGTGGAGCACCGACCTACGAACCAAGAGTTACCCCCCCCAGAGTACGAGGGGCAGCCCTCCACTCCAGATGAAGTGGAGGGGTGGGATTCCCCCTTTCGGGGACCCACCTGGGGACCATTTTCACTTTTGCTTTGGTTCATTTTGTGTTGTTTTTTCTCCAATGCTCCACTGCGTCGTCTCTTTTTTCGGGGGCGAGCTCCCCCATCAGCGCGCCCTGAAAAGGACACACCCTCTTCGCCTGATAGGCTCAGAATAGGCCCGGCCGAAGCAAATGCACTTATCTAGTCCCTCCCTCCAAACCTGTCCGGTATGGGTAGCCCTGCCAGTGTAGCCTTGGGGATTATTGGGACATGTAAACGCCAACACCACCAGCGAAACACAGGCCAACTCGGAACCCCACGGAGAGACTGACCCATACAGCCGATTCACGGGAAAACTGAGTCGGACAACACCGCACCAGTAGTGCCAACCACATCCTTGGACAAATCCTTGGATTCCTCACGGACAGCTAGCTCGTCCCAATTCATCCACTACGCCCTCTGCTACTCAGAGGGACGTGCGGAGAAGATTTCCTTCTACAATTACCCCCGACTATCACTAGTCCCCCCTGGATTCCAACCCCTACCCAGCGGGATAAGGTGATGGAATGCCCAATCAACACAAACCTCATGACCTTAAATCCCAGAGCCCACCCTCCTTACCCCACCGACAAAGTGCCGGCGTCTGGTGGTTTCAGATATGTCTATTTCAGATGGAAATAGACCTATAACAGGCAGCAACCACGAGAAGGCCGACCCCACCAGACTTGCCTTGGGGATCTTCACGACTTGCGCTCTCCCCCAAGACCATTCGCCTCCTTACTCGCTTGTTCCCCGAGCCGAGTAAGGAAGGCCTGGATTTATCCAATACAAGCGGTCGAAGCACGCAAGCTAGGCATAGCAACTACTAATGGATATACCCAGACCCGCCCGAAGTCGGTTAACCTAACCGAACTTTCTAATAAAAAAAGAATCATCCAAATCGGCTGGCGTGATATTGAGTTATTCGTCCATTTGTCGCGCACATACTAGACAAATTACTTACGCTAAATTATTTACACTAATCCAAATTTAAGACTTATATGGTTTTCTCATGGATGCCATTGTCACAACTAGACCAAATAGAAATGGGACCACACGGCGAGCACCAGCTTTCAAATAAAAAAAGAATCATCAAAATCAGTTCACCCAGTCGTAAGTCCGAGGTATCAATATAAAAAAATAGGAACCTCCTTTTTTGAAGTCGTTTGAAAATGGGATGTCAAAGTTTCTACATATAATTTTGCACACCAGAACAACGCGTTCGAAGCCGCGGGCAACAGCTAGTTTTCTAATAAAAAAAATTGTCAGTGTCATTTGTGTAGACGACCTCAGTGGCTTCACTGAATTTAGCAATGTGTAAACTTCAGAGGCCTTCTTAAGTATCCTCAAATGCTACTCCAACCGATCCTGTGCTATTCCCATCCTGTTTTAGTTGAAAGTTTTATTAATAAGTACAAGCAAGAAGGATGTACCTATTACAGTATTAAGAGGGATTCGTTCGAGAGGTTTTCCGTGCGGGTTCCGTTGGGAGCGCTTTAATCTTAAGCAAGATGAAAGGAGGATTTATTTTAATGTAGGAAAAAATGTATTATTGCGCTTTATTGTAGGTAAGATTTGTTAACTTGCGACTTTCCTTAATTTTTTTTGTCGAGTACTGAATTTCGAATAAAATATTTTTCGCCTGTTACAGCGCGCACATGGCCACCCCAAGCCATTTTTTTTATTGCTGGACATTTTACACAGCGCTATCTAGCCCCCAAACTAAGCAAGCTTTTTTTTTCAAATTTTTTGTGAAAACATATTTATTTAGAATAACATCAATTTTGTAAACTCTAAGTAGTAACTTAATTTAATAAACTCTCGCACAAAAAACAATACCATTTATTATGTAATTATTTTGGTTTTTAAGGTTCTGGAACAAAATGGTAAAAGCGGAACTCTTGTTGCGACCTTGTCCAAACGTTCGTCAGTCCGTCTGGACGGCGAGGGAACAATTAGTTATCGCGGCCGGATATATTACATATAAAAAATAGTAAACAAAAGAAATGTGCAATAAAATTAAATATATTTATTACTATTTTAGCCCATATTATGTCGTTTTGTGTATACACATACGCATAATGTGTACGGCCGCTTCTCCAGTAGTAGGTAATTAAATGAGTTCGGTTGTATGAAGTCTCGTAGGTGTGCTATTAATTAATATTGAATTAATATTGAAAAAATTAATTAATATTGCAAGACATTTCACACAGCGCTATTTAGCCTCAAACTAAGCAGAGCTTGTACAATGGAATACTTATATACATTGTTTTGTAAATACATACTTATAATATATAGAAAAACACCCCAACCCGAAACAAAAATATGTAGATAATGCAAATTTTTTTTTTGCGGTGGGAATTAAACCCGCAACCTTCTGCGTTTCCTCTGGCTATTCACTCACCGCGCCACGGCGGTCGTCGTGAAGGAGAATGAGGAGTAACTTATTTTCAATTATTTAAAAATGAAACCTGAATAATATTATTTTTGCAGTAAATGAAATAAACTGATTGTGGAAAAACCAAGAAGGCTAGTTTATCAGACCTGAACAGGGCTTTTGAAGTAAAATTTGTGCTATCGCTTTCTGCGTCAAAATAAATGTGGAAATGGCCGCGAAGGAACAGGCAGTAAAATTAACGCTTCAAAGTGATCCTTGTGATTAAAATATTTTGATTTTGATTGATTTTGATTTTGATAAACTAAATATTATTTAACTGCAATTACGAGCCCTGGATTTACCACACACCCTTTACACATCTGCGTCCTTTTGTTCAATTGTTCCAAAATTATAAAATAATCTAATCTTTCCGCCCAAACCTTTCTCTAAAATATCATTTTATCACTCAGCGCAGTGAAACGAGATCCAGGCTCTATCCATTAGAGTAAGCTGTATAAAACGTTTAACGTAATACTCTTTGATCCCCTGATTAGTGGTCTTTGATCGTCAAGCGTAAAATTTTAACAGATGTTCCGGATTCTACTTTCCTTCGTATCAGTATTTTTGCGTAAGAGATACTTTTGCTCGCAGATTTTATAAAGTTGCAGTTAAAGTTAATGAAATTGAAGTGATAAATAGTAAATAAACAAATATTGCTGGACATTTCACATAGCGCTATCTAGCCCCAAACTAAGCAGATCTTGTACTATAGGAACCAGATAACTGATAGACTACTTACTTTTTATTGTAAATATTATACAGAAAAACATCCAAACCCGGAACAAATATCTGTAGATCATGCAAAAATTTGTTCCGCAGCGATAGGAAAAGGTTTTTAAAACATGAGCTTTACTAGGGTTTAATAGAAGTGTCTCAATAAGAGTGCACTTTTTAAATGTTGTGTAATTTTTTTTTAGTTTATGTGGCAACTCTGAAATTTGACAGCTGTCACCTATGATTATTCCGATTAATAAAAATGGAGCGTTACACAAAAGAAGAACTATAGTTATCATTATCTAGTTATCAGAACGTTACACTTTACGTATTTATGTATATCGCACTAGCGTAGGTTTCACTTTTAATGTGTAAAAATGATATATCCTATCTATTTAATACCTACTTAGAGTATTCCTAGACTTTCTTAGTTACTATAGTTAGAACGTAGATCAGAGCTCATAAATTATTAGATTCTCATAATTATATTCGCACCATAGAATAAGGGCGACTTGCGCAATGAGGCCTAATCATGCCTATTTATACTTATGAGAGTTGTCAAATCACACGAATACATAAAATTTAAACATGTTTAGTCGCTAATTACGTTTATGGATTGATGTGCAAGCCGGCCTAAGAGTTGTATTTGATCGAGCGAAGCGAGATCTCCGAATCAACCTGGGCAAAATTAATTCGGCGTTGTATGTATGTACATATGTTTGTGTGTCCAAGGATAACTTTGAAAGCGTGGATCCATTGAGAAATTTGGTATATAGGTAAGTAGTAATGACACAATCCTGGTGTGACTAAATGAGCTAACAATGTGGTGGGTTCTTGAGATATTGGGGTTTAAGAGAGGTATAAAAAACCAAATGGGACTATCCGATCAAATTACAAGTTTAATGAAAAGTCACTTTACGTATTTATGTATATCGCACTAGCGTAGGTTTCACTTTTAATGTGTAAAAATGATATATCCTATCTATTTAATACCTACTTAGAGTATTCCTAGACTTTCTTAGTTACTATAGTTAGAACGTAGATCAGAGCTCATAAATTATTAGATTCTCATAATTATATTCGCACCATAGAATAAGGGCGACTTGCGCAATGAGGCCTAATCATGCCTATTTATACTTATGAGAGTTGTCAAATCACACGAATACATAAAATTTAAACATGTTTAGTCGCTAATTACGTTTATGGATTGATGTGCAAGCCGGCCTAAGAGTTGTATTTGATCGAGCGAAGCGAGATCTCCGAATCAACCTGGGCAAAATTAATTCGGCGTTGTATGTATGTACATATGTTTGTGTGTCCAAGGATAACTTTGAAAGCGTGGATCCATTGAGAAATTTGGTATATAGGTAAGTAGTAATGACACAATCCTGGTGTGACTAAATGAGCTAACAATGTGGTGGGTTCTTGAGATATTGGGGTTTAAGAGAGGTATAAAAAACCAAATGGGACTATCCGATCAAATTACAAGTTTAATGAAAAGTACCTCGTTTTTAATTTTTTAAGTTTAAACCTCGTAGGTTTTAAGTTGCCATAATAAAAACTGAGCTTACTCGAAATTCACAAGTGACCCCACAGTGCTGATATTGAGTATGCGTGTAGGTTTAGGAAACAAATATAGGGAAAAGTCTAAAATCCAAAATATACCCCCCAAAAAAAAGTAAACAATTAACATAAACTCCCGGTAGCTGTAACGTGAATGAAACTGCAGGTCAATTATTTTGGTTATGCATATCGTGGCACTATTTTGATAGTCATAGATTACAAATAATTATTTTTTGTTTTTATCGTAGACTCTCGAGATCTCAGTTCGGGGCGCAACTCTAGTTTTAATAGTATCTTTATATCCTAAGCGCTATGATCTAAATTAGCCGCGATTTTGTGAAGAGCTTGAGATGTATCGTGTAAAACTCATCTTTTGCGCATGAGTGTGCTCTGTATTTATCAATAATCTATTATAAAATACCTTCAATAATAACAGGCAAAGAAAGCATAATGGAGTTTAAGCATGCCCTCAACAAATTGCTTATAGAAAAAGCATATTATTCAGTCGACGAATTTTTAGTAGATAAGAATTTTTAATACATTATTTTTTGTTTTAATATTGTACGCCTGAAACGAATAAACTGTGCAAACTTGTACCTAATATTTAAGATCTTTGTTGTATAATAGTTTAACAATAAAGTATTTCGGATTCTGATTCTGGTGTAATAGATTCCAATCACATAAGGTGCATTATCCTTATATTAAATTACATAGCTGTAATTAATCTAATCTGATATTTGACACCGCTTTCAAAGAAAGCCTCACCTATGGTGATTCTACCTTACCAACCTTATGTAGGTTGGTATTACGTGTAGTATCATAGTATCTTACTATTTACTACCTTCGTGGCACAGTGGGCGAATAGCCGGCTGAGACGCAGGTGGTAGCGGGTTCGATTCCCGCCGCGGAACAAATGTTTGCATGATCTACAGATATTTGTTCCTGGTCTGGATGTTTTCCTATATATCATAAGTATGTATTTACAAAAAAAAGTATATAAGTATTCTATCAGTTATCTGGTTCCCATAGTACAAGCTCTGCTTAGTTTGGGGCTAGATAGCGCTGTGTGACATGTCCAGCAATATTTATTTATTATTTATCTGTGTTAATACACATATATAGGATTGACCTTCCATCAAAGGACAAGCAGGCGCACGGCTCAGAACTATCCGTACCTTGTTGATATAGTACCACCAATTCGCACTCATCGTTTTGGTTCTACGTTCTTGATGCGTACAGCTAAGGTATGGAACACTTTGCCGTCGTCTGTTTTATTTTATTTTTATTTTATTTTATTCAAAAGACCAACAGCTACAAAAATATAACAGTTTTAAAATTATATATTTACGATAATACAGCCAATTAAAGGTCTCTCTAAATAATACAGTGATAGTTCCTACAATTAACGTATGACAGTGATAATTTAAAATATAGTGATTGTGAATTAAGTAAAGTCAATGAGTACATAAAGATATATTTTAATTAAACAAAAATAACTAAGTACTATATATACATATTATATTATGTTATATATTTGTGTAAATTAAATAAATATTATGTATTTAGTATATATAATATTAGTATTTATTAGTATGGAATGTGTCTATGTGTATAAAAATTATAAATTATAATAAACATATCTATTATAAGATTAGCAAACGGAATAAAGCAACTCATACATTTTACCATTGATACACCAAATACCTATCGTTTAGTATATCTAAGTAAATACATATTACAATACAAGCATGCATGCATTCAGTGCATCAAGATAAACTAAAAAAAACCTGTGTAAGTAACGTTTAATTGCCATAAGAATTATTGGTCAACATTAAGCAGTTGACCAATTATTTTGGTGCGAAATAAAGATTTGCCAATACTCATAATATCCACGCTCGAAAAACGTTTATTGTAAGTCGAACAAATTCGATTAATAGGGGCATTTTTAGCGTAGTTTGTGCTTTGAAGAGAGGGAGAAAAGAGTAGGCCACGAGTATGACGTGTGCGCTTATAGGGTGCGTTTATGTTAATAGCAGCTAAAAGGGCCGGGGAATCAATACCACCATTTATAATATTATATAGAAGCATCATGTCCAATAATGTGCGCCTATCTTCCAATGACAACATTTTATGATAAATGCAGCCAGATTCATAGTCTCGATAGATTTTACTTCGGTAATTAAGGTGTCTTAAGAATTTACGTTGAATATTTTCTACTTTATCATTGTATATAATATAGTTTGGAAACCAAACACAACTTGCGTACTCCAATACGCTTCGGACATATGCATAGTAAACTAATTTTAAACAAGCCAGATCAGTAAAAGGTTTGCAAGTTCGGATAACAAATCCAAGATTCTTAAATGCTTTATTTGTAATAATATTAATGTGTTCTGCCATAGTTAGCTTATTATCAAAGTTAACACCGAGGTCTCTGATCATATTAACTCTCTCTATAGGTTTTCCGTTTAAAGTATACACGAATTTTATTGGATTTTGTCTCCGGGTAAAGGAGATTTGCTGGCATTTAGGGACATTAACCGTAATTTTATTACTATTATAATATTTAGAAAGCTGGTTCAGAGTGTTTTGGAGAATAGAGCAATCGTGCAGGTTAGCAACTTTAATAAATATTTTTTTGTCATCAGCATATAGTAAGTGGTTGCAAGAATCAAAACACTTATATATGTCAAAAATGTAGGCATTATAAAATAAAGGCCCTAAGTGGGATCCTTGAGGGATTCCTGAAGGAATATTGATAAAATCTGATTTGAAACCCCCAACCACTACTGCTTGAGATCTATTAGATAGATATGAGGTAATCCAGCGCAAGAGATCGCCATGTATCCCTAATTTCTCTAACTTCGCCAGTAGGATGATGTGGTCCACACGGTCGAAGGCTTTTTCGAAGTCCGTGTAGACCACATCTACTTGCCCGCTTCCCTCCATGTTTTTAAGAACAAATTGTGTGAACTCTGCTAGGTTTGAGATGGTGGATCGACATTTAAGGAAGCCGTGTTGCGATTGACTAACCCCATTACCTATTGTAGTATAAATTTGGTCATATACTATTTTTTCAAAAATTTTGCTGAATGTATTTAAAATTGAGATGGGACGATAATTTTCTATTTTTGATTAAGAAGATTTTTTGTGTACCGGGACAACGTTTGCCTCTTTCCATTTAAGTGGGTATGTTCCATCCAATAATGATCTTTCAAAAAGCATTTTAAGAGGTTTTACTAAGTATTTGGCGCAATTGCGAATGAATAGAGGCGATATATTGTCTGTACCGGGTGATTTATTAGAATCTACGGACTGAAGTAACCTAAGTAGCTTATCTTCAGGTACTAAAACTTTACTTATCCCATGTGTATCATTGCAGATAGGCATATCAAGGGTAGATAGATTATATACGTTTGAAGGCTTAACGAAGACACTTTCGAAAAATTTATTGAATCCGTTACAAATATCCGGACCATTCGAGTAGTTAACATTTCCTAGTGAAAGCGACTTAGGATAGTTAGATTTACCCCTCATCAGCTTGACATATTTCCACATTTTTTTAGGACAATCTTTGATTTCGTCCTGCATATTTGCAATAAACCTGGCATATAACTCCCTTTCTAATGTTTTTGCTCGTGATCTAAGTGTAGAGAATTCTCGATAGTCTAAATCGTTCTTGAAATGTTTCCATCTAGCATGCATCTTAGCTTTTTCAGATAATATATTTGTTAAAGTTTTATTATACCAGATTGGATGGTTGTTATTTTTATATTTACATTTGGGAACATACAAATCAATACATTTCTCTATTTCATTATTAAAACAATCAACAGCCTGGTCAATGTCATTACAGGAGGAAAATAAGGTAGGCCAATCCAGTTGTGAAATATGTTTACGAATTATGTTAAAGTTGCATTTACGAAAGTTATATCGGATGAGAGGACTCTCTTTGAGGGGAACTAAACTTAAATTTGATACATCAATAATAAGAGAGGGGTGGGCCAGGTCCTCATATACCAATGACACTTGCGACCTGTTCGTGGAAGCACAAAAGTTACTAAAAATTAGGTCAAGAGTATTACCGTGGGCATTTTTAGTGAAATTACTTTGTTCCAACCCCACAAGACTAAGATGATCCAATAGGTGTTGGCCAGCATTTTGAATCTCAACTGAACCCCGTTTTAAGTGTAATGGCCCCATACGCGGATTCCATTGTATATTAGGTAAGTTAAAGTCACCAACTATCAAAAAATTGTCGTCTGGGTATTCATTAAAAACATGCAAAATACTGTTAACTACATTATCTATCGATTCAGGTAAATTATTATTAGGTGCTATGTAAGTCAGAGCTATGTGTAAGCTTTTGGATGAACGATTGAATGCCTTCCCCGGTATAGTAACCCACAGAATTTCAGCAGGGGGAGTGACGTTATTGTTGATAAGCAAGGTAGGTTCAAATTCATTTCTCACTAATATCATAACTCCTCCTCCTCTAGTTGTATTCGTAAGGATCAAGTCACGGTCCAGTCGAAAGACATCATATCGGGAGCTACAAATTTCACTATCTAGAATGCCGCTATGTAACCAGCTTTCCGTTACCAAAACTATGTCAAACGCATTTCTATGAAGTTCCCTATAAAATTCCTATAATTTTTCCTAAAGAATACAATCCGGGTCTCTTTAAGGTAATACTGAATAGGTTTGTTTTAGATCTTCGTGCTTCATCTTAGACCACATCATCGCTTACTATCATGTGAGATTGGGGTCAAATGAAGATCTATCCAGTTTTAGAAAAATAAATAAATATAGCCAGTGGCATAAGTTGATTAACAAATTGACATGTTTGAATCTCAAATTCTGTAACTAATTAGCTAATTGGAACACCATATGAACTATTTACGCGTATAAACATGTCAGAATTAGGTGAACATATACTTCCATATATATTTCCAGAGATGTTCTTGTAGTCGGCCTCCCATTAAGTAGAAAGACGAGCTTATACTGCATACTAGGAGCTTTAAAGTCGCTAAATAAATACTGTGTTACTATTCCAAAGATAATAGATTAATGTCAGATCTTATGGAATGCTATACCATCAGTAAATACTCTAAAGGTGTAATTCTAACCGAGTTGTAAAGTAATGTTGTTACATTACCTTACGCTTCGTAAACACAACACCCAAAGTACTGAGATACTCGGCGATATAACTAGGGGTTAACCAGATAACGTTTGCGTGGAAGTCTCTGCATTTGTCAACGTCTAGTGTCAAATAGCGACCATTAACATCCTGGAGACTGCGACGATTGTTGTTGAGACACACTGTAGTTCAGAACAGTTAATACAATCACGACTTTTATTTATAATTTTTATATATATTTAGTGTGTGAGCTTACGCCATCTTAAACCCTTTCCAGGCTCCAAACTAAGCATGGAGCTTGTATCTTGGGAAATACTAAAAAATACATATAATAATAGATAATATAATGAATAGGAATAAAAGTAGATATATATAATATTAAAAAAGTGGCACTCCGGGAGTGCTGACAGAAGTGAAAACTTGAACAATTACGTGTGTATTTTTTGAATCATCAGGAACGGTATCAGTAACGGTAACAGTGTCGCGAGTTAAATGGTTTTATCCCATCTCAAAAAATGCCCAACTAAAGACATTGTTATAAAATGATATTGTCCAGAGTGATTTTACAACGGTTTATTCGGGTTCAACGATGAAATACTATATGATAATAATGTAGGTAAAGTTTATATACATTCGCGTGCGGTTAGCGACCAGCAAAATGGCGCCCGCTGCGCGTGCGGCGCCGTGAGGGCAAGCCAACCCGCCTGGGTCGCTGTATGGTAGGTGTCTGTGGCGTTAACAGAAATTATCACTTCAAAAAAAATTTGGATGTTGCAAAATGATCATGATGGATGTCGCATAAACATGAACATTTACTAAAAAGTTGTCTTATGCCCCTTCATAAACAAAAAAAAATTTGGATGTTGCAAAATGATCATGATGGATGTCGCATAGACATGAAAATTTACTAAGAAAGTGGTCTTAAGTCCCTCCAATAACTAAAAAATAATCTAATTATATGCAGAAGTGTCGGTAACAGTGTCGCGAGTTCAATGGTTTTTTCCAATCTCAAGAAATGCTCTGCGCGCCTGCGTGTCGACGCATGCCGCGCGCATAATAATCTAAAGTCTAGAGCACAGACGCCGAGTAGCCACACTTTCAGTTTTTTACAAGATTCATTTTGTTGAACGTGTGCAAGATTTTCATGACCATATCCCACCTTCCCCCTTCCACCATCGGACATCGGACAAGCAGACGTACCGAGAAGTACCACCCGTACCTGGTCGGCATACCACCTTGCCGTACCAAACGATTTGCTTCAACTTTTCTTGTTAGAACAAGTAAGGAGTGGAACTCTCTTCCGGTGTATATTTTACCGAACCAGTATAATCTCGGAGTCTTCAAGTCCACAGTGAATAGGTTCTTTCTAGGCAAGCGTGCTCAATCTTCGATAGCACCATAACTTACCACCACGTGAGGTCAAGCGCTTGACTATCATCAATAAAAAAATATATTATTGTATTGTAGTGACCCAGCGAGGCCCATGTTTTTGAACCAAACGTTTTTGTACAACATGTGTTATGAAACAAACATGAAACAATACCTTCATATATATGACAATGGCTTCTAAAGTGCAGTTAACAAAAGAAGAGCGCGCACTTTAAAACGAGTAGCAAAGAAAAGTATGAAGATAATAAATCTAAACAGCAGTGTGTCAGCACAGTATAATGTGCGTAACAGTGCGTTATTCCGGCGTGATCCCATCGAAATGATTGCGTCCTCAGAGTTATATCTATGATGTAATTCTCTCTTTTTGTCTCACTCACTAATGGAAAAATGACTTACAGCCTCTTACAGCTATAATGTGATATGCCATTTTTCATACGGAAATATGGAAGCTATATTTTTATGATAAAGATTGAGTACCTAGGCATATTTTCCTGGTTTGAGATCAAATTTCTCTTTTTGCGATAATAAGGTTGTGTTTTGGGGAAGGAATAAGGGGTATGATCTAAGAATTGAAAATAACAAAAAAGTTGACACACCTGCAGAACATTCTTTAAAAAAAATACTTTCTTATTAAACGCGTTAAGCATTGTTTATATTTTTTTGTGGTATAAAGGTAAATGCTTAATAAGTTACATTATATTATGACATATTTTAATAATGGTAGTGATCTGGAGCAGTAGAGCTATTTATAGATCGTTTATTGTTTTGGTATTAAATGTATTGATACGAAATTCCCAAAATAAATATTATTCTTAGGGCGACTTGCACAACGATGCCTAAACGTATTTAGTGGCTAAATATAATTTAAGAAGTTGTCAAACCATACAAATACCTACTTTAAATTTATACATGTTTAGTCGCTAAATACGTTTAGTGATCTTTGTGCATGCCGGCTTTAATATTTGACGAATAAATTGGTGCCATGAAATGCTTAACCAACCTACTTGACCTACAGTTAGTTTCATTCAAATTAGATGTAACGGGGGTTCTTGTTAATTGGTTATTTTTTTTTGGTACAAATGGCAGTTATTCTGGTTTTCCGACTTTTGCCTATATGTGTGTCACTAAAGCGACACGAATAGCAAAAAGCATTGTGGGGTCACTGGTGTACCCCGTGAATTTTGTCAAAGTTTTATTTTTATTATGGCTAATAACTCTAAAACTACAAAAATTAAACTAAAAATAAAAACGGGGTACAAATGTACTTTTCTTAAATTTTCTTAAATGTAATTTTCATTTTTTTTACCCCTCTTGAACCCTAATATCTCAACAACCCCCAAATTTTTTTAGCTCATTGAGACACACCAAAATTGTGCCATCACTACTTACCTATATACCAAATTTCATTATGATAGGATAAACGCTTCGAAAGTTATCCTCGGACAAACAAACATATATACATACATACATACAACGCCGATTTGCCCAAGTTGATTTGGAGATTCGTTATGAATGAATATAAATCCGAATTGAATGCAAATCATGTGGTTATGGCCATAAGTAGATACAATAATTTATAAACGTCGACCGTTGTGTAGTAGCCGACTTTGACGTAAGGAGTGCGGGTTCAATTCTCGCTGCGGCAGAAATATTAGCAAAAACTGCTAATATTTTATATTACTACTAGCTGCCGCCCGAGGCTTTGCTCGCGTGGTTAGTTTGACAATAAAAACATTACCCTTCTTTGGAGTCGGTTAAAAAGTAGCCTTTGTCTGCCCCGGTCCCGGTCATAATCTATCTGTATACTCGTACCAAATTTCATTAAATCGATCGCCATTTAGTCATGAAAACGTAACAAACAGCTAGACAAAGAGACAGACAGGCAGACTTGTTTTGATTGATTTTTGCAGTCAAAATCGGTTATGACCGGTTAACAGTTTTGACTGTAACATATAAAATGACTAGGCTTACCCAAAATCTATATCATTACTGACCCGGCGAACTTCGTACCGCCTTGAGACTTATATGACGCGAGCTGCCAATGTACGTCGCCGGTAGAATTGTCAATTGGCCATCATTACATGCATCTATGTATGAGAAAATGAGTTTTCTTTATATATTTTTTTTTGTGTAATTTTTCTGATATTTTATTAGTTATTCTGCTATTCGGGGCAAAGATAAATCCAACAAATCAAAGATTATCAAAATCGATCCCACCGTTCTTGAGTTATAAATAGTGTTACTAACCCGATTTTGTTTTGTATATACTAGCTAACCCCGCAAACTTCGTACCGCCTTTGAATCAATAAATTTTGTGTTGCTGAGTTAAATTTTTTTTTTCAATGTCCTTTTCTGAGCATGTACCTACCCACTATAATCAACTATCTATAAATTCAAAGTAGAAAATTATTAAAGTACTAATATCGCTACTAGTATAAACTTTTTGCCTCAGCAGGCTCACTGAGACGACTGCGGAACTTTCTCCCAACTACCACCAAAATTGCACTTGCACAAGTCTTCTTCTACCTGTGTTGGATTACGCGGATGCTTGCTATCTAGATCTGATAGAAGAGCAGCTAGATAAGCTTGAGCGTCTCCAGAACTTCTGCATCAGGTTTATATTTGGGTTGCGCAAATATGACCATGTTTCCCCTTATCGCATCATTCTCAAGTGGCTCCCTATTCGCCTTCGCCGTGATTCTCATATTCCGTCTCTTCTCTATTCTATTCTATTCAATCCCTTCTCCCCTTGCTATCTTAAAGAGAGGTTTGCTTATCTCCATTCTTCCAATACTTTTACTCTCAGGTCATCGGAAAACTTATCCCTCAAAACACCCGTACACTCTAGTTCCTTCTACGGGAAATCATTCACTGTCGAAGCAGTGCGCTTGTGGAATGCTTTGCCTGTGGAAATTAGACGGGCTCCTTCACAGCACTCTTTTAAGCTGAGATTAAAGCAGCATTACCTTAATGCCTAGCTTTCTTGTCATTTGAGTTACCTATTTATTTATTATTTTATTTTATTTTATTGTCCTCATTTTAGAATATCTGTAAGATTTGGGTTATTATTTGGGTATATATTAGTCTATATTTAGGTATTTATTTATGTATTAGGATTAAAAGTACCTACAGTTTTTATTTGATATAATTTTTATATAGATTATTTCATTCATTTGTAAATATACTCTGTGCACCGCTGCCCATTACTGCTCCATTATTTACTTTCCATCCAAAAGGTTGCCTGGAAGAAATCGCTTTCAGTGATAAGGCCGCCCATTGTACTTTATTTAGATTAAATTAGTTTTTTTAAGTATTCCTGGTGTACAATAAAGGATTATTCTATTCTATCGCTATTAATAAACAGGGGTTGGTGGTAGAAGGGTGAAAATTTATAATTTATCGTTATATGTATTTTTCATTGCCGAATCATTTTGTACAAAAAATAATATATAAAATTTTGGGGTGGACCATGCCATAGGGGTATGAAAAATAGTTAACGTCCTATTCTCAGACCTACCGAATATACACCAAAAATTTCATAAGAATCGGTCAAGCCGTTTCGGAGGAGTTTTGTTACAAACACTGTGATACGAGAATTTTATATATTAGATAGATTGGTATTACCAATTATTGGATAAAGAGTGCAGTAGTTTAGGATCAACCCTTCGAACTTGACTCAAACAAATCTCAAACATGTCCCAAACTGTCATCAACTTACAAGAACAAGGTAGTCTGGGGTACATAAAATGAAACTACCTGCTACTGTGATTGACTTGGATTAGTTTTTACATGCTATTCACTGACACACTTGTTTGACAGTTGAGTTAAACTTGTCATGACGATAAAAATAAAATAAATCTAGCTGAATCTAAATCTCATAATCTCATTTCAGGCATGTAAATAAATGATAATTCATATTATTTTTTTCTCGATATGAATAAAAAACCCTGCCGCATAGGAAATAAATCATTAAGGCTGAATACGAAACGTATCTACCAAAAAATAACGATTTGCACATCCATACTAGTATTATAAATGCGAATTTATCCTGGAGAAGGACAAAGGCTATCTTTTGTTACAGAAAATAATCTTGAAGGGGGTGAAATAGGGGTTGAAAGTTTGTATGGAAAATCTATAGTTCCTCAAGTTAGGGATCAGAAAATTCATACATATGCTTTTGGTAAGAAATAAAGAAAGACGTGTTTAATTTTTTTGTTGCAAAATCATCCCTAAAGTGGTAAACTAAGGGGTTAAAATATGAGGTATTCTTTAGATGCACTCCCTTTGTATATTAGTTGGTATACATGTAGATAAATTGTGACCGGGATTCGGACGTAGGCTACTTTTTACCCAATTGCGCTGGAGAGTAATGTTTTTATTTATGGGTCAACTTAATTTACTAAGCCACAAAAGTATATAATCAATATACGAAGTCGAAAACGCCTATGAAAAACATTACGATTGTACATTTTTTTATTCACCGTATTTTATTTTTGTTTACTGTAACTCTAACGAACTCACTTTAACTTATAGAAAATTGATGGAACGCCAGATAGATAGATGACATATTAAAGTTGAGAGTCTTTGGGGAAAGCCCGCATAAGATCGGTCACTCTGGAAATTATAGGAGAAGCCTATGTTTAACAATTGATTTATACAAGTTGTTTGTCCCGAACTGAGATCTCACGTGTCTCCCATAGAAACAAAATAAAAAATATTTGTAATCTTTGACTATCAAAATAGTGCCACAAAATGCATAACCAAAAAACTTGACCTACAGCTTCATTAAAATTACAAGTAACAGGAGTTTATGTTAATTGGTTAATCTTTTTTAGGTTAGAAATTGCAGTTATTCAGAAGTTTAGTCTTTTCCCTATATTTGTGTCACTAAAGCTACATGCCTACCAATTTTCAGTTCTGTAGGGTCACTTGTGTACCATGTGAATTTCGTAAATGTTCAGTTTTTATTATGGCTAATAACTTATAAACTACAAGGTTTAACCCTAGAGTGGTCGCGTGGATTACCTATGTAATCCACACTTACGGAATTGTAAAATTCTCAAAAACCGCTAACGTAAATTACGAGCGCTTCTAGGTACTTTAAGTTAAATAATTGACAAACGCACTCAGTGCTGCGTGCGAGATTTTCTTGTAATTATCTAGAAACCACAGCGACAACGTCAGCACAGACACCAACTCGATCCCTAGGTCGCTGCCACGACTGCGGAAGAAGCCGCAATAAAAGCACTCGAAAACTATGCAATACGTGCAAAAAGTTTATTTGTGGCGATCATTCGAATGTTGTATGTCTGTCTTGTTTAGAAAACATTAATTAGTATTTTTGATTTTTTGTGCCATTTTAGAGGTTTTTTTTTGTTTTGTTGATTTTTTTTATACTCAGAGGTTGTGATTCGTTTTATTTATTGCTTTTAATATAACAATACTTAATAACACTTTTACAATAAGTATTAAACATAGTTGAAGCTCAAATGTATTTTTATTTGAATTTATAAATGGTATACAATAGTACTCCACGCGACCAATCAGGTCAGGTTTTAGTACGCGACCACTGTTGTAGGGCTAAACTAAAATAAAAGCGGAGTCGAAATGTATCTAAAACCGGGACCTCTCATTAAATTTGCCCCTTAACCAGATATTCCCATTTTGGTTTTTACCCCTCTTGAACCCCCCCCCCCCCCATCTCACCAACCTCCCCACATTTTTAGTTCATTTAGTTATACCAGGAATAATCATATATTTATATACCTACATATCAAATTTCACGATGATTGGATAAACGCTTCGAAAGTTATCTTCGGACAAACAAACATACGTACATGCAACGCCGATTAGCCCAAGTTGATTTGGAGATCTCACTTCGCTCGATCAGTAAGCTACTTACTTATATTTTTCTATTGTTATATTGTGTAAAGGATCATTAAAAATAATCACCGGCCTTTTTTATTGTCCGTTTCTTTCCTGGCTTGGTCGCGGAAGAACATGCGGTAAAATTGGCGTTTCAAAATGAGCCTTGTGATTTTTAATGAATAAATGAATATTGACGTCCTCCGGCTGACATGACGATGGAGAATTCCTCTCAACATTTACTTATAAAAACTAGCTGTTGCCCGTGACTTCGTACGCGTTACACTACTAAATGTTTAGGTAACCTAGAAATAAAGCTAAACTCGCTATTGCAACTTAATTTGACATCCCATTTTTATCCCATATGACCTGATTTATGGGATAAAAAGTAGCCGGTTCAGCCGTTACGACGTGATTGAGTAACAAACAAACAAATAAATAAACAAACATCCAAACTTTCGCATTTATAATATTAGTGTGATGTAATTCAAAATGACAATAGAGACGAATCTAATGAAACTGCAGCCGCGTCTAGGATTTAACGAATTACTAGCTCTATTTGGAAAAGTCCGTCCGTGAATGTCAGCCTCATCTTACATAAGTCCACAAAGGGTAACACACTGGCGAGCGAGCACAATTAAAACTTGTCTCATTAATAACGGGAGATTTAGGTCGCCTCCCCAAGCGACGCGATGATATATTTGTATTTTGGAAACAAGTTTTTGTATTAAATTAAGTGGGAAGTAGCTGAGTACGTTTGTAAAGTTTTGCAGATGTGTGAAACTTAACGGAGGGAACTTTTAGAAGGATCTATCATCATTATAAAATCGGCCGTGGAACGATCACAGAATACTTAGACTAGCCTATAGACTTTTGCCATAGATTTTCAAAGGCAAGAACATTAGCAGGAAAGTAAGTTGGTCTAACCCACAATCTATCTACGCTAAGTAAATATAATTGTAGGAATTATAAAAATCTAGTCTAATTGACTAGCCTGTGTGATCCCACTGCAGGGCAAAGGTCTTAATGTTATTACAGCTGAGAGCTGAGCTGAGCTAAGGCTGAGACGCAGGAGGTAGCGGGTTCGATTCCCGCTGCGGAACAAATGTTTGCATGATCTACAGATATTTGTTCCGGGTTCGGATGTTTTTCTATAGTATATTATGATAAGTATGTATTTACAAAAAAAAGGTATATAAGTATTCCATCAGTTATCTGGTTCCCATAGTACAAGCTCTGCTTAGTTTGGGGCTAGATAGCGATGTGTGACATGACCAGCAATATTTATTTATTACAAATTTATAATGAGAGCGTCCGTGCTAACTACTTTAAGTTGTCGCAGAAAATCTGTGCTACAGCGGTGTTAATGCGAGAGACGACCAATTTTAAAATGTAATTTATGTAGTCTTGATTTTCTGTATGTTCCCGCTTTTTATGCCAAAATAATGGCATAATGAAATCAACCTGGTTACGGTTAGTACGAGTACATTGTAGCAAAAAAAGGTTGCATAATACATATTATAAAATAAAAACAAGGCCTGGTTTCTATATAATTACACTAGCTGACAAGCTGACCCCGTGAACTTCGTACCGCCTTAAAATAAATAAATGTTGTGTTGCTAAGTTGCGTTAAATTCTTTTTTTTTTTCAATGTCATTTTCTGTGCACGTACGCACCATAATCAACTATCTCTATATTCAGAGTAGAAAATTATTAAAGTACTAATATCGCTATTAAGAAATAGGGGTTGGTGGTAGAATAAATAAATAAAATAAATGAATATTGTTGGACATTTCACACAGCGCTATCTAGCCCCAAACTAAGCAGAGCTTGTACTATGGGAACCAGATAACTGATAGAATACTTATATACTTTTTTTTTTGTAAATACATACTTATAATATATAGAAAAACACCCAGGCACGAAACAAATATCTGTAGATCATGCAAACATTTGTTCCGTGGCGGGAATCGAACCCGCTACCTCCTGCGTCTCAGCCGGCTATACGCCCACTGCGCCATGGAGGAGAAGGGTGAAATGTATTGGTTGTATGTACTTTTTAATGCCAAATTATAAAAAAAAAATTTTTTTGTCTAATCTTTGTCTCACGATCACTCGCCACGTCCCACCAGACATCTTGGAATGCATTGAGGTCGTCACGCCAACGCTTCCTCGGCCTGCCCCGGCTTCGATGCCCATCTGCAGGCACCCATTGTGTGACGACTGTTGCCCATTTGAGAGAGAGAGAGATGTGGAGGAACATGGGGGAGACCTTTGCCCAGCAGTGGTAAAGTATAAGTTATAAAAAAAAACTTTGTCGTATTTATTAGCTTGGTATGTATGAATAGGAATCTTTGAACTTGATTTTCAACCACTTCAAAACGACTAGTTTAATAAAAAAAAACGCTTTTACAGTTAGCCGAACTAACAAATAAAAATTAAATTATGGTTAAAAAAACTAACTTTTTTTTGGTTTGTAGTATTTTATTATGCATTTTTCAGAGATAAAATTCTTTATTGTACACCAAAATATTACCCACAGGAACAGCTTACAAAATAGACATGTACAAAAGCGAGTTTAACCCTTATAAGAGTTGTCTTCCAGCAAGCCTTTGAAGATAGAGATAGTTGATTTTGAGTAGATTAGCGCTATTGAAAATGATCTCTTTAGATTAGACACTAGGTTATGATTCCACATTTATCGTAAAAGGGTCATAAAAACTAAACGTTATTCATCATTATTATAGCTAGATTCTCACCCTCTCGTTCAGTAATAAAACCACTGGAAACAGTTTTAAAGCAAAATAATTATCGGACAGCAATCTCGACCGAACAAAAAAAAACTGTCGGATCGTGGTCACAGCTCACAGATATAAGCTGACTTGTTTATCTACTATCTATTGAGTACAAGATCTATGAATACAAGCACCCATTTTATCATTTAAATGAATACATGAGCTGTTCATTTTCTCATCTGCATGAATAGAATAGAATAGAATAATAATTTATTTGGTATACAAAAAATGACACATGAAACAATTTTAAGGAACGGTAGATACAATTGCATCCAATAAGACAGTTCGACTCATGAGTCGAACTCGCCATTTTGGTACGCAGACACATGTGTCTGCGTACCAAAATGGCGTTCAGCTCAGCATAATGTTGGATGTCATGCATCCAACGCTGATTTTTAGCTGAAACCAAGAGCAAAGGTAGTGCAGCAGCGACGAAGTAAAATAAAAAATAAATAAAGAAGTGAGTAAATAAAAGGTGGGTGCATTTTTATTAAAATGTAGGTATATATTTTTTTATATCTACATTTACAGCATGAGTGAGTAGTATCTCCTGTAACCAATTGTTTTTTCCAATGTTCTGCTTACTTGTAATTCGTTTTTTTTTATTTATTTTTATTGTTAGTGACATTTGTAATATCTTTTTGATATACTTATATTATACTGTTATAATGAAATGGGGAATAAATGAATACTGAATAATTTATATTCACGGTATACTAATATTACAATAGCTTTGACGACTTCCGGAGCGCATTGGGCGAATAGCCGGCTGAGACGCAGGAGGTAGTGGGTTCAATTCCCGCCGCGGAACAAATGTTTTCATAATCTACAGATATTTGTTCTGGGTCTGGTTGTTTTTCTATTTATTATATGTATGTATTTACAAATATATATATAAGTATTTTATCAGTTAACTGGTTCCCATAGTACAAGCTCTGCTTAGTTTGGGGCTAGACAGCGCTGTGTGAGATGTCCAGCAATATTTATTTATTTATAGCTATAAGATCGTCAATTATACATTTACATCAAGCTTGTAAAGTATAATAAATAATTTACATTAATTTATGCAAATATTAGCCTACGTTTTAGCGTAGTATCAAAGTATTATTGACCTCAAAACTTTGGTTAAACTATTGGTCGTATTACGATCTAGAGACATCTTTCAAAATTACCAAACGTTACATTGATAGGCATCGAGATCTAATTAATAAAAAACTCATGGGCCATGGGCTAATCTGACAAAAATTTTTATTTATTTACGCTGACAATATTTAGCGGATACATTTACAAATGGTAGAAATTCAAATTCAAATTCAAATATTTTTATTCATGAAAATCACAAGGATCACTTTGAAACGTCAATTTTACTGTCTGTTCCTTCGCGACCAAGCCAGGAAAGAAAGGCAAGAAACAAGGCTGGTTGTTTTTTTTTAATGATCCTTTTACAATACATAATACAGAACATAAATTACGTCTAAATTGTAACATTTTGAACGAGTTGGAGCAATTTCAATCCCAAGCTTCTCTATCATCTAAATAATCCAATATTTTATAGGAGGCTCTTTTATAAAGATTTTGTTTAATTACGTTTTTAATTTGTTAATTGTCAATTTTTGTACATCCCTTGGGAGTTTGTTATAAAAGCGTACACCTTGCCCTTTAAACGATTTATTAACTTTATGGAGTCTACAAGTGGCAACAGCGAGTTTATCTTTATTTCTAGTATTAAAAGAACTTAGTACTACTATAATTACAGATGACAGACTTCATGCATTAATATTTTAAGCCGAGCGAGTGAATTAATTGGATTTTAATAAAAAACTAAGAAGGCATGCACGTACTTCTTAGCTAACAACACATTTCATTATATCATAACAACTACAAAAATTAAAAAAAAATTAACTAAGGTAATTTATTCCTATTTACAAATTTAAAACACAATAAAATTATATATGTATCAACTATCTATAACTACTTATCTACGTACATTATTGTAAAATGTTTTTAAATTAGATTAAAATTAATAATATCATATAATTTTATTTATATATTTTATAGGAACACAGGGCATACAGGTAAGAATAAGAACGATTCACAGATTTACAGATTAACCTGGGATAAGCTGTTTTTAAACATTCGTACAGTTCCAACAAACATGTCCGCTCCTTTGCTCTTAGCCACACAATTATATTGCCAGACTATCCTGTTCAGAGGCGTGTTAATACCGAGATTGGATTTAGAAGAGATTGGCTGTAAAGGATTAAATCTCGAGATCCTGGGCAATCTAGAAAGAGCAGAGAAATTTAGGGCAGCGAATAGCTCCGGGGCGTCCAGGATACCGTTTGCGAACTTAAAAAGAAATACATTGTCTAGCAAATGTCTTCGATCCGTTAACGAGGTCATTTTAAAGAATTTAAGACGATCCTCATATTTAAGAAGGATTTTACCTTTATGACAAACATAAGTTAGGTACCACAAACACCTTTTTTGGATTCTTTCTAGTATATTTTTGTAAACCTTATAGAATGGATTCCAAACGACACAGAGCCACTCGAGGCCACTTCTAACAAATGAATTGAACAGGGTTATCTTGACCTCTGCGGACTTAAAACCTTTACAATTGCGCAGGACAAACCCCAGAGATCTACAAGCCTTTGTGGCAAATATCATTGATATGAAGGTCAAACCTCAACTTACTGTCGAGCACAACTCCTAAGTCTCTTGTAGTCTTTTTGAAGTAATAATTCATTATTGATTAAGTACTTCCTAGATGGGCAAACTGCACTTCTTTAGAATCTAATATAAAAGCACTTCTTTGTATTTAGGTCCATACATAATCACATTCTGAGTTCAATATTACTCGTAGGCATTATTTTTATACGATTTTAATTACCGTCTCAAACTATAAAATAACATGCGTTATTTCATGGTACCACAAACATCCAGACTTTAATGACATCATAGCGATAGAAAGTAGATCAAACATAAATTTTATCTCTACTGGTCCAACGAGCTAAAGAAGTTATAAAAAATGTTGCTAACTTTGTTTAAATAAATTATAGGCTCGCATTTGACCTCCATCTTACCTAATAGTAAGAGATGATGCAGTCTACGATGAGCCACGTTTGGTAGTTATCAGGAAACAGTCTGAGACAATGCGTTTCACTCTTTTGCGGTGCGCATAATAAATGTGAAAGAGAAGCGCTTCTAACTTCTAACTACATCGTCTGGTAAAACTTTTTTTTAAACTGTACCTATAGGTTTTCGTTTGACCATAATCTCACCTAATGGCAAGCGATGATGTGGTAAAAGATGAAACACGAAGATCTAGAACAAACCTATTCACTCTTACCTTAAAGATGCCCGGATTGTATTATTTAGGAAAAACAGACGACGTTTACGCATCAAGAACGTAGAACCAAAACGGTGTGTGCTAACTATTCTATAAAAGCTGTGTTGTAGTAAAATATTATCTTCTGCTTGCATTTTTGCTGGTCGGTGGATGAGCGTAATTTATATAATGAGCTTCGGCCATCAGCGAGGTTAGAAAGGATTATGCCTATCCCAACTTTAAAGAAAGTTTTATAACAAAATATAGCTTAATTTTGCCATGTTTAGGTTTACAGTAAAATGAAAATGTTTTTGAAAACTTTCAACACGCATTATTTTTATGAGCGCAATGGACGCAGCTTTATTAAGCGATAGATGGTGGTTTTTGCTAAGTTAACTAGGTTAAGCCATGGCTAAGAGCAACGATGGCCAAGCCCCGATTTCTGATTGTTTCGGCTTAGGGTTCGAATCCCGCCCTTATTCAGTCTGAATACGCAGGACTGCTATTTTAATGAATAAATGAACATTGCATTGAAAGTTGGCTCATACGGATGGACATACATTGTCTATAGGTTGCATGCCTGCATAAGAGAAGGAACATAACAGCCCATTAGATTGCATCGGCACGCGACGACACAGATCGGATTGTGCAACTATTTATTGTAGCGATGAAGATTTGGGGCTATGAACCGAAAGCTCTAGTGATATTGTAAGGCTAATGTTATCGCACTTGAACTAGATAGAAATCAGTAAAAGTGTAGATTAGGTAGCTTTTTACTAATCTTACGAACATTATTATAAATACGTGATTTATCACGTACCGTTTTATCGGTATTTATGTGCGAGGCGAGACGTTGTTAGGAGCGGATCGCACTCACCCTGATGAAAGTCCATGCATTAAACCAAAACATTGTCGGTCGAAACACCGATAAAACGGTACGTGATAAATCCCGTATTTATAATAATGATTGAAATAAATCATGAGAGTTTTCTAAGTAAAATAATTTTACGAACCCTCGACCGGCTTTAGTCCAATATAAGTTAAGTTATCATCTTTAGGTATTAGTATGATACAAATAGGGGCATCTAAATCAGAAGACATTTTTTAGTTTCTTCGCATTTGTAATAAAAAGTTATGTGTTATACTCGTGCGTAAGTGATCAATAAAAGCGAACAAATAAAATATCTCGGGTGTGCAATAGCTCGCTTACAGACCAAGGGCTGTAATATATTGTTACAGAAGTAAAACAAGTACTATTACACTAGAACATTACGATCTCTCGGTTCAGGCGAATTTGTACTTATTTAGCTTTCAGTCAGTTTCATAGCCCTACTTGGAAGATTTACGCAGTATCGGGAGGCGTTCATGTTGGCCTACTAGTTCAAATCCGTGTAGTTATGTGTTTGCGCCGCGTACATACGAATGCATTTGCAAGCGCTATTTGTTTTCTAGATACGATACTTCGATACGGAAACGCTATTTGTATTTATACTTTATAGGAATATTGGAGTGTAGTCGTTTTTAATACAATTTACCTCAGTGTATTAAGGCGAAAGTTTTTGATCAGTGTATGGTACAGAAACGCGTTATCTTTCACTATGGGCCTAGTAAAAAAGCTCAAGGTCGTTCAGCGTGCTATAGAGAGTGCTATGGTTGATGATTCTCTGCTAGATCAAATCAGAAATGAAGAGATTCGTAGTGGAGATTCGAACAAACGCCACCGACATGGCACAAAGTATTAGCAAACTGATATGGCAGTGGGCACTGCGCAGGGCACATGGCTTGAATAAGTGACGACCATTGTGCCAGAAAGGTTCTTGAGTGGAGACCACGCACTGAAAAGCGCATCGTATGACGGTCCCCACTGGATGGAAAGACGAGCTGATAAAGGTTGCTGGGAGCCGTTGGGTCATGCTAGGGTTAATTCCCGGGAAATCTCGAGCAGAGAATTCTCAGAAAATCGTTCGGCTTTGTTCCCGGAAAATTAAGCTCGAGAAATGTTGAGAACTCGAGAAATGATATGTGGAACGAAATAGTTTTGTTTCTCGATGTCAGAACTAGATAGAATTCAATGCTGACGATGATTGAACGTTTCTTGAAATTAGAAAATGCGATGCGACGTGTTGCTAAAAAAAATTAGAAAGTATCAGTGATCCTTTGACCTTTAAATTAGTAGATTCACTTAAGTTGAAAATATCAGAGCGCCGTAATACACCTCTAACATTTGCTGCTAAAATACTTGGAGAGCCCCTTATGATTATTTTGATACTTTTATTTGAGAGAAGGAGGATCTATTGGTTTACCATAATAATTTTTTTATGATACACATTTTTATTTTTGTGACGACTTTTAATACGAAAATATATGCAAAAACATACGTAAATATAAATTTCTCGACAACCCGAGAAGACCCAAGAAATTAGCCTCGAGAATTCTAGAGACCCGAGAAATTGATAAGTTCGAAAAGTCATGAACCCTAGTGCAGACCGCACAAGGTCGGTCACTCTGGAAATATACGGGGGAGGTCTATTTTCAGCAGTGGACGTCCTTTGGTCCTTTGGTCCAGTAGACCTCCTATGATGATGATGGTGATAACTCATTTTTAACAGATCAGATACACGATTACATCAAAAGCGCTACTTAGCGATAAGACCACCAAATTGTATGCATTAATGCATGTTGAGTTAATTTTACAAGGAGACCTTTCGGGATTTATTCTAATCATTTGTATCAGATAAAACTTTCTAACCCCTTTTTAAGCTCATTGCGCGCACGGGTGAGCGTTCAATTTACAAATGTTAAAATAAAAGTATTACAGTCGAATTATTCAGTGAGGTAAATAATGATATGCTCTTCCTGTTAATAAATGTGCTTAAGAATTTTTAATCGGTTACGAACAACTAATAACAACTCCAGTACAACCACTTTCATCTCATCTACATAATTACAGAACATCCAAACAAATAGACTCAAAACAATAAAACTCCACACTCAAAGACGTTGGCAAAGAATCATTCTCAAAGGGAAATTATTTCCCTGAATAGAAAACTTTATTCATTAAATTCTAAGGAATGTAATCTATTTGAGGCACCTGTCGTCTGCGACTGTGATGTAGTCTTGACATGAGTCTCTACCGCTATCGACTAGGCGGTTACCAGTATTTCTTGATACCAGTTATTAAAAAAACACGAGTTGCTATCGACTTGGCGGTTTGTTGCCATTTTTGACACCAGGCATACAAAAATACAAGTTTTTGGATTTGGGTCGAGTGCAAATGAGACGTAAACAAGTGCTATTTTTTTTATAATGAATGAAAGCTTTTATTAAATCTATAGTCTTAGTTGATTATGAGTTAATCTAATTATAAGTATAAAATATATTATTAATAGGAGTCCCTTTAGGCAAGGTTCCGAAGATACTGGCTGCGTTCCCCCTTTGAATAGCTAGACTAATTCTTTGTCCGAGGTAGCTGCCAGCTCTTCGGTCTCCTGTGATGTCGATTAACCTTTTGGCTATTTCCTTAAAAAGCCTTATAGCGCTAGGACCCCACGGACCAAGGGTCTCGACACCGAATAGGGCAAAATCATATTTGGAGCCTAGACCCCTGTATTTGCAAGCTTTAGCTTTTTCAGCCGCTTCACAAGCCGCACCAGCTCGTTTGTTGGTTCCATGTAGATGGGAAGGGGCCAGCGTGTCTGAACAGGTTGGATCCCATCCCACCCGGCCCATCTTCCATGGAATCAAACTCATACCGTCCGGTCTCTTGCCGTCGTCTCTTTGGTGCTATTTTATGATAGGTTTTTAGAAGATGTGGCAAAAGTTGGTGGGCATTTATGTTAATATTCATGGATTACAATTGTATAGGATAGCTGAGTGATCAATATTAATGAACGGTTCTTCTGACAATAATTTCATAAGATTGGTTTAGTCCTTCGGAACATGAGGAAAAATGCTAAATATTTGTAAAAAGTTTCAAAAACTTTAAACTAATTACAATACGGATGTCGAGGTTTGGATGTATGTGTGTGTGTGTGTGTGCGTGTGTTACTTTTGCACCTAGTGTTTTACGAGTATGATATTCTAGTAAAACCCTAAAATTTATATTCTTTTCCGTACATGATACAAGCAAAACTGTAGTAGGTTTGATACCTATTAGACAGTAGGTTTATTGAAATACCATGCATTTGTCTAGGATTAGTTATATTTATTTGTTTATATCTATATGTCTTGGAATTTAAATTAAAACTCCCTCTACCAAATATACACTACCTATAATAACTGTTTGTCTGAATTACACAAAGGTTAACTGGAAGAGAATGCTATCTAGCATTAAGTCGGCCCATGTACAGGTTATTTTCATTTAGTGCAATAAATAATTTTTCATTTATTAGTTCATTCAAAACTTTAGGGAAACTAGTACCTAATACTTTATAAAAATCTATTTATTATGAACTTAATTGCATTTTCTATCCTATACAACTTAGATTTTTATGTTTGCAAACATTATAATACGATAAAGCAATTGACCTGTGCTAAAGGCGGTGATATTAATTGTAAAATGAATAATTTATGAGTTATATCGACGATCTAAGGCGATTATTTGTCGTTATTCCGCCATTAGGGCCGTCGTTAGGGGAAAAATGAACTTTTATTCGCGGTGAGGTATGGCCGTTTGGTTCTAACCTTTCTTGAAAAGCATTTTCTTAATCACTTTTGTATGTTACGTATGTTTGCTAAGGTATATTTTTATTACTGATATGTTATTTTCCATAAGTTTTTTTATCTTTGAATTATTGTTTAGACAAATAGAAAGTGTTTGGAACAAGTAATTCAAATTCTGCTTTTGTGAATAAATATTATTTTCTAACAGCTATGTTGAGCATTGCTTAGTTTTTGTACCTACGTCAGTTTCTTAGACTTTAGTTCAATTTCTGAGGTAGTACGATACGAATACTAGCTAACATAACAAGATATAACTAGCTGGGTTGGGCTGATTCTTCCCGGTCATTTGTTACATTCACAAGTGTATTTGTATCTCAAAAAATTGATATATTATTGTAAATTAAATAATTGTTTTTAATTAAGGTGCCAGGGGTTGACATAGTACCGAATGAAGTCATCAATACAGCGAGGGTACCACACCCAGCAATGGTTCACGCTAAATTTCCCAATGAGATATCGTATCGGTTTCATGGCTTGTAAAACCCGATGAAAAGGCCGGAACGTTGAAAAATGATATTTACCGAACGCGGTTCAATGTCGGTTGGGAACAAGAATAGTATTTTGTAATGGACCTAGATTTATTTAATTTTCTTTGGAAAAAACTGATAGAATTAATTATGCACGTTTAGCTGGGCCACGTGGCGTCTTATTCTATTTTTAAATCCCGACGTAAAAATAGTGGTGTTATAGGTTTAACGCCAATGTCTGTGTGTCTGTCTGTGATATCATAATTCCCAAACAGAAGGACCGTATCGGACGCAGTTTCTTTTATAGAAACTAGTTTATTTAGGGTGGTTCTTAGCTACGTGTGATGAAGATCAGGTCATTATCAGAACTTTTTCTGTATGGACAACTTTTTTAAGCATTAAAATATTTTATTACGGATGTATTTTGGTTACGCGGGTTTTTCTAAATTTGATAATATTTAATAATTACCTAACAATGTGTTTAAACTATTTCCATTTCTAGTTTTTTAACGTTTTTAACATCATACTCACAAAAACTCGGGACGGAGTACAACTAATTAGAAAATGACAAAAAAAAAACCTAGATGATTAGAACAAAAATGTTTAACGACTTTTGTTCGATTATTTTCATTGAAGAATCACTTGGTGAAAATCTGCTGATTTTGGTTAAAAATCTGTTTATTATCTGTCAAAGGTCTTAAGTCTAAAATTACATTAACATAAGCTTCTAGGGAAAGCGCAGTCTAACAAAACGCCGGATTTAAAGTCGAACTAAAAATATCATCGCATATGTAACAAGTAACCAAACTCACTTTCACAAGTATAATTAGTAAGATGAAGTATTATTATCCTCTCTAAAAACGGAAAATTTATCATGATGAGTTTTTGAGTTAATTTGGAAAACTTACTGAAATATTATTCGTAAGTTTCAAAATATGTAATGCTCCTTTCAGACTGCCTTAAAAACTAGCTTAACACTAAACAAAGTCACAGTAGTTCGTAATAATTATGACACTTTAACTGCATTACATTTTCTCGAAACTACGTTATTTATTTTGACAGAAAGACATAATAGTTTTAAGTTACTATTTAAGTAAACACCAATCTACATAAAAGGTTTCTAAGAAATTAGTAGCAAACAAATGATACGCTAATGTAGTTAACTGGATGTCAAGCAAGTTCAAGTAGTAGATATTTATTTATGAGACGACCTCCGTGGCGCAGTGGGAAAATAACCGGCTGAGACGCAGGAGGTAGCGGGTTCGACTCCCGTTTAGAACAAATATTTGCATGATCTACAGATACTTTTTTCAGGTCTGGATGTTTTTCTATATATTGTAAGTATGTATTTACAAAAAAAGTATATAAAAATTCTATCAGTAATCTGGTTCCCATAGTACAAGCTCTGTTTAGTTTGGGGGTAGATAGCGCTGTGTGAAATGCCCAGTAATATTTATTTATTCATTTGACCCGACCCAGTTTCTCATAGATTTTATCAAAATTAAATAACACTCAATGATAGAGTAGCCTTTTAAAAGGAAATAATTTTTAATCACTTCACTAGGATTTTAGCCAAATCTAAAAACGTTCTTCGAAAACCATCCATTTTATCATTATTTATGGGTTTCTCAGGGGTCGAAATATTTTTACTTTTTTTTTTTTATTTTTATTTATTTAAAGATACACCAACAGTACACATATTTTATCACTCTATAGTTAATCACTATATACTTTACCAGATTTATGACGACAGTCATAAGCACATTTCTGATACATGCACCAATTACAGGTGTATACAACATTCGCCAGCGACGGTGAAAATATAATTGAATTTTTACATAACTAATAAACTAATCTTATTACTACTACTTTGCGAATTTATTGTTTTTTTTCAAAAAATAATTACCTACATAAATATTTTTACGTAATTTGTATTTTATATATATATTATGTCTATTTATTTTCTTAAATTTTGATGAGAAAATGATGTCACTTAACCAACCGCAAGTTTTTAAATTGTTAAGTATTTTGTATCAATAGGAAAAAAAAATTAGAGATATGATTTTTAAAGTAATTAAAATTTTTAAGCTATAGGGGTCTGAGGTATCAGTTCATTTTGTAAAAGGGGTCTCTTGCCCAAAATAGTTTCGGAATCCCTGATTTTATTTAATACATGAGCTGCTAATTTTCTCTTCAGCATGAGTGAGTAGTATCTACTCTCACCAATTGTTTTTTTCAATTTTTACCAATGTTCTGCTCAGTTGTATTAGTTTATTTTTATGAGTAGTCCATGATTTTTATTTATTTTTATTATTAACTGACATTTGTTATATACTTTTGACATACCAATATTGTGCAATATAATGAAGTGGTGAATAAATGGGTACTGAATACATTAGTTTCTGAGATTACCCCCTACAAACACACAAACTTATAAACAACAAAAATTTGTTTTATAGATAGTCTCATACTTTTTATTTTTAGTTAGTCCTGAGGTCACAAGTTCATGCAGTATTTACTCTCTGGTCCAATCCGGGTTAGTGGAAAAGTGTTCAGTTATTTATGGTCCATTAATCTAGATGAAAGCGTTCTGTGTAAGTACACAAGTGTAGGTTAAATCGCTTTTTTTTAGTCAATTCATTTGTAAGCATTATTTTGTAAAGAGTTCAAGACTGGATACATTTAAGCTTGACTTTATAGAAATTGGCATTCGAATGGAGATGTAAAACGATGGTTACCACTTAACATCAGGTGGGCCATAGGCTTGTTCCATCTCCATAGTATAAAAAAGAAGCTTAGCTAAGTCATCACTTACGCGACCGGAGTGTATAGTTTTTTTTGATAGCACTGTGTATAATGTTTAGAATTATAAAAAAATAAAAAACTTATACATGACCTACTCAATGGCTTACAATGACCAACACGTGACTTGTGACCGTATAGTGAAGTATCACGTGCTCCACCGTCTCTTCTTCTTGAAGATATGCGCGACATAGTCCACTGTCACAGTCACAGTGTCCTGTGATGATTCCCAGCAAAATATTTTCTCCTTAGATCCTCGCGTTTCATTTTTATATTATTTGTTGTTTTTCGATTCTTTGCAGTTAACTTTAGATTATTTGCATAGCAAACTTGTATATTATATTTCTTTATGTAATTAACGCATCTAAATGCTATATAACTTTTCTATATTTAAGCCAAATAGTACCTATTTGGGTTCGCTTCTCTGTAGTTTCTGAATCTCTCACCTCACATATTCAATTCTCATTTTGACCGACAGATACCCAACACCGATTCTATTCCAGTTATCTTATACGTAAAATAGCCTAGAAAGGCTTTGCGACAAACACTACCTCATGAAATAGTTAGTTTATACTACTTTAACGGGAATTTTCATCTATATAATAATAACTAGAGGTTGCGTTGTGCGCGAGCTGCTCGCAGCTCGCGTGTTTTTCTTTTAGTCGAAGAAGTAATTAAAGAGGATATCGAGCTGTTAAAAGCCATCAAAGAGGATATCCATGTGTAAGAAGCAGTCAAAGACGATATCGAAATGGAAGAAGCAATCAAATCAAAGAGGATTTCCAAGTGGAAGCAGCAATCAAAGATGATATCGAAGTGGAAGAAGCAATCAAAGAGGATATTGAAGTGAAAGAAGCAATCAAATAGGATATCGAAGTAGCAGAAACAATCAAAGAGGAAATTAAAGTTGAGGAAGAAATCAAAGAGGATACCAAGGTGGTAGAAGCATTCTAAGAGGATGACGAAGTAAAAAAAGCAATCAAAGACGATATCGAAGTGGAAGAAGCAATCCAATGGATATTGAAGATGAAGAAGGAATAAAAGAGGATATCGAAGCGGAACAAGCAATCGTAGAGGATATCAAAGTTAAAGAAGCAATCAAAGAGGATACCAATGTGGAAGAAGCAATCAAAAAGGATATCGAAGTGGAACAAGCAATCAAAGAGAAAAAAATTGGATGTTCCAAAATTATCATGATAATGGTTGTATAAAAAAAATTGAACGTTGCTAAAAAGATCATGATGAACGTTGCATAAAAAAAATCTGGACGTTCCAAAATGATCATGATTGACGTTGCATAATATAAATGTATGTTGCAAAATGATAATGATCAAAAATTTGTACTACTATTTTGTCAAAGTTTGCTAGTGCTATCTCTTCCCGTTTAGAAGATACGAGCGATTAAAGTTTTGTAAGAAAAATCATAAATTTGTTGATTGGATATCGAAGTGGAAGAAACTATCAAAGCGGAAATTAAAGTTGAGTAAGCAATCAAAGAGGATACCAAGGTGGTAGAAGCATTCAAAGAAGATGACGAAGTGAAAAAGCAATCAAAGACGATATCGAAATGGAAGAAGCAGTCAAAGACGATATCGAAGTGGGAGAAGCAATCAAAGAGGATATCGAAGTTAAAGAAGCAGTCAAAGATGATGTCGAAGTGGAAAAAACATTCAAAGAAGATGACGAAGTGAGAGAAGCATTCAAAAAGGATGTCAAGGATGACAATAAAAAAACAGTTGCACCAAAAATTTATACCAATATTTTGTACAAGTTTGCTAGGGCTATCTCTTCCCGTTTAGAAGATACGAGCGATTGAAGTTTTGTATGAAAGACCACAATTTTGTAGAGAGCATAATGAAGTAACTGAAGCAATTAAAGAGGATATGAAAGTAGAAGAAGCACTTTAAAGGGATAACGAAGTGGAACATGCAAAAATAGAAGATGTGGAGGCGGAAGAAACAATCAAAGAGGATATCGAAGAGGAAGAAGCAATCAAAGAGGGTATCGAAGTGGAAGAAGCCATCACAGAGGATATCGAAGTGAAAATGCTATCAAAGACGATATCGAAGATGAAGACGCAATCAAAGAGAATAATGCAGTGCAAGAAGCAATCAAAAGGAAATCGAAGGTGATATCGAAGTGGAAGGAGTAAACAAAGAGGATATTGAAGTGGAAGAAGCAATCAAATAGGATATCGAAGTGGCAAAAACAATCAAAGAGAAAATTGAAGTTGACTAAGGAATCAAAGAGGATACCAAGTTGGTAGAAGTATTCAAAGAGGATGACGAAGTGAAAAAAGCAATCAAAGACGATATCGAAGTGAAAGAAATAGTCAACGACGATATCAAAATGGAACAAGCAATCAAAGCGGATACCGAAGTGGAAGAAGCAATCAAAGAGGATATCAAAGTGGAAGAAGCCATCACAGGATATCGAAGTAAAAACGCAATCAAAAACGATATCGAATATGAAGACGCAATCAAAGAAAATATTGCAGTGCACAGCAGTAATGAACGGTTCTTCTGACAATAATTTCATAAGATTGGTTTAGTCCTTCGGAACATGAGGAAAAATGCTAAATATTTGTAAAAAGTTTCAAAAACTTTAAACTAATTACAATACGGATGTCGAGGTTTGGATGTATGTGTGTGTGTGTGTGTGCGTGTGTTACTTTTGCACCTAGTGTTTTACGAGTATGATATTCTAGTAAAACCCTAAAATTTATATTCTTTTCCGTACATGATACAAGCAAAACTGTAGTAGGTTTGATACCTATTAGACAGTAGGTTTATTGAAATACCATGCATTTGTCTAGGATTAGTTATATTTATTTGTTTATATCTATATGTCTTGGAATTTAAATTAAAACTCCCTCTACCAAATATACACTACCTATAATAACTGTTTGTCTGAATTACACAAAGGTTAACTGGAAGAGAATGCTATCTAGCATTAAGTCGGCCCATGTACAGGTTATTTTCATTTAGTGCAATAAATAATTTTTCATTTATTAGTTCATTCAAAACTTTAGGGAAACTAGTACCTAATACTTTATAAAAATCTATTTATTATGAACTTAATTGCATTTTCTATCCTATACAACTTAGATTTTTATGTTTGCAAACATTATAATACGATAAAGCAATTGACCTGTGCTAAAGGCGGTGATATTAATTGTAAAATGAATAATTTATGAGTTATATCGACGATCTAAGGCGATTATTTGTCGTTATTCCGCCATTAGGGCCGTCGTTAGGGGAAAAATGAACTTTTATTCGCGGTGAGGTATGGCCGTTTGGTTCTAACCTTTCTTGAAAAGCATTTTCTTAATCACTTTTGTATGTTACGTATGTTTGCTAAGGTATATTTTTATTACTGATATGTTATTTTCCATAAGTTTTTTTATCTTTGAATTATTGTTTAGACAAATAGAAAGTGTTTGGAACAAGTAATTCAAATTCTGCTTTTGTGAATAAATATTATTTTCTAACAGCTATGTTGAGCATTGCTTAGTTTTTGTACCTACGTCAGTTTCTTAGACTTTAGTTCAATTTCTGAGGTAGTACGATACGAATACTAGCTAACATAACAAGATATAACTAGCTGGGTTGGGCTGATTCTTCCCGGTCATTTGTTACATTCACAAGTGTATTTGTATCTCAAAAAATTGATATATTATTGTAAATTAAATAATTGTTTTTAATTAAGGTGCCAGGGGTTGACATAGTACCGAATGAAGTCATCAATACAGCGAGGGTACCACACCCAGCAATGGTTCACGCTAAATTTCCCAATGAGATATCGTATCGGTTTCATGGCTTGTAAAACCCGATGAAAAGGCCGGAACGTTGAAAAATGATATTTACCGAACGCGGTTCAATGTCGGTTGGGAACAAGAATAGTATTTTGTAATGGACCTAGATTTATTTAATTTTCTTTGGAAAAAACTGATAGAATTAATTATGCACGTTTAGCTGGGCCACGTGGCGTCTTATTCTATTTTTAAATCCCGACGTAAAAATAGTGGTGTTATAGGTTTAACGCCAATGTCTGTGTGTCTGTCTGTGATATCATAATTCCCAAACAGAAGGACCGTATCGGACGCAGTTTCTTTTATAGAAACTAGTTTATTTAGGGTGGTTCTTAGCTACGTGTGATGAAGATCAGGTCATTATCAGAACTTTTTCTGTATGGACAACTTTTTTAAGCATTAAAATATTTTATTACGGATGTATTTTGGTTACGCGGGTTTTTCTAAATTTGATAATATTTAATAATTACCTAACAATGTGTTTAAACTATTTCCATTTCTAGTTTTTTAACGTTTTTAACATCATACTCACAAAAACTCGGGACGGAGTACAACTAATTAGAAAATGACAAAAAAAAAACCTAGATGATTAGAACAAAAATGTTTAACGACTTTTGTTCGATTATTTTCATTGAAGAATCACTTGGTGAAAATCTGCTGATTTTGGTTAAAAATCTGTTTATTATCTGTCAAAGGTCTTAAGTCTAAAATTACATTAACATAAGCTTCTAGGGAAAGCGCAGTCTAACAAAACGCCGGATTTAAAGTCGAACTAAAAATATCATCGCATATGTAACAAGTAACCAAACTCACTTTCACAAGTATAATTAGTAAGATGAAGTATTATTATCCTCTCTAAAAACGGAAAATTTATCATGATGAGTTTTTGAGTTAATTTGGAAAACTTACTGAAATATTATTCGTAAGTTTCAAAATATGTAATGCTCCTTTCAGACTGCCTTAAAAACTAGCTTAACACTAAACAAAGTCACAGTAGTTCGTAATAATTATGACACTTTAACTGCATTACATTTTCTCGAAACTACGTTATTTATTTTGACAGAAAGACATAATAGTTTTAAGTTACTATTTAAGTAAACACCAATCTACATAAAAGGTTTCTAAGAAATTAGTAGCAAACAAATGATACGCTAATGTAGTTAACTGGATGTCAAGCAAGTTCAAGTAGTAGATATTTATTTATGAGACGACCTCCGTGGCGCAGTGGGAAAATAACCGGCTGAGACGCAGGAGGTAGCGGGTTCGACTCCCGTTTAGAACAAATATTTGCATGATCTACAGATACTTTTTTCAGGTCTGGATGTTTTTCTATATATTGTAAGTATGTATTTACAAAAAAAGTATATAAAAATTCTATCAGTAATCTGGTTCCCATAGTACAAGCTCTGTTTAGTTTGGGGGTAGATAGCGCTGTGTGAAATGCCCAGTAATATTTATTTATTCATTTGACCCGACCCAGTTTCTCATAGATTTTATCAAAATTAAATAACACTCAATGATAGAGTAGCCTTTTAAAAGGAAATAATTTTTAATCACTTCACTAGGATTTTAGCCAAATCTAAAAACGTTCTTCGAAAACCATCCATTTTATCATTATTTATGGGTTTCTCAGGGGTCGAAATATTTTTACTTTTTTTTTTTTATTTTTATTTATTTAAAGATACACCAACAGTACACATATTTTATCACTCTATAGTTAATCACTATATACTTTACCAGATTTATGACGACAGTCATAAGCACATTTCTGATACATGCACCAATTACAGGTGTATACAACATTCGCCAGCGACGGTGAAAATATAATTGAATTTTTACATAACTAATAAACTAATCTTATTACTACTACTTTGCGAATTTATTGTTTTTTTTCAAAAAATAATTACCTACATAAATATTTTTACGTAATTTGTATTTTATATATATATTATGTCTATTTATTTTCTTAAATTTTGATGAGAAAATGATGTCACTTAACCAACCGCAAGTTTTTAAATTGTTAAGTATTTTGTATCAATAGGAAAAAAAAATTAGAGATATGATTTTTAAAGTAATTAAAATTTTTAAGCTATAGGGGTCTGAGGTATCAGTTCATTTTGTAAAAGGGGTCTCTTGCCCAAAATAGTTTCGGAATCCCTGATTTTATTTAATACATGAGCTGCTAATTTTCTCTTCAGCATGAGTGAGTAGTATCTACTCTCACCAATTGTTTTTTTCAATTTTTACCAATGTTCTGCTCAGTTGTATTAGTTTATTTTTATGAGTAGTCCATGATTTTTATTTATTTTTATTATTAACTGACATTTGTTATATACTTTTGACATACCAATATTGTGCAATATAATGAAGTGGTGAATAAATGGGTACTGAATACATTAGTTTCTGAGATTACCCCCTACAAACACACAAACTTATAAACAACAAAAATTTGTTTTATAGATAGTCTCATACTTTTTATTTTTAGTTAGTCCTGAGGTCACAAGTTCATGCAGTATTTACTCTCTGGTCCAATCCGGGTTAGTGGAAAAGTGTTCAGTTATTTATGGTCCATTAATCTAGATGAAAGCGTTCTGTGTAAGTACACAAGTGTAGGTTAAATCGCTTTTTTTTAGTCAATTCATTTGTAAGCATTATTTTGTAAAGAGTTCAAGACTGGATACATTTAAGCTTGACTTTATAGAAATTGGCATTCGAATGGAGATGTAAAACGATGGTTACCACTTAACATCAGGTGGGCCATAGGCTTGTTCCATCTCCATAGTATAAAAAAGAAGCTTAGCTAAGTCATCACTTACGCGACCGGAGTGTATAGTTTTTTTTGATAGCACTGTGTATAATGTTTAGAATTATAAAAAAATAAAAAACTTATACATGACCTACTCAATGGCTTACAATGACCAACACGTGACTTGTGACCGTATAGTGAAGTATCACGTGCTCCACCGTCTCTTCTTCTTGAAGATATGCGCGACATAGTCCACTGTCACAGTCACAGTGTCCTGTGATGATTCCCAGCAAAATATTTTCTCCTTAGATCCTCGCGTTTCATTTTTATATTATTTGTTGTTTTTCGATTCTTTGCAGTTAACTTTAGATTATTTGCATAGCAAACTTGTATATTATATTTCTTTATGTAATTAACGCATCTAAATGCTATATAACTTTTCTATATTTAAGCCAAATAGTACCTATTTGGGTTCGCTTCTCTGTAGTTTCTGAATCTCTCACCTCACATATTCAATTCTCATTTTGACCGACAGATACCCAACACCGATTCTATTCCAGTTATCTTATACGTAAAATAGCCTAGAAAGGCTTTGCGACAAACACTACCTCATGAAATAGTTAGTTTATACTACTTTAACGGGAATTTTCATCTATATAATAATAACTAGAGGTTGCGTTGTGCGCGAGCTGCTCGCAGCTCGCGTGTTTTTCTTTTAGTCGAAGAAGTAATTAAAGAGGATATCGAGCTGTTAAAAGCCATCAAAGAGGATATCCATGTGTAAGAAGCAGTCAAAGACGATATCGAAATGGAAGAAGCAATCAAATCAAAGAGGATTTCCAAGTGGAAGCAGCAATCAAAGATGATATCGAAGTGGAAGAAGCAATCAAAGAGGATATTGAAGTGAAAGAAGCAATCAAATAGGATATCGAAGTAGCAGAAACAATCAAAGAGGAAATTAAAGTTGAGGAAGAAATCAAAGAGGATACCAAGGTGGTAGAAGCATTCTAAGAGGATGACGAAGTAAAAAAAGCAATCAAAGACGATATCGAAGTGGAAGAAGCAATCCAATGGATATTGAAGATGAAGAAGGAATAAAAGAGGATATCGAAGCGGAACAAGCAATCGTAGAGGATATCAAAGTTAAAGAAGCAATCAAAGAGGATACCAATGTGGAAGAAGCAATCAAAAAGGATATCGAAGTGGAACAAGCAATCAAAGAGAAAAAAATTGGATGTTCCAAAATTATCATGATAATGGTTGTATAAAAAAAATTGAACGTTGCTAAAAAGATCATGATGAACGTTGCATAAAAAAAATCTGGACGTTCCAAAATGATCATGATTGACGTTGCATAATATAAATGTATGTTGCAAAATGATAATGATCAAAAATTTGTACTACTATTTTGTCAAAGTTTGCTAGTGCTATCTCTTCCCGTTTAGAAGATACGAGCGATTAAAGTTTTGTAAGAAAAATCATAAATTTGTTGATTGGATATCGAAGTGGAAGAAACTATCAAAGCGGAAATTAAAGTTGAGTAAGCAATCAAAGAGGATACCAAGGTGGTAGAAGCATTCAAAGAAGATGACGAAGTGAAAAAGCAATCAAAGACGATATCGAAATGGAAGAAGCAGTCAAAGACGATATCGAAGTGGGAGAAGCAATCAAAGAGGATATCGAAGTTAAAGAAGCAGTCAAAGATGATGTCGAAGTGGAAAAAACATTCAAAGAAGATGACGAAGTGAGAGAAGCATTCAAAAAGGATGTCAAGGATGACAATAAAAAAACAGTTGCACCAAAAATTTATACCAATATTTTGTACAAGTTTGCTAGGGCTATCTCTTCCCGTTTAGAAGATACGAGCGATTGAAGTTTTGTATGAAAGACCACAATTTTGTAGAGAGCATAATGAAGTAACTGAAGCAATTAAAGAGGATATGAAAGTAGAAGAAGCACTTTAAAGGGATAACGAAGTGGAACATGCAAAAATAGAAGATGTGGAGGCGGAAGAAACAATCAAAGAGGATATCGAAGAGGAAGAAGCAATCAAAGAGGGTATCGAAGTGGAAGAAGCCATCACAGAGGATATCGAAGTGAAAATGCTATCAAAGACGATATCGAAGATGAAGACGCAATCAAAGAGAATAATGCAGTGCAAGAAGCAATCAAAAGGAAATCGAAGGTGATATCGAAGTGGAAGGAGTAAACAAAGAGGATATTGAAGTGGAAGAAGCAATCAAATAGGATATCGAAGTGGCAAAAACAATCAAAGAGAAAATTGAAGTTGACTAAGGAATCAAAGAGGATACCAAGTTGGTAGAAGTATTCAAAGAGGATGACGAAGTGAAAAAAGCAATCAAAGACGATATCGAAGTGAAAGAAATAGTCAACGACGATATCAAAATGGAACAAGCAATCAAAGCGGATACCGAAGTGGAAGAAGCAATCAAAGAGGATATCAAAGTGGAAGAAGCCATCACAGGATATCGAAGTAAAAACGCAATCAAAAACGATATCGAATATGAAGACGCAATCAAAGAAAATATTGCAGTGCAAGAAGCAATCAAACGAAAATCAAAGAGGAAGGAGCCCTTACAGAGGATACCGAAGTGAAAATGCCATCAAAGAGGATATCAAAGATGAAGAAGCAATCCAATGGATATTGAAGATGAAGAAGGAATAAAAGAGGATATCGAAGTGGAACAAGCAATCGTAGAGGATATCAAAGTTAAAGAAGCAATCAAATAGGATATCAATGTGGAAGAAGCAATCAAAAAGGATATCGAAGTGGAACAAGCAATCAAAGAGAAAAAAATTGGATGTTCCAAAATGATCATGATAATAGTTGTATAAAAAAAATTGAACGTTGCAAAAAAGATCATGATGAACGTTGCATAAAAAAAATCTGGACGTTCCAAAATGATCAGGATTGACGTTGCATAATATAAATGTATGTTGTAAAATGATAATGATCAAAAATTTGCACTAATATTTTGTCAAAGTTTGCTAGTGCTATCTCTTCCCGTTTAGAAGATACGAGCGATTAAAGTTTTGTAAGAAAAATCATAAATTTGTTGATTGGATATCGAAGTGGAAGAAACTATCAAAGAGAATGTTGAAGTGGAAGAAGCAATCAAATAGGATATCGAAGTGGCAGAAACAATCAAAGCGGAAATTGAAGTTGAGTAAGCAATCAAAGAGGATACCAAGGTGGTAGAAGCATTCAAAGAAGATGACGAAGTGAAAAAGCAATCAAAGACGATATCGAAATGGAAGAAGCAGTCAAAGACGATATCGAAGTGGGAGAAGCAATCAAAGAGGATATCGAAGTTAAAGAAGCAGTCAAAGATGATGTCGAAGTGGAAAAAACATTCAAAGAAGATGACGAAGTGAGAGAAGCATTCAAAAAGGATGTCAAGGATGACAATAAAAAAACAGTTCCACCAAAAGTTTATACCAATATTTTGTACAAGTTTGCTAGGGCTATCTCTTCCCGTTTAGAAGATATGAGCGATTGAAGTTTTGTATGAAACACCACAATTTTATAGAGCGCATAATGAAGTAACTGAAGCAATTAAAGAGGATATGAAGTAGAAGAAGCATTTTAAAAGGATAACGAAGTGGAACATGCAAAAATAGAAGATGTGGAGGCGGAAGAAACAATAAAAGAGGATGACGAAGTGTAACAAGCAATCAAAGAGAATATTCGAATAGTGGATGTCGCATAATAAAAAAAAATTGACGTTCCAAAATGATCATAGTGGATGAGGCATAAATAAAAAAAAATTGATGTTCCAAAATGATCACAGTGGATGTTGCATAATAAAAAAAAATTGACGTTCCAAAAGTGATCATTGTGGATGAGGCATAATTTAAAAAAAATTGACGTTCCAAAATGATCATTGCAGATGAGGCATAATTAAAAAAAAATTGATGTTCCAAAATTATCACAGTGGATGTTGCATAATAAAAAAAAAAGAAATTGACGTTACAAAATGATCATTGTGGATGAGGCATAATTTAAAACAAAATGATGTTCCAAAATGATCACAAAGGATTTTGCATAGTAAAAAAAAACTGACGTTCCAAAAGTGATCATTGTGGATGAGGCATAATTAAAAAAAAATTGATTTTCCAAAATGATCACAAAGGATTTTGCATAATAAAAAAAAAATTGACGTTCCAAAATGATCATTGTGGATGAGGCATAATTAAAAAAAAATTGATTTTCCAAAATGATCACAAAGGATTTTGCATAATAAAAAAAAAAATGACGTTCCAAAAGTGATCATTGTGGATGAGGCATAATTAAAAAAAATTGATGTTCCAAAATGATCACAGTGGATTTTGCATAATAAAAAAAAAAAAAAAAATTACGTTCCAAAATGATCATTGTGGATGAGGCATAATTAAAAAAAAATTGATTTTCCAAAATGATCACAAAGTATTTTGCATAATAAAAAAAAAAATTGACGTTCCAAAGTGATCATTGTGGATGAGGCATAATTAAAAAAAATGATGTACCAAAATATCACAGTGGATGATGCATAATAAAAAAAATAATTGACGTTCCAAAGTGATCATTGTGGATGAGGCATAATTAAAAAAAATGATGTACCAAAATGATCACAGTGGATGTTGCATAATAAAAAAAAAATAATTGACGTTCCAAAGTGATCATTGTGGATGAGGCATAATTAAAAAAATGTGGATGTTCCAAAATAAACATGATGAACGTTGCATACTAAAAAAAAAAAAAATTGGATGTTCCAAAATGATGATGATGACCTTTGCAAAAACTATGAAAGTTGTCTCATGCCCCTCCACCACCATTATATAGAATCAAGCAAATTTACAGTAATTTTATAGTACACACAAGCCATGGGCTCCCTACAAAAACAGTATGAAAATTACGGCAAACGAAATATACGGTTTACGGTATTCATACAGAAATATTTTGTATGGGACAATTTTTTTTTTGTATGAAAGACAATTTTTTTTTCATTGATCCGGATATAAAAAAATGTCCTCTGCAACATTAGTTTTTGCACCAACGCTGTAAGACCTATACTTTCCGAGATACGAGGTGGATGGGAGCGAATGGGGGACAAAAGGGGTACTTTAGGATTTATTCCCAACTCACCGGAACTCCCTCTATACGATCCCACCAAACATTTTCACCCTACGAGGGGGCATCTGGGAGAACAAACATGTCAATGAGTCAATCAGTCAGTCAGTCAGTCAGTCAGTCAGTGGTAATCGAGCTTTATATAATATAATAATAATAATAATGCCGATTATATGACAATCAAAAATAACAAAGTGGTAAAAAAAAATTCATATCTTTAATTTTCCACTGATCGTAAATAATATAATTTATTTTAACCGGGTCCTTTACCTTCATTAAGTGGATATTTACCTCTTGTTATTTATTTTTTATTTAATTTTTGTAGCGAATAAGAACCCAAGTTGCTCTAATTTTACTTAACGCGACTTTTTGTCGCTAAACTATCTATATAGACTCTACTATTTAGCTTATATTTTTCATCCTATTTTTTTATCACTTTGTCTTCTATCCGACAGTGCCCTAGTGTTTACTCTATCAAATGAGGGTTATGGTTATAGCGCATATTTTCGTATGCAAAAATGTCAGCCTCATAGGTTAACATTTTTTACTAAATGTGAACTTTTTGATTTCCAATATAGCAATTTGGGTATAACAAGACGTTACAAAATGATCATTGTGGATGAGGCATAATTTAAAACAAAATGATGTTCCAAAATGATCACAAAGGATTTTGCATAGTAAAAAAAAACTGACGTTCCAAAAGTGATCATTGTGGATGAGGCATAATTAAAAAAAAATTGATTTTCCAAAATGATCACAAAGGATTTTGCATAATAAAAAAAAAATTGACGTTCCAAAATGATCATTGTGGATGAGGCATAATTAAAAAAAAATTGATTTTCCAAAATGATCACAAAGGATTTTGCATAATAAAAAAAAAAATGACGTTCCAAAAGTGATCATTGTGGATGAGGCATAATTAAAAAAAATTGATGTTCCAAAATGATCACAGTGGATTTTGCATAATAAAAAAAAAAAAAAAAAAATTACGTTCCAAAATGATCATTGTGGATGAGGCATAATTAAAAAAAAATTGATTTTCCAAAATGATCACAAAGTATTTTGCATAATAAAAAAAAAAATTGACGTTCCAAAGTGATCATTGTGGATGAGGCATAATTAAAAAAAATGATGTACCAAAATATCACAGTGGATGATGCATAATAAAAAAAATAATTGACGTTCCAAAGTGATCATTGTGGATGAGGCATAATTAAAAAAAATGATGTACCAAAATGATCACAGTGGATGTTGCATAATAAAAAAAAAATAATTGACGTTCCAAAGTGATCATTGTGGATGAGGCATAATTAAAAAAATGTGGATGTTCCAAAATAAACATGATGAACGTTGCATACTAAAAAAAAAAAAAATTGGATGTTCCAAAATGATGATGATGACCTTTGCAAAAACTATGAAAGTTGTCTCATGCCCCTCCACCACCATTATATAGAATCAAGCAAATTTACAGTAATTTTATAGTACACACAAGCCATGGGCTCCCTACAAAAACAGTATGAAAATTACGGCAAACGAAATATACGGTTTACGGTATTCATACAGAAATATTTTGTATGGGACAATTTTTTTTTTGTATGAAAGACAATTTTTTTTTCATTGATCCGGATATAAAAAAATGTCCTCTGCAACATTAGTTTTTGCACCAACGCTGTAAGACCTATACTTTCCGAGATACGAGGTGGATGGGAGCGAATGGGGGACAAAAGGGGTACTTTAGGATTTATTCCCAACTCACCGGAACTCCCTCTATACGATCCCACCAAACATTTTCACCCTACGAGGGGGCATCTGGGAGAACAAACATGTCAATGAGTCAATCAGTCAGTCAGTCAGTCAGTCAGTCAGTGGTAATCGAGCTTTATATAATATAATAATAATAATAATGCCGATTATATGACAATCAAAAATAACAAAGTGGTAAAAAAAAATTCATATCTTTAATTTTCCACTGATCGTAAATAATATAATTTATTTTAACCGGGTCCTTTACCTTCATTAAGTGGATATTTACCTCTTGTTATTTATTTTTTATTTAATTTTTGTAGCGAATAAGAACCCAAGTTGCTCTAATTTTACTTAACGCGACTTTTTGTCGCTAAACTATCTATATAGACTCTACTATTTAGCTTATATTTTTCATCCTATTTTTTTATCACTTTGTCTTCTATCCGACAGTGCCCTAGTGTTTACTCTATCAAATGAGGGTTATGGTTATAGCGCATATTTTCGTATGCAAAAATGTCAGCCTCATAGGTTAACATTTTTTACTAAATGTGAACTTTTTGATTTCCAATATAGCAATTTGGGTATAACAAGTAAGGTATAACTTACAAAGGTACAAATTGTTAAAAAAACTGGTCCGTTAGAACTAAGGTTAGGTTCTATTTTTTTAACTTATAAATTTCTACCCTCTTACAGAGTTCATAGTCCGGTAGGTACTTGATGAGGTACAGTGTCTACAGTGAGATCCTAGTCTATAGTCCTGTATTTCCAACGGCAATCAACTATTTTAGCCTGACAGGGATTGTCGGTGAGTGCTGAATCGAGGTTAACGCATTTTGAGGCCAATCTGATGCTATAGAAAAATCACTCTTCAGCAGAGGACATACAGTCTAATTTAACCTTTGAGAAAATATCACTAAAATCATAAGATTTCTTTTTAGTTTTTGGAGTCCATTGTAACCCAATTCATTGATTGAGCCAAGCGAGATCTCCAAATCAACTTAGGCAAATCGGCGTTGTATGTATGTATGTAAGTTTGTAGGTATGTATGTATGTAGGTACGAGTACGTATGTATGTATTTATGTTTGTTTGTTCGAGGATAACTTACAAAACGTTGATCCGATCATCGTGAAATTTGATATACAGGGTTTTTGGTAATATACTGACGATATTCAAGTGACGGTTTCTCAAAACAAAAGAAAATGTCAAAGATTAGGTAGGTACTAATAATATATTTTTGTTTTTACGGGAGACTCGCGAGATCTCAGTTCGGGGCGAACCACTAGTTAGTCAAAGATTAAGGCCTACTTGCCCAACGATCCCTAAACGTATTTAGCGACTAAACATGTTGAAATTTGACGTGTTTTTTTGATTTGGCAACTTCTTAAATCATATTTAGCCACTAAATACATTTAGGCATCGTTGCGCTAGTCGCCCTAAGAATAATATATTTTTTTTTATTGGGAGACTCGCGATATCTCAATTCGGGGCGAACCACTAGTCATTTTCATTTCTTTATTCTTCCATTATGTCATCACTTGCCACACACATGTGAACTCTGCCCGGCCGAGATGGAGTTGGAATTAACTAACCTGTTTCTCAAAAAGAGAGAGATGACCGTTGAGGCAGAAAGGTTCTCAAGTGGAGACCACGTACTGCAAACACGAGGCCATTGGGTGATTGATTGCCTCCGTGGCGCAGTGGGCGTATAGCCGGCTGAGACGCAGGAAGTAGCGGGTTCGATTCCCGCCGCGGAAGAAATGTTTGCATGATCTACAGATATTTGTTCCGTGTCTTGGTGTTTTTCTATATATTATAAGTACGTTTTACAAAAAAAAACGAAAGTAGATAAGTACGAGTATTCTATCAGTTATCTGGTTCCCATAGTACAAGCTCTGCTTAGTTTGGGGCTAGATAGCGCTGTGTGAAATGTCCAGCGATATTTATATATTTATTTATTGGATGCAGGCCGCACACGAGAAAGTGAAAAATGTGGGAATTGAGGTGCAGATTCATCGCAGCTAATTTTAGGCTTTGAGCAAGGCCTTTTGATTCTCGTTGCGGAACAACTGTTTGCGTGATCTACAAATATTTGTTTCAGATCTGAGGGTACCTACGTTTACTTGGTAACCATGAAAAGGGAAATCTTAGTCACAGAACCAACGCACCCCAAAAAAGGACCAGTGCTGCTTAAATTCCGGGTATTTTCCAGCAAACCGGTTTAATTCCGGTTTTCTATAATCCGGAATATTCATGAAGTAGCCAACATTTCATTACCGAACCGCATGTGAGCGACAGGTAGCGCTATTCACTGAGAAATCTCACCGTCCGCGCGTCCTTAAGTTTTTTTTTATACTACATGGAGATGAGACAAGCTTAGAGCCACCTGATGTTAAGTAGTAACCATCGCCTATAACAGATAATTTCCTCGAAGGTCACGCACGTTAGAAATGTGCCCTACGATGCACTGCTCTGCGTCCATCAATTGAGGCATACAGGTGTAAAGCCTTATGTGCCTGTAATTTCACCGGCAACCATACCCTTCAAACCGAAACACATAAATGCTGCTATGCGGCAGAAATAGGAATTATTTCCCCGGAAGAGCTTTCAGAAGGAACTCTACTATTCGTAAAGATGCAGTGTACAAAAATAAATTTGTCAAAATTAATAAATAAATACATTTAAGTTTTTTTAGTAAGTAAGTAAAGTATGTAAGTAAAATACATTTATTTGGGACAACAATGCAGTACAGACAAAATATAAGGTACTAAATTAAAACATTAAAATACATTAAAAACAACACAGAGTATGAAGCTTGTGTTATGTTTGAGTTATCTTGTTTCTTAAGAATAAAATACTAGCTTCCTCCCACGGCTTTGCGCGCGTGCTTTGTCAATAAAAAGTAGCCTGTTTGAATCCATATACCAAAATACCAATAATACCAAATTAAATCAAAAATGATAACGTAACAAACAACCACACATTAAAATTGTCGTATTTATAATATTAGTAGCTGACCGACCCGCGGCTTTGCACGCATGGTTTGTCACTAAAAACATTACTCTCCTTTTGCACAGTCGTGTTTAAAGTAGTCTATATCCCAATCCTGATCATAATCTATCTGTATACCAAATGTATGCAGCATTGGACGTCTTATGGGTGATATAATGATGAGATTTTTTTTCATAATCTCACGATTTATTTGGTGAGTTAGACTGATTGTAATTATATCCTCCGTGGCGCAGTGGGCGAATAGCTGGCTGAGACGCAGGAGGTGGCGACTTTGATTCCCGCCGCGAACGAATGTTTATTACCTACAGTTTTTTTTTTATACTACTAGAAATGGAACAAGCCTATGACCCACCTGATGTTAAGTGGTAACCATCGCCTATAACAAAGTTTGCCTCGTAGGTCACGCTCCTTGGAAATGTGCCCTACGATGCACTTCCCTGCGTCCATCAACCTGAGTCATACAGGTGTAAGGCCTCATGTGCCTGTAATTTCACCGGCAACCATACCTTTCAAACTGAAACACAGCAATGCTGCTTGGCGGTAGAAATAGGTATGGTGGTAGCACTTCCCCGGGCGAGCCCTTTCACAAGAAACTCTACTACTCTTAATTTTACAAAATAATTTTATTTTTTACCGGGTCTAGATGTTTTTCTATATATTATAAGTATGTATTTACAAAAAAAAGGTATATAAGTATTCTATCAGTTATCTGGTTCCCATAGTACAAGCTCTACTTAGCATGGGGCTGTGTGCAAACCCAACTATATTTATTTATTATTTATTTAATTAACAAGGAAATTTTACAGTATTGTACACCAGGAATAATAATAAAAAAAAACATTAGTTCTTAAAATAGTTGACGAAATGATGTAGTCAAAAAAGTCAAAATTCAAAATTTCTGTATTGAATCACAACACCGTTGCACGTAATAATCAACTGGCATACGCTAATGGTGATGTTGGGATGAAAATCGGTTTATTCCTAATTATTATATCGAAAATACAAAACCGGAAGCTATTTCGCTATTATTGGACATCATACACGAAAATAGTGCACAAAAGCTGCTCACGGCTGTGCTCGTTAGTGAAAATGAGTCAATGGAAATTGTATGATTAAAACATTGACTATTATATTATCATCTAAATGTTAAAACAAACTCGAGTTAGTTACACTATTTAGAACACAAAAACGGCTTTATCGATTTCAATTAAATTTGGTACATAGATAGATTATGATTGAGGTTAAGATATAGCTTACTTATACCCGACTGCGCGAAGGATGGATCATGTTTTTATTGACAAACCACGCGTGCGAAGCCGTGAGCGGTCAGATTGTATGATGTAAATGGAAGTCTCGACAGAGCTTACATATTGATAACTTTTCAAACTATGATAGGGTGTAAAATAAACAAATTAATAAAATAAAAGCGTTATATATCTACAGACAATATTTTTACAAAAAAATGGATATTTATCATGATTTGCATTTGATGTGATGACATAGCATAAAGGATTAGCAAGCTGATGTGGCAGTGGGCAGGACACATAGCTTGAAGAACTGACGGCCGTTGGGGTAGAAAAGTTCTCGAGAGACCATGCACTGGAAAGCGCAGCGTAGGATGGCCTCCCAACAGATGGAAAGGTTGCTGGGAGCCGTTGGGTGCAGGCCGCACAAGATCGGCCGCTCTGAGAATCTATGGGGAAAGCCTATGTTCAGCAGTTAACGTCTTGTCACTGATATGATGATGATCATGATCTGTGTGTTTAATTGTGTGTCCCAATAATCACGATCACGATTGTTTTCGTTTAAACAGAACTATGTTTTTTGCCTTGCTGTATAAAGAGTTGGGCGTTGAACCTGCCTCACAACTTTTATAATTCATACTTGTTCTAAACTAATAAAATGAAATTGAACCATGAACTGGGTACCGGGGCTAATTGCATTTTTTTAGCTTCCAGTTTTGCAAAACTACCGGTAAAATCCAGTCCATCCAAAGGTTGTCTGGAAAAAAATCCTTTTAGCAATAACACCGCTAATTGTACCATCGGGTATCTAGATCTATTTGTTTTAATTTTTTTTAACTAGCCTACATTTTCCCACTGCTGGGCAAAGGCCTCCCTCAACTCCTTCCACCTATCACGATCCTTGGCAGATTCCCACCACTCCCATGTTTTAAATATGATTTGTTAATATAAGTGTTTTATTTTTATAAATTATAGGCTTGCTTTTGACCACGATCTCGCCTGATGGTAAGCGATGATGCAGTCTAAAATAGAACACGCTTGCTTAGAAGAAACCTATTCATACGCGACTTAAAGACCCCTAGATTGTAGTTATCAGGAAACAGACTCAGGCAAAGCGTTTAATTCCTTGGCGATGCGTATTATAAAGGTGGAAGAGTACCGCTTTGTGCGTATGTAGTGTTTCATTGCAATTCAGCGGGACGATGCAGTCTGTTTCTTATGGACAATTCCGTCTGTCGTTTACCTTTACAAAATATACAAAGTTCCCATTTATTGTTGTTACAATTACATTTGTAACAGTAACAATAAACTGGAACCAATCTCACTAACAAATTACACACTAAACCATTGGAAACATTCTAACAGTCGCACTTGAATAGCTGGTGGTAGACCGGGAGAGCGCTGTAGACAACCATATAACATCGAATTCCAAGATTTATACTTCGTGCGCGGTAGCTTGGCAATAGAGGGCATTCACCTTCCTTCACCACCATATCCCGAAATGGTAAAGATGTATCGCTATCTCTGTCGCTCACCATACAAACGTGTCGCAAAACTGCTATCGCTAGAATCTCGTAGTGCAAGGCCTACAAGAAGTCAACGGGGCAAACTGTATAACTTAAAAATATACAAAATAGGGGAAAATACTGCATGAAATTTTATGTTTTCAATCTTCTAATAACGCATTTTATTGTTTTAAAATACGAATTATATTTTAAGCCAATCATTTTATATTGCATTTATGAATAGTATTACGGTTCCGAGTATTAAATTACAAGCTCATGTCTCATAAAATTATATGATTTGTGAATCATTATTAGAATTTAAGTATAGAAAATATTTTTATATACAAAATAATACAGATCTATAATTAAATGCGTAATAAGATTCAGAATTGTGAAGTTCACAAAAAATGCAAAATTTAAGTTATAGTAGTTTATTTTCTCGTCACTGGTCGGTGAGGTGAATGCCTCTGTTGCCATCTTATTCCGCACGTACCATAACAAAGAATACAAAATGTACACGAACTGGAAAGCGCAGCGTAGGATGGCCTCCCCACTAGATGACATTCTACTTAAGATTTCTAAGAGCCATTGGATACAGGTCGCACAAGATTGATCGCTGTAAATATCTACGTTCATCAATGGAAATCCAATGGCTGACATGATAAATATACTAAATTATTCATTAATGTTAAATAAATGTATGTAATATATGTTATATTAATATTTGTAGGGTAAATGAGCATAGTTTCTTCACTATATGAACAGATAAGCAGTGTCCTAGCTACCTAATTATAATCTGCCAACACTAATTATCACTGACATCATGTAATGAGTCATTTCGTATTTTAGAGGAAAATTTGATCATAACTGGATTATGTTTTTGAACATGATGCTTGGTGAGTCACACATAAACAATCTCGATTAATCATAAACTTGTAAGTATTGCCATGTAAAAGATGTGACATCTTGTAGCCAATATTCGTGCAAAAATACGTGTCGTAGTGCACAATGAGGAAAGACCTTCAGTACTCTCCCAGTCTATACGTAATACTAGTACTTGAATAGCTAGTAAAGCGTGCGATTGCGAGAATAAACGGGCGAATACATTGTTTTAGCGGAAAAGCGGTAATAATAACGCAATTAGCGATATCACATTGTAGCTTATTGGACTGGGCTTATGATAATCTCAAATGAGGTTAACTGCCTTGTTCATAATCATTTGATAGATGATTTATGTTTTTATGTTTTGTGACTTGTTTATTATATATTGGATATTAAAAAAAAAATTGGGTGTATTTACACGGGTTTAAAACATCGGTAAGTGCCAAACATTGTATTTTATTATTATTCATATTTATGATCCACTAAACACGTTTAAAACATATATTTTTAGACTATAAAGTATTACAGTTGAAACTTTAGGTAGGTACTTATGGAACGGTAAATTGTTAAATGTCTAAAATACTATTTAAATGTATTGTAACGTGTACGATTTTATACACGCTACATTCTCTAAATTAATTAACATTTTAGATACCATACCAGCAAATACCACAGAACACGACATCTAACGACATGGCGGCGCTTTATCAACACATCAAGATATCTTTTTCTAGTACTCTTATCGTAGTTTGCCATGTGTGCATTGTAAAACACTTTACATAATGTGGCCATAAACAATACTTTATTTTGACTGACGCATGGTGATTTCGTGTCTTGTCGATGGTATCACCATTTTATTTGTTGCGTCATGGAATCAAAGAACGATGATTATTGAATTCAACGGTTACTAAATATCGAGGGTTGGCTGCGCTTACTATATAAGCCAACGCCCGTTTATTCTCAGCCTTTTTCTCACCAGAAGACCACAGCAGAAACTTCTCTCTACAATCTACGAAAGTTAACCTCTCAGTTGGCTGCGACAGTGTGTTTTTCTACTCTTTTCTTTTAAATTCTGTGCAACACGCTTCTAAATCTGGTAAGTAATAGTGCCTCGCCTATTCAATTATCATGTGTAATCCCCGTCTAATTCCGTTCTCTTTAAATTAATTCGTATTTTTCTGTTCCCAAACAGGAAGTCGGTTTTTTTTCTTTTACTTCTTTTCTTTGGGTTTTTACCTTTCTCTTCTCATCATCACCTACGTGTTATCCAAGCCGTAAGAGGTTTGACGGTTCCTCCGCACGACCAGCTAAACCGCCACACTCCGGGAGCCTCGACTTTTCCACGAGCCTACCGTCGCTAGCTCTGCACCACATCCTCTCTCCGGACTGGCGCCAGGAACGGTCGACGGAACATCATACTAGGTGTATTTAATCCATATTTTTACCCGGGTTGAACCCCTAGGAACCCTATTATATTTTCTGACGCACTTTTCGTCAGATGGCGCCCATTTTATTTATTTAACTGTAACAATCATACCCCCTATAATTACCACGTGTACTTTATCATGCTGTAAGGCCATAAGCCTCAAGATTCTGTGCTCCTCCAGCGAACATTCCTTTGTCTACCTCTGTATTTATACACTTTTATTGTAATCTCTAGTTTTAACTGCCTACCATCGATAAGCCAAGGAAATATTGTCAACCTCTGTTGCCTTGCCACAAGTATAAGAAAATATCGTAAGAACCTACCCGCTCTACCGACTTCTTTTATAATTAATATATGTATCAAACGATTTTCTCTTTTATTTCTCTCGTATATTTCCTAAACTGTTACAGTATCATTAACATAGTTAAGCTATTGCTAGCTGAACAATCTCATTATAATCAGTTACAGTGTAACTGATTGGCGCGGTTTTAAAGCGACCGCGATTTATGGCATTGTACGTTAACAGTCCAAAGTGGAATTATCGCAATATGGCGTTGTGGGCCGCCAACGCATTTTTCATTCACGTTAATATTTCAGCGACGTTGTCACGTCTAACATGTTGAGCCGTGTTGGCATAGTAGAATAAACGCTGACTTCTAATCTATATATAGAATTTAAAAACGTAATTAAACAAAATCTTCATAAAAAAGCCTACTATAACATAACGGATTTCTTCCGCGAGCTTAGGTTTTTAGGATTTAGACTCTTTTATGATAGCATTATCCCTACAAACCTTAGTGGTTTATAAATGCTATTTTTATACATGACTGTTGTAAAAAAATTTGGTGATAAATAAATATTAACAAAAAATAGGTTTATTGATCGAGCGAAGCGAGATCTCCAAATCAACTCGGGCAAATCGGCGCTGTATGTATATACATACATACATACAGCGCCGATTTGCCCGAGTTGTTTATGTAGTATAGTATGATGTACTATGTAGTAGAGTATGTTTATTTGTCCGAGGATAACTTTCGTAGCGTTTATCCGATCATCATGAAATTTGATATATAGATAGGTAGTGATGGCACAGTTTTCGTGTAACTTAATGAGTTAAACATATTAGGGGGTTGTTGAGATATTGGGGTTCAAGAGGGGTAAAAAAAATGAAAATGAGACTATTAGGTCAAATGGGACGTCAAATGAAAGGTCTGCATTAGTACATTTGAATTCCTTTTTATTTTTAGTTTAATTTTTGTAGTTTTTGAGTTATTAGCCATAATAAAAACAAAACTTTGACAAAATTCACAGGGTACACCAGTGACCCCACAATGCTGAAATTTGGTATTCGTGTAGCTTTATTGACACAAATATAGGCAAATGTCTAAAATCTAGAATAACTGCCATTTGTACCCCAAAAAATATAACCAATTAACAAGAACCCCCGTTACATCTGATTTGAATGAAACTGTAGGTCAAGTAGTTTGGTTATATCATTTCGTGGCACCAATTTATTAGCCAAAGATTAAAGCCGGCATGCACAAAGATCACTAAACGTATTTAGCGACAAAACGTGTTTAAATTTGAAGTATTTGTATGTTTTGACAACTCCTTAAATCATATTTAGCCACTAAATACGTTATACAGGAGATTCGCAAGATCTCAATTCGGGGCGAACCACTAGTTAACTAGATTAGAGAAGCTTGGGATTGAAAACTATACATAAATATATTACAATTTAGACGTTTGTTTCGAAATTGTTTCCTTTATTGTCACGTATTCTAAAAGGATCATTAAAAAGAATAACCAGCCTTGTTTCTTGACTTTCTTTCCTGGCTTGGTCGCGAAATAACAGACAGTACCATTGACGTTTCAAAGTGATCGTTGTGAACCTAACACGCAGGTGAAGATTTTAGGAACATGTGTATTTTTTTGATATAGAAGCTTTTTTCAAACCTTTCTGCATGAATCAATTTATTATTAAATCTGGCAAATTATATCTGGCTTCTAGACTATCAACCATTATACATACCTATCTATTTATCTACTGCTGATGTTTATAGTTTTAGAACTGCATCGTAAAAACAAACCCTTTATTGTGCCTGAAAGTAAACAAAGTATCCATGATTCAAAATTCCTACAACTGAGATAATCATTCATTTATCGAGCGAAGCTAAATCTCCAATCTCCAAATCAACTTGGGCAAATCGACGTTGTATGTATGTATGTATGTTTGTTTGTCCGAGGATAACTTTCGAAGCGTTTATCCGATATCACCATGAAAGTTGATACATAGGTAGGTAGTGACGGCACAATTTTGGTGTGACTAAATTAGCTAAAAATGTGACGGAAATGTGTAAAATGTGTTGAAGTATTGCGGTTCAAAAGGGATAAAAAATATTAAAATTACACTATTAAATCAAATGGGAAGTCAAATAAAAGGTCTTCAATAATACATTTTGACTCCGTTTTATTTTTAGTAAAGTTTTTGTAGCTTTTGAATTAATACCCATAATAAAAACTGAACTTTGACGAAATTTACAGGGTACACCAGTGACCTCACAGTGCTGTAATTTGGTATGAGTGTAGCTTTAGTGCCACAAACTTGTACCCCAAAAAAGAATAATAAATTTACATAAACTCCTGTTACCTGTAATCTGAATGAAATTTTAGGTCAAGTTAGTTGGTTATATATTTCGTGGCACTATTTTGATAGTCAAAGATTACGAATAATATATTTTTGTTTTTTTGGCAGACCGCGAGATCTCAGTTGGGGCGAACTACCATAAATACGAATACCGTTTTATCTGTGTTTCGACCGACAATATCTGTTAAAATCGTGAACCTTCGTCACGGTGAGTGTGATCCGCTCCGCGCGGCGTCTCGCCACAAAATATATAAATAAATAAAATAAAAACTAAATCTGTATTTATAATAATGATTGAAATAAATCACAAAAGTTTTTACAATAGTCAATCCTCAGAAAACCAAGTCTTCACACCATAACACGTTCCACCTCAGCACACACATATAACATGAAAAAGTCATAAATTACATAAACGTTGGTCCCGTTCGTTTTGTGAAAAAACTTGTTCCCATTTCGGTCGGCAAATAAAATGGTCACGATACAGAAACGAGAGAAAATAAAAAATACTAGGAATATACGTGTGTGGTTCAACGCGAAATGTTTTGTACTATATCTTTTGGACTAAGGTTCAAATAGTTAGTTAAATATATGGTTGTAGAAATTTAATTGAATTGCACGCAAATGTGAAAGCTGATAAGGATTCTAGGCATGATACAGCTCAATCAATTTGTTTGAAAAGACAGCATGACCAATGTAGAAACCATATCTTTGATGGTTAAAAGAAAGACCAGTCATATTTTTTGCCTGATTCTTTCATGGGTCGTGGAGAAACATCCGGCAAATCTAATGTTTTAAATAATTTATTTAACCACTAACCCATGATTAGTACTAGATTTATCATTACTACGAGTATTATTGTGGCAGCTTCTATCTAACATAAGAGTTATTTTCAAAATTGTTTAAAAAGGAAATGTACTCGTATTTCTATTAACTGAGCTGTATGCCTGTTCGCTACCTTAGTAGTTTAAAAAAATACTTGTGTGGCTAATTATGAGGTGTTCTCCCCCTCAAGTTAGAAAAAAACCTGTCTTTAGAAAAATAATGCAGATTTACAATCTCAATGTAACCCCCTGAAACAAAATATACTGCTGACTCCCTTAACAACAATAACAATGTAATTTAAATAAAAATGTTTTTAATATTTTTTTTTATTTAGTCATAATGTTGTATTGATCATTTATTATCACAATATTAATAAGAAGTGGTTCGCCCCAAACTGTGACCTCATGAGTCTCACAAAAACAAAAAAAAAAAATATTCTTCATAATCTTTGACTAATAAAATAGTACCACGAAATGCAATCCCAATTACTTGAACTACAGTTCAAAGTACAAGTAACGGAAGTTCATGTTAATTGGTTACTCTTTTTAGGGATAGAAGTTAGTGACACTAAAGCTACACGCATACCAAATTACAGCACTGTGGGGTCACTGTGAATTATGTCAAAGTTTTGCTATTAGTATGGCTAATAACTTAATAATTACAAGGTTTAAACTAAAAATAAAAATGGTGTCGAAGTGTACTGATCCTTTCAGTAAACTTGCCATTTAACCGGATAGCCACATTATGTTGTGAATTTGTTTTGTTTTTACCCCTCTCGAACCCCAATATCTCAACAACCCCCCCACTACCTACTTATATCTCAATTTCACGATGATCGGATCAACGCCTCGAAAGTTATACTCGGACAAACAAACATACATACATACTTACTTACATACATATGTACATACAACGCGGATATACCCAAGTTGATTTGGAGATCTCGCTTCGCTCGATCAATAACCCCGCAGGGTATTGCTCCCTGGGGTTGACGGAGACCCCTGATCCTTGGCTTGCCTTAGTTTGCCGGTCGAGAATGGAGGCGCAAGAACGGAACCTAAGCTCTAAGGGTTGAAGTGTTGAAGACACAAAGCCGGGAGTAGTGTTTAGTGAAACTGCGTCACCCTCTCAAAACCCTCTAACCACCCACACCAACGTTGCCCCTTACGCTGCTTTCTATTGGTGGTACTTTTGGGGGCCATTTAGGGGACGGTCAGTCACCACCTGCCTCAATTATTCTTAATATTGTAGAATTGGCAGGTGCCGTATTTCTTTTCTAGCTCAAAATCCATTTCATAAGCCAATACCCTGAACTCTAATCTATTTGTTGCAATAGTACCACCATCCGTCTCACCTCCATCTTTAAAACTACTATAGTGCTCCTTTAGTCATAAAGTCGGCTGCAAACTGCGACACTGTTTCTAACTATTGCAGTTAACAGCAACTTTTTATTTTATACCTACGTGAACATTGTTGTTCAAAAATTTCAAATCTTACCTCAGTAAATTTTATATTCGGCTTAGTTTGTGGAGGACAATCCACTGGTACTGCACTGATTGGAAGGGGATTCACAAAATGAAACACTTCCGGACTGATCTCAGATTGCCTCAATATATTCAAAATAATATAACTGCTTCGATAGCGCGATCTGCAGTTTTTAGCAGCGCCATCTAGTTCTGTTTTTTAAACTACATACTATAATTAGCCATTTTGAATTTGATCTTCTGAATAGTGTTTCCTCAGTGATCGCAATTGTGCAATACACAGAATTTTATAAAAGTTGCAAAAAAGCCATGTATCTCCATAAAAAATGTAACTCTATTTCCTGCAACTGCGGTACCGATGCCATTAATTTAAATTTAGCTGTGACCACGCCATTCGCAAAAAATTGTTTATTCCAAACTAAAAGCTCAATCAACATTCCGTTTCATAATTCACTTTGTGTGGAAATTTTGGGTTACAAATATAATAGAATAAACATGATGTAGTGGGTTCGAGTCGGGCCGATTTATTTTTATAACTTGAGTTGACGGCAAACAGCCATGGTCCACGTGACATCATCACCATCATCATTTAGCCACAGGAAGATAGATAGATAGATAGATATAGACATTTATTTCGACACAAGTAACAAACACACAGAAACTACATACAGTGGATAAGTGAAGACAGACAATTAAATAAACACAAAAAAATACAGACAATTTAAAAAACATTACTTAAGCAAAAAATAATAAATAGTACTAAAAATACGTATCCAGTCACTATGAGCCCTGTGCCGAAAAAGGGGAATGGCTCAGCATTATACTGAACAATAAACCTATTGCTCAGCGCTGGTTTACAGCCATTAAACCTGCATTGGCGCCGCGGACGTCACTCAAAAGTTAAAACTTAGCAGTGCCCTATTTGAAAAAGATAAGAAAATAAAAAAATAAAAGAATATTAGTAAAAGAATAATTACAAGTTGCCTGCCCACCCAATTGTACCTACCTATCTAAGATGTCGAGGAAGCCCACTACTGGACATGGCCTCCCCCATAGATTTCTAGAATCTTGTGCGGCCTGCAACCAATGGCTCCCAGCAACCTTTATCAGGTAGAATTTTCCATCTAGTAGAGACCATCCTACCCTGCACATTCCAGTTCGTAGTCTCCCCTCAAGAACCTATAAAAACCAAAATCAAACAGCAATAGTTTATACAACTACTGGCTGTTGCCCACGACTTCGTACGAGTTACACTAGTAAATGTTTAGGTAACCTAGAAATAAAGCTTGCAACTTGACACCTCATTTATAAAAATTATCATTTAGGCCTTTTATCCCATAAATCATATATAATATGGGATAACCCATGGGAACTGATTTATGGGATAAAACGTCGCCTATGTGGTAATCCAGGTTATAATATACGTATATACCAAATTTCATCGAAATAGGTTCAGCCGTTACGACATGATTGAGTAACAAACAAACAAATAAATAAACAAGTATCTAAACTTTCACATTTATAATATTAGTGTGATTTTGGATATTGGTAGGTATATACTCTAGGTGAAAGGATCAGAGAGACGCATTGAATCATCACATTAGTTTATCATAAACAATCAGCCCAGCTTGCACAACGATCCATAAACGTATTTAAAATTTGACGAATTTAGCCACTGCAGGTTGTAAGCGGCGGAGCATGCAATTAAATAGGCAGTGTGATCGATACTTGTAATAACACCCTTCTACTCACATATCTATTGCAGGATGACCTCTCTTAAATGAGCTTGTGTAAGCTCTGCGGGAATTATTGGAATAATTGAGTTTTACTCTTTTTAAACTTAAAAAATAACCTTGAGTTCTATCTAAAACACACTCAATCTTGCGCCAGAAACTTGTTTATAACCAAGACTTTCCATAAACAGAAATAAAAAACAAGCTTTTGGGTGTCTTGATATTTATATAGTGAACTCTCATATCCCCTTTATTCTGCCACAAAAAAGGGAAAAAGCATAACGTTCGTTCGGGAATTCAGTTGCCATATTAAATTGGCCGGCAAGAGCGGATTGCCTTGGTTTATTAGTGGGTTAATTTGATTTTATGTCCGGCCACCGCTGGCCGTGACTGGAAAAGTAAACAAATGAAGCACGTGAGCGGCAATTCTCGCCCTTATGTCCGTTGTGTAATCTTCGGATGTAGGAAGGAAGTGAAATCAAGTTAAGGATTTCGGGGTGAAATGTCGGACTGGATTTAGTGATGCAAATTGTTTCTGAAGGCATATTATACGTGTTGGTGTTTGCTTAATGTTCGGCTGAGAATATATTGCAATATTTTAAGATATGGCCTATATGAGGACATCAGTTAGAAATCAGACAATGTTTGATAATTTTCACCATTCAACATTTTATACTGTGAACCACCGTTCATTACTGCTTCGCTCATTACTAATCATTCAAAGGTTGCCTGGAAGAAATCACTATCAGCGATAAGGCCGCTAAAGACCATGTTTCTTTATGCTAGTTCTATAAGAGATCCCGGTGTACAATAAAGAGTTTAATCTAAGTCTAAAATCTAAGTCTGTCAAACATTCATACTTAATTTTTAAGACATTTTCAGAGATTTACTTCAAGATTTCAGTCTCGAATCGTTTGAAAATATTGTCTCAAGGTGATGCAGCAAGTAATTTTTCGGGATCCCAAGTTCAACTTCCACCAATCTTCTTAACATCAAGTTACCCCAAATTTGAGGTCAATGAAAACGTCATATGAAGTGAAATATTGTTCAAGACCTCTGTGGGTCATTTCCTGGGCCGAAACGAATGCCCGTTTCGTGCCTGTGACCCAACATATGGCCACGTAGGACATGATATAGGTCCATAACTAAGAATGGTTATCAGATTCAACTTGACTAGTTATGTAGTTTTATAGACTTAGTTTGTTATTGAAAATAATGTTTGAGCTACTTATAATAATTATAACCATCACCAAATTCATATCAGGCACTGGACGTGAAGAAGAAGAGAAGACGTGAAGTCAGGACGTGAAGAGTGAATAGGTTCTTTCTAGGCAAGCGTGCTCCATCTTCGATCACACCTTCACTTACCATCAAGTGAGGTAGCGCATGACTATCATCAATAAAAAAAAGGAAGTCCACTGCTGAACATAGGCTTCCCCCGTGTGGCCTGTGACGGCTTCCACCTTAACACTTTTTATATAACAGGTCGTCCTTCCCACAAATATATTAGTAAATTTACACACACTTAGCACACAGCGGCATTGCAGATGTAGGGAGGAGATCGGCTGGACTTAAGTGGGACTGGGCAGGCCACGTTGCCCGAATGCACTCCGAGAAATGGGCCCATATTGTGACACCATGGAATATTGTGACCTGAAGACGGAGGGCGACGTCGGGGTCGGCCGAGAAAGCGTTGGCGGGACGATTTGGTCACCTTCTAAAGAGGATGGTGGGAGATAGTGATGGATAGGGATACTTGGAGGGACTTTGGGGAGACTTTTGCCCAGCAGTGGGACGAGATAGGTTAGAGAAAAAAAAGCAACATAACTTTTTGAATTAAATATTTTGATTTAATATTAATTTACTAACAATCTTGGTAATACTACTTTAACAAGCATAGTAAAAAAAACTAACCTTATCCAAAATATTGAACACTGTAAAATTTTATATCAAATTACTCTATTAATGGTCGTACAAAATTAAAAACAAACAAACAAAAAAAATGTTTTTATCGATGATAGCCAAGCGCTTGACCACCTGATTGTCAGTAAAGTGATCGAAGATGGAGCACGCTTGCCTAGAAAGAACCTATTCACTCTGGACTTGAAGACTCCGAGATTATACTGGTTCGGAAAAACATACGCCGGAAGTGAGTTCCACTTCTTACTTGTGCTAACGAGAAAAGTTGAAGCAAATCGTTTGGTACGACAAGGTCGGTACGTCTGCTTGTCCAGTGGTGGAAGGGGGAAGTTGAAGATCACAATGAATCTTGAAAAAACTGAAAGTCTGGCTACTCGGCGTCTGAGCTCTAGACTTTGTAAATTAGCTTCCACTAGAAAGTCATCACCAATGAGGCAGCAGTACTTCGCTCAATCGAATCAAGGGCTTCAAGCAGATATTTGGCCGAACCATCCCAGAGATGGCAATAGTACTCCATACATGAACGGACTTGTGCTTTGAAGAGCCTGAGCAGCTGTCCCGGTGAGAAGTACCGCCAAATCTTAACTAGGATGTCAAGCTTCATAGCAGCAATTTTGGCCCTAGATTCAATGTGCGAGCTGAAGTTCAGGCTGGACGTGAGCGTTATGCCCAACAACCTCAGAATTTCACTAATTACGAGTGGTAATTATTATCAGAGTTAAACATACTTATATAAAAGAAAAAAGAAATTAAACCTGATTTTGAACGATGGTACCTACACTATTAATTAAAACTCCTCTACATCCAATGGTGAAGAGATCTCTGTGGATCTCTGTTTCGACGACCTCTGTGACGCAGTGGGGCGAACAGCCGGCTGAGACGCAGGAGGTAGTGGGTTCGATTCTCGCCGCGGAACAAATGTTTGCATGATCTACAGATATTTGTTCCGGGTCTGGTTATTTTTCTATACATTATAAGTATGCATTTACAAAAAAAAGTATATAAGTATTCCATCAGTTATCTGGTTGACATAGTACAAGCTCTGCTTAGTTTTAGGCTAGATAGCGCTGTGAGAAATATCCAGCAATATTTATTATTTATTATCTACTGTATACTATATTATCTACTGTAGTACCTAGATAACCTAACCTACTCTAATAATTGGGACGAAGGTTACGGTGTGGATTCAGACGTATTTTTTGGGTCATTTAAGGTAATTTAAGGAGGGTTCGAACTTTACTTAATTTATGTAAAGTAAAATTAGAGGATCCGATCCGAAACATTGCTCCTCACATCGAAGCATATACGTATACACCATCAGAGTTGCTCAAAGAGCAATGAATCGGGCCATGCTAGGAAGCCACCTCGTCGATCGTATACCAAACGTCGAGATTCGACGTCAAACTCAAGTCGAAGACGTAGGTATAAAAATCGCGAGGCTTAAGTGGAGACGGGTAGGACACTTGGCGAGGCGGAATGACAACAGGTGGACCAACCCAACTGCTGGAGGCTGGATAGATAGATAGAAAATTAGAGCCGTGGTGGCCTAGTCAGATGTACCCCGACTTCAGATTAGAAATAATTGCCGAAGTATGCCATAACCTAATTCCATCACCATGTAAAATAAAAAAAAAACATGATAGGGATTTATGATTAAATATGTAGGAACGGCCGCGCGTACGGTTAAGTACTCGTAATCTCGTCTTAGACCAAGACGCGTTCTCGGTGATCCTGATGACAAAATCACCTTCGCTAACCTGGAGGAGATTTCAGATACACGACAGAGAAAACACTTCACAGATGCACCGACCTCGCCGGCAAGGTCGACGAGTCCACAACATGTACCCGGGTGTTTCTCTCCTCATCCTGGCAATGGCCCAAGCCGAGGTTCGTACTTAAGTGGTTCCCTTGCGCTAGTTGCCTCATCAAAATGTTCAGGGCTGAGCGCCATCTACGCTTCAGAAAAAAAAGTGTACGGTTAAATGATTACCTTGCAACTTAAATGTTTTAACTACACAGCGTAGATGTCATCAGTACCAGAGACGCTTCAAAGGAGTATTTTTTGGTAGTTACAAAATGGTCTATTAATATTGGGATACATAAAGAAATTAATCTCATAAATGCCTCATAACACAAAACACGATTATTCTTATTTTCCTTAAATAAAACCCCGGCTCTATGCAAAAGAAAAACCAAGTGACCCATAAAAGCTCCGTTTCTTAGATCATTAGGCAGCTAATTTAATCGGCCCGCAAATCTACGGACCACGCGGAATCTCATTAATTCTAAAATGTACCTAATTAAGTACATTCCACGAAGTGACCACCCTCGTAACTTAATAAGTAAACCTAGTGCGTCTTAAAGTGTACTAAAGTATTCATAAATGGCATCCCCATTTATGAATAGAGATCCAGTCATAAATTACGCGCCCACTTACTCCCATTAATATAAAATAAGATGATAAGATAATAATGTCTGTATTGCACACAATTAAAATTAAACAAATAAATACACATTTAAATCATATGTCAAATGGGCGGTCTTATCGTTAAAATTGATCTCTTCTAGGCAACCTTTAAAATTATCATCACTATCAGCCCTTTATCTTGAGCTTGTCTGATCTGGGAGGGTAATTACCTAAAATAAGCGACCGGTAAGCAATCGGTCGCGAAACGTCAATTTGCACATTATAAACTAGGGCCACCAGCAAAAGGACGGTAACAGATGCAACTATTTTTTCATGTCATTTTGACGTTTCTCGACCATTTAGGTCGTGTTGCTGTCGGTCGCTGATTTTATGTAATTTGGTGGCAGGCAATTAAATGTTATACCTTATTGCAATCTTATGGATTTACTTTTTAAAAAATTGTTACATAACAGAAAATGTTCTTTTGAAAGAAAATATTTAGGTATTTTTGAGTTCATATTTAATTATTTTTTTAATGATAGGAATTTTAATTCGCTCTAAAATATTTAAATCCTCAATTTTTATGATTATGCTGGCTGGCCTTATCCCAATTAAGTTTTTACAACTCAAGTTTCAAGTTACGGAAAGAAACAAGAAACCAAAATGTTGTGACAGTACCAAAATACACAGAACGCACTCACAAGGCTCAGTAAATGTATTTTAAAAAATTGTCTTCATATCCGCAAGTGAGCCGCAATACCTATATTTCGCTCTCACATGTCACCCCAACGACAAAGGCTCTCAAAGTGACGAACCCTCTTTCATGCCTCTTTTCCGACCCATAAATGCTTACTAGCATTTTACCACTTTTCTCCACGCGAACTTAACCCTTTCTGTACTTTGAGAGGTATTCGTACGGTATAAACTTATTCACGACCAGTTAAGCGCGACCACATTCTATCATACGCGTCTTAAAATTCCAAGGCGGAGACCAACCGTCGCAGGTCAACGTATACTGGCTTAACAAACCGGCTTTCAAGGAAAGGTACAATATGACCCATTTCTCAGAACGTTTTGGGGGCACCTCACAGATTAGTACTAGGTCCGCCCTTAGAAAAATATTCATACGAATGTATGGGTTTCGTTATTACATGAATATATTGAGGGCCTATAATGTTGGTATTTATAACAAAAAGGAAAGGGAAGATGGAGTGTTTTGTGCGATGTAACAATAGAATAAAGGCATGTGTTTTTTACGACGTAAGGTGGGTTTTCAACCATAAAGGTCACAGCTCATTAGAGCCACCCGGCACCCAACCCGAACCGCCTCGCCTCGTGCGGTTAGGATTCTTTATATGGGCTTGTATGGATATGCGCTCACTACATCAACTCCGTAGCGTCACCGGATCACCTGTATCGTTAAGCCGTCCACGCGCGGACGGCGAGTGGACCATTCGGTGACAACTCATGTTTGCATTGCGTTGCTGCGCATTGCCAACGCACGAGCCCCGAGTGGACCGTGCGCTGCCCGCGAGTGGACCGTACGTGGCCCGCGAGTTATTCGTGAATAATGCGTCGGCGATGCGCCGCTCCTCACCCACTCTCGATTCCCAGCTTTTCTTTCTATCGCGTCGGACGTATCGTTTTATGACACGTGTAGACCTGGTGCCAATCACTGGCATACTACTTGTAAATTCGTGGACCACGCGATGTCCACTCGTTAACCACGCGGTGTTCACTCGTTGACCAAACGTGGTCCACTGGTTTACCACGCGAGGTCCACTAGTTGACCACGCGACATTTACTGGTGACAACGCGGCGTCTAAACGTGGACCACCTGCCGACAACGTGTGGACGCCGAGCGTCGAGGCGGTACTGTTTGGGTACCGGGTGGATCTAATGAGCTGTGACCTTAAAGGTTACGTCTTAATAAAATATTTATGAATGCCCTATTACGTCATAATATCGAGGTTTTGTGGTTGAAGTTCAGCTTACGCGTAGTATTCTACGCATTGTTTGAAAATGATTTTCTTTTCGTTTGATATGTGGGGATTGCAATTTTTAAATAAAAAATACAATAAATAATTTAATGATTTCGTTTTATTTGGGTTATTGATTCCAAGATTTTAAAAAAACACATCCGTTAATTAGGTACTCTTTTCTGTGCATACATGCTGAGTCGCATGGGAAGTATTACTTTTATTACGATATGATACGTAATAAATATTATATCATTCAAAATATCTCTGTCCGTTTGTTACGTGTTTGACTAAACGGCTCAACCGATTTCGATGAAAAATATGTTAGATTATGACCTGGATTGAGACTTAGGTACAATAATCGACAAGGGCCAAGGATCACATTTACGTTTGCATGTTTTGAATTAAAGTATCTTGTTTTAGTTTGACCAATGAGGGTCATAAGTCCTGATATTTGGGTTAGTTCTTTGTCTATAAAAAAACTTTTCTTTCTTAACGTAAGTTTTGCGTCTTTAAATAAAGTAGGAAGGTAATTTTTTTTTATGGTTGGTTGTACTGGTAATTGGTAGGTAATGCAAGTAAACACCACCCTCCTTGATATTAGACCTTGGTCACTGCAAACAAAACCACCTTGAGGTGGCCACGCTTCGCCTTTGGCGACAGTACTTTATATAAAAAAAATTGGATCCTCATGCGTACGAAGCTAGGAGTTTTATAATATGTTTAGGTTTGGGATCAAAAGGCCAATTTCCATAATTTAATCTAGATAAAGACAAGGTTCGATCTTGATGTTTCTAAAAGGTGATGCCTCTAATGATCTTAATGAGACCAAAAGTTGACGAAGTTATTCATACAAGAAGAAAACGCACGTTTTGTTAAATGTCCAAATTTATTTACACCAATATTTCAGTTCAAATAACTATTGTTTTATTTACATCTAATATATCACAATCAAATTAGCGAATAACATTCAAACTATTCTAGTTAAATACATTTTAGTATTATGATTTATAATCAATTAATAAAACATCAAAAAAGTCATTCCCTAACAGTTTACTTAAATACAAAACAAATAAATAGGGTAGTACCACAAAAAAGATAAGCACCCGCTAAACACTTTTATAAAAAAATTCTGAACATAAATTGGGGTGTAATTTTTAAAACACAGGTTAAACCGTGTTTAAGTTTTTTTGTGGTAACAAGGAAAGTTTTTTACTATTAGGAACAACAAAATACAATTTGAAACAGACTTATAACAATAATTTTTACTACCAATCGTTTAACTTTAACTAAACGTAAATATATCAAGCTAGATACGGGCTTGTAAAATCACTGACCACAGAATACGTATTAATAACAACTTCATCGAAGTTACAAAAATCAAGATGGCGTGAAACAATATGAAGATGGCGGAATGCACAAAACTAACATTAACTCACACTAGTGAATGCTTAATTGTCGTAATTGTATGTGAATATTTTACAATAAATCCTTGTTTTTCAGCAGACAGCAACGAAGCTATCTCAACCAAATATTTGCTTACATCGACATAATCACCTAAGAAGACAACAAAATCAAGATAGCGTAAACCAAGATGGCGGCGGAGTGGCTTGGTGCGCGCGATGCTAGAGCCGAGGCTGGGTTGCGGACGCATGCACGAAACTCGTGGTAGTCTGCTCTAGTGATCGCGCAGTAGTGAACGTGCACGCAGGCTGTGTCACATTCAGAGGCTTCCTGATTATGGCGGACTCGAAGTGCTGATAGATATCTGAAAAAAGAGTATGTTTATAAATCGGCTAACATTAACAGTACAATGTATGTGTACGATCCCAGTATAGCACCGTACATAAGTATTAGTTAGTAATGTTCTGGAGTGCCACAAGAAAACGGTAATATTTCACGTAAACTGTTTATTCACGATATTAAACACGCTTAGCGTCAGCGTCTAACTCATAGTTATGTTGGTGTTTATTAGTGTTAAGTTTATGTGGGAAAGTGACCTACTCTGATGTAGAAGTTTAGGGCCTATGAAGTACTAGTTGAAGATACAAAGAGAGAGAGAGTGGGAAAAATCCAGGGATTACAATTGAGATGAACCATAGTTTAAGTAGCTGGCCTTGATGACTTATATAAACATTCCACCTTGTATGATAAAGAAACTAAAAATAATGGCTTTTTTGTTAAAGGTGCAGGTAAAATACTCACTTATTGAAAGGTCCACGGTCATAGTGACTTCTCATTCGATCTGCCAAAGCATCCAGTGAAGCGGCGCTCACTTCTCTTAGTCCATAGTACTGGGTCAGATTATATTCTACAGCCCAATGCAGCTCTCCTCTAGTACTAGTTACATCTAAATAATACTGTGTGTAGTCTAAAACCTGAAACAAGACATTGATTTATGTAAATAAAATGAAACCACTGTCTGCGTTGCACGGGCCTCAGGTGACGCTGGTAGGGTTTCCTACCAGGGATTTGTGAATGCAATTTCGATATCGTACATACTTAAATTTACTGTCATATTTACAAATATCCCGATTACAGAATTATAAAAAGCTTGGACACTTTGTATACCTACACTTGAATAGCTTTGATTCCTAGCTTTTCAAGTGTGTTAAGAAAGTTAAGGGGCCTAATGCAAAATTGTCACCTCTGTTTTTTTTGTGATGGGTACGCTCGCGCCCATATCACAGGGCTAAGTGGCGCCAATTCGCCACTTAGGGCTGAATCAGCGCGGCGGAGCGAGCCGTGAGCAGATAACTCTATGAAAAATAGACCTTACCTTTCCAGTATTGGAGTCGAATTTGTAAAGTCTTAATCCTGGATTTGATATGCTTCCAGCTCCTCTTGGTGTTAATGATGGAGCTAGCAGTGCCCATGATACTGGTCGACCTACAAATACAAGAAAAAGTTAGGTTGCTATAAGTTTTTTTAAATGACAAATTCAAGTCCAGTCGTGATAATTCACGAATGTTCATACTAGAAGTAATACTGGAATCCTATCTTGAGCTTGAGATATTTTTTACCTTCACTATAAATAAGTCTAAAAGTATCCGCATGTCTGTGTCCATAAAACTGGCCAGCGATCACATCGCTGAACGCCCGTACGACGTGGACGAGCCTGGCGTTGGCAGACGGGGTCAGCTCTCCGCCACCAGCAGCTGATGCGCTGCCGGCATTGTGACGTTCTTCCACTCCTGGCCCAGCGTGTGCTACTAGGTAGACCTTTGGGAATATGTTTAAACAGGTATTATAAAACGGCATCGTGGAAAGCCTAGGGGGAGACCTTGAGTTGGTTTTTAATATAAAAAATTACACAAACATTTTAATAAATTACGGGTAAATAATTGCTTCAGGACATGGGACGCCTTTACACAGTTAAAGTGGTCAGATAAATCCATATGATTTTAATGAAAATAAATAGCAATTTTAAAATGAGAAGCTAGAGTTAATCATGCTGAACCGGAGATTCAAGAACTGACAACTTGACAATAGCATTGTAAAAGTAGAATGATTGTTTCTATGCCTTGGGCACATGCAAGTTACACTTTGCAAACTTTGATGGCTAGATATGTATAGTTTAAATTCTAGGACGGGGTAATAATATATGTAAAGATGTATTACATTGGGGTATGTTGCACATTATTATCTTCTAATCTAACCCAACACATTCGAACTCCTAGAAATAGCGGTTCATTGGAGTTCCAAATGATATAACAAATAGAGACTCGTGAAAAATTCATGATTTTAAACCCATCTTACCATTTCATTTTTTCTCCTGGCTTTGCTGAGGACTTGTTCTAGCCACTCCCACTGTGCGCGGCCTCGGTGTGGGCCGTCGGTCCGAGCTGCTCCACCGGCCCACAGCACGCTGTTCAGCACCACTATGCGAAGCTTGCTATGGGATTGCTCTATCGTGTAGTATCCACCTGAGAAAAGGATAAAAAATCTAGCAATAATGACCAATGGGGCAACTTTGATAGGGACCTTTGGAATGATACAGTTATCATAGCCCATTTCTCGTAAAATAACTATTCAAATATCAAAATATTTATCAGCGTTATATTTTAATAGTATCTTAAGAGAACCTGAACTTGTGACCTTGTTGTGACCTTGGGTAAATTTACCCAAAGGGTTAATTAATCTGATTGCGTCTTAAATCTGTGAAACATATTTCTAATAAAATAAAAATACAGAACTGTAGTAGTTGTTTCCCTCTTACCGGTCTCAAAAGTCTGCAGTGCCTCCGTTGGCAGCCACTGCATCCACATATCAACCAGTTTCCTCGATGGTGGTGGGTCGTTGTGTCCCAGTGCTGGGAACACGAATTGGCTGCTGAACGTCCGGCTGAGTACATCGGTGACATTTCGTACAGCCTCTAGCTTGTACTCCTCGGTCAGATGTTCCATTGATGATGAGAGGATGTCTCTGTAAAAGTCGAGAGTTGGCAAAACTCATTTGATATATTGGGCACCACCAATACTACAACAATTTTATCCTTATATTTACTGCTATTATTGCCTTTTAGCTCATGACTGTAGCTTTTATATTTGGGGTCGGTTGATGTACAGTTATATTGGACCAAGCAAAACCCACTTTTAAATTAAGAGGTTCTACCAGAAAAGCAGTGATAAAGTCTATTTTAGGTGCAAGAGGAACACTTTGTTGTGGATGATCTCCCTGCCTAAGTTTTCTAAAAAGACTACATACAATATAAAGTCCTTTAAAAAAGCGTTTTAAAAATATTAAATGGTCAGCAACGCCCTAGAAATACGAGTACCACTCATTTTGCAAACGTCTGTAGGCTACGGTAATCGTTACCATTAAGTGGGCCGTGTGCTTTTTTGCCACATTAGTGGTAAAAAAAGAGATATCACAAACTGGTTAGTTGTTATTTTCATTACGCTGGAAATTTAGTCTCTATACTCACCCAGTCCAGAGCACAAACTCCAGTGTATCCGGATGCCGTTCAGCCATAAAAGCCGCGGCACTCTGTATCAAGGGCCAGGAGGTGTCGCATGTATGGTCCCTGTGTCTGCCGTTCCGGTGAGTGTGTTCATTTCGATGGTTGTGGTCATTGTTACCGCGGTTATGTTTGCAGCCTGAAAAAATTTTCAAGGGTAAAAAAATGATAACATACCTTACAACAGGATTTCCTGTATCCTGGGTAATGGAAACTACGTAATTCATAGTTTTCAGTTCCCCAGATCTAGACGGAAGAAAGAGTTTGCAGATGACGCGAACAAAAAAAAAACGGGGATCGAACCTGCAAATTTTTGTGTCGCGTCGGCTACCACACCACAGTGGTCGTCAAAATGTTGATAAATTTATGTTATTATAAATAAAGGCCCAGTAAAGGAGAAAGATAAGTAAAATGAATTCAAATCTTAATTTTACCCGACATACCTACTGTTGCTTATCTGTGTTCCACCACATCACTATAATTTAAAACATGATTCAAATCTAAAACAACCAGCATAATTGAACATAGAACCGTTTTGCATTTAATCGATTAATATTAAACCTATTTGCGATGGAACATCCCTCAAACCATATTACACCGTGTATTCATGGCGATCAATAAGGATCCTTCAATGCCACCAACATTCCAAGGCCAAGGATACGAAATATGAATAATTTAGGCACGCAAAACATACAATATTACGTGACGTGAACCAGCTGGTACCCTAGTCACTATACCTGATTGAATACTAGAATTATACAGAGACTTTACAGCTCAGGGTGACAAATCAACATTGAGCTATGCTGCGATGTGCTGTGCTATTTTTAACAAAGCGTAGCATGCCACGTTTTTTTTTGTTTCATTGAATTGAGGGGCTGTGGACCTCTCTGCTGCGTCTACTTAAAGTTATTTTGATCAAAATACGTTTACAGTATAATAATAAATAAATAAATAAATATTGCTGGACATTTCACACACCGCTAACTAGCCCCAAACTAAGCAGAGCTTGTACTATGAGAACCAGTTAACTGATAGAATACTTATATACCTTTTTTTTGTAAATACATACTTATTATATATAGGAAAGCATCCAGACCCGGAACAAATATCTGTAAATCATGCAAACATTTGTTCCGCGGCGGGAATCGAACCCATCACCTCCTGCGTCTCAGCCGGCTATTCGCCCACTGCGCCACGGAAGTAGTCATGTAGTATATAAAGTAGTATGACTTATATACATTCAAAAAACGTTAACTATGTAAGGGCACAGCTATGGGAAGATCAAAATGTCTTAACCTTGATAAATCTATAACTAGCATAGAGACCCGATTGAGTTCTACCAAAAACTTATCAACCAAAAAGACATTTTCTTTTAATTTTAATTAAAGATTTTCTAGACACTATTTTTATTCAACTCATCTCGATGACTGTATTCGGTCAAGTTACTAAAGTGCACATCTGGGCCCGTAGCCAAATTACACTCGCTCCGAATCGATTCGATTTCTACATACATTTGTTGTCGCTATATCACATGGTATTTCTATAGCATGTGTCAAATCCCATACATTTTCAGACTTGTCGACTAGCGTCATCGCTAATCGACTGTAACTTGGCTAAGCCTTCTGGTTTATATTAATAACGAAGAAAATAGAGAAATTCAAATAACATAATTAACAATCTGCTGGCAGCAGATAACTTTACCTTTATGAAACTCTGGGGAGCTGTGGAAGGGGTCATAATGAAGATCTGTGATGTGCCAGAAATACCCTGGAATGAAACAAAACAGGTAAACGTTTAGCGAGTACTTGGAAGGGTTCGCCGTAGAGAAATAATAAGTAAGATAGTATATTAAACGACTTTTACATATTCACACTAGCTTTATTTTCCATAACAAATAGTTTTTATTCCTAGCAAGCAAGTGCAGTAATTTTAAGGGTTCCTTAACTCAAAAGAAAAAAAGAACCCTTATAGGATTACTTCATTGTTCGTCTGTCTGTTTATCCGTCTGTCAAGACGTCTCAGGAACTCATGGAAGTATCAAGTTCAAATTAATAATAATTACGCAAGTATACGGTCTATTAGAGCTGAAAAAAATTAAAGCTTCTAAGTCAAAGCAAACAAAAAATACGGCCATTGTTGCCACATATTTCACTCGCAAATAATTCAAAATATGTATAATATATAATAGGGTTTTCCCGTTGACCTAGAATCATGAAATTTGGCAAGAATCAGCAGAAGTAAAGAAAACAATCCTAAAACCGTTAATTTGTAGTTTTATCAAATAAATAAAATATTTTTACGGAACCCTCGGTGCGCGAGCCAGACTCACACTTTTCCGTTTTTTTCTATCTTCTTTGTACATATATTTATGTATATAATTCTACCGTACATGTGTATGTCACTGAACTCCTCCTGAACGGCTGGACCGATTTGGAATGATTTTTTTATACGTGTTTGTGTGGGTACCCTGGATGGTTTAGATTTACAATTGGACCCTGTAGATGGCGATGTTGTCGAGATCCAGAAAATTGCAGACGAAGTCGCGGGCATACAACTAGTATTTTATATTTTTTATAAAGATTAATTGACGGCGTAGCCCATTCTTATCAGCTAATGTCTAGTTACGTATGCAAAACCTCGAAGCCTAAGTCCAAATGGTTTATCCGAACATTACTGCTTGGTGGCAGAAATAGCTGTTGCCGGGTCAAGCCGTCCCTTACAAACGTAAGATACGCACTGTGTGTATGAAAGGGATGGCCTGACCGAAACGACAGGCAGGCGATAGCAACTTGCTTAAATAATAAGGGTATGAGTAGAATAATCACATGAAACAATTATGAAGAACAGTATGTACAATTGACTGCCTTCGTGGCGCAGTGGGCTTATAGCCGGCTGAGACGCAGAAGGTAACGGGTTCGATTCCCACCGCGGAACAAATATTTGCATGATCTACAGATATTTGTTCCGTGTCTGGATATTTTTCTATATATTATAAGTATGTATTTAAAAAAAAGTATATAAGTATTCTATCAGTTATCTGGTTCCCATAGTACAAGTTCTGCTTAGTTTGGGGCTAGATAGCGTTGTGTCAAATGTCCAGCAATATTTATTTATTTATTTATTGATTAAGACAGTTTAAGTAATGTGTCTGCGTACCAAAATGGCGTTCAGCTCAGCATAATGTTGGATTTTTTGCACCCAATGCTGATTTTCAGCTGAGACCAGAAGCAAAGGTATGAGTATGAACAAGTAAAGAGTATTCTTAAGTTCTTACCCACTAAGTATTTTTCCGCTGCGGTATCCACCCACAACTGGACCGTAATCGTTAGGGCGTGCGTGAATTAATAATAGTTTAGTGGAAGGCATATGTTGAGCGTAAACAAAATGAAAACTTGCTTGTTTCTCGTGGGTAATCCGAGCAATTACAGCCCTCTTAATTAGGTTTCGTTTTCGTTAGAACCGTATTTTTAGTTCTGTTTTCAGAACTTTACAAATTTCTGCCTTTAAGTTGCATTTGTAAGGTATTATACCATTTTAATAACAATACTTTAATTTTAATATTAATATTACTGTATCTAGTGGCCTTGATCTAAAAGTATAATAGGTATACAAACTTCATTCTTAGAAATATCCAATTTGGCTGAGAAAGACCTGATTTAACTTCAAATTAGCCTGAAATTGGAACCATTAATTTCATTGAATTGAGGGTAATTGAAATCTGTCAAGGGAGTGGACCCTTCAGTTAAGGATCAAATAGAAATACGGGTTATATTAAAAATAACTTAAAGTGTTGAAAAATACACGAAAAACGTGCACTTTTATTTTTATTCTCAGCGATGGAAACATAAATAAATATTGCTGGACATTTTACACAGCGCTATCTAGCCCCTTACTAAGCAGAGCTTGTACTATGGGAGCCAGATAACTGACAGGATACTTACAAACTTTTTTTTGTAAATACATACTTATAATATATAGATAAACAACCAGACCCGGAACAAATATCTGTAGATCATGCAAACATTTGTTCCGCGGCAGGAATCGAACCCGCTACCTCCTGCGTCTCAGCCGATTAAAGTCTTTCGAGACGTAATTTTTGTGATTGTGATTTTTTCCACCTTAAGAATGTGCCTGCACTGCACTTATGCCCATCAAACCGAAACACAGCAATGCTTCTTGGCAGAAACAGGTAAGTATGGTGGTAATCTTTGGATTCAAATTGCTCAAACTCGGTCAAAAATGTTACAGTTAAGACGTAATTTATTTCCTTTATTGACATTTCTGACGATCTCGTAACGGAAGATGGACAGCAATGGATGAGACTTGCTCAAGACCGATTGGACTGGCGACATAGTGAGGAAGCATATACCCCACCGTGGGTGCTGAGGCTGTGATCCTTATGATTTTAATGAATAAAAAAATTTGATTTATTATATTTTTTCCTCCGGGCGTGCTCTTTCACAAAGAATTCTACAACATTTTTATAATTAAGTTTTTACAAATGATAAATAATTGTAATATGATACAAACAGACAATAACGGCCAACTTATAACAGCCCTCATTTTGCGCCGGGGGTTAAAACCTTATCATAAATAGTAAATAATATACGATGCGAGGCGAGACGTTATTTGGAGCGAATAGCACTCACCCTGATGAAGGTTCACGAATTGAACATTCTCGGTCAAAGCACCGATAAAATGGTAGGTAATTAATCCCGTATTTGTAATAATGAATATACAAATGTTTAATTTGCCCGCTATCATTTTAGCATTTCACAAAAATTACGAAAATTTAAATACCTGCACTGAAGTCTGCTAACGAATAGTGTTATCCGTTGAGGTTAAAAAATACTTTCAAACAGACTTGAAAATCGGATGCTTGTCAAAGGCTTTCGTTTTTAGGGTTCCGTTTACAAATGGCGAAAACAGAAACTACAGTTTCATTATTACCATCTGTTTCTCCGCATACGAATCCCTATTTCTATACCAAATTTCATCTAAATCGGACCATTTAAACTTTACAGACAGACAGAGAGACGACATTCCTTTAAAATTATAATTTAAGTTTGAAAAAAAAATTAAACATAGAGAAACACCAAGCCCAGGAATAATCTAGGTCATAGGAGGGTGAAAAATACTTTACGACCTATTCTCATAGCTACCATATATACAAAAAAAATCATTATAATCGGTATACCCGTTCTAGAGGAGTAATCATCATGAATGAATGTAGGAATGAATGAAAATTCTTTATTATACCTTACAAGCTAAACAAAACAGATATAAAAATAAAATAAAACAAATAAATGTAAGCATAATGGGCGGTCTTATCGCTAAACAAAGCGATCTCTGCCAGACAACCTTTGGATGGAGAAGATCATTGCTTAATGGAAGATTGGCCGAGGTGTAAAATGAATAAACTTAATAATAGAAAAAGAAAAATTACTTAACCTTAAAGACATAAAAAATAGGTACATAAATAATTTTAAATAAATAAATATGTACTTACATAAATACGTATGTATATTAATAAATACATACATTAATTATATTAACCTTAACATCATCATCATCATCAACGTATAACAGTCCACTGCTGGTCGTAGGTCTCTCCCAGAGTGCGCCATTCAGAGGAGTGCGATCACAAAAACCGTGACACGAGATTTTTATATATTTCAAAGGATTTATTTATTTGACAGAAAGTTACATAAATCACTGTAAAATCGTAGGGGTTTGTCTCGGTGCTTAGAGACACTCGAGCCGCTACACATTATTTAGATACTAACGTAAATACCCATCACCTTTACCTAAACATAACTTTTTATTTATACTAGTGGTTCGCTTCGAACTGAGATCTCGCGAGTCTACCATAAAAACAAAAAAAAAAATCATTCATAATCTTTGAGTATCAAAATAGTACCACGAAATAACAACCAATTTACTTGACCTACGGTTTCATTAAAATTACAGGTAACGGGAGTTCATGTATATGGTTCTCCTCTTTTGGGGCACAAATTGCAGTTATTCCAGATTTCAAACTTTTGCCTATATTTGTGATATTTAAGCTACACGCGTACCAAATTAAAGCACTGTGGGGTCACTGGTGTACCCTGTGAATTTTGTCAAAGTTTAGTTTTTATTATAGCTAATCATAAATAACTCATAAATTGCAATAACTTTAGTAAAAATAAAAACGGAGTCTAAATGTACTAATGAAGACCTGCCATTTGACGTCTCATTTGACCTAATAGTCTCATTTTCAATTATTTTTACCCCTCTTGAACTCCAATATCTGAACAACCCCCCAGCATTTTTAGCTCATTTAGTCACATCAAAATTGTGCCATCACTACCTACATTTGTATTAAATTTCAAGATGATCGGACCAACGCTTCGAAAGTTATCCTCGGACATACATACATACATACATACACACATACATACAACGTCGATTTGCCAAACACAAACACAACTGACCTACCCATCCAAATTACAGTTTACCTATTACCAAAAGTATATTTAACTACGGTACCCTCATACATGCTCGACACATCTTGGCCAGGTTTATTTTCCGTATTTTAATTGTGTTTGCTACGAATGCTGTAGCGCTTGTCTCTCGTATGACGTTATGTTTTTTGAAACTTTTTTAAAGGCTTTGAGCATTGCAGTTTCGGCTTTGTGATAAGCACCTGTCAGATTTAGTTCTATTTGTTATACTCTTGACAATGTTGTTTTAGTAAATATAGACACATGTGATGAGAAACGTGTTTTATTAGGCGAAAAATCAAACAAACAAATGCGTGAGTGTCATGGAACACTCGTTTGGAACGAAGTATATATAGAATATTAAATTAAACATTAATATAATTATAAATAACAAAATATATAAATATTAATATTATAATATTTTATGTATATTATCTAATATTATAATAATAATTATATTATTATTTTATAGCATACGCGCTATGGATAACCGTCTACACTAAAGTGTGATGGAAACTCGTGACGGAAAACACTTTTTTCGCCTAGCCCCCATCTGCCAAGTCCGTACCATGCGATGAGGAACTTCGCTCCAAAAGGCATCTTCAGTTACCTTAGCGCACAGTGCAAAATTTTATTATGGCTACCCTTGATCAAGATATACGTGAGGTAATTTAAACTGGACTAAGCGGAAGACCAGTGCTGCGGAATAATAACCGTAGCATCATGCGTTTAAGAGTAGTAGAGTTCCTTATGAAAGGGCTCGCCCTGGGAAGTACTACCACCATACCTATTTCTGCCACCAAGCAGCATTTGCTGGTTTCGGCTTGAAAGGTATTGTTACGCTGAGGCTGTTAAACAATGAGTAATAATCGAAACTTCTCGAACGCTTTTGTCTAGCTGTGTTATTGTTGTTATTGTCTGCGGTTGCGCATAATGGGGATTGGTCGTTCGGACGAAACACCGACCCCTTTCCTGGAACGAACGAGACCGTTCTCGAACAATCGAAATGTGCACGATATAAATAGGCCGGAGAGATGGCCGGACAGTCAGTGAGTCTCAGCGAGGCCCTGGAGGACTGACGTGGAGAAGGGTTTCGCGTGAACAGTAGTTGCTCGCGAGTCAGTCTGGATTTTGCTATACGTGCGAACATTTCAGTGACTATAAGTGGTGCAACAGTGGTGTGAATTAGTGTGTTGTGATTACGTGTGACCAAGTTCGTGTATTTATCGTTTAGTGTTGAATAAAAGTGTTATTTTGGTTGGATCGATTCCCATTATTTTATCCCGAACCCTCAGCTCGTAACAATTTGGTGTCAGAAGTGGGATAAAATAATGCCGGTTCTACCAAAGGATAACGTGGACGGTGTCAGGACGAGAGGTCAACGACAACAGGAAATGGATGAAAGGCGGTTTGGAGATTCTCCGGTTCAAGAAGCTCGGCAGAGTCGTCAGCCGATGGAGATGGAATCAGCCGCCGCCGAATCATTTGGAGCATCATCATCATCATCCGTGGGTCAAGCTCCTGTGACAGGCGATCTTGCTGCTATTATGCCAATGCTTTGCTGTCAAGAAGAACAGCGTCGTCAGGATAAAGAAGAGCAGCGTCGTCAACAGAAAGATCAGCGACGTTGGCAAGAAGAGCGGGCTCGACTGATGACGGAATTGTTCGGTTCATCTGGAAAGGAATTCCAGGAAGTGAAAGAACAGATAGAAATCATGAGAGCCGTGTTTTGGAGACTGGAATTGGGATCGCTTATGAGAAAGGGACTCTGGGTATCCTGAAGTACTGGAGACGGCAATGTGGCTCCTCTAGTTGCTACATCTTCAGCGCGAGGTGCGCCTAAAATTGTTCATGTTGATCGGCTGCCGCGATATAGGGCTAAGAATGCTCGGGACGAGCATGTTTTAGGAGTGGGCAGTGTTACGCCGAGGCTGTTAAACAATGAGTAATAATCGAAACTTCTCGAACGCTTTTGTCTTGCTGTGTTATTGTTGTTATTGTCTGCGGTTGCGCACAATGGGGATTGGTCGTTCTGTCGAAACACCAACCCCTTTCCTGGAACGATCGAGATCGTTCTCGAACAATCGAAATGTGCGCGATATAAATAGGCCGGAGAGATGGCCGGACAGTCAGTGAGTCTCAGCGAGGCCCTGGAGGACTGACGTGGAGAAGGGTCTCGCGTGAAAAGTAGTTGCTCGCGAGTCAGTCTGGATTTTGCTATACGTGCGAACATTTCGGTGACTATAAGTGGTGCAACAGTGGTGTGAATTAGTGTGTTGTGATTACGTGTGACCAAGTTCGTGTATTCATCGTTTAGTGTTGAATAAAAGTGTTATTTTGGTTGGATCGATTCCCATTATTTTATCCCGAACCCTCAGCTCGTAACAGTATGGTTGCCGGTGAAATTACAGAACCGCGATGGACGCGAGGATGGACGCAGGGTAGCGCATAGATGGTGCGTGACCTACGAGGCAATACTTTGTTATATGGTTACCACTTAACATTAGGGTCATATGTATGATCCAGCTACAGGTAGTATAAAGAAAATGTTGAGATGAATTGAGAGAAAAAGAGCTTTTAAGTTTGTTAATGCTTAAGTGAGATGTTGTTAAGTGTTTTCTTCTTTCTTTTTTGTGTTTTTTTTTTAATAAAATGTATTATTTCTTTCTTTCAAAGTCGCGGTGGCATCGCGGCACGGTCGTTTCGTGGTTTCTGTATAAAAGCTGCGATTTCTTTACAAAGAAAGAAAAGTGTTGATATTTTTTTGACCAGCTGACCTGATCTTCATCATTCATAGCTAGGAACCACCTCACTTAAATTAGCTTTCTACAAATAAACCGCATCTTTTCTTGAAGACCACTGACAGTGGGCTTTGTCGAGCATGTCTTCAGGAAGAAGAGACGGCGGAGCACATGAGAATTCACTGTACGGGAAAGCGATGTCAGACTGAAGATGGATCTGCAGGAGCTCATCGAATCCTTATCCGCTAACACCACAACAATATCCGCGTGGATCTTGGAAAGCTGCATCCATCAACCCAAAGTCCTGCTCCGTTACTTCAAGGAGCTAGGATGGCTGAGGTCCGGTTAGAAGGGGGGTAATGCACAATACACCCCAATGCGGGACGTCAGTGCAGATCTTATTCCCCCCACCCAGAATCCTGCTAATATTACCAACGCGAAGGTTTGTATGGATGTATGTGAGGATGTTTGTTATTCTTTCACGTTTTAACGGCTGAACCAATTTCGATGAAATTTGGTATGTGCATAGATTATAACCTGGATTAACACATAGGCTACTTTTTTTTGACAAACCATGCGTGCGAAGCCATGGCGGAAGCTGGTTTATTTCTAACTAGCTTCCGTCAGCGGCTTCTAATCGGTCCATCCGATTCCGAGAACTAAAATAATAATAAATAATGCTGGACACTTCATACAGCGCCACTTAGCCCCAACCCAAAGCAAAACTTGTACTATGGGAATCAGTTAACTGATAGGGTACTTATATACGTTTTTTGTAAATACATACTTATATATAGAGAATCAAATAGACCCGGAACAAATATCTGTAGATCATGCAAACATTTGTTCCGCGGCCACAAATTACTTAATTACAATAATTTAGTCATTTGAACTACGATGCCACATACATACATACACAAACACAAAGACAGTCAGACAGATAGATCAAATTTAAAGGCATCAAATTTATAACACTCCTCTTTTTGCGTCCGGTCAGGGGGTTAAAAATAAATACTGAAACTTACTAAATATTGCGTCAAGAGGTCAAAAATGATTGATTTGTTAGTAAAAGGGTCTGGGTAACACTTTCTTAGATATTCGTATTTTTTTTTTTTGCATCGATGCCTAACTTTATTTATTTTATTTTTGATTTACCTTCCTAACCTGAGTGAGCTAGCGGCGTAAGTTAAATAATTTGAAACTGTTGTCAGGCACTGGCATCCTGAAGGCTTTATTTCCGTAATTAAACAGGTTGAGTTGCCTGTTGCCGTTGCCACCCTGTATATAGTACAGCGGTGCCAATTTTGGTGGTCCAATGTCTAGTTGATGCGATCTTGAACGGAGATATAGGCTTGATATAGGTTATTCTTACCAATTTTGGCGTCAGTCAGGTTGAGCCATAGAAGGCTAGTGACGTACACGACGAAGTTGCTCGGCCTCATGTTACGGTGTTACAGGTTACATGACGCCGCTGATGTACCCTCGTCCGGTCCTTTACATTACCTGTCGACAAAGAATTACATAATTATACAGTGCGTCCTAAAGTAATGCCACATGGAGGGAAATTAGGTATCATAAAGTAGTTGAACCCGATCCTCAGCTCTTCTCATCCAATCCTTGCCAGCCACAGCGCACAAATCGTCACTCCTCCTAGCCGGAGGGCGTTCGCTTGCTCAATGGCGCACCCTGGGAGAGACCTACGTCCAGCAGTGGACTGTTATAGGTTGATGATGATGATGAAAGTAGTTGGCCCCGAAGGGAGAAAAACGGTTTTAGGTAAACTGAATTGTGCCTGTAACATTACTATTTTTTTATTGGGAATAGACAAGCAATTGCCACTGCCTCACTTGATGGTAAGTGATGGTGAGGTCAAAGATGGAGCACGCTTGCCTAAAAATAATCTTTTCACTCTGGATAGACTCCCAAGATAAATTGCGTTATGAAAATAAATTTCAACTATTTATTTCAAATGAAAATGCCTAACACTCCACGAAGAGATAAAACTATTATCACAATTATTAGATTTAGCAGCCGTATTAATCCTTTTATGAAAATAATTGCCAAAGTTAATTGTTAAGAAAATACTAAAACATTTACGAAAATATATCACAAAATTTAATAACGAGTTTTCTGAGAGATACCTTGAATATTTGAAGCAACTACTTACAATCGAATGTAGTAAAGAAAAATAAAAATGCTCAACATTTCTCAGTAATGGTAATAGAAGTAGAAAACTATGTGTTTACTGGCGACCGAAGCAAAGTCACACAAGAAAATAAAGCTAGGTATGTTTCACTTCGAGACACATACAACATGTATGGATATAGCACGTATTTGCGCGATATTGAGACTTATATCAGCTAGTGACGGCTCAATATCCTTTGACATCCAACTAGACAATTCGACCCATACTTTGGGAGTTCCAAGCCACATTGAAACTAAAGCCAGCGTGAAAAAGCACATTTTATCTTGCCACTGATTCAGAGTAACACAGCTCTCGCAAAGTCAACAGCCCTCCGTTGGAGTTTCTTTTATTTAAATGAAAACAGCTGCAAAAATACGGGTCAAGCTTGAACAGAGGTTCTCAACTTTGCAAGAACATTCGCTGAAACATTGAAAGAGTCAAAGAGATTCGTAGTGATATGGTCACAACATAAACTTTTATGTTTTTAGTGGAACTTTTAGGTCGAGATGAAGAATCACAAACATATCTGATATAACCACCAGTCTTTTTTCTATGTCTGTGGGTATAACATAATTATGTATTGATATCGTAGTCGGTCTATTGAACACAATTTAAAATAGTATAATGATTTATTTTACACCAGGAATACTTAAAACTAGTTAATGCTAAATATAGTACAATGAGTGGCCTTATCGCTGAAAGCGATTTCTTCCAAGCAACCTTTAGATGGAAAGTAATGAGCGAAGCGGTTATTGACAGAGTACAGAGTATAATTGCAAATGAAGAGAAATAAAATAACAATAAAAAACTTAGTTTGGTTAAAGTTATCGTCTAAGTTTTAAAGTCGTGCTTAGTTTTAATTTAGGTACATCCAGCCAGATGCAGAATGATTCTCAAAATACCCTCAGCTAACAGGGTGCGTAACAGACCCACTGCTACGCCCCTATTTGTGCGTGAATAGGGGCGTAACAGTGGGGTAATTTTTTAGTAAACTAGGTTCAATATACCTACTGCTACGTTTCTACTGCTCATCACTATTGCTTTGTCTCAACTAAGTTATTTATTTATATTACTAAGTCTCAACTAAGTTTTCTATGCTTGGTGTTTCTCTACGAGATCGAATCAGAAGTTAGGAGATTCGTAGACGAACTAAAGTCACCGACATAGCACAAAGGATTAGCAAGCTGAAGACAGTGACAGTGAAAGTGGGCGGGGTACGTAGCTCGAAGAACTGACTTTGGGGCAGAAAGGTTCTCGAGTGGAGACCACGCACTAGAAATCGCAGCGTAGGACGGCCACTAGATGGAAAGAAGACCTGATAAAGCTTGCTGGGAGCCGTTAGGGATCGGTCGCTCTGGACGTCTTTTGACTGATATGATGACTATGATTGCAATGTATCTGGAACCCTAAAACACAGGAAGAAGTCTCATGTTTCTTTATTAATGTCTTAATTTCACTGGCACTCATACCCTTTAAGCGGGAATACAGCAATGCGAGCATTATTATTAGCTGCGGTGGTTGTTTTTACGATATCTGTTGATGGAGCAAGCATACGGCCCACATGATGTTAAGTGGTAACAATCGCCTATAACAAAGTAATGCCTCATAGGTCACGCACTTTATAAACGTGCCGTTATGCACTGCCCTGCGTCCATCAACTTGAGGCATACAGGTGTAAAGCCTCATGTGCCTGTAATTTCACCGACAACCATCTTCATCATCATCGTCGGCCCTTCTCATCCCACTGTTGGGTATAGGTCTCTCTTTGTTGTCGCCATTCACCTCTGTCCTGCGCTGTTCTAACCTTCATACGACCTGCGGTTTTTATAATGTCGTCGACCCATCTTGCCGGTGGACGACCTGGTTCCTGGTTCCATCTCGAGGCCACCACTCAGTCAGCACCTTGCTTCACCTGTCATCACTGCGCCTGGCCACATGTCCTGCCCAACTCCATTTGAATCCCAATATACGCTTGCTAACGTCTTGAACTTTAGTCCACTTGCGAATTTCGGTATTGGGGACTCGGTCTGGCAGTGTGCAACCATACCCTTATCGAATTCTTTCGTCTAAAACTGCTTGGTTGTTATTATCAATTTATACTTTATGTGTATATAATTTATATTTCTTTGCGGGGATACCCGATAAAGCACAGCAACGCCGTATCTTCTATCTGGAAAGATTAATATTCAAGCAAGAAGCTTGTTTTCTTACTTTTAAAAGAAAAGTAGTTCTGCAGTTCAATGAACTTATTATCGCAGCTTTCTGCTTTTTATCTTGATGACGTAAAATGGAGAAGGTACTTTGAAAATCTAAGACTAAGAATAAAATGCAATGTTTTCTTCATAAAACGGGGTGTAAGGGGTTGGAACTAACATCTTTCCCAACCCAAATGTCATCCTCACCTGCACGTGGTGCACCCTGCTGGAATACAAACGAGGCTCTGACGACCGACTTTCACTACGTACAGGAAGCACCTGTACAGGATTTAACACCAAACATCCAAGGATTTTCCTACCTCAAGCGGGCAGGTTTTTGTACGTCAGATGGCAATCGGTACTGGACTGATAAATCCAAAACTCGCCAAATTTTAAGAAAAGAAAATGGTAAGGTTACAGAATTTAGCAACGATAACGGATAGGGCGTCGCCGCGAAACGACGCGCAGACACATCGCCTTACATCTGCGAATAGTATGCTAGGGCTACCGAGTCACGGACGGGCTCGGCTAACGACGTTAGTCCCAAACTGTAACCTTAAGATTCGCTTCGCCACTTTGAATGTAGGAACACTAACAGGAAAGACGAAAGAACTTGCCTCTCTTTTTAAACGTAGGAAAGCTGATTTTATCTGCCTCCAGGAAACTCGTTGGACTGGATCTAAAGCCCGTAATATCGGAGAGGGCTACAAACTCATGTACGTAGGCGAAAAACATGGAAGGAATGGTGTAGCAATTGCGGTCAAAGAAGAATACCTAAGCAACATCCTAGAGGTAAAACGTGTAAATGACAGACTAATGTATCTAAAAGTACTGGCAGAAGGAGAAGTCCTTAATGTAATTTCTGCATACGCTCCCCAAGTAGGGTGTAGCCAAGCTGAGAAAGATGACTTTTGGACTACTCTCGAAGGCACACTTCAACAAATACCTACAAAAGAGACCATCTTGTTAGGGAGTGATTTGAACGGCCACGTTGGAGAAACAAACGAAGCTTTTAAAAGAGTGCACGGAGGTTACGCATATGGTACACTCAATGATGCCGGGAAGGTCATACTCTCAACAGCAGCAGCATTTGATCTTGCTATTGTCAACTCCTTTTTTGCTAAGAAGCCAGAACACAAGATAACGTACAAAAGCGGCCTAACAGCATCGCAAATCGACTACATCCTAGTAAATCGAGCCCACATTGGCCGTGTTACTAACTGTAAGGTTATTCCGGGAGAATGCGTTACGACCCAACACCGCATTGTTGTGATGGACATGACGTTCAAAAAAACAGCTAAGGAGAAACCAACTCAAACTCCAGAACTCACCAAGTGGTGGAATCTCAAAGGTGAGAAAGTATCCGAGTTCTGTGAACATCTAGCCAACCTGGAGATTGATGTGGAATCAGACGTTGATACAATATGGAACCACTTGAGCAAGTCCATTATAACTGCTGCTAATAAAACTCTTGGCCGTACAAACGGAGGTAAACGATCCAACCGAGAAACTTGGTGGTGGGCAGAGGAAGTGCAGTGTGCAATACAGAAAAAGAAAACTGCCTTTAAGACCTGGCAGTCCACCCAAACACCTCAGGACCGAGAAAAATATAGGAAAGTAAAGAAAGACACCAAGAAAGTAATAGCAATAGAACAAGCAAACGCCCAGAAAAACCTTTACAAGAAGTTAGACAGCAAAGAAGACCAAAAGCACATTTACAAGCTCGCAAAATAGCGTTGTCAGGGCACAAAGGATCCTGCTAGGTGTAAAACCATCAAAGGACCAAATGGTGACTTGTTATACAGGGACAATGATGTCGTTACAGCTTAGCATCAATATTACCAACAACTACTGAACCCAAATCTAGCTAGTACAGAGCTTCCAGCAATGGAAAGTAATGTAGGACTTATACCTCCAATACACCCAAGTGAGGTTAAGAAAGCTCTGCAAAAAATGTCAAACAAGAAAGCCATAGGACCTGATGGTATCCCAGTAGAAGCTTGGAAATGTCTACGCGAGCGAGGAATGGTACTGCTTACAAATTTCTTTAATTGTGTACTTCTCTCTTCTAAAATGCCAGACGCATGGAGATTGAGCACCATAGTTCCGATATACAAAGGAAAAGGCAGCAAGTACGAGTGCAACAACTATCGCGGAATCAAGCTCCTAAGCCAGACTATGAAGTTGTACGAAAGAGTGATTGACAGTCGCCTAAGATCTGAGTGTTCTCTATCCAATAATCACTACGGCTTCGTACCTGGCTTATCAACCACCGATCCGATGTTTGCGCTTAACACCATTGTTGAGGAATATCGCGTCAAAAACCGACCATTGTATGTCGCATTTCTTGACATGGAGAAGGCGTTTGATCGGGTGCCGAGAGACACGATATGGTGGAGCCTTCGCAAGAAAAATGTCCCCGAACAATATGTGAACATCATCGCCGATATGTATGGGGGAGCGAGGTCAATGGTACGGACGGTAGTGGGTGAGACAAAACCGATAGCGGTCACAGAAGGCGTTCACCAAGGCTCAGTACTGAGTCCTTTTCTGTTTTGCTTGGTTTTAGGTTCACTCACAGAGGCCGCGCAGACCTCAGCGTTGTGGACTTTTATATACGCTGACGACGTGGCCATTTGCACTGAGAGCCGTGCCGAGTTACAAGAGGCACTTTTGTCGTGGAAGCATCAGTTACAGACCGGTGGCCTAATGCTGAGTATATCAAAAACCCAGTTCATGTCGTTCAATGAATCAGACCCAAGCAACAATAGCCCGATCAACATCGATGGGCAATTGGTCACCTTGTGCGATCAATATAAGTATCTGGGTAGTATGATGCATAATTCTGGGAACGTGGAATGTAATATTCAGCACCGAATAGCCGCAGCGTGGTTAAAATGGCGAGAAGTAACCGGTGTCACCTGTGACAAAAGAATGCCAGTAAAACTTAAAGGTCTTATTTATAAGACTATCATAAGACCAGTCTTAATGTATGGAAGCGAAACGTGGGCCGTAACGCAGAAGAACGTACATACCTAAGGTGGATGTGCGGCGTCACCAGGCTCGATAAAATCCGTAACGAATACGTGCGAGGAAGCCTGGGCGTGCGCGACATCGCTGACAAGATGCAGGAGAGTCGGCTGCGTTGGTACGGTCACGTGAAGAGGAAGCCACCTGACTACGTAGGGAATTTGGCACTACAACTTTCCATCCCCGGTCGAAGATCTAGAGTTAGACCCAAGACAAGGTGGAAAGATGTAGTGTCAAAAGACATGAGAGAGTGCCAAGTTTCTGATGACGACGTCGAGGATAGAGCGAAGTGGAGAAGAACAACTAGGAAAGCTGACCCCACCACCATGTGGGATACATAGCTGGGAAGAGAGAGAGAGAGTTTTCTTCATAAAACAAAATCGTTTTTTTATGATCTATAGATATTTGTTCCGGGTCTAGTTGTTTCTCTATAAGTATGTATTTACAAAAAAATAAAAAAAATGGATACCATAGTACAAACTCTGTTTAGTTTGGGGCTAGATATCGTTGTGTGAAATGTCCAGCAATATTTATTTATTTTATTTACCTTACCTGATGGTAAGTGATGGTGTGATCGAAGATGGAGCACGCTTGCCTAGAAATAACCTATTCACTCTGGACTTGAAGACTCCGAGATTATACTGGTCCGCAAAAACATACGCCGGAAGTGAATTCCACTCTTTTCTTAAGCTAACAAGAAAAGTTGAAGCAAATAGTTTGGTACGAATTCGAAAGCTATTGAAATTCACAGTTAGTTTTTCACTGCAAGTTAAAATATGTAGAACTGAGGAACTTTAAAATAAGTAAGTTGATAACATGACTGATTTCTTAAACATTTATTTTGCTGTTACATAACATTGTTCCAAAGGTTGTCTGGAAGAGATCGCTTTTAGCGATAAGACCGCCCATTGTACTTACCTTAATTTTTGTGTATTTTTATTGTATTTTAATTTTGTTGGTGTGCAATAAAGAGTATTCTATTCTATTCTATTGTTATGTATTTTTAGAAAGTTCTTTTAAATACTTCATTCGATAGGATTTGATCATCAGTAGGTACTACTAAAATCATTGCTCTTGTGATTCAGACGATTCCAAAGATACCTACCTCATTTGTCAAACTTGAGTCAAACTTCTATATTTAACTTAAAAATAAACATCCTAGCATCGGTGATTAGACATAGACATAGACATAGAAATCATTGATTTGATTCAGCTATTCTTGAACTTTCTTACTTGTAAAACTAACGTAAAGTTTGATTTGGGTCAGCAGAAAATAGTTCTTATGAGAAAAATATTGTATGAACTAAAAATAGCGGACGACCTCCGTGGTGCAGCGGGCGAATAGCTGGCTGAGACGCAGGAGGTAGCGGGTTCGATCCCCGCTGCGGAACAAATGTTTGCATGATCTACAGATATTTGTTCCGGGTCTGGTTGTTTCTCTATATATTATAAGTATGTATTTCCAAAAAAAAGTATATAAGTATTCTATCAGTTATCTGGTTCCCATAGAACAAGCTCTGCTTAATTTGGGGCTAGATAGCGCTCTTTGAAATGTCCAGCAATATTTATTTATTTATTTGTTTATTTACATAAATGTTGGTTTTTATTGAAAAATATGAAATATATATTTAAGTTTTATATAAGAACCCTATTATATATTTACGTTTTTCTCATAATGTTGTATATAAGGTAGCTTCTTCTTTATTGAATATATATTCTTTATTAAACTTTATAAGCTTTATAAGGTATAATAAAAAAATTTCATTGATTTATTAATTCATCAAATAACGACAAAAAGCCGTAAAATTAGATTTTTACATTATAAATTTTAAATTTTCTGTAAATAGATATAATCCACACGGAGAGCGACTTGAGCAACGATCCCTCAACGTTTTTAGTGGCTAAATTTGATTTATGGAGTTGTCAAAACATAGAAATACGTCAAATTAAAACATATTTAGCCGCTTATCATGTTTAGGTATCGTTGTGCAAGCCGACATAATTCAATAAATACGAAAGTAATTCTGTTTCTCTGCGTGTCTCATTGTTACATATTCATGATTTAACGACGGAAGATAGACGACTTAACCAAACTACTGAACCGATTTTAATCAAATGTGTATGAGACTAATATGAAATTATATCCTTTCAAATAAACAAAGAATTTTCCAAATCGGTTGATAAATGACGGAGTTCTGAGGTAATAACAAACATAAAATCGAATTGCGTACCAATTCTTACTAAAATTCCAAAAATTCTAAATGGATTTTGACGAATTGCCAAACTCCTCTTTTTTTTAAAGTCGGTTTATAAGATAGATTGGATTCAGACATAGTTTACTTGTTACTGACAAACACATGTGTGACGCCGCGCGGAAGCTAGTAATTAAATATTATAACCACATGGCATATAAACATATTTGAGTTAATGCGTGCAACCACATCACAGGTGTAACCAAAACATGGCGCAGAAACGCAAAACCAAAGCAAGGAGGCCACAATGCATTCTGTTGTCATAAATGGTAAATTATTTTACCCGGTAAATACAATTATTCATAGAACACGTAGAAAATGTATTATAACTCAGTTGTGTGACAGACTCCATCATCATTATTTTAGAAATTATATTACGTTTGTTCTTTTGTTGTATCAGTGGTTCTTTTTAGGGTAAATGATTCACGAAGAGTTAGGGATAAGTTCGCCTTTATATATGCCCTTTTTATAAGCTCCTTTGTCAGTAATATTTGTACTATTTGTTTATAATAAAGAATAATGAAAGAGTTACTGAAATAATTTGAATACTTGCGTATATTTTACGTACTCAATAACAAACTATTTACAATAGATCAAGTACATTCTAGAGGATTAAATAATATTGTCTCTTAGTACTTTTTATACGTGTTTGCATTTGGTTTGTTTGTGTTATTCCTAGCTTCTTGTAACTCACTGTATTCTACAAAAAAAGCCATTTCCCTTTAAGAGTCTTAAAACCTACGGCAGGCCGAAGGTTGGGTTAAGGGCCCTCTTACAAAAGGTGTTGCTTTTACGACCAGGGACAAGCACACTGTGTTTTATTGTGTTTCGTACCAAGGTTGGGCCATCCACAACTGAAAATACGAATGAGTTTGGTCGGAGTAAATTATGAGGGAAATATTTTGTGTTAAATAGTTATATTTTATTCATACTCATACTCATTTATTTAAACCGTAGGAACATAATAGAACACTTGGTTACGTCAATAATAGTACTTAATTTACATGTCTTTACATAAGTACCTAATACCCAACAACAAGCATTATTTTACATTTCATTTTCATTTATGCATAAATACTGATGAGTATGTAGGTACTAAAGATTATAGCTGCTGCAATCCTCTACATGCTCCTGCATTGTCAAAGAATTGATTATAATACCTAATTTGAATTCAAAATTGCTGTGTATGTCAGTAAGTAACAGTAATTATAAATATTGAATTGCATTAGTCATTGATTATATTTTATGAAATGTCAAGATGTAAAATCTAAGATCTCAGATGTCAAATCGTAGCTGTTGTAAAAGGGCATTGTCATCTTACATAAATAATGAATAACAAAAAAAAAATATATACCTAAAACCAATATTAGAGAAACAAAATAAATAATCCATACAATTCATTTTCTAAATGACGGAAATGTTTGTAATAGTAGATATTTTTCACACTTTCGCGATCATTATACATAATTACTGATTTAAATGGGTATTTATCGTGTATGTACCTTTATTATTTGTTATACCGACATTTAGACTGTGTTGCAAGTGCAACAGTTGTAGTCGCGAGCAGACTGAGTTAATAAATACCCGTTTAAAATCAGTAATTACGTTTGTAATAGCTTTTTCCATTATTAGATATTGATATCTTTACGCGGATTCATTTGATGCTAACAAACGGTTTAAAGATTCCAAGAACCTAACCGAATATACAATCTAGTAAATGAAGTGAAATAGCCATTTCGTAAAGTGCAAACATTCTTATTTCGTTATCTTACGAAATTTTGACGTTTCCAAAATTAATAATGAATGAAACTTCTGTAATATACCTAACAAGCTAGATACAACAGAACGAGAAAGTAGTAAAAGTGTAATGGGCGGTCTTATCGCAAAATAAAGCGATCTCATCCAGATAACCTTTAACCATAAAAAATATACTATGTTTACATCTTTTTATATACAGGATCTTTCGCAATATAATATCTTCCCTTTCATTGAAGAAACACTTATCGAAGTTTCCGTCCTAAAAAGGTTTTTTTTTATATTTAGGTACTTTATGTTTGGAAATAGTTTTTTTTTATTCACATATACATTTATGAAATATCGGAGAGGGAGCGAGAAACCATGAATAAAGCATATAGGGTCTTAAATTAAACACTGTTTAGCACGTGTGTAATAAAATCCTATAAATTTTAAACACGTGTTAAACAGTTGTTTAACTTTTTTGAGGTAACAAAGTTTTACTTTAACAAAACTACTAAATCGTTTTAAAACTGTGAAGTTTCGACAGTCTTACAACAGGGGCCCAATTCTACTAAACCAATCGCTTTACTATGACAATCGTAAAATTGCTACTATAGATTTTGGTACCTTTTGGTACCAAAACACAATCTTTTTCAATGACCACCGTTGCTATGACAACACAATTAAAATTTGGCAGCTTAAGACAGGAAAAACAATTATAATCGATAAATAATGGTATGGCTCCATAATTACAATTTAGACGTAATTTATGTTCTGTATTATGTATTGTAAAAGGATCATTAAAAAAACAACCAGCCTTGTTTCTTGCCTTTCTTTCCTGGCTTGGTCGCGAAGGAACAGGCAGTAAAATTGACGTTTCAAAGTGATCCTTGTGATTTTAATGAATAAAAAATATTTGAATTCGAATTTGAATTTGAAAAAATCGTTTTTCTTATAAATTAGTAGAATTGGGACCCGATTGTTGGAAGACAGTCGAAATATCGAGATGATAAATAAATAAAAACATACGCGATAAATACCCATTTAATATTAGAACAGAGAAAATATTTAATTACTAATAGGTATATATATATATATAATAGTTAATATAGTTATCGCGAATGTTTAAAAAATACTAGAGAAAATACTAGTATTTATAAATATTTTTAATCTTATTATTTTTTTTTATTGGTTTTTGTAAACTGTTATGTTATTTCTAAGTTAATAAATAAATAAATTGTAATAAACAATTTTATTTTATTTATACGTAGATTCGGTCTCAAAGGAATTGTAAGACTTTGTACTGCCAGCTCCTATTTTTCAACTTGAGTGTTCTATTCGGTCTCATTAGCTCAGCTAAACAAAACAAATAAACGGGACACAGGCACTCGTCAGCTCTCGAAACGGACAGTGTGACGGACAAATGGGCTTCAAGCACTTCAGCCGGACTCGAACTGCCTGATGTGGTGACAAGGACGAGTGACAGCGATTTTAATCGATTAGTCGATTGGAATGTCATTGTCAGTTAGAATGCAGTAAAGGATAGTTGATTTGAATTTCGAATAATAAATTTAAATTGAATGCATTTTGAAATAGATGCTGTCAATATCAGATGAAGGATGATTATGAAAAGTCTGCATTTGAAGTCAAATCGAATTATAATGTTTGTGGAGTGCATCGATTTGGATTTTAAATTATGCTGTCAGTTTCAGCATAATGAGATAAGAAGATAGTGCTCTAAAATATATTGTTTGAAATGCGGTTTGTATTTCATTTTAATCAAATTTTGTTTTTTTATCGTTTGTAGAGAGAGTACTTTGCGATATAATTATGTACTTCTTATATTGTTGATATGTTAGTTTTTATTTGGTGAACAATAGAGGTTATTATTATGAGCTTTCTATAGACACTTAGTAAGATGTTGCTGGCTGCTTGAATGAATGAATTATTTATAATTTGCGTTCCGGTATGCATTGTTTTTTTTTCACTAGTAAACTACGGCTTCTTTAAATTTTAAATAGAAGTATTGGTCATAGAGATTGTATAAAATTTTAGCATCATACTAATATTATAATTGTGAAAGTTTGAATGTTTGTTTGTTACTCAATCACGTCGTAACGGCTGAACTGATTTCGTGGAAATTTGGTATATATGTAGATTATAACCTGGATTACCACATAGGCTTCCTTTTATTCCCTAAATCAGTTCATCATCATCATCATCCTCCTATAGCAGTCCACTGCTGAACGTAGGTCTCTCCAATGGTGCGCCATTGAGCCCAATCCTCAGCTCTTCTCATCCAATCCTTGCCAGCCACAATGCGCACATCGTCACTCCATCTAGCCGGAGGGCCTCCTACATTTCGCTTGCCTAGACGTGGTCTCCACTCCAGAACACGTTTACCCCAACGGTTATCGGTTCTGCGTTAGATATGACCGGACCACTGCCACTTCAGCTTGCTGACCCTCTGAGCTATGTCGATCACCTTGGTTCTCTATTGGATAACCTCGTTTCTGATTCTATCCTTCAGAGAAATTCCGAGCATAGCCCTTTGCATAGCTCGCTGAGCGACTTTCAGTTTGTGGACCAGTCCCACCGTAAGTGTCCACGTTTCGGCTGCGTAGGTCTGCGTCCTACCTGTGATAAACTACGCAGCCGAAAACTGTTCTCATGGGATAAAAATGGGGTGTCAAGTCAAGTTGCAACAGCCAGTTTAGCTTTATTTCTAGGTTACCTACACATTATGTAGTGTAACTCGTTCGAAGTCGCGGGAAACGGCTAGTATTATAAATGCGTAGGCTTCAAAGTTAGTTTATTTATTTGTTTGTTACTCAATCCCGTTAAAGGGCTGAACCGATTTCGATGAAATTTGGTATGTACGTAGATTATAACTTGGATTAACACATAGGTTACTTTTTGTAAACAAACAATGCATGCGAAGCCACTGGCGGATTTACGAAGCCGATATTGAATTTATAATTACTAAGATTCAGAGAATGAGCAATGAAAAAATAATAACCCGTTTTTAAAACGTATGCTGTAAATTTTGACAATTACAGTAATTTTAATTAATCGCTAATGCTCATGACTTACAACCCACCACTCATGCTTCGTTGTTCAACAAGATTGACATACTACAAAGCAGTTGTCGGCATTTGAGTGTAAATGAGTTTTTTCGTTCATTCTCTACATGCTATCTATTCCCTTGTAATAGAGTTTATTTTCGCGCTTTAACATTTTGGTGGAGTAAACTGAAGTACTTAAACATAATTTGCTTAAGTGGTTTACCTTCGATTTGATTAAAGAGCCTTTTGTCATGCAAACTAGATTGGGCGGGGGAATACTTAATTCTACCAATTATGTCTTTGTGGTCTTGTTAACAAAAATGCTTGAATAATGTATTATTTTTTTGACTAAAAAAAGTGTGACTCCCAACTTGAATCTATTTTTTTTTTGTCAACTTAAGTTATTACTTAAGTTGGTACATCTCTAGAAAATATACTTAATTTATTAAAATGTGTACGTATAAAAATATGAGATTGGATGCGGTGATCTCAATATTCTATAAATCTATTGTAATCTATATAAATTAAAAAAACTGTGGCCATCACGGAACCCACGGCAGATATGAAACATTTAATTTTATTTTATTTTCATTTATTTACTATCAAATAATAAACAATTGTGTCGGAACTTTTTTCATTCTGTACACTGAATATATATCTCTGAAATATTGTATAAGTATGTATTTATAAAAAATGTATATAAGTATTCTATCAGTGGTCTGGTTCCTATAGTACAACCTTTGCTTTGTTTTGGGCTAGATAACGCTGTGTGAAATGTTCAGCATTATTTTTTATAGGTTGCTTACATTAATTTGTTTTATGACGACCTCCGTGGCGCAGTGGGCGAACAGCCGGCTGAGACGCAGGAGGTAGCGAGTTTGATTCCCGCTGCGGAACAAATGTTTGCATGATCTACATATATTTGTTTCAGGTCTGGATGTTTTTCTATATATTATAAGTAGGTATTTACAAAAAAAAGTATAAAAGTATTCTATCAGTTATCTGGTTCCCATAGTACAAGTTCTGCTTAGTTTGGGGCTAGATAGCGCTGTGTGAAATGTCCAGTAATATTTATTTATTTATTATTTATTTTCTTTTGTTGTTGTGTCTGGCTTGTTAGGTATAATAAAGAATTTTCATTCATTAATTCATTAATAAAAAATACTTAGCGGACGAATTAATAGGCACTTGTCTGTTGTTGTGTTTGTTTGTTAATAGGCAGCAGTACCTGAAGAAATTATATTAGGTCTTTACTTATGAAATTGCTGTTTTGTATGGAATAAGTGAAAGTACGTTGCGCTGGCGATCGTTAAGTTCGTGGGGCACCCATCTATCAAGTTTTTTTACCTTGCCTATTTGTCGCAAATGGATCAAATTTGTTTTGATGCTAACATCAAAAGCTGCTGCTAGCTCAGCTGTAGATTGAGTTTCGTCAGCTTCCACAATCGCCTTTAATTCATCATTGTTGACCAAAGTCTCCGGACGACCACGAGCTTCATTTTTCCAGTCAAAATTTCCAGAACGGAACCGGGAAAACCAATAACGGGTTGTGCGTTCGTTTGTCAGTTCTCTCCGTAAACGTATTTGATGTTACGTGCCGTTTGTGACGCGTTGGTGCCACGACGGAACTCATATTCCATAATTAAACGAATTTTTAAAGTATCCATTATGACGAAAAATGTTCAAATGTAATGAAAATATAACGCTAATCAATAAACAAAGACTGAGTTTGTAAAAAGAATGTCATGTTTTTAAAACAAAATTAGAATGAATTTAGAATACCAAGCCATTCCAAACTTTTTTTTTATTTGAAATGACCAGTACTGAAGAACGGCAATTTCATAGGTAAAGACCTATTATTTTCTAAAATAACTCGGTTAGAAACACAACCTGAAATTACGCAATAGATCCGGATATTTCTCACTGAATTTACTTTCGTCATTAAGATTTTGTAATTCGTTATTCAAAACATAAAATTAGGCCCAAGATATTCAAGACAATTTTCAAAGATTATTCAACCCCTTTTACCGCCGACACAAAAAAGGACGTGTTAAAATTTTACTACAATGTCTGCTTGTCAGTGGTATCGTAGATCCCAAACGGATGGACTGATTCGGATGCGGTTATTTTTAAAAAGAAAGCTAGTTTAGGGTGGTTCTTAGCTATGTGTAACGAAGCTCAGTTCAGCCAATCTGAAGATTATCTGCAGTCTTTTTTTTGATGAAAGGATCTTAGCTGTAAGATGGAAATTTATTTCGTGTTTTTAATGGATCTTAAAATTTTAATTTTAATTTGTTGATCTTAGTTATCTTAGTTATCTCTTCATTGTTCTTCTTAATTTTTTTATCTTCTTAATTTAAATTTATCTTTCTTATTTTTTAATTCTTCATTTTTTATCTTTTTCTATCTTTTTGTCTTATTTAATTTGTTATCTCTTCTTTTTATTTTCTTATCTTTCTTTTTTTATCTTTTATTTATCTTACTTTTGAGCAACTGATCTTACGTTTTTCAGAAAACTTTTGGACATCATAAAAATTAACAGTTTTTTTGCTATATTATAAAACTCTTAGTAATTTCTGATTATATAACTATCAACTCTCTTCAACCGTATCAGAACATCTGAAATTCCGATTCAACAAAATCGAACAAAAGGCTTTACTTTAAAGATGCGACAGAGTACTACGTTTAAAGCAGGGGTTTAGGTTTAAAGAACTTTATTTCTCATAAGAACTACATGGTTCACTTAAAATGAGATACATAGAAATTTTATACTGATAATCTTACACTCTGGGGCCTTATAACTATAATTATTATTTAAGTAGTGATATATTGTGTTATTTCTATAAGTGATATATTCTATAACGTTTGTACATATTTCTTAAGCTTATTTTTATATATATTTATATTAACACACTCTTTAATGTTGTTAGGTAATTTGTTGTACAGCTGTGCTCCCTCAAACAAAATTGTTTTCTTTCCGTAATTAGTTCGAGAATTAGATATATGTAATTTAAATTTGTTTCTTAGATTGTGTATATTTGATTTATGTTGTAGCTGTATATTGGATTGGATGGAATTAGTAGTGATTTTTTTTATAAGAATACAGGTGTAATAGATATAAAGTTGCTGTATATTAAATATTTTGCTTTTTTCGTATGACTCCTTTGTTGGCATTAGGTAGGGATAATGGAAAAGTACTTTAATTATTTTATTTTGTATTCTTTGCAGAGGATTTAAGTTTGTAGCGGCAGCTGCACCCCATATTTCAATTAAGTACTCCAGGTGTGACTTTACTAAAGAGTTATAAATGATTGTGCGTGCCTTAATTGGAATACAGTTTGCAGCTTTGCGCAGTGCACCGAGCAGTGAAGTTAGTTTTGTTTTTACATGATTGATGTGTGATTTCCAATTTAGTTTATCATCTATCCACAGACCGAGATATTTTTCTAGCTTAGATTGTTGAATTATTTCCTCATTAATTGTAAGAGGCGAATACTCGGGTATGTGTTTATTTTTAGCAGAGAAAACCATAAATGATGTTTTTGATGTATTTATTGTGAGTAGATTGTATTTTAGCCATTCATTTAGTATATTAAGGTCCTTTTGAGCATCAGCAATAGTTTCATGAATTGATTTGTCAAAGTAGAAGAGGCAGGTGTCATCTGCATATAATGTGAGGTGACCGGTCAGTCCTATCATATTTATATTATTAATATAGATTAAAAACAGCAACGGACCAATTATTGAGCCCTGTGGAATGCCGTAAGTGACATCATGGACAGAGCTGGTGAAGTTGTCTATTTTTACGACTTGACGCCTGTTACTTAGGTATGATGTAAACATTTCCAGGGCAATACCTGTGACACCTATGTTGTTTAGTTTTTGAAGAAGTTTTTGGTGGCTAACCGTGTCAAATGCTTTTTTTAGATCAATAAAGATACCCAGTGCAAAGTTTTTCTGATCAACGTGAGTTTTAATTTTTGTAACCAGGTCTATTGCTGCTGTTAGAGTGCTTGATTTTGGACGAAAGCCGTACTGTTGATCGATAAGTATTTTTTTTTCAGAAAGATATGCGTTTAACCTGTTGTACAGTACCTTCTCAAAAATTTTTGAAATTACGGGCAGGACTGACACTGGCCTATAATTACTTGGATCGGTTCTACTTCCAGATTTATATATGGGACTAACCTTTGCCACCTTGAGTGTCTCAGGAAAGACACCTTGAGTAAGACTCATGTTTATACAGCTCGTTAACCTTTCAATAATTAAACTTTTTAGGCATTTTATTGCTTTGGTACTAATTCCATCCAGACCAGTGCTAGTGTTACTATCTAGTGCGTCAATAATTTTAGATATTTCATCCACAGTACATGGAGTAAGCTCATTAAGCGCTATGCCATGTATGTGAGACTGTTCATACATTAAGATATTTCCTGTATTTAAATGGTATGTGCTAGGTATTTTATTTGCCAAGTCGGCTCCAATTGATGAAAAAAATGAATTAAAGAGGTTACAGATTTCGTTACCATCAGTGATGAGCCCGGTGTTTAATCTTAGTTTGGGAAGAGCACTGCTGTCTTTAAACTTATTTAATGCTAAGCTGTTTATAATTTCCCACATTCTTTTAGGGTCTTTGGCACTGTTGGAGAACATGGTATAGTAATAGTTTTTCTTTTCCGATTTTATAAGGTATTTTACGTAGTCTCGTTCTTGATTGTAATGTGTTTGTATGTTTTCGTCTTTTGGATTAGCTTTTGTTTGTTGCCATAAGCTGTTTCGAAGATTTATAGAATCTATGATTTTCTTATTGATCCAATCTTCTTGTGGTTTGTTTTGGATTTTCGTCTTGTCTAATTTATTTTTCTCTACTTGTTGTAGCAAAAAACTTTCCAAGTTATCATAGTCATTTTTTTCATTCACGTAGTCAGCTTTTAAAACACTATAGTATAAATTGATGTAATCTAGTGCTTTATAATGTACTTTTTTATTTACTTGTGGTGCAAGGCTGCCAATTTCAAGATATACCTGTTTGTGATCTGATAAGGATGATTCAATTAAGGAAAAACTTAGTGAGTGATTGTGTATGTTTGTGCACACATGATCAATCAAGGTATTTGTAGTACTTGTTTGGCGAGTTCCATACATTTGATCGACTTTATTAATTATTTCATATCCATTTCCCTGTATTTCATTCAAATACTGTGTTATATTGCTTTCGTTACTTAGTAGATCGATATTGAAATCACCAAAGACAATTGCTCTCTTCCTTTGTTCCAGCTGCGGTGAATATATATTTAAAAAGTTTTGTAGATTAGTCTCTCCAGGTTTATATACTGCTCCAATATTTAGTGATAATTTGTCTATGTGTATCCATAAGTAGTGGTTTCCATTTTCAAATAGCTCTTCCGTCACCTCATGCTTTATACTGTTGTGTACATAAATTGAAACACCTCCTCCCCTTTTCTTTGTTCCTTTTCGCTTTTTTTTTAAATCTTTATCTGCTTCTCTATAATTGTAAATATGTGTATAGTTTGGTAATTGATATATTTTAGCATCACTATCCGATTTTATCCATGTCTCAGTAAATATCAATATGTGTGTAATTATAGGTATTGCTTTTAGTATACATTTCAGCTCATCAAATTTTCCAGCCTTGCAAATACTGCGTAAATTAGCGTAAAAGAAACGTAATGACGATGAATGGAATGGTATGTCTTCGTAATTTTTTATTAATTGATAACTTATTCTACTTTTTTTTCCTGTGCGGGTATTATTAAGTTCATGAACCGCTATTGGTTTTTTGGGTTAGTTTTATGTATGACAATTCTAGGCATACCTTTAATGTATTTGATAACAAGGTCCTTCTCGCCTTTTTCCGTACGCTTTTGTAACTCCTCCTTCACCGATAGCCAAAACTGTTTTTGCGTCGGGGTTTGATCTCCATATATTCGGGTATTTTCTGGTAGTTTTTCCTTATTCCGTAATAAATACTTCGGAGTGTCTGTGTCTCCGAAGAACACTTTTATAGGACGATTCTTGTTCGGAATGTATTTTCCTAGTCGCATGGATTTGACCGGCTTTGGGCAGTCTTTATACACTGAAGTCATGACTTTCATGACTTCCTCGTCGTCATAAAGCCGTCTGGAATTAAAATTTTTGTCACTTTTTTCCAAAATACCTACTACTACAACATTTTTCTCGCGGTCGCAACGATCTTTTAGTTCCAGGATGAGGTCTTCGTGACAGAGGGCGGCCGACTTAGACGTTGAACTTGCAGCGATTTGTTGATTTTTCATCTGAGATATTTCAGTTTCAATGTGTTGTATTTTTTCTTGGGTTGTATTACTGTTCAATTTAATATTTTTTATTTCATTATTCATGTGTTCAAATTGTTGTGTGAAATTTTCCGTAGCTAGTTTTATTGTTTTCTTTTCGTTTTATATATCGGACATTTCTTCTCTGATTTGGGTTAAATTTTCGGTGTGTGTTTTGCCAAAACCTTGTAAAAACGACATAATGTCATTACGGAAACTTTCAAAATCTTTTCTATAATCCTGTTCCTCAGTGCGCTCCTTGCGTTTTCGTAGATTCATCTTTTTATAGGAATCCTCACCATACGTTGATAAGTTTGGCACAGATCCGCCTGCGCTCTCGCTACCGCTTATCAATGTAGAACCGGGTGGAGTTCTCTGTAGGCTCATTTTGTGTAGTGTTAGCGTACCTTCGCAGGAGTGCAGGCGAGAAAATAGCAACGGCTCTCTTTACTCGAGGGGGTGAGGAGAGCTGCGTGCACGCTGGTCTGTGTTTATGCGTACTTCCGTAGAAACAATACGTCTTGAAAGATAGTAGCACTTGTATTTAGAAATAGACTTTCTCACTATTCACTTACGAATCACTTTAGATTATCGGAGTATTTAAAAAATTTAAAAATTATCGAGCACACGTCTGCTTTCAACGAGCGCCCAGAGGTCAGTTTCACTAGCAAATTATATCTGTAACCATTACAGCCCGGTATTCCAAGTTTTATATCGACTTTACTAAACGTCAACGCTCTTAGCAGACGGGGTCATAAACCGTGGGCCAAGCGACGATGATATTGCGATCTCGTTCACTCTCGCTGCCCTTACGGGAGCTGTTAGTGATGCGCTGAGTATCTATCGATAACACTAATTACCAGTAATTGTATTCAAAAGGAAACAAACATGTTTATTGGTTGGCCCAGTCTACCATGAGTTTTGGCGTATAGTGACAATTACTATGCGTAGAATCACATGCCGCCGAAGCTTAACTAGAAGCAACTTTAACTAAAAACTAGAATCTAGATAACAAGTTTTTTTTTCTTTGATAGCTGTTGTCGCTGTGACAAACTAGTGGAAAGAGAGTTCTTGCCGACGACAGTGAGAATAGTCAGAGATCAAGTATTAATATTTTAATCTCTTTTATTACATCTTTCTTTGACAATTCTTGAGCGAGAAAATAGTTGATAGCTAGTCGTTTCTTCGTCGGCAGTGGGACAAGTGCCTTATGTATATAAATTGCCTTTTTATGCACATAAAATTGTGGAAACAACACCAAACGCAAGGCACGAGATGGGTGGAGTATAAAAAAGTGGTACGGTGCAGTTGACAACCGCCCAACACCAACCGTGCGTGCGGATTGCCGCCACAAAATCGACGTTTCATAATCGATATTTTACGACACCGTCGTGTACTCGGTTATTTTTTAATTAATATTAGTTATAAGATATATTTTGTATGGGTCAATTCATTTTAAATACTTTGTAATTTGTTGCTTGAAATAAATGGTTAATTATTATAATAGATTCGTACAAAACTCTGCAGCCGTGGTAGCTGCACTGCCCTAAACCGTGTTCAGATTCTGGAGCTCCTTGCAGGTATGAGAACTCGGCTTAAATCTCATTTCATATTTCTGTTATTACAGAAAGTACGTATTGAAAACTTGAACGAAGCTTCGCCTTTGACGGGCTCATAATGTCTGATGTTTTGTTCACTATTTGTATAGGAGCTGTATTTCAGTACTCAAAGTATTTTAGTTTTTAGGTTAACTTGTTGTTTACAAAGTAAATAAAACCGTTGAGGTTCTGTTCTGGTTATTGGTTATGGGCTTATTTGTTTTGTCGTCTTTCTATTCAACTTTAATACAATTATTGTCATTTTCCTTGTTGATTTATTCATTACTAGCTTCCGTCAGCGGCTTTGCACGCGTGTTTTGTCAATATTAAGTAGCCTATGTTTTAATCAAGCCTATCCAAATTTTATCGAAAACGGTTCAACCGTGATAACGTAACAAACAGCCAAACAAAAAGACAGGTGGACAGACTTGTTTTGACTGCTTGACATGCTTGAGTAACAATTAAACAAACATCCAACTTTCGTATTTATAATATTATAGTGATAAAAGCTTTTACGCTTAGTTTTATCTAATCTAAAATATTTAGAAAGGGAACTGTACAATTTTTGTAACATTATTTACTTAGCTCCAAGCCACGAGGAGACGATGTGGTAGCGCACCGTGAGTTTCCAGAAGAATTACTTTTACGCGAACACTTTGTTGTGGAATGGTCTCGCTGCCAAGGTTTTCCCCAGTGACTACAGTAAAGGGTTCTTCGAAAACGGCCTTTGGTGTTAGAAACGTCGATTGATTACGGTAACTGCTTACCATCAGGTGGGCCTTATGCTAGATGAAATATGACCTAATAAAGGTTGCTGGAAGCCGTCTGATGCAGGCCACACAAGATCGGTTAATCTGGAAATCCATGGGAGCGGCCTGTGTTGAACAGTGGACTTCGTTGTCTGATACGATGATGATTTAGCTCCAGTCAATTTAGTTCCATAATACAAAGCATTGACAGCAATTGCAATTAGAGATAAAAACTTGAATTAGACTTAAAATTTATAAATAAATAAATAAATAAAATAAATAAATAAATAAATATTGCTGGACATTTCACACAGCGCTATCTAGCCCCAAACTAAGCAGAGCTTGTACTATGGGAACCAGATAACTGATAGAATACTTATATACCTTTTTTATTTGTAAATACATACTTATAATATATAGAAAAACACCCAGACACGGAACAAATATCTGTAGATCATGCAAACATTAGTTCCGCGGCGGGAATCGAACCCGCTACCTCCTGCATATAAAAATACTAAATATAAATTACTTCATGCATGACAGTAAGCATGTATCAAATGTCATGTTTGGGCTTGCCTCTGACTAGTTTTTCGTGGAATACCTTCACAGGTCTGCGAACTAAGTAAGAGATCCGATGACCATCATGGAGATTATTAAAGTCGTGAGCTATATTGTTCCATACGAATTCCTACTTAAGAAGGCCAAATGCCCTCTAAACTCTTTTCAAAAAATCTATTCATATTTAAATCACACGCAATGAGTTTACGAAATTTTGAACTATGTACATAGATTATGGTACATAGATTTTCAGCCATATGAACAGTCCAAAGTCAAAGTCAAATATATTTATTCATTAAAATCACAAGGATCACTTTGAAACGTCAATTTTACTGCCTAATCCTTCGCGACCAAGCCAGGAAAGAAAGGCAAGAAAACAAGGCTGGTTGATTTTTTTAATGATCTTTTTAGAATACATAACAATAAATTACGTCTAAATTGTAACATTTAGAACGAGTTGGAGCAATTTCAATCCCAAGCTTAAATAATCCGATTTTTTATACTAGGCTTTTTATAAAAATTTTGTATAATTACGTTTTTAAATTTGTTAATTGTCAATTTTGTACATCCCTTGGGAGTTTGTTATAAAAGCCTTGCTCTTTAAACGATTTACTAACTTTATGGAGTCTACAAGTGGCAACAGCGAGTTTAACTTTATTTTTAGTTCTAGTCTGATACGTGATGATGGTAAATCACCTGACGGTATGACTTGTACCTTGAAAGAAGGGTGGGCATTTGGTTTTGGAAGCCACGTGATTCGATATCCTTGCGCCATCTCATCTGTCTAGTACATCAGTAAGGGCAGGTGCGGAGACAAATTCAGCCATTAGCTAAGGCAGCGCAAAAATGAGTCTGAACAGAGCTTACGTATTTGTGAAATTTGGGGTTATGACCCTGAGTCTATGGAGTACGGGGGCCCATCGCGTTTTCAAAATTATTTCTAGGCGTCTGGTCGAAGCAATGTGTGATCCTAGAACTGCCGGTTATCTGGGTCAACGCATAAACATTGCAATTCAGCGGGACAATGCAGCCAGTGTCTTGGGGACACTTCCGCCTGATAGTGATCTGGAGCAGTTAAGCTTTCTGTAGATCGTTTACTTCGTCTTTAAATGAATTAACTGTGTAGTCATGTATATAATAGTATATTACTTCTGTTAGTAAATGTATTAACTTTTTCAGTATATTTTGAACTCACCCAATAACGGTATCCTAAAAAGTAGGGGCCATTTCATATTTCTACCTCAATACGTCAGGCCTAGAGTGATGTTAAATAAACATTAGCATTAGGAAGAGTCCGGTAGCGACGTCCCAGGTGCGTTTGTGTCCGCCTGATTTATAATTTAAGCCATGACTAGCTGTGGATCAAGGTTTGGAAGAAAGCGTTTTGATCTAACGCCCGTATATAAGATCTGTGATAACGTGAATTGAAACGTTAGCATTTCTGTACAGTAAAAGTTTCATCATCATCATATCAGCTATAAGCATATAAGGCTATAAGATGTCCAAGGAAGAGTATTGGTCGAAAAGTGTGATGTTTCGTCGTTTTCGCAGGCGACTATACGACACAGCGCAAGTGCGTCACACGTCGCAAACTTTACGGGTTAGCAAATACTTTTAAGTGCTATAATATGTATGTTAGTCACTAAGGTACATATATCACATAGATCATGTCCATCTAAAGGTTGACTGGAAGAGATCGCTTTTAGCGATAAGGCCGCACATTGTACCTATGATTAAAAAGCGTATTTACTTTTATAAGTTTATATTTAATGGTGTGCAATAGAGAAATTATCTAATCTAAGATAAGTATTTATATGGCCCTTAGAATTAAGTTTTAACATTTCCTTTTGTTTCTTTTATTTTATTCTTACTTTTATTTACTTCTCTATTTTTGCCTGAAATAAAGATTTATTAATATATTACTTTTATTGCTGATCTGGGGGCTCTCGCATAGATTTCCAGAGCGACCGATTTTATGCGGTCTATACCCAACACTCCCAGTAATCTTTATCAAGTCATATTCGTCGTTCGTTATCAGGGGGCCAACCTACGCTGAACCTTCTGTGTGTGTTTTACTTGGAAAACTTTCGTGGTTTATTGCAATAATTATTATAAATACGGGATTTATCACGTAATGTTTCAACCGACAATGTTTCGGTTCAATTCGTGAACCTTCATCAGGGTGAGTGCGATCCGCTCCGAATAACGTCTCGCCTCGCACTGATAAATCCCGTATTTATAATAATAATTTTCTGCGTGTGGTCTCCGCACAAGAACTTGCTCCCACGACCGTTTTTCGAGTTACATGCTGTTTGCTTTCTTTAGTGTAAGTTTTTTTTTTATATTAAACTTGTAGACACACAAGCTGACGGGCCTCCTGATGTTAAGTGGTCGCCGCCGCCTATAAACTCCTGCAGCACTCGTGGTACTGCAGTCGCGTTGCCTAGCACTTAAAACCCTATTTACACCTCTCTTGAAGGCGTTAATAACTATTACACCTCTCTTAAATTTATTTTATTTTATTTTATGAAATTGCCCTTCCTTCACCCTAAAGACTGAAAAAATACTTAGATAACCAGTTGGTAACGACCAAACATACACGAAATACCCACAAATAATTGTACTGGGGTAGGTTTATCTATTGCTCTAAGTTTGCTAAACTAACACAAATCCTGTTTGGAATTGTGTTAGTTTTGCAGCCAGTACCTGGATGTATTCGCTTACCACTTACCTCTCAGACTCTCAAGTATCAAGAGATGCTCCCAAGAGCACTTTCGAAATAATCGTAAAAATGTAGCCCTGAAGAAAGCTACTTGATGGGGAGTGTTGTATTTACTTTGGCAACTCAGAAATATTTAAAACTTCACAAAAAGTTTTCAGAGTGTAAGCCGCTTGGAAATTTTAGTTGTGGCTTTTGTTACTTGGTTCATTTTATTTTTGTGCTGAAATACACTCCGTGACATTACTCGCTTTGTTCCTTTAGTTCTTTTGAATTCTGAAATACAAAGTCATAAGCTTTGAATTTATTTAGAGCACACATATTGATTGAGCTTAACCTTTGCACGGTCATAATATTTTTTTTTACTCTATAGATCTTCGTTTGACCACAATTTCACCTGATAGTAAGCGATGATATGGTCTAAGATAAAGTACGAAGATCTAGAAGAAACCTATTCACTCTTACCTTAAAAAGGCCCAGATTGTATTCTTTAGGAAAAACAGATGACGGCAAAGTATTCCATACCTTAGCTGTGCGCATCAAGAACGTAAAACCAAAACGGTGTGTGCGGATGAGTGGTAAATCAACTAGGTACGGATGGTACTGAGACGTGCGCCTGCTTGTCCTTTTAGTAGCGGAGACGTGGAAGATCGACCTTCACCGATCTGATAACCAGATGAGACATATTTTTTATCAAATATAATGTATAAACAGAGAGAATTTCTCGAATCGGTCCAGGCGTCTTCGAGTAATCGGGGAACATACATAAAAAAAAGAAAAAAATCTTCTCCTTTATACGGTAAAAATTATTCGCAATACTCCGTTATTCCTTATAGAGAACAAATACAAAATCTTTTCAAATCTTAAAACTGAAAATCAAAGATAGCGAATGCTTGCAGATGGCACACTAAATATAATCATTATACTAGTTTCATACTCAGTATTCTTTTATAGTTTTTCATCATCAGTCATAACAGTAAAGCTCAAGAAATATTTCACAAGCTTTGAAATCTACATAAACTTAACTCCCTTGGTTGAGAAAAGCAAGAAACTGCTATTATTACCAACTTTGCATAGTGTGGTTCATCTTATCAGTACCCTATTGATAAAGGCGCTTTCTTAACCCAGGATTAGCATCGGGTGTAAAACCAGCATTTTAATACAGACCATGAAATCTGCATCACGCTTAATACAAACCATTTTAAATAACGACCGATCAATTCCGAACCCTATTTCCTGGGGTATAAAGACTGTAATATTTCATGTGATAATGAGAGGCCTTCAAAACGATCCCGGGTTAAATCTTTTACGATCAACATAAAAATGTCGTTACTCAGAAAAGCGAGATGTGAGCCTTTTGTTGGGGAATACAAAACTGAAATATTACTTCCTATCAATGTACTCCGTCGATTCCGAATTTGTATTCGGTTATTTTCTTATGAGAAATTCTTTAGTTGAATGGAATATGAGTCATTGCGAATCGAAGATTTGAATATGATCTGAAAGGGTCTATATCCAACAAGAATATTTTATACCTAATTCATGAACACAAAAGCTTTTTACTCTGTGGATTTTGTTATTGACTGGGTTTAATTAACAACAAAATCTAAATTCGAACTTCATTTCATAAAAACCGGCCAATTACAGCAATCAATATTCAACGTTACTCAATTGGCTAATGAAAGCCAGGAATTAGGTAATCAATTTACCGTCGTTTTCACCCTACACCTGAGAAAAGTACCTACACGCCCTCAAAGTGAATTTATCCTGAAAACGAATAAATTTCTCCCTTTCACTCTGATTTGCTGTGATTTTTCTTTAACAGTGCGATTCTAGTAAACTCCTGTGTTTAGATTCATCTTAACTTATATTATTTTATTTCAGAGTTGCGCAATAGACCTACCTGGCTATGAATTTTTTTTATTGCATTATGAAAAAGTTTGGTGTGCGACCTTCAAAGCGATAGCGAACAGTTGTCATTACGTTTAACAGGCAACCCTGTAAGCCAATTATTTAATCATTCATATATTTTCGATTAATTAGATGTGAAACTTTTTAGAATAATAAAAATAATAATAAAACTCGACATTGCATGCGTAAATCGCTGAATATGGCTGCACTGCACTTATACTATGTAATACTAAACACCTTGTATCTACCTATATTACACAATAAACTGATTTGATTTGATTTAGATCGCATTCATTTTAAGACTATACATTTCAAAGACACCAAATTAAGTCTAAACAGAACTGAAATGCAAAATATGAAACATCCATAATGTTTAATAAAATGGAACCCTCTTTTTCAATAAATTCCTATACATTCTAAAGTTGTCTGGAATAAATCGCTTTTAGCGTAGTTTTGCCCATTGTAGACGTCTTTTTAGGGTTCCGTACCCAAAGGGAAAACGGGACCCTATTACTAAGACTCCGCTGTCTGTCTGTCCGTCTGTCACCAGGCTGTATCTGACGAACCGACATTTATTATTTATTTATTATTTATTTATTTGTGATAATTATAATTATAATAATTAAGTTAAAATAAAACATATATTTAAGGGGGGCTCTCATACAAAAAACGTGATTTTTTTGCTCGTTTATGCTCGATATTGATAACGGCAACATGTAGACGCTTTAAAATTATTCACAGAATTATATTATTCACTTTAAAAATAAATAATTAAATTAAAATAAAACTAATATTTAAGTGGGGCTCACATACAACAAACATGATATTTTTTGCTATTTTTATAGATAATGGTAAGGTACGGAACCCTTTGTGCGCGAGTCCGACTCGCACTTGGCCGTTTTTTAAATTTTGTAATTGATATGATGTACAATAAAGAGCTAATCAATCAATAAATCATCTAAAGTGATCACTTTAGATTTCTTTGTTCTCCAAGTACTTGGAAAATAAACGAATCAAGTAAAGCAAGTCACAGCATGTACCGGAATCACCTAGCAAATCAACTACTTGACGTTTTCATTCGAAACCTCTCAATTAAAAGTTCTGAAGCGGATTGGTTGTACAATGTCTCGTTTTGTTACCTAAAGTCAAACTAAACGAGCTTCAAATAAATGTATTTAGTAGGAGCTTAATTTAATTTAAAAGTTATTTTGAAAACCTTATTTTGCCGTTTATTTTATACATGCAAGAATCCATAAGTTAAAAAAAAAAATGGCGCTCTCTTTTTAAAAATCCTGGTTTCGTGACATTTATTTTCAATCTATAAATATATACTACTAGTTGTATGCCTGCGACTTTGTCTGCAATTTTTTGGATCTCGACAACACCTCAGTACCATCCGTACCTAGTTGATATACCACCCATTCGCACACACCGTTTTGGTCCTACGTTCTTGATGTGTACAGCTAAGGTATGGAACACTTTGCCGTCGTCTATTTTTCCTAAAGAATACAATCCGGGCCTCTTTAAAGCAAGAGTAAATGGGTTTTTTCTAGATCTTCGTGCTTCATCTTGGGTAGTCCAAGATGAAGCACGAAGATCTATTATCATCCAGTCATCGCTTACCATCAGGTGAGATTGTGGTCAAACAAAGATCTATTCAGTATAAAAAACAGTGCCACCCACGGGGTCCTATTGTGAATCTAAACCATCCATGGACCCACTCAAACACAAAAAATTTCACCAAAATCAGTAAAGCCGTTTTGGAGTTTTCGCGAGATTAACGTTCAGCAATTGTTTTTTATTGATCGAGCGAAGCGAGATCTCTAAATCAACTTGGGCAAATCGGCATTGTATGTATGTTTGTTTGTCCGAGGATAACTTTCGAAGCGTTGATCCAATCATCGTGAAATTTTACATGTATGTAGGTAGTGGTAGCACAATTTTGCTGTGACTAAATAAGTTAAAAATGTTTGGGAGTTGTTGAGATATTGGGGTTCAAGAGGGATAAAAAAAATGAGACTATTAGGTCAAATAAGACGTCAAATAAAAGGCCTTAATTAATACATTTCGACTCCGTTTTTATTTTTAGCAAATTTTTAGTAGTTTTTGAGTTATTACCCATAGTAAAAACTAAATTTTGACAGAATTCACAGGGTACACCAGTGACCCCACAGTGCTGTAATTTGGTATGCGCGTAGCTAAAATATCAAAAATATAGGCAAAAGCCTGAAATCCAAAATAACTGCAAATTGTACCCAAAAAAATATAACCACTATACATGAACTCCCGTTACCTGTAATTTGAATGAAACCGTAGGTCAAGTTATTTGGATAATTATTTTGTGGCACTATTTTGATAGTCAAAGATTACGAATAATATTTTTTTGTTTTATGGTAGACTCGCGAGATCTCAGTTCGGGGCGAACCACTAGTATATAAGAAGAAGAAGAAGAGATATGCTTGTTTTAAAAAGGTCATTTACTATTAATTTATTTATGCAAATATCTCGCTCCGCTAGCCCTTTTTCACAAGAGCTACTTTTAGCAAATCTACGAATTTGTGGTGATACTAATAGTGGATTCTTTTTCTCGCACACCGTTCAGCTTCCATGCATATCTCTGGTGGAAATGTAACCTGTATGACTACCACATAATCAGGATCCGGCAAGTGTTTGTGTTGTGTATTGCTGCATATCATAGAAATGGTTTCGAAACTTTAACCTAAAAATGACATCTCTCCAAAATGTATATTCAAATACTTTCAAGAAAAACTTTACCTTAAAATAAACAGATATGAAACAGGGTGCTCCGGAATTCATCCGTAAGGAGATCTCACTTTAACTATGAGATCAATGTTTATGCTACGACTTTTCAAAATTCTGTTTTTCTTTGAAGAAACACTAGGTAAAAATCGGTTGATTGCGAAAAATTATGTTTATTTTGTGTATTTATACAATTGAAGACACACAATTGAAAAACAGCTGTATTGAATTGGCTACGCAATGTAATTTTTCCGATAATAGAAAACTATTTTAGAAAAAGTTCATTTCGATAATTTAGATTAAGCCAAAAGCTTCTTATTGTAAATTTATTTTAAAATATGTTTGTAAATATTTTAGATTATTTTCGTGATGGTAATTTGATTCCATTGAGAATAAAGATATCTCTCATCTGATTTTTAATGTTAGAATCAGTTTATTAAATTATTAAATTTGTATGCACACAAGCTGACAGACCTTCCGATTATAAGACAAGTGGTCGCCGTCGCACTTTACACCTGTAACGCAGTCACATTACCCATCACTTAAGGCCTCACCTCCGACCAGTTTACCATTAAATATTTAGAAGTACCTTGTATAAAGGTGTGCACAAGCTAAATGTATTTACTTAACGGCCGCATAATGGCGTTCAAGCCTTAAAAAGTGAGGATCTAGTGCTTTATATACATAAATATACCTGGAAGTAAACAAGATAGTGATATTTTTTGTAAAAATGTTACACGATATTATTCTCGCTTTTTTGTGCGTTGCGAACATATAAAAGTGAAATGTTGTCGTTTAATTTGTCCACTATGTGAAACTTCTGTTTTTTACCATTAACATTTAAATTCTTTTGAAAACTAATGTATTTTAAGAACACTGTAATCTTGTTTACTAAAAATATAAAGATAAGAAATCTATATTTACGGGGTGTTTGGTAGTATACTGATTATATTCAAGTGACGGTTTCTCAAAACATAAAAAAAGACTTTTCGAATAAAACAACTACTGGTTATAGTATAAAATTTTAAAGAAAATCGACTAAGTTTAGGTGATTAATTCGATATAAAACTTACTGCCTACTCTTGCAATCGACATTCAAAAATTAAGGGATATCTCTTTCGGATATGGCTGCGGGTTTTGGGTATGAAAGGGGCAACAAGAGATATCTCGAGACATCACCAACATAGTATTTGTGGTTAGATGGCAAGCATTATGCAATAGCACAACATAAGTTTAATAAAGTTTTTGTTTTTACATGCCAAAATAAATTTCACATTTCTGTGGTAAACATTTCACAAATTTATTTATTATGCTCATCAAAATAACCCCTTTCATTTTTGTGCATATATTATCAAACACCCTATATAAAACGAATTCGGGTTAGTTACACCATTTATAAATCAAGAACGGCTAGATCGATTTTGATGATCTTTGATTTATTGTATTTGTCTCCGCCCCAAATAGAAGAATAACTAATAAAATATCGAAAAAAATATGAAGAAAATTCATTTTCTCATGCAGCTAATGATAGCCGATTCAGAATTCTACAGGGACGACGAAAATTGGCACCCCGCGTCGTATTATGTCAAGGCGGAACGAAGTTCGCCGGGGCAGCTAGTAGACACATAAAAAGATAACAAATGGATAAGACGAGTAAAACCGCGGGTATACGTTAGTTTAGTTCAAAATTAGCGTAGTATTTTTTAGTGCGTAGGTATAGCTCTAAAAGGGTGATATAAAATGCTACAGAACCTAAATGGATTTTACTAAGTGGATACATCTATAACAAATTGCTGAGTGCTCAAATGGTGGGAGTTGCTTTATAATTAAGTTTAAGAATATTTTTATAATATTGTTAAATCATAGACTTGTTTCTAAGGTGCGTGTCCTACGAGGCAGTAGTTTGTTATAGGCGATGGATCAGGTGAGCCATATGCATGTTCCATCTCCAGGTAGTATAAAAAAGGCGTTTTATTGTTCTAAACAACCAGCTCCAAAAAATATCTGTACATCTGTAAAAGTCCAAGTTCTCTTTATATTTCAACTTACAATTGGTTTTAAACTTTTCTGACTTATGCCATTTTAGTACAGCGGTCACGTATAAAAATTACAATTTTGCAAGTTAGGTAAAGCGACAAAAGCAGCGCAAACTCATCTACCGTTCGCGTTGGAAGTAAAGTACTGACTGTAAAATAATCGAGTAGATTGGGACGTAACTTTTTCTGTCTCGTCCGGCCAAAAGATCCCTAATTCTAATCTAATTCTAGCGTGGGGGTAATAAAAGATCTGCACTCCCGTAAGGGGGGTGTGCATTACCCCCTTTACGTATGCCCCTTAAAACTGTTGCATTAAATGAAAATTGGATCATCATCATCATCATATCAGACCCAGGACTTCCGCTGCTGAACATAGGCCTCCTCCATAAATTTCCAGAGCGACCGATCTTGTGCGGCCTGCACCGAACGGCTCCCAGCAACTTTTATCAGGACGTCTTTTCGTCTAGGAGGTCATCAATACTGAAGTTTTTTTGAAAACCGGCTTGTTCGGGAGTCTGTTAGTCTCAGAAAATAATATAATTATTGTATTACGACCGAGCTGAATGATATGAAGTTTATTTTTATTAGAGTAAAACGTAATTACGATAACGTATCTAAATTTACGTATATAGAAAAGCACGCATATACGTACAGTAAATATTTTTAAGGATTATAATATGTATGATAGTCACTAAGGTATACATTTATATGGGCCGTAGACACACAAGCTGATGGGCCTCCTGATGTTAAGTGGTCATCGCCGCCTATAAACTCTTGCAGCACTCGAGGTACTGCAGTCGCGTTGCCTAGCACTTAAAACCTTATTTATACCTCTCTTGAATGCATTCATTTTGAAGCCCACTGGAAAAACCTCCGGAGGAAGGTCATTCCAAATCTTGCAGGTGCATGGAAGGAACGAGCGGGTGAAACGCACCGTGTGAGACTTCCGCGCATCTACAATATGTTGTGAGTATTTTTATTTTTATAGTGTTATCAACACATTCGGAAAATTCCATGAATGTTAAAACCATCACAAAAATGTCAAGCCTAGACGGGACTTAAACCCGCAACCTTCCTCTTGATACGAGGATGCACTAACCAACTGTGCTACCAGGCCAATCCAAGAGGAAGGTTGCGGGTTCAAGTTCCGTCTAGGCTTGAAATTTTTGTGATGGTTTTAAAATTCTTGTATTGTTGCCTAAAACAGATTTATTATTATACGTTTTTATTCATAACTCAGGTTATAGGCCCACCTTTACAAAAGCATTACTGGTACCGAAGCCAACCAGTAAGAGGCCTGTCTAGTTCTTATAAAAATTACTATGATAAGATGGAGGTGATAAAGATGGTAGTACTATTGCAACACATGGATTAGGGTTTGGGCTATTGTTAGAGTAATGCTTATGGAATGGATGCTGGGCTATGGGAGAGATGAGATACGGCACCTGCCAATTCCGCAATATTAAGCATGATTGAGGCAGGTGGTGTCTGGCCACCCACTACACGGGCCCCCATACGTGCCGCCAATAGAAGGCAACGTTGGTGTGGGCGGTTAAAGGGTTTTGAGAGGTGCGCTGCAGTTTCACTAAGCGCTACTCCCGGCTTATGCTTTTAACACTTCAACCCTTGGAGCATAGGTTCCACTTTTGCACCTCCATCTTTGACTAAGGCAACCCAAGGGTCAAGGGGTTTCTGTCAACCCCAGGGAGTAATGGGGCTGCGCGGTGTCGCCACGCACCGAACGCTCGCCACAAGGGTGCCATGCGGGGCTATTATTATTATTATATACGAATACGTACATAGAATAAATGCAATAAATATCCATCGGCAGTCGGGAAAAAATAACGTAGTAGCGTTTTCAAGAATTTTCTTTGAAGTTTTCCGGCTTTTCAGATTTTATTACTGGACATCTCTCTGTGACACAGAGGCGGACAAGGCTACGTTTTAATTTAATCTAAAATACTCGGCAAGGATAAGAATTAAAATTAATCTCGTTATTTGGAGATATTGCGAGGAAAGCTGCAAAACGTAATAAGTGCTGCGATTTGTAACGTTTATTTTTGAGAAAAATGCGCGAAATATTTCCCTCGGGGTAATTGTAATTTTTTGGACAAATGTCGGGAGAGATTTTGTCGGATTTTTTGTATCTATTTTAAGGATAAGGTTAAAGTAGCAAGAATTTTTTTCTACTACATAATGAGAAGATATTTTTTACTAGTAAACCTTAGTCATTGTAACATAAAACAATTTTTGAGGGCGAGCTTCCACCGAAGCGGAGTGGAGAGGAGATGAGTGAAATCAGCGAATAGTAACTGCATATATGTAGATGACGTAATACGATTTCGACGTGATTAAATTGGCTGATTTTTCACTTCTCTTCTCTGTGGTGGATACTAGCCCTTAATATATATATATAGCAAATAGATAGATATATCAAATTAACTTGCAGACAAATAATTATTAACTTTTTATTAAAAGGTTCTATTCCCGCTGCGGGACAAAATTTGCATGATCTACAGATATTTGTACCAGGTTTGGATGTATTTCTATAAATTATAAGTATGTATTTACAAAATAAGTATGTAATCTATCAGTTATCTGGTTCCTTTAGTACAAGCTCCGCTTAGTTTGGGGCTAGGTAGCGCTGTGTGAAATGGCCCGCAATATTTATTATTAATGATTGCTCCTTAACATAAAAATGTTTATTTCCCATCACACAACTGGTTAGCTCAACCTGTAGTACCGAATAAGATGTTTCTTTCCCGTGACACTATCAAACCTTACTAAGTATTTTATAACTTTAATAACTTTATTAAAAATATATTTTCGCAGCATCGCACAAAATAGAAATGCTGGAATATTTTTCAAATCAACTACTTACAGATACCTAATTATTTTGCTTGCTCGCAACAAAACCGAGCTTTTTTACTATTTACTATTGAACTCAGTAACGACTTCGGCTTTGCTTGTATTTAGAAAAGCAACGAAAGAATGGAACTCTTTTACCGTTCCCTGTTTCCTGTTCATTAAAACCTTCAAGAAAATACGCTATTTCGATTTTCTAGGAAACTCTCTTCGAACTTTATGTCTATTCAATTTTTAAATATAAATATAAAGATTCTTTGAACAGGACCTGCACCGTATTATTTTTCTTCTCTGGAATATAAAACTTGAAATTAATTGAAAAATAATGTGTGGTATTTTCGTGTCTATAACTATCTTCTCTCAGCTACATTTTTTCTGAAGACTAATTTTCGTTATAAAATTGAGTTCTTTTTATACAACCTGGAGATGGACAAGCAAATCCACCTGATGTTATGTGGTAACCATCGCCTATCTATCTATATCGATGCTTTGTTTCATAGGTCACACAACTATGAGTTCATAGATGTGTGTCTCCAGTCCGGCAACTGCGGAAATCAAAAACAGACTGAGGATAAATTCCGAAAAAGACTGAGAACGTAAAGCCGACTGCAGCAAACACAGACAATGTTTCCAGAAACAGAAAAACAACAAACACCTTGTTAATGATGAAACGCGAAGATCTAAGGATGGTGGCGGGAATCATCATGGGACACTGCGAACTTAACCATCACCTCCTTAAGACTGGAGCCACGGACAGTGGACTATGTCACGGATGCCTTCGGGAGGAAGAGACTGTAGAACACGTGATACTTCCCTGCACTGCCACAAACGACGCCAGACTGAGTACGGGTCTGCAAGGGGTTATCGAATCCTCATCCTCCACTAACACCGTTACTACATCAACATCCACGGGGACCCTGGAAAGCTGCTGCCACGAACCCAAAGTCCTACTCCGTTACTTCAAGGAGTTAAGATGGCTCGGGATAGTTTAGGAAGGGGGTAATGCACAGTACACCCCAATGTGGGACCTTAGTGTAGATCTTTTATTCGCCCCACCATAGAATTAGAATTAGATCACGCACCAAGGAACGTGCCCTACGATATACTGCCCTGCGTCTATCAACTATCAACTAAGGTAACTGATCTATAACTAGCCACAAAAGCTTCTAATATGTTAAGTGGCACATAGCAAGAAAAGATACTAGAGTGGAGGCCACGCACTGGAAAGCTCAGCGTACGACGGCCCTCCACTAGATGGAAGAACGACCTGATAAATAAATAAATAAATATTGATGGACATTTCATACAGCGCTATCTATAAAAATTGCTGGGAGCCGTTGGTTGCAGATCGCACAGGATATGCCACTCTGGAAATGTATGGGGGAATGGATATCCTACGCCTGATATGATGATGATGATGATAAGCATATTTAGATCGATGATAGGATACCAGTATGGTGAAAATATTGTCCAAAACTCACTCTCCTGTACCTACATGTCTATGTGTGTGTATTTCTATGTTAAGGCTTTATCATAATGTTTTTCTCTAGCGTTTCAATCAAAGAAACGGTAAATATCTCAAGATATCGTGGAAACACTATGTTATGTAGATGATATTAAATTTTTGATGGTTCAGACTGGTACAGGATCGGGAAGAATGGCAGAAACAAAAAGAGGCCTATTCCCAGCAGTGGGTGGACACGGGTTGAGAATGATGATGATGATGATGTGTACATTTTTATTTTTGGATATATAGAAGAAAAATATGCAATAAGGTTTACGTTAGAGGAAAACGTTAAAATAAAAGTGAAGTCTAGTCTAGTGAAACATAATAATGTGCTTGTTAAAATCACTCGTATCTCATTATTCTCAAGGTCCAGGTCACAGACCTCTATATAGTTTCTTTGAACACTAAATTTCAATGTCGATAAAGTCCCACGTAAACTCACAAGCACTCTATAAAGCCAACTTACAAGCCAAAAGCTGACGCCCTAATAATTACCTGTAATAATGATTAACCCACTTAAAGTTTATTCCAATTTCAACTATTTAGCTAGAGCATGGCATATTAAGGGGGTTACATACAGTCGAAGACAGTATAAAATCAAAAAATCCTTATTATTTAACAAGAATTGTGGGTTACACGTGTTGGGATCTCCTCTGTTAAGTTGCAATAACCTGTATTAGAAGAGTTCCTTCTTTCTTATGGTGATCTTTATAAACATTAAACTTAGGTATTTTAATAAGAATTAACAAATAGAAAATTGTGTACATAATTTAACAAATAAATTATATACATAATTATTAGACAGATTTAAAGACATATGTACATAAATAGATACATGTGCAATATAATACAAATATAAATGATCACAAATACATAAATAAACATAGTAATAATAAGTATAATATAATAAGTTTAAGTAGAAATAAATGATAAAAAATAAGAGAAACGCCGAGAAAGGTTGAAATGTGGTATTGGTGGAGGATATAGAGAATAAGCTTGACAGAAAAGGTGAAAAACGATGACGTATTGAAAAAAGTGAACGAGAATGAGAACCAGATGGTAATTTTATACGACATTACAGTTTTCTCTCTCTCTCTCTCTCTCTCTATGCATCGTTTCCTCAATGTAGAGGGTCGTGATCGCATTGCATGATTCTTTCTCTTATAAACATTTTATGACAGCTTTATGAGAACAATAATAGAAGGGAAACGTCATAACGAAAATCATAAGGATCACTTTAAAACGTTTATTTTACTGCCTGTTCCTTCGCGACCCAGCCAGGAAAGAAAGGCAAGAAACAAGGCGGGTTGTTTTTTTTAATGATCCTGATCCTGATGACAAAATATACGATTATTTACAATAAAATATAGAAGAAACAATTGCATCATCTAAATACCGTTGCAAACGATCTATAGACCGTTGAAAACAGAGATAGCTCAACTGCTTTAGATCACTACCAGGCGGAAGTGTCCCCAAGAAGAAGAATACAGAACAACCAAGAAAATAAATTACCTACGTCTAACTTGTAACATTTTTGAATGAGTTGGAGCAATTTCAATCCCAAGCTTCCTTATCAATAATCCGATATTTTATAGTAGGCTTTTTATAAAGATTTTGTTTAATTACGTTTTTAAATTTGTTATTTGTTAATTTTTGTACATCACTTGGGAGTTTGTTATAAAAGCGTACACCTTGCCCTTTAAACGATTTACTAACATTATGGAGTCTAGAGGGGATAATAGCGAGTTTATCTTTATTTCTAGAACTAAAATTATGATTTTCGCTATTTTTCTTAAACAAATTAATATTTTTGTGAACATAGAACAGAAATGGCGTAATGATTCTCTGAGGCTCATATTATAAATTGCACGAACAGTCATTAATGCCATGATACCTCGTTTCGTTGGTATTAGAAACTACAGCGGCTACGGCCAGTCATATTGGCTGTCTTTTACCTTGTTACCACAAAAAAGTTAAACAACTGTTTAACGCGTAAAAAAATCCTTACATATTTTTGTATAGGAACCTGTTTAACACGCGCTTAACGGTGTTTAATTTTTTTTTTATTGTAAGACCCCTTGTTTTTAAGAGAATTTATTATTTAAACTCTGTTTTCCCAATAGTTCATATTGTTACGCCGAGGCTGTTAAACAATGAGTAATAATCGAACCTTCTCGAACGCTTTTGTCTTCTGTGTTATTGTTGCTATTGTTTATGGTTTCGCAGAATGGGGAGTGGCCATTGTGTCGAGGGACCGACCTTTTCCTGGAAGGATCAACATCGTTCTCGAACAATCGAAATGTGTGCGATATAAATAGGCCGGAGAGATGGCCGGACAGTCAGTCTGAGTGAGTCAGTTAGTGAGTGAGTCTCAGCGAGGCCCTGGAGGACTGACGTGGAGCAGGGTCTCGCGTGAACAGTAGTTGCTCGCGAGTCAGTCTGGATTCAGCTATACGTGTGAACATTTCGGTGACTTTAAGTGGTGCAACTGTGGTGTGAATTAGTGTGTTGTGATTATGTGTGACAAAGTTCGTGTATTCATCGTTTAGTGCTGAATAAAAGTGTTATTTTGGTTGAATCGATTCCCATTATTTTATCCCGAACCCTCAGCTCGTAACAATTTGGTGTCAGAAGTGGGATAAAATAATGCCGGTTCTGCCAAAGGATAACGTGGACGGTGTCAGGACGAGAGGTCAACGACAACAGGAAATGGATGAAAGGCGGTTTGGAGATTCTCCGGTTCAAGAAGCTCGGCAGAGTCGTCAGACGATGGAGATGGAATCAGCCGCCGCCGAATCATTTGGAGCACCATCATCAGCATCCATGGGCCAAGCTCCTGTGACAGGCGATCTTACTGCTATTATGGCCATGCTTTGTCGTCAACAAGAAGAGCAGCAACGTTGGCAGGAAGAACAGCGACGTCAGGATAAGGAAGAGCAGCGTCGTCAGCAAGAAGAGCAGGCTCGGTTGCAGGCAGAACAGCGACGTCAGGATAAGGAAGAGCAGCGTCGTCAGCAAGAAGAGCAGGCTCGGTTGCAGGAGGAAGAACGCCGTCAGCATAAAGAAGAGAAGCGTCGTCAACAGGAAGAGCCGGCTCGGTTGCAGGAGGAACAACGCCGTCAGCATTAAGAAGAGAAGCGTCGTCAGCAGGAAGAGCAGGCTCGGTTGCAGAAGGAACAGCGACATGAACAGGTGGAGCAGACTCGGTTGCAAGAGGAACAGCGACGTCAGGATAAAGAAGAGCAGCGTCGTCAACAGGAAGATCAGCGACGTTGGCCATAAGAGCGTGCTCGACTGATGAGGGAATCGTTCGGTTCATCTGGAAAGGAATTCCAGGAAGTGAAAGAACAGATAGAAATCATGAGAGCCGTGTTCTGGAGGCTGGAATTGGGCTCGACTGATGAGGGAATTGTTCGGTTTATCTGGAAAGTAATTCCAGGAAGTGAAAGAACAGATAGAAATCATGAGAGCCGTGTTTTGGAGGCTGGAATTGGGATCGCTGATGAGAAAGGGACTCTGGGTGTCCTGAAGTACTGGAGACGGCAATGTGGCTCCTCTAGTTGCTACATCTTCAGCGCGAGGTGCGCCTAAAATTGTTCGTGTTGATCGGCTGCCGCGATATGGGGCCAAGAATGCTCGGGACGAGCATGTTTTAGGAGGGGGCAGTGTTACGCCGAGGCTGTTAAACAATGAGTAATAATCGAACCTTCTCGAACGCTTTTGTCTTCTGTGTTATTGTTGCTATTGTTTATGGTTTCGCAGAATGGGGAGTGGCCATTGTGTCGAGGGACCGACCCTTTTCCTGGAACGATCGAGATCCTTCTCGAACAATCGGAATGTGTACGATATAAATAGGCCGGAGAGATGGCCGGACAGTCAGTCTGAGTGAGTCAGTTAGTGAGTGAGTCTCAGCGAGGCCCTGGAGGACTGACGTGGAGCAGGGTCTCGCGTGAACAGTAGTTGCTCGCGAGTCAGTCTGGATTCAGCTATACGTGTGAACATTTCGGTGACTTTAAGTGGTGCAACTGTGGTGTGAATTAGTGTGTTGTGATTATGTGTGACAAAGTTCGTGTATTCATCGTTTAGTGCTGAATAAAAGTGTTATTTTGGTTGAATCGATTCCCATTATTTTATCCCGAACCCTCAGCTCGTAACAATATTTAACGGGCATTATTAATTTTTTACTTATTTATTTATTATCTTGACGTTTAATATTGGTAATTATGTGATCGCAAAGATTTAAAAAATATTGGGTCCCAAACAAAATTAAACACTGTTTAGCACATGTTAAAAAAAAACCCATACAAAAATTCATAAGGATTTTTTTAAATAGGTGTTCAACGCTTGTTTAATAAAAAAAGGTCAAATACGTTTTCACATTCTCAAACAAATCTATCAAGATTTTTTTTTAAAGTTTTGTTTAAGCCTACAATAATGCAATAAATAATGTTATCCGAACATTTACGGAAAATTCTAAGATTTTAACCTTCCTATACTCGCGCGTTGGTCTGTGAGACCGTCGAAACACATTTTCGTAATTATTTTTATGCAGGTAAATCCTGAGAAGTCGAATTCCTTGCTAGCTGCCGGATTTGTGGCTAACTTCATTTTAGTGCACGTCGCGCGTTCGGGCGAAACGCACGTGTTGTAGCATTTGGCGCCAATCGGTCCATGAGACCGATGCGAGTATAGGTGCAACTTTTTGTGTAAGTATTAATATAATATATTTAGTGCATTTATATATTCTTTACAGACTTTGAATACTTTATGAAGTATGTATAGTAAAATGTATGTATGTATGTTGCTCTATATTATATTTTGACCAATTTTATCATTCTTTTTTAGGTGATACTTCATATCAAAATGGATGATGATCGAATCAGATTGTTACTGGACGAATCAAGTTCTGGTTCTGGCTATGAAGACGAAAATGACAGTGAGGTAGAAGACAACGTGGAGGTACAAGAAGAGACATACGACACCGAGCAAGACGACGACAATGACGAGATATTTGAGGAAGAACACAATGAAAGTTCCCGTGATTTTTACTTGGGAAAAGATGGACAGACAAGGTGGAATAAATCTCCTGCCTTAAACCCAACTAGGCGACGTGCTAGAAACATAGTCACTCAACTTCCAGGCGCTAGAGGAGAAGCTAGAAATTTGAAGGAACCAGGTGAGCTGTGGCAGCTTTTTTTTTCAGAGGACACTATCAACCTGATAGTAAAATACACTAATGAACAAATTAATCGATTGAAACATAATTTCACAAGAGAAAGAGACTGCGCCGATACAGACAACATTGAAATTGAAGCTTTTTTAGGCCTTTTACTGTTTGCTGGAGTTAGAAGAAACGGTCGTCTAAATGCCAAAGATTTTTTCAAAACTGACGGGTCATCCCCGGAGATATTTCGATTGACTATGGGCTTTACCAGGTTCTATCTATTGATGCGTTGTCTCAGATTTGACAATAAAGATACACGAGAAGAGAGAATAAAACTGGACAAACTGGCACCTATAAGAGAGTTGTTCGACGAAGTTGTGGGAGCGTTCAAAAAATACTACAGTGTGTCTCAGTATGTTACAATTGACGAAAAATTAGAGGCTTTTAGAGGACGTTGCAACTTTCGCCAGTACATTCCATCGAAACCCAACAAATATGGAATAAAAATTTATGCGTTGACAGATGCCAAAATGTTTTATACCCATACCATGGAAGTTTACGTTGGGAAACAACCAGACGGTCCATATCGAGTTGATAGCTCCGCTTTGACTTTGGTTTTGCGATTGAGTGAAAATATTCACAATACTGGGCGTAATATCACATGTGATAACTTCTTCACTAGTATTCCATTGATAGATAAGCTTGAGTCTCAACACAAATTGACAGTTATTGGGACGATTCGTAAAAACAAACGAGAATTGCCTAAACAATTCACGGAAATACGAGGAAGAGCCAAAAAGTCCAGTTTATTTGGGCACCGAGGCAATTGCAGTCTTGTATCCTATGTACCGAAAAAAGGCAAAAATGTCCTTCTCGTATCCAGCATGCACGATGATGCCCAGATCAATGAGGATACAGGTAAACCAGAAATTATAATGGACTACAATAGAACCAAAGGTGGAGTTGATACCGTGGACAAAATGTGTGAGACTTACAACGTTGCACGTGGGACAAATAGATGGCCAATGGTGATATTTTACAGCTTGATGAATGTAGCGGGTATAAATACGTTCATAATATACCTGCACAACAACCCTACCAAGAAAATTAACCGTAGGACCTTTCTTGAAGCTTTAGCATACGATCTGATCAATCCGCAACTTAGACGACGGGCTCTCATTACATCCTTGCCGAGAACCATCAGGCTCAGACTTGCCGAAATATGTAAATTAGATGGGCCCGAGTCTTCAGCAACATCTAATAATAATAAAGTTGGTCGTTGTGGATACTGCTCATCAAAAAAAAAACCGCAAGACACGTTACAACTGTGCCACCTGCAAAAAATACTTTTGTTTGGAACATGCTGTAACCATATGCCCTGATTGTTATGGTGATGCTCAAAACTAAGCCAAACATAGATAAATATGTCCTTTGATATGTTCATTATTATTTTTCAGAAGTTTATTTTGTTTTTAAAAAGAAGTTCAGACTTTAATTTTGTTTTCCTAGTACTTAAGAAAAAAATCTCAAATTCGAAGACTGATTTGTAATAGACTATAAGTCAGTAAAATAATTAATAAATTAAGTATTATTTATACTATTTTGTTTCATTACATCCTAAACTTTGAAAAAATAGTAAAAGTTTTTGGGCTTCTAAGTAAAAAAAATATGTTGTAGGGGTACAAACTATCGGTCTGTGACACCGTGCGCGAGTATAGGTGTAGCAAAAATTGGCGCGAGTATAGAAAGGTTAAAAATCATCTCATAAACATTTAAACCTAGACGGGATTTGCACCCGCACCTTCCTCTTGATACGAGGATGCACTGCCAATTGTGCTACATGCTGTCACGTTAGGATCGATTGTATAAGTTTTCCTATAGATGGAGCTAATGGTTCTTAATCTGAATAATCTCACTAATTTTGACCCTGACGTGGCCAGACACTGTAGCTAGTTAGTCGCTTGAAAGTTTATGAGATGGCTTTAATAATCTTAGAATTAAATAACATCATCACCATTTTGTGTTTACCATTCGTGTGTTTTTATCTGATATACTTAAAACAGAGTCCTTTCAATTCAATTCAATTCAATAAAATTTATTTCAGACGTATTAAGTCCATAGAGAGACTGATGTTACAGTAACTTTATGAACTAATGAATGTTATTGTTCTTCTTTTTCAATAAATGATATTCTATTCTATTCTATTCTATTCTATTCTATTCTATTCTATTCTATTCTATTCATATATTGTTAGTACTACATTTGTTTACGAACTATGTTAGTAATACAAATATAAAATAAATAAGGATAAAATACAAAAAAAAAAAAAATAACTAAATCAAATCAAATTTAAAATCAAAATAAAATAAATTAAAAACACCATATCGTCAGCGTAGCTGATGTTGTTAACAAATTTACCATCTATGGAACAGCCGACTCCGGTGTTGCTGAGTTCCTCGACAAGTCCATTGATATACATGTTAAAAAGTCTGGGGGATGTTAATCCATCTTGTCTGACCCCAACCTGTATTCATCAGAAACTGCTCCCGCCCAGCGCATAACATTGATTTGGTTGTTGTACCAAAAGTCAAAAAGTCTAATCACGTCACTGGAGAGACTAGTTTCTGTTTCCATTTTCTGCCAGAGTACATCATAGGACACCAAATCGAAGGCCTTTGTCAGTAACCATTTTCCTGTGGATAGTGTGGTTAGCGTACTGAGCGGGAAAGACCACAACGTTGCAGCGTCGGTCGGCTGGCCTTTGTTGCTAGTACTGATTTTATACAGAAAGCAAGGCATGTTTTATTCACTAACATTACCAAGTTGAGCTTACTTCGCCAATGTATTTATGCATTTCTACTTCTATGGAGAACTCGACGAACTTGTAGTACGTACTGCATTATTTTCTATGTAATCAGTACAATCGTATTACATTATTTTTCTGTGATACGATAATAATAATAAATAATAATTTAAGGCAAAAATAAAAAAGTACATGATATTATAACTTAATTCTACGGCCCATATAAATATAAACCTTAGTCTTACTTAGAAAACTTTCGTGATTCATTTCAATCATTATTATAAATATGGGATTTATCAGGTACAGTGCGAGGTGAGACGTTATTCGGAGCGGATCGCACTCACCCTGATGAAAGTTTACGAATTGAACCGAAACATTGTCGGTTGAAACATCGATAAGACGTTACGTGATAAATCCCGTATTTATAATAATGATAAGCCTTTGTCGCTAACAAACATATTATAATACTTAAAACTATTTGCTGACACGTAAAGTCTGCGACGTATGACGCACTTTACACAATACTGAAAAGTTTTCATTAAAAAAAGGATATTTACCTAGATTTGTGAGTTTTTTATCGTGATCATGGCGCATGCAATTGCGTCAAAATATCGGGATACTCAAAAACTCACAAACGGTATATATCCAATTTTTAGAAATACATTATTTAAGTAGAGATCCGTGCTTGTCCCACCGTGAAACAGGTCTGTCATTAATTATTAAGAGTGTTATGTACCCACAAACTCAAATATTATTAACTAAGCTTAGTAATATAACCTCACCCATTGCTGACACCCATTTCCATTATACAGTAATAAAATAAATAAAAAATTATAGTGGTTTCTCGCGTGTGTACGCACCTTAACGTCACAATTACAGCCCTACAGCCCTACGACTCAGTGGAATAATGGCCGCCTACAAAATTACACTCAAACACGGGTAATGAGTAGGTAGTGTTTAGTGTTTGTTAGCCTTTTGACTTTATGCTCCTGCCTTTATTTGAAAAGGCGTGTGTTTAAATTATAACTTAACTAGTCGTTGCCCGCGATTTCGTAAGCGTTACACTACTAAGTGTGTAGGTAACCTAGAAATAAAGCTAAGCTCGCTGTTGCAACTTGACTTCACACCCTGATTTATCCCATGGGAACTGATTTATCTGACAAAAGGTTGCCTATGTGGTAATCCAGGTTATATTCTACAAATATATTAAATTTCATCGAAATCAATTCAGCCGTTACGACGAGATTGAGTAACAAACAAACAAACATCCAAACTTTCACATTTATAAAATTAGTGTCTCGCACAATGGATGGTGAAAGTTCATTAATAAGAGTTATTAACAGAAATAATATGCAACTATTTGCTTAACTCTATAAAAAAAAAGAAACAATTTAATTATTTACATTAACAAACGATCTATAGATAGCTCAACTGCTCCAGATGGAAGTGTCCCAAAGACACTAACAGCATTTCCTCGCTGAATTTCAATTCCCATGCGTTGACACAGGTCAAAATATCAAATCAAATCAATTTATACAAAGTGAACACTGACAAAATTAACTATCACACTTTATAAAAAAACTTACACTACAAGCGAAAAAGGAAAAAACTAAAATGACGTTGTAGTCTTTCTGCTACATAGTCATCCAAAGGTTGCCTGGAAGAGATCGCTTTAAGCTACAAGGCCACCCATTGTACCCCCACGTTTTTAATTTTTTAGATTAAGATATTGTAATTTGATGTAACAATACAAAATTATCTATATTATCTACTATTTCGATGGCATTAGGATATTAAATAGTTTTTGCGATTTTAGTCATTTTACTCCCTATCCGAAAAAAATGGTTTTTTGCGCTCAGTGTTGATTTATCTAATCATAATCTTGTGTTATTTAATCATAATCTTGATTCTTCTTTGATAGACGGGTAATAAGTAGAATACTTTCATCTAGGTTATACCCACGCTAAAATATTCTCAAGCGTGGGTGTCAGAAACTATGAGAAATTCTACATCCCACACATAATAAACTTAAATTACTTACCTAAAATATAAGAGGTAATAACAATATCTACCAAAATAAACTGTATTAAGAAACCTTGCAACTTTATGTATGGATAAATTTTGGCCTTTAGAATAAATTTTTGCCATCATAATTTGTCTTTCTTTTACATACTTTATATCAAAGAAAGTTAGAGATCTTAGAGTGACGCAGAGAGGTATGGAACGAGTAATATTTGGACTACGCGATCGAAAATGTCGCCAAATTGTTGAGTGGATGACGTCGAGACGCAAGTCTTAGCTGGATAAGACGGACACGAGATCGCCAGAAGTGGAGAAGAAGGGATGCGGCTATATCCAAGATTGGACCACGAAAAGACCACTATGATTATGATGATTAATTAACGTGGTGAGATGGGCGAGTGAGACGTCGCATTACGATTTGTTCAGGCATAATCTTTTAGCATGCCCTTCTTGGTGACATAGCGCACGGAAGAAGGGCCATAGGAAGACTTTTGCTGTGCTTGAAGGATTGCAGCAAACGGAACATTTCATCCTTTAATATATGTAATCCTGCATGGAAAAATCTTGCTGCTGATATACTTGAGTGAAATTAGTACTTGCGTGATGGCTAAAAGCACTATGCCCAGTTCTGTTTGGCTACATTAGCAGATGAAAACAAAAAGGCAAGCCAGTGAAGTGAACCCAAGTGTAGTCAAAATGTCCCCCGTTATTTATTTCATAGAATCTCAAGTGTCATTTTTAACATAAATTAATTGCTATTCAACTGATTTATGATTAAAAATCTGAATAAATGAAGGTCAAGAATCAAAAAAACATTGTATGCAATGTTTCAAGCGAAGCTTAAAATAGTTTAGCAGCACGCCACCATACTGTTCTATATAAGGCCTTCTGATTAAATATTAAAAAGCTATCTACTGGTTGTTGGTCGTAAGGTTTAAAATTGAATATTATAATTTATTATTAAAGTTCGAATAAGCTTCGGATAGGCCGCCTCGGTAAACTATGCGACATTTTTTCATTATAATATCTCGGTGTCTTTGATTATTGTGTACTATCTAGCTTGCTCCATCTTTGATTATACCATTATGCCACGAGGACATGTTTTTGAATATTGGCAATAAAAAAAGTGATACTGGTGTACATACTAAGTGTTTTGTTATGTACGACATTAAATGAAAACACGGGTAGGGCTAATGGCTAGTATTCTTGTAAAATAAGTTTTTTAAAATTCATTACCATAGAAAATGTTAAATTTTCAAACAACCTTTATGAAATAAAATAAATATATATGGCTGGACATTTCACACAGCGCTATCTATCCTCAAACTTAGCAGAGCTTGTACTATGGGAATCAGATAACTGATATAATACTTATTTACTTTTTTTTTTGTAAATACATACTTATAATATATAGAAAAACATCCAGACCTGGAACAAATATCTGTAGATCATGTAAACATTGGTTCCGCGGCGGGAATCGAACCCGCTACCTCCTGCGTCTTAGTCGGCTATTTTTCCACTGTACCACGGAGGTCGTCTTTGTATCAAGTCCGCCAGCCTGTATAAAATAGGTAAACAAATCATATTCATTTATCATGTAAGTAAGTACTTGTTAAACTGACAAAGCGGCATCGTCTCAAAGGTGCCGATTACGTTAAAAATTGTTTATTGGAAATGTATCGACGACTGGATAAATATTTAAGCTACCGGTATTAAACCCACCTCTGAAATCGATTAATACGATTCCGGATGTGTGTTTTAAATTAATGTCGTACATAACAAACCAGGTTGTGTAAGTGCTTGCCTATTTCCAACATAAAAAAAATGTTACTAGTGATGATATATACGGCACAGAAAGGTACATCACTGTGGGCCCCTTAAGTAGACTCAAGGTCACTTAGCGTGCTATGGAGAGAGCTAAACTCGGCTTTCCTTACGAGCTTGTATGATATATCAGGAGAGCCGTGGAGAAACTGAAGTACTGAAATAGCCCAAAGGATTAGCAAACTAAATAATTTGTGCCAGAGGACAATGGAACGTAGTATTTTAGGTAACAAGAGAACCAACCTAATCAGGAACACCAAATCCAGCTCAAACGGCATTGGGCAAGACACCCAGCACTTTCAAAAATAACGAGATATAATGGCAGGAGACTTCCAGAAACAGGAACAAGTGGAAAGATTTGGGGATATCTTTGCCCAGCAGTGAGACAATAATTAAAAAATAATTTATTAGAGATTTTAAAGTATGACAGAGGAACAGTGGGCGAAGCTGACCACCGAGAGGAACCCTGACACAACCTGAAGACGTCCCGGCAGACCAAAGAAAATAATGGACAGATGAGCTCACTAACTTCCGAGCGGATGGGTTCATCTTGGCGCTGGAAAGAAGTGACTGGAAATAATGTAGGGAGGCCTTTGTTCAGCAGTGGGACACAGAGTGCTAAAAAGAAGAATAATAATAATAGAGGTTTTATTATTCTCATCCCTTACGCCCTTAACTAAATTAAGGTAATGAAACTGAAAACTTAAGTCGTTGTCCTTATTTTAAAAAGGTAAATCCATCGCAACCTTCACAACCCACACAATATTAAAGAAGGCTCTACGGACAATTAGGTATGCAAAAATAATGACACTCGCAGGGTTTATCTTCGTCGGAATAACATCTGGCGAGTTTTCGTATAATCTTTTGGGGTAGGTACTATCAGCAACAAAATAATCAACAGAATGGTCAGCTGACTGAGACGCAAAAGGTAGCTGGTTCAATTCTCACCGCAGAACAAATTTTTACATGATCTACAGATATTTGTTCCGGATCTGGATGTTTTTCTATATTTAATATAAAGTTCTCCAGAAATCTCCTGCCCGTCAGAATGGAACCCATCCAGATCGTCGCGCCAACGTTTTCGCGGTCTGCCTCGTTGCCGTCGTCCTGTAGGTTGCCCGTCGGTGGAGATCTTAGTCCACCTTTCAGGGTGCATTCGAATGACATGACCCGCCCAGTCCCATTTGAGGAAGGAATGGAAGGAAATGGGGGATACCTTTATCTAGCAGTGGGACAGTATGGGTTATTGGAAAAAAATATATGAAGTATTTAAACTAAAAAAATTAGTGTACATGTATTCTATTATTATATGGTTCCCATAGGTTCTGCTTAGATTGGGGCTAAATAGCGCTGTGTGATATATCCTGTAGAAGAAATCAGTTGTTTTCTCTTTTTTTTTCTCAAATAACAGACGTTGAAAGTAAAGCTACATACCACCAGTAAAATGCTTTTCAAAAACTTGATAAACTTCATTACTTTGCAGAGAATTTGACTATATATTTTATATTAGTAAAAAAAATGTTTTAGATAATAACATCGCGAGGCTTAAGTGGAGACAGGCAGGACGCTTGGCTAGGCAGAATGACAACAGGTGGACCAAGGCAGTCACAGAGTGGTGGCCAAGAGATGGAGGTCGACCGCAGCGCAGACCGATGGTCGGATGATCTCGTAACGGAAGTTGGACAGCAATGAACAATAGAGAGGAGGCCTATACCCCACAGTGGATACTGGAAGCTGGATAGATAGATAGATACTAAAGCGGCTGCGACTGCACGCGCTAGTACTGCAACTTGACATAAAAATCATTAAGTATTTATCAACACCAAATTCATAAATATAAATCAATGTTACTATTTAGAATGGTACATTATCTTATTACTTCACCTTCTTATCTAAAGGAGCATTTCGAGTTTTTGTATCAGGCACACTCTCGAAACCTTCGTTCTTCCGAAGCTCTACAGCTTCGTACTCTCGTCCATAGTTCACAATTTTATGGTGACTCCTTCACAACACAAGTTGTGCGCCTGTGGAACGCCTTACTTTTTGTCCATAAGGTCGTCCCAATCTCTTCCTATTTTCAAAGTCAAGGTATACAAACATTTTCTTTCGTTTTCTCGTAACTGCTAGTTAGTGTTTATGTTATTTATCCTCCATATGTAGTGTTTATATATTATTTGTATGTATTTAAGTTTATGTTTATTATTATACATAATCAATATACATAAATATATATTATTTTATGGGTTCTGTTTACGTATGTTTATGCTTAAAGGTTTTTGTTTATCCTGTCCATCTAAAGGTTGTCTGGAAGAGCTCGCTTTTAGCGAAAAGACCGTTATTTATTGTTTATTTCCTTTGTTACTGTATTTTTGTTTGGTGTGAAATAAAGAGTATTTCATTCATTCATTCATTCATTATCGTCCACATACACATATCTCACCAACCGACTGTACCAAGGCTCTGCAGGATAATGTAATATAATGACCGGCCCTCATTTAAGAGGAGCGTCTTAATAGCTGCCTTTGAAGACGTTAGTGATACCAGTCTTTGTAGTTGAAATTAAATTGATTCTGGCATAAATAGTTGGGTATTCAGTACCCATTATACACCCAGAGTAATGGGATGATATCTTAATTGGGACTATGTTTGTTTAGGGTATTGCAAGGATATATGTGAGGATATAATCCAATGTGTGGCTACGAGATGGTAGCGTGAATTATGCAACAGTAACTCCATTGTGCTTTGTTATAAGTAAAATTGTTAAAATTACTGTAAATTACTTAAGAAACAGTAGTTGTAGAGTTCCTTCAAATGAAAAGCTTTGTATTCTGCAGAATGGACAGTGTCTCTTTTCTTCTTACGTTCTAGATAAACAATTCCGACAGCCTCCGTGGCGCAGTGGGCGAATAGCCGGCTGAGACGCAGGAGGTAGCGGGTTCGATTTCCGCTGCGAAACAAATGTTTGCATGATCTACAGATATTTGTTCCAGGTTTGGATGTTTTTCTATATATTATAAGTATGTATTTGCAAAACAAAAGTGTATAAGTATTCTATCAGTTATCTGGATCCCATAGTACAAGCTCTGCTTAGTTTGGGGCTAGATAGCGCTGTGTAAAATGTCCAGTAATATTTATTTATTTAATTTAAAAGCACGCACTTGATGATCACAATTTTTTTACAAGTTTTGCGGTAGACTTAAACAAATCAGTATCTCGCCCTAACGCATACCGCGCAACGCGCATTTTAAAATTTTACTCAAATTTTCTAAACTAAATATTCAAGTGTCCAAATGACCCTTAAATGCTACAGAAATACGTAAAACTGTACATTTAGCTATCTCGTTCTTGACCGTCCCGTAGTCATCTAATAGTAGTTTTGCCTGTTAGTGATCGGAGCTATCTATAGATCGTTTGCAACGGTTTTAAGACGATTCAACTGTTTCATATTTTACAAGGCGTTATAAGGCGATCATCTTAGTATAATAATCCTGGTATATTTTAAACACGTGTTAAACAGTTGTTTAACTTTTTTGTGGTAACAAGGCTTATTTTTATAGTCATGTCATTAATTTTATATTATTTCTGTTCATAATTGTTTAAATGTTATAAAAGTTGTACGCAAAATTTACACCCTCAATCAACAATGAAATTAAATTAAAAAATCGAAAAATCACACATCTTTGATTATGTACGGAAAAACATAAGTTATTTAATTATTTTAAGGACAAATACATTTTTTGAGGTAGATAAATAAGGAGTGTCTCAATTTACCAAGTACTAATTTAAACGCGATTGTGAAGTCTGTCTAAAAAAACTCCGAACAGTATCCATTAAAGCTAATGTCTAAACTATAAAAACTACGGGAACTCCGAAAATCTCTATATTAGTGTAGAAACTGTCTGATCCGACAAAGATTTGTCTTAATTACTGACTTACCCAAACTTCTCCCATTTTGACCCCCGAGCCACAGAATATATAATAGTCTTTCCTATTCAAAAGTTTCAATAATATTTTCATGCATTCTTATGTGATCTAGTTTTCAAGCAATAATTAAACTTACAGGAAATTCACTAAAACAGATCTCAATAGATATACATCATGTTTATTTCTTATTTTTTGACCACCTCCGTGGTGCAGTGAGCGAATAGCCGGCTGAAACGCAGGAGGTAGCGGGTTCGATTCCCGCCGCAGAACAAAAATGTTTGTATGATCTACAGATATTTATTCCGGGTCTGGTTGTTTCTCTATGCATGTATTCTGTATGTATAAGTATGTATTTCTAAAAAAAAAGTATATTAGTATTCTATCAGTTATCTGGTAGATAGCGCTGTGTGAAATATCCAACTATTAAAAAAAAAATCTTGCGTGGTCTCCACTTAAGTACCTTTCTGCCCTGATAAAGGAAAAAGAGCTAGGTGGTAAGATGACTTAAGGGTTACTGGGATATGTTAGGTGCAGGCCAAACAACGTCGAACGCATTTTTAATTTATAGGGGAATGGATATGTTCAGCACAAGACGTCTTATGGCTGGAATGACGATGATAAACAATTGGTTGTAAGCACCATTAAGAGCGTACTCCCCTGTTTCCCTCCTGGATAGTGACACTAGATCAAATATTTTTTACCATACAATCTATAAGTACCACTATCTTGCCCCTATGTTTTTTTTCTCCATAAATTAATAACTATAAAAACCATTAACCTTCTAAAATCAATCACAAAAATTGCTCAGTTTTACCGCCCTTACTCGTATTAGACGTCCAGCAGACACATTTGGCGATTATAAAAAATAAAAAGGAAACATAGAGGCCAAGGAAACATGAGCCACCCGTTCTTATTATTAATTATATAAATATAATTATTCGTATTATTATTGATAAATTATTAAAATCTGTTTAGTGTTGGAGGAGGAAAACAGGGAATATGAAATAGTGATTTCGTCTATTCTAAATAGGTGTAATCAGTCCACGCTGCAGTTGTCTCTATCGCTTTTTATTCAGGAAGCAGTAGATTTGCGCGACAGCAATAGATCTGTTAAAAACCTATTTTACAAATGTCTTGCTGCGCGCGTTTTCTCTTAAAATATAACATTAAAACTATACCGGGGTAAACATGATTAGGGGGAACCATTGCTAAAAACAATTTCTTCATTCTGGAAGGTCCTAGAAGGTCTAAATGTTCTTCTGTGCCAGTTTGAGCTTAAAATCAACGTTATAGAGCTCATTTTCCATCGCCATTGATTACGGGTGACACATCCGTAGAACCTTGCCCTAAAGTATTTCATTACATAGAGAGTATAGTTATGGACTGAATTTGGGTTATATTATTAACTAATACTTATGGCCACAGAATGCCATTGCCCTTTATGATATTATGGCACATATTACGACACTTATGTATATTAGGGTTGGAATAACTTCTGATATCATTTTGAATATACGTAATGTGTCTGTAGAGTTGATAATTTCGGAAATATAATAAATACTATGTAATCCAAAAGATTTTAGAATGTTATTGGGCTATCGTTTATCTATTAACTACTAGCTGACTGGTCTGGTTTCGGGTTTTTAATAAAAATAATTATAGCCTGCGTCGAAGCCGGGGCAGGTCGAGGAAGCGTTGGCGTGATGACCTTCATGCCTTTCAATATGGCTGGTGTGACGGAGCGAGTGATCGCGAGATATGGAATGTGGGGGAGACCTTTGCATAGCAGTGGGCATGTAAAGGTTAAGAAAAATTATAGTCTAAAGTACTTTGGGATAGTGTAACTTTGACTAACTCTGTGGGAGAATAGCAGGCTGAGACGCAGGAGATAGCGGGTTCGATTCCCGCCGGGGAACAAATGTTTGCATGATCTACAGATATTTGTTCCGTGTCTTGATAGTTTTCTGTATATTATAGGTAAGTATTTACAAAAAAAGTACATATTATATCAGTTATCTAGTTCCCATAGCACAAGCTCTGCTTAGTTTGAGGCTAGATAGTGGTGTGTGAAATGCCCAGCAATATTTATTTATTTATCATTTATAACTTTCCATAAGTAATAAGAATTTTCAGAACCGGTTTAGTATTAACTTTACCTCATTATAATATTATTATAGATAAAGCAGCAAAACTGTAACATTTCCAGGCCGTCGAGTATATTCATATTCATACCATGGATACATAAAGAACACTTAGTTCCGTTACCTAGTACTTCACTGGTAGGTACATACAATAATGTTAGGATTCAATTTATGTATAACTGGCTGACCCGGCAAACTTCGTACTGCCTTAACATACATATGACGCGGGTTGCCAATTTACGAATAGGATTGACAATCGGCCATGATTAACTGCATATGTACGAGAAAATGAATTTTCTTCATAACGTTATTTTGCGTTAATTTTTCCGATATTTTTATAGTTATTCTGCTATTCAGAGCGGGCAAATTCAACAAATCAAAGATCATAAAAATCGGTCCCGCCGTTCTTGTATAAATGGTGTAACTAACCAGACTTTGTTTTGTATATATAGATAGGTATGTAGGTACAGTAATATTTTAGTTGCGGTTGTATACCTACTTTGAAAACTAGTATACATTAGAATCCAGATTATCCGAACATCCGATTATCCGGAGTCATTCATCTCGGCTCTAATTGCCAATTTAAAAATGTTTTAACGTCGCAACGAGACATGTTACGACAAGTTTACTCCCACCTCCGAACGTGTACTGTCGCTCTGATTTGTTTGCGGGATGGTGTGATAATGTTTCATTTTCTTTGATTCCGTCCACCGTTCAATTAATTATACAAAACCCATTACAAAAAAAAATTGATTAAAATTGAAATATTGTTTCATTTGACTTTGAAATCGATTATCCGGATTTTCGATTATACGGAATACCCTTAGTTTTGTTTGATTCGGATAATCGGGATTCTACTGTACAATAATAACAAATAATAAAGTCAAATTAATAAATTGAAGTGGCTGTAAAGAGGTCTTGGCATCAACAAATCTAAACTCTTAAGCATGTCAAGTAGTTGAAGCTGTAAAAGAGATTTGTTGATAAAGGAGGTCATAGATTTATGCGTGTGAGTATGTTAAAGCGCCATCCTCGTTTTCCAATCCTTACCTTCTACTTTTGTCCCTACTCTAGTTGTCAGATGCTCTTGAAACAAGCAATCATAGTGCGCGCAGTGAGATTCTAATTTTTATCAATAAAACTAACAAATGGAAGCTTCCTAGGGTCCCGACACCTTCTCCAAACTGGTAAGTGCTTCGACGAACATTAGCGACGCGAACCTATATCTACTTACCTCAGTGTATTTATTCATTATGAAGTGTAAAGTGCGTGCGGGTACTAGGAAAAGGGCGCACGGTCAAGCTGACAGTTAACATCAAATAGTTAATTTTTAGCATACATCAGTCAAAATACTAGCCTCGCGTAAACCGTACGCTCCTTTACGCTAAGTCGTGTTGTACTTTCTTTGGCCAATACACAGATGTTTTTCATATAAATAAGTGGCTTCAAGTACCTTAAATACTACATACTCACCATACATATCTGCAAAGCCTTCACCTATCATTTGAATTGTAATTTAATATAATATGTTTTTTTTAGTATAATCATCATTTAAGATCAATCATATTTTTAAAAGTACCTATTTTAACTCAGCAGTATTATTATGTTTCCAAGTCAATATTTTTTCAATATAGATAGTAGAATAGGGATTAAAGAAAATCTACTTATTATATTATAATTTATGTATTATTATATAAATGCTCTAATTTTTTTATTTCATATCGTGCTAAAGAATTTTCCGTACTATTTCTAGAAGGTCTAAATATTCACATCGCTAGTATTTGTTACAAACTTCGCACAGCTTCCAATACAAAATGTAATTCCATACAAAGTTCAACACTTTAGAAGTTTCGCGATCAAATACATCGGTAAACATTAGAACGGAAACAAGTTAATAAGTAAACTTAAAAGTTTCAACTTTTAAAATTAAAACTGTAAACAGTCATGTATTAAAACTCGTAGCTACGTAGTAAAGTACTGCTACGGCGTAGAGCTGCTACGGCGTAGCATTGCTACGAGATCGCTACAAGCGTACTTGGTAACTTTGTAACACGCTTACCACTAGAACTCTAGAGCCTTAGGTTTATATAAACTTAGCGGTAAGCGGTAGCGAGAAGCAGAGCTATCAAAATTGTAAAATGACGTTACCAATAATGGCGTATTAATATACCTAACCTATCAATATTAATATAATTATTAAGTATTATAATGTACCTACAAGTATTCAAACCTAAGAAACAGTGTATATAACTCGATTAATAGATTATCGGTGTGGTGTGGAAAACGGACCCATAGCCATGTTGTCTAATAACGGAGGTTTTCAAATTCATATTTGACATTTGCGACTGACTTACCCGTAACTTGATGACGTAAATACCGCTGTACCGGGGCTTGTCTAAAAGTATACATTTATGTTTTCTTAATTTGAAGTCCAAATATACCGAATTTTTCCCAAAGTTACACAAACTACGGTCATAGTTTAAAAAAAAAAAGAGTGTGTGTACTTATGTACACGCGTTAGAAGTTATACTTCTTTGGCGTATGGAAAAAAATAACTAAAATGCAGTAGTGATTAACGATAAATATAAAAATTAAACAAAAAGATTTTATTTAAATAAAATAAAAACACCAAAATAATATTTATTTATTCACACTGTTTAATTATACCCTTACGAAACACGTGTTCTACATACGAGTATAAAAATACTAGAATATACAACTTGAACATAGTTATCAATTTTCATACCACCTAGAACTAACTTCATGCTGTTAAATTTAGGTGTCGGTGTGCGCGCGCATCGTAAAAATTCACTCTCATCATTTTTCTCCATCGCGCCAAAAGAAGTATAACTTCAATAAACCTTAAACAATAGACGCTCCGCCTCACGCTATGCTTATTACAAGAACACGGACCAACTTCCTAACACGCTTACCGACGGAAGTCAAATAGTTAGTAACAGGATGAAATGAAAAACCACTATTAAACTATAAACAAATTGAAAAGTTCCTGTTTTGTTCAAATTGTAATAGAAAAGTTCTCGGAAAAGCGGTTTGCTTTGAAACGAAACTAATTGTTCGACTCTAGTGGGGCATCAGCACCCGATTCTCATAAATTAGACTTCAACTTTCGACCGCTTTACGATAATAGATAATATCGTCTTTCAATTTGATATTGCTACACTAAATTTAATTTTTTAGTTGCCTACGTTCATTTTTGTATTTTCACTAAGTGTTTTTGTACTCAGTAAATTATTTTGAAATAAATTGAAGAGATTCAATTTGCTACAAGTAGCGTTGTTATAAAGGTAATAAATAATAATATAATAAATATTGCTCGGCATATCACACAGGGCTATCTAGCAGAGCTTTTACTATGGGAACCAGATAACTGATATAATACAATAAACATTTTTTTGTTAATGCTTACTTATAATATATGGAAAAACAACCAGACCCGAAACAAATATCTGTAGATCATGCAAACCTTTGTTCCGCAGCGGGAGTCGAACCCGATACCTCCTGCGTATTACCCGGTTATTGGCTCACTGCGCCACGGAGGATCTGAATAACGGGTTATATAGCCTTTTAAATATTTGTTTTTTTTTTCGAATTCTAATGACCATTATCTAATAAACATAGTGATGCAAATGGTACATATTTGGAATCTAGGCCATACATACTGTAAAAAAGTAAACAAACAAGATTCATCAAATCCAGGATGAAAAAAACTCGGCGCTTGAGTTTCATTTAATTCTCTCCATTGTCCTTTGCATTTTATTTACACCGTTTATTGACCTTTGAATAGAGTGCGCTTGAGTATAAACTAAATAGTGTTGTAATGAATTCTTAAGTAGATTGAGAAAGCATTTCATTGGAATTTATTCTAAGAGTACTTTATACTTGTATCAAGAGCAATGCTTAAAGAGCGCTTTCCGTGAGTATTTTATATAAGTACTTTTTAATTAGATTTAGTTTATAAAACATTTTTGTATATGTAAATTTATATATATTTAATGATTTATAGGCTCCGATTCTAGTTTGACCACGATCTTGTCTGATGGTAAGCGATACGTTTTATGAGTAGTTGAAAATAATCATAATCTAATATATAAAATTCTCGTGTCACAGTGTTTGTAATAAAACTCCTCTGACACGGCTTGACTGATTCTTGTGAAAATTTTTGTGTAGGTCTGAGAATAGGACTTAAACTATTTTTCATACCCCTATGAGATAAGGGTGGCCCAAACCAAATTTTTATATGTAATAAAATATAAGAATTATAAAATATGAAGCGCAACCAAGTAGTTTAGAAAATAATCATGATATGTATATATTCTGAACAAAATACAAACAAAATTAGTACTCATAAATGAAAACAAATGTAGCTTAGAGACCTATTTAATTTGACCTCTGGCGTTAATGTGATTCACAGTTATTTTCAAGGCTGTGTTAATGTTAGTTTAACGGCGTAATGACTGTCATTAATTATGAGAAAAGTATTAGCTTTTATTCAAAAGTTTTAACTGATTGTGTTCAAAATTGGACTGAAATTACTACATAAAATGGGTTTAAGCAGTTTCTTTGATTATATTTTTTCATTTGTTATTTACGTTAAATGCTTTTAAGACGATGGTTACGTTTTAGCCAATAGCAGTAGCGTTTATTGATCAAACGGCAATAACATCAACGATTTAGCCAATCAGAAACGATTGGATCATTTTAACATTTTTCAGTTACTCTAACAGTTACTAACCAGGTAAAAACAGAATAAATAAATAAAATAAATATTGCTGGACATTTCACACAGCTCTATCTAGCCTTAAACTAAGCAGAGCTTGTACTATGGGAATCAGATAACTGATAGAATACTTATACCCTTTTTTTTGTAAATACTAACTTATAATATATAGAAAAACAACCAGACCCGGAACAAATATCTGTAGATCATGCAAACATTTGTTCCGCTGCGGGAATCGAACCCACTACCTCCTGCGTCTCATCCGGCTGTACACCCACTGCACCACGGAGGTCGTCAGAAACGTATTGAATTGTAAAAAGAGTTTTGGTCTTTATTTAAAAGCAGGAATAATTTTTATGACTTTGCCTTGCTGTACGTTAATTGAATATAATTTTATGATTAATTAAAACATTGCAATTCAGTGAGACAATGCAGCCAGTATCACTACCAGTATTACTACCAGGCGGAAGTGTCCAACACTTCCACCTTGTAGTAATCTGGAGCAGTTGAGCGATCTATAGATCGTTTGCAGTTGTTAGATAATCCTACTGTTTCTTCTGGCTTGGAAATAATTGTATATCCTTTCTTTTAATAAATGTATTAGCAATTTTAAAAAACTCGCATCTGAACTATAAGTGAGATGACTTGTACGTTAAGTAATAAATAATCCTATTGGAGAGTAACCGCTGACCACACACGGCCCAGCCATAAATCCTGGCTAACCCCGAGAGGGGATGAAAAAGTTACCTCCAACCCCAATGAATTTCAGAAGACAAACATGTTATGGTCGATTGGACAAGGATTACGGGTTGAAGCTAAAAGATTCACAGTTTTAAAGCAAGATAAAAAAATGCTGGTCAATTCATACAGCCCTATGTGGCCCCAAACTAAGCAATGAGTTTTTGTGGAAACCAGGTAACTGATAGAATATGACGTATATTTTTTTTATGTGTAATATCTTTCCTTTCGATTTGTGGGAGTGATTTTGGCAAAAGAGACGGAAATGTTTAACAGGAAACGGGGGAAGTGCGTACTATTTTATTTGAGCAATGAGCGCGCGCGGCGGTCAGATGTTACAGATCATATGCGACTACTGTAAGGCTCGTAGTTTTTTTTTACTAGCCCGTACTGACCCACTTCTGGGCAAAGACCTCCCCCTCTTCCTTCCACTTCCACTATATGACGTAAAAATTTTTGAGGATACCGTTATGTCCTAGAACTAAAAATTCGAAGGTATGTAATATCGGGTTATCATAAGTAGCGATGGGCTTGCACCGTTCATGCAAAATTTGAATGAATGAATAAATAAGAAAACAAAAAATAGACACAAAGCAAACAATACAATGGGTGGTCTTATCGCTTTGAAGTGTTTTCTTTTAGACTGCATAGAGAGGATTTATTATAACAGGTATAAGAAAGAACACGTAAAGTGAAGTAGTGGGCATATATGTATCAAATGCAATGTTTGGACTTTCCTCTGTCTACTCTCTTTTGGGATATCTTTACGGGTTTGCGTACTGAGTAAGAGATCTGAGGATATCCATAATGGGGATTCATTCAGTTGTGAACATATTATTATTAAATAGAATACATTTATTAACAAAATACATACGAAATAGTTGAGTCATCTAAAGACCAACCGACCGCAAACGATCTATAGATAGCTTAACTTGTCCAGATTACTACCAAGCGGAAGTATTCCCAAGACTCTGGCTACATTGCCCCGCTGAATTTCAATGCTTATGCGTTGACCCAGGTAAGCACCAGCTGTCGGATCACACGCCACTTCGATCCCAGAATGAATTTTGAAAACACGATGGGCCCCAGTATTATTATTAATATGTATCACTCACTTTTCTAAGATAATGCTAGTCTATTCTTTTGTAAGCTGAGTGGGTGGCTTATATTTTGTAATATCTACGGTGTGGCACTTACTTAATTACTTACTTCCTAAGTTTTTGTCCTACAATAAGTTATAATTACGATGCCATCGGATTAGTGGTTAGTTAACTAGCAGTGCGTAATGATTATAATTGTGTACAGAATCATTATAAAAAATAAACAGTCTTGTTTCATGTCTGATTCTTTCCTGGCTTGGTCACGGAGGAACAGGCAGAAAATGTAATAAACATATCCACACTATTAATATAAATGCGAAGGTAATTATACCTGTTTGTTTATTAGTTTGTTTGTTGCCTTTTCACGACCAAACGGCTGAACTTATCTAAATTAAATTTAGCAAGGAGGTAGATTATATCCTGGAGAAGGACGTAAGCTATCTTTTGTATCTAAAAATAATCTTAAAAGGGTGAAATAGGGGGTTGAAAGTTTGTATGGGCAATCCATAATATCTCGCAGAACAGACTGCGCAGAAGGGTAATGTTTTTATGGACAAACTACGTGTACAAAGTGTGGGCGGGTCAGCTAATTAATAAATAAATGATACTTATAAAAACGAAACAACACATAAATACCCAAAATAGCTTTCAACCCCCAGGGCTAGTTTTAAAGTATTAATAAATGATAAACGGTACTTAAATTACTCCCTAACCAGGGTCTTCTTCAAGTCCCAACTCGTAATTGAAAGTATTTTATTTGGCTTCCGGAACGCGATCTCAATTGTACCATTGTCTCTGGAAGGTAAATTTAAGGCTTTTGAAGTAGGCCAAGAGTCGGTCTTCGACAACCCTACCTGATACAGACCTAGAAATAATAATATTGTTATAAAATAGAACAAACGACTATATTATTGACGACCTCCGTGGCACAGTGGGCGAATAGCCGGCTGAGACACAGGAGGTAGCGGGTACGATTCCCGCCGCAGAATAAATGATTGCATGATCTATTACATATATTAAAAAAATGTATTTACAAAAAAAAGTATATAAATACTCCCTCAGTTATCTGGTTCCCATAGTACAAGCTCTGCTTCGTTCGGGGCTAGATAGCGTAGTGTGAAATGTCCAGCAATATTTTATTTATTATTATAGATATATTTTTATAACAAATGTAATCGAAATCGGTCTAGCTGTATAGTTGTTAAACATAACAAACAGACAGACAGAGTTACTTTCAAATATATACATCCGCGGCTGTCCACGTGTGGTTTGTTAATAAAAACATTAACCTCCTTCTTCATATACCGATCGTAATCTTTGTTTGTACCAAATTTCATGAAAATCGGTCCGGCCGTTTAGTCTTAAAAACGTAACAAACAGACAGACAGAGTTACTTTTAAATAATAATAGTAGGGCTCGCGTTTGACCACAATCTCGCCTGCTGGTAAGCGATGATGCAGTCTAAAATGGGCCACGCTTACCTAAAATATATTTATTTACTCGTGGCTTGAAGATGCCCAGATTATAATTAGCAAACCAGATTTTATACGATGAAGAACAAATATGTTTAACAAAAAATGCTTATTCTTTGGAAATGATCTTCATCACACAAAGCTAAGATCGTTCTTAGTTAAAATAGCTTTCTATTAAGAAAACGCCGATCCAAATCGGTCCATCCATTTGGGAGCTACGATACCACAGACATGGGCGTAAAATTTTTAACATTCCTTAATTTTGCGTAGGGTTTAAAAATACAATACCAACTCAACAAATTATTTTGTTTTCTTCCTCCTGGAAATCTATCGAGTAGGGTTTATTTGCCGTTGCCTCTCTAAAGGTAAAATTGAAGGTTTTCAAAGATATTACATTCCTCCCTAGATTACAGAGAATCGCCCGTATTTTGTTATCAATTAGTTTTCTTGTATAATATTTGTATTGTTTCTGTACTTCTGTTTATATTTAATTAATTCTGTGGGCAATGGTTAAATTATGTTCGGGCTTAACTCAATTAAACTTATTGTTTTTGGAAAGGGTTTAGATTACTTTGTTGCAGTGTCAAAACTAGTAGTTGTCGGATATAAGAGTCATAGATAGATAGATAGATAATTCCTTTATTGCACACCATTTAAATACAAACATTTATAAGAAAACATACTCATAAATAATAGGTACAATGGGCGGCCTTATCGCTAAAAGCGATCTCTTCCAGGCAACCTTTGAATGGACAGGATCTATGTGAACAAAATAAGGACGGCGGCGTAAATCCGATATAGTACACGTATATTTATAAAAAATAAAGATAATATAAAATAAAACGCATAATTATAATGTAATCATAAAATTTCATAAATATTAACATTATAATACATAAAATATAATCAACATCATCAGACATAGGATGCCCACAAAATATAAGCCTCCCCATAGATTTCCAGAGCAAACTATAGCTTGTTGCCTTTGCATCTAGTGAGAGGTTCTCTTACGTTGCACTTTCCAGTGTGAGGTCTCCACTCGAGAACCTTTTTGCCGTCAATTCTTCGAGTTATGTATCCCATCCACTGCCACCTCTAATCCTCTCGACTATCTCAGTGATTGGTTTACCTACGAATCTTCTCATCGCTGAGTCGATCTTGCATAGAAATACCAAGCATACGAGTATCCCTTTCCATAGTACGCAGGTCTTTTTATGAGACCTATAGTGAGATACTATGCTGCATTCCTTTGTCTAGCCACTTGTAAAATTCACAAATCTAATACGAGGGGTACACTAAAAGTTTCCAGGATCAATAATAAAAAATACTATTAATGGTCAAATATGAACTTATTGTTTCTCAAAATATTCTCCCTTTGCGTCAATGCACTTTTTCATACGATTGAACCAATTTTGAAAACATTTGTGCCACTTCTCTGCGGTGACGTCAGGTACATGTTTTTCATACTCTTCTACAGCCTCTTCTGGTGATGAAAACCGTTGATCGCGTAATTGGTTCTTGATTTTGGGAACAGAAAAAAGACACAAAGTGCCAGGTCAGGACTCTATGCTGTATGACTCATAAGTTGTACGTTTTTCGCTTTCAAAAACTCATTTGTCTGTCTGGCCGTGTGGGAACTTGCATTGTCGTGGTGCAAGATGATGCGTCGTTTACCATTATTTTCATGGAGTTTGTCAATAATTTCCGGTAAACAAATGATCGTGTACCAGTCACTATTCACAGTGTAACGATTTTCTAACGCAACAGTAGCCACGTCTCCAGTTTTATTAAAAAAAAAAATCAATCATCCGCTTCGAGGCACTTTTCACGCGCGCCACTATGGTTGCTTTCGGCTCATCTCGAAAAACCTGTACGCTCGATTGCTGCTTCTTTTTGGGATCATAGCTATAAATCCATATTTTGTCACCTGTTACTATATGCCACACCAAATTGGAAGCCCCTTCGTTGTATCTGGCAAGCAAAGCATGGCACCAAGTGATGCGGTCCGTTTTTTGAGTCAGTCAAATTGTGTGGGATCCATCGAGAACACAGCTTTCTCACACCCAAATGTTTATGTAGCATTGACTATATTTAACTCTTGCCTATGCCCAAATATGTCCGGATCTCATGGTAGGTCACATGCCTGCCTGTTTCGATCATACGGCGTACACCACCAATGTTTTAGTTGTTCACAGCGGTGTACGGGTGACCTTCACGAATTTCACCATGGATATTGACACAACCGCGTTTGAATTCTGCAAATCAGCTATAAATAGTCATCTTGCATGGTGCTCCTTTGCTAAAAGCAGATTGAAGTAGAATGACGCTCTGCTGAGCTGTCAAATTACACTTAAAATCGTAAAAAATCATGCAACGAAAATTTTCACGAGTTAAATCCATTTTATTGTAATCACGCAATTTTTAAAATGACGCCACAATGTGAAAACAATTGACAATCCGATGAAACTAATTTTATTCTACGGCTAAAGAGTTCCATTTTAGTATTAACTATTTAAATAATGTTTATGTAAGTGGCCAATTCCGGAAACTTTTAGTGTGACCTATGTAATATCTGACTTACACTGCCGTGTTTATTTTTTCGCATAGATCCTTTCTATCCAATTTCGCCTGGGAGTGATCGCTTTTAGCGATAAGGTCCCCACTGGACCTATGATTTGAAAGTGTATTTTCTTTTATTTGTTTATTTTTAGTGGTATGCAATACAAACTTATCTATCTATCCTACAATACACAGATGTTGTTATGGACAATCTATGCATGTCAGTAAAGGTTAGATTTCCGAGCTAAGTGACATTAGATAGCGGACAAAAAATGGCATTCACATATATGTGCCGAGATGCGATGCTTTGACACTGTCACGTTTAATAGTGCTCTTTGTTGTTCGTAAAGCCATTTGCTTATGTACATTGGCTTTGAAAATAAGAAAAAAGTGAGGTATTTGAAATTTGTTTAACACTTTTTTATTAGCCCGTACTGTAACAGTTTTAAAAATAAGAAGAGAGATATATGTATCGGTTAGAAATAAAAGATAAAAGAAATAAAAGATTTACAATATTTTCTTATACTTGTGGCAAGGCAACAGAGGTTGACAATATTTCCTTGGTTTATCGATGGTAGGTAGTTAAAACTAGAGATTACAATAAAAGTGTATGAATACTAAGGAATGTTCGCTGGAGGAACACAGAATCTTGAGGCTTATGGCCTTACAGCATGACAAAATACACGTGGTAGTTCTAGAGGGTATGATTGTTACCGTTAAAATAATAAAATGGGCGCCATCTGACGAGAAGTGCGTCAGAAATATAATAGGGTTTCTAAGGGTTCAACCCGGGTAAAAACATGGATTAAATACACCTATTATGTTGTTCCGTCGACCGTTCCTGGCGCCAGTCCGGAGAGATGATGTGGTGCAGAGCAAGCGACGGTAGGCTCGTAGAAAAGTCGAGGCTCCCGGAGGGTGGCGGTTTAGCTGGTCGTGCGGAGGAACCGTCAAGCCTCTTACGGCTTGGAAAACACGTAGGTGATGATGAGAAGAGTCAGGTTAAACCCAAAGAAAGGGTATAAATGAATTTAAAAGATAAAAAACCAGAAAAATCCGACTTCCTGTTTGGGAACAGAAAAAATACGAATTAATTTAAAGAGAACGGAATTAGACGGGGATTACACATGATAATTGAATAGGCGAGGCACTATTACTTACCAGATTTAGAAGCGTGTTGCACATAATTTAAAAGAAAAGAGTAGATAAACACACTGTCACAGCAAACTGAGAGGTTAACTTTTGTGTGGAGTAGAAAGAAGTTTCTGCTGTGGTCTTCTGGTGAGGAAAAGGACCGAGGATGAACGGGCGTTGGCTTTTATAGTAAGCGCAGCCAACCCGCTATCTTTTTAGTAACCATTGAATTTAATTATCACGTACTTTGATTGCATGACGCAACAATAAAATCAGTGCTGCCATAGAGAAGAAACGAAATCCATCCGTCAGTCAAAATAAAGCATTGTTTATGGCCACATTCTGTACAGTGTTTTACAACGCCATCTACCGCACACATGGCGAACTACAATAGGACTACTAGAAAAGATGTCTTGATGTGTGAGATCATGATATGATAATGCGCCGCCATGTTGCTAGATGTCGTGTTCTGTAGTATTTGTTTGTATAGTATGTAGAAATGTTAATTAATTTAAAGAATGTAGCGTGTATTGAAAATTACACGTTACGTAAAGTTATCCCACCGCTGGGCAAAGGCCTCCCCCTCTTTTACGTATCACGGCCCAGAACCAAATTCTGCTAGTCCCTCTGGTCCAAGTCGTCGTGCCGATTTTTAGGTTTTCCACAGCGTCACTTACATTCAACCATGATATTTATATTGAGTAAATTTTGAAAATGCAGTGATGCCTTTTTGCAATAATGAACGATTATGTACACAAATGCGATAAGACCGCTCATTGTACTTACCTTTATTTTTGTGTATTTCTTTGTATGTTTAATTTTGTTTGGTGTGCAATAAAGAGTAAAATATAATCTATCTATCTATCTACACTTTACCAAGTTACCATCATAGCCCAGAGGCTAAACAAGTTGATTATCGTCTAGGCAGTAGGCGGGGTATATTGCTCGAAAAACTAACGGTCTTTAAGGCAGAAAGGTTGTCGAGTGGAGACCACGCATTGGAAAACGCAGTGTAGGACGGCGTCCCACTAGATTGTAAAATGTCTTAATAAAGGTTGCTGAGAACCGTTAGGTGCAGGCAGCACAGGATCGGTCGCTCTACAAAATGGAAAACATTTTCTTATGAAATCGAGCACTCAAATTTCTTCATCAGTTCAGAACCTGACCACTTGACAGACTTAATCTATATATAAAACAAAGTCGTGTTAGTTGCACCATTTATAACTCAAGAACGGCGGAACCGATGTTGATAATCTTTGATTTGTTGAATTTGTCTTCGCCCTAAATAGCTGAATAACTATTAAAATACCGGAAAAAATCACGCCAAAAAAAATAATGATGAAAATTTATTGTCTCATACATAGGTGCAGGTAATAATGGCCGATTGACAATTCTACCGGTGACGTACAAAGGCAGCCCGCATCCTATGCATGTCAAGGCGGTACGAAGATCGCCGGGTCAACTAGTTTTTATCAAAAATGTTATTTTAAAGTTTTATTATATACAAAGTCTCTTATAAAGACGCTAACAAGTTTTAGAACCAGTAAAAAAAGAACATGCTAAATATTGTCCTTTCTTGAACTTAAAATGTTGCTCCTGTTTTGAAATAGCTACGTTTTTTTAATCTGTGATGTCGCGTCTCATTATTTTGAGTTACTTTTCGTAAAGCTCGGGATTTCTAAGTAGCGGCGACCGTCAACGTCGGCCAACCAATATTTTATAATACTGGGCGTCCCGGAACTAGTATGTTAAGCTTGAATGGAGTGATTGATGATGAATAAAAATTAACACATATCCTGAGAAAAAAAGAACAACCTGTTTAAATGATAATTTAAATAAGCTCCGACCCTCTAGTATTACGTTGTGGGCTAAAAACTGACATAGTTAAGAATGATTCGGACGAGTTTTTTTTAATGGGGTGGCCCATTAAAAAAAATACGAACGAATCAGTTTATCCGTTTGGGAGCTATGATGCCACAGAGATACAAATACAAAGGTATTGGTATTGTTACGCCGAGGCTGTTAAACAATGAGTAATAATCGTAACTTCTCGAACGCTTTTGTCTTGCTGCGTTATTGTTGTTATTGTCTGCGGTTGCGCACAATGGAGTGGCCATTGTGTCGAGGGACCGACCCTTTTCCTGGAACGATCGAGATCCTTCTCGAACAATCGAAATGTGTGGATATAAATAGGCCGGAGAGATGGCCGGACAGTCAGTTGTGAGTCAGTCTCAGCGAGTCTCAGTGAGTGAGTCTCAGCGAGGCCCTGGAGGACTGACGTGGAGAAGGGTCTTGCGTGAGCAGTAGTTGCTCGCGAGTCAGTCTGGATTCAGCTATACGTGTGAACATTTCGGAGACTTTAAGTGGTGCAACTGTGGTGTGAATTAGTGTGTTGTGATTACGTGAGACCAAGTTCGTGTATTCATCGTTTAGTGTTGAATAAAAGTGTTATTTTGGTTAAATCGATTCCCATTATTTTATCCCGAACCCTCAGCTCGTAACAATTTGGTGTCAGAAGTGGGATAAAATAATGCCGGTTCTGCCAAAGGATAACGTGGACAGTGTCAGGACGAGAGGTCGACGACAACAGGAAATGGATGAAAGGCGGTTTGGGGAATCTCCGGTTCAAGAAGTTCGGCAGAGTCGTCAGCCGATGGAGATGGAATCAGCCGCCGCCGAATCATTTGGAGCACCATCATCATCATCATCATCCGTGGGGCAAGCTCCTGTGACAGGCAATCTTGCTGCTATTATGGCAAAGCTTTATCGTCAAGAAGAACAGCGTCGTCAGGATAAAGAAGAGCAGCGTCGTCAACAGGAAGAGCAGGCTCAGTTGCAGGATGAACAACGCCGTCAGCATTAAGAAGAAAAGCGTCGTCAGCAGGAAGAGCAGGCTCGGTTGCAGAAGGAACAACGACATGAACAGGTGGAGCAGACTCGGTTGCAAGAGGAACAGCGACGTCAGGATAAAGAAGAGCAGCGTCGTCAACAGGAAGATCAGCGACGTTGGCCATAAGAGCGTGCTCGACTGATGAGGGAATCGTTCGGTTCATCTGGAAAGGAATTCCAGGAAGTGAAAGAACAGATAGAAATCAAGAGAGCCGTGTTTTGGAGGCTGGAATTGGGCTCGACTGATGAGGGAATCGTTCGGTTTATCTGGAAAGTAATTCCAGGAAGTGAAAGAACAGATAGAAATCATGAGAGCCGTGTTTTGGAGGCTGGAATTGGGATCGCTGATGAGAAAGGGACTCTGGGTGTCCTGAAGTACTGGAGACGGCAATGTGGCTCCTCTAGTTGCTACATCTTCAGCGCGAGGTGCGCCTAAAATTGTTCGTGTTGATCGGCTGCCGCGATATGGGGCTAAGAATGCTCGGGACGAGCATGTTTTAGGAGGGGGCAGTGTTACGCCGAGGCTGTTAAACAATGAGTAATAATCGTAACTTCTCGAACGCTTTTGTCTTGCTGCGTTATTGTTGTTATTGTCTGCGGTTGCGCACAATGGAGTGGCCATTGTGTCGAGGGACCGACCCTTTTCCTGGAACGATCGAGATCCTTCTCGAACAATCGAAATGTGTGGATATAAATAGGCCGGAGAGATGGCCGGACAGTCAGTTGTGAGTCAGTCTCAGCGAGTCTCAGTGAGTGAGTCTCAGCGAGGCCCTGGAGGACTGACGTGGAGAAGGGTCTTGCGTGAGCAGTAGTTGCTCGCGAGTCAGTCTGGATTCAGCTATACGTGTGAACATTTCGGAGACTTTAAGTGGTGCAACTGTGGTGTGAATTAGTGTGTTGTGATTACGTGAGACCAAGTTCGTGTATTCATCGTTTAGTGTTGAATAAAAGTGTTATTTTGGTTAAATCGATTCCCATTATTTTATCCCGAACCCTCAGCTCGTAACAGTATTATCATCACAATACTAATCGCACGTGTGGTTTGAAAATAAAAAGTAGAACTATCGAAACCAGTTCTGCAGTTACGACTTGATTGAGTAACAAACATAGATATATCAAAAGTTTCGCATTTTTATATTTATGTTTGATAATATATTTGTAATAAAATCAAGCAATATTAGAAAAAAATTATAACTCACATTCTACATTCTCTAAGATAAAATAATATTTGATGAAATTTTCAAGTCCGCCCATTATACAACCGTCATAATATGTTTGCCGCTTCTTAAGGAACCTTAAGTTCTAAAATAATGAGACAGGACAGACTTTTTGCCCTGTCCAAAAGTTTTGTATGTGAACGATTGTCTTATTTTATCAAACAGAATATAGAAGTCTTAAGACCTCGTTTAGCAATACGTATGTTTGCATTTTAAATATTATATTTTATGTGAGCATTTTTTTTCTCTTGCGTTAGTGAACATGCCAGAAGCGCTACAAAATCGTAGTAGCCCCAATAGCATTCTAAAAAGTTATTGTATTGACGCATAAAGCGCTGATTGATTGTTAAGTTAGGTTAGTATTAATTTACTCACCGGGCACGGGTGCTTCGGTGAGTACCTGAATAGGATTGGACGCGAACTGACACCGCAATGTCACTATTGTGGGTGGGACCGGAATCCTGCCCAGCATACGCTCGAGGGATGCTCAGCGTGGTGCGTGGAAAGGCGGAACCTGATCACCAGGATCCAGGTAAAAAAAAACTTCTTATCATTGATATATCTAACCCAAAGGCTTCTAGTATAAAAACACGGGCAAAACGCTCTAAAGAGTAATTTTAACTTCAGCTGAACAGTTAGCAAACCTACGGGTTACCATATTTCCTCTGATCGCCAACGCTCTGCATTCCCTTTCAATATCGGCATCTTCCTTAAGATTTTCTGTAATAATATGCCCAAGGTATTTAAATTACTTAACAATGTTTAGCGGAGTGCCGTAAAGTTTCATGAAAGGAATAATTTAAGACGCCTTGTTATTTGCAATAAAAACTAATATTTCAGTTTTCTTTGTTGTACTGAAGCCCAAGATTAGTAGAGAGAAAGACGTAACGAGACGGATCTTTTTGATTGCATATGCTGTATAACTAAGTCTCTTCGACAATCCAATAATGTGAGGGCCCCATTGAAGCTTATTATCTAATGTTATGCCTAAGAACACGGTGGTGTCTACGAGAGCGAACTGTTTGTCTTTAGTTTTTTTTAACTGGATAGATCTTCGTTTGACCGCAATCTCACCTGATGGTAAGCGATGATGTGGTCTAAAATGAAGAAGCACGAAGATCTAAAAGAAACCTTTTTACCTTAAAGAGTCCCTGATTGTACTCTTTAGAAGTGTTTCTTAACTTAGCTGTACGCATCAAGAATGTAGAATCAAAACGGTGTCTGCGAATGGGTGGTATATCAACTAGGTACGGATGGCACTGAGCCGTGCGCCTGCTTGTCCTTTGATGGAAAGGAGATGACGGGATCAGATTGTAGTTCCTGGGCACATTTTAGAAATGTATTCTGTAAAAGGCTTCAATTAAGCTTAAATTTTACGGTGGTATTCGAGAATTTGGGTCTTAATCTCCGCCATATATTGCTCACCCATAAGCCTAAAAGCCCTACGTTCTATCGAGTCTAACGTGGCGAGCTGGTATTTGGCCGAACCACCCTAAAGGTGGCAGCAGTACTCCATACCAGACCGGACTTGTGCTTTATAAAGACTAAGAAGCTGTCCTGGTGTGAAGTATATCCTGACCTTATTAAGGATGCCCAGTTTCATTGTAATATTGAATTATTTTATGTATTTGCTCTAACTTATTTGAAACAATAAAAATAAACAGACCTTAATGTCAGTTTATTGAGCTTTTTGTGTGTTTAAAACATGTCAGTGAAATATCCCATAATTCAAATAAATGTTGAAAACATGTACGGCCTGCGAAGTAATATAAAAAGTTTTTGACGAGTAAAACTTTGTTATTGTTAGCATAATTTGATTCCTAACCAAAGTTCAATATTGAATTTGAGCAGAGCTTGTTCGTATTTTCTTCATGTTGGCACGGTTTTGTTTGATAAGTTTGTTATGTTGGTATGTATGAGTTTGAGTATGTTTATCTCCTGTCAGAACATAATCTACAATGTTTTAGATACTCAGAGTATACAGAGAAGAAAGTCGAAATTGACAAAGGGTAGCTTCCTATAACAACTAAGTAATAACAATTAACTAGGTAGCGAGGTAGCGGGTTCGATTCCCGCCACGGAACAAATGTTTACATGATCTAAATATATTTGTTCCGGGTCTGGATATTTTTCTATATATTATTAATTTACAAAAAAAGTATATAAGAATTCTATCAGTTATCTAGTTCGCATAATACAAGCTCTACTTAGTTGGGGCTAGATAGAACTGTATGAAAATTTCCAGCAATATTTATTTATACTAAAAACGGGATATTTACCATGATTTGTGAGTTCTTGAGTGTCCCGATATTTCGACGCAGTAGCATGCGCCATGATCACGGGTAAACTGAAGTCTTTGCGAGTGGATAGTTATTGGCAGATATAACGATCTACCCTCTTTCTTAGTCTCTTGCTAGGAATGAATTCAGTAATACTATCACTACTACCGGATTCATCCTCGAACATAACTCTATTCCGACACACAACACTCACGGTATCAGGGCGCGTAATTGACACTACACTTCTTCGGTTCTTACACATTCTCACCACAGAATTCCAGGCTCCAGATAGTTGAAAACCATCTTCACGATTGAAATTCTTGTGTTTGGTAATCTCAATTGCCTCTTGAACCAGTCTTGGGATGTAATGTCGCTCAGTTGAGATTACTTGTGGGTTGTGTAGCTCGATCCAGTGGTTTGAGCCTGAGTCCAGCAGATGTTCCGCTATGGCAGACTTTTGTCTGTCAACATTCTTCACCGCCCTGATATGTTCCTTCACCCGACAAGCTATTGTGCGTTTGGTTTGACCAATATAAGAACTCCCACAGCTACAGTCTATCTTATACACTCCTGGTTTTTCTAGTGGAAAGCAATCTTTTGGTGAGCGCAGGTAGTGTGTAATCGTAAAATAAGTGTAAAAAGTAAGTGTAAAGTAAGTGTAAAATATCGGGACACTCAAGAACTCACAAATCATGGTAAATATCCCGTTTTTAGTACAAATAGTGTTAATAACCATGATAGTTTCAAAAGTAATATTTATTCATTTAAATAATTAATTAAAATTACAAACTAAAGCGATATATAAAGTTATAAGATAAAGAAAGAAATTTTTATAATGGATTCATTTCACACCAAATAAACGTGCCTTTAGAAAATCATTGGGTACAGAGTTTTTACCAGAATTATACTCTATACATGAAAATCGAACTAGCTACCCTTATGTAGAAACACTTAGTCGCCGTAATAATCTCAAAGTCAGATAAAAAGAAAAGAGAAATTCAGTTGCGACAACTTTTATCTCAAATAATCATTCTCGGGTTTCACTGAGCTCTTTTACAAGATTAGTGCCCATTATTTCTCCATCTATGTTTTGGGATGCGCTCACATGAATTCGCTTTAGAGTTTTTTTTCATCCACGTCGCGATCACCAAAAAGGAGGGTTATGGGTCACGCACATAATCTTCATTAGCAGTACAATGTAAATAAGAAAATGCAATTAATTTTTAAGTGGTTTGTCAATAAAAACACTACCCTTCTTCTGCGCAGTCGGTTAAAAAGTAGCCTATATAAACGGGTTATAATCTATTTTTAAAATCATCAAGCCAGCCGCTTAGTCGTGAAAACGTAACAAACAGACATAAATAACTCGTGTACGTATATATACTTAATCTTTATTTTAATGCGTTCCTGTGTTTCTTTGTATAGTTTTTATTTTTAATCATTAATCATTTTTATGTAAGTAGGTGTGTAGGTAAGTAGGTTCTGAATGGTCTGGCTTGTCTGTGTGTCAAATAAATGTATTCTCATTCTCTCTTTCTTTCTAACGGTACAATTAGTTTCGAGTTTATAATAGAAGTATTGTTTTTTATCAACCTATGTTGTCCCACTGTTGGGTAAAAGTCTCCCTCAAGTATTTCCACCTGTCCCTATCCTGTACGATACTCCAATACTCCTACTCGAAGGCAATAAGATCATCTCACTGACCCCGACCGCGTCTTCCATCAGGCTTCCAGGTTGTAGCTAGATTAGCCCACCTATTTATGATGGAAACCTATATCTATATATTAATAGTAAAAATGATTGGATATTGGATTAGTATTGGATATTTACTAGTAAAAATTTATAATAGCCTTAAAGATAACGATAAGAATGTGTATTGCCAAAAGAAAAATACGTTATTGATGCTAAGTTACATGTACAGGCACAAAACTTTATGTATGTTGGCCTAACAAAACATCTCAATAATTGCAAAACGAAATTTAAATTACTTACGCAGTATAATAAAAATCTGTTATAAAATATTTTCAATACTTTAAGGTAACAAATTTTTTCATGGCCCTACTTTCTTGAAACCTCGCCAATCTACTGTATTCGTCACACTAAAATAATGTCCTAAAATAACAAACTTCCTTTATCATTCCCTTTCATAACAAGGTTTCTTAAAAATTATTTTGAGAAATAACGAACCATTGTCGTGTGAACGACGTTTAAGGCTTGCGAGGTCGAAAGGGGTTGAAATACCCTCAAGGGCAGCCTCCTGCCCTATTCTATCTCATTGGAAGATCGTTAGAGTAATATGCTTTTTGTTTCAACCGTTTAGGTTGGGTCGTAGTTTTCGTGATGGGTAGAAAAAGGTTGGCAAGTGTGTAATAAAAAATGTCGGGTAATTTAAATACATAGTATATTGATTTGTAAGTACTTTATTTTCTTTTTAGTGACATCAAATTGCATGCAATTCTATAAGATTAGCGCAGATCAAAGCGTGTTTTACAAATTTAGGGGCGAAATAGTACGCATTTTATCATATATATAATTTAGAACGCTTATTCGTTTCTGAACAAGTCTGTAGTAAACAGTTTTGTTAGCTCATCTCTAATTAATCAAAGTTTATCTCCATAACTATTTTGACTCAGCGTTAAAGTAAAAGCCTATAAAACAGGACCTATAATATTCTAGTTTAAGCCAACATCAGCATTATAATTTTATGCCCACAGACTAATTTATGGCATGTCATCAAGTAGGCAGGCCAATCATAGGGCGTGTTCACTATGAATTAAAGTAATTAACAGAAACAATACACAATTATTTACAAAACTATAATATACAGAAGAAACAGTTGAAGACGGATGCAATCTATCTATAGATAGCTCAACTGCTCCAGATCACTACCAGGTGGAAGTGTCCACAAGACACTGGCTGCATTGCCCCGCTGAATTGCAATGCTTATGACCCAGATAAGCGCCAGCTCTCGGATCACACGTCACTTCGACCAGACGCCCAGAAAGAATTTTGAGAACTATGAAATTACTAAAAATAACTAGTAAGGTTGCCCTTATTTTTTTGATACATAACATTATAAATCGGCATTAAATATGTTAATAAAGCAAGGCGAGACGCGATTTGGAGCGGATAGCACTCACCCTGATGAAGATTCACGAATTGAACCGAAGCATTGTCGATCGAAACACCGATAAAACGGTACGTGATAAATCCCGTATTTATAATAATGATGTGAATAAGTATTAATAATAGTTGTACATATAGGGTGGGAAAATTTAACATAAATGAGAACAACTACCTTTTTTTGTAGTTAAAATCTTACTTAGCTCCAAAACTATACATAAAAATTCAAATTGTTTTAGAATTTGTACATAATTATCTCTTTTATAAAATACTCCACTTGCTCCAGCAACCCTATTTTGACACCCACCTTTTTGACCCCTTTGGCAATTAAAATTAAAATATTTTGTATTTTTGAAGTGAAAACTTCTTTAAGCGCGTTGGGCATTTTTTGAGATGAAAAAAAAACCATTGAACTCGCGACACTGTTACCGTTACCGTTATCGACACCTCTGTATATGTATCTCGTAATTGTTCAAGTTTTCACTTCTGTCGGTACTCCCGGAGATCCACTTTTTTGGTTAATGTAGTTTAAGTTGGCCAGTGTTATCTATAAATATTCCCCAAGTAAATACTTTCAGTATTGAGATAATCAGAAATCATAGACAGCCTGATGGGCAAAGTTGTGCCAGCTTTAAGTTTTTACCATTTCGACCCGGAACCCTAAAAAAAACAACTAAAAACTATGCTCGAGCCACAATTCAGACTTGAGTTTTTTATTTTATTTTAGCTGGTAATGGAACAAGCATATGACTCATCTGACGTTAAGACTAAGTAATCATCTCCTATAACAAAGTATTTCCTCGTAAGTCACGCACCTTAGAAACATGCCTTACGATGCACTGCCCTGTCCATCAACTTGAAGCATACAGATATAAAGCCTCATGGGACCCTAACTTGACGCAGTGTGACTGCGGTGATCCCACGCAGTCAATGCAGCACTTGCTAATGTGCCCTTTATGTCCGAACACATGCACGATGGAGGACCTAATGGCCGCCTCGCCTGATGCCATTGCTGTGGCCAAACACCTGTCCAACATACTATGAATGCAACCGTAGAACTCTTGACACGCTAAGAAGAAGAAGAAGATGTGACTGTAATTTCACCAGAAACCATACCCTTCATATGGAAACACAGCAATGCTGCTTGGTGGCAGTACTTCCACGGACGAGCCCTTTCACAAACAATTCTACTACTTTTCTGGCGAACGGGTCCTAGAGCATAGAAGGTTTTTAGCAAATAGGGATTTCCATATCACGCTCAGGGCTAAAGTTCGTGGCTTTGTTACAAGAGCCTTGAAGCTGCCATCGTTCGACTATGAAGCGGTTTTCAACTTCGTCAAAGTAATAATTGACGTCTACCTCTCTTCGTTCAAATTTTGGTTCTAATATTGGTATAATGAGGAGTTGGTTTTTTTACTTTGACTAACGGGAATTACAAGTTACAGGGTCGACATGAACCTAGGCAAATAATAGGTCTTTACCTATGAAATTGCCTTTCTTCAGTACAGGTCATTTCAAACAGAAAAAAGTTTGGAATTGTTTTGTATTCTAAATTCAAATTAATTTTGTTTTAAAAATATGACATTCTCTTTACAAACTCAGTCTTTTGTTTATTGATTAGCGTTGTATTTTCATTACATTTGAACATTTTTCGTCTTAATGGATACTTTAAAAATTCGTGTAATTATGGAATATGAGTTCCGTCGTGGCACCAACGAGACACAAACGACACGTAACATCAAAAACATTTACGGAGAGAACTATACAAACGAACGCACAACCCCGTTAACCAACGTTATTGGTTTTCCCGGTACTGTTCTGGAAATTTCGCCTTGAAAAATGAAGCTCGTGTTCGTCCGGAGACTTTGGTCAGCAATGATGAATTAAATGCGATTGTGGAAGCTGATGAAACTCAGTCTACAACTGAGCTAGCAGCAGCTTTTGAAAATTCCTTCATTTCTTTGCCTATTGAGCAGCGCGAGGCAGGTCTCGACGCGTACGTTGCGCTGGCGATCGTTAAGTTCGTGGGGCACCCATCTATCAAGTTTTTTTACCTTGCCTATTTGTCGCAAATGGATCAAAACTGTTTTGATGCTAACATCAAAAGTTGCTGCTAGCTCAGTTGTAGATTGCGCAACGTACGCGTCGAGACCTGCCTCGCGCTTCTCAATAGGCAAAGAAATGAAGGAATTTTGAACCGAATCGTTACGTGCAATGAAAAAGGGATTCTGTTCTACAATTGAAAGCGCTCAGCAAGTTGGTTAGATCCTGGTTCAGCACCAAAGCAATGCCTTAAACTAAAAATGGCCCCTAAAATGGTGATGGTCACTGTTGTGTTTGGTGGCCTAGTGCGGGTGTGATTCACCACAGCTTTTTACAAAACGGCATGAGCATTACTGCAGATGCTTGCACATCGGCAACCAGCTTTGGTCAATTGGTCGTCCCCACTGCTCCTTCATGACAACGCGCAACCCCATACTGCACAACAGACAGTCTCCAAGCTGCAAGAGCTGGGGTTGGAAGCTCTCCCTCATCCGCCATACTCACCAGACCTTGCACCTACCGACTATTACTTGTTCCAAAATTTAGACAACTTTTTAGTGGGTAAAAAATTCAATTCCCGAGAGGCAGTACAAAATGCCTTTGAAGAGAATGCCTTTGCCTCCCGTCCAGCTGATTTTTACAAGAAGGGCATCAATAAACTAGCAATGCGTTGGCAAAGATGCGTCGATTACATGGGTGATTACTTTGAATAACAGAAATAAAAAAGTTTAATAAAATAAGTATGCTCACTTAATACATACAAAACGGCAATTTCATAGGTACCTAATATAATAATTTTGCTCACGACTATATTTATCCCAATGACGAACATCCTGGATCTCTTACTCAGTACGCAGATCCGTGTAGATATCCACACTAATGTGAGACAAGTCCATTAATTACGTTTGATATAAATACCCACTTATTGCATATAAGTTAATCATTTTTATTAGTTATTAGATATTTGTACCGGGTTTGGATGTTTTTCTGTAAATTACATATTCACAAAAAAAATATTAAGTAGTATTTAAGTATTCTATCAGTTATCTGGTTCCCATAGTATACTATAGGTACATAGTGTACCATAGCTCTACTTAGTTTGGGGCGCTGTGAGAAATGTCCAGCAATATATAGTTATTTATTTTCAATTATTTCTCATGTTTTCCTTCTCCTTTTAAACACGTATAAATTAACACATAAACTTTTGAAGCAGGAAAATTCACTGGCTCACAGGTGGGATTCGAACCCACAACCTCTGAATTGAAAATTGGGGTATCTCCGACTAGGCCAACACAGCTTAGCAAATTCAATACAGATTAAAGATCCGATCTAATCTTGATACCTGTCAATGCGATGTGAGAAGCCCAAACTCTGTGCATTGCAATTACTAACACCAATACCTATCCAATCATATCATATTACGTTTATATCTATATAGACAATCATTCATATGCTAAATAGCACACAACACATTTACAACAGATGATATGGATGATATGATGGATATAAGCACGCCCAAGATGCAGACAGATTTACCCACGAGGAGAATACTTTACTATTCACACTTTCTACGACACAATAAAAATCAAATCTAGGTTGGTGCATTCTCGCTGTGTTCTCTTTGGTTCAAATTTTAATACAGATATGGTTCCAAATTCAAATCACATTATGCCCGCGAGGGCATAATGAAATTCAGTACAACTTCACTGCCGGCTTAGCCGTAGAGATTTAATCACCTGCTTTCGGTGAGGTTTACTTGATATATAATTTGACATTTTCGAGCATGTGAAAAAAATAAAATTAAACATTACATGCAAAAATAGAAACAATCGTTTATATAATAATTTTATAGTTTTATTTATATAAATATTTTATATTGTGATCGTTATTGTGACCAAAAGTTGCTTGATATTAAAATACGAGATATTCAGGAGTAATAAACAGTATCTGCTTAATAAAACTGCTTTTATCTACCGGTTTATAACTGCCAAAACAATAGAACCAGCATTATTCATTTATCTTCTGTGCTAAAGCATTGAATACCGCCCGCCACACGAAGATAATGATATTCTATACTAATATTATAAAGATTGTTTGTAAAGAAAAGCAGAAACTGCTAAACCAATTCCAACAGTAAACTACATTATCCCAAAGGCTTATTTTTATTAAATTCCACGCGAATCCCGGGCGAAATAACGTGTTGTAAAAAAATTAAGTTCTCTGTGTCATTAATTTCACTAGCACTCATAACCCAGAATACAATAATGCATTCTCTTCCAGCTAACCTGAGTGTATTGTAGTATTTTCTTTCTAAGCTGTCTCGTCTCACTTCTGGACAAAGGTCTCCTCCAGATCGTTGCAAGCACCTCTATATTTTGATAGATTTATGATTACTTTGTTTATAAAATATAAAAATAATGATTCTTAATTTCTAATTAAACATTATCACTTCCTTAACGAATTATATCACTATTTTATAATGTATGGAGACATTATTTATTCTCATGTTTGTCCATCCAAAGGTTACTTGGAAGAGATCTTTTTAGTAATAAATAATAATAAATATTGCTGGACATTTCACACAGCGCTATCTAGCCCCAAACTAAGCAGAGCTTGTACTATGGGAACCAGGTAACTGATAGAATACTTATATACATTTTTTTTTGTAAATACATACTTATAATATATAGAGAAACAACCAGACCCGGAAGAAATATCTGTAGATCATGCAAACATTTCATCCGCGGCGGGAATCGAACCCGCTACCTCCTGCGTCTCAGCCGGCTATTCGCCCACTGCACCACGGACGTAGTCAATATATATATATATAATGTATATATAGTAATGTATTGTAATGTGTAGGTATAGTAATGAAGTCACATTGTACCTCTTTTATGAATTGTTTTCTTTTTAAATGGTGTGCGAATAGATAAACTATTTTTTTAATATGGTGTTACTCATACCTAATTGCATTTTTTTATTATTATTCTATGTGGTAATCAATAAAGCGTCTTTTTCTACAATAAGTATGTACTACTCAAAAGCTAAAACTTAACTACAACGTGATACCTGTTCTGTAAAATAAACGCGCCCTAACATTTTCTACAACCTAAGCATGTCAGGATTGATGACCTTACTAAAAGTTACCTTTCCGTCGATCCAACAAGGCGTAAAAGTGTCTAAGATAATTAGACGATTCATCATTGTCGCTGAGATTCTGACCGAAGAGAATTCAGTCTTATTTCGATGACGATTGGTTTTTGTTACATTCATTTTAAGATTGAATGACCATTATTTTTGGTTAACACTTAGGAAATAAAATAATTTTCGTCATTTTATAATAAAAATATTATGTCTTAAGAATTACAGGCTCAATGCATATAGTCAAAATACAGTGGTAAATGTAAAAAAATCAGGTTGCCCATAGGTTTGAGCCGTATGCCCATCTAATAAAACAAAATTTAAAAGCGTAGCTGTCCTACGCCGCTACCACTCGTAGACAAAATGCTACGAAATTATTGTCTCTAAATATATCCGAAGGACAGAGGTCTCCAACATTTTCGAATAAATCACACTCAACAAATAAGAACCCAACTTCAAACACGAAAATCAAATCAACCGTAACCACAAATAAATAAAAAACACAAAACCCGTTTACATACGTATTCCGCATTCAAGTCGCAATAAAATCGTACCATTAACGAACCAAACCTTACCCTTTTCACAAAAAAACAACAATTATATTAGCATAATAGAAAAAAGGTTCTCACGTATTGCGTATTCCATCGACGTTCTGATAACCGGTCAAAAAACGACACACGATTGAGTCTAATAAATCACAGTAACAGAACTTTTGCACAGTATTTGTTTGCACTCGCGTACGATCCCGAGCGATCGTACAATAGTCGGATGTCGGGCACGTCCGTTCGGTTCAGCGGCCGGTCGTCGAATGGCTTGCAGGTGTCACGAGGCAGAAATGTAGAACATTTGGCTATTTAGATCGAAGCCATGTAATCTGAATTTGTAAGGCCTTGTGTTTGGGTAATGACAGAGGCGTTAGTGCGTTAAAGACGACGTGTTCGTGCTATATTGTATGGGTCTACTTGAAATGTGTTATCTGTGGCTTTAGCTAGACTAGATAATTATTCAAATGTTGATAGATTATAACAGTATTTGTTATTTTACTCGTTGTAATCGTACTTTTAAATACATAAGCATGATATAAAATAAGAATATAAATTTATATTTTTAATGATTAAGTTCGTACTTAATTTACTTTTCAAACAGTCATCAAGACATCATAAATATTGGTGTGTCCGCTTAAAAAATATATTTTATATTATATTAGGTCTTTACCTATGAAATTGCCGTTTTGTATGGAATAAGTGAAAGAACTTAATTTTTTTAACTTTTTTATTTCTGTTATTCAAAGTAATCACCCATGCAATCGACGCATCTTTGCCAACGCATTGGCAGTTTATTGATGCCCTTCTTGTAAAAATCAGCTGGACGGGAAGCAACAAACTCTTCAAAGGCATTTTGTACTGCCTCTCGGGAATTGAATTTTTTACCCACTAAAAAGTTGTCTAAATTTTGGAAAAAGTAATAGTCGGTAGGTGCAAGGTCTGGAGAGTATGGCGAATGAGGGAGAGCTTCCAACCCCAGCTCTTGCAGCTTGGAGTCTGTCTGTTGTGCAGTATGGGGTAGCGCGTTGTTGTAAAGGAGCAGTGGGGACGACCAATTGACCAAAGCTGGTTGCCGATGTGCAAGCTCAAATTCACATTCAAATTCGTTTGGAACATAAATATAGTACAATATACAAATGAAAACGTTGACAACTGCAAAAGTTAAGAAAAACTGAGTAGCAGTGTCAGCGCCCTCTTCCAAAACCGAACAGAACAATGTTCCAGCAGTAAGTATATAAAATAAAATAAGTAGTTTTTTTTTTCCTCTAATAATGATTATAATTTTAAGTTAATGCTACGTATGTGTGAGTGTGTGTGTGATGTATTTATGTGGAGTGTGTGTGTGTGTGTGGAAGTGAGTGTGTGTGTGTATGTGTGTGTAGAAGCGAGTGTGTGCGGGAGTTTGTTTGTGTTAGTGCGTGCGTGTTCTCGTGTGTATAATTTTGCTAGGTAGGGGGAATCATAATATTCTCGGTATCATCGTACGTTAGTGATTGAAGCCAGGTTTTGCATTTAATTTTACATCTGTGGAATGTCAGAGGATAAATGTCAATAGCTTTGTTTACTCTGTTGTATAAAGAACAGCTTATATAAAAGTAGAGTCTTCCAGCTAGGGCAGTTTTGTGGGGCTGTATGCTGCAAACCTTATCAGAACAACGCTTAACGGAGCTCAAAACTGGATCGAATGAGAGTTCGGTGTATGTCCGCAAAACTGTCGCTAGGACAAATAGTTGTCGCACTGTAAGAACTTCACAGATTGAATATAAGGAAGTAGTGGGAAAGCGTCTAGAGTTAGAGGTCATGACCTTCAGTACAGCTCTTTGGGCTCTCTCCACTCTCAATATAAGAGTCTTAGCAGAACCACCCCATGCAGTTATACAGTAGGATAAGACCGATTGAGCTAGAGCATAGTAAACCATTTTAAGGCAAGGGAAGTCAGCGCTGTTACGAAGTTGCTTAAAAATGTACATTGATTTTCTGATTCTGGACACTGCACACTCAATATGCGGCACCCAAGACATGGTTCCATCCAACCAGACACCTAAATATTTAATACTAATAGGTTGAGTTCTGATGCTGGGGGAGAAAGTTATGAATTTGGTTTTAGGAACATTTGGGGTAAGAAGATTTTGGGAGAGCCATGTCAGAGCTGATTTAAGAGCAGATTCCGCAAGTGAGTTAGCCGCTGCCCAGTCGTGACCTCCGATTAGAAGAGCTGTATCATCAGCATACGTATATATACTGCAGTTTGGGAGAGACAAATTGCACAAGTCGTTAATGTATATGAGAAAGAGAGTGGGTTCAAGAACACTCCCCTGCGGGACACCGAAACTTAAACCCTCTTCCTTGCTGGACAAATCATTAATTACGACTACCTGTCTGCGGTCGGAGAGGTAGCTCTCAGAAAGTCTGTTAGTGATGCCTCTAATACCAATCTCTTCGAGTTTGTCTAATAGGATGGGGACAGACACAGTGTCAAAAGCCTTTGATAAATCAATGAATATACCAATTGTTTTAAGCTTTTTGTCAAGATTTTTGGCAATTGCAGTAGTGAGTTCAGTAACCGCGTCTTCAGTTGACCTGTTTCTCCTAAAGCAATATTGGTTTTCTGCCAATATATATTTATCATTGAGGTATTTTATGAGACGGTTGTTCAAAATTTTTTCAAACACGTTTGACAACACGCTGAGAACTGAAATTGGCCGATAAAAAAGCTTCTCCATCATAGTCTCCAGTTCTTCACAGTACACATCTGCAGTAATGCTCATGCCGTTTTGTAAAAAGCTGTGGTGAATCACACTCGCACTAGACCACCAAACAGTGACCATCACCTTTTTAGGAGTCATTTTTGGTTTAGGGCATTGCGTTGGTGCTGTATCAGGATCTAACCAACTTGCTGAGCGCTTTTGATTGTCGAACAGAATCGATTTTTCATCGCACGTAACAATTCGGTTCAAACTTCCTTCATTTCTTTGCCTATTGAGCAGCGCGAGGCAGGTCTCGACGCGTACGTTGCGCTGGTGATCGTTAAGTTCGTCGGGCACCCATCTATCTAGTTTTTTTACCTTGCCTATATGTCGCAAATGGATCAAAATTGTTTTGATACTAACACCAAAAGCTGCTGCTAACTCAGCTGTAGATTGAGTTTCGTCAGCTTCTACAATCGCCTTTAATTCATCATTGTTGACCAAAGTCTCCGTACGATCACGAGCTTCATTTTTCAAGTCAAAATTTCCAGAACAAAACCGGGAAAACCAATAACGGGTGGTTCGTTCGTTTGTACAGTTCTCTCCGTAAACGTTTTTGATGTTACGTGCCGTTTGTGTCGCGTTGGTGCCACGACAGAACTCATATTCCATAATTACACGAATTTTTAAAATATCCATTATGACGAAAAACGTTCAAATGTAATGAAAATAATAACCCTAATCAATAAATAAAAGACTGAGTTTGTAAAAAGAATGTCATGTTTTTAAAACAAAATTAATTTGAATTTAGAATACAAAGCCATTCCAAACTTTTTTTCTATTTGAAATGACCACTACTGAAGAACGGCAATTTCATATGTAAAGACCTATTACCAGCTGATCTGCCGAACTTCGTACCGCCTTGACATGCGAATGGCGGTAGAATTGTCAATCGGTCATCAGTAGCTACATCTGTGTATGAGAAAATGAATTTTTCATCATAATATTTTATTGCGTGAATATTTCAAATATTTTAATTCTGCTATTCGGGATGTAGACAAATCCAACAAATCAAAGATCATCAAAAATGGTCCCCCCGTTCTCGAGTTATAAGTGTTCGAACAAACCCAACTTTGTTTTATATATTAAGATTCACCATTAAAGTACCACTAGGTATAATGTTGGAGTCTAAGTCCAAAGTGAACCGGTTGTTTTTGGGTAAACGTGCTCCACCTTCAAACATATCATCACATACATACCATCATATAAGGTCAAACATACATCAGATTATGGTCAAATAATGCGTGATTATTCTGAATTAAAAAACAGGTTTTATTACATCTTTTATATTTGATATTGATAAATATTTCTTCAAAGGCTTATGATCAGCTTTATTTGAAACACAAGTAGACAATAAAGGTTTTGAAAACTATTCAAGGAGCCTTTTGATTTTAATATTCACTTTGTTTATTAATTATTAGCGTTAGTACTAAAATAGGATTAGGGTGACCATGTTAATAATGCTTTTAAGTACAATTTTAGGAGTAAGGGAAAAAAGATTTATGATAACCAATACAGTGCCACTGCTGGGCTGAGGGACTTCGCCATTCCTTCCACTCTTTGCGTTATTTAGCAACCTCCTGCCAGTTAGAGTGGAGCATATCGCACTCATGACATGACCCGCCTATTTCCACTTGAGTCTTGTAATAATAAATAAGTATTAATAGAAAAGTTTGTATTCATCATCATCATATCAGCCATAGAAGGTCCACTTTTGAACATAGGCCTCCTCCATAGATTTTCAGAGCAACCGATCTTATGCGGCCTGCAGCCGACGGCTCCCAACAACCTTTATCAGCTTTTTCCATCTAGTGGACGGCCCTAGCAGCCAGTAGTTCTTTGAGCTATGTGCCTTGCCTACTGCCACTTCAGCTTGCTAATCCTTTGTACTACGTCGGAGACTTTGGTTCGTCTACGAAACTCTTCATTTCTGATTCGATCTTGTAGAGAAACACCAAGCAAAGCCCTCTCCATAGCACGCTGCGTAAACTTGAGCCTTCTTATGAGGGTTGTAGTTTGACGACCTCTATGGCGCAGTGGGCGCATAACCGGCTGAGAAGGAAAAAAAGAAAATACATCTATTTGACACTCACACAGGACAGACCATTCAAAACAGAACAAATACAGAACAAACATACCTACTTACATAAAGATTTTATTGAAGAAGAAAAACTATATAAAGAAACAGGAAAAACACAAGATAAGAATTAAGTACATATATATAGGTAGGTAAGACCATATAATATGGTCTTCCGTGCTGTGTGGGCTTAGAGTATTGCTGCTAACCATCCGAGGATAGTAAGCGGCGCTGGTTTTCAGATGGGACCCATGGGTAGCCTCACGAACGCAGAAAAATAAATAGGTAAGTAAGCAATCTTTGAGAGTTTGAGATAAAAACAAAAAGTGTTATGTGGGTTATGACGTTACAAAAAGTTATGAGACGCAGAAGTGGGTTCGATTACCGCCGCAGAACAAATGTTTGCATAATCTACAGACAATTGATCTGGGTCTGGGTGTTATTCTATACATTAATAGTATTTTTTACAAAAAAAAAAGTATATAAGTATGCTATCAGTTATCTGGTTTCCATAGTACAAGCTCTGTTTAGTTTGGGGCTAGATAGCCCTGCGTCAAATGTTCGGCAATATTTATATAAATAATAGCATAGAATCAAAACTTGAGAAATAACTATTTAAAATAAACAATTTTTATGGTCGCACTTACAATTGCTTGATTAATCTTTCCCAACAACTAGATATTAATTAATCTTAGAAATAGGTATAATCTATCAGTTAATTAGACAGTTTAAAATTTAATCAAATTTTCCTCTGACCTTTTCACTATTCAATGTCAAAGATATTAAATCAAATTGTGGTCCCGCCAAAGTCAAAGATAAAAATTATTAGTAAAAAATACAAATTAAAAAAATCTTTCTGGTTTTATTTTGTCCGGTCTATCCAAAGGTCCAAGCAAGAGATCGCTTTTAGCAATAAGTCCTTTATTTTTGTGTATTTCTTTGTATGTGTAATTTTGTTTGTTGTGCAATAAAGAGTACATCTATCAACCTAAAATGAAAACATTTATTTCACTGACAAACTGTTTTTTAGTGTGTTGATATTTGTTCCGTGTCTGGGTGTTTTTCTATATATTATAAGTATGTATTTACAAAAAACAAGTATATAAGTATTCTATCAGGTATCTGGTTCCCATAGTACGAGCTCTGCTTAGTTTGGGGCTAGATAGCGCTGTGTGAAATGTCAAGAAATATTTATTATTTATTTATTTATTAAACTATACAGAATCACGTTAGAAAATGACATAATACAATGATAATGAATGCGGGGCGAAACGGAGTGCGGAGTAATAAATGATTGAAATAAATTATATGGGGGTAGTATCAAATACTACAGAATCAATTTCAAAATTATTTACTGATAGAACATAAGTGCTAGGCTATATTGTATTTAGATTAAAACCCATGCGTAGCTCGTATCGTATGATAGAGTCATGTCATCACAAAAATATTATTAATGCGAAAGTTTGGATGTTTGTTTATTTATTTGTTTGTTTGAAATCTGGTATGTACGTAGATTATAACCTGGATTTAAACATATGCTCTTTAAATTGACCAACCACGCGTGCAAAGCCATATCTAATCATATAAGTTGTTCGTCAAAACTGCAACTTAAAATATAAAATTTACAATTAGGTTCATACTGTGTACAAAGTGAGGAAAATTTTACGTAGATATTACTCGCTAGTTAGTACTCGGACTAAAAGGTGGTTCTTTGAAATATCTACTGTCTTTTAGTCTGTAATTAAAAGAAATAATTAATTTTATGCCAAGACTTGAGACATAAAGCGATTGGCTTTTTGATTATTAATTTTCAATTACATTAAATACACTTTACAATCAATATCGACTAGAGAACACGAATCCTTTGTGCTATGACTTTGCTTCGTCTACGAGTTTCCTCATTTTTGATTCATACCATAAGCTACCATAAGTTACCATAAGCTTTGGCACTCCATGCAAAAACCGCGACATGCAACATAGACATTTTCGAAGCGTGAGAGCGAAAACCAAGTAAAATTCTAATAATTTATTTTAAACAACATTTAATAATTAATAAAATCGAATAGAAACTCTTTATTGCACTCCACTTAAAAGCAAACATATCAAACATAAAATAAATACATAATTAAATCGCGAAGTACAATCGGTCTCTTTATACCACCTGGAGATGGACAAGCCCACCTGATGTTAAGTGCTAACCATCGCCTATACTCGTAACAAAGTAACGCCTAGTAGATCATGCATCTTAGAAACGTGCCCTATGAATCACTTTGTCTATCAACTTGAGGCATACAGGTGTAAAGCGAGCCTTTAAATTACAAGCAACCGAAACACAGCAATGTTGCTCGGTGGCAAAACTGGGCACTTCCCCATACGAGCCCTTTTACAAGAAACTTAACTATTGTTACGGCGAGGCTGTTAAACAATGAGTAATAATCGAACCTTCTCGAACGCTTTTGTCTTGCTGTGTTATTGCTGCTATTGTTTGTGGTTTCGCAGAATGGGGAGTAGCCATTGTGTCGAGGGACCGACCCTTTCCTGGAAGGATCGACATCGTTCTCGAACAATCGAAATGTGTGCGATATAAATAGGCCGGAGAGATGGCCGGACAGTCAGTCTCGAGTCAGTTAGTGAGTGAGTCTCAGCGAGGCCCTGGAGGACTGACGTAGAGAAGGGTCTCGCGTGAACAGTAGTTGCTCCCGAGTCAGTCTGGATTAAGCTATACGTGCGATCATTTCGGTGACTATAAGTGGTGCACCAGTGGTGTGATTTAGTGTGTTGTGATACGTGTGACCAAGTTCGTGTATTCATCGTTTAGTGCTGAATAAAAGTGTTATTTTGGTCAGACTGATTCCCATTATTTTATCCCGAACCCTCAGCTCGTAACACTATTCTTAAAATCACTTCTCATCGCTATGAGCGATTTTTTCTAAGAAACCTTGTGATGGACTAATGTGAAAAATTTAAACAACAATTTTGCATCATATAAATATCAATACCAATGCAAAGTCTCACAAAAAATAGTTATTTTATTCTTATATAATTATTTCGACTTGTCAACAGTAGTCACTTGATCTATTATTAAGTTTAATATACGTAGGTAGCATAGGTATGTGTCAAATCAGCTTTTTTGCAAATCAGCGTTGTATGTAAGTATGTGTGTAAGTATGTATGTATGTATGTATGTTTGTTTGTTTGTCCAAGGATAACTTTCAAGGCGTTTATCCAATCATCGGGAAATTTGGTCTATAGATAGGTAGTGATAACACAATTTTGGTCTGACTAAATGAGCTAAAAATGTGGGGGGGTTGTTGAGATATTGGGGTTCAAGAGGGGTAAAAAAAACAAAATTTAACTATCCGGTCAAATAGCACGTCTAATAAAAGTAACAGTATTTGTGAGTAAATTTCGACCCCGTTTTTATTTTTAGTCCAAACCTTTAAGTTTTTAAGTTATTAGCCATAATATAAACGGAACTTTGACAAAATTCACAGGGTACATTGACCCCAAATTGTTGAAATTTGATATGCTATAACTGCAATTTCTACCCCAAAAAGTGTAACTAATTTACATGAATGTTACTTGTAATTTGAATTAAACTGTAGGCCAAGTTTTTGGTTATACATTTCGTGGCACTATTTTGATAGTCAAAGATATTTTTATATAACACTTTTTGTTTTTACGGGAGACTTGCGAGACCTCAGTTCGAGGCGAACCACTAATTTTAAAATAACTTAAAACTAAGCTATATTAGTTCAATGACAACATAGTCATTTGACGTAAGTCAATTTGTGACTTTTAAAGCAGTTAAGAGTCATTACCGTCAGGCTTCTGACCCATCAATATGATTGACAGATTTACGTAATGAGGAACATTAATACTTTGAATATGTTAGTTAGTTTAAAGAGGTTCTGTTGATTGACAGTAATTGTCAAACTAATACAGAAATTTAATAAAACGAAGGGTGTACTTCGTTATAGTGAGGCATTCCACGAAGAACAACGATTTATATTTTGGCTTGGTACTCATCGTGACTTACATTTTGAGAAACAAACAGAATAATAGGCTTACACAAGATCCCTAAACGTATTTAGCGACTAAACAAGTTTAAATTTTACATATTTTTATGATGTACCAACTCCTTAAATCTTATTTAGCCACTAAATACGTTTAGGCATCATTGCGCAAGTCACCCTTAATAAGGTGTCAATATAAAGATATGATGAACATGAACCTTTATTTTTATGTATTTTTTTATCATTAATATTTATTTGGTGTTTATTAAAAAGTGTATTAGATATTTCTATCTATCTGTTTGATTGACGTGTAGATTTTTGATAGGTTTTTATAATAGTTCTGTCAAAAATTTAATCATCATCATCAATAACATCAAATCAACAATAGAACATCTACTGCTGAACATAGGTCTCCCCATAGATTTCCAGAGCGACCAATTTTGTGCGGCCTGCACCCAACGGCTCCCAGCAGCCTTTACTAGGCGTCTTTCCATCTAGTGACGGACCGTCCTACGTTGACGTTTTTCAGTACGTGGTCTCCATTCTAGAAAATTTCTGCCCCAACAACCGTTAGTTTTTGGAGCTATCTGTCCCGCCCACTGCCACATCAGTTTGCTAATTCTCTGGGCTATGTCAGTGTCTTTGGTTTGACTACGTATCTCCTCATTTCTGATTCAATCTTGAAGAGAAACACCAAAAATAGCCCTTTCCATAGGACGCTGAGTGCTGAGCCTTCTAATGAGGCATACAAATCTAATACAGAGTTCAAAACAAAATCAAGCATAAAGTTTTGATTTTCGTTTGAGTTGACAAAATCAAGCATAAAGTTTTGATTTTCGTTTGAGTTGACAAAATCAAGCTTAAAGTTTTGATTTTCTTTTGAGTTGAGAAAGTCAAGCATAAAGTTCTGATTTTCGTTTGAGTTAACAAAATCAAGCTTAAAGTTTTGATTTTCGTTTGAGTTGACATAATAAAGCATAAAGTTTTGATTTTCGTTTGAGTTGACAAAATCAAGCATAAAGTTTTGATTTTCTTTTGAGTTGAGAAAATCAAGCATAAAGTTTTGATTTTCTTTTGAGTTGACAAAATCAAGCATAAAGTTTTGATTTTCGTTTGAGTTGACAAAATCAAGCATAAAGTTTTGATTTTCGTTTGAGTTGACAAAATCAAGCTTAAAGTTTTGATTTTCTTTTGAGTTGAGAAAATCAAGCATAAAGTTTTGATTTTCGTTTGAGTTGACAAAATCAAGCTTAAAGTTTTGATTTTCGTTTGAGTTGACAAAATCAAGCATAAAGTTTTGATTTTCGTTTGAGTTGACAAAATCAAGCATAAAGTTTTGATTTTCTTTTGAGTTGAGAAAATCAAGCATAAAGTTTTGATTTTCTTTTGAGTTGACAAAATCAATCATAAAGTTTTGATTTTCGTTTGAGTTGACAAAATCAAGCATAAAGTTTTGATTTTCATTTGAGTTGACAAAATCAACCATAAAGTTTTGATTTTCGTTTGAGTTGACAAAATCAAGCATAAAGTTTTGATTTTCGTTTGAGTTGACAAAATCAAGCATAAAGTTTTTATTTTCGTTTGAGTTGACAAAATCAAGCATAAAGTTTTGATTTTCGTTTGAGTTGACAAAATCAAGCATAAAGTTTTGATTTTCGTTTGAGTTGACAAAATCAAGCATAAAGTTTTGATTTTCGTTTGAGTTGACAAAATCAAGCATAAAGTTTTGATTTTCATTTGAGTTGACAAAATCAACCATAAAGTTTTGATTTTCGTTTGAGTTGACAAAATCAAGCATAAAGTTTTGATTTTCGTTTGAGTTGACAAAATCAAGCATAAAGTTTTGATTTTCTTTTGAGTTGAGAAAATCAAGCATAAAGTTTTGATTTTCTTTTGAGTTGACAAAATCAAGCATAAAGTTTTGATTTTCGTTTGAGTTGACAAAATCGAGCATAAAGTTTTGATTTTCTTTTGAGTTGAGAAAATCAACCATAAAGTTTTGATTTTCGTTTGAGTTGACAAAATCGAGCATAAAGTTTTGATTTTCTTTTGAGTTGAGAAAATCAACCATAAAGTTTTGATTTTCTTTTGAGTTGAGGAAATCAAGCATAAAGTTTTGATTTTCGTTTGTGTTGACAAAATCAAGCATAAAGTTTTGATTTTCGTTTGAGTTGACAAAATCAAGCATAAAGTTTTGATTTTCGTTTGAGTTGACAAAATCAAGCATAAAGTTTTGATTTTCGTTTGAGTTGACAAAATCAAGCATAAAGTTTTGATTTTCATTTGAGTTGACAAAATCAACCATAAAGTTTTGATTTTCGTTTGAGTTGACAAAATCAAGCATAAAGTTTTGATTTTCATTTGAGTTGACAAAATCAAGCATAAAGTTTTGATTTTCGTTTGAGTTGACAAAATCAAGCATAAAGTTTTGATTTTCTTTTGAGTTGAGAAAATCAAGCATAAAGTTTTGATTTTCTTTTGAGTTGACAAAATCAATCATAAAGTTTTGATTTTCGTTTGAGTTGACAAAATCAAGCATAAAGTTTTGATTTTCGTTTGAGTTGACAAAATCAAGCATAAAGTTTTGATTTTCGTTTGAGTTGACAAAATCAAGCATAAAGTTTTGATTTTCGTTTGAGTTGACAAAATCAAGCATAAAGTTTTGATTTTCGTTTGAGTTGACAAAATCAAGCATAAAGTTTTGATTTTCGTTTGAGTTGACCAAATCAAGCATAAAGTTTTGATTTTCATTTGAGTTGACAAAATCAACCATAAAGTTTTGATTTTCGTTTGAGTTGACAAAATCAAGCATAAAGTTTTGATTTTCATTTGACTTGACAAAATCAAGCATAAAGTTTTGATTTTCGTTTGAGTTGACAAAATCAAGCATAAAGTTTTGATTTTCATTTGACTTGACAAAATCAAGCATAAAGTTTTGATTTTCGTTTGAGTTGACAAAATCAAGCATAAAGTTTTGATTTTCGTTTGAGTTGACAAAATCAAGCATAAAGTTTTGATTTTCGTTTGAGTTGACAAAATCGAGCATAAAGTTTTGATTTTCTTTTGAGTTGAGAAAATCAAGCATAAAGTTTTGATTTTCTTTTGAGTTGAGGAAATCAAGCATAAAGTTTTGATTTTCGTTTGTGTTGACAAAATCAAGCATAAAGTTTTGATTTTCGTTTGAGTTGACAAAATCAAGCATAAAGTTTTGAGTTTCGTTTGAGTTGACAAAATCAAGCATAAAGTTTTGATTTTCGTTTGAGTTGACAAAATCAAGCATAAAGTTTTGATTTTCGTTTGAGTTGACAAAATCAAGCTTAAAGTTTTGATTTTCTTTTGAGTTGAGAAAGTCAAGCATAAAGTTCTGATTTTCGTTTGAGTTAACAAAATCAAGCTTAAAGTTTTGATTTTCGTTTGAGTTGACATAATAAAGCATAAAGTTTTGATTTTCGTTTGAGTTGACAAAATCAAGCATAAAGTTTTGATTTTCTTTTGAGTTGAGAAAATCAAGCATAAAGTTTTGATTTTCTTTTGAGTTGACAAAATCAAGCATAAAGTTTTGATTTTCGTTTGAGTTGACAAAATCAAGCATAAAGTTTTGATTTTCGTTTGAGTTGACAAAATCAAGCTTAAAGTTTTGATTTTCTTTTGAGTTGAGAAAATCAAGCATAAAGTTTTGATTTTCGTTTGAGTTGACAAAATCAAGCTTAAAGTTTTGATTTTCGTTTGAGTTGACAAAATCAAGCATAAAGTTTTGATTTTCGTTTGAGTTGACAAAATCAAGCATAAAGTTTTGATTTTCTTTTGAGTTGAGAAAATCAAGCATAAAGTTTTGATTTTCTTTTGAGTTGACAAAATCAATCATAAAGTTTTGATTTTCGTTTGAGTTGACAAAATCAAGCATAAAGTTTTGATTTTCGTTTGAGTTGACAAAATCAAGCATAAAGTTTTGATTTTCGTTTGAGTTGACAAAATCAAGCATAAAGTTTTGATTTTCGTTTGAGTTGACAAAATCAAGCATAAAGTTTTGATTTTCGTTTGAGTTGACAAAATCAAGCATAAAGTTTTGATTTTCGTTTGAGTTGACCAAATCAAGCATAAAGTTTTGATTTTCATTTGAGTTGACAAAATCAACCATAAAGTTTTGATTTTCGTTTGAGTTGACAAAATCGAGCATAAAGTTTTGATTTTCTTTTGAGTTGAGAAAATCAAGCATAAAGTTTTGATTTTCTTTTGAGTTGAGGAAATCAAGCATAAAGTTTTGATTTTCGTTTGTGTTGACAAAATCAAGCATAAAGTTTTGATTTTCGTTTGAGTTGACAAAATCAAGCATAAAGTTTTTATTTTCGTTTGAGTTGACAAAATCAAGCATAAAGTTTTGATTTTCGTTTGAGTTGACAAAATCAAGCATAAAGTTTTGATTTTCGTTTGAGTTGACAAAATCAAGCATAAAGTTTTGATTTTCGTTTGAGTTGACAAAATCAAGCATAAAGTTTTGATTTTCATTTGAGTTGACAAAATCAACCATAAAGTTTTGATTTTCGTTTGAGTTGACAAAATCAAGCATAAAGTTTTGATTTTCGTTTGAGTTGACAAAATCAAGCATAAAGTTTTGATTTTCTTTTGAGTTGAGAAAATCAAGCATAAAGTTTTGATTTTCTTTTGAGTTGACAAAATCAAGCATAAAGTTTTGATTTTCGTTTGAGTTGACAAAATCGAGCATAAAGTTTTGATTTTCTTTTGAGTTGAGAAAATCAACCATAAAGTTTTGATTTTCGTTTGAGTTGACAAAATCGAGCATAAAGTTTTGATTTTCTTTTGAGTTGAGAAAATCAACCATAAAGTTTTGATTTTCTTTTGAGTTGAGGAAATCAAGCATAAAGTTTTGATTTTCGTTTGTGTTGACAAAATCAAGCATAAAGTTTTGATTTTCGTTTGAGTTGACAAAATCAAGCATAAAGTTTTGATTTTCGTTTGAGTTGACAAAATCAAGCATAAAGTTTTGATTTTCGTTTGAGTTGACAAAATCAAGCATAAAGTTTTGATTTTCATTTGAGTTGACAAAATCAACCATAAAGTTTTGATTTTCGTTTGAGTTGACAAAATCAAGCATAAAGTTTTGATTTTCATTTGAGTTGACAAAATCAAGCATAAAGTTTTGATTTTCGTTTGAGTTGACAAAATCAAGCATAAAGTTTTGATTTTCTTTTGAGTTGAGAAAATCAAGCATAAAGTTTTGATTTTCTTTTGAGTTGACAAAATCAATCATAAAGTTTTGATTTTCGTTTGAGTTGACAAAATCAAGCATAAAGTTTTGATTTTCGTTTGAGTTGACAAAATCAAGCATAAAGTTTTGATTTTCGTTTGAGTTGACAAAATCAAGCATAAAGTTTTGATTTTCGTTTGAGTTGACAAAATCAAGCATAAAGTTTTGATTTTCGTTTGAGTTGACAAAATCAAGCATAAAGTTTTGATTTTCGTTTGAGTTGACCAAATCAAGCATAAAGTTTTGATTTTCATTTGAGTTGACAAAATCAACCATAAAGTTTTGATTTTCGTTTGAGTTGACAAAATCAAGCATAAAGTTTTGATTTTCATTTGACTTGACAAAATCAAGCATAAAGTTTTGATTTTCGTTTGAGTTGACAAAATCAAGCATAAAGTTTTGATTTTCATTTGACTTGACAAAATCAAGCATAAAGTTTTGATTTTCGTTTGAGTTGACAAAATCAAGCATAAAGTTTTGATTTTCGTTTGAGTTGACAAAATCAAGCATAAAGTTTTGATTTTCGTTTGAGTTGACAAAATCGAGCATAAAGTTTTGATTTTCTTTTGAGTTGAGAAAATCAAGCATAAAGTTTTGATTTTCTTTTGAGTTGAGGAAATCAAGCATAAAGTTTTGATTTTCGTTTGTGTTGACAAAATCAAGCATAAAGTTTTGATTTTCGTTTGAGTTGACAAAATCAAGCATAAAGTTTTGAGTTTCGTTTGAGTTGACAAAATCAAGCATAAAGTTTTGATTTTCGTTTGAGTTGACAAAATCAAGCATAAAGTTTTGATTTTCGTTTGAGTTGACAAAATCAAGCATAAAGTTTTGATTTTCGTTTGAGTTGACAAAATCAAGCATAAAGTTTTGATTTTCATTTGAGTTGACAAAATCAACCATAAAGTTTTGATTTTCGTTTGAGTTGACAAAATCAAGCATAAAGTTTTGATTTTCATTTGAGTTGACAAAATCAAGCATAAAGTTTTGATTTTCGTTTGAGTTGACAAAATCAAGCATAAAGTTTTGATTTTCTTTTGAGTTGAGAAAATCAAGCATAAAGTTTTGATTTTCTTTTGAGTTGAGGAAATCAAGCATAAAGTTTTGATTTTCGTTTGTGTTGACAAAATCAAGCATAAAGTTTTGATTTTCGTTTGAGTTGACAAAATCAAGCATAAAGTTTTGATTTTCATTTGAGTTGATAAAATCAACCATAAAGTTTTGATTTTCTTATAGGTAACTATTGGTTCTGTGGAGTAAAATATTGTGTCATCATTGTATTTCTACAAAATCTATAAAAATAATAAGGTTGCAGCTTCGTGCGCGTGATTTGTCTGTAGAAAGAAGCTTCTGTATTTATCCAAATCAGATCATCTAACATAAATATATCGTGTCACGGTTTTTGTGGTCGCACTCCTCTGAAACGGGTAGACCGATTTGAATGATTTTTTTTAAATTATTTAGTACGTATGAGTAGGTCGTAAAGTATTTTAATCCACCTACCTCTTCCCCCCATTTTTGGGGTGAATAAATGACGAAGTTATTTACATGAAGTGTCGCGTCACTTTAACAAGAGTGTTTTATATAGTTTTTATCTCGAAGTTCCCACGGGAAGCCACGGGCGGGTGGGCTAGTTATATGATAAAATTTTCAAAAAATTAATAAAACGTAACATTTTGTTTTATTTTTTTTTATTTGAGGCTGATGTCGCTTAGCGACCACATCACCCTTAAAGATAGCGAAACAAAAAAGAAAACATAAAAAAATTACAAACAAAATCAAACTTATTGTAAACCTAACTCTTACAACTTACTCAAAAACTGAACCCGTATTTATAAATTTACACTATTGCTAACTCCAGTGTTGTTAGTTTTCCATACAAATAAAATAAATCAACCTATAGAAATAGGCCATAAAAGAAAAAATATTATAATCTAAAAATACTTTTTAAGTAAATATCTTTACAAAACTTTGGTCATCCCTATTATTCAAAATTTTCCTTTTAATTTCGTAACAAAAGAAAAGGGACAACTACAGTTTTTACCTAGTTCCTCCGCAAACTATAATGCTTTTTATTTCTCATATTTCTGACAAAACTTTTTCCTAGATGAAAAAGTATGATTAGGTCCGAAGTTTTGCGACCACCTCAGAGCAACGATATATGAGCTAGGAGTTACGCTTTTACAGGTATGAACTGAAAGCACAATATAAAAACGTGAGCGAACTCACTTCCGGCGTTTGTTTTGCTGGAACATTATAATCTTGGGGTCTTCAAATCCAAAGTGAACAGATCTTTCCAGGCAAGCTTGGTCTATCTTCATCACACCGTCACTTACCACTAGGTGAGGTAAGAGGGCAAGCACTTGACATTAAACAATAATTGATCGAGCGAAGCGAGATCTCTAAATCAAGTTGGGCAAATCGGCATTATATGTGTGTAAGTATGTATGTTTGTTTACCCGAGGATAACTTTCGAAGCGTTGATCCGATCCTCGTGAAATTTGACACATAGGGATGGCACAATTTTGGTGTAACTAAATGAGCTAAAATGTTGGGGGGTTGTTGAGATATTGGGGTTCAAGAGGGGTAAAAAAATGAAAATGAGACTATTAGTTCAAATAAGACGTCAAATTAAAGGTCTTTATTAGTACATTTCTACATTATTTTTTAGTAAAGTTTTTGTAAATTTTGAGTTATTAGCCATAATAAAAACTGAACTTAGACAAAATTCACAGGGTACACCAGTGACCCCACAGTGGTGTAATTTGGTATGCGTCTAGCTTAGGTGACACAAATATAGGCAAAAGTCTGAAATACAGAATAACTGCAATTTGTACTTAATAAAAAAACAAATAACATGAACTCCCATTACCTGTTATTTGAAGGAAACTGTAGGTCAAGTTCTTTGGTTATTTATTTCGTGGCACTATTTTTTCAAAGATTACAAATAGTATTTTTTTTGTTTTCATCGGCGAATCGCTAGTTTAAACAAACTCACTTTTACATGGAACTTGGGCACGTTTCTAAGGTGTGTGACCTATGAGACCATACTTTGTTATAGGCGATGGTTACCACTTAACATTAGGTGGGCCATATGCGTGCTCCATGAACAGGTAACAACATAAAAAAAATATCAGTATTATTATTATTATCAACGTATCAGTATTATTTTATTAATTTGAGGCTAGTAAATACAAGACTATACGACCATCATAAACACATTTCTGATAAGTGTACCAGTTAAAGATGTATTTGCCAATGACGGTAAAAAGAACATAGAAAATTTTGCTGTTTTGTAATAACAGCGACATCACAGCAACCCATTATAACCGACTTCAAAAAAAGGAGTAGGTCTCAATTCGTCGGAATGTATGTTCCCCAATTACTCGAAGACGCCTGGACCGATTCGAGAAAAAATTTTTTGTTTAAAGGCTTCCCACGTCCCATTGGTCCCAGTCAGGATCTGATGATTAGATCCCAAAAATACAGACGCAATTCGGTTGTATGTTTTTTGTTACCTCAGAACTTCGTCATGTATCAACCGATTTGTAAATTCTTTTTTATTTGAAAGGGTATATTTTTATATTGGTCTCATAGAAATTTCATCAAAATGAGTTCAGTAGTTTGGTTAAGTCGTTAATATTTTTGTTAAAAGTTACTTGTTTTACTGTGTATAGAAACACGGTGAAATTTAAATTACTGGTTTTCCACGGTAAAATCTATTCAGACCATGGTCAAAATCATCAATTAAAAATAAAAAAAATATTATAAAATATATGGTCTTCGAGTCGCGAGTGAATATTTTTTTTTATTAATTTTTTTATGATTATTATTATTATTATAGTTTATTCTAGATAAGCGTGTTCCATTGTACACTGCATCATCGCTTGCTATCAGGCGAGATCGTGATCAAAAGCTAGCCTACAATTTAGAAAAAAATGACACTATACTTTGAAAAACGACTCCCTAAAAGGCACACACAATACTCACCACAGACAAAATAATACTCACCACAGAATATATAATAGTAATCAGTATCGCTACAATCAGCAATAACACTTATTTGAAAACGCCTATTTATGTTTTCTTTAACGCATTTGATAATATAAAACCATGCTCTAAGCAAAGTTTATTCTGAACAAAATCAGTGATTTAAATTTAACCGTGTAATTATGTTGCTCTGCGGATACAACTTTTTTATTTCCACACCGGGACACCTCGGGAATATCGAGTTCCGAAATCTTATCAATGACTTTCTGTAGTTCAAGGAAGACATTATTTCTTTTGATTTCTTAATATTTATAGGTAGCGGTTTGTTCACTTATCTATTTTTTACCACTGATCCAAAAACAGGGGTGTTATAAATTTAAAAACCCGGAACCTCTAGGATTGTACGATTCTGAAAATATGCTTTAAATTAATGTCGTGAATGCGGTGACAGACTGTATGTATGTTTATCATACAAAATACTCGTAAGTAACTGTAGGTACTTCATAGAACTTTTTGACTTAGGCTTTAAGTTTTTCGAGCATAAGAATAAAAATAAATAAATCAGCAATAAACTTGAAGTTCGTTAATCATTATTATACGTAATTAGGCGTCAGCACTTGTCTTGTAAGTTGAACTTATAAGTGTTTATGGGTATAGGTTGATTTTAGTGTTCTCAGAAATTATGTAAAGGTTGATAACTTGAGCCTTGAGACTAATTGAACTTGTACGGTTTCTTTATAAATTGGTCTTAAACGGCTTAACGACTCAACACCCAACAAAGAAAATCATCAGCATAACCAATTAGTCCACTAGGACATATATCTCTCCCAATGACCACCAAAGTTTTTGTAATCACGTATGTTAAATCTATACATATAAAAGGCTTTGTCCTGAATGACTGATTGACGGATCAACGCACATCCTAAACCGCTGATCGTAGAGACCTGAATCTTGGAGGGTATGTTCTTTGTATGATGTAGGTATCCAATAAGAAAGGATTTTCCGAAATTCTACCCCTAAGGGGGTAAAAAAGGGCGCAAAGTTTGTATGGGACAACTTGATTCCTTGGTCCAGTCTACTTAAAATTTTGCATAAACCTTTTTTAAAAGAATTTATGGAAGATGTGTTTCGTATTTTATTGAAATTCATCCCCTAACGGGGTTAAAAAGGGGTAGAACGTTATTTTGGCGGATATTTGCTTCGAAGTTGATATCAATACTCCTTAGTGTTTTTGATTTAAATTACAATTTATTTTGACACATGTATGAAAACTCAATCCGATTTTATTCAAAAAAGGTTGAACTCACTTAAAAACATAACCAAATACTCTTTAAAATTGGAATGTCTCGAAAGTCACCGTACTATATGAGTACCTCATTTGAAGGTTTCTAAGTTTACAGAGGTTATGCACTTTTTGGACACGGCCTCATAGGGACGTAGAGTTCAAAATTTGAAATGGTAAGGACTACGAATAAAACATTTTGGTCAGAAGAAAATAGTTTTCTTTTAGTTTGTCTTAGAAGTTTGATTTAGTGTGTTTTGTTTTGTGCAATTTTTTTACATTGCGCTAATATGATAAATGTGAAAGTATGGATGTTTGTTTATTTGTTTGGTTGTTACTCAATTACGTCGTAATGAGGCGGAACCGATTTCGATGACATTTGGTATATACGTAGATTTTAACCTGCATTACCACATAAGCTACGTTTTATCCAATCAGTTCCCATGGCATAAAAATGGGGTGTCAAGTCAAGTTGCAACAGCGGGTTTAGCTTTATATCATGGTTACCTACACATTTAGAAGTGTAACGCGTACGAAGTCGTGGGCATTAGCTAGTTATAGAGAAACACCCACCCGGAACAAATATTTGAAGCGCATGCAAACATGACATGTCTAGGGGAAACTGTAATCTATTACTCATAATCATTTATGAAAACAATAGCACAGTTGAACTATTATCTAATAATATTAATGTGTTTTTTCTATGATGATAAATGATTATATTCTGGTATATACCTATAAGAAAATTGTAAGGCGTCGATTAAAATAACTTTTATAAGCACATCGGCTAAAAGCAAGGCGGCCATAGCCCGTGTTCACGTGGTGATAATCAGTTACGGCACGCGATACTTCTTACTAAGGTTTTGCTATTGCTACTGAAAAGGAATAAAATTCGATACCACCTGTACTTCATCACATCAGCCTTAGGATGTCCATCTGTTTCCGCGAACACTTCGCTTGTAGAATGGTCTCCCTGCCGAGGTTTTCCCCAGGGACTACAGTACGGGGTTCTTAAGAAAGGGTGTTTTAAAAATTTTGTTACAAACGTCCATAGGCTAAAGTAACCGTTACCATCAGGTGGAACTTATGCTTGTTTGCTACCTTGAGGGTATAAAAAAAGTCCTTCCTATCGATTCCTCCAAAGGCATTCCTATCTAGTACAGGGTCGTAATACACTGCGCTTTCCAGTAAACGGCCCTAACGACCGTTAGTAATTCGAGCTATGTGCCCCGCCTTCTGCTACTTTAGCTTGTTATATCCTCCTCTTGGCTATGTTGGTTAGTTCGTCTATGAATCTCATCATTTCTGATTCGGAATCACCGGGCATAGCCCTCTCCATAGCACGCTGAGCAATCTTGAGCCTTCTTATGAGGCACATAGTGAGAGACCACGTTTCTATGCCATGTGTCATCACTCTATATTAGGATACTATCGCTAGATTATTTAAAATCACAAGGATCACTTTGAAACTTCAATTTTACTGGAAAGAAAGGCAAGAAACAAGGCTGGTTGTACTTTTTAATAATCCTTTAATGATAAGAATAAAGAAATGAGAACTAAATTGTAACATTTTTGACCGAGTTGGAGCATATTCAATCCCTACTGATCTACTGATACTAGAGGTAATTTTCCGAATGAAAAACAATTATCAATTAGTTCTAGAAAATCTTGGTAGCACACTTCCATTAGTAAGCAATACTCAATTTTACTTAAATTGAACCCTGAAGCAATTGGCACCCGCAAATAACAGGCGATGTAAAGGGCACGAACTAAATTGAAAACGTGATGTTTTGCTTTCGAAATTATAGTCTGTTTTAGCGGACCTCATTTTCTATGGAGGCTCTATTGGTGTGTCCCCACAGCATGCAACTATAGTCTTCAACTCAATTTCGAAATTAATGACAAGTTTTTATATTACTATTTATTTCATAACACAGGTTATAGGCCTGGATCTATACAAAAACATTACCAGGGCTGAAGCCAACAAGTAAGAGGCCTGTTTACTTCTTATACAAATCAATATGACTAGATGGAGGTGAGACAGGTTGGAGTACTATTGCAACACATGGATTAGAGTTTGGGCTATTGTTAGAGTAATGCTTATGAAATAGAGTATGGGGTATCAGAGATATGAGATACGGCACCTGCCAATCCTGTAGTACTAAAAATGATTGAGGCAGGTGGTGACTAGCCGTCCACTAAATGGGCCCTCATAAGTACCGCCAATAGAAGGAAGCGTAAGGGGCAACGTTGGTGTGGGCGGTTAAAGGGTTAAATCCTTGGAGCATAAGTTTCTCTCTTGCGCCTCCACCCTTGATCGGCCAACTAAGGCAATCTAAGGGTTAGGGGTTTATGTCAACCCCAGGGAGTAATGGGGTTGACATAATGACATAAATTTGGGGGGAGGGGGTTATTACTATTATATATTATTATGGTTTTATATTGGTAGAATTTTAGTGGAACTTTTTGCTATCACCTGCAAGTTTTTTAACTTCAACGCTTACGACATAAATATACTTTTATTTGTGTATCATAATAAATAAATAATAATAATAATAAATATCGCTGGACATTTAACACAGCGCTATCTAGCCCCAAACTAAGCAGAGCTTGTACTATGGGAACCAGATAACTGATAGAATATTTATATACTTTTTTTTGTAAATACATACTTATAATACATAGAAAAACACCCAGACACGAAACAAATATCTGTAGATCATGCAAACATTGTTCCGCGGCGGGAATCGAACCCGCTACCTCAGCCGGCTATACGCCCACTGCGCTACGGAGGCAGTCATAATGAAAATTTAATGAATAAAGAGTTGATCTATCTTACTATCGCCCAACCAAGGTACTTTACTAATACCTGATAGGATAATCTAGCTGTAAGAAAGGTCAAAATACATGTAAATAAACTAGTGGTTCGCCCCGAACTGAGATCTCGCGAGTCTTCGATTAAAATAAAAAAATATTATTTGTAATCTTTGACTATCAAAATAATGCCACGAAATAAATAACCAAATTACTTGACCTACAGTTTCATTCAAATTAGAGGTAACGGGAGTTCATGTCATCTGGATACGCTTTTTTGGGGTACAAATTGCAGTTATTCTGGATTTCAGACTTTTGCCTATATTTGTGTTACTTAAGCTACACGCGTACAAAATTACTGCACTGTGGAGTCACTGGTGTACCCTGTCAATTTTGTCAAAGTTTTGTTTTTATTATGGCTCATAACTCAAAAACTACAAAAATTAAACTAAAAATTAAAACAGAGTTGAAATGTACTAATGACGACCTTTCATTTGACGTCTCATTTTACCTAATAGTCTCATTTCCATTTTTTTTACCCCTCTTGAACCCCAATATCTCAACAACCCCCCCAAAATTTTTAGTTTATTGAGTCACACCAAAATTGTGCCATCATTACCTACCTATACACCAAATTCCACGATGATCGGATAACCGCTTCGAAAGTTATCCTCGGACAAACAAACATACATACATACATACGATGACCTCCGTGATGCAGTGGGCGCATAGCCGGCTGAGACTTAGAGTTGCCAAAGTTGACTTAGAGATCTCGCTTCGCTCGATCAAATAAGTAGGCTAAGATAACTTTAGTATATATAAAACTCTGTAGAAATACTTTAGATCAATAATTATTTTCCTCTAGGTATATTCTGTAATTTGTTAGCTTGTATGTATCACTTAAATTAAGTTAAAAGAAACCATATGTTTATTTTTTAAGAAACAAGCTTGTAAAAGTAGTATGTAAACGCCCAATGGCATGAGGCAGTGAATAAAAATCGTTTGAGTTCATTAAAGTCCCTGACTATGTCAGAGGGTAGTCGACTACATAGTGGCATTCAGGTGGTACGGGTAGGGGAGAAAAAAGAAAAAAAGGTACTTTACTACGTTTCTGAAAGTTAAAAAGTAAGAGACAAAAGGGCGCATGTGTGAACACACCTTATCGTAGATTAGATCGGTTGTTATACTGATTAATGTTGGTATAACGAATACTAAATCAATAGTATACCTTATTTCGGTGAGATAGGGTTGAAATACTTTGTGCTATAATGAAAAATTAACACTGACTCATAAAATTACAGCTTGGGTATTAGAAACCATGTTAGCCTTTTTGTTTTATCCTAGCTACCGACTGTATTAATAGGGTTTATACGTAGGAAGGAGGAAGATGGAGGTATGTACCTATCTATCTAAAGCAGCAAAAGACCAGCGCTCCATCATGGTAATATTCAGTAAGCATACGCTAAGCTGAAGGTCCTTTCGCCATCACACTGGATTATGTTGTGTTAAAAAACGTGGCTTTGTAATTTAATATGTAATGTGAATACGTTAAGTTCAAATTGATATAGTTATATTTACTTGTTCTTTTGTGATGCGAATAAATGTATTTTCTTTCTTTCTTTCTTTAGAGGTTGCCTCATAGTATGATGTGACGCTTGATGTGTATCAAGCTATACATTTAAAATATAAGCTAACCTCTCATTGTACGGAAATCCTACAAAATTTGTGGTTTTATTGCTTATGGTTCACTTGATGTTAAGTGGTAACCATCGCATATAACAAAATATTTCCTTGTAGGTCACGCACCTTAGATACGTATTACTATAATGCACTGCTCTGCGTCCATCAACTTGAGGCATACAGGTGTAAAGCCTCATGTGCCTGTAATTGCACCGGCAACCATACCCTTCAAACCGAATCATAGCAGTGCTGATAGACGGCAGAAATATGTACGGTGTGAGTACTTCCCCAAGCGAGCCACTTCATAGCCCTTTCTAGCATTTACACCTGCAAGCCTCAAGAGTTGATGGACGTAGGGCAGTCCATCGTAGAGCATGTTTCTATGGTGCGTGACCTACGACAATACTTTGTTATAAGCGATGGTGACCACTTAACATCAGGTGAGCTAATGCATGTACCGTCTTCAGGTCGTATAAAAAACAATTATTGGAAATCTTTCCCAAGATGTTTGAATCAATGAACACTTCCGCATTTTCAATTCTATCCGTCTATATAAACGGTTTACTTATCGTGGTTTACCTGCACTGTTTCCCGTTGAGCTCATAAATAATACGGTAACCTAGTTTACGTGCGAGCATAAACGGTTAGTGATCTTGCACGAAACAGCTTAACTTGGATTTATACTGTAATACTTGTTAGCTGCAATCGTATTATGGCGAAAATTTAATAACTGCTCCAAACATTAGTAGGTACACAAAGATATTTTTTAAATTGATCGAGACGCATGATCTACCGATTCGTGTTCGTGGTTTTGATGTTTTTATATGTATTTTAAGTATGTATTTACAAATAAAGTATTTATGTATGTATGTATTAACAAAATTACACACCCATTATCTGTTCCTGTGTTGAAGTTGTAACTGCTTGTTAATTCATCATTACCATTTATATAGTTGCTTATTTTATTATAATTAAATTTGTGTTATTATTAGTATTTTAGGTTTATAGTATGTAGGTATGTTTTTAATTTTATATAGATGCACCGCCGTCATGTGATAAATAATAATCCTGTCCATACACAGGTTGTCTGCAAGATATAGCTTTTAGCGATAAGACCGCCCATTGTACTAAATATATTTTTTAAATTATGTTCTGTATTTTACTTTGGTGTACAATAAAGAGTTATGTTATCTTACGTATTCTTTATGTTATCTGGTTCTCATAGAGTTGCTTAGTTTGAGGCAAGATAGCGCTTTGTGAAATGTCCAGATCAAGATTATATTTATTCGTTAATTTAAGTTGGGCCTTTATATTCCATTTGAAGTCTTTTAAATGGCGGACCTTGTTTAATCATAATATAGCTCAGGGAATATTGCTCTCTTAAAGTACCCAAGTCCTCATGAAAATCTAACTTTCCTTCTTTCGTGTAATGGACAATAAAGAGCAACTTTCACACTCCTACCTGGTTGCTTGGTTCAAGTCCTTCGTGCAGGTGCTAACCTAATTCTCTTAACCCAGTTAAGATGGTGTGGCCATGTACATCGTATTAACTAGGCTGTAGGCTAGCGGTAGACTGCCGAAAGTGGTCTTCTATTCGGAGCTGTCAGACGGCAAACGTAAACCAGTTGAGCAATACTATCGCTACATAAATGTCCTTAAACGATACCTAACAGCCTGCGGAATAAATTAAAATAGTTGAGATGGACTCGCTGCTAAATGATCTGAATGGCGTTTTACCATTCACAAGCGCATATAATTGTTCGAAGACGCTCGGCTAGCGACCCTTGACAAGAATCACCTGCAGAGCAAAATCCGAACAAAAAATCTATGTCGTGTAATAGTGTAGCTGCACACTGTTCGTCATGCGACAGGGTACTCAAAACCAAATTCGGTTTAGCCAGCCATATTAGAGCTCATCATAGTCATTAATCTGTATGTGACCGGTTTGCCATAATCGAAAACGATTTGGAGGACTTTATTATTATTATTAACTCTCCAAAACCTATTAAAGTTTCATAGCACAAAAATATGATCTCACACCAATACGAAGCCGGAAGTATGCTACGTAGAACCATGAGCGCTAAATGTACGGCACATTGTTAATAAGGTGTGGGTGTTTCGGTCAGGATGGGCCATATACAATAAGAAAAAAAATGTAGATGGCATCATATAAATTTTTTTTGTTAACCTATACTTTCCCACTGCTGGGCAAAAGTGTCCTCCATGTTCCTCTATATCTCACGATCACTCGTCACGTCCCACCAGCCATTTTGGAACGCATCGAGGTCATCAGGCCAACGTTTCCTCGGCCTGCCCCGGTTTCGACGCCGCACATTGTTTGACGATCGTTGCCCATTTTGTCTGTAACCATACGACTTCAGCCTGACAGAGTTGTCACCAACATCTGCGATTCCAGTCTTTGCACGCAGTGTGATATTGTGGATCGACTTAAATTATAATATATTGACTTATCAAGATACTATAATTTAAGATATTAATTTAAGATATCACACTAATACTATAAATGTGAAAGTTTGGATGTCTGTTCATTTGTTTGTTACTGAATCACGTTGCCGATAGCTGAACCGATTTCGATAAAATTTAGTGCAATGATAGATTATGACCTGGGTTCAAACATAGGCTACTTTTTGTTGTCAAACAACGCTTGCGAAGCCACTGGCGGAAGATAGTTGTAACATAAAATATTATAGCAACTTCGTCATGTGTCGTCGCTTTAACGTTTCGTGTCGTGGAGAAATCAGTGAAATAGACTGTCAATAATGGGAGAAATGAGAATTATGAAAGCATTGAAGTGTAATATAAGGACGTGATTACATTTTGTGTTTCTCAACTGTAGCAAAAAATGATGAGTATTGTGTAAGTTGTTACCTTTAAGAGTAGTAGAATTCCTTGTGAATGGGATCACCTATTTCTGCCACCAAGCAGCATTGCTGTGTTTTGGTTTGCTGGGTATGGTTGCCGGTGAATTAACAAGCACTTGAGGCTTTACAACTGTAGGTTCATTTACGCAGGTGTAGTTTATTTACGCAGGTGAGTGCATCGGAGGGTACATTTCTAAGGTACACACGGCTACACCTCAAACTATACATTCCAGTATAAACTGACCTCGCATTGTGCAGGTTTTCCGTACAATGAGAGGTCAGCATAGACTGGAAATGTATAGCTTAACGTGTAGCCTTGTGTACGTGACTTGCGAGGCAAATTAGGCCTTACTTACTTAACATAAGGTTGGCCATATGCTTGTCCCATCTCCAGAATATATGATAAAAATATAAAACTTGTGTAGTAGAATAATTAAATAAATAATGCAATACGTTTCACACAGCACTGTCCACTAGTAAACCCCCAGCCCCTAGCAAACCTTGAACTTTGCGATTCAGATTACAGATTAAATACTTTTTGTTGTAAATACTTGTAATATCAGAGAAACACCTAGACCCGGAAATATCTGTAGATCATGAAAATATTTTGTTCTGCGGTGGGAATCAAACACCCGCCGACTGGTCCGCAACATCCCTGAAAATAACCAAGACTAACAATCAATTTGACAACCCCCGTGGTGCAGTGGGTGAATAGCCGGCTGAGACGCAGGAGGTTGCGGGTTCGATTCCCGCCGTGGAACAAATGTTTGTACGATCTACAGATATTTGTTACGGGTCTGGGTATTTCTCTATACATTTATTATAAGTATGTAACAAAAAAAAATATAATTATGATATCAGTTATCGGGATCCCATAGCTTTGCTTAGTTTGGGGCAAGATAGCGTTGTGTGAAATGTCCAGCATTATTATTATTAACATCTACTGGTAATCCACATACATACAATGTCTAATGCCTCGCCTGCACCAAGCACAAGCATAAATCACACTTAACCATATTTTTTTATTCTACTTGGAGATGGAACAGGCTTATGGCCCATCTGATGGTGGTAACCAAAGTCAAAGTCAAAGTAAAATATTTTAATTCATTAAAATCACAAGGATCACTTTGAAACGTCAATTTTACTGCCTGTTCCTTCGCGACCAAGCCAGGAAAGAAAGGCAAGAAACAAGGCTGTCCACCATCGTCTATTACAGAGAATTACCTCGTAGGTCACACACTTTTGAAACGTGCCTTTCGATGCACTGCCCTGCATCCACTAACTTGAGGAATACAGGTGTAAAGTCTTATGTGCCTGTAACTTCACTGGCAAACGTACCCTTCAAACCTAAACAAAGCAATGCTGCTTGTCAGCAGAAACAAGGATGCTGGTAGTACTGCCCTCGGCGAACCCTTTCACAAGGAACTCTACTACTCTTCATTTATTCACAAGACTCGTTTTGGATCGCTTATTTTTCAAAAATGTAATTTTATACCGTCAGAATCACTCACGTGTATCACCATCAACATCGCATCGCATGAGATGACGTCAAACACTTGAACAAAAATATTCTGGAATAAAATGCGGTTGAACGCAGTGTGTATTCCCACAAAATGCGGAAGGGAATATTTTACAAGCATCGCTTCTTGGAACTGTTTATTTTTATTTAGTTACTGGCAAGTATTTTTCAGTTATTTTTCAGTCTTTCAGGCAACACTGAAGTAAGTAAATTAAATTTCAAAACTCTTCGAAAGATTGAATAGTGATTTTACGACCACAGCTTCTAAATCGTTGCAAAAATGCTCTGGGGGCCAATTTTACTAAATCAATCGCTTCACAATCATCGCAAAAGATTTTGGTATTCTACCGTCGTGATTTTGACATAAAAAGTCAATATTTTTTTTTGTGTAATGGCAACGTGACAATTTAAACTATATTTTTTCTGTTGATAATGAGTCGCTGGGATTGGTTATCAACAAGAGCCAATCATGAACGACAGCCTGTTTACCATCATTTTCTTATTACTTTATTATCGCGGCGGAGATGATTTCGTAGCAAAAGCTTGCTAAGCAGAAAGTTCTCTTTTGAAAGTCGACCAAATCACAAGTTTTAACAACCATGTTCATAAAAGTGTAAATAGTTAATAATAATAACTCCGCAGGGCACGCTTGTGGCGAGCGTTCGGTGCGTGGCAACACCACGGAGCCCCATTACTCCCTGGGGTTGACAGTAACCCCTGACCCTTGGTTTGCCTTAGTTGGCCGGTCAAGGGTGGAGGCGCAAGAGCGGAACCTATGCTCCAAGGGTTGAAGTGTTAAAGGCATAAAGCCGGGAGTAGCGCTTAGTGAAACTGCAGCCCACCTCTCAAAACCCTTTAACCGCCCACACCAACGTTGCCCTTAAGCTGCTTTCATTGGCGGCACTTATGGGGGCCCGTTTAGTGGATGGCTAGTCACCACCTGCCTCAATCATTCTTAATATTACAGGATTGGATTGGCAGGTGCCGTATCTCATTTTTCTGATAATTCATACTCTATTTCATAAGCATTACTCTAACAATAGCCCGAACTCTAATCCATGTGTTGCAATAGTACTACTATCTGCCTCACCTCCACCTTGTCATAGTGAATTTTATAAAAAAAACAGACCTCTTACTCGTTGACTTCGGCCCCGTTAATGCCTTTGTAAAGGTCCAGGCCTAAAGCTTGTGTAAAGTAATAAATGTGTGGAATAATAATAAATATTGCGGAACATGTCAAACAGTCAAAATGTCAAACAGCGCTATCTAGCCCTAAAATAAGCAGAGCTTGAACTATGGGAACCAGATAACTGATAGAATACATACTTATCATTATAGAAAAAACATCCAGACCCGGAACAAATATCTGTAGATCATGCAAACATTTGTTTCGCCATTTTCATGTTCCATTTGTAATATTTTGAATACATGTGTTTAGAATTAATAATCTGGGTTTTTTATCCATTACAGAATCAACAGCACTTGATATTAATGTAAACAAACTCTTATAGCTAATGTATAATGTCTCTAACAGATTCTCATCTTATAGACAAAACTTTTAGGAAATTAGTCACCTGGAGAAAATTATTAAAAGCACAATATAATATTTATATTTATTATAAGGAATTTAGTTTAGTAGTTTTTGCTTCACTACTAACACAATCTTTTTCCAGTGGCCGCTATGACAACGCCATTGAAAATTTGGCAGCTTCAGACAGAAATAACAATTATAAACGTTAAATAACGGTATGTCTCCATCATATTTTTTCTTATAAATTTACAGAGTTGGGCTCCTGGATAATATTTTCATCAAATGTTTTGATATGTATGCGGTAATCATTTATTTTCGATACTGGTTGGTCATTATGGTCCAGTCTTCAAATCACACTAAGGGGCCGTGCATTAATTACGTGAGGTGTTCAGAGGGGGGGTTCTAGCCTAATCTCGCTAAATCTCACGTGGAAGAGAGGGGGATCTCAGCTAATATCACGTATTTTTTTTTAACTTTGTCCCTGTAAATCTAGATTACGAGAGAAGCAATTTTGAATTAATGAAGGCAATTGTGTTGTTTTAAATAAGTCCAACGCCTTATGAATACAAATTTTAAAAATCTCACGTGAGATAGGGGGGTGGGGGGGGGGGGTAACAAAATTAAAATCGTCCCACGTAATTAATGGACGCTCCCTAATGTTAATAAGTTAATCAAGTCGTAACGGCTGAACGGATTCGCTTTCGGATTAACACAGAGGCTACTTTTTATCCCCTAAATCAGGTCCCATGGGATAAAATGGGGTGTCAAGTTGCAACAGCGAGTTTAGCTTCAATTCTAGGTTACCTACACATTTAGTAGTGTAAGGCATACGAAGTCGCGGGCAAGAGATAATCTTATATTTCACACTAAAAATGCATATCGTAGATCGAAAACTTTTATTTGCAATACTTACCTACCAAAATATCATCCATTTATAAATTACGTTGAATATTTATGATTCCAATAAAATGGTTTTGCCTATTAATAGACAAAAGGTAAAAAATAAATTAATCGTTATTGCTTTCTTTGATCCTCAAATGAACGGCCACAATTTGTAAAACGTATTACAATAAATCGTATTTCCTTTAGGGTCAACGGTAAAGTTTGTATTCTTGAGTCGGTGAAAAGAAGTACCTTTTTCGCCGGTGTATTGGCAAGCGTGATTTTGCATAAATTGCTAGGCCTGTGAAGGTAAGATATAGCGGAATTAATAAGAATATTTTCTAGAATAAAATATCTACCCAGGTAAGATGGTAGGAGGCGTTGGTTGTGCGCTGCACGAGAACGGTCGCTCTGAAAATCTACGGGGTGGACATGCTCAGCAATGGTACTCGTAGTACATATTTATTTATATAAAAAACATATTCTTCCTGTTTGATTATGTAATTAAGTAATTAATAAATAAATAAATATTGCTGGACATTTCACACAGCGCTATCTAGCCCCAAACTAAGCAGAGCTTGTACTATGGGAACCAGATAACTGATAGAATACTTATATACATTTTTTTTTGTAAATACATACTTATAATATATAGAGAAACAACCAGACCCGGAACAAATATCTGTAGATCATGCAAACATTTGTTCCGCGGCGGGAATCGAACCCGCAAAAGTTGCCCTAGTGCCTAGCTGTAGAAGTTTCTAAAAAAGCTTACAAAACTTCTACAGCTGTAGGAGTTTTCTGAGCTACTAATAAATTACATTTAAAAAAATCTGCTGCTCGGTTACTTCTCAACACCTTTTAGTTTTTTTTATAATTTGGGAGTGTTTCCATAGATTTTCATTTCCTCGAAATCGTAAAAAGTATAAGTGCCATTTTATAATTCTCAGCCTGTAACAATAAATTATTTAGCTGATATTATCCTTTAAAAAGATAAATCAGCTTCCCCCATCACGAAAGGCTCACCTGAAATCAAGGTAACTCGGCAAAAACCGCGAGGGCGACCGTAAACTTTGATTAGATCCAACCGCAGCCGCGTGCTAAACAGTTTAGTGCAAAGCGAGTAAGTGGAACTAGTAGAAAGCATGCTTGAAAGGTTGCTGTTGGAAGCTAGTAAATCATAAAAGCTCTGAAAACATCCATATATATAAAAAAATCATAGTTTTTTTAATGTTATTTTCATGTTTCCATCACGGGACGCCTTTCAGATGCAAATCATCTAAATTGATGGTTATTGAATGAATTTATAATTAAAGAAAATCTTTTAAAATCATCTTATCCTATCATACGCAATATAATGACGACCTCCGTGGCACAGTGGGCGAATAGCCGGCTGAGACGCAGGTGGTTGCGGGTTCGATTCCCGCCGCGGAACAAATGTTTGCATGATCTACAGATATTTGTTCCGGGTCTGGTTGTTTCACTATACATTATGCGTATGTATTTACAAAAAAAAGTATATGTATAAGTAATCTATCAGTTATCTGGTTCCCAAAGCAAAAGCTTTGCTTAGTTTGGGAGTAGATAGCGCTGTGTGAAATATATTATGTAATTATTATATTATACTAGCTGATCCACCGAACTTCGTACCGTGTGTACGCGTGAGTAAAAGTTTATATACAAAAAATACGTCAGATTTCATACATGTTCCATGGTTTCTTATTATTCCGCCATACTGTGTTATAAGATGACCCCTTTTAAACTAGACTTTTTTCTTGTTCGCAAAAGTAAGGAGTGGAACTCACTTCCGGCGTGTGTTTTTCCGAACCAGTATAATCTCGGAATTTTCAAGTCCAGAGGGAATAAGTTATTTCTAGGCAAGCGTGCTCCATCTTCGATCACACAATCACTTACCAGCAGGTGAGGTAGTGGTCAAACGCTTGGCTATCATCAATTAAAAAAAAATGTATCTTCCAATTCCAAATTTTATTTTTGAATACGTGGTATTTACTAAGAGCTTGAGTGGCCACAATACAGTAGCAAGGTGTACTTACGAACGTATTCAGTTAATGTATATTATGTAGTGTGGCTAATATATCAACTACAATGGTACAGTGACTTGTGCAGTGTGAATACACCTAAAGTCGTACATTAGAACGCGTGAATTGCTCAGTTTGTATAATTGAATTTTTCGTGTCATCGCGCAGGATCCCACGAATCTGAAAATTATGCGTTCCGTGGGTAAAACTCTTGGAAAAACTAAAAAAACAGCTTTTGTTGTTTTTATCTAACATCTGATTACAAAAAAATGAATGAAAATTAGCACAACACTGATGAAAGTTCGTGAATTGAACTGAAACATTGACGACCGTAGCAACGATAAAACGGTACGTGATAAATCCCGTATGATGATTGAAATAAATTGCGAATGTTTTCTAAGTAAAATTAGCTCAACTTGTTTAAGCAAATAACTTATTTATTTATTTTATTTTTATTTATTTATTTTATTTTGACATAATATACAAGTACAAAAATACAATACATAACTATTAGATAGGTACATGTAACAAAAATTAAGATGATTATTATGTGACAATAATTATGTATGAGCCTCAGTTGCCTAAACTAGACTGAAAAGCCTGTATGATAGGCAGCTGTGCTCCCCCTGCTTAATATCAAGTGGAATAAAAAATAACAATACATTAATTTTATATAAATAAGACCAATCATTATTGTGTATATATATATATGCAATTAAAAGTACATTAATATAAATTAAAATACAATTGTGCTGTATAGTGTTTGAAATTTTTTGCAATAATAGGAACATGATTTAGGTCGGTGTTATGGTCCGAGTGTGTGCGAGTGTGGATATGTTTGTGTGAGCGAGGGTGTCTGTGTGTGTGTGATTGTTGAGTGTTGTGTTATGTGGGTGGCTAAGTATGAGTTTGTATGATCCATGAGGGAGGGTAAGTTGTTACAATAATTGTAGGTAATTATTAGGTTTATTACACGATTACTTCAAAACATTAAGTAGGTGCTCAGTTTCATCGTACGAGTAACTTAAAAGAATTTGTGTGAGGCACTTTTTAAATTCATAAGGCTTGAGATGACATAGACAATCCTCAACAGAAAGCTTGTTATAGAGATACCCACCTAAAAACAGGGAAAACGATTAGTGAAATTCGTATTAAATCTGATGCTATCAAATACTTTGTCAGTGCGCCTCTTATCCTGTTGCAGTGGGCGGATCTTGTGCTGTTTTATCAATAGTCTGAGTATGAATAGTTGACGTACGGACAGCACATTAGCTTCCTTAAAAAGTGCCGAGGTTGGGAATTTATATGGTAAGAAGTTACTAACTTTGAGCACGGCACGCTGTGCCCGCTCAAGTGAAAGCAAAGTACAGTTTAGTTTTAGCCGCGCCACCCCAAGCTTCAACACAGTACATTATAAGACTCTGACAAAGAGAAAAATAGATGGTTCGAATTGTGCCTTTGTCAGTGACATGACGAATATTTTTGAATACAGCAATCAACTTTCACACTCTATTACTTAGTGATGAAATGTGTTGTTCAAAGGATAAGTTTGAGTCTAGGGTCACGCCTAGATAGCGCAGACAAGCAGTTCTCTCTAATGCACCACAATTACATGAATTGTGAGCACATGCTTTGGGGTCAGTTGTGTTCGTGTGTGCAACAATAGTGAAGTTATTAGATGGTTGGGTATTTTTCCGAATAGAAAATGTCATGAGCTTTGTTTTGGAGGCGTTTAACTTAAGGAGACTCTTTGTTAGCCAGTTTATTGTATCGTTTATACCAGCCTGAGCATTATCAAAGACGGATTTCCAACTATCACCCCCAAAAACCAGAGCCGTGTCATCAGCGTAGGTGAAAATATTCCCATTAGGTATTTTCAGATTGCAAAGTTCATTTATATACGCAAGGAAGAGAGTTGGACCAAGAATACTACCCTGTGGAACTCCGTGGTACACTGAGACAGCTGCACTAATATAGTCATTAATTTTTACACTCTGTGTTCTATCCGCGAGATAGTCTCTGAAGAGTTGTAAAGGTAGTCCACGTACTCCCATGAACTCTAGTCTTTGCAATAGATGTGGAGTTGACACAGTGTCAAATGCTTTGGCTAAATCAAGAAAGATCGCCAAGCACTTGCCACCAGAGTCCAAGCTTCTAGCAATATAGTCTGTCAGGTCACAAACTGCATCAGACGTAGATTTATTTTGACGGAATCCATACTGGTTGGCAGAGATCAACTCGTGCTTCTCAAGGTAGCACACTAATCTCTTATTAAGAATTCGTTCCAGTATTTTTGAGAAAGTGGGAAGAATGGAAATAGGCCGATAATTAAGTTATCCGTACTAATATTACAAATTCGAAAGTAACTCTGTCTCTCTATCTGTATGTCTGTCTGATTGTTACGTTTTCTCAACTAAGGCTTGACCGATTTCCATGAAATTTGGTATATAGATAGATAATAACCGGGATTGAGACATAATCTACATTTTACTTGGCCGCGCAGAATGAGGGCAATGTTATTAACAAACGCGTGTAAAGCCGCGGGCAAGAGCTTATGCCTACTAAAACTAAAATGTAAATAAATTAAATACGAGTAAGTACATACGCTAAATGTATTTAAACATTTAGAACCGCTCTGCTTTCCTTCGGGTTACTAAGTCTAGTCACATTGTTTAGCTTTTTGGTGCAGCCATTTTGTTAGTGAACAATAATACAATCTTAGAATTATGTTTGTAGACAGGTAATGTCCACACAGTCCATTCCATCCAAAGGTTGTCTGGTAGAGATCGCTATTTAGTTATCGCTAATTATATATATTATTATATATTAATATATTAGACCGCCAATTGTATCCATCGATTTACGTAGTTGTTTTTTATATGTATTTGTTTCGTGGTGTGCAATAAAGTATTATCTAATCTAATCTAATGTCACAGTCGTTTTACAGCGACGCGACATTCTGTGATATCCACTCGGATGGGTTACCGTTAATAGCTCAATGTTCTTCTTAATTTTGTGCTTTGGAACGCGCCTCGTATACGGTTATAAAACGTGGATAAGCGATTTCGGAGGTCTGAGGATGATGTAACAACATCGACACAAGAATGGTCACTAGATCACTGCGAAATTGCAATTTAAATGAACAAATGAATGAAAATTCTGTATACCTTACAAAGTAGTACAACATAATGATAACCAAGAATATACCTATATACATGTATAATGGACGGTAGTATCGCTAAATAAGGGATTGCTTCGCGAGAGCTTGAGCTTTTTTTTTTACCAGATGTATTTTCTAAGCTTAATATTTGGGCAATCTTTCTATAATTTTATCACCGAATCCTATTTCACGTGAACTTCACCCTTCGCGAAAATCCTAAAAGTTTGCCATTTCTTTTCTCACCGTACATCAAATTACAGGTTGCGCAAATTGCACGCGTCCCCGCAATAAACGCGACAGGTATTTATTGCAAGGGCTTCGTCGTGAGTCGCATCGGTAGTAAGCTTAGGGTTAAGAGACATCTATCTTGATACTGAGATGATTATGGGGTCACAGAGAGGTCACGTTTTTATATTACAATCAAATAAGTTCTTTAATTAGGTTTGGTGAAGCCAATATTCTTGTCAATGTGACTTTTAGCTAGAAATCTATACTAATTGATCGAGCGAAGCGAGATCTCCAAATCAAGTTGGGTAAATTGGCATTGTATGTATGTATGTATGTTTGTTTGTTTGTTTGTACGAGGATAAATTTCGAAGCGTTGATCCGATCACCGTGAAATTTGATACGTAAGTAGATATTGATAGCACAATTTTTGTGTGACTAAATGAGCTAAAAATGTCGGGGGGTTGTTGAGATATCGGGATTCAAGAGGGGTAAAAAAAATGAAAATGAGACCATAAAGTCAAGTGGGACGCCAAATGAAAGGTATTTATTAGTACATTACTACGCTGTTTTTATTTTCAGTTTAATCCTTGTAGTTTTTGAGTTATCAGCCATAATACAAACAAAACTTTGACAAAATTCACAGGGTACACCAGTGACCCCACAATTCTGAAATTTGTTATGCGTGTAGTTTTAGTAAAACAAATATAGGCAAAAGTCTGAAATCTAGAATAACTGCATTTTGTATCCCAAAAAAGAATAACCAATGAACATGAACTCCCGTTAGCTATAATTTGAATGAAACTGTAGGTCGTGTAAGTTGGTTTGTTAGTTCGTAGCACTATTTTAATAGTCAAAAATTACGAATTATATATTTTTGCTTTTATGGGTGACTCGCGAGATCTCAGTTCGGGGCGAATCACTAGTAATATAGACGTATTTGTGAGTTTGTTTGGATATAAGGGGTAATCTCCGGAACTACTTATCCGATTCTAAGAATTCTTTCACTAATATGAATCTACATTAATCTTGAGTGTTTTTAGACTATATTCAATTAGTGCGAAGTCGGGCGAGTCAGCTAGGCATAATGTTAAAACTCAACTGGAAACTGAAAAAAAAAAAGTTTTTTCAGCGTTCTAACTGTTTGCTATAAATATTAACATTAGTAGTTATTCCAAACCAGCTCATTTTAAAAAGCAGTTGAAAAAATATGCGGTAATTTCGTATTTTTCAAATCTGTGATGAAACTTCGTTTGTACCTTGTCGATGATGGAAAAAACGACTCATCCTCTAAAAGAACACGGGCAGGTACTTAATTAAATTGGCTGATATTAACACAAAGGATTACATTAATTTCATTTTAATAAGGTTCAATAATTTCCCAAGCGCAAGCACAGGTAATCAAATAACCACCAAAAATACGAGTAGAGTGTTAAATAAAACGACACCAAAAACTCACGTACGTAATAACACTCACGATATTCACTTTGGTCGAACCCTTTCGCAATTTGCGAAGGGATTATCAAATTATTCATGCCCATCAAAATAGGACACGTCGTCAAAATTTTGTTGAATTTTATTAGTTTTCGATGCAGAGGGATGATGAGCACAGAGCATCGCAGCGTAAGATTATCACTGCACAAAGGTTAGCTGGAAGAAAATGCTTATAGTTCGCCTATATATTACTTTATTAGTTCAATTAAGAATTTTTTAATCTAATTTAATCACTATTCCTAATATGAGGTTACGTTATAAATATAATCATCATTACTGGCACATAGGCATAACAGCTACGTCCTATTGTATGGCAACGTATCCACATAGAGATCAAGACAACACAATACCTTGTTTTGAATTCTATGTGGATATCCATGGGCTGCAGTAGCCACTTGACATCTGGTAGACTGCATGCTCGTTTGTCATATATATTGTATAAAAAAAAAATCAGCCAGACACGGCAACGTTGGACAGAGGGTTATGTAAACTCTTTATAGTTTTTGTTTTAATTGGATAGAACTTCGTTTGACCACAATTTCACCTGATGGTAAGTGATGATGTGGTCTAAGATGAAGCACGAAGATCTAGAAGAAACCTATTCACTCTTACCTTAAAGAGGCCCGGATTGTATTCTTTAGGAAAAACAGACAACGGCAAAGTATTCCATACCTTAGCTGTACGCATCAAAAACGTAGAACCAAAACGGTGTGTGCGAATGGGTGGTATATTGACTAGGTACGGATGGTACTGAGCCGTGCGCCTGCTTGTCCTTTGATGGAAGGGAGATGGCCCTTATAGCTCCTGAGCACATTCCCCAAAATGTATTCTGTAAAAGATCGACAGGCTTGCAACTTTACGGCGGTGTTCGAGACTTTGGGTCTTAGTCTCCGCCATATATTGCTCACCTATAAGCCTAAAAGCCCAACGTTCTATCGAGTCTAAGATAGCGATCTGGTATATGGCCAAACCATCCCAAAGGTAGCTTTAATTCTAGGTTACTTACACATTTATTAGTGTAACGCGTACGAAGTCGCGAGCAACAGCTAGTAAGTTATAATTTAAATCTGTGCAAAACCGGGGAAGGTAACTTGTTATTAGTTAACGATATGTCAGCGAGCTCGAGTTGATCTGTGTTCATACCTGTCTAAATAAGAGGTGCTTTGTAGTATTATCACTCTAAAGCTTTCATGATATTGAGAAATACGACATTTTGGGCCCGGCGGGATTAAAAGTTAAATCCCATCCCAGAGAATGCCTTCAAACTAGCAGATAGGTTTGAAGTTTAACCAATATTCGGGTGCTGTGTTGTCGGCTTTCTGACGCGTGGGGAACGGCTTAGAATAAAATAGCTAAGTGAAACTTTCGAATAAACCCTAATAATCTAGTTTGGAAAGTATTTCATTACACTGAAAATAATAACCAAATTAAATGATTTATTTTTTCTTAATAGTAATGTGTTAGTAGATTTAGCCCGGCCTGCTCATCGATTTCTAAATGTATTTAGCGAGTAAACATGTATGATTTGACAACTCTCTTTATCATATTTTGCCACTAAATACATTTAGGCATCGTTGTGCAAGTCGCCCTTTGTTAGGTATATATTCTAGGTTTCGTAAATAGATCATGTATTCAGTATCATTCACCTAATAACAAAGTATGCCCACATCAACTGACGACCTCCGCGGCGACTAGCCGGATGAGGCGCAGGAGGTAGTGGGTTCGATTCCCGTCGAGGAACAAATGTTTGCATGATCTACAGATATTTGGTTCTAGTGTGGTTGTTTTTCTATTATTATATGTATGTATAATATTTACAAAGCAAAGTATACTAAGTAGCCTATCAGTTATCTGGTTCCCATAGTACAAGTTCTGCTCAGTTTGGGGCTAGATAGCGCTGTGCAAAATGTCCAATAATATTTATTTATTTAATGATCATACTAATATTATAAATGCGAAAGTTCGGATGTTTTTTACTCAATCACGTAGTCACGGCTGAACCGATTTCGATAAAATTAGATATATAGGTAGACTATGACCTTGATTAAAACATAGATTAACTTTTTATTGCTTAGTTTGGGGCTAGATAGCGGTGCGTGAAAATGTCCAGCAATATTTATTTATTTATTTATTCACAGAACACGCGTGCAAAGCCGTGGGCGAAAGTTAGTTATCTATAAATTAATACGTGTAAAGACAACTTTTCCCCTTTTAAGTATATTTCGCCCACGGAGGAGTGTGAGATTTGGAATATTTAATGTTTATATAGAGAAGGGTGGGTGAAGGCTTAATTAAATTAAGCTAAAAAAATGAATAATTATCGAATTTTGACCATTGTGTACTGGCAACTAGTATTTATAATTTTATCTGTAGATTTACAAATTCCAATAAAATAATTTAGTTTTTGTGATAGTCAATCGTTTTCGAAAATTATCATTATTTGTTAGCGTACAATTCCCAATTTGCAATCCAAAAGTACCTTAAATATAATGATGTGGTTGATGCGAATCGGTACGTTTACCACAATGCCCCTAATGGAACGCTTTGACTCTCATTAGCACCCATATATTTGCAAGCAAACCTATTGCCGCTACATTAATTATTATCATTCATTCATTTATTTATTCAGAAACAATCAGATTATCGTGTTTGAAATTCATCATATTTACAAATTACAATATTTAAAATTATCACATATACATGTCAAAAATAATAAAAAATAAAACAAATGGATACTTACCTAAACATAAAAATGTTAAAAAATATCTTTTGAAAAGTTGATATATTTTTATGCACGCGTGAGTATCAAACAATAACATTTCGTCACCCTCAGTTGTTTAAAGCGTCTGATACATACTCGTATTTGCATGGATGAATGGTTGGTTCGGTCTCTAGCGAAGATTGAAATGTGTATGTGTAATTTTTATAAATAAATAAATATTGATGGACATTTCACACAGTACTATCTAGCCCAAACTAGCAGAGCTTGTACTATTATTATTTATTTGTTCATTAAGACAAGAATGGATACATTTTGTTAGTAAAAAGCTCATAAAGCTCTAGGGGAGTTATTCTTAAATATTAATTGCGATTTAGTCCTCTGCATGAGCTTTTCCATCACAGGATAATCGAGTTTGTTGGCGATGACGTTTAGGATGGTGTCACTACTCGCGTGCCGTGCGCAGTAGTGAGACTGTTTTTTTAACGCCAGATGGCATCAAAGTTGTCTGGGCGTGTTACGGCGAACATGCCTGAGGCACTACAGAAGTGCGGAAACCGCAACAGCACCCTGAACGCATGCAGATCATTGTAAGCCCTTTGTGTATACTGAAACCACAGCGAGTGCAGCGAGTAGGCTTAAAAAAGAATCACTTTGATGCGTCTGTACATCGCACGAATTTGTGGACCAGCATTTTCGCCAGGACTGACAATGTCCTGCTTTCCCTCTCCATAACAGTGTCATCTTACCAGTCAGTTACAAGATGCCCTAGATATTTAAATTGGAATACCATTTTTAGTGGTGCTCCATTGAGAGTCACTATGGGAACCAGATGACTGATAGAATATTTATATACTTTTTTTTGTAAATACATACTTATACTAGTGGTTCGCCCCGAACTGAGATCTCGCGAGTCTCTAATAAGAACAAGAAAATATTATTCATAATCTTCGACTATCAAAATATTGCCACGAAATACATAACCAATTAACTTGTCTTACAGTTTCATTCAAATTACAGGTAACGGGAGTTCATGTATATTGGTTATCTTTTTTGGGGTAGAAATTGCAGTTATTGTAGATTTCAGACTTTTGCCTATATTCCTGTCACTAAAGCTACACGTATACCAAATTTTAGCACTATGGGGTCACTGGTGTACCCTGTGAATTTTCACAAAGTTCAGTTTTTATTATGGCTAATAACTCAAAAACTAACCACTAGTAAAATACAGAGGGGTAACTAGTTGATGGCGCTTACTGAACATACAATGAATTTTTCGCATCGTAACTATCACTAGTCGCTACTAAACTATACCGATACGTCTTCTCTACACAACAAAGACAAAACTTTGACTTGAACAAAAGACTTACGTAAAAGTCATGTCTCACACTTTGTTTGTGACTCCCGACTCCAATCCGCAGGCCGTAAACTTTGATTAGATTTACCGCGTTTCATAGCCCCTGTCCATTACGATGCAGCGGTGGAACAGCGGTGTAATTGAATTTTTCCGAGCCATCGACTATCGGTTTTTTCTTTTAGAGATCCTTTGGATATGTCCTAGCCCTTTGCCAGTTGAAAAATTAAGATATAAAAATAGTTAGGTCCACCCATGACTTGATTAATTTCCGTGGACATTCAAAGACTTCCCACTGATTCTCGCTTTTAGCGTTAAAACCGTCAATTGTACTTGCGTATAATTTTAAATATGATTTGTTAATTTAGGTGCGGTATAATTTTCTATTATATTCTATGCAAAACAGTGTATGACAAGGGTTGTCAAAGGGGTGATCCAAAGATTTAGGGCAACATGCGCAACGATGCCTAATTGTATTTAGTGCCTAAATATGTTTAAGAGAGTATGTCAAATCATACAAATACATGAAATTCAAATATGTTTAGCCGCTAATTACGTTTAGGGATCGTTGTGCAAGCCGGGCTTAGACAATATCTAAAACACATTAAAAAGAAACTTGTTTGTAATTATTTTTAGGAATTGATTTTAGTTTCACTTATTTAAAAACATGTATTTTATTTTTTTAGTAAAAAAAAACAGGAAATTAACAAAATAGGTAAGTTACATCTAGGTTCTAGTCATAGTCTAGTTCAGTTCTCAAAACATGTTTATATGGCATGATCAGGCTAGACATTGTTCACATCACACTAATATTATAAATAAAGTTTGGATGTTCGTTTGTTACTTAATCACGTCGTAACGGCTGAACCGGTTTTGATAAAATAGCTGGACTATGACCTGGGTTAAGACATACTACTTTTTATTGATAAATAACGCGTGTGAAGCTGCAGGCAGATGCCAGTAACAAATAACTTTAGAAGTACCAAAAATATAAAACTTAAATGAACCTTCATCCTTATTGTTTTAACACGCCCTTGACCAATTTTTTATACCTACTATTTCTGTTCTAACACCTTTTATACGACTGCGATGCGTAGAATATTCATTTTTTTTTATCCTGAACGTTTTCGATTCAAACGGCTTCGTTTGATGAGAAAGGAAAACCCTTGTTAGAATTAAAAAAAAAATGTTACATGCCTTCGTTTTTATGTTTGTATAAAGTAAAGTAAATTTTACATACAGGTGTACTCATGTGCCTGTAATTTCACCGGCAACCATACCCTTCAAACCGAAACACAGCAATACATTCCACACCAAACACACTAGGTACATTATACACACATTATCAAGGGCGCACTTCTTTCATTTATTTAAAAACTAGCTGTTGCCCGCGACTTCCTACGTGTGACACTACTAAATGTGTAGGTAACCTAGAAATATTTCGCTGTTGCAACTTGGCTTGATACCCCATTTTTATCTCATGAAACCTGACTTATGGGATAAAAGGTAGCATGTGTGGTATTTCAGGTATGTACCAAATTTCATTGAAATTGGTTTAGCCGTTATGACATGAGTGAAAAATACTTAATTTTAGAAATGTCACTTTAAATGTAATTCTAATTTGATCTTTAGCGTAAACAAAATAAGACCGTTCATATTTTAAACAATTTTAGTTCGTCATCGTAAACAACAGAATCGCCACCACTATATCTTTTTTGAATGAAAGTGTGCAATTAAATAAATAAATAAATAAATATTGCTGGACATTTAACACAGCGCTATCTAGTCTCAAATTAAGCAGAGCTTGTACTATGAGAACCAGATAACTGATAGAATACTTATATATTTCTTTTTTTTTGTAAATACATACTTATATTATATAGAAAAACATCCAGACCCGAAACAAATATTTGTAGATCATGCAAACATTTGTTCCGCGGCGGGAATCTACGAAGAACTATTTAGATATTCTCAAAGACAAAAGTGTTACTGGTTGCTGGTTGATATACTTAGTTGCTCATAGTAGCTCTATAAATAGGCTAAGTGGCTTACAGGAATAAAACCTTGCAATTTCTGTTCAAAGAAAATTCACGAGTCGATCCGACCGTCGCAAAACGTAATCTTTGCTTATCCGTTAGGAATATTCAATTCCTAAATAATCTCCAGTCTTCGGAATATGCCCATTTTATATTTTCTCTTATTTATTTTAATCTTAGCCGAAATCCGCTTACACGTTGAAACCTTTGTAAGTTGAACGAATTAAATCTCCTTTCCGTGGGTTAAATTGTGATGATAAAAGGATACGTGATTTTTAGCTTGACCTAATATTTATAGGTCCAGTGGACCTAAATACTATCTTGGCTATATATGAGAAGTCCCATCCAAAACGAAGCATGGTTACTAAAACGTGGGAAACTAAAGCTATGACAGAGTGAATCTGCCATCCATAGCACTTGCTGAGTGCTGGCCATTTTTGTCACAATTATCTATTATTTACACGTAGTCATGAATTTTGGTATTGGTGACAAAATATTCGCATTTATCTTTATCTATATTTAAACATAGATATAGCCCAAAGGATTAACAAGCTAAAGTAGCAGTAGGCGGGGCACATAGCTCAAAAAGTAATGACCGTTGGGGCAGTATGGTTCTCGAGTGGAGATCACGCACTGGAAAGTGCAGCGTAGGATGGTGGCGTACTGTTTTTTTTTTATAAATTATAGGCTAGCGTTTGACCACTATCTCGCCTGATGGTAAGCGATGATGCAGTCTACGATGGTACACGCTTGCCTAGAAGAAACCTATTCACTCGTGACTTGAAGATCCCTAGGTTGTAGTTATCAGGAAACACAGACTCAGGCAAGGCGTTCCACTCCTTGGCGGTGCGCATAATAAAGGTGGAAGAGTACCGCTTTGTGCGTATGGGAGGTATGTCTACCATGTAGCGGTGGCGCATCGCTTAGCGTCTGGTTGTCCGGTCATAGAATGGGGATGGTGGGATCAGGTTGAACATCTCCGCAGCACACTCTCCGAAATGTATCCGATAAAAAACTGTATAGAAAGACAACCTGATAAAGGTTGCTAGAAGCCGTTGGTTGCAGGCCGCACAAGATCGGTTGCTCTGGAATTCTATGGGGGAGGCCTATGTTCAGCAGTTGACGGTCAATATGATGATGATGATATTTAAATATATGAAACGAAAAACTGCTTAGAAATATTGTCTGTGTAAGATTGCTTATAGATACTTTATACGTATCTCTCCTCTATTAATCTCAGTTCATGAGTCTAACTTGGCTCTCCCAGGATAGCACTTTCGTTCGGGGTTTATGTCAAAATAAAAAGCGTTTGTGCTTTCTATTTCAAGATTTGTTGGACAATAAATTGTCACCTATCAGGATAATCAACAAGGCTGTTCCGCTTTTATAAGCAGTAAAGATTTTGATTAGGATTTTCTGAGCTGTCGTTCGAATAATACAGAGTTTTCGGGAAAATTGTTTATTGTGTTTATTGTTGCAGTTTATCAGAAGTTATTCGTGTAAAAAAATCTAAACTTATATTAGTTTTTCCTATAAATAATTTCTAGGGTTGCTTTAAAATAATGAATGTTACACGAATACCGCTCATTCTTAGTTGAGTTCACTTATGGGAACAATTAAATCTTCGAAGATTTATCAAAATTCAATATTTGATAGAAGGGATGTTTTGGGTTAAAATTTATATAATCAGTTATATCCTTGCATAATCTGAAGTCACCAAGAAACACCTGATTTGTTGGTGGGTTACAAAATTTGTCGTTATTTCTAAAAAATTTGCAATTCTAACCTTTTTTATGGTTCCGTACCTCAGAAGATAAAAAAGGAACCCTTATAAGATCACTCTCTTGTCTGTCTGTCCGTATGCCCATGTGTCACCACTGGTTATCTCAGGAACGGGTAGACCTAGCATGTCGAAATGTATACCAGAGACTGAGTCTATGTCTATGAGAGTCTATAGTCCCTATTAAGTGTATAAAAATCAAGGTCCTGAGTCAACACTATAAAAAGATATGGGCAAATTTAGATAAGACGACAACCTATATGGTAGTTCCCGTTGACTTAGAATCACTAAATTTGACAAAAAGCAAGGTAGCACAAATAAAGGAAAATTATAAAAAATATAAAAATTAAAGGGTGTCCCCATACATACATAGTTGAAGCCAATTAAGATAGTCCTCTGAGTTGTATGGGCGCTCATACAATTTAGAGGGCAATGGGTAGGTACGGAACCCTAGGCGCACGAGTTTGACCCGCACTTGACCGGTTTTTATTTGTAAAGAGATATTCAGTTACATAGAACGAATTCATTTTAATATTCATATTTCGGACCAAACCCTGTTTACAAAAACAGAAGCTTAATAAGCAACATTTTTCCAAAACAAGTCATCTACTTATTTTATAAAAAAAATATTCTAAAACCATTTCTATTAATACAATCAGTAAGCAACTTTAGAGGAATTCCAAATTAAATTTTCAAAAACTCTGCTTTCGTAATCAACTCAGACCCAGATGCGGATATGGGGTGTATAGGGGACGGGTAAAGGGGTAAAAACCTCTCGTTTGTACAAAACGAAAAATTACTGTAGTTTTGAAAATCTTATTGGCGCAATGCAATGCAAGTCCTCAACGACATATCAACTATAGGACGTCTAAAGCTGAACATAGACTAGCCCCATAGATTTTTTTAGATTTTAGATGACACAAAAAATTAATTACTGTCAATATTAAATTTAATTATTAATAATACGTATTCAATCAAATTCAATCCATTTATCCATCCTTTGGCAAATTACTATATTCTTAAATATGTCGGTAAAATAATAATAATAATCATCATCTCAGCCCACATCCATCCACTGTTGGGTATAGGCATCCTCGTTACCATACCACTCTCTCCGGTCCTGTGCCAAGCGCATCCATTGCCTTCCCGCAACTCTCACGATGTCGTCCGACCATTTGGCTGGTGGTATGCCAACTGTTCTGCGCCCTTCTCATGGCCACCCCTCGGTTGCTGCCTTCGTCCTTCTTCCGTCTTTCCTCCTTGCCAAGTGTCCAGCCCACCTCCACTTCAGCTGGTTAATCCTTCTACCTACTTCTACATCTTTGGTTCTGCGTCGTATTTCAATGTTGGGTATGATGGTCCAACAGCGAGATGTCTAACATGGCACGCGTCTTCGATCTCTGAGCAACTCTAATTCTGTGAACAAGTTCGTTCGTGAGCAGCCATGTTTCAGCACCAGTGAGGATAGGAAGGACACATTGGTTGAAAACAGGTCTCAAGGCATTGCGGAATTTTAAATCTGAAGACGGAATCAAGATTTCCAAAGGCAGCCCATCCTAACTGAACTCGCCTGGATATTTGTTTCACCTGAGATCCCGGGCCAAATGATAAACATTGTCCAAGATAAACGTACTATTTTACCAGCTGTAGTTGTTAAATAATAATAATAAAAAAAATAATGTGTAAAGTACTATGATGAATGAATACTATGATACATTTCTAAAACTAGAAAATATGCTTCAAAGTAATAACAAATTTTTTACGAAAAATCCGGTTTGCCTTCCTGTTGCAACCCTGCCAAGTTTGATATGTGAAACTATCTACCTGTAACAACATTGTGTAACACCACGTGAAAGCAATAAATGTATTGAGTATTGATTTTCTGAATGACCTGAATAGGTACAACGGTTCCCAGCAACCTTTTTTGGTCGTCCTACAATCTTACTTATTTATCTTATTTATATATTATTTGTATGTATTTAAGTTTATGCTTATTATTATACATAATCGATAGATATATATTATTTTATGGGTGTTAAGTATTAGTGGTTAAGAGATCGCTTTTAGCGATAAGACCGCCCATTGAACCGTTATTTATTGTTTATTTCCTTTGTTACTGTATTTTTGTTTGGTGTGCAATAAAGAGGATTTCATTCATTCATTCTTACTTACTCTTCCTGCTCAGCGACCCAAAGTGGATCTTGACCTCTGACACAAGACTTATTCAAGTTTCTCGGTTTCGTGCTTCTTCCAGCTGGTAGCATCAAGCTCGCGCATATCTCCTACCATCTAGTTTCTATATTAAAAAGTCCTTCATACAATTGGTGCTTTAATAAATATTGTTTCAATATCTGTCCAAAATGGCCACCATTTTGCTGTATACAGGTACGGACACTTTCCAGATGTTGTCCAGATTATGTAACTCTGATACAATTAAATTATATTAAAATCAAGCAAAGTTCACGGTATAAACTTTTTTTGAAACTTTTATAAATTTTATGGAAAACTCATGCTTGAACAAAAATTACCATAGCTATGCTTAGTTTGGGGCTAGATAGCGCTGTGCGAAATCCAGAAGTGTTAATGTTATGATTATTCCATACTAAAAATTGCCTGAATACATCCCTGGAGGTAAACCATCCTTCTTTGGTTCAGACACGAATGAATTATGTACAATTTTAATTGTCCTTTCAGCTACACCTTCATTAAAATGCGTTGTGTTCTAACAACACAAAACTTGTTTCATTGTAAGTGATTCTCAATACTGGAGTTAGCTATTAGTCTTAGATAAATAAATGTTATGACTGCTGTGCTTAAGCTTCAAAATAAAAAGACTTTATTTCAGACCAAATATCCATAACTTGTTAATATATACAGTGCTTAAAGAACCGGCCAAGTACGAGCCAGACTCGCACACGAAGGGTTCCGTACCATTATCTATAAAAATGGCAAAACAATCATGTTTGTTGTATGGGAGCCCCACTTAAATATTTATTATATTCTGTTTTTAGTATTTGGTGTTATAGCGGCAACAGAAATACATCATCTGTGAAAATTTCAACTGTCTAACTATCACGGTTCATGAGATACAGCCTGCTGACAGACGGACAGACAGGCAGTGGAGTCTTAGTAATAGAGTCCCATTTTACCCTTTGGGTACGGAACCCTAAAAATCAATGTTAGTAGAGTAGACAGGAATAAACTAAACCAATTCTAATTAGCTCCTGAATTGAGATACACTTAGGTAAGCTTAGAACTGTCATAAAAAATAACAGATCAAGCCGAACTGCTTTGAAGAATAATGTTCAATAATAAAAGGTCTCTTTCTATAGGTGCTACCTATAATTAGCTTTCTGTTTTGTACTAGTTAATTGTTAAGTTAACTAGTGGTCCGCCCCGAACTGAGATCTCGCGAGTATCCGATTAAAACAAAAAAATATTATTTGTAATCTTTGACTATCAAAATAATGCCACCAAACAAATAAACATCTACAGTTTCATTAAAATTAGAGATAACGGGAGTTCATGTAATGTGGTTACTCTTTTTTGGGGTACATTTACAGTTATTCTGGATTTCAGACTTTTGCCTATATTTGTGTCACTAAAGCTACACGAATACCAAATGTCAGCACTGTGGGGTCACTGGTGTACGCTGTGAATTTTGTCAAAGTTCAGTTTATATTATGGCTAAAAACTCAAAAACTATAAAAACTTTACTAAAATAAAAACCAGAGTCTAAATGTACTAATAAAGACCTTTCATTTAACATCCCACTTCTCTTAATAGTCTAATTTTAATTTTTTTTTTACCCCTTATGAACCCCAATATCTCAACAACCCCCGCCCCCCCCACATTTTTAGCTCATTTAGTCACAACAAAATTGTGCCATCACTACCTACCTATGTATCAAATTTCACGATGATCGGATCAACGCTTACATACGCCGATTTTCCCAAGTTGATTTAGAGATCTCGCTTCGCTTGATCCATAATTATAGCTATTGGTTGTCACAAGCGATGTCAGACTGAAGACGGGTCTGCAGGAGCTCATCAAATCCTCATCCGCTAACACCACAACAACATCCACGGGGATCTTGGAAAGCTGCATCCATCAACCCAAAGTTCTGCTCCGTTACTTCAAGGAGCTAGGATGGCTGGGGTTAGGTTAGAAGGGAGATAATGAACAACACCCCCCGATTCGAGATATCATGCAGATCTTTGTGCCCCACCCTAGAATTTGAATTAGCTAATGGTTTTCCATACAATAAATAATAATACATTAGGTATGAAACATTTCGTCAGCGATTCATTTCAATTTTGCAATATCTGTACACATTTTCTTGCAATTCATTAATATTAATTTCATTTATTTTTCTCCTGTGGCTCAGCTGGTTATTCGCCCACTGCGCCACGGAGGTCGTCCGTGGATAGATAGATGGATTATGTATTGATTAAAGCGCGATAGGGACCATTTTGGGCACGTGCTATGTAACTTATATTTATCTCAGCCTTAGTAGCCTGGTGGTCACTGTGTAACTTTATTTCTGTTGATTCAACTTATTATTGTTATAACAACAACAATTGAGAGAAAAGACAAGAAGCTCATTTGCAATGACGAGTTAGCAGATGCAAGGCTCCACAGCCTCGAACATCGTCGAAAGGTTGCAAGCCTCTCGGTTTTTTATCGGATACATTTCGGAAAGTGTGCTGCGGAGCTGTTCAACCTGATCCCACCATCCCCATTCTATCATCGGACAACCAGATGCTCCGCGATGCGCCACCGCTACATGGCAGACATACCTCCCATACGCACAAAGCGGTACTCTTCCACCTTTATTATGCGCACCGCCAATGAGTGGAACACCTTGCCTGAGTCTGTGTTTCCTGCTAACTACAAGTCGCGAGTGAATAGATTTCTTCTAGGCAAGCGTTTACTATCGTAGACTACATTATCACTTACCATCAGGTGAGATCGTGGTCAAACGCTATCCTATAATTTATAAAAAAAAAATTACTTAAAAGTAAAGTTCATTTAATTTATAGCGATTTTATACATTGAGTTTGGAAAGTCAACGTAGGGTATTTTTGATTACTAAATTAACGCCCCAGTTTTGTTATTAAATTAATACTTCGTAAACGCAAAGTTATCAGGCGCAATGTATTGTAAGCCTTGTTCATAACATCCGTTCATTCATGATTGACACGGGACCGTAACTGGTGATAGACGTGTTGGCAGCATTGTTCTAATATTAATGGTCTGGTTGAGCTTTGCTAGGGCATGGTTACATACACTAGCAGCTTCAATTCATTATCATAGTCAGCCATAAAACGTCCACTGCTGAGATTAGGCCTCTCCCATAAAGTTCCACAGCGACCGATCTTGTGCGACCTCAACGGTTCCCAGCCTTTATAAGGTCGTCTTTCCATCTATTCGGGGGCCGTCCTACGCTGCGCATGGTCTCCACTCTAGAACCTTTCTGCCCCAATGGAAGCTACAATTAAACATATAAAATTGGGAAAGCTTTGTAGAAGGGATTTAAAAAGCAGTTGAAAGAGGTACACCTAATTAGGCTGTAATGATTATATTTTTTTCTAAAAACAAAGTCGTATTTAGTATTTTTCAAACTTTCGCGATCACTGTATATAATTATTGATTAAAATGGGTATTTATCGCGTATGTACCTTTTTTATTTGTTATCCCGACGTTTCGGCTGTGTTGTAACAGGCGCTGCAGAAAGCTGCAGCAACAACCCTCACTTGGTCTTCAAAATTAGAAATGTCCTCGTTCATATTACGACACACTACACTAACCGTATCTACGCACTGATACGACCGATCACGACGCGCACACCTAGCAATCACCGGGTTCCAGGACGCTGAGAGTCTATAGCCATCTTCACGATGTCGTATTTTTTTCATGATTCCAAAATAATCTTGATACCGAGTCACGATTATTTAATTCTTATTTTCCAATAATAAATTCTAAAAGTTATACTTGAATTTGAAAACGATTTAATGTATCTCCATTTTAAGGAGTTTGCGGATTCGCCGCGCTGCCGCATCATGCAAACATTGGTTCACGCCTTGACACAAATGTTTGCATGATCTACATATATTTTTTGTAGTCAGGGTGTTTTTCTATATATATTATTGTAATAATAATAATGTATTTACAAAAAAATAGGAACCGAGTATTCTATATGGTTCCCATAGTACAAGCTTTGCTTTGTTTGGGGCTAGATAGCGCTCTACGAAAGTCCGGTATTATTATCATTACTATTTATTTATAAAACGGTACCATCACTCCTGGCTTAGGCTGGGTAGCAAGTAAGTAGAATTAGTAGGTAAACCCTAATTAACATACGCCTTGAATTGTAAAAAATGTCGTGCCCTCACTTAGCTATGTAATTAAATTAGTTAAGACATTTTAGAGGGGAGCTTGTTTTTTAAGAGGGATATTTACCACGTCACACCCACAAATCGTCACATTAACACAAGAACAGAATACAATTTTAATGTTCACTATTTATATATATCTTCATAACTTTAATCTATCATCATCATTCTCAGCCCGTGTCGACCCATTGCTGGGCATAGGCCTCTCCTTGTTTCTGCCACTCTTCCCGATCCTGTGCCAGTCTGAACCCCGTACGACCCACGTCGTCGTTTTTCACAAAAAGGGAGACATTTTAAAATTGAGCAACTACATGCCTATAAGTCTTCTTTCGCAAATATACAAACTTTTTGCCAAAATTATATGTAACAGACTCACCCGATCGTTCGATGAAAACTAACCAACTGAACAGGCTGGCTTCCGAAGTGGGTTCTCTACCATTGACCATAGACACTTAACTTTAATCTGAAGCGTTTCTTATACTGTCCTAGGTGTTCTGCTATGTAGCCGGTAGGCCGGGCGATGAATATGAAACAGCAGTATGATTTACGGAGTTTAATGAGGATAGTAGATAGTTACAGACGTTAGAAGGAAGAATGAAACGATACAGTACAATACAAATTAAATGAAGTGATACGATATGAATTATGCTTTAGAATTAGCGAGTAAAAGGCGCGAGCGGCTGAGCAAGAGCGGTACGTGTTCCCCGTCGCGAGGCGCTAGGTGAGTGTGACCGCGTCGCCGGCGCAAGTGCGCTCCGTAGACCTCCTCCGTCGCGTCCCGCGCCGAACCCCGCAGCGCAGGGTCGCACTAGGGGGACGGACTCGGTGTATCGAGGATGACGCCACAAATCTATAATATATAAAATTGTCGAGTTTGTAACAAAACTCCTCCGAAACTGCTTGACAGATACTTATGAATTTTTTTGTGTATATTCGGTAGGTCTGAGAATAGGTCGTAAAGTATATTTCACCATCTTACGTCTACCCCCCCCCCCCCCATTTCTTATTCGTGATTTTAGTATTTTTATATGAACAATGTAATTTAACCGTCGTTCATTGACGTGAAGTCATTTACATAAAGTGTCGCGTCACTTTGCATTTCATTCTGCATTTGATTTCTTTGATAATTTATATGGCAGAACAACGTTCAGCTAGTATTATTATATATTACCTATATTAAATTGAGTTTGTAACCACGTCCTAACAAGAAACATCAATTTGTTATGGCTTGAAAATACAGCGTGCGCTTTCAAACACAGTTCCCGCGTTGTAATGACTATTAGCAAATGTCGTTAGCTTCTGAGCAATGGTAGATTTGAAGTTGATTGAAACGTCGAAAACTATGGCTGGAAAATTTTGCTACTACAAAAAACTATAATAGACCCTAGAGGATCTGCTTAACGGAAAAGACCTTCCTTAAGGGTCAGACATTAGACACGCAGATTTCAGATTTCACCCCCACTTCACCGCGCACCCGCCATTAGATTTACGCCAAAGCAACAACTAGAGACATTATTACAAATAAACTTCTCGGAAATTTGTGGAACTAAACGGCTACAAAGTACTGATAATTGCTCTCTATACTCGCGCCATCTGTTTAGGAATGCGGGAACTACGTTTCATTGCAAATAACGTGATGAAACGCCATCTATACATTCGCACACGATACGCTGGTTAGATGGTTGGTCAGTGTGTCACAGTAAAATAAATGTAGTAAGTCAGAAATTTATTTTTTTCATTGAAAGTGTTATGTGAGCCCAAAAATAGAAAGTTTAAATAGTATAAAATATTCCGACATTAATATTTATTTACAGAAATAATATCATTGCAAGTCAATACAACAACCAAGTCAGACGTATTGAAAGAGATACCGAATTTTTTTTTTCTATCAATATTACCTAATGATATCGTCCACAACATAATTTTACATGATGGACATACTCGGATTTATTACTATTCATACCCACTTTTGCGCACTGCGCAGAGTTCTCATGGTATATGTCCGTTAGTAGATAAGTATAAAGTTAGTATTATGTACAAAAATTGACAATTAACGAATCTAAAAACGAAATTTAATTTCTCCTACTTGTTTTGCATACGGTAAGCGTAACGCAAAGAAATTTATTTTACTCAAAAGAAATTAACATTTCACTTATATATCATTCATTACACGTAAGGGAAATGTTAATTTCTTTTGAGAAAAATTTTAACTTAAGAATTTTAGTGATTTAAGACTGTCCAAAAATTTAACTAAAAAACATTTTAAGAATACCCGCAAATAAATATTTGTTCAAATGTCACCCTCAGTATGGTACAAGATCGCTCGGGGTGACACTGTGAGAAACCAAGAAGTCCATTCCAGATCACAAGTCTTGGAATTGTCCGTAAGTGTTCGGATAACACTGTTACGCCGAGGTTGTTAAACAATGAGTAATAATCGAACCTTCTCGAACGCTTTTGTCTTGCTGTGTTATTGTTGCTATTGTTTGTGGTTTCGCAGAATGGGGAGTGGCCATTGTGTCGAGAGACCGACCCTTTCCTGGAAGGATCGACATCGTTCTCGAACAATCGAAATGTGTGCGATATAAATAGGCCGGAGAGATGGCCGGACAGTCAGTCTGAGTCAGTCTGAGTGAGTGAGTCTCAGCGAGGCCCTGGAGGGCTGACGTGGGAAGGGTCTCGCGTGAACAGTAGTTGCTCCCGAGTCAGTCTGGATTTAGCTATACGTGTGAACATTTCGGTGACTTTAAGTGCTGCAACAGTGGTGTGAATTATTGTGTTGTGATACGTGTGACCAAGTTCGTGTATTCATCGTTTAGTGCTGAATAAAAGAGTTATTTTGGTGAAATCGATTCCCGTTATTTTATCCCGAACCCTCAGCTCGTAACAATTTGGTATCAGAAGTGTAATAAAATAATGCCGGTTCTACCAATGGATAACGTGGACGGTGTCAGGACGAGAAGTCAACGACAGCAGGAAATGGATGAAAGGCGGTTTGGGGAGTCTCCGGTTCAAGAAGCTCGGCAGAGTCGTCAGCCGATGGAGATGGAATCAGCCGCCGCCGAATCATTTGGAGCACCATCATCATCATCCGTGGGCAAGCTCCTGTGACAGGTGATCTTGCTGCTATTATGGCAATGCTTTGTCGTCAGGAAGAGCAGCGCCGTCAGCATTAAGAAGAGAAGCGTCGTCAACAGGAAGAGCAGGCTCGGTTGCAGGAGGAACAACGCCGTCAGCATTAAGAAGAGAAGCGTCGTCAGCAGGAAGAGCAGGCTCGGTTGCAGAAAGAACAGCGACGTGAACAGGTGGAGCAGACTCGGTTGCAAGAGGAACAGCGACGTCAGGATAAAGAAGAGCAGCGTCATCAACAGGAAGATCAGCGACGTTGGCCATAAGAGCGTGCTCGACTGATGAGGGAATCGTTCGGTTCATCTGGAAAGGAATTCCAGGAAGTGAAAGAACAGATAGAAATCATGAGAGCCGTGTTTTGGAGGCTGGAATTGGGATCGCTGATGAGAAAGGGACTCTGGGTGTCCTGAAGTACTGGAGACGGCAATGTGGCTCCTATAGTTGCTACATCTTCAGCGCGAGGTGCGCCTAAAATTGTTCGTGTTGATCGGCTGCCGCGATATGGGGCTAAGAATGCTCGGGACGAGCATGTTTTAGGAGGGGGCAGTGTTACGCCGAGGCTGTTAAACAATGAGTAATAATCGAACCTTCTCGAACGCTTTTGTCTTGCTGTGTTATTGTTGCTATTGTTTGTGGTTTCGCAGAATGGGGAGTGGCCATTGTGTCGAGGGACCGACCCTTTCCTGGAAGGATCGACATCGTTCTCGAACAATCGAAATGTGTGCGATATAAATAGGCCGGAGAGATGGCCGGACAGTCAGTCTGAGTCAGTCTGAGTGAGTGAGTCTCAGCGAGGCCCTGGAGGGCTGACGTGGGAAGGGTCTCGCGTGAACAGTAGTTGCTCCCGAGTCAGTCTGGATTTAGCTATACGTGTGAACATTTCGGTGACTTTAAGTGCTGCAACAGTGGTGTGAATTATTGTGTTGTGATACGTGTGACCAAGTTCGTGTATTCATCGTTTAGTGCTGAATAAAAGAGTTATTTTGGTGAAATCGATTCCCGTTATTTTATCCCGAACCCTCAGCTCGTAACAACACTATGAAAATAGAGATACTATTTGAATTTGACGTTGTGCATTTGGTGAATCATGGAGGCTAAAAGGCTTGACACTTTGAGCACGTTACTTTTCTGTATATAATAATAAATTAAAAATCCTCAAAATCTATACGGAATTCCAAGGTTTGAGAAGGTGCATTGCCAATAATTGTACTTTCACAAGTTATAATTTCATTGGTTATTTTTCGTTTCTTGTTATCATGTGACGAGGTCGTTCTCACATTTGCTTGACGTTTCCTGGGGACTGATGCACCTCGCAGAGGTAAGCTTCTTGTCTGCCTGGGATTAGTCTTCCATATATGATTTGATACATATCCGTTGAATGCTTAAAGCCTTCCACTATAATATCGGACTCCATGCCAGTGGAGGGTTGATCAAAATAAATAAATAAATAAAACTTAATAAATAATAATAATAATATTAAATAAAAAAAGTTGATTTATATTTGCCTTTTTAGTTTACATTTTTCTATTCTTTTTGTTTATTGTATTTGAATATGTACGACAGTTTATTCTGAAATAATTGTAAAAATACATTATATTATTAAAGTAAAGCAGATTTTATAACTTGTTAATGAATGTTAAATTTAAATAGTTAACATATTAACTTGATATAATGAGTTTTATACTGTTTTTATAGTTTATTGATAATACAAACAGGCAACAACAATGCAAACATCTAACCGTTCAAAATTTGGAGTGTCACACGGTAATGTGTCACAATTTTCATCGACTGTCCTCTCACTCAGGCCGAAGCTGAAAAGTTTTTTATAATATGTATAGGTACTTACTCCAATATATTTAATGTAAAAGTTTTTATACTCTAATATATGTACTTATTTTATAGCCAACTTAGCAATTTCAACTAACTAGGAACGTAAGTAGTTGTAACTTGGTCAACGTAAGACATGTGAACTTTGTCCTACTGTTACAAATTTTCTTATACTGTGCCACGACGCGCCATGAAGCCGCGCTGATACAAAGTAAGTAGATAATATGAATGGCTGCATGTAATAACTTACAATATCCACATACTTAGTATATACACATACCTACCTACCTAATAAATAATTATGATGGGTTTTCCTTACCTTTCGCCGGATTGTGTCAAAAGGGGCTCATTTGCATCTTTCTTCTTTGACCTTACAATAAACATAGCTTTGACTGACAAAGGTTTAAAAATCAAAAGTTATGATTTCATATTAAAATATTCACTAGGTACATGACTAAATAAAAGTATACTTGTACAAAACATAGAAACAACTAAAGGTAGAAAAAATATGAAAAAAAAAATCATGTAGGTATATTCACTAGGTACATGACTAAATAAAAATATACTTGTACAAAACATAGAAACAACTAAAGATAGAAAAAATATGAAAAAAAAATCATCTAGGTACTATGAGACTTGAACTCCCTTCGCCAGATTATGTAGATAACTCTCCAGTGTAGAGAACCGCTGGGCTAACAAGACTTTTACTTTTACGTTGAAAATAAGAATATAATATGTCGTCAGTGCCGCGGCACAAAAAACCCTCCCTGGATGAAAGATTTTACAAAATCATACTAAATATTATCAAATGTCAATATATACGCGCAAATAAAAGGCTTACTTACCTTACTTTATCCATCATGTGTTTCGCGCGCATAATGCACAATTTTTTAAATGATTTTTTACCCATTTGTGTGGGTTTAATTTTCGTTTCATTCCTGGAAAAAAATTGCACAGGTCCATCTAGCAACGCGGATCGCCGCGGAATGAGATTGAGCGCGAAGTAAAATACGCGAGTAAAGAGTGAGAAGAGTGCGACATGATGTTGAAGTGGCTCCGAATTAAAAAACGTAAGCGACATTTATAAAAAACATAACTACTGTGCAAATAAGTCACTTATTCTAAAAAATAGGTTTATAGTTTATTTTCTAATTATTTGAAGCATATATTTGTGAAATATCATATCAAAATACCTCAATGTGTAGAATTAACTTGGGAATGTCGTAATTGTCAGAGGTGTCTTTGAAAATTTTTTTTACTGACATTTTATTAATCATTCGTGTTTTTAGATCAGCAGTTTTGTTACTTATATCCTTGAGTATCGTGTATTTAAACTTCAATACCATAAAGCAAGCAGAATAATAATTGTCAGTGTTGCAATATTGAGTCTTCTGGCTCTTAAGCCACGTGGAAGTCTCATGACAATGGGTCGCTACAGGTTAAAAATGAGTAAGTGGGGCTATATTTGGGAGACGGCGACAAGTTGTCCATGCCGCACAGACTTTTAGATATGGGAAACTTAAGCTAGCTATTGTGCCTTAATTCTTACACTCTGAGCAATAATTGTACCGCCATAGATACAGCTATTGTAGTGGCCAAGGTATGGCAAATCAAAATTTGATAGCCATCATTATTATAAATACGGGATTTATCACGTACCGTTTTATCAGTGTTACGACCAACAATGTTTCGCTTCAGTTCGTAAATCTTTACAACGCAGGAAACCCCACACCATCTCCCACCACCGTACCCGTCTACTCGATATGCGAGGCGAGACCCTTTTCAGAGCGGATTGCACTCACCCTGGTGAAGGTACACGAACTGAATCGAAATATTGTCGGTTGTAACTCTAACAACGGTACGTGATAAATCCCGTATTTATAATAATGACAAGCTGACCCTGCAAACGTTGTTCTGCCTTATAAATTATCAAAGAAATAAAATGCAGAGTGAAATATCAAAGTGACGCGACACTTCATGTAAACGACTTCACATCAATGAACGACGGTTAAATTATATGGATATTGTTCATACAAAAACACTAAAATAGAGAGTGGGGGTAGGCAAATACCTTACGACCTAATTCTCATACCTACATATCTACCAAATATACGAAATCTACCCGTTTCGGAGATGTACGACCACTAAAACCGTGACATTCTCATCACAGTAATGTTATAAATGTGAAAATTTCGATGTTGTGTTAGTGGTGGGTATTTGTTTGTTTGTTACTCAATCACGTCGTAATGGCTGAACCGATTTCGATGAAATTTGATGTATTCATAGATGATCTGGATTCAAACATATGCTACTTTTTGTGGACAAACAACGCGTAGGAAACTGCTCATGAATAAGTCCAAATACATAATTACTGATTAAAACTGGTATTTATCGCGTATATCCCTTTTATATTTGTACCTAGGTAAAAAGATACATACGCGATATATATCCGTTTTAGTTAGTAATTATGTGCAGTGGTAGCGAAAGTTTGAAATATATCAATTTAAAATACGTACAAAAAACCGATTCGTCAATGACGTATGTAAGTGTGAACGAGCCGTTACCACTAACACGATAATTAAAATTATTAAAATAAGATTATATTTGACAATTTGTTGCCCGCGACTTCGTACGCGTTACACTACTAAATGTTTAAGTTACCTAGACATATAGCTAAATTCGCTGTTGCAACTTGTCTTGACACCTCATTTTATCCCATAGAACCTGATTTATGGGATAAAAAGTAGCCTATGTGTTAATCGAGGTATAATCTACGTACATACTAAATTTCATCGAAATCGGTTTAGCCGTTACGACGTGATTGAGTAACCAATAAATAAAAAAAGGATTGTGTGGTTTTATGAAACCACGGTAAAAGTGAAACTTTGTTTCACGTTATAGAAATTTAACTAAAAATTTTCGTTGGCACAAATGAATAATAGTCTATACACTACACGGTCAGCTGATGCGAACTATATGCGCCGCCATATTGGCCTCGGCTGCTCTGACGAGCGCCTTTCACTTTATCTCTACGCCACGGCCGACCGTCACGCGACATGCAACACACAGACGAAAAAGTTTGAGACGATGTAATAAAAGTTTCACTTTAATAAACAAACATCCAAATTTTCGCATTTATAATATTAAATAAGTATGATGTAACATTACTTTTAGTCTAACAAAGAACTCCAACTTGTTACATTTTCAGTAATTGTTCTTCATAAGTTAGAAACACGTTGAATGTCATTCCTGAATGTCAAATCTTGTGGAGAACATTAATAAATAATATGAAATTCGACATAAACCACTCTCTACCCATCCCTTTGTAGTCTACAAACTTTGCACAAACTTTCTACCTTTGGTCGTGCTCATATATTTTAGTTAAACCTCGAAATAATTATATTAATAATAAGTAAATATCTGTTTAAAACTATGTTTGTACGAAATCTAAAGTTTGTAAAGTTTTTCGGCTGCATTGAAAATTTGGTGAGGTATTCTAAACAATAGGGTGATATAATTCTTTATATTACCAATATTATAAATACGGGATTTATCACGTAGGTACGGAACCGAAACATTGTCGGTCGAAACGTTTCGAGTTTATTCGATCATGGTGAAATTTGGTACCTATATAGGTAGATAGGCGGTCAAGTGACACCTCTAATAAAAGGTCTTTGTGAGTATATTTCGACCCCGTTTTACGAGTATTATTTTTAGTTTAAACCTTGTAATTTTTAGGTTATTAGCTATAATATAAGCTGAACTTTGAAAAATTCACAGGGTACACCAGTGACCCCACAGTGCTGAAATTTGGTATGCTTGTAGCTTTAGTGATACAAATACAGGGAAAAGTCTGAAATTCAGAATAACTGCAATTTAAACCCCAAAAAAAGCAACCAATTTTACATGAACTCCCGTTAACTGTACTGTGAATGAAACTGTAGGTCTAGTTATTTGGTTATGTATTTTTTGGCACTATTTAAATAGTCAAAGATTAGGTACAAATAACATTTTTTTGTTTTTATGGGAGACTCGTGAGATCTCAGTTTGGGGTGAACAACTAGTATTATTAATTTCTATTTTATTTCTATTTAAAAGATTAACTAGGTATAAGTAAGGAAATCGTTCACAAAACCATATCAAAGCCAGTTAAATCCCAACTCATCAGTGGCTTACTAGAAACCTGCATCATTTAAACGTCAACACTTGAAAATAAATAAGTGCAGTTCAGTTCTGCCTTACTGCATACAAGAATACCATATAACCAAGACGTCCACAAAACCAATCCATATTAAACTAGTTAAATCCCGACCGGTCAGTGACCCCACTTACTAGAAACCCTATGCACAGCCCACACGGGCGCGCCTCAACCCGTATCAATGTAACGTCAATCACATGCCGAACTAGACTTTACTTTACCCAGCTAATTTCAATAGGTAAAGTTAGATTGTTCGCTGGAAACTTAAAGGGCACCTAATGTTTTTAAATGTATGATAGAAGCAGAGTATGTGATTTTATGTATGGCCAATCATGATGAGGAAGTTTACAGTCATAATGTCATAGGAAGTCCACTTTAACTACAGAGGGAATCAAATAGGTCCTAATTAAAGTCTATCAATTTACATGCCGTGATAGCAACGTACGAACGTCTAAGTCACAAGAAATCGAGAAATCTACAACTTTATACCAAATAATTAACTAGTGGTTCGCCCCGAACTGAGATCTCGCGAATCTTCCAAAATAAATAGTATTTTTAGGGCGACTTGCACAACGATGCCTAAACATAGGTATTTAGTGGCTAAATATGATTTAAGGAGTTGTCAAATTATACAAATACTTCAAATTTAAACATGTTTAGTCGCTAAATACGTTTAGTGATCTTTGTGCATGCCGGTTTTAATCTTTGACTAATAAATTGGTGCCGCGAAATGCATAACCAACCTACTTGACCTACAATTTCATTTAAATTAAATGTAACGGGGGTTCTGGTTTATTGGTTATCCTTTTTTGGGGTACAAATGGCAGTAATTCTGGATTTCAGACTTTTGCCTATATTTATGTCACTAAAGCTACATGAATACCAAATTTCAACATTCTGGGGTCACTGGTATACCCTGTAAATTTTGTCAAAGTTTTGTTTTTACCATGGCTAATAACAAAATATTAACTGAAAATAAAAACGGAGTTCAAATGTACTAATGAAGACCTTTCATTTGACGTCCTACTTGACCTTTGAATTTTTTATTTACCCCTCTTGAATCCCAAAATCTCAACAACCCCCCAATATTTTTAGCTCATCGTCATAGTCACACCAAAATTGTGCCATCACTATGTACCAAATTTCATGATGATCGGATAAACGCTACGAAATTTATCCTCGGACAAACATACATACATACAGCGCCGTTTTGCTCCAGTTGATTTGGAGATCTCGCTTCGCTCGATCAACTATTAGGTTATCCACACACTTTAACAATGAGTCTCATTCGATAATTTCGAACTGAGACGCAGGAGGTTGCGGATTAGATTCCCATCGCAGAACAAATGTTTGCATGATCTGTTCCGGGTCTCGTTGTTCCTCTGTATACAAGTGATTCGCTCCTAAGATCTCGCATGTCTCCCATAAAAACAAAAAAATATATTATTTGTAATCCTTGACTATCAAAATAGTGCCACAGAATAAATAATCAATTAACTTGACCTACAGTTTCATTCAAGTTACAGGTAACGGGAGTTCATAAATAATAAATAAATATGTAATACATATTGCTGTACATTTCACACAGCGCTATCTAACTCTTAACTAAGCAGAGCTTGTACTATGGGAACCAGATAACTGATAGAATACTTATACCTATACAGTTTTTTTTTGTAAATACATAGGTACTTATAATATATAGAGAAACAACCAGACCCGGGACAAATATCTGTAAGGCTCGGACTATATGGCATTCGGGCTTGTCAGGGACCGTTTTTTAACGGCTCCTGACCAATCCGTCGCACAACCAAACATTTGAATTTTTCCTGCATCCTAAACACGATCCGAGGCCATCGGTCTCCGATTTTTACCTGGAAGCAACCGGGACATGGTCCGTAATCGCAGGATCGGGGAGACCTGGATGCCATATAGTCCAAGCCTAAATCATGCAAACATTTGTTCCGCGGCGGGAATCGAAAACGCTACCTCCTGCGTCTCAGCTGGCTAATGTTCATTAATTGGTTATCATTTTAGGAATAGAAATTGCAGTTATTTTGGAATTCAGACTTTTGCCTATATTTGTGTTAGTAAAGCTACATGAATACCAAATTTCAGCACTGTGGGGTCACTGGTGTACTCGGTGAATTTCGTCAATGTTCTGTTTTTATTGTGGCTAATAACTGGATAATGACAGACTAAACTAAAATTAAAAACGGGGTTGACATGTACTGATGAAGACCTTTCATATGACGTCCCATTTGACCTAATAGTCTAATTTTTAGGGTTCCGTACCCAAAGGGTACAACGGGACCCTATTACTAAGACTCCGCTGTCTGTCTGTCAGTCAGTCTGTCTGTCCGTCTGTCACCAGGCTGTATCTCATGAACCGTGATAGTTAGACGGTTGAAATTTTCACAGATTATGTATTTCTGTTGCCGCTATAACAACAAATACTAAAACAGATTATTTTTATCTACCCCTCTTGAACTTAAATCTCTCAACAACCCCCCCCCCCCCCCACAGTTTCCATTTTTAGCTCATTTAGTCACACCAGGGCCCGTAGCCAAATTACATTCGCTACGAATCTATTCGATTTCTACATACATTTGTTGTCGCTGTATCACGTGGTATTTCTATAGCATGTGTCTAATCCCATACCTTTTCGGTCTTCGACTAGCATCATCGCTAATTGACTGTAACGTGCCTAAGCCCTCAGGATTGTGCCAACATTACGTACCAATTTCACTTTCAAATTTCACGATGATCGGATCAACGCTTCGAAAGTTATCCTATGACAAACAAACATACTACATACTTACATACAACGCCGATTTGCCCAAGTTGATTTGGAGATCTCGCTTCGCTCGATCAGTTATAAGTATGTACGGTATAAACACAGAATTTTCATTCATTTATAATAAAACACAGGAAACAATTTCAGTACCTACAAGCCGTCACCAAAAAAGAAATGTTGATTCAGCAATCAAGCATGCTTCGACTGGGTAATTGCTAACAATGACCGACGGGAGGCTTGCGTGAAAGGTCGCGTGCTCACTTGATTAAACTCAGCTTGAACAGCCGAGGTAGAGGATGTACTCGGGCCATTAAATAATCATGGAAAAACTTATTTTAATCAAAATAGTTACGTATTGTTACGCTTAAAGAACTGACGGCCATCGGGGCAGAAAGTTTCTTGAGTAGAGAGCACGTACTGGAAAGCGCAGCGTAGGACAGCCCCTACTATATGGAAAGAAGAACTGATAAAGGTTGTTGGGAGCCGTTGGGCGTTGGCCGCACAAGATCGGTCGCCTTGGAAATCTATTGGGGAGGACTACGTTCAGTAGTGGACGTCTTTTGGCTGATATGCTGATGATGTCACAGAATACATAAATTCTTATTTTGTCGTGTCACAGAAGATGTTTTAGAGCACATGAAATCATAAAAAAAATATTATATTTACGTAGTTAATCCGGAATCGAGAGGCGCTTCCGGTTATTTTGCTACAGTGTAGTATTGCATTTATAAAAAAAATGCAAAAATAATTATTAAATAATCATCTACATTTTGTTTTTTGTTGTAACTTAATATAGGTATTATTTTATTATTTATTTATTATTTTCTTAGTGTGGTAACTTATATTTATCAATATATATTATGTATTCATACTTTTTGTAAATGTAGTACTGTGCGGGCATCCGGGATATCCTCATTTTTAAATGGTTCCAACGGAAGATCAGCGTTGTGCCAAGAGCACAACAAATGCTGAGTTGGACGCCTTTTTGTGACGTCGGTCGTTTAGATATAGGTAATTGTGAGACACACATTTGTTAGGTATTATTATTCTCGTGTGCATGAATATTTTATCTTGTGTGTACCTTACTTGTGTGCTGTGTGTGTTGTGTACCGTCACAAATAAATGTTTTTTCTTTCTTTTCTTTCTTTCTTTCTTTAAATTTTTGAGTTTAGCATTTTTAGAATCCAGAAAAAATCCCCGATTAATGTACAGGTTATGAAGTATAACAAGACGGCCCGAAGCAGTAAGTACCGAATGCACGTAATTGTGAATAAATATTCCAATCATTAAGCAGTTAACTTTGCTAACATTAAAAAAACAAAACAGTAACCACTAACTTCGGGCCAGGGTTATAGAATAGAATAGAATAGATAATTCTTACACTAAATTACAATAACTTAACCTAGAAAACTTGAAGACTCTTCTATCTCTTCTAGGCGATCTCTTCTAGGCAACTTTTGGATGGACTATACTTATACTTCTCTTCTTATGTCTGAAGAGCCGCCTCTACAACTAATGTGTCCTGCCAACATTACCCCACGGTGCTGAGACATGGACGCTCACGAAGGAGACTGTGCACAGGATTAGAGTCGCACAAAGAGCCATGGAGCGCGCCATGCTCGGCATCACACTGCTAGACCGAGTCCCCAATACCGAAATTCGCAAGCGGACTAAAGTTCAAGACGTTAGCAAGCGTATATTGGGACTCAAATGGAGTTGGGCAAGACATGTGGCCAGGCGCGGTGATGACAGGTGGAGCACGGTGCTGACTGAGTGGTGGCCCCGAGATGGAACCCGGAACGCAGGTCGTCCACCAGCAAGATGGGTCGACGTCATTATAAAAATCGCAGGTCGTAGTGGGTTAGAACAGCGCAGGACAGAGGCGAATGGCGACAACGAAGAGAGGCCTATGCCCAGCAGTGGGATGAGAAGGGCTGACCATGATGATGATGATACTTATACTTCATAACCTGTTAAATAGTCGGGGATTTTTATTCATGGATTAAACAAAGGCTTAACTTAAAAAATCAAATAGTTTCGAATTACCTTAATCACATATTTACGTTTCCTTTTTTTAATACAACTCAAAGTCCTTCTTCGTTAATTCAAGGAGTTAGAACAGGGCACACAAAAAAACCTCAATTATGTCGGGTGAATTCACGTAATCTCACGTCATGTGTGATCTTATTCCCCTTACAAATAGAATGAATCCCATTATAGTACTAAAATTGTATTTTTCAAACTTTCGCGATCACTGTACATAATTACTGATTTAAACGGGTATTTATCGCATATGTAACTTTTTTATTTGTTATACCTATCTGTCACAGTGTGTCGTAAGATAAACGAAGGTATTTCTAATTCTGAAGACCAAGTGTAGTTGCTGCAGTTGCCATCACTTCTCAATGGTAGCTCCAAGTACTTCAGTCTGCCCGTGACCACGGCTGATGCAACATAGTCGAAACGTCGAGATAAAAAAGTAAAACGGTACATACCCGTTTATATCAGTAATTATATACGGAAATTGTATCACAAGTCCCTATTATGTGTTGATAATAAAATAAAAGTCCCCATTATTCTTTTATTAACACCCTGTATAGCCTTCTTGCACGTAACACCCCGTTACTTCCTTGGCAGCACGCGCCGGATTCGATTTGATTGCTTATTTTACTGGCGTGACTGACTTCGTGCTTGACGTTGACAAGGAACCACAGAGGTATGATTCTCTAGCGCGCTTTAATAGAGACGATGTCTATTTAGCAATAATGATTAGTTTATAAGCAACAATATTTGTTGTTATCGTTAAAAATTTGCTTGATTTATTTAAGCTTATTAAATAATTCACATGGAAGAAATTAAGCTCTTTCGTTATATTATAATAACCTACTTGACTAAGTAACACAACTTAAGAAAATTATACACACTGTATTGGTCCCTTTGGCAATGAAAACGATTTTTTTTTGTAATATACATAGGTGGGCCAGTATTAAATAAAACTGATATAAACTTCTAGTCGATAGCTTCAGTAGTTTCTGATATGATCAGTCGTTTCCAACTAATTACTCCACAGCATAACACGGCTACTTACTCTGACTCTTACACCATAACCACTACTCGTCTCTGGAATAATATGCCACCAAACTATTTCGAGGCTACTTCAGTGGAAGCATTCATATTGAGAATCTATAGGCACCTTCTCGGTCAAACCGACCAAAAATGAGCAACTTAATATTTCCATAACACTTCTTCTATTGTTATGTATGTATTTTTATTCGATATTGGTATAGTTTAGTCTATCATATAAAGTATTTAAGTAGGTTTATTTATGTAGTATGTACCTATATTATGCTATATTTATTAGTCCTGTGCAAATTTTCTTTTTTACCTTTTCTGTGCACTACCTACACATCTTTGTCTACAATACACAAAGGTTATCTGGAAGAGAATGCTCTTTATCATTAAGTTCACCTTTGTACTAGTTTTATAAGTGCAATAAAGTTTTTTTTAAATCAATCAATCAATCAGTTGTAATAGACAGACGGACAAAGTTGCCAATTATGGGTTCAATTTTCAACATTTCTGTACACCGCCGTAATGTTGCAAGACTATCGATACAGAATACATTTCGGGGAAAGAAAAAAACATGGTTAAATAACTCGCTCAGCACAAGTTTCAAATTGATTGTAGCAAATGTAGAAATATGAAATCAACAAGACTTTTCCTTTTCTTTGTGACAGCAGTCGATAGGAAAGTACTCATTCTCGTACACACGGCTACACCTCAAGCCATACCTTTCCAGTATAAGCTGACCTCGCATTGTGTAGGTTGTCCGTACAATGAGAGGTCAGCATAGACTGGACTTGTATAGCTTGATGTGTAGCTGTGTGTACAACCGTTCAGTGGAAATCGTGTACTAGACCAATAATTTTCATATAATTTTGTACTGCCGCAGCCTAGCTGTCTGGAGCGCAGTTTGCTTTACACAATAAAGCATCTTTAATTTTATTAAGAGAATTTTCGTGATTCACATCAATCGTTATTATAAATACGGGGTTACGGGTTTATCACGTACCGTTTCATCGGTGCTACGTGCGAAACGAGACGCGGCGTGGAGCGGATTGCACTCACCTTGATGAAGTTTCCCAAATTATACCGTAACATTGTCGGTAGTAACACTGATAAAACGGTACGTGATAAATATCGTATTTATAATAATCGTTATCTTTAAATTAATAGTAGCGTCTCTAGCTATGGTGATATTTTTTAATCAGGCTCTATGAAAAAACATAAAAACTTGAAACACTTATTTAGCTTAAACGTCCTTTTATGTTCACTCAAATAGGATTTTTTTAACAATTGAAGTTTTTCACACCATGTTTTATGATTTAATAAAAAAAATGAAAAAACAATAAACAAAGTTGTGGTCGTTAACTATGAAAATATTTATAAAACATTTACCTTTTAAGTAGGTATTTTACTAATAAATAGGTATAAAGAAAAATTACATCATCTTTACATAGCACCTATAAAATGAAGTAAATGATGATCTTTTAAACTACTTAACGGATTTTAATGCAGTTTTCAACAATAGATAGAGTGATTCAAGAGGAAGCTTTATATTTATAATATATACAAAACTCTGTTTGTTACCTTTACACGACTAAACGGCTGAACGGATCGTAATGAAATTTTGCAAGGAGATACATTATATCCTGGGAAAGGACGTAGGCTACTTTTTAGCCAACTGCGCTAAATGAGGGTAATGTTTTATTGAAAAACCACCCGTGCGAAGCCGTGGGCGGGTGATCTAGTAAATAATAATTTTGATAACTTAAAATTACTCAATCGGTTTATAGCCAACGTAAATTGATTACACGTATATTATTACTAAGGTTCTAGAGTGGAGACCACGCACTGGAAAGCGCAGGCCCCTTACTATAAAGATGACCTAATAAAGGTTGCTGGGAGCCATTGGGTGCAGGCCACAAAAATCAGTCTCTCTAAATCTTTAGGGGATGCCTATAGATAGATAGATAACTCTTTATTGAATTACCACATAAACAGAAATAATACAAAAATAAGTATAAGGCTAGAATAAATAAGGCAATACAATGGGCGGCCTATGTTCAGCAGTGAACGACTTATTGTTGATATGATGATGATGATAAACCTCTAAACTCAAATCCTTCAGGCAAATGACAATTGCATCACCTCCACATATTTATCTTTCAGGCTTCTCTTGTTATTGACTGAATGCGTTCAACCGCGCGGTTTCACCTCACAAAGGGAGAAACGCTCCTGTCAAAGAGTTTTTATTTCAACCCCTGTTTTAATTGACTACGCTGGTTGAGTTGCAAAGCAAAATTGATATACCAAATGAAAGTAAGCCCTTTTCATATTCAAAGCGTAAATAACTTTTGAGTTTTCCTTTTTTATTTTAAACCGGAAAGTAAATTGAAAGCTTGTTGTGTTTTTAGGGTTTCGTAGTCAAATTCGTATCTTGTAGTTTAGCTATGTCCGTCTGTCAGCCTCTAATTTGGCATGATTATACATCAGTGACACTAAGGGCCTGTTTCACGACCACCAAGTAACTAAGACTTTTATATTTTTTATCCGTTGGATTGTGTTACTCAGAGCTGGTGAAATAGGTACGAAGCCCGGCTTGCACAACAATCTTTAAACGTGTTTAGCCACGAAAAATGTTTGAATTTGACGTATTTGTATGACTTGACAAAACAATAAATTATAATTAGCTACTAAATACGTTTAGGCATCGTTGCGCAAGCCACCCTTAGTAAGTTATGAAATATTTTTTTACAACTTGTTAGGAAATTAGGAATGGAGTGACTGGAGGGAATGGGGGGGGGGGGTATTTGCCCAAAGCGACACGGAGATCTAAATTAATTTAAATCGCTAGGGTTATAACCTGTTTTGTTACGTACGACATTAATTTAAAACACAATTTTTATATAAAAAAAAATTTAGAGGTGGGTTTAATACCACTAGCTTGAATATTTATCCAGTAATTGATACATTTCCAATAAAAAAAACGTAAATCTGTGGTGCCTTTGCGAGTGTGCGTTTAGTCAGTTTAACAGGTACCAGGCTTATATGATGCATTAATATGATTTGTTTATTATTGATATTTTAGGCCTAGAATAATATCTCATCTTTAGAAAAATCTTAATCAGATTAATATTTCAGATGAATTTAAAAATTCTATTTTACAACAATAGTCACTAGTCCTACGCGTGTTTTCATTTAATGTCGTACATAACATAATACGTAGGATAAGTTAGGGTGATGATTTTTTATCATGTGGGATTTTTTAATGAGCATCATTGAACAGGTCTTTCAAAGATAGTTGCAGCAATAGCACTTTAAACAATACAGGAATTGTGATTTAATTCCTATAGAAACAATCAGTGCACATTCACTAGATAACTGTATAGTACAAATGCCTAAACATATACGTATCGAATTAGTGACGTCATATTATCGTCGGCAAATCAATAAATTGCACAATTTAATGTAATTTCGTCGTGAAGGTATTTGATACCGTATTTGGAATTACCTCTGACCAACCCCTTTTAGATTAAAATGAATGTCTACTAACACTAGGTTCGCACAGCGGCTTGGAAATTTTATGAGACTACATGTCTTTAATATAGTAGCCAAAAATTGCGATATTAAACGCAAGTCAATTTATAAGGCAAAACGTATAATTTTTAAATGGCTTGCATCACTAAGCTACTAACAATCTGAGGCAAAACTAAATTTTTTTTGGTAAAAAAACTCCTAATATATATTTTTAATATTTGTGATACTAACTTATTTATACTTAATTTTATCTTATTTATACTTAATATTATTTTATAACACATTTGCTCGTAAAGGGACTCAAAATTCACCAATTTCAATATCGTAATGTATGTCATTACGTACTTGTGCGTTATTGTAATGTAAAACGCACGAGATTCTTTTTAATAAGGTAAAACGTACGGTTTATCAAGATGCTCCGTTTAAAACGAACGGTACTTTTTTAAATCTTAGCAAAGAGTTTTTATGGCAGAAAAGTGGTCAACATTTTATGAATAAAATTAACTTTGGGAGATAAAATATAAAAAATGAACATTTAATTCTTTAATTTAATTAATTTTGACAGTAAATTACAACCATTTATATGTAACAAAAACAAAAAAAAAAATAATTTACTTTATTAGTAATACTGGCTGTGTGTGTGCCTTTACCTTTAAAAAAAGCGCTGATGCGCGCGCATCGCTATTTTGTGAACAAGTAAAAATTATTCCGCGTGCTTTTTCTTTGCAAGAAAGTCCGAGTTTTGTTTATTTCCTTGCAAATATGTTTAAAACGTCGTATGACGTACGTGCCTCTGCTTTCTTGTAGCCCTCGCCTACGGCTCGGGCTGGCAATATCGCATCGGCTGTAATTTTCAACTTACCGCATTTATATCATAATGTACTATTATTTTTACCTCTAACTAATGCTAATATTTATTACCTATTTATGTGTTAACCTAATTGAATCTGTCAGTCGACCAATTTGTAGGCTTTGTGTTCCGGCTTTCCGAGCTCTGGTTTCCTCGATACAGGCTACGCCTAGTGAGGAAACCAATAGATAATTCTATAAATAGATACAAGCATAAAAATACATAAACAACCAGAGAAAATGGTGCATCTCAGATAACTTAACTCAGTTCAGAGATCGCTTTGTTATGCGATAAGACCGCCCATTATGCTTATTTTATACATATCTGTAGTGTCTAGCTTGTAAGGTAATAAAGAATGTGTATGTACTTCACAGTTTGGATTCGAACCCACGATCTTAAATTCTAAAATCAACCAGACACTACTGCACCCACGTCTACAGCAATTGATACACAGCAAGAACCAAAGCAAATCAATTTTTTTTAATTTATCTTAAATAATAGATAAGGGGTAGTATCAAAACGTTCTCGAACCCAAAATCCCGACCATTACTTCTCGAAATCTATTTTTACTTCACATAAATTAATCTAGTAACAAAAACACTCGTGTGGAGCTGACATGAACACGCATTTGGTGGGGCGGCTTTGTTTAGCTACGATCACCGAACTGATAAGTTAGAAGCGCCATGAACGCCTAGCAAGGTTTTTGTCTTCTCTTCCGAAGGCAAAACTATTTCTACCACCAAGCAGTAAAGGTGCGTTTCCACGGTTTAATGTAGGTTCATAATCGGACCATCTTTTTGAGGTACGGAACCCTTAAAATAATCAAAGTATAGCATCATTTGCCTAGCCTCGCGCAGCGCAGCAAACCAATTGGTGATTTTTTCCTTCTCACACCACTGAGCTTCCTCGGACAGCTTTAATCGAAACGCACTCTAATCCATGTATCGCTATGGTCTGGCTTGAAGGGTATGAGTGCCGGTGAAATTACGGGTACATTTCACCTGAATGTATCAGGACAACAACGCGCGAAAATGTCCTTATGCTACGGTAACCGCTTACCTTATGTTGGTTTGTCGCATTAGTGGTACGAAAAAAACTTTTTTCTGTATGGTTTGTCATAAAGTATTGCACCCTTATGTCATTTTATCTACTTACTCTATTAAAACTATTAACTTTAAATCCTTAACTTAAACTATTAAATCCTGTGTGTAAGGTAATCTTTATTCTGTTGCAGTATTTAAACGATATTTGTTAAATGGAAATCACTTATTTTTAATCAGTTTCCAGTTATTTTTTCTCATAATTAGGTTATAAAATAAAGCTTGATATTGTTAGGAGGGTGTTTTTAACATTTCAGTTCGACGGGCTTTGACATTATACACAGCCTTATTTAGATAATGTGTGTATTGAATGCCTGTTTGGAATCTGGTTATTTTCCTTTACCTTAAAATCATTACCGCCTACACACTAGATTTGCGTGCCTACTTAAAATAATTAATAAACAAGCTGCAAATCGTTTTTACCCAACTACGCGAAAGCTAAAAGGTAGGGTTATGTTTTTAGTAGTCTATGTAGGTATGTATGTTTGTATCTACCTTTGTTCCACAGTAGCGCTTAAACGACTTATCCGATTTTGATAAATGAGTGTCAATCGGTTCGTTATTATGGTCCGAGTGACATAGGCTATCTTGCTTTGGTTTGTGTATTATTTATTTTATTCTCATTTATATAATTTTTAATTTTGTAGGACGCGTTCAAATCAGCTATTTCTTAGACTTAGTGCCCTTACATAATCTTAAATAGGCTTAATAATAAGGTCGCGTCTTTAATAGACCTAACTTAGAATGACCTCTATAAAAATTAACAACGCTAAGTCTTTGGGTTCAAGTAGGTTGAGCTTGACTTCATAATTGAGAAATATAGTAATTGCAATTCGACTCCAAAAGGTAATTATAAATTAAGTTTTAATTTGCTTGCAATGTTAACGAAAGAATTAAATTCAATCCTTTATTAAATACAAATACAAATCATTTATTTCAAATAAAACATGGGAACAAAGAAGAGAGAGTTTCAGTCTTCATATACAGTAAATGTACATATCTGGTTGTCAATTGAGTCCTTAATCAAATGTTCTATATTTCTAATTCATTACTTTGAAGGCGCAGTGAAGTTCCATCCCTTTCGCACTTATGCGATTTTATAAATTTATAAAATACTTATCTACTTTTTTGTAAATACATACTTATAATATATAGAAAAACATCCAGACCCAGAACAAATATCTGTAAATCATACAAACATTTGTTACGCGGTGGGAATCGAACCCGCTACTTCCTGCGTCTCAGCCGGCCATACGCCCACTGCGCCACGGAGGTCGTCAATATTTAGTAAAAGTTTCCTGGAACAAAGGCATATGCAAATATTGTTCCTAATTAAGAGTAGAAGAGTTTTTTTGTGGAAGGGCTCACCTGGAGAAGAACTACTACCACACCAATTTTGCCGCCAAGCAGCATTGCTGTGTTTCAGTTTGAAAGGTATGGTTTTCGGTAAAATTACAGGCACATGAGGCTTTACACATGCCTCAAATTAATGGAAGTAAGGTAGTTCATCGAAGTGCACATTTCTAAAGTGCGTGACCTACGAGGAAATACATACTTTGTTATAAGCAACTGATTACAATGATTGCTGATTTAAAAGCATAATTTAATGCACCATTAACTTTGACGATGGTAATTTACGCAAATTACCAAATTACCATCTGCACTCCTACCACTTACCGGAAGTGACTCAATAAGGTTTTTAATTTGGCAGAAGAAAGTAGGCTTTTTTAAAACGATTATAATATATGCCTAAAATGAGCAAAGAGCTAGCGAGTCTGCCCGTAATCAAAAACAAGAATCTGTGTTCATTTAAATTAATTATTGAAGTTAAATATTCACCCTCTTATACACGCATCATCATCATATCAGCCATAGGACATCGACTGCTGAACATAGGCATCCTCATAGATCTCCAGAGCGACCGGTTTTGTGCGGCTTGTGCCCAAGGGTATACAGCAACCCTAAGCAGGCTGTGATCTTGTGAGGTGGAAGGGGGAGGCGGAGACGTCCTACACTACGCTTTACACTAACTTGGTCAACTTGTACTAGCCTGGTATCTACTCGAGATCTTTTCAGCCCCAACGACCATCAGCTCTTCAAGATAAGTGCCTGTTCCACAACTACTTAAAAAAACAAGTTTGTTTGCTTGCTTTTTTCAATACTTTATTTTATTTATTTGGGAAGATAAACAGTTATACATTGTGAAGTTAAACATTAATAAATAAATTAAATTAAATAAATATTGCTGGACATTTCACGAAGCGCTATCTAGCCCCAACCTAAGCAGAGCTTGTACTATGGGAACCAGATAACTAATAGAATACTTATATACTTTTTTTGTAAATAGATACTTATAATATACAGAAAAACACCCAGACACGAAACAAATATCTGTAGATCATGTAAACATTTGTTCCGCGGCGGGAATCGAACCCGCTACCTCCTGCGTCTCAGCCGGCTATTCGCCCACTGCGCCACGGAGGTCGACATAGTGCTACTAGTTACATAAATAAAAGCATTAACCACGACATCATCCACGGATTCATTTTGGAAGTGAACAATATTAATAATTTTACGAAAAATATATGATTAAATAGTAAAAAAAATAGAATAAGTGGGTAGTGGGTACCTACATTGTACCCATTATCAGCTGCTCGAATGCCAATCGGCTTATAATATCTACTATTAAGTACTTGTGCAATGAGTTTCAAAATGAGAGCTCTTAAAAACGGAAATATTGATGAGAGTAGGTATGATCTAATTTAGTAAACAATTTGAGTAGGAACTAGCATACGATCTATTATGCAAACAATAAACTCGCTAGTTAAGTTCCTGCACTGCTGTTCCTCAAAATGTCAAAATGAGCTCGCTCCTGTACTGACACGCCTCTTTCGCCGCTCTGTTGAGGCTGGACATGTGCCGAAATCATGGAAGCTGGCTAATGTGCAGCCTGTGCCCAAAAAAGGTAGTCGTGCTGACCCATCAAATTATAGGCCCATCTCGGTCACGTCCATAATTTGTAAGACTATGGAACGTGTTCTGAACAACAGGCTCCTGGCACACCTAGAAGCTAATAACCTCCTCAGTGATCGCCAATACGGCTTCCGCCGAAACCGGTCAACTGGGGATCTTCTGGGGTATGCCACGCATTTATGGAGCGAGGCCATTGAGAAATACGGAGAAGCGCTTGCTGTTTCTCTCGACATCTCAAAGGCCTTTGACAGGGTCTGGCATGATAGCCTTATAAGTAAGCTTCCATCTTTCGGTCTACCCACTGGTCTTTGTGTTTGGATCTCGGACTTTTTGAGAGACCGATCGATACGAGTCGTCGTTGATGGCTGCTCGTCCGATCAATTGGCGATTAACGCCGGAGTCCCTCAGGGGTCGGTACTCTCTGCAACTCTCTTCTTGCTGCATATCAACGATCTGCTAAAGCCTGGAACCTTTGGGTATGCGGACGACAGCACAGTTGTGGAGAGTTACACATCTACTGCACGAGCCAGTGGGGCGCAGATTCAGTCTCACAGAGAGGCCATGGTTGAGCGCTTAAACTTGTCCTTAAAGGCGGTCTCCGACTGGGGCGATGCCAACCTGGTTAAGTTTAATGCTAATAAAACCCAGGCGTGCCTGTTTTCTGCGAAACGGAGCCCATTTCATCTGGCTCCTACTTTCCGTAATGTACCCGTGCCGATTTCTGACCACCTCCAGCTTCTTGGTATCTCATTAACACCCACTCTCAATTTTGGCTCATACATTGAGTCGAAAGCCCAGCTGGCCGCTAAGAAGCTTGGAATACTTGCAAAGGTGAGGCAATACTTCACACCGGGACAGTTGCTCAACTTATACCAAGCACAAGTCCGATCATGTCTGGAGTACTGTTCTCACCTCTGGGACGGATCAGCGAAGTACCAGCTAGAGGCTCTAGATTCAATTGAGAGAAGAGCCAAGAAGCTCATTTGCAATGACGAGTTAGCAAAAGCAAGGCTCCACAGCCTCGAGCATCGTCGAAAGGTTGCAAGCCTCTCGGTTTTTTATCGGATACATTTCGGAGAGTGTGCTGCGGAGCTTTTCAACCTAATCCCACCATCCCCATTCTATGATCGGACAACCAGACGCTCCGCGTTGCGCCACCGCTACATGGTAGACATACCTCCCATACGCACAAAGCGGTACTCTTCCACCTTTATTATGCGCACCGCCAAGGAGTGGAACGCCTTGCCTGAGTCTGTGTTTCCTGATAACTACAACCTAGGGATCTTCAAGTCACGAGTGAATAGGTTTCTTCTAGGCAAGCGTGTACCATCATAGACTGCATCATCGCTTACCATCAGGCGAGATAGTGGTCAAACGCTAGCCTATAATTTATAAAAAAAAAATGTATAGACGTTTACAAATTTACCACGTGTTACCCCATAAAGAATTGTCAACATGTTACCTGCACATTATTAAGAGTTGATAAAAAGCGACATGAGTCCCATTACTTTCGAAACCTCCCTGAAAAGCGAAAAAACCTGTATAATTCATTTATTTTTGAATAATTGAATAAATCACGGTAATGGAACGGATTTTTTGCAAATGGATCTTTTTTCAAAAAGGCTTTTTGTTGCTGAAAGGCACATAACACTGTGTTATTACAAGCTTCCGCCCGCGGCCTCACACGTGTAGTATATGTCAATAAAAGTACCTTATTTCTTAATCCAGGTCTTATTCCATCTGTGTACTAAATTACATCGAAATCAGTCTAGTTGGTTGGTCATCAAAATGTTACAAACTGAAAGACAGAGATAACATTATTTTTGAACATTCAAAAATTATTCTGTCTTATTTCTACTATTACATGCCATAATAATATAAAGTAAGTGTATACAAGTATATACAAAGCAAACTATATATAAAACCCTAATCTACCAAGCCGCTGCCAGTGGGTAGCGTGCCCAGAATGCTGGCCACATTGCCACGTTGAATGGCAATGCTTAAACGTTGGCCAAAATACTGGCCAGCATTTTGGCCACGCGTCGCCTCACCAGGCGTTTTGAAAGGTCATTATAAATTTTGTGGGCGCTCGGTCCCCACGGTCCAAGGGTTTCAACCCCAAAAGGCTCAAATATAAAGCAAGTGTTTAGACTACTATATTTGCGCCTTTTGAGGTTTTCAGCCGATTCAGCCGCCGCACCAGCCTTATTTTGCGTTCCGGAAAGATGTGACGGCGCTAAAGTATCAACACAAGTGGCGTCCCACACTAAAGGCCGTCCCATCTTCCACGGAATTAGTGTCTTATTTCTTCTTCTTTTTGTCAATGTTGGCAACCTCCGTGGTGCAGTGGGCGGATAGCTAGCTGAGACGCAGGAGGTAGATAGATAGATAGATAGATATATACATTTATTTCGACACAAGTAACAAACACACACTACATACGGGTAGCGGGTTCGTTTCCCGTTGCGGAACAAGTGTTTGCATGGTCTACAGATATTTGTTCCGGATTTGGTTGTTTCTCTATATATTATGAGTATGTATTTACAAAAAAAATGTATATAAGTATTCTACCAGTTATCTAGTTCCCATAGTACAAGCTCTGCTTAGTTTGGGGCTAGATAGTACTGTGTGAAATGTCTAGCAATATTTATATTTATCTATCTATTTATATATCTAAATTTTGTAAGCGCAACTTCCAACTTCCACACGCCTCTCTTTAGCCAGGTAAGTGACACAGTGACACTTTTTATCACACTAATCACACTAGGTAATATTAAAAATATGAAAGTTTGGATGTTTGTTTATTTACTTGCTTGTTACTAAATCACATCGTAACGGCTGAATTGATTTCGATGAAGTTTGGTGTGTTGATAGATTATAACCTGGATTCAAACATAGGCTACTTTTTATTGACAAACAACGCGTGCGAAGCCGCTTGCGGAAGCTAGTTTCATATCATTTCATCATATTATAAAGTTTTTATATGGAGTAAAGGTTTGATTTTCTGATACTGCAGTTACATGTTATTTTTACAAAAAGTTAATAGCACTCCATTAGCTCAGATTGCGTCAAATGTAACAATTTCCAAAACATTTTGCCAAACACCATTTTGCAAACAATAATTTTCAAACAAAGCAACTGCATTGTATTATTAATAACAATTTGGAGCTACAATGGTCCAGGTCGACAAAAGAAACCTATTTATATAACTAGTGGTTCGCCCTAAACTGAGATCTCGCGAGACTACCATAAAAACAAAAAAAATATTATTCGTAACCTTTGACTATCAAAACAGTGCCACGAAATAATAACCAGATTACTTGACCTACAGTTTCATTCAAGTTATAGGTAACGAGAGTTCATGTAAATTGGTTATTGTTTTTTGGGGTACAAATTGCAGGTATTCTGGATTTCAGACTTTTGCCTATATATAGTTGCCTATATGTGCCCTATATGTGTAATATATAGTGTGTGCCTATACTTAAGCTACACGCATACCAAATTACAGCACTGTGGAGTCACTGGTGTACCCTGTGAATTTTGTCAAAGTTTAGTTTTTATGATGGCAAACTGCAAGAAGTTTATTAAAAATAAAAACGGGTTTAAAATATACTAATGAAGATATACATATGATGATGTGATGTCTAATTTGACACAATAGTCTTATTTTCATATTTTTTTTACCCCTCTTGAACCCCAATATCTCAACAACCCCCCCCCCCATATTTTTGACTCATTTAGTCGCACCAAAATTGTGCGATCACTACCTACCTATGTATAAAATGTCACGATGATCGGATCAACACTTCGAAAGTTATCTTCGGAAAAACCAACAAACATACATACATACATTACATACATACTTACATACATACATACAACGCCAATTTGCCCAAGTTGATTTAATTCCAAGTTGATCTTGCTTCGCTCGATCAAATACTTACGTGAAGAGAAAACTTTACCTACGGTGCCCTACGTTACACTGCCTTGCGTCCATCAACTTGAGGCATACAGGTGTAAAGCCTATGTGCCTGTAATTTCACCGGCAACTATACCCTTCAAACCGAAAAACAGCAATGTCGCTCGGCGTCAAAAATAGCTACAGGCTCGGCCTTGGAACTTCCCTATGTTTTTTTTAAATTTCGTAAAACTTACACCTGTAAAAATAATGGCTAAAAAAATTGCCAGAATATTGCCATTAAATAAATAACAATAATAAATAACCGGTGTTCACGAGTTTCACGTGTTAACAAGCAATCAAGAAAACAATTTTCTGAAGCGATACCCATCAGTGTAATATTAACTCCTGAGAAATAAACACAGGGGTACAATATACTGCGAGAATTTCTATATTAATTTTGTAGCCGATTATGGCAACGGCTAGGTTGAGCGAAAAGCCACAACTTTAGTGTACTAAAATACTCAGGATCTGACCACACAAAAATTAAACACTGTTTGGCGCGTGTTTAAATAAATTTCCAAAAAATTGGTACGGAATTTTTTAAACACGCGTTAAATTGTTTATCTTTTTGTGGTAACAAGGGCACTTCCGTCTCAGTTAATGCAAAACAAAGCATTTGATTGTTTACCATTTCATTTATAATTTTATCTTAAATATCATCATAATTTTATTTCTAGACATTTCAAAATGCCAAATGTTGTTTTGTACGTTCTCACTACTAAACAACTAGACCGATTTCGATAAAATTTGGTATATTGTGATCGGGATTGAGACGTAGGCTACTTTTTACCAAACTGTATTATAAATAAATAAATAATATAACATTGCTGGACATTTCACACAGCGCTATCTAGCCCCAAACTAAGCAGAGCTTGTACTATGGGAACCAGAAAACTGATAGAATACCTACTTATATATTACTTATATGTTGACGACCTCCGTGGTGCAGTGGGCGAATATCCGGCTGAGACGCAGGAGGTAGCGGGTTCGATTCCCGCCGCGGAACAAATGTTTGCATGATCTATAGATATTTGTTCCGGGTCTGGTTGTTTCTCTATATATTATAAGTATGTATTTACAAAAAAAATGTATATAAGTATTCTATCAGTTATCTGGTTCCCATAGTACAAGCTCTGCGTAGTTTGGGGCTAGATAGCGCTGTGTGAAATGTCCAGCAATATTTATTTATTTATATATTATTTTTTTGTAAATTCATACTTATAATATATAAAAACACCACAGAACAAATATCTGTATCTGTAATCGAACCCGCTACCTCCTGCATCTCAGCTAGCTATACGCCTATTGTGAAACACTAAATTAGGTACATAGTTAATAAGTGTTTTTATCTGTATTGCGTTACAAATATATTGTATTGTATTTTATTTGTGTTTTACCTGTATAGTTTTTTAAGTGTAAAGATTTACATAATGTCTGTAATGTTATACTTTGGTAAATAAATTGAACTTTGAATTTTGAACGCCCAATGCGCCACGGAGATCGCCATTATTAATAATAAGTGGTGTTCAATAAAGTGTGTATATTTAACCAGCTATCTCTATTTCTGTTATTATTATCTGACAGTGTCGGTATAAATTAATCCTTAGAGCCAGAGCAGAATGCCGAACAATAAACGAATAGAGCGTTCAACTACACTGTTTTGCTAAGCTATAATTTTTTGAACAATGTGGATAAGCATTTCTCTTTTATTATACTACTAAGGTTTCAAACAAGCATACAGCCCACCTGATGGTAAGCGGTTACTGTAGCCAGTGGACGTTTGTAACACCAAAGGTATTACTCGCATTGCCGACCCTTTAAAATTTTCTGAATAATATTATATATATATATACATGTAGCGGGCGTTGTAGGTTTAAAGTAAACACCGCTTGTACAAATCAGTTATTTTAATGTTCGTCCACAAAACAGTCCAAATAATAATTATAACAGGTAAGTAGAATTAGGTAAACGAAAGGGGTGCGTTCCCGGCGAGTTCGTGACGGGGTACGTCACGAAACAACGCAAGGAAACGACCGCACACGGCGCGAGGTGAAGCCGGGAGAGAGCGGCTAAGCCAGTGGTACCACCCTTCCAATACTGGAAACGGCGGACGCGCTAGCACGACTGAGCTCTTTTTTTTTTTTTTTTTTTTTTCGGATGGACTAATCTCGCTGTTGGCCTCTGAGGCCGTGACAGCTTAACCGAACTTTTGGCGAGCGCAGATGGCGCTCAGCCCAGTAAGTTTTTTTAGGCAACTAGCGCAAGGGCACCACTTAGGTACGAACCTCGGCTTGGGCTGTTGCCGGGATGGGGATAGGAGAGAAACGCCCGGGTACATGTCTGTACCTCGTATAAGCGGCGACTGAAGGGACTCGTCGACCTCGCCGGCGAGGTCGGTGTTTCTGTGAAGTGTTTGCTCTGTCTGATATAGATGACTCACCTTCCGCATTAGCAGAGGTGATTTCGTCATCCGGGTCTCCGAGAACGTGTCTCGGTCGACGGAGGATTTTGTTGGCGGGCGGATCCAACGGGTAAACCGGAATGGTGTGTACCAAAGGGTTCGGATGATTAGAGGCAAGTTCATAAAACCGCTTGGAAGCGAGCTTCATGAACCTGGCTATTGATTCTAATTTCAAATCGCGATGTAGGTCTTTATTGCGAAAGTACCAGGGCGAGCCTGAGGCTTTTCGCAAGAAGCGATTTTGAATAACCTGAATGGCACCAACTTTAGGAGAGTGGGCAAATACTACAGATGAGTATGTCATAATGGGGCGAATGCACGCTTTGTAAAGAGTCACCTTATTTTTAAGGGACATTTTACTTTTCGCGCCTAGAAGTGAGGACAATCGTCCTAGGGTGAACTTTGCTTGGTTGCACCTCTTAGTGATGTGCAACCTAAAGGAAAGACGCCTATCGAGGATGACACCCAGATATTTGGCTGATGGGGCCCAGCGAATGGGCTGGCCAAATAGAGAGATCGGTTTGGGAGTGAGGTTTCTCCGTGAGAAGTACACTGCTGTACTTTTCGACGGGTTTACCTCGATCCGCCACTTGCGGAACCAAGTGGCTAATGAGTGAAGGGCAGCCTGCAGCCTTATACCCACCCGATCGGGATTCCGATTGGATGTGTACAAGGCTGTGTCGTCTGCGTATAGGGCTATTTCCACTTGAGGAGTGCGGGGGATATCGCTGGTGTACAGCGTGAACAGGAGGGGGCCGAGAACGGAGCCTTGAGGGACTCCTGCTCTGACTGGTCTAGGACTAGAGAGAGTGCCTTCCACGGTGTAGCGAAAGCTGCGACCTTGTAGGTAGTCTCGTATGATGAGCACGAGTCTGTCTGGGACTCCGAGTTTGAATAGCTTGTAGATCAAGCCGTTGTGCCAGACTTTGTCGAAAGCTTTCGCTACGTCGAGGAAGACGGCACCAGTATCTGAAGGCCAGGTACTTTGCCAGTTGGAGAGGACATGCTCCGTTATGCGGAGCACCTGTTGTGGGCATGAATGTTGGGCTCGAAAGCCAAACTGCTCGTCGGGAAGGAGTTTGAACTCATTGACATGAGCCCAGAGGCGCTTCATTAGAAGACGCTCATATATCTTGCCTAGACTATTAAGTAGACTAATGGGACGATAACTAGTTGGATCGTTTGCCTGTTTGCTGGGTTTTCGGATGCCAATGACGTTGGCTTCCTTCCAAGCATCAGGGAAGGTGCAAGTTTCCATAGCCGCATTGAAGATGCAGACTAGGATATGGATAAGGGGAACAGAGAACTGTTTGAGTACTCTGTTAGAAATGCCGTCGGGGCCGGAGGCTTTCTTTGGGTGTAGGGCCTTGATAGTGTCAAAGACTTCAGAGGGCTCAATCGGATCAAGTGGGGAAGTAGGGGGTCGGGAGGCTAAGCGGTCAACCTCGCTGTTCACCGTATGGAGGTGAACAGGGTCGACGGGTTCGAGACTGGGCGAGCATTGAGCTTCGAGGGTTTCAGCCAGGAAATCGGCTTTTTCCTCGTCTTCGAATGCTGGAGGGTGATTGGGTCGGATAAGGGGAGGCATCGGAGCGAGAGCGTCCGCTTTCATGGAGCGAGCTAACCTCCAGTAGGCCAGATGGCTAGGCTCGATCCCCGAGAGCAGGCTCTCCCACTCACGATTGCGATGTTCTTTAATGCGCTCTCTCACCTCACGGTGCAGGGAGCGCATCAAGACTCGATTGTCGTTAGTGGGGCAGCGACTATGAAGTCTAACTGCGGCGTTAGCTTCAGTCATCAGCCGTCTGATATCATCTGGCAGGGGGCCCCGGTGGTCATCCACTACGGGCACCTGCTTTGATGAGTCTCTGACTGAGTTTGTGATATGTGTGGTAAGGGCGTCAACCGCTACCGTAATATCACCAGATGTCCGAATGACAGAAGGGATCCTATCTAGGTCAGTCGAGTGCGCAGCCTTGAGGGCTTTCTCAAGTTTATGCCACTCTACCACAGTCTTGGTGGCAGGGGGCTGGTCAGTGGGAGGGCCGAGTAAGAGCATTACCGGTCGATGATCGGAATCGAGCTCATGAATGACTTCGATTAAGCGTAGCCGAAGGGCTACGTTTTTGAGAAGTGCAATGTCAAGGAGCTCGGGGGGAGTGGAAGTAGGGAAGCGAGTCATGCCCCTAGGGGCAATGATGTCGAAATTAAGGGGTTCAACTAGGCTTTCTAGTTGTTTGCCTTTAGAGTTCGTCGTGGTGCTATTCCACATGACGTTTTTGGAGTTGAAGTCACCCGCCAATATGACGGAGCTTCCTAGACTGAAAAGGGCTTGCAGGTCACTCTCGAATTGAGGTGAGCGAGGCTTGCCGGGAGGGACATAGCAGGATGCAATAATGACCGAGGAATGCCCGGTCATTGCTAGCCTGCAGACGGAGGCTTCTATGTAAGACAGAGAAGGGGGATCAAGAGGCATGCAGTGTAGAGCCTTCTTGTAGTAAATGACAGTGCCGCCCTTTTGAGCTAGCAGTCTGTCATTGCGAACAATTTGGTAGTTTGGGATTTTGGGGTCCCGATGACCGGGCTTTAAATTTGTCTCTTGTACTAGCAAGATATCAAGTTGGTGCCTATTTAGAAAATCTTGGATAATAGAACGCTGTCTTGAAAGACCGTCAGCGTTGAAGAACGCTAGTGATAAAGAACGCGGTTTTTTCCTTTCCTTTTGTACAACCATTTTGGGGCCTAAAAGGGTTTGGAGGAGGACGAAGCTGCCTTAACGGCGGCGAGAAGAGCTGAGTGCGCCTCAAGGGCAATCAGTTTTTCGAGGGTGGTGTTTGCTTGCCTAAGTTTTTGTGCAAGCACGCGAACCTCGGCAAGGTCGATGGAGGAGAACTCCATGATGAGGGCCAAGTCGGCAGCAAAGTCCGACTTGCCCATTTTCGAAGGGGGGGCTGGCTCAGAAGAGCGCGGAGGGGGGGCCGTTGCCTTAAGGGCTAGGCTCGAATATGGCAAGGGCTTGGCCCAAGCTGAGCTTTTGGGAGGTTGCGCCTCCTGCGAGGGTACCAAGGTCAACTTTGGGGTTGACTTGGTATACTGCGGGGAGGGTCTGGGTTGACTCCTACGAGCCACCACCCTGCTGACTTTGGGTGCCGAAGGACAACCACGATAATTCGCGGTGTGCCCCACGGCACCACAAAGCACGCAGCTTGGCGGCTCGATGGTGTCTCGAGTGCGGTTGCAGGCAGAGGTGCCATGGTCACCCAGGCACTTGACGCAACGGGGGCGGGCGTGGCAGTTTTTGGCCGAGTGGCCATACAGCTGACATCTATGGCACTGACTAGGAGTGCCATTTCGGTGGGGGGGTTCAACCCGGAGGCCGGAGAGGTTGTTGACCATCTTCAGGTTGAAGATGGCCTTCCCTGCCGGTGACAGCTCTAGTACTACGAGTACTAGATTGTATGTGGTCTTACCGTTATGCATACGGTGGACCTCCTTCACCGGGAAGGACTGAGCCAGTAAGTCTGACTTAATGGATTCAGTGGAGTGCTCCGCAGGGAGGCCGCGGATCACGACTCGAAGGAGCCTTTCGTCTTCGAGAGCATAGGTATGGTAGCCTATGTGCTCTTGACGTAGGAGGGAAGTGAGACGACGATGGTCGTCGGAAGTGGGGAGTAGGACTTTAATAGCGTCCTTAGTGTTGCGGGCGTTTGTGAATGAGATTTTATTCTCATTACACAGATAGGAAACTCTGTCCCACTTGCCCTTTTCGCGGATGAAAAGAGGCGGGGGAGGCCTTTCCTTCCTCGCGGCAGTGGAAGCCGCGGGGGGAGAGGCGGGGCGGGCTGGCTGCGAGGCCGAGGAAGGGGTTGCCTTTTTGGCTGGGGGGGAAACGGAGGAAACCTTCTTCGACGAAGAGGTCTTCTTCGAAGAGGGCTTCTTCCTCTTACCACCCGTGACGAGGGTGAAATCTTCCTCCGAGTCGGAGGAAGAGGAGTTTGATGCCTCTGCGGAAGACGCGGGGCGTAGAAGGAGGTCGATCTCCATATCGTCCTCGGGGGAGGGTGGGTCCGGAGATTCCGGAGAGTCTAAAAAGACTCTGCGAGGTGAGGCCTCTCGAGAGTCGGGCTTTTTTGATGACGACGACGAGGGAGGCGCTGAGGCAGGAGGTTGAGGGGAGGGGGCAGGCTTACGAGCCGCCGGTGGTGCCTGAGGGGCTTGCTGAGGCTTCCGAACCTCGTTAGTGGCCTGAGGGGCCTGGGCAGACATGCGGGCCGCCGGGGGTGCCAGAGGGGCTTTCAGAGGCTTCCGGGCCTCGTTAGTGGCCTGAGGGGCCGGGGATGGCTTTCGGGCCGCTGGGGAGGCCAGAGGGGCCGGCACGGGCTTCCGAGCCACATTTTTGGCCAGAGGGGCCGGAGTGGACGTGACAACGTCCATTAGACGCGGGAGGGAGGCAACCGATTGTTGCTCCCTCATGATACGTTGACGAATATCGACGGGAATGTTCTCGTACAGTAACCGGATAAAAGAACCCGGTACCTCAACGAGGTCATCCCCGGCGATGTCCATCTTAGCTCTCCGGGGGGGAACACCCGGAGAGGTGAGGGGGTGTGTGATCCTCCCGTCGGGATAGACAGGAGGGGTGAGGCCTAAGTGTCCTACCTAAAGTGTGTCCCTTTACCGCTCTTACGGGGTATGAGGGGTGTGTCCTAACCGATACTTGGTGTCGGCGAGGGAAGCCCCCAAGGCCGGTGGTACCAAGCCCAGCCGGATGTAGCGTTCCTCAGGAGAGGAAAGCTGGCGTTCCGGGTCCACGCCCAGTCTGGTTTGTGTTAACACCGCAAGGTATCCACCAGACCGACCACTAAACGTGGATTTGGGCTCTAAATGGTAAGAAACAAGAGTTTGCCCTGAGAAGGACAAAGTCCTATAAAGGACTCTTCTGAGGTGTACTCGCAAGCGAGCGCACACAACAGAGCAAATGGCGGATGCCAAGTGCGGCGCGGGGCGCGGGGCGCGGGGCGCGCGGCGCGCGGCGCAAGGCTCGGGGCGCGGGGCGCGGGGCGGCGCGTGGGCCGGCGGGAGCGCGCGAGCGGAGCGGAGCAGACGTGTTGCCGGTGCGAGGACCGGCGAGCGAATGTGAGACTATGGACGACTGAGCTCTCGAGGCGCGTGGCTCCTTATATAGGCCAGCCGCGAGCCAAACGGCATTGTGTGCGTGCGTGGATCTCAGGTGGGGATGGCTTGCATAGCGGTGCACGATTCAAGCGCGCGCTGGGTTGCTACAGTCTCCCCCTCTGGATGCGAAGACGTCCCGACGAGTAGACAGTCAGGTTGGTTACTCTGGGCTTCGTTGCGTTGAGGACGTCCATGTCCACGTTTGGGCTGCGATGTAGTCGCAGGAGCAGGCCTAGGCTTAGGCGGACGCCCGCGTTTCTTCAACGGACGCACGGGCGGAAGAAGCGGGCTCGTCATACTGCCTTGGTAAGGAGTCAAGGCCGACGTGTGATTTCGTAAGCCTGGTTTTGCAGAGCCCATCTTGCTAATCGGCCAGTTGGAGACTGCAAGGCCATCAACCACTTCAATGCCTGGTGGTCGGTAACAACCGTCACCGGAAGACCTTCGACGTATCCTCGGAATTTTCCAATCGCCCAAACTACAGCAAGGGCTTCCCTCTCGGTAGTGGAGTAATTGCGTTCTGCAGGGGTCATAAGCCTACTGGCGTATTCGACAGGGTGCTCATCATTTCCCTCCCCCTGCACTAAAACGGCTCCGAGAGCATAGTTACTTGCATCGGTTTTGATAACATAGGCTTTCGTCTCATCGGCTTGTCGCAGCGCGGGAGCCAATGTTAGACGTGTTTTTTAAATTCCTGGAAAGCCTGTTCTTGTTCTGCAGCCCGACTTCCATTAGCTGTACCTTCTGGGTTGCATCTAACTTTTCTGATGTGACTTCATCGACTGCGCGAAATTGATTTCTACGTCATCACTGCTATTACTCTTATCGCTAGGGAAGAGTGCCTTGGAATGCGGAGATAATTCACAATTAGCTTCGTGAAGTTGCTTTTGTGCATCTTGAAACATAAAATCCACAAACCGTGGTGAATACCCATCAAACAGAACTCTGGTCCGTTTGTTTGGAGGCGAAGGCAGGTCTATAGGTACTACATGATATGGCATCTTGACGCAGGCAGTCGTCTCGGGCAGTGCTGGTTCTTTAGATAGCGAACTTCCTATCGCTGGGGCAGATGCGGTAGGTTGTGGCAGTGCAGGTTTGAAGACGTTTTGACCGGGACTTGGTTCAAGAAGGTGGCGCACGTTTACGTCAACTGGTGGCGTTACTGACAAGGGTGAGATAAATTCTGTCAGTTCAACATCTCTCAACATCGTCCTTATTTGAGGCGTATAATATACTGGGGTAGCCTCCACCTGTGCCATTGATACCTCCTCAGTGTCCTCATCTTGAAGGTCATAGATGTCATCAGGGTTATCCACAAAATGCCATGTCTTCTGCGGAATATCCAGAACCATCCTGGCATCTTGGATAAATCCTATGCCCAACAGAGTCCGGGATTCTCGTGACTCTGGGAACACAATGAAAGTTGTCTTTACCATCCGGTAGCAGACACTGACTGGTGCACTTACGGTCAAGACTTCCCTCTGTGTCTTCGTGCCATCAGCCAGGGTGACCATAACATTTTGCCTTCCAAAGGCGAATCCTAGTCTCCTTAAACACTTATAGAGTGCGTATGACGCCACGCTCGTTTTCGCGCAGGTATCCACATATGCAGTCCCGACTATTTTCCCAATGGCGATTCCAATAGTCGGCCTAGGGCGAACGTCAGCCTTTATGTTTATGGAACAGAAGCTTACGTCAGCTTTTTCAATTTTCGCCGGAGATTTAGAGCAAGTTGTGCACTTCGACCTGACAACTCCTGGAGTGCCGCATCCGTAGCACGAGAACTTTGGCAGCGAAGGCGATGGCGCTTGGGTTCCCACGGCAGACATTGTAGACACGGGCTTGCTGGCAGAAGTCCCACTACCCGGTGCGGAGTTAGCATCTTTCTTCTGCTTCTTAAGACATGTCTCGATTGAGTGACCTGGCAATCTGCAAAAGGTGCATCGCTTCTTTTTAAATGTCATCGCTGCCTTTTCTGGCTCTTTATCTTTTTCCTGGCCAGTCCCGTTCTCTTCCGAATGTTCCTTTTCAATTAGCAATTGTTCGACTCCTCTGGCCGCCTTCAGAAGGGCATCGAAGGTACTAACAGATTCTCTTGCAATCTTGACGCGAATCTTGTATTTGATCTGGCCAAAGATCATGTCCAACTGTTGTGATTCTGTGTGGGATTCTGGTAGTTGTGCAAAAAGAGCCCTCTTCTTGGCCACAAACACTTCTGTCAGCTCATCCTCACCTTGCTTGATGCAGACAATATTCTGGTACAGCTGGTATGCAGGTCTTTTGGGAGCAAACGCATGGCGAACCCTTGCCTCGAAATCTGTCCATGTCATTACCTGACTCTTTACTCCATTCCACCAGATTGCTGCCTCTTCCTTTAAAATCAGAGGGACGCTTTTGATGGCATCTTCGTCAGAGATTTGTTCCACCGATTTAAATACCGTCGCTGCAGCAAGGAATGATTCCACCGTTTCGGTATCTCTAGCACCATTGAATGAGATTTTACAACTGGCGAAGGAACCGCGTCGCTGCTGATTGCCAATAGCGGATAGCAGCTTCTCAAACTGCTCAGTTGTAAGGTTCATGGTGTCCGGTTCTTGTTTCATTCTTCTTGTCCTGGCTTTTGGGCTTGCTTGTTTTCGTGCCTTAACGTTGAGCGCCAGTTTGTAGCGGTGTTAGAACAGGTAAGTAGAATTAGGTAAACGAAAGGGGTGCGTTCCCGGCGAGTTCGTGACGGGGTACGTCACGAAACAACGCAAGGAAACGACCGCACACGGCGCGAGGTGAAGCCGGGAGAGAGCGGCTAAGCCAGTGGTACCACCCTTCCAATACTGGAAACGGCGGACGCGCTAGCACGACTGAGCTCTCGAGGCGCGTGGCTCCTTATATAGGCCAGCCGCGAGCCAAACGGCATTGTGTGCGTGCGTGGATCTCAGGTGGGGATGGCTTGCATAGCGGTGCACGATTCAAGCGCGCGCTGGGTTGCTACATACATATATAAATTGCTGCACATGTCACACAACGCTATCTAGCCCCAAACTAAGCAGAGCTTGTGCTATGGGAACCAGATAACTGATAGAATACTTCCATACTTTTTTATAAATACATGCTTAAAATAGAGAAGCAACCAGAACCGTAATAAGTATGTAGATAATGCAAACATTTGTTCCGTGACAGGAATCGAACCCGCAACTTCCTGCGTCTTAGCCGACGCTTCACCCACTGCGTCACAGAGGTCGTCATTGACTGGGTGGGGAAGAGGGAAAGGACGCAGATAAAATATAGAAAATCGCAGAAGTGCGAAAGAGATGGAACTTCATTGCGTCTTCAAACTAATAAATTAGAAATACAGAACCTATATAGGTAATTATGGACTAAACCGAAAGCCAGATACATTTACTGTATATGAAGACTTACGAGTATGAAGATATACTTTTTTTTGTAATGTCCTTTTTGAAGGACCCCATATAAGTTCATGGGGAAAACCTCGGTAGGGGACCATTCCACAAGCGAAGTGTTCGCGGGAGTAAATTCCTCTGGAACTTCACGGTCCGCGACCACATCGTCTCCAAGGTGTGTTGATGGATTCCATGCCAATGGCGAGCGGTGCGATGATAAAAGGAACCTGCAGGCACCATGTTAAATAACTCCTCAGAACACAACTCAACAAGGAAGCAAAATCTTTCCTTGGTTGTCCAAAATTTACAAGCTATTTATCTTCTTCGTCACACTAACTGAGGATACATAACTAGCTATGCAGACACAATTTAAAACAATATTTTGATATTTTTTTCCAATACCTACAATATATAATATAATTACTCATTAAAACGGGTATTTATTGTAGCTTTTTTATTGCGTTGCAACAGTCCACCCACAACCACGGCTGTTGCAATATCGAAACGTCGGGATAAGAAATAAAAAAGGTAGATACGCGATAAATACCCATTTTAATCAGTAATTATGTACAATGATCGCGAAGTTTGAAAAATAAATGTAAATATGTTGACTTCTCCATTTTAGGGGTTTAACCAGCAAAAAGGTTGTTTTTTTATGTTGACTATGTGTCTGGTTCAAACATAAAAAAATATACAAAAACAAAAAATAAGTCAAATAGGCGCACAAAATAATAAATATCATGAAGTATAGTTTACCTTATCCATAGTTAGCTTTCGCTAAGACACATCTAAAGGTGCCCCCTTAATTTGTTGACCGTCCCCCCCTTAATATCCGACATCAACATCAAATATCCGAATGGACTGTCTATAACCCGTGAAATTAAGCCCCAGTCACAGAAGAAATACTAGTTCGATGTACAGAACTCTCACTCAAATAATCAAAACTCATTATCATCTCAACCATAGGGAGTACACTGCTTTCGCGTAGATTTCTAGAGTAACCAATATCGTGTAACCAATATCGTTATAAATATTGTTGGGAGCCGTTAGGTAAAAGCACCTAACGGCTCCCAACAATATTTATAACACTCTCTTTATATTTAGTTGAGGTTTGTCTAACGCTGCGTTGGTCTTCATTCTCTAGAACCTTACTTCTCCAACACTCTAGTTGCAATAACTATACGACATTAAATGAAAACACGGGTAAGGCTAGTGCCTAGAATTGTTGTAAAATATAATAGTTATTTCCAAATTCATTGTCATAGAAAATTTAAAATTTTCAAACAACCTCATCAAGTTCTAAAATATAATCGATCATCAAGCTCTAAAATATCATTGATGTTTCAATGATATTTTAGAACATGATGTTAAGGTTGTATGACAATTTAAAATTTTCTAGGGCAACGAATTTGAACATAACTATTTTACAATGCGAATAGCCTGTATAAAATAGGTAAACAAATCATATGCATTCATTATGTAAGTACGAGTAGATACCTGTTAAACTGACTAAGCGGCATCGTCGCAAAGGTGCCGCCGATTTACGTTAAACATTGTTTATTGGAAATGTATCGTTATGTTAGATATGATAGTTAGGTAAGATGACATAATTAGATAAGATGACAATTAGATAAGATGACAATGCCCTTTTACAGCAGCTATGATTTGACATTATAAAATGCATTATCTGTACTTATTTATTTTGACATTTTTTTTGATGCAATATTATATCATGACATGGAAATTTAGAGTATAGATTATCTTGACATTCATTTATGAGTCACTTTACCAATATTACTGGTTTGACAATGCTGTTACAATGTACAGCAGATATGATTACATTTAATTTATGCATTTAAAATTTCATATTTCTTGAGATTCCTCAAAATATAATGAATGACAAATGCAATTCAATGTTTATAATGGTTTCCTATCAATGAACGTACATATCAATTTACGTATTATAATGCCGACCTACAGCAGCTACTAATCTTAACTACCTACTTATTTAATCAGTGTTTAGATGCTTAAATGAATATTGAATGCTTGTTTATTTCTAGCATCTCCAAAATTATGGTGTAAAAAGCTACTAGTTGGATAAAGCCTACGTAATTATTTAAGAATTATTATTGACGTAACCTAGTGTTTTATTGTATCCCTACGTTATGAATAAATGAGACTGGATAAATATTCAAGCTACAAATTTCATCGAAATCGGTTTAGCCGTTACGATGTGATTGAGTACAACAACAAACAAACAAACATCCAAACTTTCACATTTTTAATATTTGTGTGATAATTGATCGAGCGAAGAGCGAATCTCCAAATCAACTGGGGGGTAAATCGGCGTTGTATATATGTATGTTTGTTTGTATGAGGATAACTTTCGAAGCGTTGATCCGATCATCGTGAAATTTGATACATAGGTAGGTAGTGATAGCACAATTTTGGTGTGACTAAATGGGGGATGTTGAGCTATTGGGGTTCAAGTTGGGTCAAATGGGACGTCAAATGAAAGGTATTTATTAGTACATTTCGATACCGTTTTTATTTTTAGTAAAATTTTTATAGTTTTTGAGTTGTAAGCCATAATAAAAACTGAACTTTGACAAAATCCACAGGGTACACAAGTGACCCCACAGTGCTATAATTTGGTATGCGTATAGATTAATTGACACAGACATAGGCAAAAGTCTGAAATCCGAAATAAGTGCAATTTTTACCCCAAAAAAGAATAACCAAAAAACATGAACTCCCGTTACCTGTAATTTGAATGAAACTGTAGGTCAAGTAATTTGGTTATTTATTTCGTGGCACTATTTTGATAGTCAAAGATTACAAATAACATTTTTTGTTGTTTTTATGGAAGACTCGCGAGATCTCTGTTCGGGGCGACCCACTAGTTTAATCGACGACATTACGTAAGGGCTAGATGAGTGTAGTTTGAGTAGGGAAGTAGGTATCTTAAGCTTGTTTTTGTATTGCAATAAGCGTGTCGTATGCATTACTTCCTCTGTTGGGAAGAAGTTGCCTTGCAATTGTAACGATCACTTCAAAAAACCTTGCTTTAATTAGAAAGAAAGAAGCTTTACTATTAGACTTTGGCGCCGTGGAGCAGCGAGGAGTCCTTGGAATATTTATACATTACTTCTGGTAACCTTATTTCATGTAGGTATATGTTTGTGCCAAAAGTAAGGAGTGCGACAGACCTTCCCCAGTCTACCCTTGTTCTTATTAATGTTCAGTTTACTGGGTATTAAAATTTAATAGCTTAGCTCAAGGTGAACTATTTTACGGCAAATTTGTAATACAAATATACAGAGCACAGTGAATTTTAAACGATGTTCAATTAAAATTTATATGTAATTTTATATTATAATCAACATCATAAAAACATACCTATAAAAAGTAATACCTAAGTTACATACCTATAAATTATAAATAGACTAAAATAAAAATCGTCACGTAAAATGTTACTGAAACGATTACGCTTCTAAAGCGCTGGAGCCTAATTCTACTAGAACAATCGCTTCACTATGACAATGGTATAGCCAAATCGCCATTATACCTTTTCAGAAATCAGAATGTTTATTTGCCCGAATATAAGTACATATGGTTATATATTCTACCATATAGACGGTGTGCAAATATAAATTACTTACTATATAAATCAATTAACCCGATGATTGCTAGGTATGCGCATCGTGATCGGTCGTCTCAGTGCGTAGATACGGTTAGTGTAGTGTGTCGTAATATGAACGAGGACATTTCTAATTCTGAAGACCAAGTGAGGGTAGTTGCTGCAGCTACCCACACTTTTCGACGGTAGCTTCAAGCAGTCAACCCGTGACCACGACTGTTGCAACACAGCCGAAACGTCGGGATAACAAATAGAAAAGGTACATACGCGATAAATACCGGTTTTAATCAATAATTAGGTACAGTGATCGCAAAAGTTTTAAAAATACTAAATCAATAAAATTTTAACTAAGTGAATATTCAATGCCATGCAAAATATTATCAGTATACCAATATGCAAATAATAAGTTTTTTGTTAAAAAACTACTTTTTCAAAACAAGCTTTTATAAAATTTATAATCGGAACCGCAAGCAGATTCAAATGAGCCCTAACACTAGTAGCCTACCATCTATCCAGAAGTTCCATTATCAAGCAGCCGTCTCCATCATGAGACCACCTCCATTGTACCTATTATTGCATTGTCACCGAAGTTATATAAGTATTCCAAATTTCAGCTCAATCGGTTGAGGGAACGGGTTTGAAATTCAGTTGCAAGATTCCACCCGGACAAACATACATAGGTATATTGCAAGTTAATAAAAAGCTTGTAAAATTAGGAATTTGGTATTCTACAAACACAGTATTTTTAAAGTGGCCGCCTTTGCCATGGCAACACTATTGAAAATTTGCCAGATTATGAAAGGTATGACAAATTGTTACCGTTAAATAATAGTATGGCGCCATAATAGTTTTTTTTAGTTATTATCAGAATTGTTCCCCGGGTATGATGTGACGTGATGCGTGTGATGGAGCCCACATAAGTCAACGATAACTTTGCACAACCCTAGAAATTAAAAAAAATTCTTCCCACAATGGCTTGGGCAAAGAAATTGTTGCCATGTGTGGAGCCCATAAACAGCAACAACTGCGACACGCGCCTTGCACAGGTGCTATTTTAAAGAATAAGTATTAAAGTGCCTCATTAAGAAAAACAAAAGCCTACCTTTAAAAATAATTTAATTTGAAATATTTTCATCTAAAACATAAAACCAAGTAATCAAATCAAATTATTTTTAATTCAGGAAAATTTAAAAAGCTTGTGGCAGGAAGTTATTCTCAAGTTTGGTGGTTACATTGCTTACCTCAATGTCAAGCTGCATCAAGAACCTCAAGCTAAGTAAGCTTAAAGAATAAGCTTGTGTTTCTTATCTAGATCTCACTGAACAGCAACTAGAAAAACTTGAGCGCTTGCAAAACTTTGGCATCCGGTTCATCTTCGGCTTGCGGAAGTATGACCATGTGTCCGAATTTCGCAGTAAGCTCAAGTGGTTACCCATACGCCTTCGCCGGGATACTCACATCCTTCAGCATTTATATAACATCCTGTTCAACCCTTCCTCACCTTCCTATCTTAAAGAACGCTTCCATTTCCTCTATCAATCCAATCCTCGATCCTTGCGTTCATCTGATACACTCCAACTCAGGACACCTGTCCACTCCTCCTCCTACTTTGATAAGTCTTTTACAGTGCAGGCTGTCCGGTTATGGAACGCGCTGCCGGTGGCTATCAGATGTGCCAAGTCACTTGCCATTTTTAAACGTATGCTCAGAGAACACTATCTGAGTATTTGTCGCTAAATATATATGTATTTATTATTAATTATTTGTTTCTTAAATAAGTCGAAGTATGTATCTATGAATTATTATGAGTAGTTGTTATTTAGATTCATGTAGTTTTAATTTATGCAAGTTTTATATTTTTTTATTTTTATATAATTAGTATTAGTATGTATGTACATGTAGTATGTCAGGTACACCCCAGGTAATGTTTACACAGTCCATTCCATCCAAAGGTTGTCTGGTAGAGATCGCTAATTAGCGATAAGACCGCCAATTGTATCCATAGATTTACGTAGTTGTTTTTTTTATATGTATTTGTTTCGTGGTGTGCAATAAAGTATTATCTAATCTAATCTAATCTAATCTTGTGTTTTGGGGCTCACACTATTTATTACAGAGAAACCTTTATGAAATATTGAATTGGGTTAAAACTTATTTTTAGTTACCAGTTGACCCGTTAGGTTCAGCTGGTAACCGCTAACGTGGCGGAAATGGGAATGTTAAGATGGATGTATGGGGTAACGAGAATGGATAAGATAAGGAATGAATATATTAGAGGCAGTATAAAAGTAACGCCAGTGATAGAAAAATTGAGGAGTAAGAGCCTAGCGTGGTATGGGCATGTCATGCGGAGGAAAGAAAATCATGTGACTAAAAGAGTGTTAGATGAGTGTGGGTAGGAAAGAAGTGACAACGGATATGACGGCTGATAGAGAGATGTGGAGGAGAAATACATGTTGTGCCAACCCCGCGTAATGTGGGAAAAGGGCAGGAAGAAGAAGAGTTACTAGCTGACCCGCCCGCGGCTTCGCACGCTTGAAATTTCCCGTTCCCCCGGGAAATTTGGGATAAAAACGATATAAAACACTCTTCTCAAGTTAACGCGACACTTCATGTAAATGACTTCATGTCAACGAACGACGGTTGAAGGAGATGGCAGAAATGAGGAGGCGGGTCATTGATGAGCTTGGATTTGCGCGCGGCGACATCAACGGAACGCTGGAGGAGGCCAAAGCTGTTCGGTCTTGGCTGGGATATGAGACAGCAGAACCGTTCAGGGGGATAAAGGATATCGAGCAGGCACTAAAAGCGCTGGAAGCGTCCGTTCGTGAGGGGCGAGTGGGATCTGCGGGGGACCAGTCGAGGGGAGGCCCGAAGTGGGACATCATCCAGGCGGAGCTCCCTAGACTGAGTTCCCAGGTTGGTAACGTATCAAACCAACTGGACGCGCTACGCAGGCAGATGGAAGTCATCACGGAGCGGACGACGCGCATGCCACCGGCGCAGCCCTCCCCACCGACTACGGAATCGGAATCGCCTCGCTCCCTGGTCTTGGGACCCAACGCGGAGAGACTGGAGGAGGACCTGAGAGAGATGAAGGCCATGCTGAGAGAGCTGACATTGGTTGCTCCCCGCCCAGGACCGACACAGAGGCCCCGCCTCCCACACTTGTTCTGGCGGATCACTTCGGGCCAATGGAGGAACGGCTTGACATAATCACGTTCGAGCTCCGAGTAATACGAGACTCAATAGGACAAGAGAAACACCAACCGGCGCCTAGCTTTAACTCGGAGCTTGCCATGGTGGAGGTCAAGCGATCCCTGAAGGATATCAGCAGGGGGATGACGGAGCTGAACACGACCGGGAAGCCAACATCGTACGCGCAAGCGGCGGCAAGGCATGTTCAGCCCCCGAACCACGCCCTGATAGTGTCCTCAAGCGACCCCAAACACACCTCAGAAAACGTGATAGATAAGATCAAGGCGGCTTTGGATCTAAAGGAGACGGGAGCCAGAGTGGACTGGGTCAGAAAGGCCAAAAACCAGAAGGTGGTCCTCAACTGCGCGAGCAAGGAGGATCTTCAACTGGTAAAGGGGCAAGTCAAGCGCGGGGAAGGCCAGTCTGTGCAGGAGCCGCGAAAGCTCAACCCCCTGGTATGTTTGAGGGGAGTACTTTCGTGCTACACAAACGAGGAGATCGTGGACCACCTGCGAGCCCAGAACCAGCAGATACTCAGGGGCACGGAGAGGGCCGAAACTATTCGGGTGCGATACCGCAAGCGTGCGCGGAACCCGCACATATGTCACCCGGTATTGGAGGTCTCTCCCAACAGCTGGACCCGACTCACGCAGAGTGGTGCTGTGCACGTGGGCATACAGAGAAGCGTGGTGGAGGATCAGTCCCCTCTGGTACAATGCACGAGATGCCTGGCATACGGACACACCAAGGCTGTATGCAAAGAAAAGTTGGACCTCTGCAGTCACTGCGGGGGCTCACACACTTGGAAGGTCTGCCCCGGGTACGCAGAAAATAAGCCCGCGTCGTGCATCAACTGCGTAAAAGCCCACAGAGAGGACTCGATCCACAGTGCCTTCAGCGACGAATGCAGGGAAAAACAGAAATGGGACCACATCGCGAGATCCCGAATCCCGAATCGCGTATTGCTGAAGGCAGCCAAGTGAACACTGATACAGGGACTCAGAGAAGCGCGGGGGAGCCTCGCGGGGTGATTAAGTTCATACAAACCAACCTGCAAAGATCCAAGCTGGCAACAGCGGAACTTCACAAAGCGGCCCAAGAACGAGGAGTATCAATGGCACTCGTTCAAGAACCATACGTGGGCAAGGCTGGCGTTATGAAGCAACCCCCCGGGACGAGGATTATCCAGTGCACTCTGGGTCGTCAAAAGCCAGTGAAGGCCGCGATCGTCGTCTACGGAGATAAGCTGGAAGTCATTCACGATCCCCAGCTTGTAACCGAGAACATCGCGGCCATTCACATCAGGGCAGGCCGGTTGTCGCTCGGGATTCTCTCCCTGTATTTTGAGGGTAACGAAGATATAGAGCCCTACATTGTGTCCACAAAACGAGCAATGGACAAACTCTCCATAGGTAATTTCATTGTGGGGGGAGACGTGAACTCTTGGAGCCAATGGTGGGGCAGCTGTGCGGAAGATGATCGTGGGATGGCATATAGCGCATTCCTGGCGGACATGGAGCTCGAGATCCTCAATAGAGGACAGGTCCCGACTTTTGAGGTCCACACGCGCGGCATGACACGCACAAGCATTGTGGACGTGACTGCATGCAGCAATTCGCTGCTGGAAAGGGCGGATGAGTGGAGAGTGGACCGGAATCGAATTACCTCGGACCAGAATGCGATTACCTTTTTGTTGCGCTTGGAGAGGGTCTTAGAACCCCTACGACCTATCTCGACGCGCCAATACAACACAAGGAGGGCAAATTGGTCGGAGTTTCGGTCGAGCTTCATCACCGCCTTGGCAGCAAAGGCAATAACGCCCAGTACACTGGCAGAATCATCCTGCGCAGAGGAACTCGAGGTCATGGTCGACGAATACATAAGCGCCATACACGGGGCCTGTGAGGGTCCCATACCAAAAATTGGGCCACGCAAGGCTAACGACAAACCTCCCTGGTGGTCCGAGTCTTTGGACCGTTTCAAAAGAGACGCAACCACCAAAAAGAGGCGTATCCGCAACGCGGCCCCAGGCCGAAGGCGCTATGTGGTCGAGGAGTACCTGAGGGTCAAAGAGCTCTATGCCGTTGGCGCCGCTGAAGCCCGGACCCAATCCTGGAAAGAGTCTTGCTCTACACAGGATAGGGAAAGCATATGGGACGGCATCTCTAGAGTCATCAGGAATACGGCTAGAAAACAAGAGGACACGCTCTTGCGGGACTCCGCGGGAGACACCCTGAGCCCAAAAGAGTCCGTAGATCTTCTGACCAAGACCTTCTACCCTGATGACTCTATAGAGACGGACAACGAACTGCACAGGAACACTAGACGCCTCACAGAAGCGAGACCCCCCTCGGAATTGGATCTCTCGGACGACGACCCACCCTTCACAGATGCGGAGCTGGAGATACAACTAACTACTAAGGTAACTACTAAGGAACCTAAATCCCAAAAAAGCCCCCGGTCCGGACGGACTGACAGCGGACATCTGCACAGCGGCCATTACGAGCGACAGGAGTGTGTTTCTCGCCCTGGCCAATAGGTGCTTAACACTAGCGCACTACCCACGACAGTGGAAAATTGCGCATGTGTGCATCCTCCGCAAGCCGGGCAAGGATGACTACACTCATCCAAAGTCGTATAGGCCAATAGGTCTGCTGTCGGTCCTCGGAAAGACCGTGGAAAAGATGATGGTGGGGCGGCTGCAGTGGTGTATTCTCCCGAGGCTGCACCGGGGCCAGTATGGCTTCATGCCGCAGCGCGGAACTAAAGACGCCCTCTACGACCTAGTGGGACACATACAAGCTGAGCAAGCTGCCAAGAAACTTGTACTCCTGGTCTCACTGGACACAGAGGGCGCCTTTGACAACGCGTGGTGGCCGGCCCTCAAACACCAGCTGGTCAGGAAAAGGTGCCCGAGAAACCTGTTCGCCCTAGTGGCCTCATATCTGGAAGACAGAAAGGTCCAGGTAAACTACGCAAGGGAGTCCAGAGAGAAGGAAACCACAAAGGGCTGCGTCCAAGGCTCAATTGGTGGACCGACCTTCTGGAACCTTATTCTGGACTCCCTCCTGCAAAAACTGGCAGGCCAGGGCGTATACTGTCAGGCGTACGCGGACGACGTGGCTCTGGTCTTCTCAGCACACCACGTAGAGAACCTGCGGCTCGAGGCCAACTCCACGTTAGAAGCCGTGGTGAATTGGGGGGTCGAAAATAAACTTAACTTTGCAGCACACAAGACTAGCGCAATGCTCATTACACGGAAGCTGAAGTTCGATCCCCCGATAATCCAAATGGCTGGCGTGAGGGTCGGACTGGTGGAAGAGGTGAAACTGTTGGGCCTAATCATAGACAGGAAGCTCACGTTCAACGCGCATGTCTCGGCCATATGCAGAAAGGCTGCAGATATATACAAGCACCTGGCATGCGCGGCAAGGGTGAATTGGGGCCTAAATAGCCAAATAATACGCACGATTTACGTGTCGGTAGTGGAACCAATAATATTGTACGCGGCGAGTGCATGGTCCCCTGCGGCGAGAAAGCTGATGGTTTGTAATCGCCTGGACTCACTGCAGAGGGGCTTTGCGCAAAAAATATGTAAGGCCTACCGTACGGTGTCGCTGACGTCGGCACTTGTTTTGTCCGGGTTGCTGCCCCTGGACCTCCGGATCCACGAAGCGGCAAGCCTTTTTAAGGCCAAGAAGGGCCACTCAGTAAATTTCATCCCTCCGGGGCGCGAAGTGGAGGCAAGAGTGAGATACGACAGCAATCCCCACCCGTCCCGACTCGTACCGGTGGTTTTCCAATGCCTGGAGAACTTGAACCCAGAAACCGTTGAGCTCCATCAACTGGTGGAACCACATGTATACACGGATGGGAGCAAGATTGAAGGGAAGGTCGGGGCTGCCGTTACGTGGTGGGACGGTGGAAGAGAGCTGAAGTACTCTACCTTCCGTCTGGAGAGCCATAACACTGTCGTCCAATCCGAGATGTACGCACTCTACAGAGCGGTTAAGATGGTGAGGGACAGCAAAAAGGAAGTGGTCAGCATCCTGAGCGACTCACGGTCGTCGCTCGACCTGCTGAGAAGCCCTGCGGTCACTCACCCTCTTGCGGCAGAAATAAAGGAGTGCGTACGCGCAATTCGGGAGGAGGGAAGACAAGTACGGCTCTTCTGGCTCAGAGCGCACGCGGGCACGCCCGGGAATGAACGAGCGGATGAGCTTGCTAAAAACGCCGCTCTAAAGAAGAAAACGCTTCCCGACTACAGCATGGTGCCAATTTCATATGTCAGGGGCCGCATCCGGGAGGAGACTATCCTGAAGTGGCAAGCACGGTACGATGCATCGACCACGGGGTCGGTCACAAAAGCCTTCCTACCGGATGTGAGAATGGCAAAGAAGATCATGGACGAAGGGATCATAACACCAACCCACGTCCAGGTCTTGACTGGGCACGGGGGCTTTGCATCGTACCTCCATCACTTTAAGCTGAAGGACTCTCCCTCCTGTGCCTGCGACCCTGACTGTAAGGAGACAGTGTGGCACCTGCTATGTGAGTGTCCTAGATTCGGCCGGAACCGAATGGAGCTAGAGATAGAAATCCAGCGAAAGTTGGACCAAACGGCTCTCGCGGAAATCCTGGCCGATAGAAAGACAAGGGCCCCGCTCCTGGCGTTTGTGGGTCTGGTTGCCAATGCGGCAGCGAGAAGGAACAGATGACATTTGAATTTTATTTTATTTTATTTTATCTTACTGAATTTTAATTTTGTGACATTGATTTTGAGTACAAATAATGAACTGACTACAGCGATTGTTAAATTATGATAGGTGAAATGGCTCTCTGATTTTCCCATTATTTGAATTGTCTTAATATTTTAATTTAACCCTAGTTTAATTTTATTGTAATATTATTTTAATTTTAATTGTATTGTAATTTATTGTAATTTTATTTTAATTTTATATTCTAATGTGATTTATTTGATTTTATTTTAATTTTATATTCTAATGTGATTTATTTGATTCTAATTGTATTTAATGTACCTTGATAAAATTGACTAGGTAGAGTGTAAACTGATATGTAAAATGATTGTAAAAGATAATTAAGAAATATGTATCGATAATAATTAAAGTAATAAAGACTGTACCTACCCCACCCACCCTAATATAAGAAGACAAAAGCATTAGTAATTAGAGCAGCATTGAAATCCAACAATGTAAGAAAGAAAGAACGCAGGATGAAAGAAAGAACATAGGATGCGGAACGGAAGTATGAATAAAAGATAGGAAGAATGATAGAGAACTAAGCAGAAAAAAACGAACGACGGTTAAATAATATGGATATTATTCATACAAAAAAACTAAAATCGCCATTAAAAAATCCGCGGTGGAGGATAGGAGGATGAAAATGCTTTACTATACTTACTTTATTTATTTTACTTTATTATTATACTTTACTTCACTATTCTAATACCTGCCAAATAAAAAAAAACATTAATAACTGTCAATCCGATTTGTATTGTTGTGAAGTTCTAGTTATAATACTTTAAAAAATAATGTATCTACTTTTCTTTATAAATTGTTAAACTATCATCCGCACGCGGCTTTTTCCGCGTGGGTTGTAAACAAAAAATAATTTTTGTTTCAATCCAAGTCTATATCTATATCTACACCAAATTTCATCGCAATCGGTTCAGCCGTTACGACGTAATTGAGTAACAACAAATATCCAAACTTTTGCATTTGTAATATTAGTGTGTCGAACTAGATGTTTTATATTCTGATACGATTTTTTGATAATGACGTCACTTGCCTACATTTTCCTTTTTAAATTATGTATCCTACAAGCTACGTTTGCACAAGTTTATTTTTGTCAGAAACGTTTTTTGCGTATTAGATTTACGTATTCAAATCCTGGCGTTTAGGTCCCTAAATTATTCATCTCCTAATTTGTTGCTAAAGTAAAGCTGTTTATGAATGTGTTGTAGGAGGATGTTTGCTCTAAATTATGTTGATTGAAGTGTTTATGGAAATTTATCAAATATTCGTTTTTTCTAGCCATTTTTTGTCCTTACGTGGTCATAATTAAAAATGATGGTTACTCATTGCTCAATATATGATGTATCTGAATCTAAAAGTGGGTCAATTTAATGAACCACTTTTAATATAAATGTAAATATATATATTTTTTTATATATCATTATTTTTTGTCAAAACTCAATACATAGTGTTACTCCAAGTTGGTGCAGGTAGATAGTTTCACATATGAACCCTGGAAGATTATAGCAATGGGAAGGGAGACAATGTTTTTGTAATTTTTTTTATTTGTTATATTTAAGCATATTTTTATTTTTAAATTTATCGTATTATGTACTTTACTCATAAATAATAAATAAATAAATAATAAATATTGCTGGTCATTTCACACTGCGCTATCTAGCCCCAAACTAAGCTGAGCTTGTACTATGGGAACCAGATAACTGACAGAACACTTATATACTTTTTTGTTGTAAATACATACTTATAATATATAGAAAAACACGGAATAAATATCTGTAGATCATGCAAACATTTATTTCGTGGCGAGAATCGAACCCGCTACCTCCTGCGTCTCAGACAACTATACGCCCAGTGAGCCACGGAGGTCGTCATTATTAATTATTTCTATTTTATTATTATTAGTTTACGGCATATCTAAGAATATTACAATTTGTCAAAGGATAGATAAATGGATTGAACTTGATTGATAAAAATAAAGATCATTTATTCTCAAAAAGTTAGTACAATTTCACACTGGTCTCAGACCAGATAATGATCTAGATCTACCAGATAATGTCCTGGTGTGCAAATATTGCACAAAATAATTAAAAATTTAAATTTACTGTTAATTTAATTTCTTAAAAAAAAATTTTTTTTTGTTCCCTACACAATATAAAAAATGACGATAACATAAAATAAATTTGGTACATGTCTACTTATAATTAAAATATTCCGCAATGGTGTAAAATCATTTGAATGAAAACCATTTATTAATTCGGCGTTTAAATAAAGTTATAGGTAAATCTTTTAATTCGTCTGGTAATTAATTAAATATTTTTACTGGCATGTAATGAGCGTTATTGCCAAAAAATGTCCAATTGTGCTTTGGTAGATAAGTTCTATTTTTATGTCTAGAGTGTCTGGCTATCACTGCTTCATGTCTCGTAAAATAACTAGGAAACCGTTTCACATAAATACAGATTTCTCTGACGTGCATCCACGGCAAAGGTTTTTTTAAACAGAGGTGTCTATTGAATACGTAATAATAATAATTTAAATTAATATTGATAATCGTGACTTCTTCTAAAAAAGTCTAATCAAAATATATTTATTTGGAACATTAAACAGTCTACAGAAACAAAATGAAAACGGTGATTTTAGATTATCTCTGGTCTCTGTTTGGTTCACTTTTTACTAGTTCTCGGTACATTTGTTTAGTTATTTATACCGTGACTTTAGTAAGCCATTTGCACACTTATGTATTTCTATAAAAAGAAAGAATTTTCAAAAAGATTATAAAAGTACAAATAAAGGTATTTTTACAGCAAACAGCATAATGGGTCGTGTTGGCAATTGTAAAGTGTGAAGTAAATAACTATTTTTATCGCATATGCGTGAGAAAGACGCATGAAAATATACATAAATATGTCTATGAGGTGAACGTATGGAATGAGCTTTTGAATTAATTAGGGTTGTTATCCACTAACGGAAAAAGAAAAGTTGTAAAACGAAACCAAAAAAATGCTTATGAATTTTTAACCCATGGCGTGTTATTGTTGTTATTTTTTTTAATAAACAATTACTAATTATTTAAACTACCTAATTCAAAAGCTCATTTCTCCTATAGAGAATCTGTCAAAGATCTACCTTTGCGTTTCGATTAATTTTTGAATTTAGTTTTTACGAGGTCAGCTATTACGTTTTCTATAGTATTTCTAACAAAAGTCTCCAAACAGTCGGAAACGTCTAAAGTGTTATCCACAAATTTTAAACACGCTAAAAGGCCGCTCATTTTCTCAATCGCTGTCAAAGACCAAACTTTTTCATTACAACTTCACCTACATATTCGCAAGCTCAAGCGAAAGCTGACAACAAAGTTTGTGCTGGACTTACTCCTGGAAATTAAAATGTTACAATTTACGGTCGTCGGAGGCCGTAAATTCTTGCTTCTAATTAGCTCAGCCGACTTGCTTCTATCGTAAACGCTTTACAGCTCAATGGTTTGCTTTATAAGCTGTGCATGTTAATGGAATTTAATTTCATACCTTAATCTTTGTCATTACTACAACTACGGGATTTATCACATACCGTTTTATCGGTGTTTCGACCGACAATGTTTCGGTTCAATTCGTGAACCTTCTACAGAGTGAGTGTGATCCGCTCCGAGCTACGTCTCGTCTCACACTACGCGCCGCAGCCCTCTGCGCGAGAGTAGACGGGTGTGGTGGTGGGGGTTGCGTCATGGGTGGTCCATCGTGTTGACAGGGTAAATTATCATCATTATCATCACTGCTATTATTTCCGGTAGTTCTTGGTACAGGCAACACTAACTATGTCTCTACCAGGTTCACTCACTCCTCTGTAGCTTGCATTATGAAGACATGGCCTTCAGGTTGGCAATATAACCCATCCTCTATTTTTGGTAAAGTTCGGCACACGACTTATTTCTATCGCCTCTCGGACCTTGCGAGGAACGAAGAACTTCTCTCTCACTAAGACTCAGGCCTTGTCGAAACGTATGTAGTGCGTCTAATCAGAATCTAGGACATGTTGGAGTCTACATTCTTCATTGCACCTATGTATTATATTTTATTTTCGTTTATCCTGTCCATCCAAAGGTTCTCTAGAAGAGATCGCTTTTAGCGATAAGACCGCCCATTGTACCGTTATTTATTGTTTATTTTCTTTGTTACTGTATTTTTTAATTGGTGTGCAATAAAGAGTAGGTATCTATGTATTTATTCAGCCAACTTGGTAGATGCGTACTATCTTATTTTAATTCTTTGACGTTAAGTCTTTGGCTTAATGCAATGTTATAAAAAACAGTGGTACGGTAAAAAAACCACTGACAAACCCTATAGCTGGGTTTTTCTTTTTATGTATATGGCTAACATCTGTCGTGGACTATATCAATAGCTTACACATAAATTACCTCTCAAATGTCAGTAGTTTGGTTGTTAGTCTGGTTGACTGAAATACTTTTCGGTGTCAATAGTCCGGTTGGTAAAACAAAAGCACCTACTTTATTGTTTATTTATTTCTAAGTTAATGTTTCCGGTTTCCTACTGCAGGGCAAAAACCTCCCTTATTTCCTTACACAGATCTCTATCTTGAGCTACATCGGGCCGTAAATAAAATAAATAAATACTTTCCTCATTAATTCACATAGATTCTGTCCATCCCAAAGTTGCCTGGGAGAGATCGCGTTTAGCAATAAGGCCACCTATTAGTTGTACCAATAATTTTAGACAGAGCACCGCCCGATGTCAATGGAGGAGGTTTGCAAGGCACCGGAAAGATTGCGTAATAAAAAGGAGGTCTAAACCCAATAGGGGCTGAAGACGGGGTTTTAAATGATGATGATGATGATTACTTAACTGAATTAGTAATTTTTTTTAATAGTGTAAGATAAGATAAGATAACTCTTTATTGTACACCAAAGTAAATTACAGAACATAATTTTTACAAATAGTGAATTGTTAATTCAATAGTGTAATATAACGATGATGTATAGGACCGTGGACACATGACTACAATGCGGCACTGGCCACCGTTTAACGGCACGGCGCCGCTACTTTTACAGGTGCACTGCTTGGCAGTTTATGTTTTGCTGTTGCTTAGATTCACCCAATATTTTCTTTGTATTCTGTTTTTTCTTCATTAGTTGTCTTAGCAACAGCAGAATAATACGTCTTTCGTGGTCAACATCAAGACTAAAACTGTATGTTTAAACGATGGTTGCTGCCGTGTACACGACGCCGCATCGTCTCCCGGTAGCGGCGGTGGCGTCGTGCCGTTATACGGTCGCCGGTGCCACACCGTATACATGTGTCCACGCCCTTATACATACCAGTAAGTATAGATCCCTGTGTTTACATCGGAAGTTAAAAATAAGTACGTATAAGGTATTAAGCATTTCTGTAGTCCAACTCTCTCAATTTCAACTTTAGTTAACTTTCAGTCACAAGGCATTAATTTTCACATTTTTTTGTGTGAAAAGTCTCACGTATCTTTAATTTTACCGGCACCAAACTGGAACACAGCAATGTGATCTCTCAAATTGACATTGTTAGATAGAGTACATTTGTTAGGAATGTACATTTTTGTATATATTGTATACATTCATTTTAATACTGTTACTTTTAATTGTTTTGTTGTTATGGTGTGTTTTTCTTAGCGTGTCAATGGCTCTACTTATTACAAGCTTTTTATTAACTTGCAATGTATGTATGTTTGTCCGGGTGGAATCTTGCAACTGAATTTTAAGCCCGTTCCCTTCAACCGATTGAGCTGAAATTTTGAATACATATGTAACTTCGGTGACAATGCAATAATATGATACCATGGAGGTGATACGGATAACGGAATTTCTGGATGGATTTTAGTAGGCTACTAGTGTTTAGGCTCATTTGAATCTGCTTGTGGTTCCAATTATGAATTTTATAAAAGCTGGTTTTGAAAAAGTAACATTTCAACAAAAAACTTATATTGTGTTAGACAGGTACTTGGCTACATTGATGGCGTCAGGAGAAGCCATTTTTAAGTCTTCCATTGTGCAGATGTTAGGGCACAAGGGGCACATTAGCAGGTGTTTCATCGACTGTGCAGGATCACCACAGTCGCATTGCATTTGTCTGGGATCCCTGAACCCCCATTTGCACATACTGACTCTGCAGCGACCAACCTGTGTGCGAAGTCTATGGTGTGTAATAAATTATTATCCAATCTTATCTGAATAAAGTATAAATTAAATTTATATTCCAGTGAAGTTACAGACACGAGAGACTTGTATACCTCAGATAGAATAAACAAAATCCCCACAAGTTTTATTCATACAAAACTCATTATTTATAACTGCTAAAAGTAGAATTTCTAGAAAACTCAAATATTTTTCCGTATTGATATCCTAAAAGTAAGAAGCCTAATACTTTTATTAATTTGGGTCATGTTACCTTAAATAGTGACCTTTTGAAATATAAAGGGCATCAAAAAATTATAAGGAGGGCAAAAACATTGGCCCTAATTAAAAGTTATTTTAAGGTTGCTTCGCTATCTCAAGTTATAGGTTTTCATGGACTGTCGAAAAATAGAATAATAATAGAAAATAACTAGATTTGTAGATAACGCCCTAAAACTCGGTTTGTTCAGTACAGGCTGCACCGAAGGGCTCCCAGCAAGCTTTATTTGGTCTAATTTTAATCTAGAGGGGAGCTGTCCTATGCTCAGCTTTCTAATAAACGAGGACCTTTCTGCCCCAACGGCCGTCAGTTCTTTTGAGCTATTTTCAACGCCCACTCTCATTTTAGCTTGCATAATCTTAGAGCTATGTCAGTGACTTTGGTCTGTCCACGAATCTCCTCATTTTTGATTCGATCTCATAGAGAAACACCAAACATAGCCGCTGAGCAAAATGTGTTTGTCAGTTATAATTTGTCAGCACCAACAAAAAAGCTCCAACTCAGCATTATGCAATGTCACAGTAACATACAGATTTTTGTTCGTTGAAACCTGTTGCATATGTATTTATTGTCTAGCATACCGAATCAAATTTGGGGAAAAAACAATACTAAAACACAAAACATCGTTAAAATCTACTTTTCTTTTCTCGGGCAATTCAGTATATAAATAAATAAATTTCGAAAATTAAATGCGAAGATAAAGGAGAAACATCGTGTTTTAATTAAATTTTTAATAAACATTTCCTCGGCTTTGTTTTACTATCGCGATTCGGCCCAGCGCGAAATTAAGACAATATATTACAAAATTTTAAATTTATCAGCAAAGGGCTAGGGTGCTAATCCTCTGACAAGATATATTCATGTATTGGACGTAAAAAAACGACATTTTTGACATTTTGAACGTGTTATTAATTTATAATTCATTATATACACATAACAATAGCTATAAAAAGAGAAAATCTAAAAATATAAAATGCTCGTAACCAGGCATAATTTATTTCACACACAAGCACACAACTGTACAAAATTTAGAATGTCGCTACAGTTCCATTTCAAGGCGAGGACAATTGTATTGGTCAGGAAAAGGATTCAGGAAGGTCAAAGCTTCAAATCCTGTCTAGTAGGTAAAACTAAATTTAAAAAAATTCTGGACATTTCAAACAGCGCTATCTAGCTCTAAGCAAAGCTTGTACTATAGGAACCAGATAACTGATAGAATACTGAAATACATTTTTTTTGTAAATACGTACATTTATTATATATATATATATAAAAACCCAAACTCTGAACAAACATTTGTAGACATTTCAAACTTGTCCTGCAGCGGGAATCGAACCAGGGATGACTTTAAATCTTTAAACAAAGTCAGGTCGATAGGTAAGCCCATTTGCTGTTAGACCGTGTATCAACTTTCGATCCTATACAGCTTATATATGTAGGTACATTACTATAAATACGGAATTTATCACGTACCGTTTTATCTGTGTTGTACTGGTGTTACATAGGTTTACATTCGACTTTTGTAAAACTTAAAGATAATAGTAGATTATTAAACGAGGGGATAAAGCAGTGTCTTGCGTCACGGGCGCTATATTGAATGCCGAACGTAACGAAGGATTGTAGAGTCAGACAGCTTTATCCACGAGGAGAATACTCTACTTTTCACCCTTTCTGCGAGACCAATTTGATCTTGGAACAACGTTTTGCAGCATTAGCGTTATAAGATACCTAAGACAGAGGCTAGTTCGATTAACGAATAAGCTCTTTTTGTGGGGAACTCTTGGGTTCCAATTTTAATACAAATGAGTTTTCAAATTCAAATCACATTATTACCTTACCAAACCTCACCGAAATAAGGTGGTTGAATTCCTACGGCTGAGCCTAGAGTAAAGTTGTGCTAAATTTAGTTTAGCACGGACATAATTAAATTCAGCATAACTTTACTCTCGGCTCAGCCGTAGGAATTCAATCTCCTGTTTTCGGTGAGGATTACATGACATGTAATTTGACATTGTCAAGCAGGTGGTGTAAAAAGAAATGTATTATTAGTAAAAAAGGAATTGTTAATAATGAAATGACATACGAATTCAGAAGTAGAAAGGAGAGAGAGAGAGACCAGGAATTGTTTACAGACTACTTATGGATTTATTTTCTTATGTTCAATAACTTTTGAGGTCATGCCATGAGTCCAATAACGAAACCTCCCAGTTTTCTAAATTTCCGGGAAGAGTTCCGTAGGTGACGAGCCAATTTTAAGCGCGTTATAATAATGGGAAGGGAATTCATGGAGATAGGGAAAGTAGATTTGCGTGTTGTTATGTTTATTTTTGTCTTATTTATGATTTAAAAAAACATAATACAAACGTTTGCTACGAGATTCTACGAAGTGCTTCGCAAAGCTACGAGGGTCTACGAAAAGTACTACGTAAAGCTATGGAATGCTATAAAGTTCTCAAAAGCAAGATGAATTAATTTCACTACTTATTGTGCACTGCCTTCAAAACTGTTTTTTCCACTTTACACAAAACTGAAAGAGAATACAATCCAGCATTAAGTTCGCTTCAGTTTTATTTATTTTGTGTAATTAAGAATTTTCTTCGTATATATTCTGATTTTGTGTAGATTTTCTACAATAATTCTAAAGACCAATCTTGTGTGGTCCGCAACAAACACCTACTTTTATAAGAGCGTTCCTTTTTTTAATAATTATAAAAAATATTTAATGAAACTTAACATTTACATTTAACAACATGACATAAACACAAAATTTAGTGGTAGCCGTACTACGTTGCGCTTTCCAGTGTGTGGTCTCAAACAAGTATCAAATAATTATATATATTTATATATAACTCAAGAACAGCGGGCCCGATTTTGATGATCTTTGATTTGTTGGATTTGTTTCCGCCCCGAATAGCAGAATAAGTATTAAGATATCAGAAAAAAGCACAAAAAAAAAGTTATGAAGAATATTCATTTTCTCCTACATAGATGCAGCTAATGATGGCCGATTGACAATTCTACCGGGGCGGGAGGGGTGGGGGGGGGGGGGGGAGTCTCGGTCGAGTGCTACTTTAGTCCAGTTTACTGTTTTAATGTATTTCTTTGATTCGTCGGTCCATCTAGCTAGTGGCTGCCAATTTTTCTTTTTCCTTTTGTGCCTTGCCAGGTGGTAATTACAGTGGCAAATCTGTCCTTGTGCAATTCATGAAGTTTGTCCTTTTTAGGATTCCGTACCTCAAAAGGAAAAAACTGAACCCTTATAGGATCACTTTGTTTTCCGTCTGTCTGTCAAGACCCTTTATCTCGGGAACGCGTAAAGGTATCGAGTTTAAATTAAAACCCTTCATTCAAGTCTACAGTCCTTTGAAGCTGTGAAAAAATATAATAAAAAAATTATACGGCCGTTTATGCTGCAAAAAATTTCGACATATCAAAATGTATAGGGTACGGAAACCTCGGTGGGCGAGTCAGATTCGCACTTGTCCGATTTTTTTATATAGTAACCATTATGAGTAATATCGTGGAATTTCATGGAGGAGGCCTACACTCAGGTAGTTCTGGGTGCCCAAAATTATTTAATTAAAAAAAGTATAATTGAATGACAATAATAATACTCATAACAGTAATTTACGAATGTTATTAATAACAATTGATGAATTATATGTATCTTAAGTGACTAAATATTATGTAAATAGTTATTGAGTAAAAATAAAAGCTTTATTTATTTATTTTATGTAACAATCATGACAGCCCACCGCAATTGGGTATAAAACCATGAGATAACTTTTTACTCAGCATTATTTATGTGTTCAGAATATAAATTATTGAAAATGGTGGCAAAATCTATAAAACAAGCGGTCACGTACGTGTCATATCTCTACAAACAGGGTTCCGTGTTTATTTAGTTTTGATATTGATTTGAAACGACAACTTTCACCAAAAATCAAAGTCATGTCTGAAAATAAGGATATGGCAAATACAAAGAAAAATAATTGATTAGAAACCAAAACTTGTAGATTTTTATTAAAAATAGACATATTTATACATTAAAATTTTTATTAAGGAAATCTTTTATTTGCCTGTTGGGGTTTTTAATGTAGTATGCCATTTTTCAAAATCAAAATCTAAATAGTTCTTATTCAATAAAATCACAAGGATCACATTGTTTTCTTTTTGATATCCATATAAAAAAGTTTAAAATAACAATTGAATACTTATATACTAATAATAACCTAAATTTATGATTCATAAATAATAATAATAAATATGGCTGACATTTCACACAAGGCTATCTAGCCCCAAACTAAGCATAGCTTGTACTATGGGAACCAGATAACTGATAGAATACTTATGTACTTCTTTTTTTTTTGTAAATACACACTTATAATATACAGAAAAACATCCAGACCCGGAACAAATATCTGTAAATCATACAACCATTTGTTCCGCGGTGGGAATCAAACCCTCCTGCGTCTCAGCCGGCTGTTCGCCCACTGCGCCACGGAGGCCGTCATAAATAAATTTACAATGTACATATAAATGACTGTTAGATCAAGTTCCAAACGTTGAGATCCGTAGACGAATGAAGGTTCGTGACGTTGAGATTTCAGTTATGGAACTCATTACTTGTATAAGTTGTAATACTTATATAACTATAATAACTTGGGCGGGACACTTGGCTAGACGTGGTGATGACAGATGGAGCAGGGCAGCGACTGAATAGTGGCCGAGGAGCAGGTATAGAAGGGTAGGACGTCTGGCAGCGAGATGGGTGGATGACATCGTAAGGCCGTGTGTCCACCGCCGCCGCCGGTGGACACACGTATCGCCGGGCCGGTGACGGCAGCGGTGGACAGACGGCCTAAAGGTCGCGGGTCGTCAGTGGATGAGACTAGCGCAGGATCGTGGTGAATGGCACAAACTTGGAGAGGCATATTCAACAATGGGTGAAGTCCGGCTGTGGATGATGATGATGATTATATAATTTAAAACGTTGAATTAATATTTGGGAGTTTTAGGTTGTAACATTCAGAATAGTCTCAGTACCAGAGTACATCGTAGTAGTTAGCTACTTTTGTCACACTCTTTGAATTTTTTATTAGTCTTCTTTATTCAAGCAACACACAGTCTGCGAAAAGATTAGCTGTCTAACTTTTACGGTTATCGAGATATAGTTTCGTGACAGATGGTCAAATAGACACAACGCAGTCTTAGTAATGTCCTGTTGGGACCAGTTCGTGTACAGAACTCTAAAAATGTCTGCATCTGCTACATAAAGTCGAGCTTGTATTCTGTAACGAGTAATTTAATACTATATTCAATAAAACATTGGATATGTTTATTATCTGAGCATCGCAAATAAATGAACCCCTACCATCAGTTTTTATTAATATTTTTATCGAAAAATATATACGAAACTACTGAATAATTAAGGCAAAACTTTGTTATAAGCATATGTGGATCGCAGTGCTTGTTCCATTTCCAGGTTGTATTAATATTATATTCAGCCCTGTGTGTCTCCTGCTGGGCAAAGGCCTCCCCGCCCCCCCCCCCATTCTTTCCAGGCACCTCTTTCAAGTGCTAAGATGGTCCAATCCGCTCGGAAATTAGTGAGCTCGTCCTTCCATCTTTTTTTGGTCTGCCGCGACGTTTTCGAGCAGTGTCGGGGTTCCACTCGGTGGTCAACTTAGCTTACTGATCACCCGACGTGCGGGCTGTAAAAAAAACTAAGAAACAATCGCTTTCTAAGTCCGTATTTGAAGCTTCCCGTCAATAAATAAATAATGAATAGTGCGAGGCGAGACGTTATTCGGAGCGTATCGCACTCACCGAAACACCGATAAGACGGTACGTGATAAATCCCTTATTTATAATAATGAAATAATTCCCAAAACAGTTCTAAGAAATCTTTACATGGTACAAATCTTTATAAATAGTAATAAATAAATAATTGGATGTCCTATGGCTAATGTGATAATGACGATAACATTATTTTGATATTATTAAATAAATAAATAAATAATATAATAAACATCTCTGGACATTTTACACAGCGCTATCTAGCCCCAAACTAAGCAAAGTTTGTACTATGAGAACCAGATAACTGATAGAATACTTATATACATTTTTTTTGTAAATACATACTTATAATTATAGAAAAACACCCAGACACGGAACAAATATCTGTAGATCATGCAAACATTTGTTCCGCGGCGGGAATCGAACCCGCTACCTCCTGCATCTCAGCCGGCTATACGCCCACTGCGCCACAGAGGCAGTCAAATATAAGTCTGCTTAATTAAACTGATATCTAATAAAATTCGAAATTACATGTGTAAAACTAAATATGGTTGTACATTTAAAGCCACTTCTAAAACCTGCCTTGAAACTAATCTCAGTAAATAATAATGGTTTCTCAGAATGTTAACGTGTTGAAGACCTCTGGGGCGCAGAGGGCGAATAGCCAGCTAAGACGCAGGAGGTAGTGGATTCGATTCAGGCCGCGGTATAAATGTTTGCATGTTCTACAGATATTTGTTCTGGGTCTGGATGTTTTTCTATACCTATATATTATGTACTAGTTGACCCATCTAACTTCGTACCGCCTTGGCATGCATATGAGGTTAGATTTGTCAATCGGCCATCATTAGCTAAATCTATGTACGAGAAAATGAATTTTCTTCATATTTTTTTTCGTACGTTTTTTAAATATTTTAATAGTTATCCTGCTATTCGGGGCGGCAACAAATTCAACAAATCAAAGATCATTAAAATCGGTCGAGCCGTTCTTGAGTTATAAATGATGTAACTAACCCGACTTTGTTTTATATAATATATATTATTACTGGCTGACTACGCGAACTTCGTAACGCCTTAGAATCAATTAATTTTGTGTTGCTAAACTGAATTAAATTCATTTTTTTATGAATGTCCTCTTCTGCGCACGTACCCACTATAATCACCTTTATCTATATTCAAAGTAGAAAATTAATGAACTACATTAGTAATTCCCTATTTAAAAATAGGGGTTGGTGGTACAAGGGTGAAAATTTATGGTTGTATGTATTTTTTATTGCCGAATCATAAAAAAAATTGTACAAAATAAATGCGGCGGACCATCCTTATTACTTAGGGGTATTAAAAATAGTTTACGTCCTATTCTTAGATCTACCGAATATACACAAAAAATTTCATAAGAATCGGTCAAGCCGTTTCGAAGCAGTTTTGCGACAAACACTGTGACACGAGATTTTTACATATAAGAAGACTAGCTGTCCCGCCGAACTTCGTACCGCCTTGACATGCATATGACGCAGGCTTCAATTTTTCCGATATTTTAATAGTTATTCTGCTATTCTAGGCGGAGACAAATCCAACTAATCAAAAACCATTAAAATCAGTCCAGCCGTTCTCGAGTTATAAGTGTTCGAACAAACCCGACTTTGTTTTATATATTAAGAAGAAGATTAAGCATAATATACTTAATTATCTGGTTCCCATAGTACAAGCCCTGCTTAGTTTGGGGCTAGATAACGCTGAGTGAAATTTCCAGCAATATTTATATATTTGATCGAGCGAAGCGAGATCTCCAAATCAACTTGGGAAAATCGGTGTTGTGTGTATGTATGTTTCTTTGTCCGAGGATAACTTTCGAAACGTTGATCCGATCATTGTGAAATTTGATACATAGGTAGGTTGTAATAGCACAATTTTATTGTAACTAAATGAGCCAAAAATGTTGGGAGGTTGTTGAGATATTGGGGTTCAAGAGGGGTAAAAAAAAATGAAAATGAGACTATTAGCTTAAATAGGGCATCAAATAAAAGGTCTTTGAGTGTACATTTCGACCCCGTTTTTATTTTTAGTTTATACTTTGGAGTTTTTAAGTTTTTAGCCATAATAAAAACTGAACTTTGACAAAATTCACAGGGTACACCAGTGACCCCACAGTGCTGAAATTTGTTATGCGTGTAACTTTAGTGACACAATTATAGGCAAAAGTCTGAAATCCAGAATTATTTCTACCCCAAACAAATGTAACCAAATTACATGAACTCCCATTATCTGTAATTTTAATGAAAACGTAGGTCAAGTAATATGGTTATTTATATCGGGGCATTATTTTGGTAGTCAAAGAGTAGGTACATACGAATATTATTTTTTTGTTTTTATTGTAGACTCGCGAGATCTCAGTTCGGAACGAACCACTAGGTATTATTTATTAACTTTTCTTTCAGAGCTTAGTCATACGATGCAATGCAATACTTTGTGTGTTTAAGAAACTCAATATAGTTATCAACATAGGCAGTGTGTACCTAGATTCATTCTTACCGCTAAAATACCTCATACGTACGGCGATGCTATTTTAACTATCATCTGTATCACTCCTTTTTTTGGCGAGGGTTAATACTGTGGCAAAAAGTAGCAGCCTCAAATATAAAACCAAACAAGATCGTAAAACTGAACGCACTTTTTACGGCACAGGATAATTCCGTATATAATTCACTACACCGCAAAATATCCAGTTTTCATGTCGGTTGAATGAAGGAAATGTATTGAAAATAATTTGTAGGGAAGTCTGTATTTTATTTTTGTTGATGATTGAGAAGAAAACGTTTATTTTGGAACATTTTATTTGATTGAAATCAATTTAAAGGATATTGACAAACGTCTAAGGACGAAAGTCTAAGAGCCTAGTCTAATTCATTTATGCAAGAAATTATTCTGTACTAGCTGACCCGCCAGCGGCTTTGCAGGCCCTAGCATCAAAATCATTTTTCCATAGAAACGTTGACACCCCAATTTTATCCCATGGGACCTGATGTATGGGATAAAAAGTAGCCTATGAATGAATGAATGAAATACTCTTTATTGCACACCAAACCGAAATACAGTAACAAAGGAAATAAACAATAAATAACGGTACAATGGGCGGTCTTATCGCTAAAAGCGATCTCGCCTGCCTGAAGTGAGCCTATGTGTTAATCCAGGTTATAATCTACGTAAATATTAAATTCCATCGAAATCGGTTCCGTCATACAAAGAACACACCCTCCAAATTTCACGTGGCACAAGAAAATCAAAGCGCTCATGGAGTTAAGAAGGAGCTACAGGATTGAAAAAGTGTTGAAGAGAAAAGTCACAACATGAAGATCACGTCCACGACGATTTTTCTATGGCATTTTTGTATGAACTTAGGTTATATTTAATTTTGAAGTCCGTGCGAAGCTGGGGCGGATCAACTAGTTAATTATTAAAATTATAAAAACCGATCGTTAGTCAATGTCAATCTTTGATTCAATACTTCATAAAGAACATACTCGTATGTACCATCAAATTGAAGAGAAACGCTTCACCGACAGTCGCCAAAAATTCAGAAATAGTCCTGATGAAACACCCTATCGGATCGCGATACACATTCCACAAAAATGAAACGAACTCGTAACGGAGCCATTTTTTACCAAAGGCGTCCTGAATGCTTAGTCCATCTGTCAAAATCGGGGCTAGTTTTTTAAGTAAAAAGTAGCCTTTTTCTGGTCAAAAAACGCAATCACCGCGACACGTTTTGGGATCGCTCACAGCAGCGAGCGTTCTTGAACGGTTTAATACTAGACGTGAGATACACAACGTTTTTATGAAGTGTTTCATTATCTTTTCAGACATCAAAAACATTTTACTAACCGCTTATTCCTGTAACTAACTCAAGTCATTATAAATTTTCGTCAACTACTTTGCCCTATAAGTTTTGACGTTAACTGGGTCATTCGAAAGTTGTCTAATATAAAATTACGAAAATTGGTGTATGTATGTGCATTGTATCCACATACGATAATTTTATCTTTACATAAATTTATAATAAATTTATAAAATATTAAATATATATTTTTACAGTGAAAATGTAATGTTGTTATAAACGTTTTTATATATATATGTAGTTAGGTCTCAATTCGTCAACAGAGCTTTAACTTTAAAATTATCTTAAAAATTATGTATTCCGTGTTTATAAAAACTAATTTTCCATTTTATCAAACATATTTCTAGTACATTTGTCTCAATTCTATGGAAATATATTTCCTATCCTTTCCGAACTATACGATCCTATCCATGTTTGCCCACTCACAGATATATTACTTTATCTAAGCATCGTACAAGATAAACGAAGTTGGATAGACAAGAACTTTTTAATTTTAATTTTATATTTTTATATATTTTATTTTATATAATTATTATAATTCATTTTGTGTGGGTGTTATTATTTAGTGTGATGATATGACTTTGTAGATTATAATATTGCATGCCTTGAAAGAAATGTAAAATGAATTGAAATGTATTGATTCTGTATTTACTACTGACATCTTTGTCTTTGTCATGACATATATTTATATACTATATATATATATATAATATGTACATTTGATTTGATTTGAAGAACGGTTTCGTAGAAGCGCAGCGTAGTAAAACGGTCCCCGACTAGATGTAATAAAATATTTCTAGGAGCCGTTAGGTTAACTGTTTAGGAAACGGAACAAGAAAAATAAAACTTGTTTGAAAAAATTAACGCCAATGCATACTTTCGGGAGCGGGAGGATGTGGGAGTATTGGACGTCCAGTGACTAGTATGATGATGATGCGATAGATAAATCGTAAAGTCAAGTCCAGTGGTCCAATCGTGTAACAGTACTGCAAAACGATTGCACCGGGGATTTTTGTCATTTTTGCTATTCTTCGCAACTGTGGAATAGCTGGATGGAACGCACATTCGAATAACATTCAGTCGGTAACGAATGCTCGAATTGTTTTGAATTCACAGTACGGTTCGGAATAAGCTTTTGTGTAAATTCATGATAGAGGACACTTTTCCTGCACCTTTCCTGTAAGGCTACTGAAAATAATGTAGGGCTGTGAAGAAGCTTTTTGCGTCAAAATACTAAATAAAACGTAACTTATTTTTATATTAAAACCTATTAGGTTGGGGAAAAAGTTTCTTCGCATTTTTAAAGAAAATTCAAAACATTTTTTAATATAGTTTATTTACATTTAACTAAAGTATGTAGGTACCATTTTGTTCGATAACTTTTTGCCATCTTGTAGATAGGGACATGATCCCATTGCTATAGAAATTTTGGGGCTTCTGATCAAAATACCGCGACAAGTGGTTTTGGCAGTCCTCTCGTGATGTTAACCTGACACTGCCTAAAGAATTCTGAAGAGACCGAAACAGGTGAAAATCTGAAGGTGCAAGGTCAGGACTATACGGCGGATGCAATAACACCTCCCAGCCAAACTCTCTTAATTTTTGCTGAGTGGCTAAAGATGTGTGAAGTCTTGCGTTATCATGATGAAAAACCACACCCCTTCTCTTGATTAATTCCGGCTGCTTTCTCTCAACTTTTTGCTTTAATCTCATCAGTTGTTCGCAGTAGAGTTCAGAATCGATGGTCCTGCGTGGTGGTAACAGCTCATAATTAATAATGCCCTTCCAATCCCACCACACACACAGCATCACCTTGTTATGAGTTAATCCGGGTTTCGCCACAGTCTGTGAAGCCTGACCGGTCTTTGACCACGACCTTTTTCGCACGATCTTGTCGTACGTGATCCACTTTTCATCACCAGTTATCAGCTTCTTCAAAAATGGTTCGGTTTCATTACGTCGTAATAAAGAATCACAAATGAGTACACGGTTCATTATATTTCTTTCAGCGAGCTCGTGGGGTACCCAAATATCGAGCTTTTTTGTGTACCTAGTTTTTTCAAATGCGCCAAAACTGTTTTGTGGTCAATTCCCAGTTCTTCAGCTACGTCGTAACTACTGATATGCTGATCTTGCTCCACTTTTTCAAAAATGGCATCAAATTTATCTGTAATAGGGCGACCAGAGCGACGTGCATCTTTGACTTAAAAATTTCCGGATTGAAAACGCTTAAACCAAATTTGTGATACTCTCACAGACACTGCACTAGGTCCATAAACATCGCAAATTTTTTTCGCGGCCTGCGTTGTATTTTTACCTTTTTTGTAGTAAAATTTTAAACTGTATCGAATTTCTTCATTAGATTCACTCATCTTTACAGTACGAAAAACAAATAAAAATCACACATTTTCCTAATTTGAATTTGGAATTATCTTCTTTAAAATTTAAACTTTGAATGATACCAAAACCAGCCAGATACAAATAGTATAGCCAAAGAGATTTTATTACAAGTTTATACATACTATAATGCGAAAAAACTTTTTCCCCGACCTATTATTTTAGTTATTGGGGTGGCTTATCACTGGTTAAAAATGGTATGTAAATATGTAGGTACTGAAAAGCTTTAACTACTGTTTTACTATATTTATTTTTCTCAATACAGCCATTTTTAATTACGTTTGTAGTATTATAGTTTTAATTACTTTTAAACTACAATTTTTATTCTCATTTAAAATGAATAGTGAGGCTGTGGAACAAAAACTATTTAATAACACGTAATTTTAAAATGGCTGTAGCAATAAAAATAGGATTTGAAAACCCCCGTAATAAAAATTAAGCCTTTTTTAGTACCTAACTGCGTATGCGTACGTACTAAAATTAAAATACAATAAATAATGCTGGACATTTCACACAACACTATTTAGCTTTAAACTAAGCAAAGCTGTGGGAACTATGGGAACCAGATAACTGATAGAATACTTAAAATATTTTTTTTTAAATGTACACTTCTATACTAATATAATAAAGTGGAAAGATTTGTATTTTTGTATGTTTGTAACGAATAAACTAAAAAACTACGGATCCGATTTCAAAGTTTCTTTCACCATTAGAATGCTACATTATCTCTGAGTAACAAAGTCTACTTTTTACCCAACTGTGCAGAAGGAGGGTAATGTTTTTATTGACCAACTACGCGTGCAAAGCTGCGGATTAGTCAGCCAGTATAAAAAGAAACAACCAGACCCGAAACAAATAAATAAATAAATAAATAAATATTGCTGGACATTTCACACAGCGCTATCTAGCCCCAAACTAAGCAAAGCTTGTACTATGGGAACCAGATAACTGATACAATACTTATATAGATTTTTTTTTGTAAATACATACTTATAATATATAGAGAAACAACCAGACCCGGAACAAATATCTGTATATTATGTAAACATTTGTTCCACGACGGGAATCGAACCCACTACCTCCTGCGTTTCAGCCGGCTATTCGCCCACTGCGCCACGGAGGTCGTCAACAAAAATATCTGTAGATCATACAAATATTTGTTTCGTTGTGGGAATCGAACCCACAAACCCCTGCGTCTCAGTTAGCTATTCGCCCACTGTGCGACGAAGGCCGTCACGTAGATAATAAATAAACTAGCATTTCTAATCCACTAAGTAACATTTTTATTTTGCAATGCACGCGCTAACAAACCCGCAGCAGGACTGAAACGCAAAAAAAACCCATCGGTAAATTCCGAAACAAAAGTCGCGAGGTAAATAGTGGTTGGCGAATAAAATGGGACAAAAAACCGAAGTTCCGTCGAACCGTTTCCAAAGAATTCAAATGTAATGAGTTCGAAATGCTACGCGCGAGAGGACAGGGTTGTACTTGAGGGGATCAATGCCATTTGTGATCCGGGGGGAAAATAAAAAGCTTTTAAAACTGTTTTCTCTGTGGAGTGGACCTCGACTTTAACATTTGTAGATATATTTTAAGAGTAGTAGAGTTTCTTGTGAAAGGGCTCGCATGGTGACGGGAGCTACCTATTTCTGCCGCCAAGCAGCATTGCTGTTTCGGTTTGAAGGGCATGGTTTTCGGTAAAATTACAGGCACATTAGGCTTTACACCTGTATGCCTCAAGTTGATGGACGCTGGGTAGTGCATAGTAGGGCACGTTTCTAAAGTGCGTGATCTGCGAGGCAATACTTTGTTATAGGCGATGGTAACCATGCTTGTGCTTGTCCATCTCCAGTGGTATACTGGTGCCTGTAATTTCACCGGCAACCATACGAGTACCCTTCAAACTGAAACAGCAATGCTGCTTGGCGGCAGAAATAGATATATGGTGGTATGGAAACCAACTTAGCCCACAAATGAAATCCTAGATACATTCTAACGAGAAGGGTTTTGCAATAAAATGTAAATTGTATGTGACCTGATTTGCATTTTTTTGCGAATTCGCCGATATAAATATGAAGGTTTTAAGGGATAATATTTGTAAAGCATTTCTTTCTCGGTTTGTTTACAAATAAGTTGAGAAGATAAGAGATAATTTCGTACTACTTAAACTCTGTTTTAGTAAAGTTTAATAAGTTTTTGTCGAAATTTTAATTGCGTTTAACAAAAAAGAAGAAGAAGATGGCCTAGGCCTCCTCCATAGTTTTCTAGAGTGAATAATATTGTGAGGCCTGTATCCGAAGGCTCCCAGCAATCTTAATCAGGTCATCTTTCTATCTAGTCAGAAGCTATCCTACGCTATTCTTTTCAGGTTTTATAGTAAACGTTGTCATGTGTCGAAAGATGAGCGATTGGACTATCAAAGAGGCACATTAGGGAAACCCGTCTGGGCAACGACCAGTCAGCCGCCCCAGATACCACTGTACAGACGCAAACTTGATACTACCAACTGATAGGAAATGCCATAGAACCGTAAAGCTTGGAAAAATCTTGTGTCAGAGTGGAGGATCCACTTCGGGTCACTGAGTCAGAAGAGTAAGTAAGTGTAGAAAGATGAAAGTGAACAGTTCTAATTAATTCGGAAATTTTAAGTAAGGTAAAGTTTTTACTGCCACTTCTCGCATCGAGACAGTAGCTCTAAGTACTCCAATCTGCCCGTGACCACAATTGTTGCAACACTATTGAAATATCGGGATTAATTAAGACTTCAAAATACAATTTGTTATTTTTTATAACTACACCGCACTCTGTTGTAAACTGAACAGTTTTTATTACATCTAAAACTTACCTAGAAGAAATTATTCGTAGCGATAAGCCCTCTCATTTATCTAGAATTTAAAGCTAAGTAAGCGTTAACTATCATATTCATCATACGTTAACAATGAATTTCACATATAACGCTTTGATTAAGCGACCAACAAACGTCAATGTCCTGTCCAACCTACCGTCAGTTAACGTCACAGCAGTTTCGTTGACGCGTCATAACGAGCTGGCTATTAGATTGGGTTGACACGACGCTAATAGCGCGCCTTGACGTCTAGGTTTCTCGTGGCATATCACACTAGTATTATAATTGAGCAGGGTTAGAAGGGGGGTAATGCACAACACACCCGGGCACCCCTATGCGGGATGTCAGTGCAGATCTTAATTTCCCCACCCTAGAATTACAGTAATTGAGGAGCTCGGGGACAAAGTCATCACCGGCTTAGGCTCAAATCACCGACTTCTGAGTAAAGGCCTACTAGTTTTCTGCCAGCATCCTCTATCTAATGTGTTTATCAACCATGTGTTTCCGCGATCTTTACCACGTCGTCTATCCATCTCGTGTTTATACATATCCTAAAGCACCCAGAATAAACTTACCTACATAATCCTTGTAAAAGTAGAGGCGGTAATCGGATTTGTAACTGTCCCCGATTGGACCCGCTAAGTGTTTCACGCTGAAGTACCCGCGGTGAATTGCTTTCTGGATTTACTGGGTTTAAAAGTTCGTAGAGGTTTTCATTTAAAGTTTACGGATTATCGGCTTGGAGTTTTGCAAATTGATATTACGTTTCACAGTAACATTCAACCCGCAACGATGAAAATCAATTGCGACTTAGATTTTAATCCATCCCTTAAAAGAAATCAAAGAAAATTTGATATTCCTCTTCAAGAAATTATTGTTAAAATTTAATCAAATTAATAAATTCTAAACAAAGAAACTCCGCATTTTAGCTGTAACAGTTCAGATATTATGATTTTCTTCCAATATTTAGTTTCAGGTCAAGTTATAGCAAATATTTATTCTTAGAGCTTCTTGCATAATACTTGTACACTTGACTTTGCTTTTATTTTATTTTATTTTTAGCCCTCTGTGCCTTCTTCCAGTCACTTCTTTCCAGCGCCAAGATGGTCCAACATGCTAAGAAGTTACTGCGCAGGAGAGAAAATTAGTAACTGTGCTTATAAAAGATATACCTGTGGGACTTTTTATCATTTTCCTGATTAGACTAGTATGTGTAAATTAGTTTTATGCTCATCAGTTGGGTTTCTTTATGAAGTTTTTTGTCCGTTTAAAGAACGCATAGTTAACAGTACACTAACATTGTTTTATTTATATTTAACATGGAGATGGAACAATCAATGGGCCAGTTAAGTGGTAACCATCACCTAAAACCATTGCACAAAGGCCGCCCATTGTACTTAAGATTTAAAAGTGTGTTTTCTGTTATCTTTCGTGTCTGTTATGTTTATATTTAATGGTGTGCAATAAAGGAATTATCTATCTATCCATAACAACGGATTACCTCGTACGTGTCTAATGCAGGAAGTGAACGTGGCGTAAGTTGCACTTCCGCTGCATTAATTTTGGTTTTGTGCTTCTTACAGTTCTTGCTACTGTTTCCCATAACTGGACAGGGATGCACTCAGTGGTAGCTACCTACACCTCAGTGTATCTCGTACCGTTTTATCGGTGTTTGAACCGACAATGTTTCGATCAAATTCATGCACCTTCATCAGGTGAGTGCGATCCGCTCCGAACTGCGTCTCGCCTCGCACTACGTGTCGCAGACCTCTGCGCGCGAGTAGACGGGCGCGGTGGTGGAGATTGCGTCAACGGTGTCCCATCGCGTTGACAGGCGCTTGCATCATGAATTAATAAAATAGATTGAAATAAATCACGAATATTTTCTAAGTAAAATAATAAATATTGGTAGACACTTTACACAGTGCTATCTAGCATTGAACTAAGCAGAAATTAATTACAAATTTAAATGGGGATTTATCACGTATGTACCTTTTTTATTTGTTATGTTACGTTTCGACTGTGTCTAAAAAAGTAATTATGTTCAGTGATCGTGAAAGTTTTAAAAATACTAAGCAGCGCTTTATACTATGGTAATCATTTATCTGATATAATTATTATACACTTTTGTTTTTGTAAATCCATACGGTTAATATACAGTCGTGTTTGGTAATATACTGACAATATTCAAGTAATGGTTTCTCAAACATAAAAAAAGACTTCTCGAAAAAAAACTACTAGTTATATTATCAAGTTTTAAAGAAAATCGACTAAGTTTAGGTGAATCGATATAAAACTTACTGCCTACTCTTTCAATCGACATCCAAAAATAAAGGCCGATTTGAAATCTCTTGTGGAAATGGCTGCGAGTTTTGGGTTAGAAAGGGGCAACAAGAGATTTCTCGAGACGTCACAAATACAGAATCTGTGGTTAGATGGCAAGCATTATGCAATATCACAACATAAGTTTAATAAAGTGCCAAAATAAAATTTCACATTTCTATGTAAAAAATTTCACAAGCTGATTTATTATGCTCATCAAAATACCCCCTTTCATTTGTGTACGTATATTATTAAACACCCTATATAGTATCCAGACAAGAACAAATATCTGTAAATCGTGCAAACTTTTGTTAGCAGTGGGAATCGAACGAGTAGGTACTTTATATGTTGTCTACTCTACTAACATAGTTTTTTAAGCACACTATTTGATAACAAATTATAGATTTTCGGTTTCAGACCGAATATCCATCATTAAAAAACTCTTTTTATTTTGATTTTTTATAACTCAATCGAGAATTCTTGATTTGGTTTTACAGACTTGTTGACAGAGATGTTTAAAAACTCTATATAATAACAAATTGTCATTCAATGCCAGCTATTATGTCGTTATCATAAAATAAGACACCGGCTACCGTTAAAAACATAGGTGGTGTTGAAAATAAACTGGCATAAACGCTGGGCTGGCCGCCATTTCCAATTAGAACCGCAATTATAAGAACGCCGTGAGTGATGGCCAATAGACGAATAATAACCAAACTGTGAAACATTTTGACTATTTTATATTATAATTCTTATGTCAGGTACTTATTCATCCAGCGAAGCGAGATCTCTAAATCAATTTGGGCAAATCGGCGTTGTATGTATGTATGATTGTTTATCCCAGAATAACTTTCGAAGCATTGATCCGATTACCGTGAAATTTGATACACAATTTTGGTGTGACTAAATGAACTAAAAATGTTGGGAGGTTGTTGAGATATTGGGGTTCAAGAGGGGTAAAAAAATGAAAATTAGACTATTAGGTCAACGGGGTTGTTAGATGAAAGGTCTTTAATAGTACATTTAGACTCTGTTTTTATTTTTATTATAGTATTTATAGTTTTTGGGTTATTAGCCATAATAATAACTGAACTTTGACAAAATTCACAGGGTACAGCAGTGACCCCACAGTACTGGGATTTGGTATGTGTGTAGCTTAAGTGACACAAATATCTGAAAAAGGCAAAAGTCTGAAATCCAGAATAACTGCAATTTGTACCCCAAAAAAGTAAAACCACATGACATTAACTTCCGTTACCTGTAATTTGAATGAAACTGTAGGTCAAGTTGTTTGGTTATGCATTTCATGGCACTATTTTGATAGTCAAAGATTACAAATAATATTTTGTTGTTTTAATGGGAGACTCGCGAGATCTCAGTTCGGGGTGAACTACTAGTTAATATGTTTATATTTAGTCGTTTAGAGTCTGTTTTATTGTTAGTGTTAAAAATACTTTTTTTCCTGTGTTACACCTTGCCCTATTTTAGCACAACCAGGATGACTGGTAGATAATGCTATTAGCATTAAGTCCTCTTAGCATTATTATTTTTTGTGTGAAAGTATTAAATTAATTAATTAATTAAAATACACAGTGCAAACATTGCACAGTAGAACAACGTGAACATCGCAATATTATAATCGTTCTGGATTTACTGTATGTAATTTTATATCTAAAAATATAGTTAAAAGCAGGCCACGTGTGTGTTGGTGACGTCATCATGCATTGCATCCTTATGTAGCGTAGCCATAGGTTGAAGTGGATTGATTGGCCTGCATTTTTAACCGACTTCAAAAGATGGAGGAGGTTTTCAATTCATCGGAATCTTTTTTTGTATGTATGATCCCCGATTACTCGAAGAGGCCTGGACAAATTCAATAAATTACTTTCTCGTTTAAAAGGGTTTAAAAGGCTTCCCAAAAAAATCAAGGGCAACCCTCAAACTTTATAGGGACGCAATTTGGTTTTGTATTTGTTATTTCCTCAGAACTCCGTCATTTTATTAACCAATTTGGAAAATACTTTTTTTTATTTGAAAGGATATACTTTCGTATTGGTCTCATAGAAATTTCATGAAAATCAGTTCTGTAGTTTGGTTAAGTCATTTACATTTTTGTAATAAATTTAGTTAAACAAAGTGAAGCAAAGAACACGTTGCGTAGCGTGTCCATGCGCGGCAATGGAACCGTGGCTTTATGCTGAGCTGAGGGCTTTTTTGCCACCACACTGTACCATCTGTTTACGTATATCTGAGTTACACTGTAATTTTAATTTTGTTGTAGGTTATAATGTACATTTAGATTATCTTATGATTTACTAGCTTCCGCCCGCAGCTTCCAGCAAAAAAACACCTATCTGTCAATTTAGGTTATAATCTACGTACATACCAAATTTCATCGAAATCGAATGTGGAATGATCTTCCTCCGGAAGTTTTTCCGGTGGGGTTCAAAATGAACGCCTTCAAGAGAGGTGTAAATAAGGTATTAAGTGCTAGGCAATGCACTGCAGTACCTCGAGTGCTGCAGGAGTTTATAGGCGGCGGTAACCACTTAACACCAGGAGACCTGTCAGCTTGTGTGTCTATAAGATTAATATATACACAAAACAAAAAAAGCGGTTCAGCCGTTACGACCTGATTGAGTAACAAACATCCAAACATTCGCATTTATAGTATTAGTGTGATTTAATCGTAGTGTTTATATTTAGTTCTTTATGTTGGTACGAATAAATGTTATTACATTTTTCTTTTTTAGTGTAGGCTTTGGCTACTCATATACCTAGTAATGTCCGACAGTGTCTGGTCCCATGAGTGCGGCATAATGCCAGTTCCACTTTGAAGTGATACACAAAAGTGGTACCAGCAGTTTAATATATAAATGGACGCTTGTTTGTCGTTACTCTGCCAAGCAATCAATAATAGTTAAACGACGTCCAGCGGCGTCGCTCGTGTCAATATTGAGACACCTTTGACGTCCGTGCATATGTGGTGACATATTATGAATCATCATTGTCACGTTCATTATTTGGACTGAACCAAGAAAACTATTTATTTGATAGTATCTACTTAAACTATGAAAAATGACCATGTGTTTTGGTCTATCATTCCTTGGAACTATGATAATAGCACCCAACAACGCTCAACAAACTTTACGTGAATTCTTTTATTTTTTTTATACTTCTTGGAGATGGGACAACCCACCTCTTGAAAAGAAGTAACCATCGCCTATAACAGAGAAAATTGCCTCGTAGGTTACACACGTTAGTAATGTGCCCTACGATGCACTGCCCTTCGTCCATCAACTTGAGGCATACATGTGTAAATCCTCATGTGCCTGTAATTTCACCGACAACCATACCTTTCAAACCGAAACACAGCAATGCTGCTTAGCGGCAGAAATAGGTATGATGGTAGTACTTCCCCGGGCGAGCCCTTTTACAAGAAACTCTACTACTCTTCAAAGGCTAACTTAGGTTCAACATCCATAGTTATATTATAAATTCGAACGTAATTCTGTCTCTTTGTCTATTTGTTACGTTGTAACAACTAAACGGCTGGACCGATTTAGAGCTATACAAATACATAATCACCTCGGTTGATACAGTTACTTTTTATACGACGACCTCCGTGGCGCAGTGGGCGAATAGTCGGTTGAGACGCAGGAGGTAGCGGGTTCGATTCCCGCTGCGGAACAAATGTTTGCACGATCTACAGATATTTGTTTCGGGTCTGGTTGTTTCTCTTCTTCTTCTTCGTATGAGCTAAGTGGCCAAACTCTGGTATCGAGAGTTTTCAAGCCGCCTAAAGGCCTCTGACTTGGTTTAACGACTGCTTGTACTAAGACTTACAGACGGGACTTAAAAAAGTAAGGTATTCTAAAAAGATCATTAAAAAGCCTTGTTTCTTTCTTTACGTGACTAAAGTATTGAATTGTCAACTACCCTGCCTAACTGGTGAATAATAGTTTAAGCAATAAGAAGTAGAAGTACTTAGTTGAGTTTAAGAATAGTTTTAGCTTTTTTTTGTATAAATAAGTTTTATAAGTATGTATTCACATTAAAAAAAATATTTAAGTATTCTATCAGTTATCTGGTTACCATAGTACAAGCTTTGCTTAGTTGGGGTTAGCTAGCGCTGTGTGAAATGTCCAGCATTATTTATTTATTTTATAGACCTACCACGCGTGCGAAGACACTGCGAAAGCTTATACTTACATAGATACGTACGATAAACATTATTACTCATTCAGCAGTCAGGCAAAAGTACACAAAGCAGTCATGATGAAGTCTCGTGATTTATTACTGTGATAATTACTGGCCTGACTTGCAGTCAGCAGTCCAATTCACAATTATTATCTCTGTTGGGACGAGAACTGGAATATACAAAGGAATATACATTTTAACTTTTGCACGCAAAAATTGATATAGCAATTTTGAACGTAGATATCCCAATCTAAAATTGCGGCACTTTATCATCAGCAGCATCATCCACAGCCTGACTTCACCCATGGTTGGGTATAAGCCTCCCCAAGTTTGTGCCATCCACCACAATCCTGTGCTAGTCTCACCCACTGACGTCCAGCGCCCATCTCGCTGCCGGACGTCCTACCCTTCTATACCCGCTCCTCGGGTATTGCGCGCAAGTTATGTGAAATAAAAACTAAAAAATATTTTATTCAGGGTGGATCATCGGTTGCGGGCGGGTAGTGGACTGCACGGTCCATCCAAATCACTCCCACGTTCGTTCTATAAATTTGGATAGTTTAGGAACTATAGTTAATATAGCGTTTCTTAACCATTTCACCCCCCCATTTCTACCACCACTTCTACACCATTCCAACAAGGGTTACGCAGAATCATGTCATGATTAAGAATTCAGATTAGACCAATTAAATTTACAGAATTAATATTCATTAATATTTTTGAAGTAAGAAAATGAAAATTACTTATTTAGTTTTCAGTGCAAAATTTGTATTTATGTCAAGATTAGTTTCTTAGCTGTTCTAGTTTAGAGGGCTTTATTTTTAGTATTTAGTGATTAATAAACGTGGCAAAAAATAAACTATAAACATCACTTTTGTACTGAAAATTAACAATGAATTCCGATGAAGATTATCTTAAAAAAATTGGTTGTCTGTAAAGTCGGTTTACGTGATAACGAGAGAGATAGATGCGTCACAAGCCGAACGCTTATTCCGCGCTCTCGCTCGCACGCTAGGCTCAGGCGGAACGTGACAATGAGTCATGCTTTTTCGTGCGTGCAGCCGGCATTCATCGATTTATAAGACGTTCATATTTTGTTCTAACTTCAAAAACTTTTTCATTTTACGGAATATGTTTTCTGAACGTTTCATTGGTCTAATCTAAATTCTTCATCGTGAAACTGAAGTTCTGCGTAATCCAACAGGGAACTACGCAAAATACTTAAACATTTTTAAGTAAACCTATTTTAAAGATCCTTAGACAGTTCTTGTTTATGTGCACAAACCCACTACTGGGCTAAATCGTCTACAAAAAAAAAGTTGAACAAATGACATATAATTTATTACACAAGTATACAATGTTTTCCTACTTGTTAGGCTTCTAAATTCAAAATAAATGATCTGTATTAACCGGTAAGAACAGCGTTGTACGGCCCTGATTAGATGAAAAGACTTAATAAACCTTAATAGGGAGCCATTGAGTATACAGGTCGCACAAGATCAGTCGCTCAGCAAATCTATGATGAAGGTCAGCAGTTAACATCCTATGGCTGTTATCATGATGATGTTATATAACAAACAATAACAAAGATGGTTTAAGCATTTATTTCTCAAAAGAAATACAAATTCACTTATAGAGAAAATTACAATTTATCTTAAAAAATAAAGAGGATGTGCCATTTGGCGTAGCAAACTATTGTATACACTTAACTGTTTGTAAGTTAATACTATACTCAAATATATAAAATATTGATGTTACTATTTTACAACAATAATATGCGGGTAGTTCTGTATTTGAACAAACAAGAATCGGAGCAGTGCGTAAAAGTGTACCGCACCGTGCATGCAACTAAATGTAAACTAAGCCTTAGTTTCACAGTGTAAGAGCGGAGCGCGTCTCCAGCATATTTTATTATATAGGTATATATATATATACCTAGTCAGGTCATAAGTATTGTCACACAGTAAAAACTTTTCTTTTAGAATGCTGGCCACAAAAAAGTTTATAGAATTCGAATTTCGAATTGTTCATGAAAATAAAAATGTATACTTTTTAGAATTTTACTCATTTTTAAATATGGAGTGGACGCTTAAAGAAGACCGTTGTTCGATGCATCGATCACACAGATACGAGTAGGTATATTAGCATCATCAGCAGTTTGACCTAAGTAGGTTACTCGTGCCGCGAGCGCGGCCGGGGCGCCTACAGAAGTCAGTGCACCAGCAGCAACCATCCATACCGCACTCATATATAGTCGTAGTTTTATATATACAATATAGCTTTTGTACAGTAAACTCGACTTTTCTATCAGCATCCCGGGAAGAGCTAGCCGCGATTCCTACATGGTCCTTCGAGATACCGTTCGAGGATTCATAGCGCGATCGTAACAAGTCGTACCGTGAGTGCTTCGGACGTACCAGCAGCCATTAGATTCAGTTATCTTAGCTTTACCAGTGAGATTATTGGAAAGCTATCATCGGCACCTGACGTGGGGAGCTACCCATTCAGGCCAGCAGCAGCAGTGAGCGAACCGCTCGCGCCCTCAGCATCTTCAGCAAGCATCTGACGTGGGGAGCTACCCATTCAGACCAGCAGCAGCAGTGAGCGAACCGCTCGCGTCCTCAGCATCTTCAGCCAGCACTACGGTGGGGAGCTACCCATTCAGGCCAGCAGCAGCAGTGAGCGAACCGCTCGCGCCCTCAGCATCTTCAGCCAGCACTGTGGTGGGGAGCTACCCATTCAGGCCATCAGCAGCAGTGAGCGAACCGCTCGCGCCTACACAAAGTCCGGCAACAGCCGTAGGACAAACGGCTTACAAGTAAGAGCGTTCCTTTTCATTCATTCGAACGAACGTGCTCGAACTTTCACCGACGTTATGGAGGTCCTTTATTCTCAACAAAAAGATTTAGCGGAGAATATTAGGAAAGTCCTTATTAATTTTAAAAAGGATAGCAGCGAGCGTAAGACTTTGGAGTACGGTATACGCAAAATAGACATTCTGGAAGCGTATTAGAGAGAGTATGAGCAAAACCACGAAAAGCTTTTGCCTTTCGAAAGTAAAAGTCATAAGTACTTTGCCGATTCTGAGTTTGAGCGAACTAACAAGTCGTACCTAGCAGCGAAAACGACGATCGATAGGTATTACTTAGACCTAGAGCAGCAATTAGGAGTCTCTGAACCCGGAGAAAGCCAGCCGGAAGTAGGTCCATCCAGCGGCAGACAGCAGCGGCCGCAGACCCCGGCACCACCACCGCCAAACCCCCGTGTACAGCGAGACGAGGATTTAGGTACCAATAGCCAGCTAGATGTTATGCTACGTAAGCAGGTAATTAATTTTAAAGCCTTTTCAAAAACGGTAGATACCATAGATATAGAGTCATACCAAGAAAAATGGGAATACGAAGACGCCCTGCGAGCCTTACAAACTCGCTGGACAGTTGTGGACAACTACCATTGGGAGATCATGTTGGAGTTGGGAGAAGACGAAGCGTACGAGTACAACTTCAACAAGCACGAGCGTACCTACAACGGCCTGAGGAAAGCTTTAAGCTCAAGGATGTGGTCGACATCGTATCGCGACAAGACCACACCTCAGATGGATATACCCGTTTTCACAGGTAGCTTTCAGCAGTGGGTATCGTTCAAGGATCTGTTTGATGAAGCTATCCACAAAAATTCATCGTTGTCAAAGGCTCAGAAGATGCAGTTTCTTAAGAGTAAGCTCAAGGGAGAAGCGGAGCGTTTGATACAGCATCTTCCAATCAGCGCGGACAACTATGCAACCTGTTGGGAAATCTTGAACCATCGGTTCAACAACAAGAGACACATCTTCACGTCGTACGTTAGCACCTTCTACAATCTAGCCAACATACAGCAGCAGTCGTATGCAGCCATCAAACGACTTCATGACGTTACTTTAGAGAGTCTCCACGCCATTAAGAATCTAGGTATTGACACAAAGTCATGGGACCCTCTTCTTGTGTACATATTGTCCCAGAAGTTAGATGGTGAGTCCTTTGCCGAGTACATAGAATCCTTGAAGAATTCGCGAGAACTACCGGTTCTACAAGACTTTATGGACTTCCTAGAGAACAAGTTTACCACTCTAGAGTCATCTCGGCGACGACAAGATGGGACACCTAAAAGCCCATCATCTCATCAGCAAACGTCTCACTATCAAAACCATAAAAATAAACCTTTTATTAGTGATGGTAAAAGTAACAAAGCGCATGAAATTGCGAAATCATTACACATGTCGGCGTCAGCAAATAAGTGTCCTCGATGCTATTCTGGTCATAGGTTAATAAATTGCAACAGATTCTTGGAATTAGCAAACGAACAAAAAATTAAATTACTAAATGAATTAGATTTTTGTACGAATTGCATTTATGATCACGAAGGGGCCAAGTGCTATTCAGCAAAAAGATGCCACAAATGCAACGAAAAGCATCACACAATTTTGCATGATTATTTCGCAAGTCAACCTAGATCTAGTTCGTCAACTAAGAGCTTAAACTTAAAGCATAGTAAACAACAGCAGCAGCATGGTAACTACAATATTCAGACATCTCAGCGAGAGGAAACTTCTGAAATTTTATTAGCGACTGCTTTGGTTAAAGTTACCGCAGCAGATAACAACCAACACGTTTTGCGAGCACTGATCGACCAGGGCTCACAGGTCTCGGTAATTACTGAGAGAGCAGCACAGCAGCTAGGGTTAAAGCGCGAGAGTTGCAAAGGAGCTATTTTTGGGGTAGGAGAGCGAGAAAATAGCTGCAAGGGTAAACTTAAAATTACTTGTCGATCAACTTACACTGATTTTATGTTTACTACGGACGCTTTAATAATGAACAATCTAATTAAACATTTGCCAAATAGGACATTCGCAAAACCGTCATGGAAACATATAGCACATATCAGCCTTGCAGACCCGGATTTTAATATCAGCCGTCCGGTTGACCTTCTTCTTGGTGCAGAGGTGTACTCCAACATCCTGATGGAGGGATTAATCCGCGGACACACACAATCTGAGCCCCTAGCGCAGCATACTCAGCTAGGGTGGCTTCTATGCGGCAGTGTAAAGACTTCTTTTCATTGCAATGTTATCCTTAACAACATTGAGGATATACATCAGTTCTGGAAGATTGAAGACATTCAAGAACAAAACGAAATGTCGGTAGAAGATCAAACCTGCCTAGATTACTTCAACGCCACCACTAAACGCTTAGACAGCGGGCGATATGAGGTTCGATTACCAATGAAACCGGATGTAAAGGAGAAATTGGGATCGTCTAAGGAGATAGCGATAGCACAATTTAAAAACTTAGAGCGTAAGTTAAGAAAACAAGAAAATTTAGCAAAGCAATATAAGCACTTTATAAGTGAATATGAGCAGCTTAATCACATGAAGTTAGCGACTTCAAGCAGCCAGGTGAACGTGGAACTAGAATGCTTCTTACCTCATCATGCGGTGCTAAGAGAAGACTCGAGTACAACAAAGCTACGAGTGGTCTTTAATGCATCCGCAAAAACTTCATCAGGAAACAGTCTTAACGACCTGATGTACAAGGGTCCGAACCTACAGCAGGATCTTCTAGAGATTATTCTCAAGTGGAGGCAATATCGTTTTGTATACACAGCAGATATCGAAAAATGCTTCCGCATGATATTGGTCAATCAGCAGGACCAATATCTGCAGCAAATTTTGTGGAGAATCATGAGAATCAACCTATCAGAGCTTACACCTTAAGCACGATAACTTATGGAACAAAATCAGCACCGTTCCTTACCATGATGACTCTCCGAAGGTTAGCAGAAGACGAGCAAAATAATTTCCCTAATGCAGCTAAGTGCATCCAAGAGCAGCTTTACATGGATGATTGGGTATCAGGGGCCCACAGCATTGAAGAAGGGAAACAGAGGATAGCGGAAATGAACGCGTGCCTCAAGAGCGGAGGCTTTTCATTAAGAAAATGGTCCTCAAATGACAAACAGTTATTAGAAGAAGTCGAACAAAACAATAACAATCAGCCGCTATTGTTTACCTTTAAAACAGAAAGCACAGCAAAAACGTTAGGTATACAATGGAACTCCACCGAGGACGAGTTCACTTTTCAATGTGATCTAACTGAAACTAGCACAACAAAGCTGACCAAGAGAATGCTTCTGTCTGAAATCTCTAAGATTTTCGATCCTTTGGGATGGTTAGCTCCGTTGATAACAAAATTGAAACTATTATTCCAACAAGTTTGGCAAAATTCAGACGTTCAGTGGAGCGATGAAGTTTCGCCAAATATCAAGGAAGAGTGGATTCAACTGAAAAAAGATTTACACATCATAAATCAGTTTACGATACCCCGGTGGTTAAAAAGCAAAAACGGTGACGTGATCGAACTTCATGGGTTCTGTGACGCATCCATAAAAGCATACGCATGTGTAGTATACGCGAGAATCGTAACACATGACTCAGTGTCAGTAGTGCTAGCCGCAGCAAAAACCCGGTTAGTACCGAGCAGCAAGGCCGTGTCTTTGCCCCGTTTGGAGCTTTGTGCAGCTGAACTACTGACAAAACTTATGATAAAAATCGTCAAAAGCATCAGTAACTTCAAAGTCGTAGTTTATGGTTGGAGCGACTCCCAAGTAACGCTCAGCTGGATTCAAGGTTCTCCGGAGCGCTGGAAGTTCTTTGTAGCAAATAGGGTGACGAAAATCATCACCACTTTGCCACCAGAGTGTTGGCATTACATAAATACCAAAGAGAATCCAGCTGACGCTGCAAGCAGAGGTCTGACGTCATTACAGCTCAAAGAGCATAAGTTGTGGTGGCAAGGACCTACATTCTTATCGTCACTCAATTTCAAACCAAAACAGCAGCGAATGAATTTTACTACGAACGAAGAGGTTAAAAAGCACGTGAACGTAATTAGTAACATACCCGATAACAGCAGCATCGTCGAAGATTTACTTACCCGTCACAGTTCGTTTAATAAAATAACAAGGATTTTAGCGTGGATACGACGCGTGTTGACCCCTAGGGTTAGTAAACAAAGGCAGCCGAAGTATCTCAAGTTACACGAGCTTCGATCAGCAAAATTAATTATTATAAAACAGGTACAGCGTAAAGAGTTTTATAACGACATAGAATACCTATTACATAACAGCAAGGTCAAGTCTGATAGCCAATTAGCAAACTTAAATCCATATGTGGACGAAGACGGTATTTTAAGAGTTAAAGGAAGACTCAGTAATGCAAACATCAATGCAGAAATGAAATTTCCTAGTATCATTCCATACAGCAGCAGATTAACTGAGCTTCTCATCCAACAAGCCCACGAGCTCACCTTCCACGGTGGTCCTCGGCTTACCACGTCCTTTCTGAGACAAAGGTACTGGATAGTTAAAGGCAACCGCGCAGTTAAAAAACAGATCCTTAGATTGAAACCATTGAAACCATTTTATTCATTGTAAATGTGGTATGATACAGATCTTATAAAAAAAAAATACCAAAGTGTCCAGTCACAAATTACTCTTTCGAGTGTACAATGTTACTATACTACCTATCCCGTTTTAATAAATAAAGTGACAATAACAATAATTTAACTACAGGTGCATAACCACAATAGTATAAAATTGTAATAAAATTAATAATACCAGTTATGGCATAAATAATTAATTTTAATAAAATAATAAATTCATTTATCAATAAAAGTTTCTAATTAAATTCGGATAAAATAAAATGTCAAGTTAATATTACAGTAAAATTGATAATAAACTCTAAAAAAGAGAAAATAATAATAATAATTGAAAGTTAAGATGTTCATGAATAGAAAATAAAAATAAATTAATTGAATCGTAAAAAAATAATAATAATATGACAAAATAATAAATGTAAAAGTGAATCATTCTAATAGTTCTTTAACGTCATAGAAGCACTTGTCCAAAAGCCACGAAAAGAGCCTTCTTTTCAGTTTTTGAAAAGGTAGAGAGGTAATATCGCTAGGAATCTTATTATAGATCTTAACTGACATGGCAAATATACTTTTCATGCTTGTTGTTAATCTAAACTTTGGGAGGGCTAGTTTATTCTTAAATCGTTCCCTGATCCTCTCACTATAAGGAGTAGGCTTTTTACAAAAATAGGACTGGTGCTTTTTTATGAACAGGCATACCTCATAAATGTACAGACAACTTAGTGGCAGAATATTTAGGGCCTTAAACAATGGCTTACATGATATGGTATGATCTCCAATATTACAAAGGGCTCTAATACATTTCTTTTGAGTCAAAAAAACAGATTTTACTTCACTAGAGTTACCCCAAAGAATAAGTCCATAGCGGAGATTGGAACTTACGTATCCGTGATAGGCCATTTTTCCTGCTTCAAGTGAAGACATGTGAACTATTCTCCTGAGCGCATACACATATTTATTTAATTTCATACATAAGTTTTCACAGTGTTTATGCCAATTCACATGTTGGTCGACCATGATGCCCAGGAAAGGAAACATAGGTACTTGTTGGACATTTTCATTTTTGTATAATACCTCTAAAGGCTTGGCTGAACCTTTTGGACAGTAAAATTGCATGATTTTAGTTTTCCCTACATTAAGTACTAAATTATTATTTTCCATCCATGTGCCAAGTTTGCCTAAACATAAATTAACATTATCCTGATATGTGGCCAGGTTTTTACCCTTTATTACCGCCACACTGTCGTCGGCAAATAAGATCATCGGATCCTTAATAGCATCACTAAGATCATTTATATACAAAATAAACAATAATGGACCCAAAATACTTCCCTGTGGGACTCCATACAAATTATTTCTAAATCCTGATCTATGTTCAATAAGTGTTTTATTTTTTAAGTCTAAAGTGGAGATAGAGGTGCACTGATCACGATTTTCCAAGTATGATTGAAGCCATTTATGGCAATTTCCTCGAATGCCGTACAACTGTAGCTTATTTAGTAGAAGACTATGAGACACAAAATCAAAAGCCCTAGACATTTAGCATGTGTATACAGAATTCCTTCTGGTAATTGTAATGTGTTTATGAATAAATTGCAAACATTACTGCCTGCTATTTGCAAAAAAGAAAACAAGATCATTATCAGTGGTGATTTCAACATTGATTTTTTAAAACCAAAACACTCTGCCACTAAAATACTGCTGGGTCTTTTGCAGAACTATGACCTAAAACCGCAGATTAAATCTTTTACTCACGTCACATCTAGATCAAGAACCTGTATAGATAATGTAGTTAGTAACGTAAGTGGTATAGGTAAAGTTTATGAGCTGGGATTATCGAGACATTCAGCACAAATTTTTAAGTTTCAAATAAATACCAATATATATATAAATGCCTGGTATGAGTTTAAACGAAGTTATACAGAAGAGAATATGCAAAAATTTGAAAATGTTATGTCAGCTCTATCATTTAACGAGGTCTATAGTGAATCGGAAACCGCAAGTGCATTTGCAAAATTTTATGAAACTGTTATTCTGTTTTCTAGCTTATGCTTTCCTCTAGTAAAAATTAATAAGAAACTTAACTATCGCCAAAATTGGATCTACAGTACTACAATCAGCTGTTACTAAATCAGCATTTCGGCGAGCGGTCAAGGGCACGTCGCGGCCTTATCAATGCAGTAGGCTCTATAGCAAACACATTGTTTGGAGTACTCGACCAAAGCTTTGCGGATAAATATCAGCAAGACATTGAACTCGTAAACAGCAACGAGAAGCACCTGCTGCAACTTTGGAAGAACCAGACATCTGTGGTAGAAGCCGAGTACAACGTTCTAAAGCGAACAGAACAAGCAATAGAATCCCAGCATAAACTTCTCAATAGACATTTGAACTACATAACTCAATCAACCAAGCAGCTACAAAAAGAGTATGAAAGCATGTCTATTCTACAAGAGTTTACTCTAGCAGCAATGGCGACCACAAATATGATCCAAAACTTGAAGCGTATCCAGGACACGATCCTCGACACCCCGACAGATATTTACCATGGCAAGATAAACCTACATTTATTGACACCAAAGCAGCTTAGCGACGAACTTCAAATAGTTTCTAGCCAAATATCGAAAGAGCTAACGTTACCTGTAGACAATATTCAGTCAAACTTATATAAAATTTATAACATATTAAAGATAAAAGCACGAATGAGTAGAGATTATGTAATATTCGAAATCACCCTACCTTTGATCAGCAGAGACAACTTCCAGCTATACCACTTGATACCAGTACCTCTTCAAATCAGCAGCGACATGATCAGCATCAAGCTAACAACAGATTACATAGCAACTAATCTGATGAGGGACTCATATCTAACGGTTTCTATCGTAGATCTTCAAGGCTGTGAATATCAAGATGAAGCATACATCTGTCAGCTACAAGCTCCCATCCAGCATCTGGGTCCAGAACAAAAGTTCTGTCAAACGGAAAAGATGGACACCTGCAAGATCAAAAGAGAAAGCTGCCAGAATAAATGGGTTGAATTACACGACCCGTCGTTCTATTTATATTTCGCATGTGATACCTACACGCTTACAATCATATGTGACCGTGAAACCCGAGTCCGCCAAGTCAGCAAGGCCGAGCTCATTCACCTAACAAAACAATGCACAGCAAAGGGGCGTGACGTCACACTATATTCCTATCAACAACAAAGCTCACTTAATCTCAAATCGGACCTAGTACTTACCAACATAGCTCCGATACAGCACCACACTTTCAACGTTACGTTACCGTTTATCGAACCAAGTCTAGATTATCACCTTAACTCCTCGCTACAGCAGCTCAGCGAGCAAATCAGCGCGATGAAGGAAGCGGCACAACAGGAGGTGACCTTAACAACGCACGATATTCACCAATACGCAATATCGTACAGCGTATTAGCAGCGATCGTAGCAGCGTTCCTGGTGTTCCTGTGGAGACGAAGCAGACGAGCCGTCAGTGCGTCCTCCGCGCGCGCCAAGGAGCCGGTGGCGCCGCCGGTGCCACCCCCCGCGTCTCACCCGCTGAGAGAGGCGTCCTCCAGCGGAGATAGTGTTAGTGCGCGTCGGCAGCCCGTGCCCGAGCTAGGGCATGGTGCCAGTGGGATCGTGCGGTGGTCCAGTTTACGTGATATAGACACAATAACTTCACCCATCAGCAAGCAGCCAACCAGCGGACAATCAGTTTTTAGTATAGAATAGGGATTAGTTTTGTAATGAAGCAATCACTTAGATTAAAGCATTAAAGCATTGTCCTAACAATCACCTAGTCTAAGAAAATATTGATCATCTATGTAATACTAACCCCTCAATTGTAGCGCCTCATCTCATTCTCATCTCGTACCTCGCCCTCGGGAGTATGTTCGATGCATCGATCACACAGATACGAGTAGGTATATTAGCATCATCAGCAGTTTGACCTAAGTAGGTTACTCGTGCCGCGAGCGCGGCCGGGGCGCCTACAGAAGTCAGTGCACCAGCAGCAACCATCCATACCGCACTCATAAATAGTCGTAGTTTTATATATACAATATAGCTTTTGTACAGTAAACTCGACTTTTCTATCAGCATCCCAGCAGCACAGCAGTTGCAGTTATTGCGTTGCATCGTTGCGGTTACGCGCCAATTAAAATTTTTGACATACTGAAAAATTTTAATATAATCAAAAGATTCGTTTATCGCACCATCAAACGATACAATGAAGACTCTAGTGTAGATGACAGGTCAAGAAGTGGTCGCCCTCGGTCTGTTAGGACTCCAGCAGTGATAAAAGCTGTGAAGGCGCGAATTCAAAGAAATCCCAAACGTAAGCAGAAACTGTTGGCCCTTCAGATGGGGTTAAACAGAACCACGGTAAAACGGGTGTTAAATGAAGACTTAGGGCTTCGGGCATATCGAAGAAGACCAGGACATCGTTTGAATGCTCGTCTAATGGACCTGAGACTGAAGAGATGCCGCGCTTTGTTGAAGCGGTACGCGGGAAAAAAATATCGGGAAATTCTTTTTTCGGATGAAAAAATTTTTACCGTGGAAGAGAGCTACAACAAACAAAATGATAAGGTGTACGCACACAGTAGTGAAGAAGCGAGCAACCATATTCCGCGTGTCCAACGAGGTCATTTTCCATCCTAGCTCATGGTATGGTTGGGAGTTTCTTATCGGGGCTTAACAGAGGTACATTTTTGTGAGAAAGGTGTAAAAACGAATGCAGTTGTGTATCAAAATACAGTCCTGACGAACCTTGTGGAACCTGTTTCTCATACCATGTTCAATAACAGGCACTGGGTATTCCAACAAGATTTGGCGCCAGCTCATAGAGCGAAGAGCACACAAGACTGGCTGGCGGCGCGTGAAATCCAGTCCAGATTTGAATCCGTTAGATTACAAGATATGGCAACACTTGGAGGAAAAGGCGTGCTCAAAGCCTCATCCCAATTTGGAGTCACTCAAGACATCCTTGATTAAGGCAGCCGCCGGTATTGACATGGACCTCGTTCGTGCTGCGATAGACGACTGGCCGCGCGATTGAAGGCCTGTATTCAAAATCACGGAGGTCATTTTGAATAAACTTTAGTGTCATAAGAATCTATGTTTTGTTAAGTTCATTTTGGTATATAAATGGTTACATAATGAATAAACTTGTTTCAATTATTGTATATTAAACATGTGACAGAATTTATCACCTGACTAGGTATATTAGGTTGGGGAAAAAGTTTCTTCGCATTTTTTAAGAAAATTCAAAACATTTTTTAATATAGTTTATTTACATTCAACTAAAGTATGTAAGTACCATTTTGTTCGATAACTTTTTGCCATCTTGTAGGTAGGGACATGATCCCATTGCTATAGAAATTTTGGGGCTTCTGGTCAAAATACCGCGACAAGTGGTTTTGGCAGTCCTCTCGTGATGTTAACCTGACACTGCCTAAAGAATTCTGAAGAGACCGAAACAGGTAGAAATCTGAAGGTGCAAGGTCAGGACTATACGGCGGATGCATTAACACCTCCCAGCCAAACTCTCATAATTTTTGCTGAGTGGCTAAAGATGTGTGAGGTCTAGCGTTATCATGATGAAAAACCACACCCCTTCTGTTGATTAATTCCGGCCGCTTTCTCTCAACTTCTTGCTTTAATCTCATCAGTTGTTCGCAGTAGAGTTCAGAATCGATGGTCCTGCCTGGTGGTAACAGCTCATAATTAATAATGCCCTTCCAATCCCACCACGCACACAGCATCACCTTGTTACGAGTTAATCCGGGTTTCGCCACAGTCTGTGAAGCCTGACCGGCCTTTGACCACGACTTTTTTCGCACGTTCTTGTCGTACGTGATCCACTTTTCATCATCAGTTATCAGCTTCTTCAAAAATGGTTCGGTTTCATTACGTCGTAATAAAGAATCACAAATGAGTACACGGTTCATTAGATTTCTTTCAGCGAGCTCGTGGGGTACCCAAATATCGAGCTTTTTTGTGTACCTAGTTTTTTCAAATGCGCCAAAACTGTTTTGTGGTCAATTCCCAGTTCTTCAGCTACGTCGTAACTACTGATATGCCAATTTTCTTCACTTTTTAAAAAATGGCATCAATTTTATCCGTAATAGGGCGACCAGAGCGACGTGCATCCTTGACATCACAATTTCCGGATTGAAAACGCTTAAACCAAATTTGTGCTACTCTCACAGACACTGCACTAGGTCCATAAACATCACAAATTTGTTTCGCGGCTTGCGTTGCATTTTTACCTTTTTTGTAGTCAAATTTTAAAATGTATCGAATTTCTTCAGTAGATTCACTCATCTTTACAGTACGAAAAACAAATAAACATCACACATTTTCTTAATTTGAATTTGGAATGATCTTCTTTATAATTTAAACTTTGAATGATACGAAAACCAGCCAGATACAAATAGTATAGCCAAAAAGATTTTATTACAAGTTCAGACATACTATAATGCGAAAAGACTTTTTTCCCAACCTATTGTATACTATATATATATATATTTAGCATTTATTCAATCTGCGAGAAATCCCTTGAAATGTGGTCTTTTAACAGTTTAAGTAATACAAGACAAGAAACAAAGATGCGTGTAAATGATATGGTAGAGCTGTTACTGTTACTGTCAACTATAATCAGACGTTTAATAATATTCAATTAATCAGTTCCCCAGTCGGCAGCGACTTTAGATAGGCGATTCCAGTAACCGTGACTCGCTTTACGTAAAGTTATGCCATAATATTGTTAAGATACACACTAGACAGTATTTTTCACTAAATTAGTTTTTTCATTTTTTCTTTATTGACCGAGCGAAGCGATATCTCTAAATCAACTTGGGCAAATCGGCATTGTATGTATGTTTGTTCGTCCGAGGATAACTTTCGAAGCGTTGATTCGACCATCGTGAAATTCGATACATAGTGATGGCACAATTTTGGTGTGACTAACTGAGCTAAACATGTTGGAGGGTTGTTGAGATATTGGGGTTCTAGAGGGGTAAAAAAAATGAAAATGAGACTATTATATCAAATGAGGCAACAAATGAAAGGTCTTTATTAGTATATTTAGACTCCGTTTTTATTTTTAGTAAAGTTTTTGTAGTTATTAGCCATATTAAAACTGAACTTTGACAAAATTCACAGGGTACACAATTTACCCCACAGTGCTGTAATTTGGTATGCGTGTAGCTTAAGTGACACAAATATAGGCACACGTCTGAAATCTAGAATAACTGCAATTTTTACCCCAAAAAAGGATAATCACAATACATGAACTACAATACTTTCACGCCATCATGCGCAAAAAAAACAGGATCTCTGATGAACAGAGCTCGGGACAGTCGCAACAGCATCCTGAGGACGCTGTCTGAGTGCTGCACATCTCTGCTCTGGAAGTGCCTTGTGCGAAGGGTGATTAATGAGGGAAATAACTTCCTCAATTAGTCACCCTTGGCATAAAATGGCAGTTTCTATTTTTCACCCAGTCCCTATTTTATTCTTGTTTAATTGTTCTTGTTTTTATTTTATTTTCTGAGTGTTGTTTAGTTTTAGTTACATAGGCTGTATTGTTGTCTGAAATAAACTAGTGGTTCGCCCCGAACTTAGATCTCTCGAGTCTACCATAAAAAAAAATGTTATTCGTAATCTTTGACTATCAAAATAGTGCCACGAAATAAATAACCAAACAACTTGACCTGCAGTTTCATTCAAATTAAAGGTAACGTGAGTTCATGTTAATTGGTTATCCTTTTTTGGGGTACAAATTGCAGTTATTCTAGATATCAGACTTTTGCCTATATTTGTGATACTTAAGCTACACGCATACCAAATTACAGCCCTGTGGGGTCACTGGTGTACCCTGTGAATTTTGTCAAATTTAGTTTTTATTATGGCTAATAACTTAAAAACTACAACAATTTTATCAAAAGTAAAAACGGGGTCGAAATGTACTAATGAAGACCTTTCAATTGGCGTGTTAGTTGACCTAATAGTCTCATTTTCATTTTTTTTACCCCTCTTGAACCCCAATATCTCAACAACCCCCCAAAATTTTTAGCTCATTGAGTCATACCAAAATTATGCCATCCTATATACCAAATTTCACGATGATCGGATAAACGCTTCGAAAGTTATCCTCAGACAAACAAACATAGATACATACATACATACAACGCCGATTTGCCCAAGTTGATTTGGAGATCTCGCTTCGCTCGATCAAATATTGATTTTATTTTATTTATAAGCTTGTTATCATAAGTATAAATAGATTTGTAGGTACATATTTGGTTTAGGTATCACTTGATGGCTTGTGTCTAAATCAAAACCTCGGAAATTATGCAAAAATAAATGTGTAATAAAATAAACATTCCAATTTTATGTCTATTAATAAAATTTTACACTCCAAACTTCATATCCAAACTCCTGTACGCAATTCATAAAGATAATGATATAAACACACGTAAAACAAGTCACGACAATCTAAGTATATCACTGCAGAACGTAAATGTCAGCAATTAGACAAAGTACCGTTCGCAGTTTAATTAAAAAAAAATGTATTGAGGGTGTGACAGGTGTTCAGAAGTGAGGGCTTATTACGATCGGTACTAAAATTTGGAAAAGTGTTTTTTAATGAATTGACTTTTTGTTTTTGAGTAAATATTGTAAAACAAGGAAATCCAAAATTCAATATAGCAGCAGCGGAAAATTATAAGAGATTACCAGATTTATTATTACTATAAACTAGTGGTTCGCCTCGTACTGAGATCCCGCGAGCCTTCCATAGAAACAAAAGTATATTATTCGTAATCTTTGACTATCAAAATAGTGTCACGAAAAATGAACCAATTTACTTCACCTACGGGGGTACATGTAATGTGGTTACTCTTTTTTGGGTACAAATTGCTGTTATTCTGGATTTCAGAAAAGCCTATATTTGTGTCACATAAGCTACACGCATACCAAATTACAGCACGGTGAGGTCACTGGTGTACCCTGTGAATTTCGTCAAAGTTCAGTTTTTATTATGGCTATTAACTCAAAAACTACAAGAATTTAAATAAAAATAAAAACAGAATCGAAATTTACTAATCCTACCTACCTTTCATTTGACGCCCCACTTGACCTCAAAGTCTCATTTTAATTGTTTTTACCCTTCTAACCCCAATATCTCAACAACCCCCCCAACATTTTTAGCTTATTTAGTCACACCAAAATTGTGCTATCACTACTTACATAAGTAAAAAACTTCACGATGATCGGGTAAACGCTTCAAAAGTTATTCTCGGACAACATTCATACATACTCGTACATACAACGCCGATTTGCCCAAGTTTATTTGGAGATTTTGCTTTGCTCGATCAATTTTAATGTTATCGATACACTATAACAATGAGTATACCTAATTAATGAGCACCAAGTTTAACTTAATATTGAAAAATTTGTCTCAGAAACACTAGTTTAATCTGGACCAATTTGAAACAGGACGATATTCCAATGTTAAAGCCTTTTAAGTCTTTGTTGGCAGTATTTTGACAAACATCCAACTAAACTATTAGATTTCCAGAGTTCCAGAGTTATACGATAGAGTATGATCATCTCTAGACTCTAGAAGACCAATTAAGTCGTATAGTCATTTTCAGACGCCAAAGGTCGTCGAATCTCATTGTCATTCCAATAGTTAATTATACGGGACCCTAAATATATTAACAAGAGGGTCAACAGCTGTCCTGGATTGAGTAAACGAGTTCCCATGGAGATTTGACGCGAGCCAATCTCATAAATATTTACAGGGTGAAAAATGTCGCATGCGAGTTTTTATATTCCTGCCCTGAAAGTGAGTAGTTTTATTTTATAGGCGTTTTGATTAATTAATATTTGCAAACGTTTTGGATGTTCGAGTGCTTTTGAATTTAGTTTTGTGTGTACCGAAAACTAAAAAAAAATGTTTGCAGCAATTAAAATCGCGAATAAATTGAAAAGTAAAATAAACAACAAACACGGTTGCACAAGCACAAACACGGAGGTAGCGGGTTCAATTCCCGCCGCGGAATAAATGTTTGCATGATCTACAGATATTTGTTACGGGTATGGATGTTTTTCTATATATTATAAGTATGTATTTACAAAACAAAAGTGTTTATGTATTCTATCAGTTACCTGGTTCCCATAGATAGATCTGCTAAGTTTGGGGCTAGATAGCGCTGTGTGAAATGTCCAGTAATATTTGATCGAGCGAAGCGAGAGCTCAAAATCAACTTGGGCAAATCGGCATTGTATGTATATATGTATGTAAGTATGTATGTGTGAATGTATGTTTGTTTGTCCAAGGATAACTTTCGAAGCGTTTATCCGATCATCGTGAAATTTTATACATTGGTAGGTAGTGATGGCACAATTTTGGTGTGACTAAATAAATTAAAAATGTGGGGGGGGGGTTGTTGAGACATTGGGGTTTAAAGGGTAAAAAAATGAAAATGAGACTATTGCATCAAGTGAGACGTCAAATCAAAGTCTTCATTAGTACATTTTAACCCAGTTTTTATTTTTAGTAAATTTTTTGTAGGTTTTTAGTTATTAGCCATAATAAAAACTAAACTTTGACAAAATTCACAGAGTACACCAGTGACCCCACAGTGCTGTACATTGGTATGTGTGTAGCTTAAGTATCACAAATATAGGCAAAAGTCTGAAATCCAGAATAACTGCAATTTGTACCCCAAAAAATTGTAACCACTTTACATGAACTCCCGTTATCTGTAATTTGAATTAAACTGTAGGGCAAGTTAGGTGGTTAATTATTTCGTGGCACTATTTTGCTAGTCAAAGATTACGAATAATATTTTTTTGTTTTTATGGTGGTCAGTTGGGGCTAACCACTATTTATTTATTTATTTAACACGATGGAAATTATATTTAGCCATATACTTTCTACGTTTGATAAAATGTCTACATCTTGATTATTCGTTAGCATTCCATAACATAACATAACATAACATAACATAACATAACATAACATAACATAAATGACATTTTTCAAGGTCACTCAGCGTGCTATGGAGAGGGCTATGCTTGGTGTTTCTTTCTTCACGGGATCAAATATGAAATGAGGAGATTTGTAACTAAGGTCCCGGATATAGTCCAGAGGATTATCAATTGAAGTGGCAGTGAGCGAAGCACATAGCTCGAAGAACTGACGGCCGATGGGGCAAAAAGGTTCTAGAGTAGATACCACGCACTGGAAAGCGCAGCGTAGGACGGATGCTGGGAGTCGTTGAGTGCAGTCCGGACAAGATTGATCGCTCTGAATTTTTTTGAGGAAGTCTTATGTGCAGTAGTAAACATCTTATGGCTGATATGATGATGTTGGTGATGACAGTTTGCAAGTCCATCACCGCCTTTTAGAATATTAAACGATTGCACATGACATCGTATTGTATTGTACGATTTCGACACGATTATTGTGCTTATGTTTACACGTCAGAACTTATTCTTCTTTGGCGTGAATAAATAGTATTATGTCATTTGCCTCTGACGGCCGTTGGGGCAGAAAGGTTCTTGAGTGGAGACCATGCACTGAAAAACGTAGCTTAGAATGACCCTCCACTAGATGGTAAGACAACCTGTTAAAGGTTGCTGGGAGCTGTTGGGTGCAGGCCGCATAAGATCGGTCGCTCTGGAAATCTATGGGGAAGGCCTATGTTCAGCAGTGGACGTCCAGTGGCTGATATGATGACGATGATGATGATGGTGTCATGTGCGAAAATCTTCAGACCGAAAAATTAACTTCATTCTGATCGATTTTTCCTAACGTACCGAAATAGGTATAAATTTATATTTGTTGTAACGAAAAGGAAAAAATATATTTAAGAATTTTAAACATTTTAGTGAATAATTAAGAGAACTCTTACTTTGAACTTTGCTGACGTTACACTTAATAATTATACGTCTGACACTAACAAGGCATATCGTTATTGTACGTGGTATATTTAGCATAGGAGTATATGTGCTCTACGTTGACTAGACGAATCGATCGACTGAATAATAAATCGATGTTGTGCTCGCTTCATGGAAATATCGATGACATTTTGTATATTTTTGTCAATGCGGGATAAACCGTGGGGTGGTAAATCTAACTAAGCATTACAACCCGATGAACATAAGCTAGTCCACTAGCCCTTTGACATTTACAGAGGGATATTAGTGGAATGTGAAATTGCCGCATCAATATGATCCTTTTGATTTAATAAATAAATAAAATAAATAAATATTGCTGGACATTTCACACACCGCTATCTAGCCCCAAACTAAGCAGAGGTTGTACTATGAGAACCAGATAACTGATAGAATACCTACTTATATACTTTTTTTTGTAAATACATACTTATAACATATAGAAAAACACCCAGACACGGAACAAATTCTGTAGATCATGCAAACATTTGTTCCGTGGCGGGAATCGAACCCGCTACCTCCTGCGTCTCAGCCGGTTATACGCCCACTGTGCCACAGAGGTCGTAGGTCGTATTTAAATTAATAGTGAATTTAAATTTAAATATGTATAAGATAACTAGCTGACGCAGCTGTGGCTTTGCATGCTTGAAATTTCCCGTTTCCGTGGAAACTTCGGGATAAAAACTATATAAAACAATGTTGTCAAAGTGACGCGACACTTCGTCTAAAAGACTTTACGTCAATAAACGACGGTTAAATTATATGAATATTGTTCATATAAAAAGACTAAAATCGTGATTAAGAGTGCGACCACTAAAACCGTGACACGAGATTTTTAAATAAGATAATAATAATAATAATTTGTTCGATTACCACAGGTTTATACAGTTTGGTAGGTTAATTTTTTTTTCAGTAACAAGAACACATACATTAAACAAAAACAAATTGAGATCTTTGTAATCTTTGACTATCAAAATAGTGCCACGAAATAATGAACCAACTAACTTGCCCTGCAGTTTCATTCAAATTAAAGGTAACGGGAGTTTATGTAAAGTGGTTACATTTTTCTGTGGTACAAATTACAGTTATTCTGGTTTTCAGACTTTTGCCTATATTTGTGTCATTTAAGCTACACGTATACTAAATTACAGCATTGTGGGGTCACTGGTATACCCTGTGAATATTACCAAAATTCAGTTTTTATTATGGCTAACAACTCAAAAACTATCAAGACTTTACTAAAAATAAAAATGGAGTCAAAATGTACTAATAAAGACCTTTCATTTGACATCCCACTTGACCTAATAGTCTCATTTTCATTTTTTTTACCCCTCTTGAACCCCAATATCTCAATAACCCCCCAACATTTTTAGCTCATTTAGTCACACCTAAATTGTGTATCAAATTTTACGATGATCGGAATAACGCTTCGAAAGTTATCCTCGGACAAATATACATACATGCAACCCCAATTTGCCCAAGTTGATTTAGAGAACTCGCTTCGCTCGATCAATTATATGAAGTAAGTGTCGTTGCAAATAAGTTCATAACTCAGCATAATGCTGGTTGCATGTAACAACTAGCGCTGATAAGTTTATGACTCAATGAACACGGAAATTAAAAACGACTTGGTTACCACCGACTTCGTTATTTGCTGAACATTTCAGTCCAATGCTTAAAAAAAATAAATTTCCACCATTCAATGACCAATTTAAAGTAATACTTAAACTGAAAAGCTGGTGGTTTGCAAATTACGTGAAATGTTTTTCATCCGGGAAAAATGACAATTTAGTTCGCGTTATTAATTACATTTCATCAAGAATATTAATCTATTTCAATGCAGTTATTTATTTTACCATCAGGATTACTTTATTGACGTCAAAACCAAAGGTAGATGTTTCTTGACCTTTATATATTTGACCTCATAAATCTCATGACAGACCTATATCACTCGAAACTAGAGTAAAAGTAATAAATCAAAAACTAGTGTCTAAATTATCTAATGAACAGTAAAACAGTCTAACCTAGTCTCAAAGTATAGCTTGTAACTATGAAACTAGTTAACTCATAGAATACTTTCATTTTATTTGTAAATAATTACATAAAATCAGATAATATCAGTTAAATGGTGCCCATAGTATAAACTTTGCTTAGTTTACGGCTAGATGCTACTGTGTGGAATATCCAGCGTTATGTATTTATTTATATTAATCAAACTTTCACGATCACTTTAAATAATTACTGATTTAAATGGGTACTTCAATGGCGTAAGTAACTCTGTTTGTTTGTTAGTTTGTTTGGTTGTTACCTTTTCACAACTAAACGGCTGAACGGATCGTAATGAAATTTAGCAAGGAAATAAATTATATTCTCGGGAAGGACACATGGGTTATTTTTTGACTCAATAAATTATTTTGAAGGGGTGAAACAAGGGTTGAAAGTTTGTATGGGCAATCCATAGTTACTTAAGTAAGGGATCTGAAAATTCATATTTAGGCACGCATTGCCTAATTGGTATATGGATCGGGAAATAGGCTACTTTTTACACTTTTTACCCGACTGCGCGGCAGGAAGGTAATGTTTCTATTGACAAACCACGCATACGGAACCGCTAGTAGTCAGCTAGTAAGTTATAAATCAATGACAATCCAACTCATTTGTCAAAATTGAGCTGTCACAGTCATGTCAGAATAATTAAGACTAAGTATAGTGACGTGAACTTGGAACTTCTAAGAGATAAGTTATTATTTCTTCTGTGACAACAGTTACACTTAGATAAGTTATATCAAGTTATATCATCTTGAATGCGGCGGCGAAATGAGAAAAGTTATTGTACATTGCTGCAGTTCTGATGGCGACTGTACAGGGGTTACGGAATTGGATTCTGTTTGTGTGAACTAAGTCTGCAGTGAATAGAAATAGAAGTTATTTTTGAATGTGTAGAATTTATTGTTCGGCGATAAAATTTAGAGTTCTGGAATAGAGTTCTGGAGCAGCGTTTCTGAAACATACTCAATATGGAAAACTATAAATTGTGTTAGAACTCTAAAATCATAATTTTATTCTCATCTCCAATATTTCCAATTCAATTCAACTCATTTATTTTTCAGACATGTCATCCATTCTGTTAGTAAACAATAATGAAATCTTAGAACTATGTTAGTAGACCGGCAATTGCAATACGAGAATAAAATACGAGTATAAAACAAAATAACATAAAAATCGGTGGGTACATTCACAATAATCAAACAAATAATAATCAATTCCAATTCGGAAAATTAATAGCTGGGTCAAAGTATTAAATAAATAATAATATAATTATTGAGTCACAAGCTGAGCGACTGGCTTGTGTTTTAAACCCCAGCAGCCAATGATGCCGGAATTAAAATTAAAATTATCTGCCACAACGGCCAGCATCCTCTTGGGGCTGTCTCGGACGCGGCTCATCAGGGACGCGGTTCTTTTGCGTATGATTACATCAAAGTCATCAACTCGCATCTGCGAACATGCCTGATGCGCTGCAGTACCTCCGCAGCCCCAGCAGCACCCTGAACCCTTTGTTGTACTTGACTCGTAAAGCATTGTAGGATTTCTGCATATGCCGGACCCTGTATTATTATATAATATTTGTTCTGTATTATGTATTGTAAAAGGATCATTAAAAAAAACAACTAGCCTTGTTTCTTGCCTTTCTTTCCTGGCTTGGTCGCGAAAGAACAGGCAGTAAAATTAAAGTTTCAAAGTGATCCTTGTGATTTTAATGAATAAAAATATTTGACTTTGACTTTGATATGCTGCACGTGTGCAGGTTTTGACAGTAAGCCCTGAACAAGGTCACTTTAGGAAGGACCGGGGCAGAACAACGTGCGAACCTGCGAGCCAACATATTGCAACGAACCGACAACGCTCTACGTTCCTTCTCTATGTCCATATCACCAGTCATATCCTCAGTGACCCAGTGGCCCAAGTACTTAAAATTTAACCAATTCGAGTTCTCCTCAAGACGGTGGAAAACGGATGTTTGTATCTCAAAAGATTTGTAGATTTGTATCTCTAAGATATAAAAGTGAAAAGACTCATGTTCCTGTAATTTTCCCTTCCCCCTTCAAGCCAAAAAACAAAACCATTTATTAAAACTAGTTTTCAGTAGTAATCATTAAAATAATGTTTTATTTCTCATAATTTTAGTCTTGATCATATATACATTAACTATGCCAAATCTCACACACAAGTTTAAAAAGGGGTATAAAGTTATCTTCACGTATTTATACAATCTGTTTTATTACGTATGACATTAATTTAAAACACGCATCCGGAATTGTATTAATTGATTTGAGAGACGGTTTTAATACCGGTGGCTTAAATATTTATCCAGCAATCGATACATTTCTAATAAATAATTTTAACGTAAATTGGGCGCCTTTGCGTCCCCGATTTTCTTAAAACTTTACTTACATGATGAATGAATATGATATGATTACCCATTTTATACATGCTCTTTCATTGATATTTTATTTGAAAATTAAAAAAGTTCCATGGAGGTAATGAATTTGAAAAAAAACAATAATAGCCATTAGCCCGTTTTCATTTAATGTCGTTCATTACAAACCACATGGTATATAGATGCTCATTACTATAACAACTTGGGAAGGTGCCTCACAATGATTAAATAAATTAAAAATAATCCTACCAAGGCATCAAGGTTAAACTTTTCTCATTCCAGCATAACGAGAGACTGACCACAGCACTGTCCGTCGCCAAAACTTGTGCAATCAGCCGCGGTCATCAGCCTTGCGATTGAGTAAGCCGTGAGTAACTTCACCGTGATTTTATGCTGCTCCATGAATTGCGCGCGCCTATGCTTGCGGTACGTGTATGTATTCATTTATTTCAGATAATAATAATCCATATTCACAATAAATTAATCACAATAAAATACATATTATGTATTATTATTATATATGAGTAAATTAAAATTAAAATAAACAAACAGACAAACAAACAAACATAATTATTTCTAAATAAAAAAAATTAAATGAGATTAAAAATTTGACACATAAATTAAAATTAAGATTATGCATCGGTGTACGCACATGCTGGAGCAACACACCGGACGAAGTGTGTCCGTATAGGGGACACACACCGCCCTGTCACAGTTTGTAGGATGGTAATGAACAGTGAGTTATTTTAACGCACACGAGCGTAAAGTAAAAAATGTGTGTCTCAATAATATAGTGCTAAATAGAAAAAATTTTCACATATATAGTCAAAGCTCTAACTAGACACTGTCGACTTAATAAGCACATGTTAAATCTGGGTCTATGCGATACACAAACCTGCAGATTATGTAATGAGGTGTCCGAATCACCCCTAAATCTGTTAGAAGAGTATTGTCCACTATTGCCAAAATGTAGCATTCATCTGGGCAAATACATATCTACCTACATTTTTTAACAGCAGTAGAGCTCAGTGGTGAACTTTGAACGCCCCCATGAACTAGGGATGACATAAACAGAATTGGCGATCACAATAAGCCTCGTGGCCGCAGTAATATGAAAGCCGTCAAAGCAAATAAAAAAAACCGGTCAAGTGCGAGTCAAACTCGTGCGCCGAGGGTTCCGTACCTACCTATTATACCGCTATAACAAAATTGGTATAATTTTTACACATAATGACACAATTTTATTTACTTACTTTATTTGCGGTTGGTGCCGATTAAGCTAGTCCTCTAAATTGTATGAGCGCCCATACAACTCAGAGGACTATCTTAATTGGCGTCAACTATGTATGTATGTTTGGGGACACCCTTTAATTTTCAACTTTTTTTATTTTTTGGAATTTGCCTTAATTTATACTGTAAGACCTTGCTTTTCGCCAAATTTCGGATTCTAGGTCAACGGGAACTACCATATAAGTTTTCGATCCAAAACCTATAGGGTACTTCCGGTTGACCTAGAATTGTCAATTGTGGTTAAAAGCAAGGTCTTACGTAAAGGAAAAATTTTGAAAAATAAAAAAAATTGAAAATTAAGGTACTTACAAGTTTTCGCGAAAGTCTAAATTTGCCCATATCTTTTTATCGTGTTGACTCAGAACCTTGATTTTTATATACCTAAATAGGGATTATAGACGTCAATATCTGGTTTAAATTTCAACTTGCTAGGTCCACCCACTCCTGAGAAAATCGGTGGTGTCACACGGACAGACAGACGGGCAGAAGGACAAAGAGAGTGATCTTATAAGGGTTCCTTCTTTTACCTTTTGAGGTACGGAAACCTAAAAAACTGATTCAGAAAATTATTTAACATGGAAACTACACAATTCTTGATTGCTTGCTGTTGGTGATATCTTATTCTGTCAAAAATATTTTCTATATGACAAAAGAAGAGCGTGAAGTAACTCACGACTTATTCTGGAATCAACCAACAGTCTGCGCTTTGTTACCTATTTGAATTTAGTTTATCCTTCGTGTTTATTTTAGTTCTTAGAGTGGCAGTATTTTTTTGTCTTAATGTTTAACTGCGATGGAATGGAGTCCACAATAATGAAGATTCGGACAACAAAACACCGGGAAACGCACAAATCCGCTAAGAAAAACCCGGGGATAAGCTTGGATTCAAACCATTGTACAAAAGATCATAAAAAAATCGGCATCGATTGTATACGATCCGGGTCATCTAATCCCGATTTTCACCGGTAGTTCCAATCGTATGCAGTTAGTTGTAAAAGCGATTGTTATAAAGGTTAGTTGGTATAGTCTGCGTTTATGCTTTTCTGTATGACTTTTACGGAAGTTTAAATATGATAGTTTTGTATAAGACTTTCTTTTACACTAAGTATATATTTAATTTAATTTATCTGTAGGAAAACTAACAGCGGTTAACACTTATAATTAAGACAGATTATTAACCTGAAAGCCAATTACAGGTTTTCACGTTTAAAAAACAATATAGAAATATAAAAAATGTGAATAACCATTCGACATCTCACATCAAAGATACAATGAAGAAAGAGTGCCTACCTATACTATTATTATATTAAATACACTATTATTAATCACTAAAGAATTCACGATTCAACCGCTGTCGAATCGAACCGACGCTCATGCAAAATACACAGAGGTCACAATCCATGCGCCTACACAGCTTATTGAAATTGTCACTTGCTCACCACAAAATGAGTTTTGCCTGTAGTTTGTATATTTTTATATTAGTTATATATGTTTAGTATAGTTTATTACTTTTTATAAGAATTCTGTGTGATTTTAATTGCGATGTTGCGTTGGGTGTAGAAAAAAATATAGTTACTTTATCACACTAATATCATAAATGTGAAAGTTTGTTTATTCGTTTGTTTGTCACTCAATCACGTCGTAAAGGTTAAACCGATTTCGATGAAATTTGGTATATACGTAGATTATAACCTGGATTACCACATAGGCTACCTTTTATCCCATAGGTAAATCAGTCCCCATGGGATAAAAATGGGGTGTCAAGTAAAGTTGCAACAACGAGTTTAGCTTTATATCTAGGTTACCCACACATTTAGTAGTGTAACGCGTACGAAGTCGCGTTTATTAAAATAATTGAGTTATATGCAAAACTTTATTTTATTACACATGTGCACATTCAGTGCACAGATTATGTGTGGTGCATAACAACATAATAATAAGGAAAATAGAGTTCCCAAAATAAACGCAGGAACCGCCGCCATATTGTTCCAGTTATAATTTCACGAATTTGGAATGCAATTCCCAGCGGATTAAATAGTTCAGTTCTACAGATGATTAATAACTAGGAATTAATCAAACTATTATGCCAGTTGGCAGGGCCTATTCCTAGAGAATGAATGGAATGAATGTTGATCTAAATTGTAAGGTTTCAATATCTTGATCTAAATCAGTTAAAGTGGAAGGTAATTTATTGAAATTACAGTGATCATGTGATTAAAAGTAGCACCTAAAGCGGAAAAAATAAATAGTATTTTAATGATTGGAATCGCAGGATGCTGTTTAAAATAGCTAAATCTAGGATTATAAGACAAAATATTTTCAATTGATATTAAATTTTGAGATAAGGGAGTCCAGGAGATATGAAGCTACCTGTAAACGTGTATAAAACTGTACCTACCTAAGATGTGTAGCATAATACCTATGGATAGTGAATTACAATAGCTATAACACGGCATAACCAAAATGATTACTGGTTGTCAAATTACGCAGCTGTGTCATTTTTTATTAAAAATGGGATTTGGCACAAGTCTCCCCAATAAACGTGACAGTTAACCATAGAGGGCGGTAGAACTGAGCATATGCATTTTAGACGAGATAAACAGTAAAACCAAAATATCAATTATTTAAAGTTATTTCAAGTACTTGTTATAAACATAAAAAAACGTTGTCCGACTTAAAAAACATGGAAATTTGGAGGGAGAGTTGAACATTATGAAGTTGAAATTTTTTAACTACCAATAAAAATTGGTACTTATTAACAATTATATGGTCATATATCTCTATCACTCCATGGTTCTAATTTCCCGTTGCACCCATTTTTCCCTGTGTCGATTTTTTGTTCACAGCAACATTATTTACCGATTATTAAGCAATTGCATTACTCTATTTGAATAACACCATCCAACGTACGTACGTACCTGATTATTTAACTGCGTGACACTCAAATAACCAAAAACATTTATTTTTACTTTTTATAACGTAAAATAAGTTTTCACACAACTGTGTTTAAATCATCTGTATTAACATTTGAACCAAAGAGACCCACGCTTTAAGAGCATACTCGTAAATCGAACTAACCTCTGCACAGAATGCACCAACCTAGGTTTGGAACACGGCAGGGCCCTGAGCCGTTCTACGGTATACCAAAAAGCCTGGCACAAAAAACCCTCATGAATTTCTGCATCAAGGAATCGTCCAAACTTTGGATCAATTCTTGATGCCTTTGATAAACGGTATACAAAGCGAATTTTAGCGCTAAACAGAAACAATCTCCGTATTGTAGTCAGAGCCCTGACTGGACACTGTTGGCTTAATAAGCACATGTTCAAGCTGGGGCTATGCGATACACAAACCTGCAGATTCTGTAATGAGGCGGCAGAATATATAAGGCGAGTGTGGCCCACTAATGCGTAAACGTAGCACTCATCTAGGCGAACACATTCTTAGCTCGGAGGAGTTATCACGCCTAAAAATATTGGAAAGTTTTTAGCAGGTGTAGGACGTAGTGGTGAAATTTAAACGCCCCCATAACCTAGGGGTCACACAAAAACAAGTGGCGATCACAATTAGGCCTTGTGGCTGCAGTGAAACTAAAGCGGCAATGGCTAATAAAAAAAATAAAAATAAATATGGTTATTATTGTCTCGCAGAAAATGTGAAAAGTAGAGTATTCTCCTCGTGGATAAAGCTGTCTGCATCTTGGGAGTGCTTATATCCCTCTCTACACTCAGGATTCTAGTAACTCCCTTGCTCCGCCCGTGAGTTAACTCTAGAATCTTTCGTTATGTTCGGGATTTAATATAGCGCCCGTGACGCAAGACACTGCTTTATTCCCTCGTTTAATAATCTACTATTTTATGCTCACCGGTAAACCGAACTGATTTTGCCCAATATAGCGCCGGTAACGTCAAGAGCTCTCAGTTAAGCATCCAATGGCAAGGAACCGAATCAGTTCCACGTACAATATTCAAACGAGATATTCGCTTTTGCTCATGTCTTCTCACTTTTAAAGTCTTCTGGACTCCCCTTTTATTCACAAGCTTCATATAATAAGATCCCATATTTTTCAGTAATATTGAATAGTAATTTTTTTGTAATAAACATAAATACCTAAGTTGAATATCATTCCTAAGTACTATGCCAAGCGAAAACACCATTCTTTAACATTTTCTGTGTAGAAAATATAGAAAAATTCCAAAGTCACGTCTAAAACTTACAGTAGACGCGTAGTATTCAAATAATACCATATACAAGATCCTAAAACTATGCGGCTTTATTAATTCTTAAGTTTTATTATGTGTATTTGTTATAAATAATTTTCATTTTTGAATTTGCAGACTACGAAGGCGTTCGTGTTAATCCGTTTTCGGAATAGAAAATGGAACATTCGTTTATGTTAGATTATCGGCATGTCTCCGCGTTTGTGCCGGATATTAGCCTGGCTTGTGGTTGACGCGAACCGTTAGCAAAACAGGTCAGACACTTTTATAAGAGCGTTTACTTAAAGGTTCTTGTAAACGAGTAACATTTCACTGCGAAGTACAGGGTGGGTCAAAATTTTACCGCATTGAGGGCTGCTACCTTTTCTTTTGCAGTTAGAAGGTTTTGTTCTTAGGAAATTGCTGGGTTATTTTGAAGAAAAAAATAAATGCGTTTTCGGATTTTTGAAAAACTTTACAGTCAGCCTAGAAAAGGACATTTGTCAAAAAACATTTTGTTCTCAATTGACTTTATTTTTCACCGTAAACACTCTTCCCAAAATAACACATCTATGAAAATCTGATGTATGTTCACATAAATATTAATTTGTTTAAGAAAAATAGCGATAATCATAATTTTAATACTAGAAATAAAGAACTCGCTGTTGCCACTTGTAGACTCCATAAAGTTGGTAAATCGTTTAAAAGGCAAGCTGTCCGCTTTTATAACAAACTCCCAAGGGATGTACAAAAATTGACATTTAACAAATTTAAAAACGTAATTAAACAAAATCTTTATAAAAGAGCCTACTATAAAATATCGGATTATTTAGATGATAGAGAAGCTTAGGATTGAAATTGCTCCAACTCGTTCAAAATATTACAACTTAGATGTAATTTATTTTTTGTATTGTTATGTATTCTAAAGGGATCATAAAAAAAAAACAACCAGCCTTGTTGCTTGCCTTTCTTTCCTGGCTTGGTCGCGAAGGAAAAGGCAGTAAAATTGACGTTTCAAAGTGATCATTGTGATTTTAATGAATAAAAATATTTGACTTTGTCTTACCAATTCAAATCGTAAGATTTTGCAAAAAGTTTCCCTTAGAACTTCTATGAAATGCAACGAGAATTCATTTATGGTATTGCATTACTACAGAGCTACTTTACCATGTTCGATGATAAATAGAGACCAACTTGTTTTTGTAAACAAATGTCATTTTCTAGGCTAAATGTACATTTAAAAAACAAATCCGAAACTACGGTTATATTAATCTTCAAAATAAACTTAAATGTATAAGAACAAAAAGCTTCTACATACAAAAGAAAAGGTAGCTGCCCTCATTAAGGTAGTATTTTGCCCCACCCTGTATAGCCGCGTTATACAGAAATACAGAATTACAAAAAATAATTTTCAATCTCGCAAGGTACCTACATTTAAGTCTAATTAGTTTCCTTCAACCCATTCACGTCTTCCTAAGCATAGGTACATATTGAATAATCACGTACGAATTCAATATGTATATTGCGAGTCAATGACGTGGAATACAGTGTAGCGATGTGTGAGCGCTTAGAATACAGGATTAATCACTGGTTCGCTGGGGTTAGCGATACTTTTTAATATCGAAGATTGACGATAAATACTGAGCGTTACGTGCAAGGAAAATGGAAAACGCTTATGCATGAGCATGTGGGAAGCGATGGTAGTTTGCTTAGAATAGTAAATTTATAACGGAAGGCAAATTCAGTAAAATAAGTTCTGATGTAATCTCGACGCCTGTAAATGCAACGTTTGATGTTATTGAAAGGTGTTGCTATGAAAAGGCGGTGCAGTTTCAAACAGCGTGCGCTGTCCAACGCGGTTTTAGCGGTGGTAGTGGCGCGGTTGCAAGCCGCGCTGCATCACTTTTTTATACTCCGCTAATCTCAAAGTTTTCGTAGTTTACTTGTGACGAGTTGTCCAGACCGCGACTCGCTATTCCATTCAGTACGCCTACACGAACGTGTAGAGCGAATTTAGCGCGCTGCGGTTGGTAGTGCAATCAGAAGGGCAAACTCATATTTGCGTCTGCCTGCGGTCACAACCCAAAAAACAACACGTAGGTACAGATTGAAATGCATATTTTAAAATGTTTCGACCGCAAATACATAAATCATTATGCTCTAAGCCGGACACATATTTTTTGTTCAGGTATAGATTATCTGTGATTAAGTGAAGCTAGCTATGGATAAGAAGGTATTCTTAACTATCTTTAACTAGCCGACCCGCCGAAATTCGTACTGCCGTGACAAGCATATGACGGTAGAATTGTCAATCGGCCATCATTATCTACACCTACGTATGAGAAAATGAATTTTCATCATATTTTCTTTTGTGTGAACTTTTCAAATATTTTAATAGTTATTCTGCTATGGAGACAAATACAACAAATCAAAAATCATCAAACTCAGTCTCGCCGTTTTTGAGTAATAAATGGTGTAACTAACCCGACTTTGTTTTATATAAGAAAGATATCGATTAAAACATTCATAAAAATCCAGCTTTACAAAATACTGTATTAGGCCAGCTCAATATCCGTGTGTGGTATTGAAATGTATGGAAATGAGTCGATTGATAGCCTCTTTTGTGTTACTATGAATACCCTCCGGTTAATCGAAGAGAAACATATTAGTTGATTAAAACTCGTGGTAGTTTATTTTCATTACCTTTGTACTATCTACAAATTTTCAGATTGAGGTATTATTTTATGATATATGAGTGATTATTTAGCTTTTGGGTAAAGGTTTTAATTATACAGGGTTTGTTAGTTTGAAAAACCTCTCCTAAAATAAGTGTTATGAAATTACGTTATGAAATAAGGTGGGTTATACACTATTTGATTTTTTTATTAAAAATGTTGATGCAATTAAATAAATAAATAAATATTGCTGGGCATTTTACACAGCGCTATCTCGCCTCAAACTAAGCAAAACTTGCACTATGGGAACCGGATAACTGATATTATATACATTTTTTTTCTTGTAAATACATACTTATAATATATAGAGAAACAACCAGACCTGGAACAAATATCTGTAGATCATGCAAACATTGGTTCCGCGGCGGGAATCGAACCCGCTACCTCCTGCTTCTCAGCCGACTATTCGCCCACTGCACCACGGAGGACGTCGTTAAGTAATTAAGTTGCTTTCGGCATAGACAGTGTAATTAGTTGGTCGAAAAAGGTAAATTTTCATGGCTAAACTCACCCCCTCCTGCTTTTGGGTTTAAGAATGTTCTTCTGGGACACCTTCTATTATTATTTTTATCCTATTCAAATAAGTTCATTCAAAGATCCATAAATCCAAAAATAAACTTTGAGTTGATTTGTGATTTCTACTTAATAATTTAGGTAGAAAACCGTCATTATCCTGATTTTCTCTCTTTACAAAGGTTTATTAATTACGAGAGTGTCTTAGAAGTACGTAAACCTTTGTTCCTTGCTGATTAAGTATTAACTCGAAACGCAACCCTTTAGCTACAAAACCGATGTTAAAAATTAACATGGGCCTATCCAATATCATATTAATAGGTCGGGGAGAAAGTCTTTTCGTATTTTGTCTTTTCGTTCTAAACACTCTAAAGCAAGAATATAAAATAATCAATTACTAAGACAAAATTTTGATAGTTGATTAGTAATTCTGTAATAAATAAAAATTACTTATTACACTGATGAGACATTGTACTTGACTTAGTAAGTTCCGACTAAATCGTAATATGAGCCTAGGAATATGAATACTCGTATAAATAATAATAATAATAAATAATATGTACATATTGCTGGATATTTCACACAGCGCTAACTAGCCCCAAACTAAGCAGAGCTTGTACTATGGGAACCAGATAACTGATAGAATACTTAGTATATACTTTTTTTTGTAAATACTATATATAGAAAAACACCCAGACACGGAACAAATATCTGTAGATCATGCAAACATTTGTTCCGTGGCGGGAATCGAACCCGCTACCTCCTGCGTCTCAGCCGGCTATACGCCCACTGCGCCACTATATATACCACTATGGGTATATTGTACTGAATGAATAGTTTTAAGACACCGATTATGTTATTGCTTTTTTTATTTAAGGTTTTTTGTCATCATCGTCATATCAGCCATATAGATATATTCCTTAGGATTCCCCATAGATTTACAGAGCGTCCGATATTGTGCAGCCTGTGCTCAACAGCTTCCAGTAACCTTTATTACCGTTGCGGTTTTTTTTATTATAAGCCAGTATTTTTGGAATAATTTGTTTTGTAATTGGTGTCAAATAATCTATATATCAGGTAGAATTTGTAATTATGAAGTTTAATGTTTGTTTGTTGGTGGTAATTTCAGAAATGACCCGATTTTGAAAATTATATCACTGTTAGATAGCTACACTTACCTTGAATGCAAAGATATATATTTTAATAAATAAATGATTTCCATACATAGCCTTAATATTTGTAAAATATATTCGAGGAAAAACGTGCTGCGTTGCGCTGGTGAAGTTGGGAGAGGGTTAGCTAGGTACACATACTTTTTTACGATAGAATAGAATATAATAAAGCTTTAATGTACACAATCCTAAATATAGTACAATGGGCGGCCTTATCGCTGAAAGCGATTTCTTCCAGGCAACCTTTGGATGGAAAGTAATGAGCGAAGCAGTAATGGACAGCGGTGCACAGAGTGCAAAGCGGTACTCTTCCACCTTTATTATGCGTACCGCCAAGGAGTGGAACGCCTTACCTGATTCTGTGTTTCCTGATAACTACAACCTAGGGATCTTCAAGTCACGAGTGAATAGGTTTCTTCTAGGCAAGCGTGTACGAGTACCATCGTAAACTGCATCATCGCTTACATCATTACTTATGCATCAGGCGAGATAGTGGTCAAACGCTAGCCTATAATTTATATAAAAAAGAGTATAAAATAAAAATATAAAAGAGCAAAAAAAACAAATGAATAGTTATAAAAAATTTAAAAATTAAAAACTGTACTTAAAATCCTAATACCTATGCTAAGTGAAGCGCTTGACCTCCTGATCGTAAGTGATGGTGTGATCGAAGATGGACCACGCTTCCCTAATAAAAATAACCTGTTCGCTCTGTACTTGAAGACTCCAATAATATACTGATGGAGTTAATCTATATATCTATTTATTTTGCATTCCTATAGAAAAAAGCCAAATTGCCCAAAACAGTTTAAAGAAAACACACACAACCCCGGGAAGTTGTTTTCGTAATTGTGAAAGGGAACGTTGCAATTTAAAAATTGGTTTAACTCCCCCTTTTGTGAGAATGTAGACGTTGTCTTTATAGAATTACTTTGTGAATATTGTCAGGAAAAGTCTGAGAAAATATGCAATTTAATTTTGCCCTTCTCATTTTATATACGAAACAACGAACTCGCGTTCGATATATATCGAATTGGCTGGTTCTCACCTTACATTATAATGAGTTTATTTTCAAAGATAAAAGCTTTTTATCTTCACATAATTTTCTTTGGCTTGTACTCACAAAATACATGTTTGGTCTTCGCTGGAAGTAAGAGATATTACTATGCATAAAAAATATATAATCCAGGACATTTCATACAGCGCTATCTAGTCCCAAACTAAGCAAAGCTTGTACAATGGAACCAGATAACTGATAAAATACTTATTTATTTTGTAAATACCTACGTACTTATAATATACATAGAGAAACACCTGGACTAAGAAAACTATAGATCATTCAAAAATTTTTTGCGCGCCGGGTATCAAACCCAACCTCCTACATGCAATAGACATTAATAAATAAATAAAATAAATATTGCTGGACATTTCACACAGCGCTATCTATCCTCAAACTAAGCAGAGCTTGTACTATGGGAACCAGGTAAGGTGATAGAATACTTATATACTTTTTTTTTTGTAAATACATACTTATAGTATATAGAAAAACAACCAGACCCGGAACAAATATTTGTTCTGCGGCGGGAATCGAACCCACTACCTTCTGCGTCTTAGCCGGCTGTTCGCCCACTGCGCCACAAAGGTCGTCAAAATAAAATAATTAATAAGATAATTATTCTATTTATGAATCATTTGCTTTGCTCTACAAAATCTTGACTACTTTATACTCTTAGCTGTAACAGAATACTTTGTTCCCTTGTGAAACAATCTTCTATTTCTTTATTGAAAGATAATTATTTTGTGTGTTTTGCCGTAAAAATCACGTTTATGTGAAGAATTTTCAGACGAACGGTCTGAAATTTCGTTAGGATGGCTTTATTTATGAGCCTATTTCCATTTATTGCAGGTGCACATAAACGAATATAAAATTTAAAGGTTCGTTCACATTTTTAATGCTGCGGGAATTTGATTTGTCTCTTTGTGATGTAACTTGGGAAATTCATGAGTAAAAGGGCATTTAAAATACTCAAGTAAACACGAATCTGTGTGAAGTCATAATTATATTTGATCAAGCGAAGTGAGATCTCTAAATCAACTTTTTCGGTTGGTGGGTAGGTGAGATAAACAACTCGCAAAAGTTATCTCAGTTTTATTTAATTATTTAAAATATTAAAGGACTAATTGTTAACCTGTTTTATGTGTAAAATCATACAATAGCCTACTTACTTCACCTGCCTTAAATCACCTTCTCCATAACATCAATCCAACTCACATTTCTGGCACAACACTGCACTCAACACGGCAATCAACAATACAATATGGCAGAAGCAACATTGGCTGAGGTAATTAAGTCACTACACGATCGGATGGCACGATTTGAGGGTGACCTGCAGAAGTCATCATCACCTACTACTGTGGAATCCATCGCTGCTGATTATGCTGCCTTCAAGACATTTACACTTGCAGCACTCAAGACCCTTCAGCAGCAGGTGGAGCTCCTTGCACGTGACGTCGACCAGCAGGAGATGCGCAGTCGGCGCAAAATCCTCCTTCTCCATGGAGTCTCCGAAGACAGCAAGGAGGACACGGCCGCAGTTGTGGCAAAGACAGTGAGCACACAGTTGAAATTGTCAACGTTCACAAGTGCTCATATTAGCCGATGCCATCGGATGGGACGAGCTTCGGGCGCCGACAGGCCTAGGCCTATACTGGTCAAGATTCGGGATGTCACTACGAGGGACCAGGTTTGGTTTGCAAAAACCAACCTCAAGGGTAGCAGTGTCACTCTCTCAGAGTTTTTGACCAGGCAGAGACACGTCGCTTTCATGGCTGCGAGGGAACGTTTCGGCGTCAAGAATTGCTGGACGCGGGATGGCCTAATTCATGTAATTGGGCCCGACGGAGCGCGGCGCCGCATTAGCAGCCTTGGTGAGCTAAACAAATTGATGCCGCCAGACACCCGAAAGCCTGCGCCGGCGCCTACGATGCCTGCCAAGGAATCGAGAGCGCCGTCGGCCAGGCGGGCCGGCACAGGCACATCCATCAAAAAGTGATTCTGTCGTCGCGTCGTTGCTGCTGTGAGGGTCGACCGTCCAGTAAATTCCTAGCATTACCCACTTTTTTACGACAAACACTAGGTACTCTTATTTCTGTTTTCTCTTGGTAATGTAATGTCAGTTAATATGTCAGACTATAATGCAATCAGTCAATGTCAAACTAATGTATGCAAATATTGCAGTTTGGATAACGGTCTTTTGAGACAAAATTTATTAATTTGTTTTAGTTCTGTTTTTTTTTTCTTTTTTTTCTTGTTGAGTTTATTGTTTGTGCCCAGGGATACTGCTGGCGGGTGGAGGGGTGAGTTTTTGTATTTATTAGGTTTATTTTATTTATTTATTTTTTTGTATCAATATTTATCTATACTTATCTATATATTTTTATATTGTTCATATTTCATTTATTTTGTTATTCATGTTGCAATCGTTGAATGATTCTAGTGATGATGATGACTTCTTCTCAACCTCCTCTCTGAACTCAAACAGTAGCGAGGACAGTTATTTGAGTTTACCTGCTCTTTCCGATACATTGTCGGGCCATCTTCCTGACGGACCCAACTACTTTAATGTAGTTCATATTAATGCCCAGAGTATTCCGGCTCACTATCCAGATATGCTTGATTCCTTTGATATAAAAAATCTCCATGCTATACTAGTCTCCGAATCTTTTCTTAAACCATGTCTCCCTTCTACCTCATATTCTCTTCCAGGATTTATCCTGATTCGTAACGACCGGACTGGTTGTGGTGGTGGCGGTGTAGCCATTTACTTACGTGCCAATATTCCTTTTTCAATTATTAGTATGTCTGCACAACCACCTCCATCTAACGCTGGCGAACACCTTTTTGTCGAAGTCTTACTTTCTCACACCAAAATTCTTCTCGGAGTCTACTATAGCCATAACATGCGTGTTAACTACTTCTCTTCCTTTGAAACACTCTTAGAAGAACTTCTGCCTTCATACAGTCATTCCATATTGATGGGCGATTTCAACACATGTCTGAATAAACAAGATCATCGTTCTTCTAAATTTGAATCCATTATTAAATCTAACAACATGCATATTCTCCCTCTTGGTACCACACACCATTTTCCGAACTGTATCCCATCTCTTCTTGATTTAATTTTAGTCTCGTCCCTACAGCATGTTGCCAAGCACGGTCAATGTTCGGCTGATGCCTTCTCATATCACGACCTTATTTTTCTTTCCTATAAAATTCGCCCTCCAAAATCCAAACCGAAAATTCTTCTGCAACGCAATTTTAGTAACATGGATGTGGAAAAGGTGAGAGCTGATGCTGGGGAAATGGACTGGTCTGCTGTAGTGGGGGCAAAATCTATTGACGACAAGATTACCGCCTTCAATACCATCATTACACAACTCTTTGACGTGCATGCTCCGATCCGAGCAATTAAGATAAAGCATCTGCCGGCACCATGGCTCAACGATGCAATACGACTTTTGATGCGAAAAAAAGCATCTTCTAAATTAAAATATAAACTGAATGCTAGTGACGCCAACAAAGAAAAATACCATTTAGCCAGGAATCGCTGCAATAGGGTGTGTAGGGATGCTCAACGCCGCCATATTCATGCCTCTGTTTCTAATAACGATCCACCTAAAGTCTGGAAATTTCTAAGAACACTAGGAGTTGGCAAGTCTCGACACGATACCATTCCAAATGATCTAGACATTGACTCTCTTAACAAACACTTTTCGTCATCATCCAATATTGATTTGGATGTTAAAATGAACACTCTTAATTATCTTTCCTTGTTGCCAACTCCTAATATTATCCTTTTGTCTTTAGTCAATTCACCGCATGTGATGTTAAAAAGAGCATTCTGTCAATTGCTTCAAATGCCATGGGTAGTGACAATATTGGACGGAATATGTTAGTTCCAATTATTGATGAGTTGCTTCCAATAATTTGCCATATTCTCAGTTTCTCTACTTCATCTAGTTCTGTTCCACTTTTGTGGAAAGAAGCGCATATAATTCCACTTCCTAAAAAGTCCAAACCCACTTCCTTTACCGATTATCGTCCCATCTCTATCCTCCCATTCCTATCAAAAGTCCTTGAACGTCTCGTCTACAACCAGCTTAGCTCCTTCCTTATCACAAATACCCTGCTCAATCCTCTTCAATCCGGTTTCCGTCCTGGTCATAGTACTGTAACCGCACTTGTCAAAATCACGGATGATATAAGATCGGGCATGGAGAACGGCTACCTTACTATTCTGACACTGCTCGACTTTAGCAATGCCTTCAATACTGTCGACTTTGACATACTGCTGGGTTTGCTTCGCTCAATTAACATATCTCCATCTGTGGTTGACTGGTTTCGCAGTTATTTGCATGGACGCCGGCAACGGATACGTTGTGACGATTCCTTTTCGTCTTGGTGTTGTACATCAGCCGGTGTACCGCAGGGTGGCGTCTTATCTCCTCTTCTTTTTGCACTTTTTATAAATTCCATTTCTCGTCAAATCACTTCTTCCTACCACCTTTATGCAGACGACCTCCAAATTTACACACAGGCTCCACTTAATGAGTTGCCTGATGCGATCACTGTTACTAATAATAATCTGCCTTTTATAGGTGAATGGAGTAAGGCTTATGGATTAAGAGTTAATCCTACTAAAACACAGACCATCATACTGGGAAGTTCTCGTACCCTATCGAAAATCAACTACACAACACTCCCTCAAATTAAGTTTGATGATATAACTGTTCCCTACTCAAAGGTTGTAAAAAATTTGGGCATCTTCATGGATAGCTGTATGTCGTGGGGTCCTCAGCTCGAATCTGTGAGTCGGAAGCTATTTGCCTCTGCTGGTTCGCTCAAGAGATTGCGAAACTTTCTTCCGATAGCTACTAAAATTGCGCTTGCACAATCTCTTCTTCTCCCAATTTTAGATTACGCTGATTTCTGCTATCTTGACCTCACGGAGGAACAGCTCAATAAGCTTGAGCGTCTTCAAAATTTTTGCATAAGGTTTATTTTCGGACTCCGGAAATACGACCACATCTCCGAATTTCGTAATAAACTCAAATGGCTCTCCATTCGACTTCGCCGGAATACTCACATCCTATCCCTCCTTTTCAACATCCTTCGTAATCCGTCCATACCTTGTTATCTGAAGGAGCGCTTCGAGTTCCTTCATTGTACAAATTCCCGAACACTCCGATCCTCTGAAAACCTCCTTCTCAAAACATCGATGCATAGAACCAGTTTCTATGCAAACTCCTTTTCCGTCCAAGCCGTCCGATTATGGAATACCTTGCCGGTCTCCATTAGGAAATCCCCCTCACCTTCCGTATTTAAAGCTAGACTCAAAAACTTTTATCTCCATGAAGAGTTGTGATTATTCATCTGATCATGATATTATTAATATATGTATATATTAATATTATGTATATATTAATATACGTATGTATGTAAGTACATATTTATTTATTTTATATATGATATTTACTTATTTAAAATTATTTATGTACCTATTATTTTTGTATTTAAGGTTAAGTAATTTTTCTTTTTCTATTATTAAGTTTATTCTTTTTACACCTCAGCCAATCTTCCATTAAGCAATGATCCTCTCCATCCAAAGGTTGTCTGGAAGAGATCGCTTTGTTAAGCGATAAGACCGCCCATTATGCTTACATTTATTTGTTTTATTTTTTATTTTTATATCTGTTGTGTTTAGCTTGTAAGGTATAATAAAGAATTTTCATTCATTCATTCAACTTGGGCAAATCGGCGTTGTATGTATGAATGTATGTTTGTTTGTACAGGATAAGTTTCGAAGCGTTAGTCCGATCATTGTGAAATTTGATACCTACATAGGTAGTGATGGCACAATTTTGGTGTGACTAATCAAGTTAAAAAGGTTGGGGGGTTGTTGAGATATTGGGGTTCAAGAGGCATAAAAAAAATTAAAATGAAACTATTAGTTCAAATAACACGTCAAATGAAAGGTATTTATTAGTACTTTAGACTCTGTTTTTATTTTTAGTAAAGTTTTTATAGTTGTTGAGTTATTAGCCATAATAAACACGGAACTTTGACTAAATGTACAAGGTACACCAGTGACCCCGCAATGCTGTATTTTGGTATGCGTGTAGCATAAATGACACAAATATAGGCAAAAGTCTTGAGTTTTGAAACTCAGAATAACTGCAATTCGTATCCCAAAACACGGAACCATATTACATGAACTCCCGTTACCTGTAATTTGAATGAAACTGAAGGTCAAGTACGATGGCAATTATTTCGTGGCACTATTTTGATAGTCAAAGATTACAAATAATATTTTTTAGTTGTAATCGGAGACTCGCGAGATCTCAGTTTGGGGCGAACCACTAGTTATTACTAGATGATTTAAGGAGTTGTCATATCATACAAATACGTCAAAGTTAAACATTTTAAGTCGCTAAATACTATTTAAAATAGTCAGAAGTTATTATTTAAGTAATTGTAATTTTCGACAACCACTGATACAGGTGTGATATGCATCATCATCATATACGCCAAGAGACGTCCACTGTTGAACATAGGCCTCAAATAAACAAACAACAAAAAATAACTATAACAATTGCTTTTGATTACTAACTTCTCAAATTATCAAACAGTGTTCAAATAATTAACAGAATTATTCCAAGCAATAAAAGGGCGTGACGCCATGAAATTAATAAATCCATTACACACTGGTCGTTTTTCTGCGGCCAACAGCGCTGAGTTATTGCTATAGGCGTAACCACCGGTATGTAACGCTCCGACAGACAATGCCCTTTCTGATTTGATTAAATTCTTTGCGAATTTAAGGCGCCTTTTATTGGGTGTTATTGAGGATTTTTGTAACATATGCAGTACAGTCAAGGGTAAGTTTTTCAATAGCTAACAGCTATACAGGGTGTTTGGTAATATACTGATGATATTCAACTGACGGTTTCTCAAAATATAAAAAAATACTTCTTGAAAAAAAAAACACTAGTAATATTATCAAATTTTAAAGAAAATCGACTAAGTAATTCGATATAAGACGTATTGCCTACTTTTGCAATCGACATCCAAAATATCTCTTTCGGAAATAGCTGCGGGTTTTGGGTTAGAAAGGATATAAGAGATATCTCGAGACGTCACCAATACAGTATCTGTGGTTAGATGGCAAGCATTATCCAATAGCACAACATTCGTTCAATAAAGTGTTTGTTTTTACATGCCAAAATAAAATTCACTTCATATGGTACACATTTCACAATTTCATTTATTATGCTCATCAAAATAACCCCTTTCATTTTCTGCGTATATTATCAAACAACCTATATAATCTATACTAATATTATAAAGAGGACAGATTTGTATTTTTGTATGTTTGTTACGTTTTCACGACTAAACGCCTAAACCGATTTCGATGAAATTTGTTATATACTTAGAATGGTTATGACTAGGATTGAGCCATGGGCTACTTTTTTTGTGATTTTAATGTTTATTGACAGGCGTATAAACAGACAGACGGACAACGAAGTGACAAGGGTTCGTTTTTTTCCTTTTGAGGTACAGTACCCTAAAAAAGAAGTCTGCTTAAGTGTGCTAAAAAACTTAAATCGATATCCAAAGCTAGGCTTCACACTATTTCCGAACCGAAGCTTTCATTTAGTCACTTCGTCATAATAGCACCTGAAAGTGGATGGCTAGATATTGCAAAGGAAATCCAATTTGCTCTCATCCGACAGAATGCAAGAACAGATTGAAAATTTAATCGATTGCCAATTATAAGGCGTCTTATGGTGATCGATTTACTTCAGGCACTATTGGGGAAATAATTTTATGGTAGAACTGTATTTAGTGAAATAAGATTTTGTTTGTCTTCGTGTAAAAAGTGGCCATTCTTACAGTAAAAGCTTACTTGTTAGCTAATAATACGATTGAAGGTTGGAGAAGATTCATAGCCAAACCAAGGTCACTAACATAGCTCAGAGGAAGGAATCAAATTTATCAAGTAGTGTACAATCCGCGAGGTATAAGCTGAGCTTTGCATTTGTGTGAGTGTACATGGATAGTGTAGGTGTGACAACCGGCCTTAGGCGCGGCGCCATTTTCGCCCGGTAAAAACCGGTTTAAACTGATTTTGGGTAACCGGCCTGAGGCGCGGCGCCATTCTGTCTCGCCGCGCTCTTTTTTCTTCGCGTACTTTTGGTGATAACTCACACTAATGCAAAGCTCAGCTTATACCTCGCGGACTGTACTTAATTTACCTTGGTGATTTTCTTCGGGCACACTTAGTCTACCGCCATAAGAACTGACGGCTGTTGGGGCAGAAAGCTTATTGAGCAGAGACCTTGCACTGGAAATCGCAGCGTAGGACGGCCCCCCATTAGATGGTAATACAACCTGATAAAGGTTGCTGGAAGTCGTTGGGTGCAGGCCGAACAAGATCAGACACTCTGAACATCTATGGGGAAGGATTTAGCGGTGGCTACGGCTGATATGAAGATGACGACATATGCAGGTTAGCGACTGAATTTACCGATAACGTTTTAAACATAATACTGTTCTATCCTATGTAGTGAGTATAAGTACAGAAAAATTTAATAAAATCCTTTTAATCCTTTTATCTTCAAAGAGGTTACTGAAAAAGAAGTCATTTTATTCCTGAGGTCCATCTCCACCAAAGCTGTAAGTTCTGACGGCATTCACATTCAGATGTTGCAACCTTTAACCTCTGAGCTTGTTCCTGTCATTACCCACACCATAAATCATTCCTTAACAACCAGCTCCTTTCTTTCCGCCTGGAGGAAAGCATTTGTCCTACCTCTGCCTAAAACCTCTAATCCTACTATTGTCTCGCAATTTCGTCCAATCTCCATATTACCTGTCCTTTCAAAAGTCCTCGAAAACGTTGTTCATAGACAACTTTCTCATTTTCTCACTCAAAATAGCCTGCTGAGTCCATTCCAATCTGGGTTTCGACCTGGCCACAGTACCGTAAGTGCGCTTACGAAAGTGTCTGACGATATTCGTTGGGGTATGGACAATAAGTGCCTTACTGCTCTGGTGCTATTGGATTTCAGCAGTGCTTTCAATTCAGTTGACTATGATATCCTACTGTCCATCCTTTCCTCCCTAAATGTTTCTCATTAAGTAACCTCTTGGTTCAAATCATATATTTCCGGCCGCTCGCAGTGTGTGCGCTCGAATGAGTCTTGCTCTGACTGGTGTGACATATCTGCTGGTGTACCGCAAGGTGGCGTTCTCTCTCCTCTACTTTTTTCAATTTTTATCAACTCTATTACCCTTGTTATTTCTTCTCACTGCCATCTATATGCCGACGATTTACAACTTTATCGGCACTTTAAAGCCGAGAACATATTAGAAGGTGTTAACCAAATTAACGCAGATCTTGACCGCATCAACATATGGGCTAATACTTTTGGTCTATTGGTTAACCCTTCTAAGTCCCAGGTTATACTTTTGGGAAGTCCATATATGCTGATTGTCGTCAACCTATACCTTACTCGAGCAAAGCTAAGAACCTTGGTGTCATTTTTGATAACCAGCTATCCTGGGCCAGCCACATAAACGAAATCAGTAAAAGGGTGCATTTCTCGTTCCAATCACTAAAACGCCTTCAGAAATTTCTTCCCTTTGAAACTAAAATTACTCTCGCCCAAGCCTTAATGTTGCCCCTTCTCGACTATTCAGATGTCTGCTTTCTTGATGCTACGGAGGAACTTCTCAATAAACTGGAACGTCTACAGAACTTGTGCATTCGTTTTATATTCGGTCTGCGCAAGTTTGATCACGAGTTTTATCCAATTTTAGATCCCAACTTAAATGGCTCCCTATTCGTCTTCGTCGTGATCTTCACGTCTTATCACTCCCCTTCAAAGTATTATATTGTCCACTCTCTCCTTCTTACCTCAGTGAGCGTTTTGAATTTCTTGTCCCTCGCAGTGTGCCATGCCGGTCCTATAAGTCTCTTCTCCTCAAAACACCTCAACACACTTCTAGCCGCTATGGAGGCTCCTTCACCGTTTATGCGGTAAAAATGGAATGCCCTTCCTCATGAAGTTCTCGCTAGCCCATCACTCTACATTTTTAAACGGAAAGTTAAAGAGCATTACCTTTCTCTGTAATTTTATATTATTACTAGAGGTTGCGTTGTGCGCGAGCTGCTCGCAGCTCGCGTGTTTTTCTTTTAGTCGAAGAAGTAATTAAAGAGGATATCGAGCTGTTAAAAGCCATCAAACAGGATATCCATGTGTAAGAAGCAGTCAAAGACGATATCGAAATGGAAGAAGCAATCAAATAGGATATCGAAGCAGCAGAAACAATCAATGAGGAAATTAAAGTTGAGTAAGCAATCAAAGAGGATACCAAGGTGGTAAGAGCATTCTAAGAGGATGACGAAGTAAAAAAAGCAATCAAAGACGATATCGAAGTGGAAGAAGCAATCAAAGAGGATATTAAAGTGAAAGAAGCAATCAAATAGGATATCGAAGTAGCAGAAACAATCAAAGAGGAAATTAAAGTTGAGTAAGCAATCAAAGAGGATACCGAGGTGGTAGAAGCGTTCTAAGAGGATGACGAAGTGAAAAAAGCAATCAAAGACGATATCGAAGTGGAAGAAACAGTCAAAAACGATATCGAAGTGGAAGAAGCAATCGAAGAGGATATTGAAGTGAAAGAAGCAATCAAATAGGATATCGAAGTAGCAGAAACAATCAAAGAGGAAATTAAAGTTGAGTAAGCAATCAAAGAGGATACCGAGGTGGTAGAAGCGTTCTAAGAGGATGACGAAGTGAAAAAAGCAATCAAAGACGATATCGAAGTGGAAGAAACAGTCAAAGACGATATCGAAGTGGAAGAAGCAATCAAAGAGGATATCGAAGTGGAAGAAGCAATCAAAGAGGATATCGAAGTAGAAGAAGCAATCAAAGAGGGTATCGAAGTGGAAGAAGCCATCACAGAGGATATCGAAGTGAAAATGCTATCAAAAATGATATCGAAGATGAAGACGCAATCAAAGAGAATATTGCAGTGCAAGAAGCAATCAAAAGGAAATCGAAGATGATATCGAATTGGTAGAAACAATAAAAGAGGATATCAAAGTGGAAGAAGCAATCAAAGAGGATATCGAGCTGTTTAAAGTTATCGAAGAGGATATCCATGTGTAAGAAGCAGTCAAAGACGATCGAAATGGAAGAAGCAATCAAATCAAAGAGGATATCCAAGTGGAAGCAGCAATCAAAGATGATATCGAAGTGGAAGAAGCAATCAAAGAGGATATTGAAGTGAAAGAAGCAATCAAATAGGATATCGAAGTAGCAGAAACAATTAAAGAGGAAATTGAAATTGAGTAAAAGACGTCGAGGACAATGATAAAAATAAAAAACGGCTTCACCAAAAACTTATACTAATATTTTGTAAAAGTTTCCTCGAGCTATCTCTTTCCGTTTAAAAGATACGAGCGATTTAAGTTTAGTATGAAAACCCATAATTTTGTGGAGTGGAAATTGAAGTAAAAGAAGCAATTGAAGAAGACATATAAGTAGAAAAAGACATTAAAAAGGATATCAAAGTGGAAGAAGCAAAAATAGAGGATATCGAGGTGAAAGAAGCATTCAAGGAGGAAGACCAAGTGAGAGAAGCATTCAAAAAGGATGTCAAGAGCAATGATGGTAATAAAAAAACTATTCGACCTAAAATTTGTACCAATATTTTGTAAAAGTTTGCTAGGCGTAACTGTTCCCGTTTAGAAGATACGAGCGATTTAAGATTTGTATTAAAACCCATAATTTTGTATAGTGGGAATTGAAGTAAAAGAAGCAATTGAAGAAAATATATAAGTAGATAAAGCAATTAAAAAGGATATCAAAGTGGAAGAAGCAAAAATAGAGGATATCGAGGTGAAAGAAGCATTTAAAGTGGAAGACGAAGTAAGAGAAGCATTCAAAACGGATGTCAAGGGCAATGATGGTATTAAAAAAAACTATTCCACCAAAAATTTGTACCAATATTTTGTAAAAGTTTGCTAGGCGTAACTGTTCCCGTTTAGAAGATACGAGCGATTTAAGGTTTGTATTAAAACCCATAATTTTGTAGAGTGGGAATTGAAGTAAAAGAAGCAATTGAAGAAAATATATAAGTAGAAAAAGCAATTAAAAAGGATATCAAAGTGGAAGAAGCAAAAATAGAGGATATCGAGGTGAAAGAAGCATTCAAGGAGGAAGACCAAGTGAGAGAAGCATTCAAAAAGGATGTCAAGAGCAATGATGGTAATAAAAATACTATTCGACCAAAAATTTGTACCAATATTTTGTAAAAGTTTGCTAGGCGTAACTGTTCCCGTTTAGAAGATACGAGCGATTTAAGATTTGTATTAAAACCCATAATTTTATAGAGTGGGAATTGAAGTAAAAGAAGCAATTGAAGAAAATATATAAGTAGATAAAGCAATTAAAAAGGATATCAAAATGGAAGAAGCAAAAATAGAGGATATCGAGGTGAAAGAAGCATTCAAAGTGGAAGACGAAGTAAGAGAAGCATTCAAAACGGATGTCAAGGGCAATGATGGTATTAAAAAAATTATTCCACCAAAAATTTGTACCAATAATCTGTAAAAGTTTGCAAGGCGTAACTCTTCCCGCTTAGAAGATACGAGCGATTTAAGATTTGTACGAGTATTAAAACCCATAATTTTGTAGAGTGGAAATTGTAGTAAAAGAAGCAATTGAAGAAAATATATAAGTAGAAAAAGCAATTAAAAAGGATATCAAAGTGGAAGAAGCAAAAATAGAGGATATCGAGGTGAAAGAAGCATTCAAAGCGGAAGACGAAGTAAGAGAAGCATTCAAAAAGGATCTCAAGGGCAATGATGGTATTAAAAAAACTATTCCACCAAAAATTAGTACCAATATTTTGTAAAAGTTTGCTGGGGGTAACTCTTCCCGTTTAGAAGATACGAGCGATTTAAGATTTGTATTAAAACCCATAATTTTGAAGAGTCGATATTGAAGTAAGAGAAGTAATTGAAGAAAATAGAAAAATAGAAAAAACAATTCAAAAGTATATTGAAGTAAAAATGCCATCAAAGAGGATTTCGAAGTTATAGAAACAATTAAAGAGGATATCAATGTGGAAGAAACATTCGAAAACGAAAAGGAAGTGAGAGAAGAATTCAAAATGATGGCAATGGCGATGATGACCGTAAAGTAACGATTCCACCAAAAATTTGTGCTACAAAAAAAAATTGATTTTCCGAAATGATCACAGTGGATGTTGCATAATAAAAAAAAATTGACGTTCCAAAATGATAAATTGGATGAGGCATAATTTAAAAAAAAATTATGTTCCAAAATGATCACAGTGGATGATGCATAATAAAAAAAAGATAATTGACGTTCCAAAGTGATCATTGTGGATGAGGCATAATTAAAAAATATGATGTACCAAAATGATCACAGTGGATGTTGCATAATAAAAAAAAAATTGACGTTCCAAAGTGATCATTGTGGATGAGGCATAATTAAAAAAAATGATGTACCAAAATGATCACAGTGGATGTTGCATAATAAAAAAAATAATAATAATTGACGTTCCAAAGTGATCATTGTGGATGAGGCATAATTAAAAAAAATTATGTACCAAAATGATCACAGTGGATGTTGCATAATAAAAAAAAAAAAATAATTGACGTTCCAAAGTGATCATTGTGGATGAGGCGTAATTAAAAAAATTATGTACCAAAATGATCACAGTGGATGTTGCATAATAAAAAAAATAATAATAATTGACGTTCCAAAGTGATCATTGTGGATGAGGCATAATTAAAAAAAATGATGTACCAAAATATCACAGTGGATGTTGCATAATAAAAAAAAAAATGACGTTCCAAAGTGATCATTGTGGATGAGGCATAATTAAAAAAAACGATGTACCAAAATGATCACAGTGGATGATGCATAATAAAAAAATAAAAAATAATTGACGTTCCAAAGTGATCATTGTGGATGAGGCGTAATTAAAAAAATGATGTACCAAAATGATCACAGTGGATGTTGCATAATAAAGAAAATAATAATAATTGACGTTCCAAAGTGATCATTGTGGATGAGGCATAATTAAAAAAAATGATGTACCAAAATATCACAGTGGATGTTGCATAATAAAAAAAAAAAAATGACGTTCCAAAGTGATCATTGTGGATGAGGCATAATTAAAAAAAATGATGTACCAAAATGATCACAGTGGATGTTGCATAATAAAAAAAAATGACGTTCCAAAGTGATCATTGTGGATGAGGCATAATTAAAAATAAATGTGGATGTTCCAAAATAAACATGATGAACGTTGCATACTAAAAAAAAAAAAAAAATTGGATGTTCCAAAATGATGATGATGACCTTTGCAAAAACTATGAAAGTTATCTCATGTCCCTCCACCACCATTATATAGAATCAAGCAAATTTACAGTAATTTTATAGTACACACAAGCCGTGGGCTCCCTACAAAAACAGTATGAAAATTACGGCAAACGAAATTTACGGTTTACGGTATTCATACAGAAATATTTTGTATGGGACAATTTTTTTTTTGTATGAAAGACCATTTTTTTTTCATGGAACCGGATATAAAAAAATGTCCTCTGCAACATTAGTTTTTGCACCAGCGCTGTAAGACCTATACTTTCCGAGATACGAGGTGGATGGGAGCGAATGGGGGACAAAAGGGGTACTTTAGGATTTATTCCCAACTCATCGGAACTCCCTCTATACGATCCCACCAAACATTTTCACCCTACGAGGTGGCATCTGGGAGAACAAACATGTCAATGAGTCAGTCAGTCAGTCAGTCAGTGGTAATCGAGCTTTATATAATATAATAACTAGAGGTTGCGTTGTGCGCGAGCTGCTCGCAGCTCGCGTGTTTTTCTTTTAGTCGAAGAAGTAATTAAAGAGGATATCGAGCTGTTAAAGGCCATCAAAGATGATATCCATGTGTAAGAAGCAGTCAAAGACGATACCGAAATGGAAGAAGCAATCAAATCAAAGAGGATTTCCAAGTGGAAGCAGCAATTAAAGAGGATATTGAAGTGAAAGAAGCAATCAAATAGGATATCGAAGCAGCAGAAACAATCAAAGAGGAAATTAAAGTTGAGTAAGCAACCAAAGAGGATACCGAGGTGGTAGAAGCGTTCTAAGAGGATGACGAAGTGAAAAAAGCAATCAAAGACGATATCAAAGTGGAAGACACAGTCAAAAACGATATCGAAGTGGAAGAAACAATCAAAGAGGATATTGAAGTGAAAGAAGCAATCAAATAGGATATCGAAGTAGCAGAAACAATTAAAGAGGAAATTGAAATTGAGTAAAAGACGTCGAGGACAAGGATAAAAATAAAAAACGGTTTCACCAAAAACTTATACTAATATTTTGTAAAAGTTTCCTCGAGCTATCTCTTCCCGTTTAAAAGATACGAGCGATTTAAGTTTTGTATGAAAACCCATAATTTTGTGGAGTGGAAATCGAAGTAAAAGAAGCAATTGAAGAAGACATATAAGTAGAAAAAGACATTAAAAAGGATATCAAAGTGGAAGAAGCAAAAATAGAGGATATCGAGGTGAAAGAAGCATTCAAGGAGGAAGACCAAGTGAGAGAAGCATTCAAAAAGGATGTCAAGAGCAATGATGGTAATAAAAAAACTATTCGACCAAAAATTTGAACCAATATTTTGTAAAAGTTTGCTAGGCATAACTGTTCCCGTTTAGAAGATACGAGCGATTTAAGATTTGTATTAAAACCCATAATTTTGTGGAGTGGAAATTGTAGTAAAAGAAGCAATTAAGAAAATATATCAGTAGAAACAGCAATTAAAAAGGATATCAAAGTGGAAGAAGCAAAAATAGAGGATATCGAGGTGAAAGAAGCATTCAAAAAGGATGTCAAGATCAATGATGGTAATAAAAAAAATATTCGACCAAAAATTTGTACCAATATTTTGTAAAAGTTTGCTAGGCGTAACTGTTCCCGTTTAGAAGATACGAGCGATTTAAGATTTGTATTAAAACCCATAATTTTGTAGAGTGGGAATTGAAGTAAAAGAAGCAATTGAAGAAAATATATAAGTAGATAAAGCAATTAAAAAGGATATCAAAGTGGAAGAAGCAAAAATAGAGGATATCGAGGTGAAAGAAGCATTTAAAGTGGAAGACGAAGTAAGAGAAGCATTCAAGACGGATGTCAAGGGCAATGGTAGTATTAAAAAAACTATTCCACCAAAAATTTGTACCAATATTTTGTAAAAGTTTGCTAGGCGTAACTCTTCCCGTTTAGAAGATACGAGCGACTTAAGATTTGTATTAAAACCCATAATTTTGTAGAGTGGAAATTGTAGTAAAAGAAGATTAAGAAAATATATAAGTAGAAAAAGCAATTAAAAAGGATATCAAAGTGGAAGAAGCAAAAATAGAGGATATCGAGGTGAAAGAAGCATTCAAAGCAGAAGACGAAGTAAGAGAAGCATTCAAAAAGGATCTCAAGGGCAATGATGGTATTAAAAAAACTATTCCACCAAAAATTAGTACCAATATTTTGTAAAAGTTTGCTGGGGGTAACTCTTCCCGTTTAGAAGATACGAGCGATTTAAGATTTGTATTAAAACCCATAATTTTGTAGAGTCGATATTGAAGTAAGAGAAGTAATTGAAGAAAATAGAAAAAACAATTCAAAAGTATATTGAAGTAAAAATACCATCAAAGAGGAATTCGAAGTTATAGAAACAATTAAAGAGGATATCAATGTGGAAGAAACATTCGAAAACGAAAAGGAAGTGAGAGAAGAATTCAAAATGATGGCAAGGGCGATGATGACCGTAAAATAACGATTCCACCAAAAATTTGTGCTACAAAAAAAAATTGATTTTCGAAAATGATCACAGTGGATGTTGCATAATAAGAAAAAATTAACGTTCCAAAATGATCATGTGGATGAGGCATAATTAAAAAAAAAATGATGTTCCAAAATGATCACAGTGGATGATGCATAATAAAAAAAAAAATTGACGTTCCAAAGTGATCATTGTGGATGAGGCGTAATTAAAAAAACGATGTACCAAAATGATCACAGTGGATGTTGCACAATACAAAAAAAAATAATAATAATTGACGTTCCAAAGTGATCATTGTGGATGAGGCATAATTTAAAAAAATGATGTACCAAAATGATCACAGTGGATGTTGCATAATAAAAAAAAATGACGTTCCAAAGTGATCATTGTGGATGAGGCATAATTAAAAATAAATGTGGATGTTCCAAAATAAACATGATGAACGTTGCATACTAAAAAAAAAAAAAAATTGGATGTTCCAAAATGATGATGATGACCTTTGCTAAAACTATGAAAGTTATCTCATGTCCCTCCACCACCATTAAATAGAATCAAGCAAATTTACAGTAATTTTATAGTACACACAAGTCGTGGCCTCCCTACAAAAACAGTATGAACAGTACGGTAAACGAAATATACGGTTTACGGTATTCATACAGAAATATTTTGTATGGGACAATTTTTTTTTGTATGAAAGACAATTTTTTTTTCATTGATCCGGATATAAAAAAATGTCCTCAGCAATATTAGTTTTTGCACCAATGCTGTAAGACCTATACTTTCCGAGATACGATGTCGATGGGAGCGAATGGGGGACAAAAGGGGTACTTTAGGATTTATTCCCAACTCACCGGAACTCCCTCTATACGATCCCACCAAACATTTCCCCCCTACGAGGTGGCATCTGGGAGAACAATGATGTCAATCAGTCAGTGAGTCAGTGGTAATCGAGCTTTATATAATATAATATATAGGTATATATTTAAATTACGTAGGTATATATTATTATTCCATATAATTTATTTATTATAATTATAATATTATAACATACTTTGAGTATAGTTCATATTCGTTTTGGGTATACATATATAAGATAAGATAAGATAAGATAACTCTTTATTGTACACCAAAGTAAAATACATAACATAATTTTTACTAACAAATTTAGTACAATGGGCGGTCTTATCACATGACGGCGGTGCATCTATATAAAATTAAAAACATACCTACATACTATAAACCTAAAATACTAATAATAACTCAATTTAATTATAATAAAACAAGCAACTATAAAAATGGTTATGATGAATTAACAAGCAGCGACAACTTCAACGCAGGGACAGATAATGGGTGTGTACTTTAGTTTTAAAATTACTAATAGACTTGGATGTTCTTATAGAGAAGGGCAAATCGTTCCACAATCGTACGGCTGTTACAGTGAAGGATCGACCATAAAACTCTGTCGTATGGACAGGAGTTTCAAGTTGAAGGGAATCTGAAGAACGCAAATTGCGATCATTAGCCTGGTGGAGAAACTCAAAACGCTCCTTAAGATAGAAGGGAGAAGAAGGGTTAAAAAGGATGTTATACAAAAGGGACAGTATGTGTGCATTCCGGCGAAGACGGATGGGGAGCCATTTGAGCTTTGCGCGAAAATCAGAGACATGGTCATATTTGCGCAAGCCAAATATAAACCGGAGGTTTTGAAGGCGCTCCAGTTTGCTCAGTTGGGCTTCAGAGAGGTCAAGATAGCAGGCGTCGGCGTAATCCAGAATTGGAAGTAAAAGAGTCTGTGCAAGCGTAACCTTGGTAGCAGTCGACAAGAAGTTACGAATTCTCCGTAAAGATCCAGACGATGCAAACACCCTGCGGCTAATCTCATTGATACAGGGAACCATAGTTAAACGGGTATCCATCTGTATTCCTAAATTTTTCACTGACTGTGTGACTCCTATAGGTGTTTCGTCAAAAACTATGGATGGTAGTTGTGCAAAATTGATTTTGGAGATCTGTTTGGAGCTACCAATAATAATGGCCTGCGTTTTGTTTGGATTGACTGTAAGGCCAAAAGATTTACTCCAGTCGCATATCCGGTCAAGGTCAGTATTTAATAAGCTAATGGCTCCATCGATATTTTCAACTGTAGCTTGAGTATAAATTTGCAAGTCATCTGCGTACAGGTGGTAGGAAGAAGTTACATTTTGTGAGATAGAATGGATGAACATAGCAAATAGGAGAGGGGATAAAACGCCACCTTGCGGGACACCGGCAGAAAGATTGCACCACGAAGAGTAAGCCTCTTCAACAAGGATGCGCTGACGGCGCCCAAACAAGTAACTATGAAACAAGTCAATTGCCGTTGGAGATATGTTAAGGGAGCATAACACACCCAGAAGTAGGTCGAAGTCAACATTATTTAAAGCGCTGCTGAAGTCAAGGGGTATCATTACTGTAAGCTTCTGACTGTCCATCCCAAACCGAATGTCGTCTGTTATTTTAATCAGAGCTGTTACGGTGCTATGACCTGGACGGAAACCAGATTGATAAGGATTTAACAGGGAGTTTTTGGAAAGGAAGGTACTTAACTGTTTATGAATAAGGCGTTCAAGGATTTTAGATAGGTAAGGAAGGATTGATATTGGACGGTATTCAGCAAACGAGGAAGGATTGGATTTTTTAGGTAAGGGAATAATCTGAGCTTCTTTCCAGGCATCGGGAAATGTGCCAGAATTGACAGAGAAATTTAGAATATGCGTAATAACGTGGATAATTTCATCAAGAATGGGAACAATCATATTTCGACTGATACTGTCATTGCCCACAGCATTTGAAGTAATAGATGCAATGCTCCTTTTAACATCACAATCGTCGAATTGACTAAAATGAAACTGAGGGAAGTCTGGCGTAGGTTGAGAAGAAAGACATTTTAGTGTAGTGAGCTTAGTTAATCCATCAATATTTGAGGAATTTGAAAAGTGCTGATTGAGGAGATCAATGTTTAAGTTTTTAGGAATAGATTCTTGTTTTGATTTACCAACGCCCAGAGTTCTAAGAAATTTCCATACTTTGGAGGAATCATTACTTTTATTAACAGAATCGTGAATGCATCGGCGTTATGCGTCCCTACACAACCTGTTGCAGTGATCGCAGCGATCGTGATATTTGGCCTTATTGACCTCCGTAGGCTTGCATGCCATCCTTACTTTTGCCATAGCCTTTTTGTGCATTGCTGTGCGGATTTCGTCCGTAATCCATGGTGCAGGGAGGTGTTTAATTTTGATAGCACGTATGGGTGCATGTATGTCGTAAAGCTTGTTGAGTTGAGTATATATATTTATTTATGTTTTTGTACACTCACCTACCTTTAAAATCATTTCTCTCTCTAGCCTCAAAGGTTTGCTGGAAGAAAACTCTTCTTAGGGTTAAGCTCGCCTTTGTACATGACCTCTATTTCTGTATTTATAAATTTATTTTCTTTTGTGCAATAAAGAATAAAGAATAAAATTAATAAAAAGTTAAAACCACAATTTTTTTAAGAACTGCACACAATGTAAGTGTAATGCCCCATCTCTATATTAAATTGATCGCACCATAACTTTCAAAAACGCAGACCTGTTTCAAAATTACCCCAAAATGCGTATGAACTCGTAAGTATTAATTTTTTACCGATTTACCCCAAAGTGCGGTTACACTGCCTATTTTTATGTTAATCAGCCTGTTAAAGGACCTCTTGATAAGCAAAAATTCTGTGTGCTTTTTAGATTTTTTTATTTCGCAAGGGTCGTAACGATCGTCATAAAAAACGATTTAGCGCGGCATGCGAGGGTTAAACGTTGTATTAATAGTACTTATGTGTTATGTTTTATGTATGTTTTTGGAATAGTCACGTAATGCATCAACAATTTTACTTTGACTTCGCATAGTTTTATAAAGCCTTATTTTTTTTCTAGCTCGGTAAATGATTTTCTGAACATAGGTCATAAGAAAAATGCTGACTGAAAAAGCTTCTTCTTCTTCTTCTTCTTCTTCTTCTTCTTCCTGCCCTTTTTCCACATTACGTGGGATCGGCACAACATAGTGTCTATTTTCTTCCATGCCTCTTTATTAGCCGTCATCTCCGTTGCCACTTCTTTCTTACTCATATCATTCTTCACACAGTCCATCCATCTCTTCTTCGGCCTTCCTCTACTTTTATATCCATCCACATTCATATCTAACACTCTTTTAGTCACATGATTTGGTTCCCTCCGCATGACATGCCCATACCACGATAGCCTTTTCTATAACTACTTACGCGCTAATTTCAAACTTCCTCTAGTATACTCATTCCTTATCTTATCCACTCTCGTTATGCCAAATATTCATCTCAACATTCGCATTTCCGCGTGCACTCTTCTTTTAACCGTCTCTTTCGTAAACATGAGTTTAATTTAAAGAAAATAAAACAGACGTTCATTCAGAACTTCCCCATACTGTCAAGAAAAAAAAACATTGTTTAAAGAGGATATTCGTAGACAAACTACAATCGCCGACAGCGCAGAGGATTAGCAAGTTGAAGTGGCACTTATCTCTGAGAGTTGACGGCTGTTGTGGCAGAAAGATTCTCGAATTTCCACGCACTGCACTGAAAAGTGCAACGTAGGATAGTTGGCAGGTGGGCAAAAGACACTGATAGATTAATGGTAGCTCTTGGGTGTAGGACAGACAAGAGCGATAGCTCTGGAAATATATATAGGTGAGGTCTATGGACCTATGGCTAACATTATGATGGTGGTATAAAATGACTATCCCGGATTATAAAAGTACTCATCTACCTTAAATCGAAGTTTATAACAAACTAGCTGTTGTCCGCGACTTTGTACGCGTTACACTTCTAATTGTGTAGGTAACCTAGAAATAAAGCTAAGCCCGCTGTTGCAACTCAATATGCTACCCCATTTTTATCCCAAGTGAACTGATTTATGGGATAAAAAGTAGCTTAAGTGGTAATCCAGGTTATAATCTACGTATATACCAAATTTTATCAAAATCAGTTTGGCCGTTACGACGTGGTTGAGTAACAAACAAACATCCAAACAATCACATTTATAATATTAGTGTGATTTCTCTGAAATTTAAAATTGAAATATCTTAATTTAAATTTTTAGGGTCACTGCCATCAAAGTCAATATGTATGACTTTAATTTATTTTAGATTAATATAATTAAGTTTTATTTATTCTTTTAATTTAAGTTATCTTAAAATAATTTATTTACTAAAACGACAACACAAAAACAAGGTTAGCTCCCCGCAGATTTGAAAATCTCATAAAAATATCAATAAAAGTCATAGTTTACGTTCTGGGAATCAGTTGACCCGAAGGTGTCTGCGGGTAGAAAACACTGTATTATTTATATAAAATATATAATACGGTGAGTAGAAATATGTGTACCAAGTGATATTTATTAGGGTCATATTACATACGTATACACGCGTGACTCGGGCAGTAAACTACAGAGACGAATTAAGGAAAGGGCTTTACAGAGCCTTATAAAGCCTTTCCAGCTGTTATATTCACTTATATGTATTATTATATACATGAAATTGCGGCATAGGTAGTTAAGTAATTCGTGGAAACTATAATTTTCTATTGTCTAGGTGCACGCACGTCCGCCTACATATACCCGTGAATATAAATAGCCTGGCCGGAAAAAATACATAGCCTGAATTATTTTTGTTACAATGTGGCCGTCTTGTAAAGTAAGTGGATCCTAAAACTATACGTTACTAAAGTTATATCGAGTACTAATAGTAAATTGTCAAACGAGGGGATAAAGCAGTGTTGTTTGTCTCGAGCGCTATATTGAATCACGAGCGTAACGAATGATTCTAGAGTTATCCTGAGTGCAGACACCAAGATGCAAATAGCTTTATCCGCGAGGAGAATACTCTACTTTTCACACTTTCTGCGAGACAATAAAAACCAAATCTAGGTTAGTGCATTCTGTGCTGAGGTTATTTCAATATAAGTATAATGTAAGTTCGTATGGTCTATTTGGTTCAAATTTTAATACAGATGAGGTTCCAAATTCAAATCACATTTTGCCCGTACAACTTTACTCCTGGCTTAGCCGTAGGGATTTAATCACCTGCTTTCGGTGAGGTTTACATGACATTTAATTTGACATTGTCGAGCAGTTGGTGTAAAAAGATCTTTAGAAAAGTGTTTTACTTCCTAACTCAACATTGATAGATAAATATAAAGGCCTCAAAAAAGGTAGGCATCGTTGCTCAGGACATAGAAGAGCGAAAACCATTTTAGTCCTGATTTCTGTTGTTTGTTTGCTTAAACACCTTAATTTGATGGAGTTTCTAACCCTTTTCATCAATTTCTTAGAACCACAATCAAGTTTAGATTTCCCTAGTTCCAACCCCGTTCAGTTTTCATTTGTATTCACAGTGCGCGTCTCGCAGGGCCGCCCCAAATGCGGGACGTTTATACCCTTACCTTAACATGTGACCCCTATCTCAATAATGCTCACTCAAAATATTAGAACAACAACCTTAAGGCAATAGAGTTTGGGAGTTTCTGTTTCTTGAGCTTTGAAATAGGTAATTTAAACTTTTTACCTGATTACGGTAAACCCAAAAGAAAGAGTTATGTTTTAGCAGTCTATGTAAGTTTGTATAACATGCATATACGCCGCCGTCCTTATTTTGTTTACATAGATCCGGTCCATCCAAAGGTTGCCTGGAAGAGATCGCTTTTAGCGATAAGGCCGCCCATTGTACCTATTGTTTAAGAGTGTATTTTCTTATAAATGATTGTATTTAAATGGTGTGCAATAATGGAATTATCTATCTATCTATCTATTAGGAGAATGTGCTCCACTAATGCGCAAACGTAGCATCTGGGCAAACACATCCTCAGCCAGGAGGAGCTAATAGCTAACACCCCTAAAAATATCCTTCAGTTTTTAACAGCTGCTAAAGCCACAAAAGCTAATAAAAAAAGTATGCATGACGAGCATGCATGAAAAATGTGATGAGAGTGAATGAGACAATAGAAGTATGTAAGAATCGTAGCAAATGGCCATCCGTGTACTCTGCCTACCCCTTCGGGATAAAGGCTATTATGTATGTATGTTTGTATGTACGTATGTTCCACCGTAGCGCCTAAACTACTCATCCGATTTTGATGAATGAGGTGTCAATGTGACAAAGGCTACATTTTACCCGACTACAGCAAAAAAAGGTTAAGTTTTTAGCAGTCTATGGATGTATGTTCCACCTTAGCTCCTAAAATACTTATCAATGACGGCGGTCATTGATAAGTATTTTGTAGATGAATACCAAAAGGTATCTACATCCGTAATTTTTCGAGGATACTATTGTAATAGTGAAGCGATTGGTTTAGTAGAATTGGGCCCTGTTCAGGCCAGTCCTTACACACGTGAGACACTCTAGGTGCGAAAGGGATGAGCTCACCAGCGATAGCGAATGCGACAGCAACTGACTTACGTTGTAAGGGCTACAGTGCTGTAGATAATGATTTTTTAATGTTTTGTTTTAAAGAGTATTTTTTTATACTACCAGGAGATGGAACAAGCTTAAGCCTACCTGATGTTCAGTCTTTGTTAGTGTAAGTGCCTATATCAGAGAAATGCCTCGCAGGTCACGCACATTAGAATTGTGCCCTACGTTGCACCTCCCTGCGTCCATCGTGTAAATCCTCATGTGCCTGTAATTTCACCAGCAGCCATACCCTTCATTCCGAAACAGCAATGCTGCTTGGCAGCAGAAATAAGTATGGTGGTAGTACTTCCCCGGGCGAGCCCTTTCACAAGGAACTCTACTATTCTTATAGTATAGTGAAGTTTAAATTAACAATGCCGAAGGAATACCTTTGACGACCTCCGTGGCGCAGTGAGCAAACAGCCGGCTGTGATGCAGGAGGTAGCGGGTTCAATTCCCGCTGCGGAACAAATGTTTGCATGATCTACATATATTTGTTTTGGGTCTGGATGTTGTTCTATATATGTATATATTTTAAGTATGTATTTACAAAAAAAAAGTATATAAGTATTCTATCAGTTATCTGGTTCCCATAGTACAAGTTCTGCTTAGTTTGGGGCTAGATATCGCTGTGTGAAATTTCCAGTAATATTTTTTTTTTATTATTTTTATTATTAATAACTAAAGACTGAAAATGACGGTCACCTATATGGTCCACGGTACATGACCATAACTAGCAGTTCTCTATAAACCTCAGATTCACGTCTACGTCTCTATATACGACGTACATAAACGAACACTCAAACTGAAAACAGCCAATTGGACGTGTGTTCCAATTAGTGCATTCAAATCAAAGCGTATGTGAAAACAGATTTTGATTTTCTTAGAAGCTGATATAAGGATTATCTGTGTTAAATTAAATAAGTAAAATATGATAAGCACTAGAAACCAAATTTGATTCAAAATCAATATTTACTTCAAATCAATGAAAAACAAATGAATGGTGTAAACCTACTGCGACCTACTGCCATCTGCCACTATCCCTCTGGATGGCATTACTTCTAGGTTTTTATTTATTTTGCTATAATACTTTAGATGGAACAACGGCAATAAAATATTCCGTGGTACAATGGCAAAACAAAATGTCATGGTGCCATCAATTGTACATAAACGGATACTTAGTCTTTGTTTTGTTATGTCTGCAAATAACGCTGAATAGCCAGACTTTCAGTTTTTTACAATATCCATTTTGGTGAATGTGCCCAATATCTTCATGATCTTATCATTCCTTCCCCCTTCCACCACCAGATAAGCAGGCGTACCGAGAAGTACCACCCATACCTGGTTGGCATACCACCTTGCCGTACCAAACTATTTGCTTAAACTTTTCTTGTTAGCACAAGTAAAGAGTGGAACTCACTTCCGGCGTATGTTTTTCCGAACCAGTATAATCTCGGAGTCTTCAAGTCCAGAGCGAATAGGTTATTTCTAGGCAAGCGTGCTCCATCTTCGATCAAACCATCACCAGGTGAGGTAAGGGTCAAGCGCTTGACGATCATCAATTAAAAAAAAAGTATTTTCTTTCTTGCTTTCTTTCAATGGAACTTACTAATGGTACCGCGGTAAAGGAACGGCAATACCATCACTTACCATCAGGTGAGGTAGTGGTCAAGCGCTTGACTATCCCAAGTACTGTCAAACCTGACTTTAGTTTAGGGTATGCCAACTGAATTGTCCAAATATTATTGGCGTAGATTATTATAAATACGGGATTTATCACTTCCCGTTTTATCGGTGTTTCGACCGACAATGTTTTGGTTCAACACAATTGAGACAGTTGCTGCATTCGCCGAAGGACGGAAACCTTCTGGGCGTTCCTGGCGTTTATATGATTCCGTGTGACTGCGGTAAATGCTACATTGGTGAAACAAAACGGAACGTATCCACCAGGTTGATTGAACACATACGTGCAATGAAGAATATCGACTACAACTGTTCTGCAGTGACGGAACATGCCCTAGATTCTGATTCGACGCACTATACACGTTTCGACAAGGCCTGGGTCTTAGCGAGAGAGAAGTTCTTCGTTCCTCACATGATCCGAGAGGCGACAGAAATAAGTCGTGTGCCTAACTTTAACAGATATAGAGGATGGGTTCTACCACCTGCCTGGAGGCCATGTTTTCATGATGCAAGCGACAGAAGAGTGAGTGGTGAGAGTGCACCTGGTAGAGACATAGTTAGTGTTGCGTGATTGCCTGTACCGAGTACTACCGAAAACAATAGCAGTGATGATGATGATACAGTCTGTCAACGCGATGGGTCACCGTTGATGAATCCCCCATCACCGCTCCCGTCTACTCGTGCGTATAGGGCTGCGGCGCGTAGACGTAGGCGAGACGTGGTTCGGAGACGATCGAACTCACCCTGATGAAGGTTCACGAATTGAACTGAAACATTGTCGGTTGAAACAGCGATAAAACGGTACGATAAAAATGATTGAAATAAATCACGAAAGTTTTCTAAGTATATACCATAGATTTTGTCAAAAATTTATAACTTTTATCATTTAATCCGCAGATTCAAGATTTCTAGATCAAATAAAAATATTTTTATTTTGAACAGCGAACAGTGTACAGAAACAAAATTAAAACGGTGATATCAGCAGGAATAAAATACTGTGACGCAGGCATCAACGCCCCCCTCTATAAACCTTATTCAATAAAGAGTTCCACATCTAGAATATAGAGAAGCTGAACTTAAATTTAATTTTAAACAAATAAATTGAAAGTACATATAGAGTATCGGTTTGAATAATATAATAGATACTAGCTTCTGCTAGCGGCTTCGCACGCGTGATTTGTCAATAAAATGCTTAATTAGCTTAATTCAGGTATCTATGTATGTATATACTAAATTTCATCAAAATCGGTTGAGCGGTTTTGACGTAATACAGTTAAAAACAAACAAACAAATAAATAAACAAACGTGTAAACTTTCGCATCACAATAACATTATAAATGCGAAAGTTTGGATGTTCGTTTGTTTGTTTTTAACTGAATCACGTCGAAACGGTTCAACCTTTTTATCCCATAAATCAGTTACCATGGGATAAAAATGGGATGTCAGTTTCTATATATTATGTACTTTTGCAGCCCAGAACAACGCGGGCGGGGCCGTTGGCAACAGCTAGTTTCCATCAGTGGCTTTTCACGCGTGGTTGGCAATAAAACGTAGCATATGTGTTAATCCAGGTTATAATCTACCTACATACCAAATTTCATTAAAATCCATTTAGAAGTTTTTGCGTGAAAGAGTAACAAACATCCATATATACATCCATACAAACTTTCGCGTTTATAATATTAGTGGAATAGTGTGATGTGATCACTTGTTAGTGCCGACCTCTGTGGCGCAGTGGGCGTATAGCCGGCTGAAAGGCAGGAGGTAGCAGGTTCAATTCTCGCCACAGAACAAATGTTTGCATGATCTACAGATATTTGTTACAGGTCTAGATATTTTTCTATATTATAATATATTTACGAAAAAAAAGTATAAAAGTATTCTATCAGTTATCTGGTTCCCATAGTCCAAGCTCTGCTTAGTTTGGCGCTAAATAGTGCTGTGTGAAATGTCCAGCAATATTTATTTCAATTATTATTTAATTAGACTAAATTAAACTTACCAAAACCACGTTTACGATCAGGTATCCTCAAATTATTAGTTTACAAGACAAGACTGACTGACGGCATGGTATATGCATAATTATTGATCGTGACCGTCCCTTATATTGCCGGTTAACGACCTGGGCCCGCAGCCAAATTACATTCGCTACGAATCTATTCGATTTCTACATAAATTTGTTGTCGCCGTATCACGTGGTATTTCCATAGCATGTGAAAGCGAGTTTAGTAGAAAAATACCACGATGCTTTACAAGTCTTCATTTATTCGTTAGTAAACTCCTTTATGACACATACTTCAATCATTACACTTTTAGGTGACCGTTACGCTTCGCAGCTCGAGAACGAATGAGCTCTTATTTTTTTTTTTTCGAATCTACTAAACCCGCTGTTGGCCTCTGAGGCCGTTACAGCTTAACCGAACTTTTGGCGAGCGCAGATGGCGCTCAGCCCAGTAAGTTGTTTGAAGAGGCAACTAGCGCAAGGGCACCACTTAGGTACGAGCCTCGGCTTGGGCTGTTGCTGGGGTGGGGATAGAAGAGAAACGCCCGGGTACATGTCTGTACCTCGTATAGGCGGCGACTAAAGGGACTTGTCGACCTCGCCGGCGAGGTCGGTGTATCTGTGAAGTGTTTACTCTGTCTGATGTAGATGACTCAGAGATCGCTTCCGCGTTAGCGGAGGTGATTTTGTCATCCGGGTCTCCGAGAACGTGTCTCGGATGACGGAGGATTTTGTTGGCGGGTGGGTCCAACGGATAGACCGGAATGGTGTGTACCAAAGGATTCGGATCATGGGTGGCAAGTTCATAATGTCACTTAGAAGCGAGCTTTACCAACTTGGCTATTGTCTCTAATTTCATATCGCGGTGTAGATCGTTGTTGCGAGAACACCAAGGCGATTCTGTGGGTTTTCGCAAGAAGCGATTTTGAATAATCTGAATGGCACAATGAGCTCTTACGAATAGGCGTCAATGCTTAAATAGTCACGCGATGGTGGCGCGACTTTTGTTTATAAATTACTATTAAACTAGTAAATATTGTTAAAGTAATTATAATACTATACAATTTAGTAGGTAATTACAAATAATCGCTAACTCAATTATTTTAAACAAGGTACAAAAATGTCAAATTCAATTATAACTTACTTCCGCCAATATTGCATTGATCATGAACGACTGAATTAATAAATTGCAATCAATTAATAAATAATACCATTAAATATTTATATAAATCAAACTGATAATTTTTAGGCAAGCTAACACATGTGTCAAATGCCATACATTTTTGGACTTATCGACTAGCGTCAGCGCTAATCGACTGTAACTTGGCTAAGCTAGAGATTGTAGGAATGTTACGAATCGTCTGTTATTTAAATAGTTAATACCTTAAAATAATCAAGATATGCTTTTTAAAACGTTCATTATAATGTCACGGTAGTAGGCAAAAGTGCATACCATTAAATTATTTTATAACTTTTGAAAATACACCTATATATAAAAATCTCGTGCCACGGTGTTCGTGGTCGCACTCCTCCGAAACGGGTAGACCAATTTTAATTTTATTTTTTGTATATTTGGTAGGTATGAGGTCGTAAAGTATTTTTCACCCTCCTACCCCCACCCTCCATTTTTTAATCGCGATTTTAGTATCTTTGTATAAACAACATCCATATAATTTAACCGTCGTTCATTGACGTGAAGTCGTTTACATTAAGTGTCGCGTCATTTTGACAAGAGTGTTTTATATAGTTTTTATCCGGAAGCTCCCACGGGAACGGGAAATTTTAACAGTGTGAAGCCGCGGGTGAGTCAGCTAGTTAATATAAAAATCAAATATGTACAAAAGTTCTCATTTAAGTGAATTGTAAATTGTTATTAGAATAAATGTCTTAAACCTGAATTACCTAACAATTTTAATTGTGTTTGGTGATGATTTAGCTCTGTAATTAATTCCTATGTGTTTTGTCCGATTTGATTTGATTTTTGATTTCATATTTGTACAATTGAAACATAACATGACGACCTCCGTGGTGCAGTGGGCGAATAGCCGGCTGAGACGCAGGAGGTAGCGGGTTCGATTCCCACCGCGGAACAAAATGTTTGCATGATTTACAGATATTTGTTCCGGGTCTGGTTGTTTCTCTATATATGTAGTATAAGTATGTATTTACAAAAAAAAAATGTATATAAGTATTCTATCAGTTATCTGGTTCCCATAGTACAAGCTCTGCTTAATTTGGGTCTAGATAGCGCTGTGTGAAATGTCCAGGCATATTTATTTATTTATTTATTTATAACATGAATTTGGACCCAATCATCTTCATGATCGAAATATATGCAAATCTTAAAGAAAAAAAAAGCGAAGTCGCTACCTAGAACAGATTTTTATTACTTGGTTTCTGAGTAACAAACCTAGATGGCGCTGCTTAATTAACATAAATATAGGTAGGTACGGAACCCTAGTGTACAAGTCCTACTCGTACTTGAGCAGTCTTGCTTACAAGTAATTACGTGCTTAGTAATTACAATTGGAAATCCCACCCACCTTCCGCTTTTAAAGCTAGACTCAAAACTTTTAGGTATCTCCATGAAGAGTCGTGATTCATTCATCTGATCTTTAATATTCTTAATATATGTATGTATATAAGTAAATATTTATTTATTTTATATATGATATTTATTTATTTACAATTATTTAAGTACGTAATATTTATGCATTTAAGGTTAAGTATTTTTTCTTTTTCTATTAAGTTTATTCTTTTTACACCTCGACCAATCTTCCATTAGGCAATCTTCCTCTCCATCCAAAGGTTAACTGGACGAGATCGCTTTGTTAAGCGATAAGACCGCCCATTATGCTTGCATTTATTTGTTTTATTTTTTATTTTTATATCTGTTGCATTTAGATTGTAAAGTATAATAAAAAAAATTCATTCATTGATACGTGTTTAAAATAAGACCAAATTTTGATTAACAGTTGTATTTTCTAAAAAGAACACAAAAATACTAAAACTAATTTTACGAGTATATAAACAGAATAATATTTTTATTTTAATATTTGCATAAAGATATTTTCTCTCTACTTATTTCAGATTTTTTTCAATATACCAACTTTTGACTTCGTGCAAATATTCTTTTCACTTTATTTGTCTAGGTTTTATATAAGTGGTCACTTTTCCAAAGATTCGGTTTCATATTCTCGGATTAGGTATGTTTGGTTTGGCGAGTCCGTCGATTCATTCATGAGGATTATAATTCAATAGCTTTTTTACAGATTTTACTATTTTTCTTTCATTTACATTAGATTCAGATTTATTTATTCCACACAGATACCACAGTGCACCATGTAAAAGTATTTTTTTTTAATTTTATAATTTCAGTAACACAACAAAAACCAAAAATAAAATAAATATAGGTACTTTATATAAACTAACAATAAACTGAGTACGTCGTACATTTTTTTTTCGTTTAAGGATAGCCATAACAAATAACCATTTAACATCATTGCAAATAATTTAATTAAAAACGTCAGAACTCGTCGGAAAGAGTATGAAAAAACTTGCATATACGTCTTATGATCCTGTCCATCCGAAGGTTGTCTGAAAGAGATAATTTTTAGCCATGAGCCCGCCCATTGTACTTACCTTTATTTATTTATATATTTTATTTTTTGAATTTTTAGAAATCTTACAGCTAGGTTACAGAAAAGGTATTTGATTAGGAAATAAACAACAGTAAATGCTACTTATTACAAGAAGGCCAATTAAAAGTTTCCGCAAGTAAGGTCAGAGATGAATAGGCAATATTTAAACAGGTAAGGTAGACGACACTTAAATTGAGAAAAAAAATTAGATATAGGAAATATAGACATCAATACACACACATACACGACATTGGGTAAGTGCTTAATCTATATATTAAAGTAAATGTCACTAAGTAAGCGTTTAAGCTTACTAGTTTTTGTGTTAAACAGATCAATATCTTTATTTGCCTTAGCCAATGAATTATAGGAGTTACAAGCTAATTAGTCCTAACTCTGGGAACATAAAGGTTAGGATTTCTCAATGCAGCTTTAACAGTTCGCAGCCTTATCAGCTCCAGAAGCTCTGGGCAATCCACAGTATTGTTCGCTAAACAGGTAAGTCAAATCGGCTATTTCCCTTCGTTCGGATAGAGGAAGAAAATGAAACTTGCGACATCTTGTATCATAGTCAGGTAGGAATATTCGGGCTCGGTATTGAGATAACGTAAAAACCTTCTTTGTATACCATCTTAACGTGAGGAATAAACTTTATAACACGGATTCCACACTTGCGAAGCGTATTCTAAATGACTACGTACGTATGCACAATAAAGTATTTTAAACGTTTTGATACTTGTAAACTCTGCTGACATTCTCATGACAAAACCAAGTGTGCGTGATGCCTTTTTAACTTTACTATTAATGTGTATTACTTAGGACGCCCCCCCCCCCCCCCCCCACTAGATGGAAAGAAGGCCTGATAAACGTTGCTGGGTGCCGTTGGGTGCAGGTCGCACAAGATCGGTCGCTCTGGGAATCTATGAGGGAGGTCTAAGTTCAGCATTGGTCGTCCCTTGGCTGATATGGCGATTGACGGTGATGATTTAATTTTACTAGGTGAATAATAAGAGAATATAATAAATCTGTGTGTCTTGCTTCCACAACGATTTATTTTATTATTATTTTTAAAATTGTCTACATTTAAAGATTGTCTGTTTCCTATGTAAATCTACGTCTCATGAATTTATTAAAACATTAGAAAAAATTTAAAAAGTACTTACGTTACTAACAGGGAAAACTGGAGAAAAATCACTATTAGTGTTCTAAAAGTATCACTATTAGTGGGGATAGTCTGATAGGGACAGGTGGAGCAGGTCGTCTGAAAGAGTATCTTTAATGTATAAATACCTAAGAATAAAACGAATAAAAGTACAATGGATAATGCGTCGATCAACAATACACCTAGATAAAGGGTCGGCGCAAAAAATCCGTCTCGGTAAATAACAGCTCACTTGCGGCGTGAGCTCTTATTTTCTTAAGTTAGATTGAAAAACAGCCAACGTCAACACGTATCACAATACCTCAATGCGCATTTAAAAGTTGCAAAAATAATGCCCGGAAAAGCAATTTATCAGCCGGAGTGTCTTATTTTCGGTAAGTACATGTGGAATAAGTTATATTTTAAGCTTTAAACTGACGATTAATATCAATTTTTTAACAATATTGCCGATTTTAAACCACCGCTAAGAATGTTTGGCCAACGTCAAACGTGTGATATAGCGTTGGGCCAATAGACGCCAATAGCAAACAGAAACTAAATAAAACGATGTAGTTCGCAAGACAATAACAGGGAAAAGTACTTTATTTATTGCATCATAAGGTTGATTTCACAATAAACGTTATATAACCTACGTCTTTTCATTTTTAAGTGACAGGTGTAATTTATTACTTTGTTTGTTTTTTGAGACCAATGATCGTAACATTTAAAGGATTTGTGACTTTATTACAAGGTGCTGTGGTTGTGATTAGGTTGAATTTAAATATTTTGACTCATTCTATTGGTAAACGAATGTAGCTGTATATTTATATGTTTACACGGACAGCATTTACGCGTAGCTTTGATTTTGTTTATGACCCGTAATCTAGTTGAATTGTTGATCGAAGGGATAATGTTATCACTTGAATTAAATAAAAGGTATGCAAATAAAGAATAATCATTAATTCACATCACACTGTTATAAACACGTAATAACGCATGCAATATCAATCGGTAGAGCCATACATCTCATGAAATTGAACTCAAACATAATTAATAACATGCCATAATTAATTCATACATCAAGCGCAAACGTACGGACAATGAAACTATCATCACAGATAATCAAACCTAGTCATAGTTTGAGATTAGATTAAATTATTCATAAGCCCTTTGACAGCTTGATTTGTCATGGATTATCATGACGAGATCATCTAGGTAAATTACGAAAATCTCAAAAAACCTGTGTCCAACTTATCCTTCTGTAAGTGTGACTTTCTTTTTACTGTTAATGACAACATTAAAAAAAAATTGTTAGGTTTTGCGGGTTCAGTTTCACTACGGCCAAGACCCTATTGTGATCGCCACTTGTTTTTATGTGGCCCCTAGTTCATGGGTGCGTTCAAAGTTCACCACTAAGCACTAAGCTGTTAAAAACTGTAGGATATTTTTAGGGGTGATAACGGATAGCTCCTCCGAGCTAAGATTGTTTGCCCAGATGAATGCTTCGTTTGCGCATTAGTGGACCACACTCGCCTAACAGATGTAGGGGCGATTCTGCCATCTCATTACAGAATCTGCAGGTTTATGTATCGCATAGTCCTAGCTTGACCATGTGCTTGCTAAGCTGAAAGTGACCAGTCAGGGCTCTGACTATAATGTAAAGATTGTGTCTGTTCATCTGTCAGGTTATCTCTTTTGTTAGAGTTATTAGCTTCCTTGTGTAGATCTGCAGGTTTTTGCAGACTTGGGTCTTTCACGTTCGTCGTTTGAGTCTTCGTATCTTTCAGAACTTGGGTTTAATCTACAAAGTAGATTGTATTTTCACCGGGGGCTATCAAGGTTCATATGTACAAGATACCACGTTTCTGTAAGACGATACACAAATTTAATTTCGGTGACGATTGGGCGGAGCATCGGGAAATGCAAAAAAGTGACAGTGCTATTTACTTGCTCAGGTGAAGAACGAGACAAACATATATCATAGCTGCGCCGTATTGTCACAGGAGTAAATGACGTAAGCGACAAAAGATAAAATCTCGAATTGCATGAGAACCAACAAATGAAAAACAAACGCTTTTCCATTAATTTAGGTACCATAATTACCTACATAACTATGTAAAAAAATACTTTAAATCTTTTCTAGAGTCGGAGAATGAACGATATTAGTGTTTTAGAAAAGGCGATTTTGCCAAATTATTGTACCGAGAAAAGTTTCACCAATTGCGTTTCTCATTTTTATTTATGTAGTTTAAATCGTCAAGTAAATTTTGCTTAAATATGAAATCAATACCATTTTTGGTTATTGAATACGACAGTTACTTAGCGGCACATTTTTTTTTTACATATCGTCTTAAGGTTGCTGTGAAGGTTGAGTTCAGGATGCAAAAGTTTAATAGTTGTTTAAATCATGGGAGGTTCAGCGGTGGTAATAATAAGATAATAGCGCAGCACATTCATAGGTACACCACTAACAAGATATTCACAATAGCACAAACGTAGTACATGTATGTAGGTAAAATATAGTTTGACAATCCGGTAGATACAATTCAGTGGTTCAGAATTGCTGAACTGATAATGCATCTCAATGTCGGTGACAGGGCTTTGTGTGTATACATCATCAAGACGTACTGGTTTATGCATAATGTCCGGCCACGCTAATTCGCTAATTCGTGGAACGGTAGAAATAATAAGTTTTAAGATATTATTTCTACCAAATTTTTCGAACCGTTATACCATACAAAAATTACTTGGCGTGATCCTTGACTAGTTAAAATTAACTTTTATTATAATGGGCATATAGGACCATCAGTTTTTCGACTCGCTTATTCAGTGGCATAATTGTATAACATTTATTGTATAAGATCTTAAAATCGAGTTTCCGAACTAATTAAAGAAGAAGTAGAATAATAGAATAGAATTGAATAATTTATTTCAGACAATGTCCATAGGATATACACGTACAATATACAGGGTGTTACATAATATACGGACGATATTCAAGTGACGGTTTCTCAAAACATTAAAAATGACTTCTCGAAAAAAAACTACTAGTCATATTAACAAATTTTGAAGAAAATCGACTGAGTTTAGGTGATTAATTCGATATAAAACTTACTGCTTACTCTTGCAATCGACATCCAAAAATAAAGACCAATTTGATACTCGTATCTCTTTCGGAAATATCTCTGGTTTTGGGTTAGAAAGGGACAACAAGAGATATCTTGAGACGTTACCAATACAGTATCTGTGGTTAGATGGCAAGCATTATGCAATAGTACAACATACTCGTAAGTTTAATAAAGTGTTTGTTTTACATTTCAAAATAAATTTAACAATTCTATGGTAAACATTTCACAAATTTGTTTATTATGCTCATGAAAATAACCCCTTTAATTTTTGAGCGTATATTATCAAACCCCCTATATAAAAGTAATAATTACAAATACAAATTAAATGTCACATAACTAGTGGTTCGCCCCGAACTGAGATCTCGCAAGTCTCCCATAACAACAAAAAAATATTATTTGTAATTTATGACTATCAAAATAGTGCCACGAAATTCATAACCACCAACTTGACGTAGTTTTAATCATAATATATTACAGGTAACGGGAGTTCATGTTTTTTTGGTTATCCTTTTTTGGGGTAGAAAATTTGCAGTTATTCTGGATTTCAGACTTTTCCCTATATTTGTGTCACTAAAGCTACACGCATACCAAATCATTCAATACAATCAATTCAGAACTGTGGGGTCACTGGTTTACCCTGTAAATTTTGTCAAAGTTCAGTTTTTATTATAGCTAATAAGTCAAAAACTATAAGAATTTTACTAAAAATAAAAACGGTGTCTAAATTTACTAATGATGACCTTTCATTTGACGTTCCATTTGACCTAATAGTCTCATTTTCATTTTTTTTTACCCCTCTTGAATGCCAATATCTCAACAATCCCCCTACATTCTTAGTTCATTTAGTCACACTACAATTGTACCATCACTACCTAGCTACCTACCTGTATACCAAATTTCACGATGATCCGATAAACGCTTCGAAAGATATCCTCGGATAAATAAACATACATACATACAACGCCGATTTGACTTTACCTTTTTTTTTACTTGACCAAGTTGATTTAGAAATCTTGCTTCGCTTGATCACAAAACATATACAAAATAATAATAATATTTCAATAAAATATAAATAAAAACAAAAGTTTGGATGATTGTTTATTTGTTACTCAGTCACGTCGTAACGGTTGAACCGATTTTGATGAAATTTAGTATGTACGAGGCATGCCTTTTAAGTTTTGTCGTTTGAAGAAAAAAACACATCTAGAACCTTATAGTACTTTTTATTGTTTTTCAAAGTATTCACAACGTAGCTTAAAACACTTTTCCATTCGCTCAAACCAGTTATTATAACATTTATTCCACTCTAAAGTGGGGTGTTCAAAATGGATGTCTTGAAAGCGTCGACTGCTTCTTCACCGGACTGGAACCTTTGACCACGAAGACTTTTCTTAATTTTAGGAAATGTAAAGAAATCGTTAGGGCTTAGATCAGGACTGTATGGAGGATGGTCAAGAATTTCTACTTTTTCCTGCTTCAAATACTCAATCGTTTGACGAGCGCTGTGTGAGCTTGCGTTGTCGTGGTGCAGGATGATGCGTCGCTTTGAGTTAGATTTTCGAAGTTCGGCGATGACTTGTGGTAAACAAACTGTAGTATACCACTCTGCGTTAACCGTTCTACGATCTTCAAGTGCAATAGTTGCAACATGGCCGGTTTTTCCAACGAACGTGGCCACCATCTTCTTTGAAGTGCTTCGAGAACGAACAACTTTAGTCGGCTTTGGCTCGTCTTGAAAGACCCAGATTGTAGATTGTTGTTTGGTATCAGGATCGTAGGCATAGATCCAAGATTCGTCACCACTTATGATGTCGTAGACGTAATTTGACTCCCCTCGGTTGAACCTTTGCAGAGTTTTCTTACACCATCTGACGCGGGCCGCCTTGTGATCGTCGGAAAGCAGATGCGGTATCCAACGGCAAACTAGCTTTCTCACACCAAGCGCTTCATGCAAGATCTTCTGAATGGTTGTCCCTGATATGCCTAATAGAGCCTCTATCTCTCGATACGTCACATGACGATCTTCGAGAATTAGTTGTCTCACAGCAATGATGTTATCTTCAGTGAAGGCGGATTTTGGGCGTCCTTCGCGAAATCTGTCACTAACACTAGTATGTCCACGCTGGAATTCTAAATACCAGCGTTCGACAGTCCGCAGACATGGGGCTACATCACTGAACACAGATATTAGCTCTTCTAAACACTGAAGCCGTGTCAGGCCTCTTCTAAAGTTGTAGAAAATTATTGCACGAACATTTTCCTTAGAAAGATTCATTTTCGTACGTGACCTGACAGATTCAAATCGAAACTGTGACTAAACAATAGCATTAATCCTAATACTTTCAACTGTTTTGAGATTCAAAATGTAAACACATTCGAATATAGAACAGTTCCAAATTCAAAATTGCCGGAAAATATGGAAACGACAGAACTTAAAAGGCATGCCTCGTACGTAGAATATAACCTTGAATAACACATATGTTACTTTATATTCCATAAATCAGGTCCCATGGGATAAAAATGGGGTGTCAAGTCTAGTTGCAACAGCGTGTTTAGCTTTATTTCTATGTTACCTACACATTTAGTAGTGTCACGCGTACGAGGTCACGGACAACGGACAACAGCTAGTTTAAATAAAATAAAGAAGAAATGGTCTGCTATTTAATATTGATATTGCAGTATGTGGAAGTTTTTAAGTTCGTCAACAGACGACCATAGGAGCATAATATACGGTACATAATATGCATATACCTCTCAATAAACCAACTCACGAAATCTCGACAAAATTAGCTAGCCGTAGCCTTCCTGATTGTTTATTTTACATTTTGCTCCCACAAAGGGCGTCAAAGTCTTTGGTTTCTGAGTTGGTTGTTGAGTAAATTGAGTGACTGAGTGCAATGTCGGGGTCTTGTTGTTTATGTACTGAGGTTCGGCACTTGAGCTTTGTAGACGAGTTTCGGACCAAATGTTGGTGAAGTTATTTGAAGTAACTTTATTGTAGGGAATTTTGTATCTCTACTCCAAGGCAACTTCAATACTGTTTTAAAAAATACAGCATTTTAATAAAATCGGACTAATAAGATCACATAAGATGACTCTTTACTAACTCTCTAAACTAAGAAGGCAGTTATAATGGGCAACCTTATCGCTGAGAGCGATTTCTTCCAGGCACTTTCTCACTTTTGGTATGAAAGAAATTAGTGAAGTTAGTGGAGTGCGGTGTACTACAGATTATTAATAAAGTTTAGGTAAATAAATTATAATTCAACTACATACATACATAAACTAATATTAGTTTGAATGAATTAATGAATGAAAATTCTTCTTTACCATACAAGCTAGATACAACAGATATTAAAAAAAGTAGCACTCCGAGTGCCGACAGAAGTGAAAACTTGAACAACTACGAGATGTGTACTTATATACAGAGGTGTCGGTAACGGTAACGGTAACAGTGTCGCGAGTTCAATGGTTTTATCCCATGTCAAAAAATGCCCAACGCGCCTAAAGTTTACACTTCAACAAATAAATGTCATTATAATGGGGGGTCTTATCACTTAACAAAGCGATCTTTTCGAGACAATCCCCTTTCCTTTTGATTTAATTTGAATTTCAAAAATGATTTGGGTAAAATTGATAGCCTTTGTAGTAAATATGTGAAAAACTTATATGAATGTACTTATGAATATCGCGAAGCTCCCTTATTTATTTCTTGCATCAACGCATTTAATTGAAGTTTTATTACGTAAAATGAACATTATTGATCGAGCAAAACGAGATCTCCAAATCAACTTGGGCAAATCGGCGTTGTATGTATGTATGTATGTTTGTTTGTTTGTTTGTCTGAGGATAAATTTCGAAGCGTTTATCCGATTATCGTGAAATTCGATATATAGGTAAGTAGTGATGGTACAATTTCGGTGTGACTAAATGAGCTAAAAATGTTGAGGGTTTGTTGAGATATTGGGGTTCAAGAGGGGCAAAAAAAAATGAGAGACTATTAGGTCAAATGGGACGTTAAATGAAAGGTCTCTATTAGTACATTTCAACTCCGTTTTTATTTTTAGTTTGGTTTTTGAGTTATTAGCCATAATAAAAAACCAGTGACCCCACAATACTAAAATTTGGAATGCTTTAGTGACACAAATATAGGGAAGTCTGAAATCTAGAATAACTTCAATTTCTTACTGTAAAAAATTAACCAATTAACATGAACCCCCGTTACCTCTAATTTAAATGAAACTGTAGGTCAAGAAGTTGGTTTTGCATTTCGTGGCACTAATTTATTAATCAAAGATTAAGGCCGGCATGGAAAAATATCACTAAACGTATTTAGCGACTAAACATAATTAAATTTGACGTATTTGTATGATTTGACAACTCCTTAAATCATGTTTAACCACCAAATACGTTTAGGCATCGTTGTGCAAGTCGCCCTAAGAATAACATTTATTTTGTTTTTTGACTAGTGATATCTATAAAAAGTTTGTTTGGTTGTAACAAAGCGAGGTAGTGGCGCAGTTTAAGCTCTGAAGATGATTTGAAACAATGTGTTGGTTCTACCTATACATACCAAGAATATAATCTCATTTTACTTTTGTAGGTTTTACGGAATTTAATTCGGATATTTATGAAATACAAGCAGAGTTTGCAATACTCCGCTGTCTTCCAAAATGTCTTTAACGTCCGTCTGCAACTCTCCCAAGTCTATTTGCAGTTACCCAAAGATAAATACCGTGCTAGATCGATGTTTATTCGGAAGCCGGAACACTTGTGTACCCAGAGACGTTTGTCACTTAACCCAACTTACAATGAAAAATAAGCTTTATTGGGTTATGGAAGGATTCAAGATTGCGTAAAGCTCTTGTGTTGGTTAGAGTAAAATGGAAAAAATCGCGATGAAATACGCTGCTGAGTAGTTTAGGTGCCGGGCAAACTCTATCTAGTGAACCTGAATCCTGTTCCAGGTACTACAGCGTTTACGTTATTATTGTTGACGTTAAGGCTTTGATTCAGAAAAACAGACGTCGAATGTGAGTTCCACTCCTTACTCAGTCCGGTAAAAGGTAACAGTAAATTATTATTATTATTTTTTTTAATTGGATAGAACTTCGTTTGACCACAATCTCACCTGATGGTAAGTGATGATGTGGTCTAAGATGAAGATAAAGATAAAGATAAAGATTCATTTATTTGCGATACATGGGTTACATCAGTTGGTACGAGGCATGCCTTTTAAGTTTTGTCGTTTGAAGAAAAAAACACATCTAGAACCTTATAGTACTTTTTATTGTTTTTCAAAGTATTCACAACGTAGCTTAAAACACTTTTCCATTCGCTCAAACCAGTTATTATAACATTTATTCCACTCTAAAGTGGGGTGTTCAAAATGGCTGTCTTGAAAGCGTCGACTGCTTCTTCACCGGACTGGAACCTTTGACCACGAAGACTTTTCTTAATTTTAGGAAATGTAAAGAAATCGTTAGGGCTTAGGTCAGGACTGTATGGAGGATGGTCAAGAATTTCTACTTTTTCCTGCTTCAAATACTCAATCGTTTGACGAGCGCTGTGTGAGCTTGCGTTGTCGTGGTGCAGGATGATGCGTCGCTTTGAGTTAGATTTTCGAAGTTCGGCGATGACTTGTGGTAAACAAACTGTAGTATACCACTCTGCGTTAACCGTTCTACGATCTTCAAGTGCAATAGTCGCAACAAGGCCGGTTTTTCCAACGAACGTGGCCACCATCTTCTTTGAAGTGCTTCGAGAACGAACAACTTTAGTCGGCTTTGGCTCGTCTTGAAAGACCCAGATTGTAGATTGTTGTTTGGTATCAGGATCGTAGGCATAGATCCAAGATTCGTCACCACTTATGATGTCGTAGACGTGATTTGACTCCCCTCGGTTGAACCTTTGCAGAGTTTTCTTACACCATCTGACGCGGGCCGCCTTGTGATCGTCGGAAAGCAGATGCGGTATCCAACGGCAAACTAGCTTTCTCACACCAAGCACTTCATGCAAGATCTTCTGAATGGTTGTCCCTGAGATGCCTAATAGAGCCTCTATCTCTCGATACGTCACATGACGATCTTCGAGAATTAGTTGTCTCACAGCAATGATGTTATCTTCAGTGAAGGCGGATTTTGGGCGTCCTTCGCGAAATCTGTCACTAACACTAGTATGTCCACGCTGGAATTCTAAATACCAGCGTTCGACAGTCCGCAGACATGGGGCTACATCACTGAACACAGATGTTAGCTCTTCTAAACACTGAAGCCGTGTCAGGCCTCTTCTAAAGTTGTAGAAAATTATTGCACGAACATTTTCCTTAGAAAGATTCATTTTCGTACGTGGCCTGACAGATTCAAATCGAAACTGTGACTAAACAATAGCATTAATCCTAATACTTTCAACTGTTTTGAGATTCAAAATGTAAACACATTCGAATATAGAACAGTTCCAAATTCAAAATTGCCGGAAAATATGGAAACGACAGAACTTAAAAGGCATGCCTCGTAATAGGTACAATAGTCTAAGTACAGCCATGACCAGCATACAAGCATGCAAAATTTATTTAACACTTTATGAAGCACGAAGGTCTAGAAGAAACCTATTTACTCTTACCTTAAAGAGGCCCGGATTGTATTCTTTAGGAAAAACCGACGACGGCAAAGTGTTCCACACCTTAGATGTACGCACCAAGAACGTAGAACCAAAACGGTGTGTGCGAATGGGTGGTATATTGACTAGGTACGCATGGTACTGAGCCGTGCGCCTGCTTGTCCTTTGATGGTGAGATCAAATCGTATAGTTCCTGGGCACATTCCCCAAAATGTATTCTGTAAAAGATCGATAGGCTTGCAACTTTACGGCGGTGGTCGAGACTTTGGGTCTTAGTCTCCGCCATATATTGCTCACCTATAAGCCTAAAAGCTCTACGTTCTATCGAGTCTAAGGTAGCGAGCTGGTATTTGGCCGAACCATCCCAAAGGTGGCAGCAGTACTATGGAGTACTGCTGCCAGACCGGATTTGAGCTTTGTAAAGACTAAGAAGCTGTCCTGGTGTGAAGTATCTCCTGATCTGAAATAACGACGGTCCGGGTCCTTTTTACCCAGGGAACTCCCGGAAAATGACAGGGCGGCTTCCTTAGCACGAAAAGGAGCTAAACTTATCCCAACTCCATACTATATTGGCCCATCCAACCCACTCGCTGCGGTAACTAAGAACAGGCTAAAACAAAACTCCGAGAAGGAGCAGCAGAAAATCTGGGAATGTAGAGCTGACTGCAATCAGACCAAGACGATGCTTTCAGTAAGACCGGAAGACAACCAGCTCTGCTAGAAATGAAACACGAGGACTTGCGGATAGTGGTAGAAATCATCACATGACGCTCTGAACTAAATCACTAACTCTTGAAGACAGGTGCCACGTGTAATGTACCATGTCGGGGATGCATCTTCTTTCTTACATAGTATGAATAGAAGTCGCTTCCACTGTCTGTTCGCTTAGATCTTTTAAACTACTCAACGGATTTTAATGCAGTTTTCAGCAATAGATAGAGTAATTCAAGAGGAAGGTGTATATGTATAATACATACATAATTCTGTTTGTTAACGTAGTAAACGGCTGAACGGATCGTAATGAAATTTTGCAAAGAGATACATTATATCCTGGGAAATGACATAGGCTACTTTTTCATCAACTGCGCAAAATGAGGGTAATGTTTTATTAAAAAACCACCCGTGCGAAGCCGCGGCCGGGTCAGCTAGTATAGAATACAAATATAGTGGAGCACGTTCTGCTGCACTGTAAGGCCACACAAGAAGCTGACTGAAGACGTGACTGCATAAACTCATCTTGCCATCTTCAAAGTCTGCGTCGATATCGGGGCCACTGGAAAATTGGTGCCATACTCCGCTGTCTTAAGGATTTAGGATATGCGGGACGTCAGTGCATATATTTTTCTCCTCGCCCTAGAACTAGATTAGAATTACCCAGGTAATGCTGAAACTTGTCACTAGGCGCTGTAAGTATCAACGGTCTTCAATTGATAGATCTGTAAAGGCAGTAGTTGGTAGAAAAGTGAAGATAAAACTTCCCCCTTTTTGTGCTTATTGCATGTCTCTGGGCGTGCAATAAACATGAGTATGAGATTTGGCATAGTTAAAGTTTATATGAAAAAAAGGGGGGGGGGGGGGGTAAATGTTGAAAATAAGCTAAAAATAATAATTAATTAAGGTCGTGTTTTGACCACTATGCACTGGCAACTAATTTCGATTAATTATGTCCAAAGATTTTGGAATAGCTAGCGTGGTTTATATTTTCTCAGTTATCATTGGAGTGAAGCTTCTGTTCAGATTGCTTGTGTTTATTCTATGTACCCACTCATCCATTGTTACAACATGAATACCCTATTGACAGACCCTCACAAAGTTAAGTTGGGCAAATATTAAATTGGCTTTTAGCATTGTTTAGTGTACACACTTGAAGAGTTGTTTAGTGCTTGTGTAAATGGTTGTTAAGAATGAACAGAAACTTGGCTTTCTTTTGTTATGTTTTGAGTCAACAAAGGTGGTGGTATTCACCATCGAATTTCCAAAAGCTGCAACATACTAACATTATTAATTCGAAAGTAACTCTGTCTGTCTCTCTCTGTCTGTCCGTTTGTGGTTTTCACGACTAAACAGCGGGACTGATTTCGATGAAATTTTGTTTACAGATAGATTATGACCGAGATTGGGACATATGCTCTTTTTTACTTGACTGCGCAGAAAGAGGGTAATATTTTTATAGACAAACTACGCGTACAAAGCCGCAGGTGGCAACTAGTTTCACATCATGAAGATGCAACTAAGTAACTATTAATGAAGGAATAACTACTTATGAACAATGATTTTTAACGATTGACTGCCTCAAACTTGTAATTTAAATGAATCTAAAATAGTATTGTGCAGGGAGCTGGTGTAATTACAAACACATGAGGCTTTACACCTGTGTGCCTCATGTTAATGGACGCAAAGCAATGCATCGTAGAGTATAATATAAAAACGTACCTACAAGGCAATGCTTTGTTAAAGGCGATGGTAACCATTACACAAGCATCAGATAGGCCATTTTCCTACATGTAGTTTAATTTTTTTATTCAAAGTCAAAAAAAATTATTCATTAAAATCACAAGGATCACTTTGAAATGTCAACATGACTGCCTGTTCCTTCGCGGCCAAGCCAGGAAAGAAAGGCAAGACACAAGGCTGGTTGTTTCTTTAATGATCCTTTTAGAATACATAACAATACAGAAAATAAATTACGTCTAAATTGTAAAATTTTGAACGAGTTGGAGCAATTTTAATCCCAAGTTTCTCTATCATCTAAATAATCCGATATTTTATAGTAAACTTTTTTATAAAGATTTTGTTTGATTACGTTTTTAAATTTGTTAATTGTCAATTTTTGTACATCACTTGGGAGTTTGTTATAAAAGCGTTCACCTTGCTCTTTAGACTATTTACTAACTTTATGGAGTCTACAAGTGGCAACAGCGAGTTTATTTTTATTTCTAGTATTAAAATTATGGTTATCGCTATTTTTCTTAAACAAATTTTATAACAATTATTATGATTTATAACCATAAAAAAATAATTCATCGCGTACCATTTTATTAATTTCTACAATCAGGAACGTCTAACACATTTAGTTCGGGTACTGGGAACTGCAACACAGTATTTTACTAATGCATTTTCCAGTGTTTACTGATGTAATCTCACGACTGTTTACTGAAAATAACTAATTTTATGTTATAAAAATCTGTTATTTTTTAAATTGCTTTTACATTATTATTATTTACTAGTTGACCCGCCGACCTTCGTATCGCCTTGACATGCATGACACGGGCCGTCAATCGACCATCATTAGCTACATCTATGTATGAGAAAATGAGTTTTAGTTGTAAATTGTTAAGCGTGAGTTTTTGCAATATTTCATTAGTTATTCTGCTATTCGGGACGAAGACAAATATAACCAATCAAAAACCATAAAAATCAGTCAGCCGTTCTAGAGTTATAAGTGTTCGAACAACGGGTTTGTTTTATATATTAAGATTGAGTTTTAATTAATGTGGCAACTAAAGAGGGTTTTTCTTTAAAATCTTAAAAACGCTGTTTTGATGGAAAAACATTTGTAAATTGCATTTGTATGTAATACGACATCTACAAACTCTGTGAACAGCAATACTATCTAAAAACCTTGTCGCGCTTTAGTTGGCCTATATATAGAAATAACAGAACAATATAAGCCCGCAAATGTTTCCATAGCTTTTACAGAACTGAATAGAAAACGGTTACTTTGTTGTCTGAAATCGGTGGTGCATGGCATAAATTTAGCTCAGTTTTGGAAACAATTTCGAACTGACCAGTAACGCACTAACGCTATTACTATCTGCAAATAGTAATTTTATAAAAAAAAAGGATTGTGTGGTTTTATGAAACCACGGTAAAAGTGAAACTTTGTTTCACATTATAGACATTTAACTAAAAATTTTCGTTGGCACAAATGAGTAATAGTCTATACACTACACGGTCAGCTGATGCGAACTATAGGCGCCGCCATATTGGCCTCGGCTGCTCTTACGAGCGCCTTTCACTTTATACCTAATCCGCGGCCGACCGTCACGCGACATGCAACACACAGACGAAAAAGTTTAAGACGATGTAATAAAAGTTTCACTTTAAAACTTATAAAGGTGCCTGCTGAGTTGTTATTGACTTTCAACCCTTCTATGCAGAAAGTGAGCATGTTTCAAACGTAATGTTTAGACATGGCTCTAACTACCCCTTAGGGATATCTTCACGGGTCTGTATACTGAGTTAGAGATCTAAGGATGTCCATCATGGGATTAATATAGCCGTGAGCTATGAATACTACAGTACTCGTGCCTAGGACATCTAGGACACTGTTCCCATTAACAGCAGTGCATGGTTTTGATTTGAATAGTTTAGCATCGTCGTCTTAAAGTACCGGGTATTGTATTGTGGTACGATTGGGAATGCAGAAATGAAATCGATTTAATCATTGCCTCCGTTCCTTTGTTTGTTTTTTATTTTCTTGGTTGTTATTCTGTTCTCATCGAATTGTTTTTGAAGGACTTTTTCATTCTGTTGTAGAAATGTAAATACAGGAAGTTTTTGTCAAAGGTAAAAAAGTTAAATAAGACAAAGACTAAGCCGTGGAGTACACAACGATCCCTAAACATATTTAGTGAATAAACATGTTTAAAGTATCTAATCCTCGAACTAATTACGGAAAGAAAACGATTTTATTTGAGGGAGCACAGCTCTACAACAAATTGCCTAACAACATTAAAGAGTGTGTTAATATAAATGTATATAAAATTAAGCTTAAGAAATATGTACAAACGTTATAGAATATATCATTTATAGAAATAACACAATATAGCACTACTTAAATAATAATTATAGTTATAAGGCCCTAGAGTGTAAGATTATCAGTATAAAATTTCTATGTATCTCATTTTAAGTGAACCATGTAGTTCTTATGAGAAATAAAGTTCTTTAAACCTAAGTATATGTATTTGTATGATTTGACAATTCCTTAAATCATATTTAGCCACTAAATTCGTTTAGGCATCGTTGCGCAAGTCGCAGTAAATGTGGTAATTTTACTTGTACATATCATTCATGAGACACTCTTGTATCAGTGTAAGATTTGTCGTTTTGTATGTTTGTAATTAATAAACTACTCGTCCAATTTCAAAAAATCTTTCACCATTTAATAATAATACATTATCCTTGAGTAACATAGGCTATATTTATTACTAGAAAAAAATAACGATCCCTACTAAAACTTCAATAATGTAACCCAAGGTGTAAAAAAATTAGCTATAAAAAATGTTTAAAAAATAAATGTCCACCAGTGCGAAGCCGGGACGGGCCGCTAATACCTTATATGTTTCTAGTAAATTTAAAATATTTTTTCATAAATAATTAATCAAAACGGTTCAATGTGTTGGTGGATCGAGATGTCTAGAAAGTATGGGGCGTTGCCCAGCAGTGGCTATGAAGAGCTGAAAAAATAAATATAATTAAATCAATATGTAACGTACAGAGATCAATGATACTAAACCATAAAAAATACTAAAAACATATTATTATACCTTATATCATAAGAACGGCGACCTTATAGCTAATAACAAAATTTTTCTCTAAGGCAAATATAAAATAGACAGGATTTATGTAATTAAATTTATGACACTTGCAAGAAAAACAACATAATTATTTTATTTATCTACCTAGTCAGGTCATAAGTATTGTCACACAGTAAAAACTTTTCTTTTAGAATGCTGGCCACAAAAAAATTTTTAGAATTCGAATTTCGAATTATTCATGAAAATAAAAATGTATACTTTTTAGAATTTTACTCATTTTTAAATATGGAGTGGACGCTTAAAGAAGACCGTGTTGCAGTTATTGCGTTGCATCGTTGCGGTTACGCGCCAATTCAAATTTTTGACATACTGAAAAATTTGAATATAACCAAAAGATTCGTTTATCGCACCATCAAACTATACAATGAAGACTCTAGTGTAGATGACAGGTCAAGAAGTGGTCGCCCTCGGTCTGTTAGGACTCTAGCAGTGATAAAAGCTGTGAAGGCGCGAATTCAAAGAAATCCCAAACGTAAGCAGAAACTGTTGGCCCTTCAGATGGGGTTAAGCAGAACCACGGTGAAAAGGGTGTTAAATGAAGACTTAGGGCTTCGGGCATATCGAATAAAAACAGGACATCGTTTGAATGCTCGTCTAATGGACCTGAGACTGAAGAGATGCCGCGCTTTGTTGAAGCGGTACGCGGGAAAAAAATATCGGGAAATTCTTTTTTCGGATGAAAAAATTTTTACCGTAGAAGAGAGCTACAACAAACAAAATGATAAGGTGTACGCACACAGTATTGAAGAAGCGAGCAACCGTATTCCGCGTGTCCAACGAGGTCATTTTCCATCCTCGCTCATGGTATGGTTGGGAGTTTCTTATTGAGGCTTAACAGAAGTACATTTTTGTGAGAAAGGTGAAAAAACGAATGCAGTTGTGTATCAAAATACAGTCCTGACGAACCTTGTGGAACCTGTTTCTCATACCATGTTCAATAACAGGCACTGGGTATTCCAACAAGATTCGGCGCCAGCTCATAGAGCGAAGAGCACACAAGACTGGCTGGGGCGCATGAAATCAACTTCATCCGGCACGAAGACTGGCCCTCCTCCAGTCCAGATTTGAATCCGTTAGATTACAAGATATGGCAACACTTGGAGGAAAAGGCGTGCTCAAAGCCTCATCCCAATTTGGAGTCACTCAAGACATCCTTGATTAAGGCAGCCGCCGATATTGACATGGACCTCGTTCGTGCTGCGATAGACGACTGGCCGCGCAGATTGAAGGCCTGTATTCAAAATCAGGGAGGTCATTTTGAATAAACTTTAGTGTCATAAGAATCTATGTTTTGTTAAGTTGATTTTGGTATATAAATGGTTACATAATGAATAAACTTGTTTCAATTATTTTATATTAAACATGTGACAGAATTTATGACCTGACTAGGTAATATTTTTATTATGGATTAGTAGCAACATAAGTCACTTTTATTGTCTCAGGCTTGAGTGATAAGAGTACTAAAACTTTTGATTTATTGCTTTTAGGCTCTGAATAGTTTATTACCAAAACAAACACTTCCTTATAATTCATTTTGAGCGGAGTATAATGTACTTAGCTTGGATGTACAAGTACTAGAAGAGACCCCGCAAGGTAAACCGTTGGAAGTTTCTAACACATAGGCTTTTAGAAAAAAATAATGAAAATGATTTTTTACACCACCTGCTCGACAATGTCAAATTATGTCATGTAAACCTCACCGAAAGCAGATGATTAAATACCTTAGACTGAGCCAGGAGTAAAGTTGTACGGGCATAACGTGATTCGAATTTGGAACCTCATCGGTATTCAAATTTGAACCAAAGAGACTCACATAATAAGAACTTATTCGTAAATCGAACTAATCTCTGCACATAATGCACCAAACCTAGATTTGGTTTGGAAATCTAGGGTCACACTCGCTGAAAGTGTGAAAAGTAGAGTATTTTCCTCGTGGATAAAGCTGTCTGCATCTTGGGCGTGCTTATATCCTTATCTGCACTCAGGATTCTCCCTCGCTCCGCTCGTGAGTTAACTCTAGAATCCTTCGTTTCGTTCGGGATTCAATATAGCGCCTGTGATGCAAGACACTGCTTTATCCCCTCGCTTAATAATCTTCTATTATTTGTTCCCACATAATTATAGACACATGTTACACATACATATTATGTTAGGTATTATATTAGTGATGATCATGTTGGTGGGGACAAAATGGTCCCTGTCTCAGCATTTGCTGCGTTGACCTCGACGGGTAGGATGCAGCGCTGGTTAACTGACAAGGCCAAACTAACGTTTAGGAAGTATATGAGATTCGTAGCAAGTCATCCGTGATCTCCGCAGCCCTCCGCGTGCGATACAACCGATAAAATAGTACGTGATTAATCCCGTATTTATATTATTGATTGAAATAAATTACGTAAGTTTTTTTTTACCATTTCAGCTACATGCTTTCTATTAAAAAAACCACCTCCGAATCGGTTTCTCAGTTTGGGAACGATGCCACAGACACACATACAGACATAGGCGTCAAACATAACACTCCTCTTATTGTGTCAGGGGCTAAAACTATAATAGTTAATATTTTTCCAATACCTCTAAAATCTAATCTCCAGATTGCAACTTGTTTACGGTTGGGTACGCGGTGCTGCGCCCCTCATCAGTGCCAGTCGATCAGCTTGGTCACCATGGATTATCGAGTTCCAGGGCCACTGGTAGGATTTCCTGTCTTGCTGGCCTTAAAGATATCATAGGCTGGGCTTTTTGCAGCGTCAACGTTCCAGCCGTTCTCGAACCGAACGGTCTGATACGTGACAATGGTAAGAAGCTTGACGGTATGACTCTTGTACCTTGGGAGAAGGGTAAACCTGTGTGGACGCCACGTGCGTTGATATCCTTGCTCCATCTCATCTATCTGGTACAGCAGTTGGTGCCAATACGGCGGCAAATTCAGCTGAAGATCTCAAGCGGCACAAATATGGAAATCTCGACAGAGTTTAGGTATTTGAGCCATTTGGGGTCGAGATCCTGGGTCCACGGGGTACCGGGAACCATCGCGTTTTCAACATTCAAAATTCTTTCTGGACGTCTGGTCGAAGCGACGTGTGATCCGAGAGCTGGCGCTTGTCTGGGTCAATGCATTAGCATTGCAATTCAGCGGGGCAATGCAGCCAGTGTCCGCCTGGCAGTGATCTGGAGCAGATGAGCTATCTATAGATCGTTGCAATGGTTTTTAGATGATTCACCTGTTTCTTCTGTATTATAATGTAAGTAATTGTATATTATTTCTGTTATTAAAGGCATTTTGTCTGTCTAAAATCTAATCTAATCTAAAGAGCCCGCTGGGTCCCACAGCTGGTCAAAGGCCTCCCTTCCTTTCTTCCGTTCATCCAGGACTAGGGCTTCTTTCGAGCAGTTCGCACTGTGCGCGTCAAGTCATCTCCGACTGGGGCGGCCAAGCGGTCTCGCACCTTGCGGGACCCACTTGGTAGCTATCTTAGCCCACAAGTCATCGCGCATTAGACATACGTGTGTAACCCAGTCCCACTTCAATTTAGCGGCTTTTTTAGCGGTTTTTTGCGAGACATCGGCGATGTTTTTCTTAGAGCGTAATTTGGTTTTTTATGCGGTCAGTCTATCTCCCAAAATACTACGCTCCATTGCCCTTTGGCAGACTTAAAGTTTGGTCTTTTGAAGTTTACACTTTCACGTTACATACTTTTTTTTTCTAATACATATTCTATCATAATTTCCCAAGGTGAATTCTTTAACTCCAGAATTCCGTGCCCTTTCTTATTGAGCACTCAAGAAGGCTGAGTTGAAGTGAAAACAGCGCACGCAACATAATCACGCAAGCACGCGATCACGCTGATTACGTGACGGGGGAATTACGTGTGGATGATTTTTATATTAGCTCAGTCATGGTTACTAGGAACCGGGGGGTAATTACCGAAAATCGGCGACAGCAACACAACAGGTCGCGAAACAAATTGCACATAGAAACTGGCGTCACAAGCAATGATATGGCAACTGTTGGAATTTCTCTTATTTTTTATTAATAATAATAAATCATTTAATTCAGGCAATAATAAAATAGTTACAGGAAAAAAACTGTTTATTATTGATAATGAAGCCCTTGACCACTACCTCACCTGATGGTAAGTGTTGTTGTGGTCAAAGATGGAGCAGGTTTGCCTAGGCAAACCTGGTTTAAAAAACAGGTTATTTCTAGAAATAACCGGTTCACTCTGGACTTGAAAACTCCAAGATTATAATGGTTCGAGACCGATTGCGGTCGTGTTGCTGTCGCTTATTTTACGTAATTTGGTGATCACCAGAAATAGTAAGGAATTATTTATTATTTTACTCGTGCGAAATTCGTACTGGAAAATACTAAATACCAACATAATAAAATGTAGGCATATTTTATATTGAGAACAAGGTTGGTCTGCGGCTTCGCACTCGTTTTTTATCAACACAGACATTACCCTCCTTTTTCGCATCTGGGTCAAAAGTAATATGTCTCAATAATCTATAATCGGTCCAGGCTGTCGTGAGTTACTTTCGAATATATAATATTTTATTAACGATTTAAATCTATATTATATTATTTATTTACGATTTTAATCTATAATATTTTTACAGTATGATTTAAGTAGGTAGTTTAACATAGAATACAAATAAATAAATAATAAATATTGCTGGACACAGCGCTATCTAGCCCCAAACTAAGCAGAGCTTGTAATATGGGAACCAGATAACTGATAGAATAGATAGAATCAAATAGAAAACGCTTTATTGTTTACCACACTTATTAACAAATCATAATTATGTAAAACTAGATACGCGATAGTACAATTGGCGGTCTTATCGCTAAAAACGATAAGTGCTTTAATATAATTAAAGCACTTATCGTTTTTAATGCTTTTTCCTTAATACACTTCACCTTCCATGAAATAAATTCGCATTAGACTTTTCCATCTTTTTGTCACGTAGAACCACTTAATGAATAAGAATATAGTTTATTTCACCAAAAAGAACAACATGCAACTTACATACTAAATTTAAAACGAAAAACAAACTTATAGACAATAACAGTATGTACATCATAGTAATAAAAAACAGATACCGCACAGACATAGTATAAGCAAAAAATATATAAGTAAATAAAATTGGTTTTCACAAAAACTATAAATAAAAATATAATACTGTTTATGTCACACAACGCTATCTAGCCCCAAACTAAGCAAAGCTTGCATTATCGGAACCAGATAACTGATACAATACTTATAAACTTATTTTGTAAATACATACTTGTAATATACAACCTTTTTTGTTATGAACGACATTAATTTAAAACACACATCTGCGTATGAAATGATTTTAGAGGTGGGTAGTACTGGTAGCTTGAATATTTATCCAGTAATCAATATATTTCCAATAAATAAATTTTAACGTGATTCAGCGGTGCCTTTGCGACGATGACGCTTAGTCAGTTTAACAGGTACCTACTACTGAGATGATGCATGAATATGATTTGTTTACCTATTTTATACAAGATGTTTCGTTGATGTTTCAGGACTTGATATTAAAGATGTTTTATTTATTTTTTTATTTGTGGTAATGAATTTGAAAAATAACCTATTTTATAACAATATCGGCCATTAGCCCTACCTGTGTTTTCATTTAACGTCGTACATAACAAAACACGTAGTATAGAGAAACATCCAGAACTTAAAGTTACCGTCGTTAATAAATTAGCTCCAATAAAATACGAAATGAAACTTCGATAATACCGAAAATCGGAACTTGTGCAATCTATAAATCTATCCTCCCCGCCCACGTTAATCCTTCCCTTTGCTCTACGACAGAGCAAAGCATCACAGTCTAATTCACTACTAACTGTGTAACTTTTACGACTAGCTACGTTTTATAGCGAAGCAAAGTTTATTGTTTCGGTATATAATTTTTTGTATTTACAAAAAATGTTAATTGATTATGTATAATTTGTAATATTAGTAACCTGGCTCCCATAGTACAAACTTTTTAAGCAAAGTTTGGGGATAGATAGCGCTATGTGAAATGTCTAGAATTATTTATTTATCAACAAGAAAGGTTTCACTAGACACAAGGTTCTCGGAGCCTTTCAACATTATTATATTGAAATTCAAATAGGTTCGTCTATAATAATTTCATTTAGAAATTAAAACAAGCGCAATCCATGATGTAGGTATATCCATGACCTAATAATAATAATTGCATGAGGCTTAGTACTGGTTCGATAAAATAAAATAAAATATATTTATAACCTTATTTAACCAAAATAACCGTTATTAACCTTATTTAAACAAAACACCAATAAGAACTAAGTAGTTAAAAACGCTTCGTTTCATTTCGTTTATTTTTGAAGTTTATATTATAAGTTTGAAGCTTTTTGTAGCTTGAAATATATTTATTTAAGATAAGATCTTTATTCTACACAAAAATAAAATATAAAACATAATTTTTACAAATATATTTAGTACAATTGGCGCTCTTACCGCTAAAAGCGATCGCTTCCAGACAATCTGTGTATGGACAGTATGGTAATTATTTGTCTTTGTTTAATTTAGACTTAATTTTGTTTTTCGTCCTTAATTTAATAAATCGCATTTTAAATATTCTGGAACGTTAGAATTTAAGTGTAATAGTCTAATTTGTATGTTGAGTTTGTTAGCTGTTCCCTCCACACTGTGCCAGAACAAAGCACGCAGGTTATTTATGAGGTAATAACTGTTACCTTAACGTAACTCCAATTCTAATGTTGCCATATTAGACCGTTAATTCAGGTCTTTCAGCTTTATTACGAAGGTTTGATAAAGGAAAATTTCTTATTGATAGAGCAATTTAAAATTACTGCGTGTGACGGTAATTATGTAAAAATAATAAAAAAAGATGTTCCTTCGTTTGACATTTTTCATATAATTAAATAATTCAATCATAACCTAATGTTTGTAATTTTAATTGATCGAACGAAGCAAGATCTCCAAATCAACTTGGGCGAATCGGCGTTGTATGTATGTATGTTTGTTTGTCCAAGAATAACTTTCGAAGCGTTGATCCGATAATTGTGAAATGCATGCTGTTCTCTAACAGCATTTTATCGATTTTGTCGAGATTATGATGATTAAACAAGTACTTTTAGCGATAAGACCACCACTTGTATTTCTGCGTGTATTGTTGTTTGTTTTTATGTAGTTTTATAATTTAAGTGTGATGTACAATATATCTTTCTATATACTTTTTTTAGTAATATTTAATTTTATTTGTGTACAAACCGTCCCTTCTATACTTAGGTTACATTGCAACACATTAAAATAATATCAGGGCAACGGGCGCAATCCAATGCAATTTAGGCCAAGCCTATTATATCTAAATATTGTTTTAGTAGGGCTAGGGAGTAATTTGTTAGGTAATACAATTGTTGCAACGACAGGTGGATACTTGTACTATCACTTGATATGTCAACTAAAATCAAATCATCATCATCATCATCGTCAGCCCTTCTCATCCCACTGCTGGGCATAGGCCTGTCTTCGTTGTCGCCATTCGCCTCTGTCTTGCGCTGTTTTCTTAGCACAACTTCTTAACAATATATTTTTATTTCACTTCTCACTACAGTTACCAGGGGTTACCACGCGCAAGTATGAAAGGAAGGTTCTGTGATGTAAAGTCTCAACATCTTTACCCCACAGAACCCTGCTCCCCTTAACCCCCTCAACCCTAAAATCAAATAAACTAAAATAAACTCTCGAGCCATATGCCGCTAGTATCTACTATATTGTAGTGAAGTGGGTAATTATTTATTAAAATTTACCCACAAATTAATAGTATTGCATTTTTGTGATTTGTATTATCTTTAACTATACTAGGTATAAATAACAAGTATCTATAGCTCAATAAAACGCATTGATTGTCACCAGCACCTATTAATATGTACCATAAATATACTTAGCTCTTACCTAGGTATTATAAAACTATATCTCATATAAGTGAACTGTATCTAATATTAAGTTCTTTTGAGAATAAAATCTTTAAACCGATATTGGAATAAGACTTGAATCATGATTTTAATTCCATAATTTCGCTAACGTAAGTACCTAATCTTTTTAATAAAAAAAAATTAATCATTGACTTGAAGTGGCCACATAATGTACTATTCATAATTTACCTACTTATCTAGTTACCTACATGTATGTACCTACCTAAAGTGTTAGATTACTGTATATGTTGTGTTTGCCTGTTATTGGTTTCACATGTAGCATATAGCATTATTATATAATACTGGCTGTTGCCCGCGACTTCGTACGCGTTACACTCCGTCAATGTGTAGGTAACCTAGAAATAAAGCTAACAACTTGCAACGCGCTGTTGCAACTTGACTTGACACCCAATTTTTATCCTATGGAAACTGATTTATGGGATAAAAGGCCTGTGTGGTAATCCAGGTAATAATCTACGTATATTCCAAATTTCATCGAAATCGGTTTAGCCGTTACGACGTTTGAGTATTAAGTAACAAACAAACATTCAAACTTTCACATTATTTTTTTTTTTTATTTATTCATCACAGAATCAACAGCACTTGATATCAATGTATACAAACTCTTATAACTAATGCTTAATGCCAATAACAGATTCACAATTTATAGACATTTAAGAAATTAGAAATTAGACGCTTAGAGAAAAAGATTAAAAAACACAATACAAAATAATAATTGATTTTCAAGGAATTTAGTAATTTAGTAGGTACGCATTTGAAGAATGAAAGGGGAGGAGGGATGCTGTGTAAATGTGTATATATGAGGGAGTGAGGGAGAGAGTGTAGTGTTTTGTGTTTTGTGTAGTGTTTTGTGTAGTGTAGCTCTTTGAGTTTCAGAATATTTTATGGAACGTGCTATATATGATTAAGAACAGATATAACTTGTTTCTTAAAAGATGCCTTGCTATTAGAGAAGATGTCTATATCCGAAAAAACCTTGTTGTAGCTATCTAGCGTGCGATAGATGATAGAGTTCTGGGCATAGTTGGTGTAACTGAAAGGAACATGAAAGAGGGTGGTGTGTCTAGTACGTTTAAAGGGCGTTTTGAATTGAAGAACTAGAGACGCTAATTCGGGACTATCAATTCTATTACTGCAAACGTCGTGTAAAAACAACATCTGCAGCAAAGAACGCCGATCCTTTAACGGCATGAGCTTATGAAACCTACACGATTCCTCGTAAGTCATGCCTCTTTTACAATGGGTGCGATAGTTTAATGTTTTAATAAATTGGGATTGAATGCGCTCAATATCTTGCTCATATATTATGTATTGTGGGTTCCACATAGTGCAACAGCATTCCAAGACGCTACGGACATAAGAATAATAAAGAACTTTAATACATTCAGCGTCGGAGAACTGCCGACTAAGACGTAAGACAAACCCTAGATTTCTGTAAGCTTTTGCAACCACAGCCGCGACTTGATCAGACATTAACATTTTCGAGTCAAAGATTACTCCAAGATCTCGTGTATTATTTTTATGTTCCAAAGGTATATTGTCTAATTCATATTGGTATGTTATTTTTTTAATTTTACGAGTGAATGAAATTTGGAAACATTTTGAAGAATTTACTCTAATTCTATTATCACGATAGTAGTTACATAGCCGTTTAATATCATTTTGCAGCTTCTGTTGAGTCTGCTTCAGTTTTTATAAAAGCGTAGATTTTGGTATCATCAGCGTACATGAGGAATTTGGCAAACTGAAAACAACTACCCACATCATACAGGTAGGCAGCGTAAAATAGGGGTCCCAAAATAGAGCCTTGAGGGACTCCAGAGGGAACATCTACAAGATCAGAACGGTGTCCAGCAACAACTACAGCCTGTGAACGATTACGTAGATAAGACTCTGTCCACCTCAGAAGATTACCACGAATTCCTAGCTCTTGGAGCTTACGAAGAAGGATCATGTGATCAACGCGATCAAACGCCTTCTCGAAATCAGTATATATTACGTCGATCTGAAAACCTTCATCCATTCCACGAAGAACGTCGTTGGCAAAAGTTGAGAGATTAGTATTAGTTGAGCGACCTTGCACAAAACCATGTTGTTCCGATGGAATGTGGCGAAATATGAGTGGGTAAATATGGCTATAAACAACCCTCTCCATTAATTTACTTAGAACATTGAGGATTGATATAGGTCGATAATTCGAAATAGCAGTCTTAGTACCTTTTTTATGTACGGGCACAATATTTGCAGTTTTCCAAATTTTGGGAAAATATCCTTCAAGGAAACATCTGTTAAAGATAACTTTTATAGGGATTGCTAGCGATTCTACACATTTTACAAAAAAGAATGGGGGTATTCCGTCACAACCAGCGCCCTTAGAACAATCTAAGCTTTTAAGGATTTTCTCTACATCTGTGACCGATATCTGTATGCCTCCTATAATATCATAGCACGGGGCTCTGCTATCAGAGAAAGAACTATAAGTATGCGCAGGTTGAACAAAATTTCTGCAGAAAAAATCACTAAAAGAATTGCAAATGTCCCGCTGATTAGATAAACTATTCTTATTATATTCCATAACATTAGGATAATTAGAACGATTATTTCTTTTGGATTTTACATAAGTCCACAATAATTTAGGTGTCTTTTTAATTTGTTCTTGAGTAAAATTAATGTAAGATGTATAGCAATTTTTTTCAAGATTTTTTAGGCGCGCACGTAATGTAGAAAAAGATTCATAGTCATCAGGGTTACCATATTTTTTCCAGTGACAGTGACTAGTTTGGCTTTTTCTTTTATTAATTTAATAAGAGCATTACTGTACCATACAGGATAGGTATGAGTGAATGAAACAGTTTTTTGAGGTACATATTTTGAGATAGCTACATTTATACAAGAATAAAAGCCATTAATGGCATCTTCTACTTTTATAGAAGTTAAAAACGACCAATCATAGTCAATAAAATATTTATTTAAACTTATGTAATCCGCCTTCCTAAATAGAATTTTTGTTCTTTTTGGAGGTATAATAGACGGAATCATAATGTCGTTTACACAGATATCAACAGCGGGATGACAAATATCCTCTTTTACAAGTGGGGATGTAGATTTTTCAACACAAATTGGTGTGTTACTAAAAATAAGATCCAATAAATTATTATAAGCGTTATGAAAGCGATTGTGTTGTGATAAACTAAAGAAAGAAGTCAGGTTTAGTAATTCCTTTGCTGAGTTCTGAATTTCTACAGGCCCCCTTTTGAGGACATTTGGTTGCTTTGATTTCCAGTTAATACAAGGAAGGTTGAAATCTCCCGCTAAAACAAAGTAATCGTCGGGGTGACAATTTACAAACGTTGACAACAATTCAGTAAATTTTTGCATTCTTAACGTGAGTGCTCGGTCAGGTGGAATGTAGGCACAAATAATATTTAAATTATGTTGTGAGCCGAGTGCACGCGCAGGTATAGTTATACAAATACATTCGAGATTATCACGGTCAAGGTCAGACCGCCTGCGGGCTCCTAAGCGGGACGCGCAGGCAATCATCACTCCACCGCCAAGCGTACCGCGGTCACTACGGAACAGATCGTATCTGTCAGGACTGCAAAGCTCAGTGTCGAGAATGCTATCATGTAACCAAGTCTCCGTAATTAAAGCAATATCCAAGTCAGATAAAAATAGGTTATTATAAAATAGGTTTTTGTACGAAGCCCACGTACGTTCTGGTAAAAAAGCTTTAATCCATTACTTTGTACAGCCATAGTGAAAGACAAGTACTCCAGTAATTATAAAGCGTTTCAAATAGCGGATTACAATGATATGTGTGGAAACTAGTGTGTAAAAGGATGGGAATATACAATGTGTGATTGTGTGGTGTGTATGTGTAATTGTGTAAATGTTTATTAAAAAAGGGTAGATGGGTTACTTGTGAAAATTGTGAAAATGTGTTAATTTGATGGTTTATAAGGTGTATTTATAATATTAGTGTGATATATTTTGTAAGAATTCATAGATACACCTAATAAATAAATAACTTCGTTGTTATAGACCGGATAGTTTCTGTAATATAATTCAGTTTCTCACTAAAACATCGTGTTCTATACCCCACACTTACATCACATTGACGAATGGAGCTGAAGATGGATCGGTAGGTTTGACAAACGACGGGACGCGACGAACTGCCGGGCTACGTATTGAGCCTAATGTATTTTGGATACCCATTGTTTGTTCGAGTTGTTTTTAGGTAATTGAAATTGATTTTCCTGTACATGCTCGTAGGAAACATGTATTTATGTAAGATAGTCAGTCAAGCATAAAGAAATGTCTGGTTTTGTGACAATACTTTGACTTTACTGTAAGAAAATAAACTAAAATATACATCGCTTACAATATTTTGTGAGCATAGGGTCAAATATATAAAAAATATATATTTGCGCTACAAATAAAACTTAAAGATTAAAAGAGGCCAAGCGGTTCATTTTATAGTAAATCTTGCATTTAGTGTACTAACGCCCGTGGTATCAGTGAAGCAGGTTATTTTGGCTACTAAATTAACGACTAACAAAAAAAAATCGTCAACATAATAAAAAAACAGTCCAGTTAAGTTAGGGGTTTCACCTCGGAATGAGACATAATAAACTGGAAACTCGTAGGTATACACTTTCATTTTGGCGTTCTAAAAGTTGTCTCTAAAGTCTCACAAAATCTCGTGTCTGCGTCGTAAGTTATTCAAGGTCAAATGTCACAAAAACTGGGTTTTCGTGATTATCTCAGTTTTTATAGCTCTTGATGTTAACATTTATTATAAAATTGTAGATAATTATTTGCGACAAATTATGTTCCTCACGTTTTTTTAAGCGCTCAACCGTTTTTGAGATAGAGGGAGGAGAGTGCGCAGCGCTCAGCCGTTCATACGATCCAACGAAAAACGAAAAAAACGATATTTGATGTTATAAGGAATCCTTTCGTTCTTCTGCTCTTTCGATGACCTTCTTTTGATGATTATTTTGATGATTGTCTTCTACGTCGTTACATATCGTGCATCGGTACTTTTTTGCTGCTCCATCAGCTGTTTGGTCACAAAATAAACACAGTTTTTTAAAATCAAACACCTCATTCGTTTTTACGTCGTAAAAAACGTAGAATAAGGGCGACTTGCGCAACGATGCTTAAACGTATTTAGTAGCTAAATATGATTTAGAGAGTTTTCAAATCATAGAAATACGTCAAATTTTAACATGTTAAGTCGCTAAATACCTATAAGAATCGTTGTGCAAGCCGGTCTTAAAGTTTGTAAACGTATTTACGAATAACAATAAATCGTCAGCGAAATACGTCATCTTTGCAAAGAAATAAGTTAGAATAGAGTGGGCTAAAGTACACCCACTCAAAACCTACTTGCGATACTGGCAGTAAAATAAAAGATGACACAAACTCACATTAGAAAATTGATACTTCATACTGTACCACTTCATAGTGTGTTTCTTCGAAAATAGCATGGAGTAATACCTAAGTACTGGACATACAATTCTTATCATTTTTGTGTTCTTAAATCAGCGTGGTAATGATTTAATAGGCTAGAAGTTAGCAAAATTTGCCGATTTACCTTTTATAAAAAAAAGTTGTGAGATATACTTACGTTAGATATGTCGCAGGCATTTTGTATGAATCCGCTGTTTACACAGGGCGTCCTCAGTTTAAAAACGCTCGCTGTTATATAATATGCCAAAGGCAAAAATTTAAAATTGGTCAATCCGTTTTGGAGGAGTGCGATCACTAAAACCGTGACACGAGATATTTATATAATATATTAGAAATAGTTTCGCGTTATCTTCCTTATCTTCGCTCCGCATCAAACCCGATTCGATTTCAGGGACTGTTTCTTTGAGAAACATTTGGTTAATTAATAAATAAGTACATTTATTTACTGATATATTTACAATTATTCACATGACCATAAAATACGTAAAAAATAGTTGGATAATCTAAATATCGTTTGCCAAAACTGCTCCAGATCACTACCAAGCGGAAGTGATTCTAAGACAGTCTGCAATTAATAAAATTTAAAAATTAGAGCCAATGTTTTAAGAACACTTCCGTAAACTGTAAACGAACTGACTCTCTCTCGTTTACGCAGTTTATTAATAGTGCCGGCTTTCTGTAGCTTTTTGTATTTATATTTTTTTTTTAGTCCAGTATCCATACCGTCTTAGAGATCGACTTCGGCCGTTCCTCAAGCGTATTCGAAAAACGCGTGCTGAATACAAGATGTGTGGAATATTGCCGATATTATGCTCTTGTAAATATTTTATGCGACCTCGCCTTATTTACTGCCTTTCGGTGCGTTAGGAAGATTAAATGACGAGAAATCGATGTTCACTTCGTTTTAAAATTCTACTTCCGATCGTGGGTAGTTTCGAATCCCGTGCACCAATGGATTTAGTAATTGATAGAATATAAGGGGTGATTCGGGTAGCTCTAGCGGTCCTCTACCTTTGGACTTTTACTTGACACCAGTTTTTTGGACATCCTGTATGCACGGGCACCCATACCCATCGAACTATTATGCAGCAATTTAAACAATACTTACAAAAGTACTGTAGTAAATATGTGTGATGTAACAAAATAAAACATAAAACTTGGCCGTTGTGTATTTCCCTGTAAGTTTCTGGGATAAGATAAATTTAGTATGCAACAGGTGTACCTCGTCTTGTCTCTTACGAGTAGTTATCTAAAATCCAATCTGTGTCTACTACACTACATAATTTCTGTATCCTCCACAGATTATTCCATCATGTCAGTTCCACAATGGGAATTGTATTTTGTCAATGCTAATCATACACAATTCTCCTACTATTGGCTTCCAAATGGTAGCTTAATGGTCATTATTATATAAATAAATAATGCTGGACATTTCACACTCTGCGATATCTACCCCCAAACTAAGCAAAACTTGTACAATGGGATAACTGATAAAATACTTATACACACATTTTTTTTTAATATTTTTTAATTACATACTTTAATATTTATGAAAATACCACACCCGGAACAAATATATGTAGACCATGTAAATATATATACGGGATTTAGTAGATTTTTTCGTATTATTTATCTATTCAAATTCATTTTCTTGTTAGATTTTTATTTTATAATAACTATTTAACTTTTAATTTGAAAGCAAACATTTAGCTTTAAAAATAAATGTTTATTTTCTGTTTCAACTAAAACGCCTTTTACGTAATATCCTCTAATTAGAATCTTGCAAATATATCTCGTAGAAATGTTTCTACAAATATGTCAATAAAGTATTATCCATAATGACATATTATAGTATTATTCTGCAGAGAAAAAGTTTTCTAGCGGTTGATCTAATTATTCATATTTATTTAAATTTTGAGTTGAGTGTGAATTGGATATTTTTATCCAACTGCAAGAAGGAAAAAACTCGACTGAATAACCAAATAAAAAGAGGTAAAAAGCTTGTTGATAATCGCAATTGGGGACTTTATTCAACATCAATAATGACGTAGCTATTTATATCTGTGATTGATTAAAACAGTTGCCAGTCGCAAGTTTCCGTTTATCAAAATTTGACAGCTTGTTTACCTCGTTTTAGTAAATTTTGCAGTTGCTTTTTAATAACTAATTTTTACTTCTTATCTATATATTCCCTACACGAATCGATTATATCGCTTGAGATAGAACTGTCAGATAACCGGAGCGCGTGTGCGACAAATCGGATGGGTTGTCAGATGATTGTTCATCCGATTAATCACTCATACGCTTCGATTATTATCTGACAGTTATATTATATAACCCCGTTAAGCCGCGGTTCCATTGCTGCGTAGCATGTACAAGCAGGCTACGCACGTTAGCAGCGTGTGTCCATTAATCTGACTGCCTGTTAGGTGTTCACTGCAGCACATACGGTGTACGAATTTTGACACACAACCCACAACTCTGCTTTGTAAAAGCCACGCCCCTGTGTGCCGTATGTGTAGAGTGTGCCACGTTGAGCTGCGTGGGTGGCGTATCTAAGCAGGTCACGTGTGTATTAGTGGCGGCAACAAGCCTGTCAACAAGTTGTCTGGTTGATTTTCTATACTTTATAAGTCTGTATTTACTAAAAGAAAAGTATATAAGTATTATATCACTTACCTGGTTCCCATAGTACAAGCTTTGCTTAGTTTGGGACTAGATAGCGCAGTGTGAAATATCCAGCAATATTTATTTATTTATTTAATGCCATACATCCGTTGGTTGTCTGGATGTTTTTCTATATATTATAAGTATGTATTTACGTAAAAAAAATATATAAGTATTCTCTCAGTTATCTGGTTCCCATAGTACAAGCTCTGCTTAGTTTGGGGCTAGATAGCGCAGTGTGAAATATCCGGCAATATTTATTTATTTATTTAATGCCATGCATCCGTTGGTTGTTTGGTTGTTTTTCTATATATTATAAGTACGTATTTACGAAAAAAAAGTATATAAGTATTCTCTCATTTATCTGGTTCCCATAGTACAAGATCTGCTTAGTTTGGGGCTAGATAGCGCTGTGTGAAATGTCCAGCAATATTTATTTATTAATTTTATTTATATTTATCCGTACGTAGCGCGGCCGTGGGTTGCAGTGGATTGATCCGACTACATTTTCATACATAGCAAAGCTACATGCGTAGCGTCCGACAAGCGAAGCAATGAAACCGCGGCCTAACACACCTATCTATGTAGATTTATTGTATAGTTTATAGCCAGCTTTATCACTAGACTATAATGTATATGGTAATAAAATCTAATCAAATTTAAGTTTTGATCTAATATCGCCTGTCAATGAAACGTTTAGCAGAACGTTAACGCTGTATTCATAGATTGTAATGTGACTGGTAACTTAAGTTAAAGTTACAAGACCAGATAGCCTTATTACGTAAGCCAGTCGCTGTCGCCTGCCTGTCGTTGGGTCAGGTCATCTCCTGCACACGTGAGATAAGCTCTGTAGGTGTGAAAGGGAGTTAACTTTGTGTTGACCTGACGACGAACGCGGGCGACAGCGACTGGCTTACGTAATAAGGCTACCGGGGCAGTTCCATACAATATCTATTATATTATATTATATAAAGCTCGATTACCACTCACTGACTGACTGACTCATTGACATGTTTGTTCTCCCAGATGCCACCTCGTAGGGTGAAAATGTTTGGTGGGATCGTATAGAGGGAGTTCCGATGAGTTGGGAATAAATCCTAAAGTACCCCTTTTGTCCCCCATTCGCTCCCATCCACCTCGTATCTCGGAAAGTATAGGTCTTACAGCGTTGGCGCAAAAACTAATGTTGCAGAGGACATTTTTTTATATCCGGTTCCATGAAAAAAAAATGGTCTTTCATACAAAAAAAAAATTGTCCCATACAAAATATTTCTGTATGAATACCGTAAACCGTATATTTCGTTTGCCGTAATTTTCATACTGTTTTTGTAGGGAGCCCACGGCTTGTGTGTACTATAAAATTACTGTAAATTTGCTTGATTCTATATAATGGTGGTGGAGGGACATGAGATAACTTTCATAGTTTTTGCAAAGGTCATCATCATCATTTTGGAACATCCAATTTTTTTTTTTTTTTTTTAGTATGCAACGTTCATCATGTTTATTTTGGAACATCCACATTTTTTTAATTATGCCTCATCCACAATGATCACTTTGGAACGTCAATTATTTTTTTTTTATTATGCTTCATCCACTGTGATCATTTTGTAACATCATTTTTTTTTCAATTATGCCTCATCCACAATGATCACTTTGAAACGTCATTTTTTTTTTTTTATTATGCAACATCCACTGTGATCATTTTGGTACATCATTTTTTTAATTACGCCTCATCCACAATGATCACTTTGAAACGTCAATTATTTTTTATTTTTTTATTATGCATCATCCACTGTGATCATTTTGGTACATAATTTTTTTTAATTATGCCTCATCCACAATGATCACTTTGGAACGTCAATTTTTTTTATTTTTTTTATTATGCAACATCCACTGTGATTATTTTGGTACATAATTTTTTTAATTACGCCTCATCCACAATGATCACTTTGGAACGTCAATTATTTTTTATTTTTTTATATTGCATCATCCACTGTGATCATTTTGGAAAATCAATTTTTTTAAATTATGCCTCATCCACAATGATCACTTTTGGAACGTAAATTTTTTTTTTTACTATGCAAAATCCTTTGTGATCATTTTGGAACATCATTTTGTTTTAAATTATGCCTCATCCACAATGATCACTTTTGGAACGTCATTTTTTTTATTATGCAAAATCCTTTGTGATCATTTTGGAAAATCATTTTTTTTTAATTATGCCTCATCCACAATGATCATTTTGGAACGTCAATTTCTTTTTTTTTATTATGCAACATCCACTGTGATAATTTTGGAACATCAATTTTTTTAATTATGCCTCATCCGCAATGATCATTTTGGAACGTCAATTTTTTTTTAATTATGCCTCATCCACAATGATCACTTTTGGAACGTCAATTTTTTTTTATTATGCAACATCCATTGTGATCATTTTGGAACATCAATTTTTTTTTATTTATGCCTCATCCACTAATCATTTTGGAACGTCATTTTTTTTTTTATTATGCGACATCCACTATTCGAATATTATCTTTGATTGCTTGTTACACTTCGTCATCCTCTTTTATTGTTTCTTCCGCCTCCACATCTTCTATTTTTGCATGTTCCACTTCGTTATCCTTTTAAAATGCTTCTTCTACTTCATATCCTCTTTAATTGCTTCAGTTACTTCATTATGCGCTCTACAAAATTGTGGTGTTTCATACAAAACTTCAATCGCTCATATCTTCTAAACGCGAAGAGCCCTAGCAAACTTGTACAAAATATTGGTATAAATTTTTGGTGGAACTGTTTTTTTATTGTCATCCTTGACATCCTTTTTGAATGCTTCTCTCACTTCGTCATCTTCTTTGAATGTTTTTTCCACTTCGACATCATCTTTGACTGCTTCTTTAACTTCGATATCCTCTTTGATTGCTTCTCCCACTTCGATATCGTCTTTGATTGCTTTTTTCACTTCGTCATCTTCTTTGAATGCTTCTACCGCCTCGGTATCCTCTTTGATTGCTTACTCAACTTCAATTTCCTCTTTGATTGTTTCTGCCACTTCGATATCCTATTTGATTGCTTCTTCCACTTCAACATTCTCTTTGATAGTTTCTTCCACTTCGATATCCAATCAACAAATTTATGATTTTTCTTACAAAACTTTAATCGCTCGTATCTTCTAAACGGGAAGAGATAGCACTAGCAAACTTTGACAAAATATTAGTTCAAATTTTTGATCATTATCATTTTACAACATACATTTATATTATGCAACGTCAATCCTGATCATTTTGGAACGTCCAGATTTTTTTTTATGCAACGTTCATCATGATCTTTTTTGCAACGTTCAATTTTTTTTATACAATTATTATCATGATCATTTTGGAACATCCAATTTTTTTCTCTTTGATTGCTTGTTCCACTTCGATATCCTCTTTGATTGCTTCTTCCACATTGATATCCTATTTGATTGCTTCTTTAACTTTGATATCCTCTACGATTGCTTGTTCCACTTCGATATCCTCTTTTATTCCTTCTTCATCTTCAATATCCATTGGATTGCTTCTTCATCTTTGATATCCTCTTTGATGGCATTTTCACTTCGGTATCCTCTGTAAGGGCTCCTTCCTCTTTGATTTCCGTTTGATTGCTTCTTGCACTGCAATATTTTCTTTGATTGCGTCTTCATATTCGATATCGTTTTTGATTGCATTTTTACTTCGATATCCTGTGATGGCTTCTTCCACTTTGATATCCTCTTTGATTGCTTCTTCCACTTCGATATCCGCTTTGATTGCTTGTTCCATTTTGATATCGTCTTTGACTATTTCTTTCACTTCGATATCGTCTTTGATTGCTTTTTTCACTTCGTCATCCTCTTTGAATACTTCTACCAACTCGGTATCCTCTTTGATTCCTTAGTCAACTTCAATTTCCTCTTTGATTGTTTTTGCTACTTCGATATCCTATTTGATTGCTTCTCCCACTTCAATATCCTCTTTGTTTACTCCTTCCACTTCAATATCATCTTCGATTTCCTTTTGATTGCTTCTTGCACTGCATTATTCTCTTTGATTGCGTCTTCATCTTCGATATCGTCTTTGATAGCATTTTCACTTCGATATCCTCTGTGATGGCTTCTTCCACTTCGATACCCTCTTTGATTGCTTCTTCCACTTCGATATCCTCTTTGATTGTTTCTTCCGCCTCGACATCTTCTATTTTTGCATGTTCCACTTCGTTATCCCTTTAAAATGCTTCTTCTACTTTCATATCCTCTTTAATTGCTTCAGTTACTTCATTATGCTCTCTACAAAATTGTGGTCTTTCATACAAAACTTCAATCGCTCGTATCTTCTAAACGGGAAGAGATAGCCCTAGCAAACTTGTACAAAATATTGGTATAAATTTTTGGTGCAACTGTTTTTTTATTGTCATCCTTGACATTCTTTTTGAATGCTTCTCTCACTTCGTCATCTTCTTTGAATGTTTTTTCCACTTCGACATCATCTTTGACTGCTTCTTTAACTTCGATATCCTCTTTGATTGCTTCTCCCACTTTGATATCGTCTTTGATTGCTTTTTTCACTTCGTCATCTTCTTTGAATGCTTCTACCGCCTCGGTATCCTCTTTGATTGCTTACTCAACTTCAATTTCCTCTTTGATTGTTTCTGCCACTTCGATATCCTATTTGATTGCTTCTTCCACTTCAACATTCTCTTTGATAGTTTCTTCCACTTCGATATCCAATCAAAAAATTTATGATTTTTCTTACAAAACTTTAATCGCTCGTATCTTCTAAACGGGAAGAGATAGCACTAGCAAACTTTGAAAAAATATTAGTACAAATTTTTGATCATTATTATTTTGCAACATACATTTATATTATGCAACGTCAATCATGATCATTTTGGAACGTCCAGATTTTTTTTTATGCAACGTTCATCATGATCTTTTTTGCAACGTTCAATTTTTTTTATACAACTATTATCATGATCATTTTGGAACATCCAATTTTTTTCTCTTTGATTGCTTGTTCCACTTCGATATCCTCTTTGATTGCTTCTTCCACATTGATATCCTATTTGATTGCTTCTTTAACTTTGATATCCTCTACGATTGCTTGTTCCACTTCGATATCCTCTTTTATTCCTTCTTCATCTTCAATATCCATTGGATTGCTTCTTCATCTTTGATATCCTCTTTGATGGCATTTTCACTTCGGTATCCTCTGTAAGGGCTCCTTCCTCTTTGATTTCCGTTTGATTGCTTCTTGCACTGCAATATTTTCTTTGATTGCGTCTTCATATTCGATATCGTTTTTGATTGCATTTTTACTTCGATATCCTGTGATGGCTTCTTCCACTTTGATATCCTCTTTGATTGCTTCTTCCACTTCGATATCCGCTTTGATTGCTTGTTCCATTTTGATATCGTCTTTGACTATTTCTTTCACTTCGATATCGTCTTTGATTGCTTTTTTCACTTCGTCATCCTCTTTGAATACTTCTACCAACTCGGTATCCTCTTTGATTCCTTAGTCAACTTCAATTTCCTCTTTGATTGTTTTTGCTACTTCGATATCCTATTTGATTGCTTCTCCCACTTCAATATCCTCTTTGTTTACTCCTTCCACTTCAATATCATATTCGATTTCCTTTTGATTGCTTCTTGCACTGCATTATTCTCTTTGATTGCGTCTTCATCTTCGATATCGTCTTTGATAGCATTTTCACTTCGATATCCTCTGTGATGGCTTCTTCCACTTCGATACCCTCTTTGATTGCTTCTTCCACTTCGATATCCTCTTTGATTGTTTCTTCCGCCTCGACATCTTCTATTTTTGCATGTTCCACTTCGTTATCCCTTTAAAATGCTTCTTCTACTTTCATATCCTCTTTAATTGCTTCAGTTACTTCATTATGCTCTCTACAAAATTGTGGTCTTTCATACAAAACTTCAATCGCTCGTATCTTCTAAACGGGAAGAGATAGCACTAGCAAACTTTGACAAAATATTAGTTCAAATTTTGATCATTATCATTTTACAACATACATTTATATTATGCAACGTCAATCCTGATCATTTTGGAACGTCCAGATTTTTTTTTATGCATCGTTCATCATGATCTTTTTTGCAACGTTCAATTTTTTTTATACAACTATTATCATGATTATTTTGGAACATCCAATTTTTTTCTCTTTGATTGCTTGTTCCACTTCGATATCCTCTTTGATTGCTTCTTCCACATTAATATCCTATTTGATTGCTTCTTTAACTTTGATATCCTCTACGATTGCTTGTTCCACTTCGATATCCTCTTTTATTCCTTCTTCATCTTCAATATCCATTGGATTGCTTCTTCATCTTTGATATCCTCTTTGATGGCATTTTCACTTCGGTATCCTCTGTAAGGGCTCCTTCCTCTTTGATTTCCGTTTGATTGCTTCTTGCACTGCAATATTTTCTTTGATTGCGTCTTCATATTCGATATCGTTTTTGATTGCATTTTTACTTCGATATCCTGTGATGGCTTCTTCCACTTTGATATCCTCTTTGATTGCTTCTTCCACTTCGATATCCGCTTTGATTGCTTGTTCCATTTTGATATCGTCTTTGACTATTTCTTTCACTTCGATATCGTCTTTGATTGCTTTTTTCACTTCGTCATCCTCTTTGAATACTTCTACCAACTCGGTATCCTCTTTGATTCCTTAGTCAACTTCAATTTCCTCTTTGATTGTTTTTGCTACTTCGATATCCTATTTGATTGCTTCTCCCACTTCAATATCCTCTTTGTTTACTCCTTCCACTTCAATATCATCTTCGATTTCCTTTTGATTGCTTCTTGCACTGCATTATTCTCTTTGATTGCGTCTTCATCTTCGATATCGTCTTTGATAGCATTTTCACTTCGATATCCTCTGTGATGGCTTCTTCCACTTCGATACCCTCTTTGATTGCTTCTTCCACTTCGATATCCTCTTTGATTGTTTCTTCCGCCTCGACATCTTCTATTTTTGCATGTTCCACTTCGTTATCCCTTTAAAATGCTTCTTCTACTTTCATATCCTCTTTAATTGCTTCAGTTACTTCATTATGCTCTCTACAAAATTGTGGTCTTTCATACAAAACTTCAATCGCTCGTATCTTCTAAACGGGAAGAGATAGCCCTAGCAAACTTGTACAAAATATTGGTATAAATTTTTGGTGCAACTGTTTTTTTATTGTCATCCTTGACATTCTTTTTGAATGCTTCTCTCACTTCGTCATCTTCTTTGAATGTTTTTTCCACTTCGACATCATCTTTGACTGCTTCTTTAACTTCGATATCCTCTTTGATTGCTTCTCCCACTTTGATATCGTCTTTGATTGCTTTTTTCACTTCGTCATCTTCTTTGAATGCTTCTACCGCCTCGGTATCCTCTTTGATTGCTTACTCAACTTCAATTTCCTCTTTGATTGTTTCTGCCACTTCGATATCCTATTTGATTGCTTCTTCCACTTCAACATTCTCTTTGATAGTTTCTTCCACTTCGATATCCAATCAAAAAATTTATGATTTTTCTTACAAAACTTTAATCGCTCGTATCTTCTAAACGGGAAGAGATAGCACTAGCAAACTTTGAAAAAATATTAGTACAAGTTTTTGATCATTATTATTTTGCAACATACATTTATATTATGCAACGTCAATCATGATCATTTTGGAACGTCCAGATTTTTTTTTATGCAACGTTCATCATGATCTTTTTTGCAACGTTCAATTTTTTTTATACAACCATTATCATGATCATTTTGGAACATCCAATTTTTTTCTCTTTGATTGCTTGTTCCACTTCGATATCCTCTTTGATTGCTTCTTCCACATTGGTATCCTCTTCGATTGCTTCTTTAACTTTGATATCCTCTACGATTGCTTGTTCCACTTCGATATCCTCTTTTATTCCTTCTTCATCTTCAATATCCATTGGATTGCTTCTTCCACTTCGATATCGTCTTTGATTGCTTTTTTTACTTCGTCATCCTCTTAGAATGCTTCTACCACCTTGGTATCCTCTTTGATTTCTTCCTCAACTTTAATTTCCTCTTTGATTGTTTCTGCTACTTCGATATCCTATTTGATTGCTTCTTTCACATTGGTATCCTCTTCGATTGCTTCTTTAACTTTGATATCCTCTACGATTGCTTGTTCCGCTTCGATATTCTCTTTTATTCCTTCTTCATCTTCAATATCCATTGGATTGCTTCTTCCACTTCGATATCGTCTTTGATTGCTTTTTTTACTTCGTCATCCTCTTAGAATGCTTCTACCACCTTGGTATCCTCTTTGATTTCTTCCTCAACTTTAATTTCCTCTTTGATTGTTTCTGCTACTTCGATATCCTCTTTGATTGCTTCTTCCACATTGGTATCCTCTTCGATTGCTTCTTTAACTTTGATATCCTCTACGATTGCTTGTTCCGCTTCGATATCCTCTTTTATTCCTTCTTCATCTTCAATATCCATTGGATTGCTTCTTCCACTTCGATATCGTCTTTGATTGCTTTTTTTACTTCGTCATCCTCTTAGAATGCTTCTACCACCTTGGTATCCTCTTTGATTTCTTCCTCAACTTTAATTTCCTCTTTGATTGTTTCTGCTACTTCGATATCCTATTTGATTGCTTCTTTCACTTCAATATCCTCTTTGATTGCTTCTTCCACTTTGATATCATCTTTGATTGCTGCTTCCACTTGGAAATCCTCTTTGATTTGATTGCTTCTTCCATTTCGATATCGTCTTTGACTGCTTCTTACACATGGATATCCTCTTTGATGGCTTTTAACAGCTCGATATCCTCTTTAATTACTTCTTCGACTAAAAGAAAAACACGCGAGCTGCGAGCAGCTCGCGCACAACGCAACCTCTAGTTATATTATATAAAGCTCGATTACCACTGACTCACTGACTGATTGACATCATTGTTCTCCCAGATGCCACCTCGTAGGGGGGAAATGTTTGGTGGGATCGTATAGAGGGAGTTCCGGTGAGTTGGGAATAAATCCTAAAGTACCCCTTTTGTCCCCCATTCGCTCCCATCCACCTCGTATCTCGGAAAGTATAGGTCTTACAGCGTTGGCGCAAAAACTAATGTTGCAGAGGACATTTTTTTATATCCGGTTCCATGAAAAAAAAATGGTCTTTCATACAAAAAAAAAATTGTCCCATACAAAATATTTCTGTATGAATACCGTAAACCGTAAATTTCGTTTGCCGTAATTTTCATACTGTTTTTGTAGGGAGCCCACGGCTTGTGTGTACTATAAAATTACTGTAAATTTGCTTGATTCTATATAATGGTGGTGGAGGGACATGAGATAACTTTCATAGTTTTTGCAAAGGTCATCATCATCATTTTGGAACATCCAATTTTTTTTTTTTTTTTTTTAGTATGCAACGTTCATCATGTTTATTTTGGAACATCCACATTTTTTTAATTATGCCTCATCCACAATGATCACTTTGGAACGTCATTTTTTTTTTTATTATGCAAAATCCTTTGTGATCATTTTGGTACTTACATAATTTTTTTTAATTATGCCTCATCCACAATGATCACTTTGGAACGTCAATTATTTTATTTTTTTTATTATGCATCATCCACTGTGATCATTTTGGAACATCATTTTTTTTTTCAATTATGCCTCATCCACTATGATCACTTTGGAACATCAATTTTTTTTTTTTATTATGCAACATCCACTGTGATATTTTGGTACATCATTTTTTTTAATTATGCCTCATCCACAATGATCACTTTGGAACGTCAATTTTTTTTTTATTATGCAACATCCACTGTGATCATTTTGGAACATCATTTTTTTTAATTATGCCTCATCCACAATGATCACTTTGGAACGTCAATTATTATTTTTTTTATTATGCAACATCCACTGTGATCATTTTGGTACATCATTTTTTTAATTACGCCTCATCCACAATGATAACTTTGGAACGTCAATTATTTTTTATTATGCAACATCCACTGTGATCATTTTGGAACGTCAATTTTTTTTTTATTATGCAAAATCCTTTGTGATCATTTTGGAAAATCAATTTTTTTTAATTATGCCTCATCCACAATGATCACTTTTGGAACGTCAATTTTGTTTTTACTATGCAAAATCCTTTGTGATCATTTTGGAACATCATTTTGTTTTAAATTATGCCTCATCCACAATGATCACTTTTGGAACGTCATTTTTTTTATTATGCAAAATCCTTTGTGATCATTTTGGAAAATCATTTTTTTTAAATTATGCCTCATCCACAATGATCATTTTGGAACGTCAATTTTTTTTTTATTATGCGACATCCACTATTCGAATATTCTCTTTGATTGCTTGTTACACTTCGTCATCCTCTTTTATTGTTTCTTCCGCCTCCACATCTTCTATTTTTGCATGTTCCACTTCGTTATCATTTTAAAATGCTTCTTCTACTTCATATCCTCTTTAATTGCTTCAGTTACTTCATTATGCGCTCTACAAAATTGTGGTGTTTCATACAAAACTTCAATCGCTCATATCTTCTAAACGGGAAGAGATAGCCCTAGCAAACTTGTACAAAATATGGGTATAAATTTTTGGTGGAACTGTTTTTTTATTGTCATCCTTGACATCCTTTTTGAATGCTTCTCTCACTTCGTCATCTTCTTTGAATGTTTTTTCCACTTCGACATCATCTTTGACTGCTTCTTTAACTTCGATATCCTCTTTGATTGCTTCTCCCACTTCGATATCGTCTTTGACTGCTTCTTCCATTTCGATATCGTCTTTGATTGCTTTTTCACTTCGTCATCTTCTTTGAATGCTTCTACCACCTTGGTATCCTCTTTGATTGTTTACTCAACTTCAATTTCCTCTTTGATTGTTTCTGCCACTTCGATATCCTATTTGATTGCTTCTTCCACTTCAACATTCTCTTTGATAGTTTCTTCCACTTCGATATCCAATCAACAAATTTATGATTTTTCTTACAAAACTTTAATCGCTCGTATCTTCTAAACGGGAAGAGATAGCACTAGCAAACTTTGACAAAATATTAGTACAAAATTTTGATCATTATCATTTTACAACATACATTTATATTATGCAACGTCAATCCTGATCATTTTGGAACGTCCAGATTTTTTTTATGCAACGTTCATCATGATCTTTTTTGCAACGTTAAATTTTTTTTATACAACTATTATCATGATCATTTTGGAACATCCAATTTTTTTCTCTTTGATTGCTTGTTCCACTTCGATATCCTCTTTGATTGCTTCTTCCACATTGATATCCTATTTGATTGCTTCTTTAACTTTGATATCCTCTACGATTGCTTGTTCCACTTCGATATCCTCTTTTATTCCTTCTTCATCTTCAATATCCATTGGATTGCTTCTTCATCTTTGATATCCTCTTTGATGGCATTTTCACTTCGGTATCCTCTGTAAGGGCTCCTTCCTCTTTGATTTCCGTTTGATTGCTTCTTGCACTGCAATATTTTCTTTGATTGCGTCTTCATATTCGATATCGTTTTTGATTGCATTTTCACTTCGATATCCTCTGTGATGGCTTCTTCCACTTCGATACCCTCTTTGATTGCTTTTTCCACTTCGATACCCTCTCTGATTGCTTCTTCCACTTCGATATCCGCTTTGATTGCTTGTTCCATTTTGATATCGTCGTTGACTATTTCTTTCACTTCGATATCGTCTTTGATTGCTTTTTTCACTTCGTCATCCTCTTTGAATACTTCTACCAACTCGGTATCCTCTTTGATTCCTTAGTCAACTTCAATTTTCTCTTTGATTGTTTTTGCTACTTCGATATCCTATTTGATTGCTTCTCCCACTTCAATATTCTCTTTGTTTCCTCCTTCCACTTCGATATCATCTTCGATTTCCTTTTGATTGCTTCTTGCACTGCATTATTCTCTTTGATTGCGTCTTCATCTTTGATATCGTCTTTGATAGCATTTTCACTTCGATATCCTCTGTGATGGCTTCTTCCACTTCGATACCCTCTTTGATTGCTTCTTCCACTTCGATATCCTCTTTGATTTTTTCTTCCGCCTCGACATCTTCTATTTTTGCATGTTCCACTTCGTTATCCCTTTAAAATGCTTCTTCTACTTTCATATCCTCTTTAATTGCTTCAGTTACTTCATTATGCTCTCTACAAAATTGTGGTCTTTCATACAAAACTTCAACCGCTCGTATCTTCTAAACGGGAAGAGATAGCCCTAGCAAACTTGTACAAAATATTGGTATAAATTTTTGGTGCAACTGTTTTTTTATTGTCATCCTTGACATCCTTTTTGAATGCTTCTCTCACTTCGTCATCTTCTTTGAATGTTTTTTCCACTTCGACATCATCTTTGACTGCTTCTTTAACTTCGATATCCTCTTTGATTGCTTCTCCCACTTCGATATCGTCTTTGACTGCTTCTTCCATTTCGATATCGTCTTTGATTGCTTTTTCACTTCGTCATCTTCTTTGAATGCTTCTACCACCTTGGTATCCTCTTTGATTGCTTACTCAACTTCAATTTCCGCTTTGATTGTTTCTGCCACTTCGATATCCTATTTGATTGCTTCTTCCACTTCAACATTCTCTTTGATAGTTTCTTCCACTTCGATATCCAATCAACAAATTTATGATTTTTCTTACAAAACTTTAATCGCTCGTATCTTCTAAACGGGAAGAGATAGCACTAGCAAACTCTGACAAAATATTAGTTCAAATTTTTGATCATTATCATTTTACAACATACATTTATATTATGCAACGTCAATCCTGATCATTTTGGAACGTCCAGATTTTTTTTATGCAACGTTCATCATGATCTTTTTTGCAACGTTAAATTTTTTTTATACAACTATTATCATGATCATTTTGGAACATCCAATTTTTTTATCTTTGATTGCTTGTTCCACTTCGATATCCTCTTTGATTGCTTCTTCCACATTGGTATCCTCTTTGATTGCTTCTTTAACTTTGATATCCTCTACGATTGCTTGTTCCGCTTCGATATCCTCTTTTATTCCTTCTTCATCTTCAATATCCATTGGATTGCTTCTTCCACTTCGATATCGTCTTTGATTGCTTTTTTTACTTCGTCATCCTCTTAGAATGCTTCTACCACCTTGGTATCCTCTTTGATTTCTTCCTCAACTTTAATTTCCTCTTTGATTGTTTCTGCTACTTCGATATCCTATTTGATTGCTTCTTTAACTTCAATATCCTTTTTGATTGCTTCTTCCACTTCGATATCATCTTTGATTGCTGCTTCCACTTGGAAATCCTCTTTGATTTGATTGCTTCTTCCATTTCGATATCGTCTTTGACTGCTTCTTACACATGGATATCCTCTTTGATGGCTTTTAACAGCTCGATATCCTCTTTAATTACTTCTTCGACTAAAAGAAAAACACGCGAGCTGCGAGCAGCTCGCGCACAACGCAACCTCTAGTTATATTATATAAAGCTCGATTACCACTCACTGACTGACTGACTGACTGACTCATTGACATGTTTGTTCTCCCAGATGCCACCTCGTAGGGTGAAAATGTTTGGTGGGATCGTATAGAGGGAGTTCCGATGAGTTGGGAATAAATCCTAAAGTACCCCTTTTGTCCCCCATTCGCTCCCATCCACCTCGTATCTCGGAAAGTATAGGTCTTACAGCGTTGGCGCAAAAACTAATGTTGCAGAGGACATTTTTTTATATCCGGTTCCATGAAAAAAAAATGGTCTTTCATACAAAAAAAAAATTGTCCCATACAAAATATTTCTGTATGAATACCGTAAACCGTAAATTTCGTTTGCCGTAATTTTCATACTGTTTTTGTAGGGAGCCTACGGCTTGTGTGTACTATAAAATTACTGTAAATTTGCTTGATTCTATATAATGGTGGTGGAGGGACATGAGATAACTTTCATAGTTTTTGCAAAGGTCATCATCATCATTTTGGAACATCCAATTTTTTTTTTTTTTAGTATGCAACGTTCATCATGTTTATTTTGGAACATCCACATTTTTTTAATTATGCCTCATCCACAATGATCACTTTGAAACGTCATTTTTTTTTTATTATGCAACATCCACTGTGATCATTTTGGTACATCATTTTTTTAATTATGCCTCATCCACAATGATCACTTTGGAACGTCAATTATTTTTTTTTTATTATGCATCATCCACTGTGATCATTTTGTAACATCATTTTTTTTCAATTATGCCTCATCCACTATGATCACTTTGGAACGTCAATTTTTTTTTTATTATGCAACATCCACTGTGATCATTTTGGTACATAATTTTTTTTAATTATGCCTCATCCACAATGATCACTTTGGAACGTCAATTATTTTTTTTTATTATGCAACATCCACTGTGATCATTTTGGTACATCATTTTTTTAATTACGCCTCATCCACAATGATCACTTTGGAACGTCAATTATTTTTTTTATTATGCATCATCCACTGTGATCATTTTGGAACATCATCTTTTTTAAATATTCCTCATCCACAATGATCACTTTGGAACGTCAATTATTTTTTTTTTTTTTGTATTATGCAACATCCACTGTGATCATTTTGGTACATCATTTTTTTAAATTATGCCTCATCCACAATGATCACTTTGGAACGTCAATTATTTTTTTTTTATTATGCAACATCCACTGTAATCATTTTGGTACATAATTTTTTTTAATTATGCCTCATCCACAATGATCACTTTGGAACGTCAATTATTATTATTTTTTTTGTATTATGCAACATCCACTGTGATCATTTTGGTACATCGTTTTTTTAACTACGCCTCATCCACAATGATCACTTTGGAACGTCAATTATTATTATTATTTTTTTATTATGCAACATCCACTGTGATCATTTTGGAACAACGTTTTTTTTTAATTATGCCTCATCCACAATGATCACTTTGGAACGTCAATTATTATTATTTTTTTTGTATTATGCAACATCCACTGTGATCATTTTGGTACATCATTTTTTTAACTACGCCTCATCCACAATGATCACTTTGGAACGTCAATTATTATTATTTTTTTTGTATTATGCAACATCCACTGTGACCATTTTGGTACATCATTTTTTTAAATTATGCCTCATCCACATGATCATTTTGGAAAATCAATTTTTTTTTGTAGCACAAATTTTTGGTGGAATCGTTATTTTACGGTCATCATCGCCCTTGCCATCATTTTGAATTCTTCTCTCACTTCCTTTTCGTTTTCGAATGTTTCTTCCACATTGATATCCTCTTTAATTGTTTCTATAACTTCGAAATCCTCTTTGATGGCATTTTTACTTCAATATACTTTTGAATTGTTTTTTCTATTTTTCTATTTTCTTCAATTACTTCTCTTACTTCAATATCGACTCTACAAAATTATGGGTTTTAATACAAATCTTAAATCGCTCGTATCTTCTAAACGGGAAGAGTTACCCCCAGCAAACTTTTACAAAATATTGGTACTAATTTTTGGTGGAATAGTTTTTTTAATACCATTATTGCCCTTGAGATCCTTTTTGAATGCTTCTCTTACTTCGTCTTCCGCTTTGAATGCTTCTTTCACCTCGATATCCTCTATTTTTGCTTCTTCCGCTTTGATATCCTTTTTAATTGCTTTTTTACTTATATATTTTCTTCAATTGCTTCTTTTACTACAATTTCCACTCCACAAAATTATGGGTTTTAATACAAATCTTAAATCGCTCGTATCTTCTAAACGGGAACAGTTACGCCTAGCAAACTTTTACAAAATATTGGTACAAATTTTTGGTCGAATAGTTTTTTTATTACCATCATTGCTCTTGACATCCTTTTTGAATGCTTCTCTCACTTGGTCTTCCTCCTTGAATGCTTCTTTCACTTCGATATCCTCTATTTTTGCTTCTTCCACTTTGATATCCTTTTTAATGTCTTTTTCTACTTATATGTATTCTTCAATTGCTTCTTTTACTTCAATTTTCACTCCACAAAATTATGGGTTTTCATACAAAACTTAAATCGCTCGTATCTTTTAAACGGGAAGAGTTACTACACTACACTACTACTACACTAACTACACTACTCTAGGAAACTTTTACAAAATATTAGTATAAGTTTTTGGTGAAACCGTTTTTTATTTTTATCATTGTCCTCGACGTCTTTTACTCAATTTCAATTTCCTCTTTAATTGTTTCTGCTACTTCGATATCCTATTTGATTGCTTCTTTCACTTCAATATCCTCTTTGATTGCTTCTTCCACTTCGATATCATCTTTGATTGCTGCTTCCACTTGGATATCCTCTTTGATTTGATTGCTTCTTCCATTTCGATCGTCTTTGACTGCTTTTTACACATGGATATCCTCTTCGATAACTTTAAACAGCTCGATATCCTTTTTGATTGCTTCTTCCACTTTGATATCCTCTTTTATTGCTTCTACCAATTCGATATCATCTTCGATTTCCTTTTGATTGCTTCTTGCACTGCAATATTCTCTTTGATTGCGTCTTCATCTTCGATATCGTTTTTGATAGCATTTTCACTACGATATCCTCTGTGATGGCTTCTTACACTTCGATATCTTCTTTGATTGCTTCTTCCACTTCGATATCCTCTAAGATTGCTTCTTCCTTTTCGATATCGTCTTCGACTATTTGTTTCACTTCGATATCGTCTTTGATTGCTTTTTTACTTCGTCATCCTCTTTGAATACTTCTACCATCTCGGTATCCTCTTTGATTCCTTAGTCAACTTCAATTTCCTCTTAGATTGTTTTTCCTACTTCGATATCCTATTTGATTGCTTCTTCCACTTCAATATCCTCTTTGATTACTCCTTCCACTTCGATGTCATCTTCAATTTCCTTTTGATTGCTTCTTGCACTGCAATATTCTCTTTGATTGCGTCTTGGTCTTCGATATCGGCTTTGACAGCATTTTCACTTCGATATCCTCTGTGATGGCTTCTTCCACTTCGATACCCTCTTTGATTGCTTCTTCCACTTCGATATCCTCTTGATTGCTTCTTCCACTTCGATATCCTCTTTGATTGCTTCTTCCACTTCGATATCGTCTTTGACTGTTTCTTCCACTTCGATATCGTCTTTGATTGCTTTTTTTACTTCGTCATCCTCTTAGAACGCTTCTACCACCTCGGTATCCTCTTTGATTGCTTACTCAACTTTAATTTCCTCTTTGATTGGTTCTGCTACTTCGATATCCTATTTGATTGCTCCTTTCACTTCAATATCCTCTTTAATTGCTGCTCCCACTTGGAAATCCTCTTTGATTTGATTGCTTCTTCCAGTTAGATATCGTCTTTGACTACTTCTTACACATGGATATCCTCTTTGATGGCTTTTAACAGCTCGATATCCTCTTTAATTACTTCTTCGACTAAAAGAAAAACACGCGAGCTGCGAGCAGCTCGCGCACAACGCAACCTCTAGTTATATTATATAAAGCTCGATTACCACTCACTGACTGACTGACTCATTGACATGTTTGTTCTCCCAGATGCCACCTCGTAGGGTGAAAATGTTTGGTGGGATCGTATAGAGAGAGTTCCGGTGAGTTGGGAATAAATCCTAAAGTACCCCTTTTGTCCCCCATTCGCTCCCATCCACCTCGTATCTCGGAAAGTATAGGTCTTAGAGCGTTGGTGCAAAAACTAATGTTGCTGAGGACATTTTTTTATATCCGGATCCATGAAAAAAAAAATGTCTTTCATACAAAAAAAAAATTGTCCCATACAAAATATTTCTGTATGATTACCGTAAACCGTATATTTCGTTTGCCGTAATTTTCATTCTGTTTTTGTAGGGAGCCCACGGCTTGTGTGTACTATAAAATTACTGTAAATTTGCTTGATTCTATATAATGGTGGTGGAGGGGCATGAGATAACTTTCATAGTTTTTGCAAAGGTCATCATCATCATTTTGGAACATCCATTTTTTTTTTTTTTTTTTAGTATGCAACGTTCATCATGTTTATTTTGGAACATCCACATTTTTTTAATTATGCCTCATCCACAATGATCACTTTGGAACGTCAATTATTATTTTTTTTATTATGCAACATCCACTGTGATCATTTTGGTACATCATTTTTTTTAATTATGCCTTATCCACAATGATCACTTTGGAACGTCAATTATTTTTTTTTTATTATGCATCATCCACTGTGATCATTTTGGAACATCATTTTTTTCAATTATGCCTCATCCACTATGATCACTTTGGAACGTCCATTTTTTTTTTATTATGCAACATCCACTGTGATATTTTGGTACATCATTTTTTTTAATTATGCCTCATTCACAATGATCACTTTGGAACGTCAATTTTTTTTTATTATGCAACATCCACTGTGATCATTTTGGTACATCATTTTTTTTAATTATGCCTCATCCACAATGATCACTTTGGAACGTCAATTTTTTTTTTATTATGCAACATCCACTGTGATCATTTTGGTACATCATTTTTTTAATTACGCCTCATCCACAATGATCACTTTGGAACGTCAATTTTTTTTTTATTATGCAACACATAATTTTTTTTAATTATGCCTCATCCACAATGATCACTTTGGAACGTCAATTATTTTTTTTTATTATGCATCATCCACTGTGATCATTTTGGAACATCATTTTTTTTAATTATGCCTCATCCACAATGATCACTTTGGAACGTCAATTATTATTTTTTTTTTGTATTATGCAACATCCACTGTGATCATTTTGGTACATCATTTTTTTTATTATGCCTCATCCACAATGATCACTTTGGAACGTCAATTATTATTTTTTTTTTGTATTATGCAACATCCACTGTGATCATTTTGGTACATCATTTTTTTTATTATGCCTCATCCACAATGATCACTTTGGAACGTCAATTATTTTTTTTATTATGCAAAATCCTTTGTGATCTTTTTGGAAAATCAATTTTTTTTATTTATGCCTCATCCACAATGATCACTTTTGGAACGTCAATTTTTTTTTTACTATGCAAAATCCTTTGTGATCATTTTGGAACATCATTTTGTTTTAAATTATGCCTCATCCACAATGATCACTTTTGGAACGTCATTTTTTTTATTATGCAAAATCCTTTGTGATCATTTTGGAAAATCATTTTTTTTAAATTATGCCTCATCCACAATGATTATTTTGGAACGTCAATTTCTTTTTTTTTATTATGCAACATCCATTGTGATAATTTTGGAACATCAATTTTTTTTAATTATGCCTCATCAGCAATGATCATTTTGGAACGTCAATTTTTTTTTAAATTATGCCTCATCCACAATGATCACTTTTGGAACGTCAATTTTTTTTATTATGCAACATCCACTGTGATCATTTTGGAATATCAATTTTTTTTTATTTATGCCTCATCCACTATGATTATTTTTGAACGTCAATTTTTTTTTATTATGCGACATCCACTATTCGAACATTCTCTTTGATTGCTTGTTACACTTCGTCATCCTCTTTTATTGTTTCTACCGCCTCCACATCTTCTATTTTTGCATGTTCCACTTCGTTATCCTTTTAAAATGCTTCTTCTACTTCATATCCTCTTTAATTGCTTCAGTTACTTCATTATGCGCTCTACAAAATTGTGGTGTTTCATACAAAACTTCAATCGCTCATATCTTCTAAACGGGAAGAGCTAGCCCTAGCAAACTTGTACAAAATATTGGTATAAATTTTTGGTGCAACTGTTTTTTTATTGTCATCCTTGACATCCTTTTTGAATGCTTCTCTCACTTCGTCATCTTCTTTGAATGTTTTTTCCACTTCGACATCATCTTTGACTGCTTCTTTAACTTCGATATCTTCTTTGATTGCTTCTCCCACTTCGATATCGTCTTTGACTGCTTCTTCCATTTCGATATCGTCTTTGATTGCTTTTTTCACTTCGTCATCTTCTTTGAATGCTTCTACTACCTCGGTATCCTCTTTGATTGCTTACTCAACTTCAATTTCCTCTTTGATTGTTTCTCCCTCTTCGATATCGTCTTTGACTGCTTCTTCCATTTCGATATCGTCTTTGATTGCTTTTTTCACTTCGTCATCTTCTTTGAATGCTTCTACCGCCTCGGTATCCTCTTTGATTGCTTACTCAACTTCAATTTCCTCTTTGATTGTTTCTGCCACTTCGATATCCTATTTGATTGCTTCTTCCACTTCAACATTCTCTTTGATAGTTTCTTCCACTTCGATATCCAATCAACAAATTTATGATTTTTCTTACAAAACTTTAATCGCTCGTATCTTCTAAACGGGAAGAGATAGCACTAGCAAACTTTGACAAAATATTAGTACAAATTTTTGATCATTATCATTTTGCAACATACATTTATATTATGCAACGTCAATCATGATCATTTTGGAACGTCCAGATTTTTTTTTATGCAACGTTCATCATGATCTTTTTTGCAACGTTCAATTTTTTTTTATACAACCATTATCATGATCATTTTGGAACATCCAATTTTTTTCTCTTTGATTGCTTGTTTATCTTTGATTGCTTCTTTAACTTTGATATCCTCTACGATTGCTTGTTCCGCTTCGATATCCTCTTTTATTCCTTCTTCATCTTCAATATCCATTGGATTGCTTCTTCAACTTCGATATCGTCTTTGATTGCTTTTTTTACTTCGTCATCCTCTTAGAATGCTTCTACCACCTTGGTATCCTCTTTGATTTCTTCCTCAACTTTAATTTCCTCTTTGATTGTTTCTGCTACTTCGATATCCTATTTGATTGCTTCTTTCACTTCAATATCCTCTTTGATTGCTTCTTCCACTTCGATATCATCTTTGATTGCTTCTTCCACTTCGATATCCTCTAAGATTGCTTCTTCCACTTCGATACCTTCTTTGATTGCTTCTTCCACTTCGATATCGTCTTTGATTGCTTTTTTCACTTCGTCATCTTAGAATGCTTCTACCACCTCGGTATCCTCTTTGATTGCTTACTCAACTTCAATTTCCTCTTTAATAGTTTCTGCTAATTCGATATCCTATTTGATTGCTGCTTTCACTTCAATATCCTGTTTGATTGCTTCTTGCACTTCGAAATCATATTTGATTGCTGCTTCCATTTGGATATCTTCTTTGATTTGATTGCTTCTTCCATTTCGATATGGTCTTTGACTGCTTCTTACACATGGATATCCTTTTTGATCGCTTTTAACAGCTCGAAATCCTCTTTGATTGCTTCTTCGACAAAAACAATAACACGCGAGTTGCGTGCAACTCGCGCACTACGCAACCTCTAGTTATATTATATAAAGCTCGATTACCACTCACTGACTGACTGACTGACTCATTGACATGTTTGTTCTCCCAGATGCCACCTCGTAGGGTGAAAATGTTTGGTAGGATCGTATAGAGGGAGTTCCGATGAGTTGGGAATAAATCCTAAAGTACCCCTTTTGTCCCCCATTCGCTCCCATCGACCTCGTATCTCGGAAAGTATAGGTCTTAGAGCGTTGGTGCAAAAACTAATGTTGCAGAGGACATTTTTTATATCCGGTTCCATGAAAAAAAAATTGTCTTTCATACAAAAAAAAAATTGTCCCATACAAAATATTTCTGTATGAATACCGTAAACCGTATATTTCGTTTGCCGTAATTTTCATACTGTTTTTCTAGGGAGCCCATGGCTTGTGTGTACTATAAAATTACTGTAAATTTGCTTGATTCTATATAATGTTGGTGGAGGGGCATGAGACAACTTTCATAGTTTTTGCAAAGGTCATCATCATCATTTTGGAACATCCTATTTTTTTTTTTTTTAGTATGCAACGTTCATCATGTTTATTTTGGAACATCCACATTTTTTTAATTATGCCTCATCCACAATGATCACTTTGGAACGTCAATTATTTTTTTTTATTATGCAACAGCCACTGTGATCATTTTGGTACATAATTTTTTTTAATTATGCCTCATCCACAATGATCACTTTGGAACGTCAATTATTTTTTTTTTATTATGCATCATCCACTGTGATCATTTTGGAACATCATTTTTTTTTCAATTATGCCTCATCCACTATGATCACTTTTGGAACGTCAATTTTTTTTTTATTATGCAAAATATTTTGTGATCATTTTGGAAAATCAATTTTTTTTAAATTATGCCTCATCCACAATGATCATTTTGGAACGTCAATTTTTTTTATTTTTTTATTATGCAAAATCCACTGTGATCATTTCTGAACATCCACATTTTTTTAATTATGCCTCATCCACAATGATCACTTTGGAACGTCAATTATTTTTTTTTATTATGCAACAGCCACTGTGATCATTTTGGTACATAATTTTTTTTAATTATGCCTCATCCACAATGATCACGTTGGAACGTCAATTATTTTTTTTTTATTATGCATCATCCACTGTGATCATTTTGGAACATCATTTTTTTTTCAATTATGCCTCATCCACTATGATCACTTTTGGAACGTCAATTTTTTTTTTATTATGCAAAATATTTTGTGATCATTTTGGAAAATCAATTTTTTTTAAATTATGCCTCATCCACAATGATCATTTTGGAACGTCAATTTTTTTTATTTTTTTATTATGCAAAATCCACTGTGATCATTTTGGAACATCAATTTTTTTTAATTATGCCTCATCCACAATGATCACTTTTGGAACGTCAATTTTTTTTTATTATGCAAAATCCTTTGTTATCATTTTGGAAAATCAATTTTTTTTTAATTATGCCTCATCCACAATGATCATTTTGGAACGTCAATTTTTTTTTTATTATGCAAAATTCTTTGTGATCATTTTGGAAAATCAATTTTTTTAATTATGCCTCATCCACAATGATCACTTTTGGAACGTCAATTTTTTTTTACTCTGCAAAATCCTTTGTAATCATTTTGGAACATCATTTTGTTTTAAATTATGCCTCATCCACAATGATCACTTTTGGAACGTCATTTTTTTTTATTATGCAAAATCCTTTGTGATCATTTTGGAAAATCATTTTTTTTAAATTATGCCTCATCCACAATGATCATTTTGGAACGTCAATTTTTTTTTATTATGCGACATCCACTATTCGAATATTCTCTTTGATTGCTTGTTACACTTCGTCATCCTCTTTTATTGTTTCTTCCGCCTCCACATCTTCTATTTTTGCATGTTCCACTTCGTTATCCTTTTAAAATGCTTCTTCTACTTCATATCCTCTTTAATTGCTTCAGTTACTTCATTATGCGCTCTACAAAATTGTGGTGTTTCATACAAAACTTCAATCGCTCATATCTTCTAAACGGGAAGAGATAGCCCTAGCAAACTTGTACAAAATATTGGTATAAATTTTTGGTGGAACTGTTTTTTTATTGTCATCCTTGACATCCTTTTTAAATGCTTCTCTCACTTCGTCATCTTCTTTGAATGTTTTTTCCACTTCGACATCATCTTTGACTGCTTCTTTAACTTCGATATCCTCTTTGATTGCTTCTCCCACTTCGATATCGTCTTTGACTGCTTCTTCCATTTCGATATCGTCTTTGATTGCTTTTTCACTTCGTCATCTTCTTTGAATGCTTCTACCACCTTGGTATCCTCTTTGATTGCTTACTCAACTTCAATTTCCTCTTTGATTGTTTCTGCCACTTCGATATCCTATTTGATTGCTTCTTCCACTTCAACATTCTCTTTGATAGTTTCTTCCACTTCGATATCCAATCAACAAATTTATGATTTTTCTTACAAAACTTTAATCGCTCGTATCTTCTAAACGGGAAGAGATAGCACTAGCAAACTTTGACAAAATATTAGTACAAATTTTTGATAATTATCATTTTGCAACATACATTTATATTATGCAACGTCAATCATGATCATTTTGGAACGTCCAGATTTTTTTTTATGCAACGTTCATCATGATCTTTATTGCAACGTTCAATTTTTTTTTATACAACCATTATCATGATCATTTTGGAACATCCAATTTTTTTCTCATTGATTGCTTGTTCCACTTCGATATCCTCTTTGATTGCTTCTTCCACATTGGTATCCTCTTTGATTGCTTCTTTAACTTTGATATCCTCTACGATTGCTTGTTCCGCTTCGATATCCTCTTTTATTCCTTCTTCATCTTCAATATCCATTGGATTGCTTCTTCCACTTCGATATCGTCTTTGATTGCTTTTTTTACTTCGTCATCCTCTTAGAATGTTTCTACCACCTTGGTATCCTCTTTGATTTCTTCCTCAACTTTAATTTTCTCTTTGATTGTTTGTGCTACTTCGATAACCTATTTGATTGCTTCTTTCACTTCAATATCCTCTTTGATTGCTTCTTCCACTTCGATATCATCTTTGATTGCTGCTTCCACTTGGAAATCCTCTTTGATTTGATTGCTTCTTCCATTTCGATATCGTCTTTGACTGCTTCTTACACATGGATATCCTCTTTGATGGCTTTTAACAGCTCGATATCCTCTTTAATTACTTCTTCGACTAAAAGAAAAACACGCGAGCTGCGAGCAGCTCGCGCACAACGCAACCTCTAGTTATTATATTATATAAAGCTCGATTACCACTCACTGACTGACTCATTGACATGTTTGTTCTCCCAGATGCCACCTCGTAGGGTGAAAATGTTTGGTGGGATCGTATAGAGGGAGTTCCGGTGAGTTGGGAATAAATCCTAAAGTACCCCTTTTGTCCCCCATTCGCTCCCATCCAACTCGTATCTCGGAAAGTATAGGTCTTAGAGCGTTGGTGCAAAAACTAATGTTGCTGAGGACATTTTTTTATATCCGGATCCATGAAAAAAAAAATGTCTTTCATACAAAAAAAAAATTGTCCCATACAAAATATTTCTGTATGAATACCGTAAACCGTATATTTCGTTTGCCGTAATTTTCATTCTGTTTTTGTAGGGAGCCCACGGCTTGTGTGTACTATAAAATTACTGTAAATTTGCTTGAATCTATATAATGGTGGTGGAGGGGCATGAGATAACTTTCATAGTTTATGCAAAGGTCATCATCATCATTTTGGAACATCCATTTTTTTTTTTTTTTTAGTATGCAACGTTCATCATGTTTATTTTGGAACATCCACATTTTTTTAATTATGCCTCATCCACAATGATCACTTTGGAACGTCAATTATTTTTTTTTTTATTATGCAACATCCACTGTGATCATTTTGGTACATCATTTTTTTTAATTATGCCTCATCCACAATGATCACTTTGGAACGTCAATTTTTTTTTTTTTATTATGCATCATCCACTGTGATCATTTTGGAACATCATTTTTTTCAATTATGCCTCATCCACTATGATCACTTTGGAACGTCAATTTTTTTTTTTATTATGCAACATCCACTGTGATATTTTGGTACATCATTTTTTTTAATTATGCCTCATTCACAATGATCACTTTGGAACGTCAATTTTTTTTTATTATGCAACATCCACTGTGATCATTTTGGTACATCATTTTTTTTAATTATGCCTCATCCACAATGATCACTTTGGAACGTCAATTTTTTTTTTTTATTATGCAACATCCACTGTGATCATTTTGGTACATCATTTTTTTAATTACGCCTCATCCACAATGATCACTTTGGAACGTCAATTTTTTTTTTATTATGCAACACATAATTTTTTTTAATTATGCCTCATCCACAATGATCACTTTGGAACGTCAATTATTTTTTTTTATTATGCATCATCCACTGTGATCATTTTGGAACATCATTTTTTTTAATTATGCCTCATCCACAATGATCACTTTGGAACGTCAATTATTATTTTTTTTTTGTATTATGCAACATCCACTGTGATCATTTTGGTACATCATTTTTTTTATTATGCCTCATCCACAATGATCAGAACGTCAATTATTTTTTTTTTTATTATGCATCATCCACTGTGATCATTTTGGAACATCATTTTTTTCAATTATGCCTCATCCACTATGATCACTTTGGAACGTCAATTTTTTTTTTTTATTATGCAACATCCACTGTGATATTTTGGTACATCATTTTTTTTAATTATGCCTCATTCACAATGATCACTTTGGAACGTCAATTTTTTTATTATGCAAAATCCTTTGTGATCGTTTTGGAAAATCATTTTTTTTAAATTATGCCTCATCCACAATGATTATTTTGGAACGTCAATTTCTTTTTTTTTATTATGCAACATCCACTGTGATAATTTTGGAACATCAATTTTTTTTAATTATGCCTCATCAGCAATGATCATTTTGGAACGTCAATTTTTTTTTAAATTATGCCTCATCCACAATGATCACTTTTGGAACGTCAATTTTTTTTTTATTATGCAACATCCACTGTGATCATTTTGGAACATCAATTTTTTTTTATTTATGCCTCATCCACTATGATCATTTTTGAACGTCAATTTTTTTTTATTATGCGACATCCACTATTTGAACATTCTCTTTGATTGCTTGTTACACTTCGTCATCCTCTTTTATTGTTTCTTCCGCCTCCACATCTTCTATTTTTGCATGTTCCACTTCGTTATCCTTTTAAAATGCTTCTTCTACTTCATATCCTCTTTAATTGCTTCAGTTACTTCATTATGCGCTCTACAAAATTGTGGTGTTTCATACAAAACTTCAATCGCTCATATCTTCTAAACGGGAAGAGCTAGCCCTAGCAAACTTGTACAAAATATTGGTGTAAATTTTTGGTGGAACTGTTTTTTTATTGTCATCCTTGACATCCTTTTTGAATGCTTCTCTCACTTCGTCATCTTCTTTGAATGTTTTTTCCACTTCGACATCATCTTTGACTGCTTCTTTAACTTCGATATCCTCTTTGATTGCTTCTCCCACTTCGATATCGTCTTTGACTGCTTCTTCCATTTCGATATCGTCTTTGATTGCTTTTTCACTTCGTCATCTTCTTTGAATGCTTCTACCACCTTGGTATCCTCTTTGATTGCTTACTCAACTTCAATTTCCTCTTTGATTGTTTCTGCCACTTCGATATCCTATTTGATTGCTTCTCCCACTTCAACATTCTCTTTGATAGTTTCTTCCACTTCGATATCCAATCAACAAATTTATGATTTTTCTTACAAAACTTTAATCGCTCGTATCTTCTAAACGGGAAGAGATAGCACTAGCAAACTTTGACAAAATATTAGTACAAATTTTTGATCATTATCATTTTACAACATACATTTATATTATGCAACGTCAATCCTGAACATTTTGGAACGTCCAGATTTTTTTTCTGCAACGTTCATCATGATCTTTTTTGCAACGTTCAATTTTTTTTATACAACTATTATCATGATCATTTTGGAACATCCAATTTTTTTCTCTTTGATTGCTTCTTTAACTTTGATATCCTCTACGATTGCTTGTTCCGCTTCGATATCCTCTTTTATTCCTTCTTCATCTTCAATATCCATTGGATTGCTTCTTCCACTTCGATATCGTCTTTGATTGCTTTTTTTACTTCGTCATCCTCTTAGAATGCTTCTACCACCTTGGTATCCTCTTTGATTTCTTCCTCAACTTTAATTTCCTCTTTGATTGTTTCTGCTACTTCGATATCCTATTTGATTGCTTCTTTCACTTCAATATCCTCTTTGATTGCTTCTTCCACTTCGATATCATCTTTGATTGCTTCTTCCACTTCGATATCCTCTAAGATTGCTTCTTCCACTTCGATACCTTCTTTGATTGCTTCTTCCACTTCGATATCGTCTTTGATTGCTTTTTTCACTTCGTCATCTTAGAATGCTTCTACCACCTCGGTATCCTCTTTGATTGCTTACTCAACTTCAATTTCCTCTTTAATAGTTTCTGCTAATTCGATATCCTATTTGATTGCTGCTTTCACTTCAATATCCTGTTTGATTGCTTCTTGCACTTCGAAATCATATTTGATTGCTGCTTCCATTTGGATACCTTCTTTGATTTGATTGCTTCTTCCATTTCGATATCGTCTTTGACTGCTTCTTACACATGGATATCCTTTTTGATCGCTTTTAACAGCTCGAAATCCTCTTTGATTGCTTCTTTGACAAAAACAATAACACGCGAGTTGCGTGCAACTCGCGCACTACGCAACCTCTAGTTTATATATATGTTTTATTTCTCTATACTTATAGTATAAGTTTATATTTACATAAAAATGTACAAGTACACGTTTTGCTTAGTTTGGGGCTAGGTAGCGCTGTGTGAAATGTCCAGCATTATTTATTTTTTATTTATATAGGTATCGTGGTAGTGGTGTAAAACAAAATGATATTTGCAATCACATTGGTACTGTCACAAACCCAACGTCATTTACTAGTGTCGGGTTAGCTAGTCAAGCTTGGTTTTACACGCAGTTTTAGTAGTTAGGAGCGATGTTAATTAATGGAAATTCAATTCTATGCACGGGTTTTGATATTTGTAATGGAATTGGGATTTGATTCCAATTTCTGTTAAACATGTTCATTAGTACACTCGAATGTGCAATAAAATGAATTGTGTAATCACTTGAGTAAAAAATAAAGTCGTGTTTGCGTTTGTTTTTAGTTTTTAGTTTATGTTTTTAGTCACGTGACAAACAGTATTTTTTTTATTTATCATTTATTTAATAATTTATTGCACAAAATACATATGTATTAAATGTAGGCAAAGAGTAGGCTTAATGCTAAAACATTTTATATTCTACCTGCCAATCTCAGTAGTATAAAAAGGTTGGCGTGCTAACTCAAAAATAAATAAATAATAATAATAAATAAATATAGCTGGACATTTCACACAGCGCTATCTAGCCCCATACTAAGCAGAGCTTGTATCATGGGAACCAGATAACTAATACTTACATACTTTTTTTTGTAAATACATACTTATAATATACATATAGAAAAACACCCAGACACGGAACAAATATCTGTAGATCATGCAAACATTTGTTCCGTCGCGGGAATCGAACCCGCTACCTCCTGCGTCACAGCCAGTTATACGCCCACTGCGCCACGGAGTTCGTCAACTTAATAACTTATTGGTTTTTTTTACTAGCCCGTACTGTCCCACTGCTGGGCAAAAGCCTCCCCCTCTTCCTTCCACTTATCACGGTCTAGAGCCAGATCCCATTGGTAATTACAATATATTAAATTAAGTAAAAGCCATGGAGCGATGGACGCAGCATTATAGGAGTCGAGAGAACATACAAGATTCGGAACACCTCGCTGCGCTCAAAGACAGGCATCGCTGACGTCGGTATCAAGGCTGCCAAATTAAAGTGGGATTGGGCGGATCATGTCTTCCGCATGCAAGCAAATAGGTGGGCTAATGTCGTAACTGGATGGATCCCTGTGGATGGAAAGCGTCGCAGTAGAAGGCATAAGAAGCGTTGGCGCGATGATTTGGACATTTTTTATAGGGACTGGTGGCATTTGGTACAGGATTGAGAGAAGTGGAGAAATGAGGCCTTTGCCCAGCAGTGGGACAGCATATGCTAGATAAAAAAAGTGGAGTGCGACAGAAGTGAAAACTTGAATGTCAGTAACAGTCAGAGTCAGTAGTCAGGTCAGTAGACAGGTGTCGGTAACAGTGTCAGTAGTCAGTGAAAGGTGTCGGTAACAGTGACACGAGTTCAATGGTTTTTTCCCATCTCAAAAAATTCTCAACGCGCCTAAATAAGTTTACACTATGCCCAATGCTCCTAAAGAAATTTTCACTTCAAAAAGATAATAAAATAAACAAATATAACAATAGACTCCAATCACAAATACATAAACCTACTTAATATAAAAACAACAAATACAAAAATATATAATAACATATCTACACATAAATATAATAAAAAAGACTAGTCATATTATATTATATTATTAAATATACATACATAGGATATACTAAAACTGAGGACTTCTGCAATATTTATTTAAACGGTATATTTCTCAGCTGTTTTTTATCTACAGAACAATCTTCTTTTTTGCATGTTCCCACTTCAAGTTGAGTCTGCTCTCTTAATCTTTCGGCTCCAAGTTAGTCTTGTCCTATAAAACACTGTTTTTAAATTTTTCCTCCTACCATTTTAGCCCAATTGACAATCAACTTGATAGAATTTTTCTTTTTTTTTATGTTAACTGTGGGGAAACAAGCTCACTGCCCATCTGATTATGCGTTAGATTAGTTATTTCTTTAATGCACACCATGAAACAATTCAAATAAAAATAACAACGTAAATCCATGGATACGATTGGCAGTGTTATCGCTTAGCGTTCTCCGTCACCTTTTGGCACTGGCAACACCCGAGGTAAGAGTATTGTCGATGCGTTTTCTACCATAAAAAAGTTCGAACATATTAGATTTACATTTTACCTCACATATAGTGAAAAATCAAAAATTCAAACTAACGATATAAAGTTCTAATTGAAACTCGCGCACGGAACGGTAAAAATATTATAGCAACCGTTCCCGTCAAAAACAACGGCCTAAACAAAAGTTTCGGTTAGTTACCGTGCTCTAAAATCGGATACACGTTTTATCAAATTGATACCGTCGGAAAATCCAATTACTCTGCGCTGTGGTACTTATACTCGATACTCGTACGCTAGAACATAAATCTGGGTCTAGTGGTATTTCAATTAATAAGGTTCTCTTTGCAGCCATCAGTAAAGATAAAAGAAGCTAAGGTATGAAACACTTGATATATGTATGGATGAACAAAAATTGACCATTAATAAATTTAAAAACGTTATTAAACAATATCTTTATAAAAAAATCTACTGTAAAATATCGGATTATTTAGATGATAGAGAAGCTTGGGATTGAAATGGCTCCAACTCGTTAATAATGTTACAATTTAGACGTAATTTATTTTCTGTATTATTAAGTATTTTAAAAAGATCATTAAAAAACAACCAGCCTTGTTTCTTGCCTTTCTCTCCTAGCTTGGTCGCGAAGGAACAGGCAGTAAAATTGACGTTTCAAAGGGATCCTTGTGATTTTAATGAATAAAACTATTTGACTTTGACTTTTAACGTCGTCTGATTTTCCATAAGAATACAATCTTCCTCTTTAAGTTAAGAGTAATATGTTTCTTCTAAATCTCTGTGCTTCATCTTAGACCACATCATCGCTTACTATCAGGTGAGATTGTGGTCAATCGAAGATCTATCTAGTTAAAAAAATTTCAACATTGTAACTGAAAATTTAGTTCCTTTTTATGTTGCCTGATTCTTCTAGCTCGTAATATTTGCTACTACAATGCTCCTTTGTGCTGGTAAAATTACAGGCACTTCACTAAGACTTTTCCCCTGTATAAAATTAATAAATAAGTAGGTATGTGTCAGGGTAACGAGTGAAAAACAGTACCATACAGGTCAAGTTTTCATCACCATAAAAACGTGCCCTACGATGCACTGCCCTTCAGGGGTAAAGCCTCATGTGCCTGTAATTTCCTTTACTATACCTTTCATACCCTATTTTATCGGATATATTTCGGAGAGTGTGCTGCGGAGCTTTTCAACCTGATCCCACCATCCCCTTTCTATCATCGGACGACCAGACGCTCCGCGAGCGCCACCGCTACACCGTAAGACATAAAGCATACACAAAGCGGTACTCTTCCACCTTTATTATGCGCACTCCCAAGGAGTGGAACGCCTTGCCCGAGTCTGTGTTTCCTGATAACTACAATTAAGGGATTATCAAGTCGCGAGTGAATAGGTTTCTTCTAGGCAAGCGTGTACTATCATCGCTTACCATCAGGCGAGATCGTGGTCAAACGCTAGCCTACAATTAAAAAAAAAATACCGAAACACAGCAATGATGCTTGGCGGCCAAAATAGGTATGGTGGTAGTATTTCCCTGGGCGAGCCCTTTAACAAGAAACTCTACTATTCTTAAAAACATATGTAACGTTTATTACAGAAAATGGAAAGACCCTCAAATCACATTGAAAAATCATTTATGTAATTTTTTAAAATACAGGAATTATAATAATGATATTACTTCAAGTTTTCGGACAAAACATACATTATTCATTTGCCAAAAGTTCGGGTATCTCAGACGTGCGTAGATGCACGTCTTCGTAATCGAGTAACATTCAATTGTACTTAATAAAGCATGTTCAGAAAAAGTCCTTCGCAAAACCAATTTCAGCTGATCAAGTTAGAAAAAGGGGATGCAAAGTTACGTTGACATAATTCCCTTGTAACATATAATGGTTGGGGACGGCTAAGCCCACGTTTAGATAGAAAGCAGGTTATCGGTGCTGGTTTACCTGTGCTTGTTATTTACCTCCTTAGGGTCGTGGCAGTTTGTTCGCCGTATCATAATTGAGATGAATCCCTGTCTGCAAATTAGAGGAGTAAAATAACTTTACTATGTCAATTTTCCACGATAATTTCAATACAAGAGGCGCTTTTATGGTGAGCAATATTTTTTTAAATTGAAAGTTTTGATTGGTTTTGCCATTTCTCAAATTTTATTCTTAATATCATTGAAACATTTAAGTTTTTCCTTTCAGGAAATTCCAGTAAATCACTACATTGTAAAGTCATTTTAGGTGAATGTTTTTTTTGTAGTAAATTTTTATTTCGTATCGCCGGTTTACTTTTTTGGGGAAAGGTCACACTTTTTTGGGTTTTTTTGGTATATGTGTGTATGTATACACTCAGTATATAGGATGTTTGATAATATACGCACAAAAATGAAAGGGGTTATTTAGATGAGCATAATGAATACATTCGTGAAATGTTTACCATAGAAATGTGAAATTTATTTTGACATGTAAAAACAAACACTTTAATAGACTTATGTTCTGCTATTTCATAATGCTTGCCATCTAACCACAGATGCTGTATTGGTGACGTCTCGAGATATTTCTTGTTGTCCCTTTCTAACCCAAAACCCGCAGCCATTTCCGAAAGAGATATCAAATCGGCCTTTATTTTTGGATGTCGATTGCAAGAGTAGACAGTAAATTTTATATCGAGTTATTTTAACTTAATACTAAACTTAGTATTTTTTTTTAATTTGATAATATAACTGGTATATCTCGATGCCTTCGAGACAGATTGGTCGGATTTGGCACGCGAGCAAAAGTCCTGGAAGACAGTGGGGGAGGCGTTTGCCCAGCAGTGGGATAACATATGTTGAAAAAAAATAACTAGTAGTAACTAGTAGTTTTTCTTCGAAAAGCCTTGTTTTTGTTTTAAGAAACCGTTACTTGAATATCGTCAGTATATTACCAAACACCCTGTATACTGTAGTAGCCTAAGGGCTACTGAGTGACTGAGTTTTGTGCAAGTCTGAAGTTTTGCCCAACGTGGTGACACTAGCCCGTCGCCCCGGCAGTCGCCTCCAGCCTTTGTTATAGAATAGTTCACGCAATGTAACGGGCAATAAATAGTGCTTCGATAAATCCAGTCAGTTTTTGCATTTCTCTGCATTCTGGTCTAGGAACTGAATACCCTACAAATGATAAGACACTTCCGGATAAGTTCTTGATTTTTCCGGTGATTTGTCGGCACAACCTGTTTTACGTGTGAACATAGGCTGAAGGTACAATTATAGCGTAATTGGTCACATAACAAGTGGAATCCAATTAACAAATGAAAGCGGATGAAGTTGCTATACTTTTCTTTTCATTTAAATTGGAAGGGATGGGTGTAGATATTTGATTATAAATATTAAAAATAATGATCGTACTTGATAATTATGGTAGATAATATGACAGCAATTTTTTCCTGTATCTGGCTCATGTTCGATTTCGACCGAACCGAGCGAGAATGAAATAAACAAGATAGTTATATGTACCTAGCAACATGACACATACATTATTCTGTGCGTTCGGTATGCAGCTAGATTAGTGTGCCGTTTTTTCATTCAATGATGGAATTTTATGTACGACATTAATTTAAAATACATATTCGGAATTGTATAAAATGATTTTAGAGGTAGATTTAATAGGGGTAGCTCGAATATTTATCAAGTAATCGATACATTTTCAATATTCAACTTTTATCGTAAATCAGCGGCGCCTTTGCGACGATGCCGCTTAGTCAGCATATACCTACTTACATGATGAATAAATAAATAATAAATAAATATTGCTGGACTATTGGTTAGTTACACGATTTAAAACTCAAGAACGGCTGGACCAATTTTGATGATCTTTGATTTGTTGGATTTGTTTATGCCCCGAATATCAGAATAAGTATTAAAATATCGGGAAAATTCACGCAAAAGAGAATTATGTAGAAAATTCATTTTCTCATACATAGATGCAGCTAATGATGGCCGATTGACAATTATACCGGTGACGTACATTGGCAGCCCGCGTCATATGCATGTCAAGGCGTTATAAAGTTTGCCGGGTCAACTAATTTATAATAAAATAAATATTGCTGAAAACTTCACATAGCGCTATCTAGCCCCAAACTAAGCAGAGCTTGTACTATGGGAACCAGATAACTGATAGAATACTTATATACTTTTTTTTGTAAGTACATATTTGAATTGATTTGTTTACCTATTTTATACAGGCTGTTTTATTGATATTTTAAGACTTGATATTAAGCTTGTTTGAAAGATTAAAAACTTCTATGGTAATGAATTTAAAAAGAAACTATTTTACAACAGTACTAGCAATTAGTATACCCGTGTTTTCAATTAATGTCGTACGTAACAAAACACGTAGGTAGTATAATTGTTGCATACTAGTACTTTTGGTAACAGGTTGTAGACGGTTATTTGGATGGGACCGACCTACGGTTGTAATTTTGATTGTAAATTGTACGATTGTATTTACGTAAAGGTGGCGGGTCTATAAGTATCTAAATATAATGTGTAGCAGCTCTAGTGTCTCTAAGCACTGAAACAAACCTCTAGGATTTTACAGTACAATAATACTGTTAGTATGTAACTTTTTGTCGAAAATCTCCCCCTTGGACATGACCTTACGTAGCCGGACTGGAAATCTATTAACCGACTCCGGACTCAGTTTTCCTACACCACCCGGGTAGGAAAAATCTCTGTAGATGGGAAATTCGAGAGCCTTCGCTAACCAGCTGTAATTGTGGGGCAGTCTATGCCCCACCTGATTAACTGTCCTTTGTTTCCTACGACCTGCACAAGGGACGATCTTAATAAGGCTACCGTGAATGCAGTGGACGTGGCCAGGTTCTACTCAATCCTAATATGAAATATTGATAATTAAATACGTTGTTAGGGTGTTAACACACCAATCGATCGATCGCCGATCGATGCCATCGATTGATGTAAAATAAGATCAGTCGACGTCGATCAGACAGTTCCTACTATGCCGCATCGTCGACTGATTACAGTTTACTATCGATCAATGGCATCGATCGTTGCTCGATCGATTGGTGTAGTAGCACCCTTAGTCTATTATGATGATAACGGTGAAATGTGAACGAAATAATACCTACATACGAGTATGTAAAAGTTTTCGTTCTGTTTTGGAAATAACAGCACGGGCGTAAAACAATATTCCGTAACTGAGCGAATCTAGTTTAGTTAGTTCGTTAGTGTTTCAAACGAAACAGGTGGAAAAGCCAATTAAAATCTAGAGTTATTTAGTTAAAGTTCAGATTGCACAGAGTAATGATTGAGCCCAATTAGATTATTTAGTGGATTTTAATGGTTAAAATTTAGTGCTCGGCTTTTTAGACTAGGCTCTTTCTTTTTAATAGTAGAAGGCTCTTAAAATTTGTTTGTTTACTCATACTACTATTAGTCCAGGTTATCTCATTGTTGAGCAAAGGCCTCCCCCCATTTCCGCCATTCACAACGGTCTAGGGTCAGACCCTCTCAGCGGCGTCCAGCTCATCCTGCCACCTCTGGCGTGGTCTGCCGCGGCACCGCCTTGGTGTCTCAGGCTCGTGGTTATTTTGGACCACAGCTCGTCAGGCATGCGACATGTTTTTTGTATTTTTATTGTTTATTAGTCAATTTGATCACTACCTCACCTGATGTTAAGTGATGATGTGGTTACCGATAGAGCACGCTTGCCTAAAACGAACCTGTTCACTTAGGACTTAAAAACTTCTAGTTTATTATTTTATTTATGTATCAACAAAATCCACAGCTCGTAAAAATAAAAGTTTACAATGCTTATGTGTCTATTCTACAGTCAAAAAAGGATTTACAATTTATAGATCTACAAATTATAACGACGATAATCACCAAAAAATATGCCAATAGTTACAAGTGGTCTACATAAGATACTCTAAGTCTACTTAGATGTAGGGTCATAAAACTTACAATTATGTATCTCATTTGCCACAAAAAAAAATACATATACATAGTAAGTTTCATTGTAATGTACCCATAGTAGTAGTATAAGTATCTTTTCACATCTATCTAATTATCTATCTACATTTAAACACACAAATACAATTACATTTGTAGGCACTTATATACATCCATCTATTTATATTAGAATCTATCAATCCATAGGTTTATCCATCTTTACATGACGACCTCCGTGGCGCATTGAGCGAATAGCCGGCTGAGACGCAGGAGGTAGCGGGTTCGATTCCCGCCGCGGAACAAATGTTTGCATGATCTACAGATATTTGTTCCGGGTCTGGATGTTTTTCTATAAGTACATATATTATAAGTATGTATTTATAAAAAAAAGTATATAAGTATTCTATCAGTTATCTGGTTCCCATAGTACAAGCTATGCTTAGTTTGGGGCTAAATAGCGCTGTGTGAAATGTCCAGAAATATTTATTTTATTATTTTTTTATATTTATACAATGTACATATTTATCTATCCATCTAAACATTTATAGTTATGTTTTACATGCACCTACACGTAGAAATAGTATAATAATCCTTTCAATCTATCTAAATACACAAACATGCACATTTGCAACCTTAATATCTGTCCATTTATCCAAAAGTCCACCCATCTATTACAATTTACCGAAACAAACAATTATGTTTTATTTATTCATATATCTATCTATATACCTCTATTTACCTATACATGTACATATGTATCTATCCATCTAAACAGATTCAGCGAGCAATTGGTAACTGCTACGCCTAAAAGCTTCTGGTAAAAACATACATAGGTACATGTATGATTTTTGACGGAAGTTGCTTAGTCAAGCGCATGTTTTATATAAAACTTAGTAGGTTAATTTTTAGACTTTTTTCTTTCGATTACTAAGACAGTTTTCCAAATTAAAATACATTTGCAGTATATTTTATTGTTTTAAAAACGATGCTTTTATAAGTTTTTTTATCTGTTATATATTTTATTATTATTAACTACTAAAACAAAATGTTAGATTAATTAATACTAAGATAAGATAGTATTTTTATTTTTATAGTGCGAACACTTATGGAAATTTCTTTATGCTTCCCCTGTGTCTCAGCCGGCTGTTCGCTCACAGCACCACGGAGGTCGTCAAATCGCATCGTTGTGCAAGTTGCCCTAAGAATAATATTTATTATTCATGATCAAATCATCAATCATCATCATCCAATCATATATATGAATAGGTAATAACGAAACCAAACAGTTGTTTTACCGTCCGTTTTCCATTGGTGAACTAAGCCTTGGAACTAGAAACATTTTAAATTAACCTTCAAAGAAGCGGTCGTAAAGAACCATATTCACAGCTCAAAAACAAGTGTACACTTTTGTTCGGGCCCTTGGGGTCCCCAAGACCCCTCGCGTTAGGGGTCGTTGAGACCCCTTTTACAGTGTCGGTCCTCTGCTAATGTTCTCTTTGCTCACTGCACTTACTGTTGCTTTTAAAGTTACAAGGTGTTCCGTGGCTTCTCCTATTGCGGAAGCAAAATGGCAATGAAGGAAGTAGCCATCGTGATCGTTTTGATACAGTGCTAATGCCGTGTTTGCTATACACAAAATGGGCCAGTATATTGATCTTGTTAATCTGAGAAGTTTTAAAAATTTCTGAGACTATCAGAAATAGATAAATAGATGATTCATGATACATATATTTTGCTGGAGTACCATTTGTGACATCTTTGCTCTTATTTCAGTCACAAAATGGTAATGGCTATGACCATTACCATTTTGTCACTTAAATAATAGCAAATATGAAAATAAAGATAAAAAGCAGTAAATGGTAAAAAAACCACCGCAAATGTTACCTTAGCAAAATCTATTCATCATGAATAACTTATAAACCTTGAATGAACAGATTACAAGATTTCGCGTAGATTTACACGAGGCAATGCACTAATTCCCTGTGGTTTCAAAATCCTGAAAGGAGACAACTTTTTAGTGGAGTAACGCACACATGGCATCTGCATATTTATCTGGCTAACATGACCAAGTAACATTAACGACAAAATTTTATAAATAAAAAAAACTTGTTACTTACATATTGAGTTTTTTTACGTTAATCCTTTGAACAGCCGGAAAAGAGGGACAAGCCCGGAACAAAATCGTTGCGGTTTCTGTGTTGCAATTTAGATCTTAAAGAAACTTGGAAAGAACAACGTACTAACCTTCTTTCCAAGAGATCGATTTAATCTCTCGAATAAAACTAGAAATAGTAAATCGCGTAAACAAACGAAACAGGGAAAGATACGAGAAACAAACAAGTAAATAAGTGAAACTTTTTAACAAAGTGAATAACACAATGTAGTTTTACAAAGGATGTACTTTGTATCTCCATGACTTGTGAGAATTACTATGAGTACTCGACTGGAATATTTATAGATAACTCTTTTTTGAATTACCACACTAAGAGAAATAATACAAAAAGAAGTAATATAATAAAAAAAGGAAATACACTGCGTGCCCTTTTTGCTGAAAGCGATCTCTTCTAACCTTTGGATGGAGCGAAATTTACGCATATAAAACGGATATCTTAATCATCTATAATCTTTATGTAAGTAGGTATGTTTGCTCTGTATTTGTTCTGTTTTGAATGGTCTGTCCTGTGTGTGTGTCAAATAAATGAATGAATGAATGAAAATTCTTTATTATACCTTATAAGCACAACAGATATAAAAATAAAAAAGAAAACAAATAAATATAAGCATAATGAGCAGTATTATCGCTTAACAAAGCGATCTCTTCCAGACAACCTTTGGATGGAAAGGATCATTGCTTAATGGAAGATTGGCCGAGGTGTAAAAAGAATAAACTTAGTAATAGAAAAAGAAAAATTACTTAACCTTAAATACGAGTAGGTACATACATAAAAATTGTAAATAAATAAATATCATATGTAAAATAAATAAATATGTACTTAATTATATTATACATATATTAATAAAACTATAAATCAGGTGAATGAATCACGACTCTTCATGGAGATAAAAGTTTTTGAGTCTAGCTTTAAATACGGAAGGTGAGGGGATTTCTTAATGGAGACCGGCAAGGCATTCCATAATCGGACAGCTTGGACGAAAAAGGAGTTTGCATAGAAACTGGTTCTATGCATCGGGGTTTTGAGAAGGAGGTAATGTATTTAATGTAAAGAAATGTATTTCCTTTCTTTCTTTTGGCTGAAGGATTTATCTTCTTTCGGTTTAAATTTTAATAGGTCTATGAAAATATATTATTTATTCATAAACGCTGAGGACACTATTAAAGCTGAATATATTTATAATGAAACCACTGCCTTTCGACGGCTGCTATGCAAGAAAATGTGTACAAATATTGCAAAATTGACATAAATTTTGCAATATTTTTACACATTTTTTTGTAATAGAAATAATTTTATTTTCTGTATTTTATCTATTGATAACTATTGCAAAAGGATAATTAAAATAAATAACCAGCCTTGTTTCTTGCCTAATTATTTCCTGGCTTGGTCGCAGAAGAACAGATGGCAAAAGTGACGTTTTAAAGTGATCCTTGTGATTCAAATAAATAAATGGATATTTACGAGAAATTCAAAGCTTTCTTTAAAAAAATTTATTAAATATTATAACCCCGTCACATAAGTATTTCAATGCGGGCATACAATGTTTACGGTTGAACATAGGCTCAACGACTCCGAGCCAATTTTATGATGTTTTTTTGTTGGGGAGAGGGACTGCCCAACTCTACACTGTTTTGATGTGGTTTTTACTCAAAAATCTTCCTGCTACTCTAACTATAATCCTCTGGGCTTTATCACGTACCGTCTTATCGGTGTTTCGACCGACAATGTTCCGGTTCAGTTCGTGAACCTTCATCAGGGTGAGTGCGATCCGCTCCGAATAACGTCTCGACTCGCACTACGCGCCGCAGCCCTCTGCGCACGAGTAGACGGGTGCGGTGGTGGGGATTACGTTAACGATAGCCCAACGTGTTGACAAGCTGCGTCATCATCATTATCATCACTGCTGTTCTCTTCGGTAGTTCTCGGTACGGGCAAACACACAACACTACGTCTCTACCAGGTTCATATTATAATAATGAGTATATTAATTCTAATTAATTTATATAAATACTAATCCCGTATTTATCCCCCCTCTGTGTTGTTGGATGTCCAAGGCAAACCCAAATATAAACATGTTTGGGTGATAAAAATCGTAGTTTTTCCGAAGCTAAATATTACACTATTACATACTTTTCGCTTGCGATAGCTTAATTGACGCGACTCGTGGTGTAATTCACGTTATAACACGCTCGCATCTCGAATAACTTCGTTATTTTTGAGCTCTTAAACTCATAGTAGTAGGTGCGTCTCTTGCGAAGACTCCGGTGTAAGCTTACGTCCCGTTCACTTTGATCTTTGAGAGGCGTAATTAAATAAGCTTTGTTCAAAGTTTTTCAGATAATGTGTTTGAAAACGTTTGAGAGGTAATCTGAGAATGTTTGCGAATTTATAAATAGACTTAGTTATAAATAGAAGAGGTGGGTCGTCTGGTGGTAGGGGTAGACGGAACTTGTTTAATAATTTCGCTCTCATAAATGGATATTAAACTTTGTTGCTGAATCGAAAGTGTAAAATCATTGTTACGTGATACATATTTATGATCAGAAATTATATATTATTACAATTGTTTATTTAACAAGAATTATTTAAAGCAAGAGACTGAGTGAGATCTGCCACTATCGACTCACAAAGACTTCAGTTTTCCCGTGATCATGGCGCATGCAACTGCGTCGAAATATTGGGGCACCAAAAAACTCGTGGAAAATCTATAGTTTCTTATAATATTAGTAACACCACGATGTTTTACTAATTAAAACTGACAAAAGCAGTTCTGTGATTTCGTTTGTTAGTTTTTCCTCTTTGTATTTGTTTTTTTTATTATATGTTCGCCTGTTTTTTTTTGTGTCACTAATTTAGTATTATAAATGTATTTTATTGATCGAGCGAAGCGTGATCTCCAAATAAACTTGGACAAATCGACGTTGTTTGTATGTACGAGTATGTATGTATGTTTGTTTGTCCGTGGATAACTTTCGAAGCGTTGATCCTATAATAGTGATTTTGATATATAGGTAGGTAGTGATGGCACAAGCCTGGTGGTCTAAAAAAAAGAGATTATTAGGTCAAATGGGGCGTGTAATGAAAGTTATTCATTAGTACATTTCAACCCCCTTTTATTTTTCGTTTAATCTTTTTAGTTTTGAGATAATCTACCTATATAAAACCTATATAAAACAAAGTCGGGTTTGTTTAAACACTTATAACTCGAGAACAGCTGGACCGATTTTAATGGTTTGTTGAATTTGTCTTCTTCCTGAATAGCAGAATAACTATTAAAATATCGTAAAAATTCACGCAAATAAAAATTATGAAGAAAATTCTTTTTCTCATACATAGATGTAGCGGGTGACTTATATTGACAGCCCGCGTCATATGCATGTCAAGGTATAATAAAAATTGAACTTTGACGAAATTCACAGGGTGCACCAGTGACCCCATAGTGTTGAAATTTGGTACGTGTAGCTTTAAGGACACAAATATAGGTAAAAGTCTGAAATCCAGATTAACTGCAATTTTGACCCCTTAAAAATTAATCAATTTAGATGAGCTCCCGTTACCAGTAATTTGAATGAAACTGTTGGTCTAGTTAGTTAATAATTTCGTGGCACTATTTTGATAGTGTAAGATTAAGAATAATATTTTATGGGAGACTCGCAAGATCATATATTTCGGGGCATACCAATAGTTTTATTTGTATATTATATGTTGTTTACGAAGGTTACTGTAATTTTTATCGCGAATATAAATAAAACAATACATTATACCCTGTGGTGTAGGTACAACTTTCAGGATATCGAATCCACTACGGTCGGGAACCGGAAGTGGAGGTATAAATTTCACGCGTTCCGCAGTAGATAACCCTTCTGTATACATAAATTCTGGTAAATAATATTAGTACCTAGTGTGGTGAAAATGAATTTTGAAGCAAAAATTGTACATAAAGTAGGTACTGGTGAATATCTAAATCAGCTCCTTATAACTTTCCTTTGGAGATTTTCCCGGTGGGCTTCAACATGAACGCCTTCAAGAGAGGTGTAAATAAAGCATCATGTGTTTATAGGCGACAGTGACCACTCAACATCAGGAGGCTCGTCAAATTGTGTCTACAAGGTAACTAATGGTTCGCCCTGAACTGAGATCTCGCGAGTATCCCAAAAAACAAAAAAAAATATAGTATGTATAATGCTTGACTACTAAAATAGTGCCACAACCAACCTACTTTACCTACAGTTTCATTCAAATTACAGGTAACGGGAGTTCATGTAAATTGGTTTTTCTTTTTAGAAATTGCAGTTATTCTGGATTTCAGATTTTTTCCTATATTTGTGTCACTAAAGCTACACGAATACCATATTCATTGTGAGCTCACTATGGTACCCTGTGAATTTCGTCAGAGTTCAGTTTTCATCTTGGCTATAACTCAAAAACTACAAAGACAAAACTAAAAATAAAAACGGAGTCGAAATATACTAATAAATACATTTCAATAGACATCGCATATGACTTAATAGTCTCTTTTTGTATATCAACAACTCCGCAAAATATTTAGCTCATTTAGTCACACCAGGATTGTGCCAACACTACGTATCTATATATTAAATTTCACGATGATCGGATCCGTACTTAGAAAGTTATCCTCGGACAAACAAACAAACATACATACATACAATGCCGATTTGGCCAAGTTGATTTGGAGATCTCGCTTCGCTCGATCATTTAAAAAACTTTTTATTAATACAATATTTTAAGATAACAGCACAAACCCATAGCCCACCTGATGATAAGGGGTTGCCACTATACATTAATAATATCATTACCTCACAGGTCATGTCCAACAAAAACATTGCATTACACCACCCCGCGATATAGGTACATCTGAAAAGTCTCATGTGCATTCAAAACTTATCAATATCACCAGCACCCATACTCTTCAAATCGGAACACAGCAATGACCGTTTTGGAGATACTCTCGAAGGAGAGTACCCGAAACTCAAATTTAATGTTAATGTCGAATGATTGAACCATCCTCAAGCTATATTAGTTGTATAATATAATAATTTATAATTTTTTGTTAGGCGCGTTGGGAATTTTTTGAGATGGGAAAAAACCATTGAACTCGCGGCACTGTTACCGGTACCGTTACCGACACCTCTATGTATAAGTATCTCGTAATTGTTCAAGTTTTCACTTCTATCGGCAATCCCGGAGTGCCACTTTTTTATTATTTCTCGCTTACCGATTACCGCTTCGTTTTCTGGCACAGCTTCATCGCATAGCTTTAGTGGAAAGCCGACCTTAAGCTTAATTATTGATTCCAGGTAAAAAGTATCTAAGTAGTTGTAGCTTGGCAGATTTTTTTAACTCGTTTCCAAACAAGTAAATTTTCAAAAAATATAACAGACTTAATACCTTAATACCAAATTTCAGCATTGTGGTGTGAGAGGTGTACTCTGTGAATTTTGTCAAAGTTCAGTTTTTATTATGGCTAATAACTCAAAAACCGAGATTCAAATGGACTAATAAATACATTTCATTTGACGTCCCGTTTGACCTAATAGTCTCATTTTCATTTTTTTACCCTCCTTGAACCCCAATATCTCAACAACCCCCACACATTTTTAGCTCATTTAGTCACACTAAAATTGAGGCATTACTACCTATGTATCAAATTTCACGATGATTGGATCAACGCTTCGAAAGTTATCCTCGGACAAACAAACATTCATACATACATACTTTGATTTGTCGAAAATGATTTAAAGATCTCGCTTTCCTCGATCAATAAACACACAAAGAGATTACAACTCAACAATTAGAGTCGATTTAATAATTAATTACCTACGTTTCATTACAGAGCAGAGGAAATTACCTTGACTACTAATTACAAGACTCAATACGCTGTAATAACTTGTTCAAATCCTTTAGGGACTCGGCTACTGCAAATCGGAATTGAAAATACGGAATTTAACAAGTACATAAGTATTCTATCAGTTATCTGGTTCCCTATATAGGCTTTGTGAAATATCCAGCAGTATTATAATTAGATACACGGGTCAGATATTTTTGCATTGTCAGGTATCGAAGTTGGATCGAAAGGGGTTGTAAAATGTTTGTATTTAGGCTGGCACAATTGTCTGCCACCGCATGATTTTTCCTCAAACCTTACGGTGCACGATAAACCTATAAATATTGATAGAGGACACCTAGACGAACAAAAATTTAACAACCTCTTTATATGTTTTAACTAGCACGGGGTATAAAGTTCCTTAACTTAGTTATCATCATCATCAGCTCCACATTAGTCCACTGCTGGACATAAAGGCTCATCCAATACGCGCTACTGAACTCGGCTATACTCATTCATCAAATTTCTATCCACCACCTTTCTTAAGTCCTCGCTCCACCTAGCCGGGGGTACTCCACACTACATTTTTTTTATACCATTAACGTAGCAAACAAGCATACGGCACACCTGACGGTAAGCGGTTACCATAGCCTATGGACGTTTGTAACACCAAAGCTATTCCTCGCGCGTTGCCGAACCCTTAAATTTTTTAAAACGCCCTTTTTTAAGAACCCCATACCGTAGCCCCTAGGAAAAACCTCGGCATTCACGACCATTCCACAAGCGTTCGCGGGAGGAAATTTCTCTGGAACCTCACGGTACGCGACCACATCGTCTCCAAGGTGTGTGGATGGATTCCGAGCGGTGTGATGATGCAAGGAACCTATAGGCATCATATCAAACAACTCCTCATAACACAACCCGTTAAACAAGCGGTAGAATACACACAGGGAGACAAAATCTCTCCTGAAACTTAAGGGCTCAATATCGCTTGTGAGAATGGAATCGTCAACAATTCTCACAGCTCGGCTTTGCCCATAAATAACAGCAGTACTCCGTGCGTACACTACGTTTGCCAAGACGCGGTCTCCATTCAAGAACTCGTTTATACCAACGGTTGTCGGTTCTCCGGCATATATGGCTATCCCACTGCAACTTAAGTTTGCTAATCTCCTGGGCTATATCGGTGACTTTGGTTCTCTGTAGGATAATCTCGTTACGGATTTTATCCTTCAGAGAAACTCCAAGCATAGCTCGTTCCACAGCTCGCTGCGGCCTTAAACTGGTGGACTAATCCTACCGTCAGCGTCCAAAGTACCGGCCAGTTTTCTTCTCTTTAGGGTTATCTAAAGTGCTACAAACTACGTTGACCATAAGAAGCATGTAAAGTATGGCAACATTTTTTGTAGATAAATCTTATATTAACTTACCATTCAAAGTTCATTGACGACCTCCGTGGTGCAGTGGGCGAATAGCCGGCTGAGACGCAGGAGGTAGTGGGTTCGATTCCCGCCGCGGAACAAATGTTTGCATGATCTACAGATATTTGTTCCAGGTCTGGTTGTTTCTTTATATATTATAAGTATGAATATACAAAAAAAAAGGTATATAAGTATTCTATCAGTTATCTGGTTCCCATAGTACAAGCTCTGTTTAGTTTGGGGCTAGATAGCGTTGTGTGATATGTCCAGCAATATTCATTTATTATTTATTTATTTAAAGGTTGACAACAATGATTACCATTACACAACGATTTACGCCTAATCCAAACGTAATCAAGGAATTGGATTACCGCTACATAACATCCGTTATTAGAAGATTTTTAAAACCATCACAAGGCTAGACGGGACTTGAACCCGCAACCTTCCTCTTGATAAGAGAATGTTTTGTCAATAAAATTATTACCCATTTAATGTTTGTTGTCAATAAAATCATCCGCGCAGTCGGGTAAAATGTAGCCTACGTCTTAACCCCGGTAGTCTTTACATATACCTACCAAATTTATCTAAATCGGTGTAGCCGCTTGTTCGTAAAATCAAACAAACAGATAGACAGAGAGACAGACAAATAGAGTTGGTTTCGTATTTATTAAATTAGTATGAATCTAATTATTATACAAATCAATTATAATAGGGTTAAAATAGTCTTCTGTTGCGTGAAATATTAAAATAAGAGAAAAACCAGTGAATCCTTTATAATTAACATTCAAAAACTAGAAGGTAAATTGTTTTTTGTACAAATTAATCCTTGAAAGCTTGCTTAGGTACCTACCTACTCTCAATTTCGTTTTAATAGTCTCGTAAATTTCAATTTAGTCAAAGACCCTAGTAAATTTATTTTTTTCTAGTACTGAAAAAACATTTAGTTTAGTAGGTACCAAAGTAAATTGTTACTTTGTTTTATTTATTTTTAATATAATTAAACATTAATTCGTAAAAAATTTACGTTTCAAAATCGAATCAGTGTATGTAAGTGACATACATTGGAAATTTTTCATGATTGATTTAAATAATTATTATAAATACAGGATTTATCACGTACCGTCTTATCGGTGTTTCGACCGACAATGTTTCGGTCTAATTCGTGAACCGTCATCAGGGTCAAAGCAATCCGCTCCGAATAACGTGTCGCCTCGCCCTATTCGGCTATAAATCCCGTATTTATAATAATGATAGATATACATTGATTTATTACAAATATGGATTTTGCACGAACCAGCCGTGGCTTACCTAAAACTCTCCAAAACGCGTCGGTGCATCCGTCACGATAGCTGATGAGGTGTTTACGTGACAGTGAATCATTATTAGCCTTTATTGATTTAGTATACAGAATGAGTTTTTTTAGCCTCTGGGGAGATTCTGAACTACTAGGTCATAGAGAAAACGTTGTAAGGAAACAAAGGCTCAATTTTGAAGAAAAAAAGTGTCATATGTTAAAACTTTTCTGATTTCTGAGATTTTAGTTTTACTATAAGTATTTCTACTTTAGTTAATGCTAGTCAGTTTTTTATATTCCACTTCACACTACGAACGAAATCATGTATGACAACCGAAGGTGGGTCGTGGTCAAACGCAAGCCTATAATGAATAAAAAAAAAAGCATTTCACACGTGGTAGAAGTGAAACCTAAAAAAAAAAGAGAACCACGAACATTAGAACACTGTATAATGCTTCCTGTCTCATTTTCTCCCTCGTTAAGTCTTATGAATTTATGTGTCTGTCTCTTTTTACTGTCGCTTTTTCGTTTCATCGACTTTCAAATCACAACGATGCTAAATAAGTTTTCACTTCAAAAAGGTATACCAACAAAGGTAACCTGCAGATGTTATTTGTCTTTTTCTTTAACTTGTAATTTGTCAACCCAAATTGTGGACACCGGAGCTGATTAAACATAAAGTACCTTGTTTAGTATTAAGTAACATAATGGTATTACAAATTACTCCATCAGTCGTTCTGGGCGTACATTTAGTTTGATTTAGTTGCAAATGTTATTTTTGTTCTGTATGTTAAATTAATAAGTCCTCGAAATTGTTATACATATATTTAATATTTTATTCATTTAATAATTTGCAGAAATTTATTATAAAACGGGATTTATCACGTACCGTCATAACGGTGTTTCGACCGACAATATTTCGGTTCAATTCATTAACCTTCATCAGGGTGAGTGCGATCCGCGCCGAATGTCTCGCCTCGCACTCACCCTGATGAAGGTTCACGAATTGAACCGAAACATTGACGGTCGAAACACCGATAAGACGGTACGTGATAAATCCCGTATTTATAATAATGATTGAAATAAATCATGAAAATTTTCTAAGAGAAATTGTAGAAATTTGTTGTTTATTTTACTGTTAGTTTTGTTCTCACAAATAGTCTTGCTTTAATAAGTTATGTACAATCTTTAGTAGTTATTGTGTAATACTATTTAGTTATTTTGTGAATCTTGTAAACTTTTAAATGTTAATTAATGTAAACGCGTGTTTCTATTTTCTGCTGTCAACACGCACTAAAGGCATCACATAATACCAGTGCTACAGTAGGTATATGTTACTGTGGCACACCGCTGAGTGACGACCTATTTTGCAGTCTTGTATTTGGTATAAATATAACTGTTGTATTCATAGAATGTAAAAAAGACAACAAATAAATATTTTTGTATTGTATTGTATAATTCTTTGTTGTTCTTAATAAAGAAAAAAAGAAACGGTATGTTGTTGCTGGAAATTTATGGGGGGGCCTATGTTCAGCAGGGGACGTCTTATGGCTGTTATATAAAATGATGATGATGATGACCTATAATATGAGATGTAAATGCCTAATTTTTTCTATTAAATTTTACAGAAAGTCTTTATACATTCCCTAGACAAATTGAAAGCAGGCTTTCAAGTCCATTTCGTTTACACACGGTAAAAGTAGGGGCGCAAATATCGCAGATATAGTGACGGTAAACAACTCAGCATTGGATACAAGTCAAGAAGCTTATTTGAGATCTAGGGCGCGGGAAAGAGGAATATTTTAGCATTGCCCGCACCTCGAATTGTAACGTAAAAATGAATCTTGTAAAACTACGCAAGAAATACATTCACTGAGTATTCGTTTTTTTCTGGCTGAAGTTTATTCAAATTGATTATTACAATAAATAATATTATAACTTTTTATTATCGTCACATCATCAACATCATCATCAGATCAGCCAGACGACGTCCACTACCGAATAGATTTTCAGAATGATGGATCTTGTGCAGACTGCACTCGCCGAAGTATATTCCATACGTTATCTATGTATTAAATTTGTTTACTTAAAATAAAATGTCAATACTACTCGTAAATTAAGATTTCCTGAGAAGTTTAGTAATATATACATAAGGTAACCAACAAGACAATATCGTGTTGCGTGAGGACAAATAAGTCTTGTCTCAGAAGAAAAGCACCAACCAGCCTTCAGAGGTAGGTACGCTGTGCGCTGTCACGCTGGTCTTCAGACAAGTCTACATTGCATAACAGCATTTTATTCCGTAATACCAATTTCAAAATCATCACCATAATCTGATGAAGCAATAACATAGAAAAGTCATCAGCACATCGCAGTGCGCGATGAATTATTCATAGAATAATTGCATAACATTACTGAAACAATTTCATTTCCTGTTTCCAGGTAATATGTTTCAGCACTTGAAATTAGATTGACTATTTTAATGAGGACCAGTAAAATTTCATTTTTTTTCTAGACTTCACCGCCCTGTCAGATGCTGTCATAAAACAAGCGAGCCCTTACGAGAGCCGTTAGTGATGCGCCGAGTGCCATTATTTACCATTATTTGTATGGAAACAAACAAAAAGAAACAAACATGTTTATTGGTTGTTTCCGTCTGCCACGAGTCTTGACTTATACTACAGTATTATAGTGAAGACCACGCTTAGGCAGCTAGATGCAGTAACGTGGTCAAGTTGGATAACTGGTTGGTGCAACAGGAATTATTTTCCTTATGCTCAAACTACTATTATAATAAGCCTGTTGTGCCCACTGCAAGGCAAAAGCCTCCCTTCCCTCGTTCCACTCCTCTCTGCTGTTCGCAAGTAAGGGCCAATCCTTCAGGTAGGAGTTAAGCTCATCCCGCCACTTCGCCTGGGATTAGGATAGAGAAAAAAATCTGATGACCTGCTGCATCTAACACTTCTTTCTTTCAGGACACAAGGAAAATTATTACTGCTGCACAAATCAGTTCGACTAAAAAAATTTGATATGAAACGAAATACTATTTAATGCACACCAAACAAAAATATAGTAACAAAGGAAATAAACAATAAATAACGGTACAATGGGCGGTCTTATCGCTAAAAGTGATCTCCTTCAGACAACCTTTGGATGGACAGGATAAACAAAAATCAAAAGACAGCGGTGTAAAAGTACCTACCTTTAAGCATACATAAAACATACATAAACAGAACCCATAAAATAATATATACCAATTGATTATCTATAATAATAAACATAAACTTAAATACATACAAATAATATATAAATAAACTACACTACATAATTATGGAGGATAAATAACATAAACACTAACTAGCAGTTACGTTCCTCGTTGACAACGAAAGAAAATGGTTCTATACCTTGACTTTGAAAATAGGAAGAAATTTGGACGTTCTTATGGACAAAAATAAAGCGTTCCACAGTCGCACAGCTTGTATTGTAAAAGAGTCACCATACAATTGTGAACCATGGATGGGAGTTCGCAGCTGTAGAGCTTCGGAAGAACGAAGTTTCGAGAGTGTGCCTGATACAGAAACTCGAAACGCTCCTTTAGATAAGAAGGTGAAGTGGGATTAAAGAGAATGTTATAAAGAAGTGATAAAATATGTGCATTCCGGCGAAGACGGGTAGGGAGCTACTTGAATTTTTTTTTTGATCACGAGGAAGAACCCCGATCTGCGAGCTTTTAATTGTAGATGGATGAAAAGAGCTGATGATTGGACTCAGTGCAGAGTACGTTTGGGAGATATCTACGTTCAACAGTTGACTGCTATAGGTTGATGATTATTATAAGCTAATTATTATATTGATTTCGTTTGTGAAGCTTCTGGATTAAAATACTCTTTGTATACAGGAATTTCAATTTCAGCCTTTTTAAAAATTAACGCTTTATATGGTTTTACATTGTAGAAGAAACATGTGACATACACATATTTAAGAAAATTTAGTTTGTCAGATTTTTTTTAGGTGAAGATTCAAAGATTGGGAAGAATCCACTAGTTAACTCGAAGATTAAACGGAAATGAAATCTTTTATGATTGGGAAAAGTTCATGAAATAGCAAAGCTACAAGGCATAATATTGTTTTACTAAAAAATAAAAATTGTTGAAATGGGTAATTTATAGATAGAAAAAGTTAATTTTTGTGGTGGTTCGTTGTTCATTATATTTTATTATAATACTAGCTGATCCCGCAAACCTTGTTCTGCTATAAATTATCAAAGAAATCAAATGCAGAATGAAATGTCAAAGTGACGCGACACTTCATGTAAATGTCTTCACGTCAATGAACGACGATTAAATTATATGGTTATTGTTCATACAAAAATACTAAAATCGTGATTAAAAAATGGGAGGGGGGGTAGGAGGATGACAAATAATTTCCGACCTATTCTCAAACCTACCGAATATACACAAAAAATTTCATAAGAATAGGTAAAGCCGTTTCGGAGGAGTTTTGTTACAAACACTGTGGCTCGAAAATGTTATATATTAGATAGCTGATATGGCTTTTTAACTACAAACCTCCGTACACAAAATCACATTAACAATAATAATAGAATTTAGATACTAATAATGTACCATAATTTCTGCATTTAGCTTTTCAATAAAACGGCAATTACTGTTTCAAATATGTAGTTTCAATTAAGTTGTCAATTCCATTTGGCTTTTAGCTGATTCCAGGCTGGTTCAATATTTTCATTTGACATTCATGTCAATTGAAATTGAATTGTTATTCAAATGCGAGAGTGGTGGCAGTGGTCACAAAATATTCAACAAATTATAATTTACAATTTATAAATGGGCGTTATATTTATGGCTTTATAAAGAGGAGTATTAAATCAACTTGGGCAAATCGGCGTTGTATGTATGTATGTAAGTATTGTTACGCCGAGACTGTTAAACAATGAATGGTAATCGAGGTTTCTCGAGCGCTTTTGTCTTTATTATTGTTTACGGTTTCGCAGAATGGAGAGTGGCCATTGTGTCGAGGGACCAACCCTTTCCTGGAGCGATCGAGATCGTTCTCGAACAATCGAAATATGCGCGATATAAATAGGCCGGAGAGATGGCCGGACAGTCAGTCTGGATTAAGCTATACGTGCGATCATTTCGGTGACTTTAAGTGGTGCAACAGTGGTGTGAATTAGTGTGTTGTGATTACGTGTGACCAAGTTCGTGTATTCATCGTTTAGTGCTGAATAAAAGTGCTATTTTGGTTAAATCGATTCCCATTATTTTATCCCGAACCCTCGGCTCGTAACAATTTGGTGTCAGAAGTGGGATAAAATAATGCCGGTTCTACCAAAGGATAACGTGGACGGTGTCAGGACGAGAGATCAACGACAACAGGTAATGGATGAAAGGCGGTTTGGGGAGTCTCCGGTTCAAGAAGCTCGGCAGAGTCGTCAGCCGATGGAGATGGAATCAGCCGCCACCGAACCATTTGGAGCTTCATCATCATCACCCGTGGGCCAAGCTCCTGTGACAGGCGATCTTGCTGCTATTATGGCAATGCTTTGTCGTCAGGAAGAACAGGCTCGGCTGCAGGAGGAACAACGCCGACAGCATAAAGAAGAAAAGCATCGTCAACAGGAAGAACAGGCTCGATTGCAGGAAGAACAGCGTCGTCAGGACAAAGAAGAGCAGGCTCGGCTGATGAAAGAATTGTTCGATTCAATTGGAAAGGAATTCCAGGAAGTGAAAGAACAGATAGAACATCATGAGAGCCGTATTTCGAAAACTGAACTTCAGATCGCTGATGTGAAAAAAACTCTGGGTGTCCTGAAGTCTAGAGACAACAATGTGGCTCCTCTAGTTGCTACACCTTCAGCGCGAGGTTTTAAGACGCCACCATTTGATGGAAGTTCTTCGTGGTCAGCATACAAGATCCAGTTTGAGGCCGTTGTCAAGGCCAATGGATGGACGACGGCGCAGGCCATGACGGCTTTAACACTGGGCCTTCGTGACCAAGCACTTACGATTTTAGAGGCTCTTGGGAAGGATGTCACCTACGAACAGCTGTTGGAAGCGCTATGTGACGCTATGGTGACGCGCACCTGGAACATGTTTTTCGAGCGCAGTTAAAGGACCGGAGTCAGCGTAACTCGGAGAATTTACAGCAGTGGGCACTCGAGATAGAAAAGCTGGTTCGAAAGGCATACCAAACCTCGTCAGCACCCCTTGACGGTTATTTGATCCAGGCGTTCGTTGACGGAATACGTGATTTGGAAGTGAGAGCTGCTGTAAGGCTTGGACATCACGATACTCTAAAAAATGCCTTGGCCCATGCATTGGAGGTGGAGGCCGTGCGTCAGGACCCCCGAGCTCACCGCATCAGAGAAGTGAAGGACTCTTACACTCACTACAGTCGTCCAAAGTTTAGCCCTAGATGCTTCGGGTGTGGAGAAAAAGGACATCTGAGGCCAAACTGCCCAAAAAAGAGAGGAGAGTGCTCAGGTGAGCCCCGTTCAACAGCAGCAGGGAAACGAGTAAGCGCCAGAACTGCGGGGCGAGTGCTGGCTGGTATTGAGAAAGCCCTGAGAATTACGATCTCACAAGTTCATGATGGGAATAGCCTGACTATCAAAGGTCAAATTAATGGAACACCGTGCAAGATGACTTTGGATACTGGTGCTTCCCGTACAGTGATCAGTTCCCAACTGGCTAATCGGTTTCTTGGGAAATTCAACAGTAGCCATGAGCTAATTCAGCTCCTGACGGCAACCGGTCAGCACATATCCGTCCTGGGTGAAAAGCAGGTGGAGGTTATGCTGGGTGAAAGACCTTTCCAGCAAAACGTCATCATTGCCGATATAGTTGATGACTGCATTCTGGGTTTAGATTTCTTACGAGAGCACCATTGTAGAATTGACATAAATCAAGGAGTTTTACAATGTGGAGAAGAGGAATTCTTTATGGAAGGTGGAACCAGGGGTAAGGTGTACAGTCTGAAGAAAATTGTTCTTCCGCCAAGATCAGAAACCATTGTTCCAGTAAGCTTGCCACGAACTTTGGGAGGACAGAATCGATGTGTACTGGTGGAAAGATCGGACAATGGCTTTCCGTGGATTATGGCCCGGACGCTAGTGAGGACCACAGATACTGCGGTGGTGCGAATTTTAAACCTTAGTAATGAAGAGCACCTGATCAAAAAGGGGACCTTAATGGGCACCTGCGAGGAAGTAGCCTGTATGCGAAGATGTCAAGAAGTGCCTAGCTCTAGAGGCAATAAAGGGAATGGCAAATTCGATGTGTCGTCACTGTTGGAAGATTGCCGTAAAAGCCTTTCTAGGGAAGAAATTGCTATGACTGAGAAAATGTTACATCGCTACGCCGATCTTTTCTCTTCAAATGATGCTGATATTGGAAAGACTGGACTGGTTAAGCACACGATAAATACTGGTAACGAGCTACCTATCCGTCAACGACCTAGGAGACTACCGGTTGCTCGAGAAAAGGAAGTAGAGACCATGGTTGAGGGAATGATGAATGATGGGGTGATAGAACCTTTATCTAGTCCATGGTGCTCTCCTGTTGTTCTAGTCAAAAAGAAGGATGGAAGCCTGCGCTTTTGTGTAGATTATCGTCGACTTAATGCAGTTACGAAGAAGGACAGTTATCCACTACCAAGGATCGACGACACATTGGATACACTAACCGGAATGAAATGGTTTACAACTTTAGACTTGAAGAGTGGCTACTGGCAAGTTGAAATAGACCCTAAGGACAAGGAAAAGACTGCGTTCTCTACAGGAAAGGGGCTGTGGCAATTTCGAGTCATGGCATTTGGACTATGCAATGCCCCTGCAACTTTTGAAAGATTGATGGAGCAAGTTCTAGTTGGGTTGATTGGTGACGCGTGTCTTGTTTACTTGGACGACATCATCATCGTGGGACGTACGTTTAAAGACCACCTTCAGAATCTAGAACGTGTGCTGGCAAAAATTCGTGCCGCCAATCTGAAGTTAAGTCCGAGGAAATGTTCATTCTTCAGACAACAAGTAAGCTTTCTGGGTCACGTTGTTTCACAAGACGGGGTGCAAACTGATCCGGCGAAAATCAACGCTGTCAAAGATTGGCCGATTCCCAAAGATAAGACCGAAGTCAGAGCATTTTTGGGGTTGTGCTCCTACTACCGACGTTTCGTCAAGAACTTCGCGGATATTGCTAAGCCTCTGCACAGGCTAACTGAGGAGAAACGACTGTTCTGCTGGGATGCAGAATGCGAAACTGCTTTCCAGGAATTAAAGAACCGACTGTGTAAGACACCGATTCTTAGCTTTCCTGATACTGAGAACGAGTTCATTGTAGATACAGATGCAAGTAATACCGGTATTGGTGGTGTGCTATCTCAACGCAAGGGAGATCAGGAGGTGGTGATCGCTTACTTCAGTAAATCCTTATCCAAAGCGGAAAGAAATTACTGTGTCACAAGAAGGGAACTGCTGGCTGTAGTAAAGACCTTACAGCATTTCAACAAATACCTGCTAGGTCGTAAATTTCAACTTCGAACTGACCATGCTGCATTGCAATGGCTCTTACGGTTCAAGAATCCTGAAGGGCAGGTGGCAAGGTGGATTGAACAATTACAGGAGTTCGACTTCGACATTGGGCATCGTAGTGGAATATCTCACGGGAACGCGGATGCGCTATCACGAAGACCTTGCCCTGAGAACTGCAAACATTGTGCCAAATATGAGTCTAAGGAAGCAGAACCTGTCAGGCTGCTGAGAACGGACCTAAGTGACGAATGGAAAGAAACTTTGCAGCAGGCACAACAGGATGACAAAGACCTTAAACCCATCATTGAAAGGATCATAGCGGGTACCACTAAGCCTTTGTGGAGTGACATTGCTGCTCTGAGTTCAACAACGAAGAGTTATTGGGCACAGTGGGAGAGCCTGGTTATCCACGACGGGGTGCTGTGTCGCAAATGGGAAAACGCTCGTGGAGATCACTGTCATCTGCAAATGGTGGTTCCCAAAGCCAAGGTCCCTAACGTGCTACAACTCTACCATGAAGGATGTTCGGGAGGCCACATGGGAGTAAAAAGGACACTGTTAAAAATAAGGGAGCGGTTTTACTGGATCCATTATAGAGAAGATGTTGAAGACTGGTGCCGAAAATGCACTACTTGTGCGGCAGTGAAAGGACCCCATACACGCAGCAGAGGAGCACTAAGACTGTATAACGATGGAGCCCCATGGGAGCGTATAGCCCTGGATATTGCAGGACCATTCCCTGTAAGTAAAAATGGAAATAAGTACTTCATGGTCGTTATGGACTACTTCACAAAATGGCCCGAAGTTTTCGCCATTCCTAATCAAGAAGCTTCGACGGTAGCAGATAAACTAGTCCACGAAGTTTTCTGTCGTTTTGGAGTTCCCCTGGAAATTCACAGTGATCAAGGAAGGAATTTTGAATCACAAGTATTTCAGGAGACATGCCGAATAATGGGGACTCATAAAACAAGAACCACTTCTTATCATCCTCAGTCTGATGGAATGGTAGAAAGATTCAATCAGACGTTGGAGAGATATCTGGCCAAAGTGGTCGAAAATAAGCAAAACGATTGGGACCAACACATACAGCCGTTTTTACTGTCATACAGAAGTGCAGTCCATGAGAGTACAGGCGCCACTCCTGCGTTGGCAAATTTTGGAAGAGAACTGCGGTTGCCTGCAGACCTGATAACTGGCATTCCTCCAGGTTCTCCGCGTGCCATCACAGATTATGCAAACGACCTGCGCAATAAAATGAACGACATAAATGAACACATTCGACTAACTGGTCAACAAATGTCTGAGAAAATGAAGACCCGTTATGACCGAAATTCAAACAACTTGCGATTTGATGAGGGATCACAGCTCTGGTTGCACAATCCGATACGGAAAAAGGGAAAATCCCCTAAACTACAAGCAAAATGGGATGGACCATACCGTGTGTTGACCAGGATTAATGACGTCACATACCGAATTCAGAAGGGAACGCGAGGTGCGCCTAAAATTGTTCATGTTGATCGGCTGGCGCGATATTACGGGGCTAACAATGCTCGGGACGAGCATGTTTTAGGAGGGGGCAGTGTTACGCCGAGACTGTTAAACAATGAATGGTAATCGAGGTTTCTCGAGCGCTTTTGTCTTTATTATTGTTTACGGTTTCGCAGAATGGAGAGTGGCCATTGTGTCGAGGGACCGACCCTTTCCTGGAGCGATCGAGATCGTTCTCGAACAATCGAAATATGCGCGATATAAATAGGCCGGAGAGATGGCCGGACAGTCAGTCTGGATTAAGCTATACGTGCGATCATTTCGGTGACTTTAAGTGGTGCAACAGTGGTGTGAATTAGTGTGTTGTGATTACGTGTGACCAAGTTCGTGTATTCATCGTTTAGTGCTGAATAAAAGTGCTATTTTGGTTAAATCGATTCCCATTATTTTATCCCGAACCCTCGGCTCGTAACAGTATGTATGTTTGTATTTGTTTGTTTGTCCGAGGATAACTTTCGAAGCATTGATCCGATCATCGTGAAATTTGATATATACAGGGTGACAAATGGGAAGTTGCCTAAAGTATATGCATCTCTTTCCTCCTTTATTCTACAGTATAAGGCTGGGCCCACGTAGGTATATTCTAGAACGTTGTCAGTTTCTATTGAGACGCCATAAAGAGCAGTACGTGTACTTTAAAATGAGTGACCTTACGAACGTAGAAAAGGTGTATCTCATTGAGTGCTTTTATTCTAGAGGTAAAAACTATACTGAAGCATATAGAGGTTTTCGTACCAAGTTTGGAAGTAAAATAGTAGCTAGTAAAAATACTCTTAGAAGGTAAGAATAAAAAAATATATATTTGACTTTATAGTATGACCGTATTCTTTAATGAAGTCTTAATTTTTTTTTTTACTTCTTTCTTAGAGTAACTGATAACTTCATCAATTATTATACTCTTGACCATCGTCGTCATGATCTTCCTGGTCCTTCATACACAGTTACCACAGAAGATAAGGTTGCCGAGGTAGAAGAACATTTCAAGAATAACCCAACGGATTCAATAAGAAAAGCTGCAGTAGCTTTAAAACTGAATCGAGAGACACTAAGATTAATAATGAAAAAGTTCATCAAGTTACATCCTTACAAAATAACAACTCATCAATTGCTCACCGTAGATTGTAAAGAAAAAAGAATTGAGTTTAGTAAAGTTATGACAAATAAATTGGAAAACAACGAGATCAATATTAATCATATAATTTTCTCAGACGAGGCTCACTTTTATTTGAACGGATATGTCAATAAACAAAATTACCGTTTTTGGGGTACTGAAAATCCACATTTAACTAAAGATAAACCCAAGACCAAAAATGATTTGAGAGAAGCTATTAGAAAAGGAATTTCTAATATTTCTTCATCTACAATTGAACAAAGTTTTTATAGCTTTCAAAAACGACTTGATTATTGTGCAAGTTCAGATGGGGATCATTTCGAAAGTATTTACCATTAATAGTCATTCCCTAGCCAGATTTTGTCATTTTTTTTAAAACTTAATTGTGCCTATTGAAAATGTTCAATTAAACTGAAACCTATTTCAAATAAAAATGACTACTTCAGTGATTCAATGTATGTTTTTATCATTTTTTTTCCTGAACCTATCTCAAAATTATAAATGATTACTTTAAGCAACTTCCCATTTGTCACCCTGTAAGTATGTAGTGATGGCACAATTTTGGTGTGACTTAATGACCTAAAAATGTTGGGGTTGAAGAGGGGTAAAAAATATGAAAATGAGACTAATAGGTCAAGTGGGACGCCAAATAAAAGATATTTTTTAGTACATTTCAACCCTGTTTTAATTTTTAGTTTAATCTTTGTAGTTTTTGAGTTATTAGCCATAATAAAACAAAACTTTGACAAAACTCACAGGGTACACCAGTGACCCCACAATACTGAAATTTGGTATTCGTGTAGCTTTAGTGACACAAATATAGGCAAAAGTCTGAAATTCAGAATAACTGGATTTTGTAACTCAAAAAATTGTAACTAATTAACATGAACTCCCTTTACGTAATTGGAATGAATTGGTGGTGTTATTTCGTGGCACTATTTTGATAGTTAATGATTACGAATAATATATTTTTGTTTTTACGGGAGACTCGCAAGATCTCAGTTCAGGGCGAACCACTAGTAGTCTCGAATGCGCACACAATCATTACATTAGTTATACAAAAATTATCTCTATAGAAAGATTGTCTGTAAGACAATCGATACGACAATGTTGTACTTTTTTAGGTTTTGCTATCAGTACACGATCAGAAACAAAATTTTTTATATATTTTTTTCTTTGTATCATCATACCCTTCCTGTTATTTTTACGTAGAGTCGTAAGATCGAATGTTTTAATGACCTCTAGTGCTACTTAAGCGAACTGCTACGTAATAGATCTGCTACGCCGTAGCACCTTCTACGCCGTATCACCTTCTACGTGCTTTTCAACAAACAGCTTGAACTTAATTCATTAAACCTGCAACAGTATACTTACATTACGGTTTACCAACTATCTCAGAGATGGCGCCACATAGAAGTTTGCATATCAAACTTTTATTGCAAGGTGACACAGACAATATTTTTGTCCCAAATATCTAAATATTTTATAACCCTCGGCCCAAAAGAACCCCCGGACTATCTGTCAGTCACTTTGTCTAACTATATGCTTGTTTTTGTAGCTGCCAAATTTATGAATCAATTTAAACCATTTTTTTTATCTGTGTCGTTTTTTTGGTAGTTCTTACCTAGGTGGGAAATGTTGCAGCCAAAAAACTTTTTTTATTTTGTAAAAATAAGCCTTTGTTGTTAGAAACTATCTCCTTTGCGTAATGTGTACTGAGTAAAATACTTCAAGGTTGTCCATTATGGGATTGTTGTAGGCGTATTTTTTTAAAGGATTAGAGGATAAATAAAACAAAATTCGGAAGTATAAGTTATAATAAAAGTTTATATAATTTAATTACAGCATTAATTTCTGGTACATGTATAACTAGCAGTGTTCGAAGTATATTCATGACGTGAGCATTATTAAAAAAAAAGTATTATTAGCTTACGTTATATTCGCTTTTGAATGAGTTCTGTACCGACTATACCTCAATTTTCCCCTTCATTGAAGTATATTCGATACGTTTCGAATGAAGATGATTTTACGTATTTTAATTTTACTTGCAATTTAGTTCACTCAGGTTTGCTAAAGTATGTCTGCCTTTGTGCGCATTTTGAAATATTACGATTGGTCAAGCTTTGTGCATTAAAAACTTACAAAGTAATTTGTGTAAATTTCCCCGATTTACACAAAATTATGTATAGTAAAAGAAGTATTAACTATAGTCTAAAGTAACTAAAACATTGATTCACAATGTTCTCTCTCATGATATTATCAAAGGAAAGCCTAGATTCGCTCTTAGAATTATAGTCAATTTAAAAGTCTTATAGTATATAGAAAGCGGTTAGAAGCTCCCTCCTCGTTAACCCATCCTATTTCAAAACATAGATCATTCCGTCAGGAGATGGTCCCCGTAAATAAATTCTATTACTACGTCGCTTAAAAGTAAGCTATATTTACTTCTAAGGCAGGAAATCACAAAACCTAGCATTCACTTACTTAGAATAAAGGAAGATAATCAAGAAATTAGACTTATTTATAGTAATCGACTTTGAAACTATCAAACTACAAAAAATGCCAAAAAGCGAATCCTTCTAACGCTATAAAAGCTAATTCTATCCTATTTTCTTAATCTCTATTAATATCTTTAAACTGTGCTCTACGTCTAGATTTTTGTGATTATATTATTTGATTGGTGAATGTGATATAACTATAATTTTTAAATATTAACCGCTTAATCCTATACCTTTTAGCCTATTGCTGAAAATAAGAGATTGAACTTCATGTGTTTTGTTTTAGAGGCACTTTTTAAGTGGCTGTTTAATGACAGATTACATTAGGTGCAAGATTATTGCTATAAAATATGAATATAAGCCTAGAGTTCAACGATTGGTAAATATATTATCACAAATTCTGTAAATGTTGGACTGGATATACGATTGTCTTTATGACAAGTGTATTTATATCGATTATCTTTCAGTTGTACCATATTACTGTCGTAACAGATTTGTTTTCAATCGCTTTATTCTGGAGCACGTATTTCTACGGTCACAGATGTGGGTCCAGGTGTTGTAGGAGAGCGCACTGTAGCGGACCTCAGGGAGGTCGCGGAATGCCCACTGCCAGCTCTAGAACCTCGTCGAGCCCCTGAAATAGAGATTTGTTTTGATCAAGATATGAAAAAATAATAGCAATTCTGGAAGTTTCCGTCACTTAATTCATGATAATTTTATGAAATAATATCATGAGTTGCGCACTTTTGTAATATTCTCTAGATTACCGGTGTACGGTCTATGATGAATTGATTAATCATTCTGATAACCGTAAGCTTAGTAGAGTGCCACCAACTGGTTCTAAAATAATCTAAACGTGACTGTTTCTTAGACACTAGTGACGCTGATAAGTTTTTCGTTAAATAAGCTTTCTGGCACACTACAGTGCCTTAATAAAGTTATCTTGATGACTTGTGTCAATTCATTGTCAACCGCATACCAATAATCGTCCACTACAGTCCGCTACTCGAGATAATATGACATAAAGTTAGCATCAAGTAACTAACGGAAACTTCTCGAATCAACATGCTGGATTCTCGTAGCACAGCAGAAGCATACTCTAGTCATTGCATCTTTGGAAGATATTATCTAAATCTAAACTAAAAGTCATTACTGTGACATAGAAGCATCATCATTAAAAAGATTGATTTGACCTGATTATATCACATGCTTCTATTTTTAGAGACTTAACAATACTATTGAGACTTAACTAATCAAGAGTGTAGATACGAATATCTATTAGGTGACCTAGAATAAACAGATCGAAATAGTTAATAGAGTTACCAAATAGTACTCAAATTGTTTCTAAACTATAAACTTTTGTCTAAAGGTATTTTCAACAGTATTTAGTTCCTAAAGTGAGTAAGGGTGTTTCATAAATACAGTTCGAAAGTCCTAAAGACTCGAAAACTTGAACATTGTGAAGCGTTGGATTGGTCTAGCGTTGGATCTACAGAATTTTTTTCAGCTTCATGCGCTGCTAAGGCATTGTCCTAAAGCGACGACATGATTCGATGCGACGCGACACCATACAAAAGACTACCTTCAAATGGTGTTAATAATTTAAAGTGCTTAGTTAATTATTAAAACACAGAGACTAATTTAGAGTTTATTTATTAGTACGCCGTTTAAAATCGATATATTAAGCGCTGGAGCGAAGACTTAGACGTCTTCCAAAGAGACTGGCTGGATCGGGCTCTAGACCTTTGCCCAGCAGTGGGACAGTACGGGCTAGTAAAAAAAACGGCGTTTCCGACCCGCGTTCAGTTGCACAATGTTGAAAATGATCAAGGCCGCGTATATAGGTTGTTTGGTAATATACGCACAAAAATGAAAAAAGTTATTTTGATGAGCATAATAAATAAATTTGTGAAATATTTACCATAGAAATGTGAAATTTATTTTGGCATGTAAAAACAAACACTTAATTAAACTTATCTTATGGTATTGCATAATGCTTGCCATCTAACCACAGATACTGTATTGGTGACGTCTCGAGGTATCTCTTGTTGTGCCTTTCTAACCCAAAACCCGCAGCCATTTCCGAAAAATATGTCAAATCGGCCTTTATTTTTGGATGTCGGTGGCAAGAGTAGGCAGTAAGTTATATATCGAATTAATCACCTGAACTTAGTCGATTTTCTTTAAAATTTGATAACATAACTAGTAGTTTTTTTTTCGAGAAGTCTTGTTTTATATTTTGAGAAACCGTCACTTGAATATCCTCAGTATATTAAACAAACACCAAACACCCTGTATGGTAGATTCAGTAGCCTTGTCGTGCTAAAATGTATGCCACCGTACACTGGTATTTCTATCTAGGCCAGTGTGGTAGAATCATCTCAGTAAACGGAGTATCCACAATTCCACAATTTTTATAATTTTTGCAGTTTCATCGTTTTTTCTGTTTGTACTACTTGTTCTTAATAAATGAAATGAATGAATTTTAATAGAAGAATCGGCGACGCAATGTGAATGTGGGGACTAGATACCAACGATGCCACACGTCATTGTACAACATCGTGCTTAGCACGTTGCGCGAATTAATTAATTACTACTCCCCAGAGGCGGCATTGTATTCAAAATGATTCTAAACCTGAGACATTGAAACGAAAGAAGAAAGCATTTCATAATTGATCTTCGAAGACTAACTTTAGATCCTTTGTATACTCGGGGTGCCTACAAAGCATAAGGATATTTATATCGCCCCTGATTTTTGGCAGAAATTGTGTTTTGACCCTATATGGAGGCGCCAGTGCAGAGAAAATCCTAACTATTCGTTTCGTGTAGTCAAACATTTTTATGTACGTTGGTCTGTACGGTATTTACAGTTATGGGCCTATTTTTTTATTTTTCTTTGTTGCCTACAATAAACGTTTTGTTATTATTATTAAATTCAAAATGTTTTGTGTCGCGTTGCATTCGTTCGAGCATCTAGGACAATGCGTAGATGTATAGTGCATTCTATGAAGCAAGCAAAATTACAACCAATGTAACCTGAGGGCTTTCGGTGTAGTTGATGGCTTTGGTGACGTGCTGCTGATGAAATCATCATGAGCGTTAGCTTGGTGTGTAGGAAAATAAAATCATAATGGGTTTGTAAATTATTTCAATCGCAAATATCGCTTTCAATCATTTATATGAGTTTATTATTCGTTGTAATTGTATTTTGTTATAGTGATTCTAAACAGATAAATTTTTACAGCAATATTGCTCGGCCACATGTTTTATGGTCTCACTTAACGATAGGTATTTTTAAACAATATATGTGGCCAGACAATATTGCCTTAAAAAAATCCCGTTTAGAAGCAATTTAACAAAGATGATGGTATACAATCGGTTTTGTTAAGTACGACATTCATTTAAAACTCACATTCGGCATCGTATTTACTCATTTTAGAGGTGGGTTTAATACCGGTAGCTTGAATATTTATCCATTAATCGATACATTTAAATTAACAATGTTTAACGTAAATCGGCGGTGCCTTTGCAGCGATGCCGCTTAATTAATATGATTTGTTTTTTTTAATTAATACAGGATGGCTCATTGATATTTTAGGATTTCATATTAAGGTTGTTTGAAAATTTAAAATATTCAATGGTAATAAATTAAAAAAAAAACTATTTTACAACAGTACTAGCCAATAGCCCTACCCGTGTTTTCATTTAATGTCGTACTTAACAAAACACGTCGTATAAAAATCATGACCTAAAAAATATTTATTGAATAAACCACCACTAACACCAAGATTGAGAAAATCTACTCAAATACAAGTGAACAGTTTACCTGGTATCGGTGAGTGTGGTCTCAGCTCTTGCTGACTGGCCTGTCTAGATGGAGGGCGCATGCTAACACGGGAGCCACGACGATCCTGGAAAATATTTGAACAAAACCATATAACAGATCTTTTAATCCATAGATTGAAAGTCGCTCAGCGATCTATGGAAAAGGCTATGCTCGGGATTTCTCTGAAGGATAGAATCCGAAACGAGGTTATCCGACAGAGAACCAAGGTGCAGGACATAGCTCAGAGGGTCGGAAAGCTGAAGTGGCAGTGGGCCGGCCATATCTGCCGCAGAACCGATAAGTAACCGTTGGGGTAAACGTGTTTTGGATTAGAGACCACGTCTAGGCAAGCGAAGTGTAGGACGCCCTCCGGCTAGATGGAGTGACGATTTGCGCGCTGTGACTGGTAAAGATTGGATGAAGAGAGCTGAGGATGATGATCAAAAAAACGAAAAAAAATGAACGTTATCGCTGACAAACTCGATTGTGCAAGCTCACGCAGAGGACTAAATCGCAAGTAGTAATTAAGTATTAATAAAATAGATCCATTGTAAATTAAGCAAATAAGTGACCTGCAGCTAAATAGGGTATTATTTCATTAAAAGAAGCAATCATGTCAAGAAGAACTTCTAGGTCCAGATATTCGTACTTATCTTAAAAATAATTAAATTATCACTCAGGACCTTTTATCAATGTTATAAAAAATGCACGGGATAATGAGGGATCATACCTGAGTGTGCAATAGTTTAGAATCTCTAAGTAGAGACACATTCATCAATCGAGGGTTCGGAGTGTTGAAGATTGACCGGTTTTCGCGCCATCGTGCCCTAAAATCAAAAAGTAGAATAATTGTTAGCTTTTAATATAACTAGTGTTTCGGCCCGAACTGAGATCTCGCGAATCTCCCAAAATAAATATTATTCTTAGGGCGACTTGCACAACGATGCCTAAACGTATTTAGTGGCTAAATATGATATAAGGAGTTGTAAATCTTACAAATTCTTCAAATTTAAACATGTTGCTAAATACGTTTAGTGATCTTTGTGCATGCCGGCTTTAATCTTTGACTAATAAATTGGTGCCACGAAATGCATCACCATCCTACTTGACCTACAGTTTCATTCAAATAAGATGTAACAGGGGTTCTTGTTAATTAGTTATATTTTGTTGGGGTACAAATGGCAGTTATTCTGGATTTCAGACTTTTGCCTATATTTGTGACACTAAAGCTACACGATTACCAAATTTCAGCACTGTGGAGTCCAGTGGCACCAATGTGTACCCTGTGAATTTTGTCAAAGTTTTGTTTTTATTATAGCTAATAACTCAAAAACTACAAAAATTAAATCTAAAATAAAAACGGGGTTCAAGTACTAATAAAGACCTTTCATTTGACGTCTCACTTGACCTAATAGTCTCATTTTTTTTACCCTTGTTGAATAGCTCATTGAGTCACACTCACACAGTGATGGCACAAAATTGTGCCATCACTACCTACCTACATATATACCAAATTTCATGATGATCGGATAAACGCTGCGAAAGTTATCCTCGGACAAACGAACATACATATATACATACATACAACGCCGATTTGCCCAAGTTGATTTGGAGATAAATAAATAAATATTGCTGGACATTTTACGCAGCGCCATCTAGCCCCAAACTAAGCAGAGCTTGTACTATGGGAACCAGATAACTGATAGAATACTTATATACTTTTTTTTGTAAATACATACTTATAATATATAGAAAAACACTCAGACACGGAACAAATATCTGTAGATCATGGAAACATTTGTTTCGCAGCGGGAATCGAACCCGCTACCTCCTGCGTCTCAGCCGGCTATACGCACACTGCGCCACGGAGGCAGTCAAACTAAACTCAACTCAACTCAAGTCAACTCAACTCAAGTCATCTCAAGAGTCAACTCGCTTCGCTCGATCGATAATAGGTTTTTATACGACCTAATGAAACTACAGCACTTTAGTGTAATGTTAGGCACAATATAATATGTTATATCGCACACTCCTCCGTGCGCTCCATATTTTTTCACGTTTTATAACGATAAAATCGACTCGGAATGTTCGTCAATACTGTCATTATTATAGCCCCACTATGTACCTACAATATCATTGATAAATTTGGTTGAATATATAGGATAGTAATTATAATCATTCACATATTCGATAGCAATTAATTAGCAGCAGTAATTTTACGGAACATTGTCAATTGTGTAACACAAACTACAGTAGATGTGAGCTAAAATATAGGTTGCGCGTCTTCAGGAGAATTCTTTTGGCTTGTTTTTTGGCTCATATCTAGTTTTCATGGTTTTTTATGATTTAAAAATGGAACAAGCACAAGGACTACATTACGTGGTAACCATCACCTATTACAAAGAATTGCCTCATAGTATTGCACCTTAGAAACGTGCCCTACAATGCACTGCCCTGCGTATATCAACTCGAGGCATACAGGTGTAAAGCTTCATGTGCCTATAATTTCACCGGCAACCGTACCCTCCAAATCAAAACACAGCAATGCTGCTTGGTGGCCTCTACAAATAGGAATGTAACAGTACTACACTGTTACACAATTGTTATATTGTGTACAATTTCGTTACAATAATTCACTTCCATTCATTCCGCGGCAATGTAAATTGAGCCAAAGTGTCAGAGTCTATGCTACAATATTTATAGTCAAGGACATGCCTGGCGAAAAGACGAAGCACGACGCATATGATGACGAACATCAGCGCCATGCCAACCAATACACCAATCATAGCCGGGTCTAGTGTTTTGAGCGATTCCTCCACACGTTTTTCAGCTGAAATTGTTAGTAAATCATTAATTTTTTCACCTTCTTATAATTAAGTAATGTATTTTTATATATTTAATTACAGATTACAAATTTAAACGAATATTTATCGCGTATGTGCATTTTTTATTTGTTATCTCGACGTTTGTCTGCCCGGAATCGGGACATCGGGATAACAAATAAAAAAAGGTATATCGATACCCGTTTAAATCAGTAATTATGTATAGAGATCGCAGCTTTGAGTCGTAATTTTACATTTCATTAATATCACATAAAAGCAGTGAGCCCGTAGTGAAATTACTACTATGTCCCCGTATCAATAGCGGATTAAAATCCCGGTTATTGGAATGATTTTAAATATTTATAACTAGGTGTTGCCCGCAACTTCACACGCGTTACACTATAAAATGTGTAGGTAACCTAGATATAAAGCTAAACTCGCTGTTGCAACATGACTTGACCCAATTTTATCTCATGAGAATTGATTCATAGAATAAAAATTAGCCTATGTGGTAATCCAAGTTATAATTTACGTATATAACAAATTTTATCGAAATTGGATCAGCCGTTACGACATGATTGAGTAACAAACAAACAAATAAATAAACAAACCTCCAAACTTTCACATTTATAATAATAATGTGATAGTATTTTTCAAACTTTCGCGATCACTGTACATAATTACTAATTACAACGGGTATTTATCACGTATGTAGGTACCTTTTTTATTTGCTATCCCAACGTTTTGGCTGTGTTGAAACAGTCGTAGTCACTGGTGGACTTGAGTACTTCAGATAACAAATAAAAAAGGTTCATACGCGATAAATACCCGTTTTAATCAGTAATTAAATATTCATACTTATTTGGTTTTATTCTGGAAATAAATAATAAGTGTTTCTAAGATCTAAAACGTCTATTTAAAATCAATAGCATACGTTTGCAAACCACCGTGCCATCTGGATTGGTTTCTGGTACCATCTCGAACTTGCAGACGCAACGGTCGTTCCGACACTCAGTCATGTAGACCATGTCCTCGCATTGCTCGTTGAAACTGCACGTCTCGTTTATACCGGCAGCTGAAATCAAAACAATAAGATAATTTTCAGGCATGCTCTGAAAGTTGGTCATTGTTAAATCGATAACGACTCCGTAAATGCAAGGGCCGTAAGTAAATTTGAAATACATATAATGATTCGAATTCAATAAGCCAGGCTGGCTTGTACAACGATCTCTAAACGTGTTTAGCATGTTTAAATTTGACGTATTTGTATGATTTTACAACTTTTTAAATAACTTTTTTAATAACTTTTTAATAATAATTTTTTAATAACAATAATAATAAAGCTCACGACCCATCGTATGCGGCACCCACGCTCTTCGGTAATGAGAATGTACATCCCGCGGAAATGTGGGGGTCGGGGATTTTTAAATGCCAAAACCCTTCATAACCGCGAGGTGTACAATCTCAGGGAGTATTTCCTTAATAATGTGTGTGGGATGCATCGGGATGTCGTTGCAGTTGACAAAAACTTTACCCCGCTCTCCTTGGCAAACGAGAACTGGCATAAACCATCGGTACTGACCACTCAGGATCGCGAGGCCATATGGAAGAGTAAGGAGCTTCATGGGCGGTTCTACAAAGCCCTAACAGGACCAGATGTAGACCCGCTCGACTCGGTAATCTGGTTACGCTTCGGTGATCTCTTCGGAGAAACTGAAGGTTTTGTCTGTGCAATTATGGATGAGGTTATCAAGACGAACAATTACCGAAAGTATATTATGAAGGATGGGACGGTCGACATCTGCAGAGCTTGTCACCGGCCCGGAGAGTCCCTTAGACATCTGCTTTCGGGTTGTTCGCACCTAGCTAACTCTGAGTATTTGCATAGACATAATCAAGTGGCCAGAATTATCCATCAGCAGCTTGCTCTTCAGTATGGCCTTGTTGGACCTGAGGTGCCATATTATAAATATGTGCCAGAGCCAGTTCTGGAAGATGGCCGTGCCACGCTCTATTGGAACCGGTCTATCATCACGGACAGGACTATTGTTGCCAATAAGCCAGATATCGTGCTGGTAGACCGATCAGAGCGCCGAGCGATACTTGTTGATATTACTATCCCACATGATGCCAATCTCGTGAAGGCCGAGAAGGACAAGCTGAGCATGTACCTTGACTTGGCTCATGAGATTGCCGCCATGTGGGATGTGGAATCAACAATTATCGTTCCGATAGTTGTGTCGGTCAACGGACTGATAGCGAAGAGCCTCGACCAATACCTTAAGAGGCTCTCGCTAGGAAGTTGGATCAAGGGTCAGATACAGAAGGCGGTACTCCTGGACTCGGCACGCATAGTCCTCCTCTGTAGTCGGTTCCTCTCTCTGCAGCCCTAGTCACCGATCGCTTGGGCCTTGCTTCGCGGTCGGTGGTTTACCGTTTTTATAAATATATTTTTTACTATAATGTTTGTTTTTTGTAAGATACTTTGTAGTGAAAAATGTATTTTTTATAAACGAGTTTTAAAATAAATATGTGTGAATAATAACAATATTTTTTAATTTTTTTTTAAGGAGTGGAATGCCTTGCCTGAGTCTGTGTTTCCTGATAACTACAACCTAAGGATCTTCAGGTCACGAGTGAATAGGTTTCTTCTAGGCAAGCGTGTACCATCGTAGACTGCATCATCGCTTACCATCAGGCGAGATAGTGGTCAAACGCTAGCCTATAATTTATAAAAAAAAAAAAAAAAACATTTAACAACTAAATACGTTTAGGCATCGTCGCGCAAATCACCTTCCATGACAAATAATTATTTCTATTTAAAAATAGAACTGGCCACTTTCATAAAATGCTAGTTTGGATTTTTTATAATTTGTTTATTTGTTACTCAATCACGTCGTAGTGGCTCAACCGATTTCGATAAAATTTGGTGTGTTGAGACTACTTTTTATTGACAAACAACGCGTGCGAAGCCGCTGGCGAAAGCTAGTGATAAATATATCATAACTTAGAATATCACGACGGTTCAAGATTATTCAATATCTATTTTGGATAACAAATAACACGTTTTGTTAGAATTGTGAGTTTGATTGATGTAAAAATAATGGTTCTAGACCGTACCGTAACAACACGTCATACATGTCTCAAGGTCATAACAAAAATGATTTAGCAATTAACATAATTATTGCATTACTTATGACAACACAAAATGTGACAGGTAACAGTTTTACACGCGACGTGCATGTTTTGGTGCTTGCATCGATCGCTGGGGTTTTCCTTTGGCAATCTGGTATTTAAATGCCGCTGATAACAACAAATTTTTACATGACTAAAATACAGAAGAAATAGTTGAATCATCTAAACACCGTTGCAAACTATCTATACTATAGATAGCTCACCTGCTTCAGATCAAGATCAAGACACTGGCTGCATTGCCCCCCCCCCCCCCTATTTAACTTGACTTTCATTTTGACTTGTAACCTTCTTTGAAAGCTTAAAGCATTGGTATTGTATAACATAGACTGTTTTTGTAATATTTCAAGTAACTGGTGGTTTCCAAAATAAAATAAACATATTAAAGGACCAATAGTCGCATCCTAGGCCTAAACTTTAAACATTTTTTTTAATACTTATAATGGTTACCACTGCCTACTACAATTGCATACATCACAGGTTACGTTAAAAATTAAATCTTACGGTAATACATTTACCTGTAAACGGTTTAAATACACCAAATCCTTCATCGGCCGTAAAATGCCAAGACGCCGTTGGCCGAACTTGGCCGGATAAACCAACTATAAAAACTACAACTGACATCGGACGATGCCAGTTTACGCGCTCGCTTCATTAATAAATAATTAATAAATAAATAATGCAGGACATTTCACACAGCGCCATCTAGCCCCAAACTACGCAAAGCTTGTACTATGCAAAACATATATACTATATTGTAAATACAATATACATATTTTCTTATAATGTATAGAAAAATACCTAAATCCGGGACAAATACCTTTAGATCATGCAAACATTTGTTTCGCGGCTTGAATCGAACCCACAACCTCCGGCTCCTCCCATCGTTCAAGGTTATTTTACTTAAGTTTGATTAGATTGGCCGAATTCAGCCGACAATATCCGGGCATACTACGGCCGATGACGGATGGATGAACTTGAACTGTTTATATTTAATACCCTTAATATACCATAAGATTTGACCAACAAGGCATTGCGCTAGTCATCCTGAGACGTACAGATGAAAGTCGCATGTGCCTATTATTTAACCGGCACCCTGACTTCCTAAAACAGGGTAAGCATTTAATCATTTCCTTAATATGTCGATTCTGTTAAATTATAAGTACGTAGTTGGAATCTGCAACAAATGTGACCATACCTATTTCTGCCGATAAACAGCATTGCTGTATTTCAGTTTGGATGCCGGTGAAATTACAGACACATGAGGCTTTACACCTGTATGCCTCAAGTTGATGGATGTAAGGCAGTGTATTGCAGGGTACGTCCCTAAGGTGCGTGACCTACGAGACAATGCTTTGTTATAGGCGGTAGTTATCACTTAACATCAAGTGGGACATTATGTTTGTTTTATCTTCATTTATTAATTTTGTTATACATTATAGGCTTACGTTTGATCACAATATCTCCTGATGGTAAGCAATGATGCAGCCTACGATGGACCACGCTTGCCTAGAAGAAACCTGTTTACTTGTGACTTGAAGACACCCAGATTGTAATTATCAGGAAACACAGACTTAGGCAAGGTGTTCCACTCTTTGCCGGTGCTCATAATACAGATGGAATGTGGAAGATAACTGCCCATTAATACAACGTATAATGAATACATTTACCGGTAAAAGTTGTAAATAATTACTCAAACATCCAGAATATCGGAGTATTAGACGATATATTTAACGAAGTTATTTCTGTCGAGTTAAATCCCGTTTGTCAGGTTGGGGATGAAAGGTATTTAGATACCACAAAGGGACGGAACCAAAATTCTAATGTTAAGCAATTCATAAGCGGATCAGTTACGCGTAAGATCAAAGAGAAAACGAAACATAAGTAAGTCATTTAAAGATTTAAAACTACATTTAACAGCACATTTACATAAACAGCATTTTAAACTACAGTGCCTTTAAAGTTATTATAGTCACAAAACTTATGACTAAGTTCTTGTTATTCAGTGTTTCCAGGAAAATAAAGAGAAAATACGAGCTTAATATCGCCTCCACGACATTCGCACATTTCTAATGAAACTTGATTATTCGTTTGAGTCACCGTTTCTTTTCTTTGTGTTGGTAATTCGTTTGAAATTTATTCTTTTGCCATTTCAGATACGTTATAGTACTTGTGTACGGGCTTCATAGTAGTAGATTCATATTAACTTGAGAATTCACGTTTGCAATGTAGGATTATGCAAATTCAAGTATCTAAGCCGAGCAGAGTAAACAGTGTATGTAATTATTACTTATCTCGTGTAATGAGTTCCATATAGATTACAATAACATACTTTAGTATGTATAGTTAAGTTTGTATAGTTAAGTTTGTATAGTATTTTACTTCGAAAACTTTCGTAATTTATTTCAGTCATTAATAAAAATACGGGATTTATCACGTACCGTCTTATCAGTGTTTCGACCGACAATGTTTCGGTTCAATTCGTGAACCTTCATCAGGGTGAGTGCGAACCGCTCCGAACCACGTCTCGCGTCGCACTACGCGCCTAATTATGATTATAACCACTAATGATTGTGTAACATTTCTGCAGATTATTTTTGATAATCATCAAAATTACAAAGTTTTAGGATTTTAATATTTTTTATTAAATTATTAAAAATCATTAGCATCAGTTCTGGTTTGGTATTTATAATAAAATAAAATATTCCAAGATTTTACAGATGGTTTTAAAAATCTTAGAATTTTCCGTAAGTGTTCGGATAACACTATATAAATAAAAATACTATATAAAAATATTTTCTAATTGATCGAGCGCCGCGAGATCTCTAAGTCAACGTGGGCAAATCGGCGTTGTATGTATGTATGTATGTTTGTTTGTCCGAGGATAACTTTCGAAGCGTTGATCCGATCATTTTGCAAAATTTGATTCATAGGTAGGTAGTGATGGCACAATTTTGGTGTGACCAAATGAGCTCAAAATGTGGGGGGGGGGGGGGGGGTGCTGTTGAGATATTGGGGTTCAAGATAGGTAAAAAAAATTATAATGAGACTATTAGGTCAAGTGGGACGTCAAATGAAAGGTCATCATTTTTATATTTAGACTTTGTTATTATTTTTAGTAAAGTCCGTATAGTTTTTGAGTTTTTAGCCATAATAAAAACTGAACTTTGACAATATTAACAGGGGACACTAATGACCCCACAGTGCTGTAATTTGGTATACGTGTAGCTTAAGTGACACAAATATAGGCAAAAGTCTGAAATCCAAAATAACTGCTAGTTCTACCCCAAAAAAGAGAACCACGTTACATGAACTCCCGTTACCTGTATATGTATGAAATTGTAGGTCAAGTTAGTTGGCACTATTTTGATAGTCAAAGATTACAAATAATATTTTTTTGTTTTAATCGGAGAATCGCGAGATCTCAGTTCGGGGCGAACTACTAGTTATTATAATCACATAAAAGGGAAGTTACCTAAAACCTCTGATAACAGGATTGGCCACAAGCTCATCCAGCTTTCTTTTAGCAACTATATATCTGCATGTCTATAACCAAGAAGTTGCTAGAAACTAAAGTAGAAGCTAGAGTCTGCCAACGAGGATTGGAACGAATAAAAACTACGACACAATGTTGTACCGGGTTCTTAAAAAATATAGAAGGTAGTTCTAAATACATCAGTTAAAAACATCCACTACATTGACATTACACTTCGCAAGGCATTACTGGCACTGCGCTCGATCTCAATTCGTGCGTTGATTATGTTCGGTAGGTAGGTAGGTATCATAGAAAAGTAGGTAAACAGTATATTCATAGAAACTGATTACAATTTATCCATCGTAATTAACGAGTATAGGACCGATTTTTGTATTGTATTTTTTTTGTTTATGTATATGTAAAACAAAGTCGGGTTGGTTACACCATTTATAACTCAAGAACGGCTGGACCCATTTTGATGATCTTTAATTTGTTGGATTTTTCTTTGCCCCGAATATCAGAATAACTATTAAAATATCGGAAAATTTCACGCAAAAAAGAATTATGTAGAAAATTCATTTTCTCATACATAGATGCAGCTAATGATGGCCGATTGACAATTCTACCGGTGACGTACATTGACAGCCCACGTCATATGAATGTCAATGTGTTACAAAGTTTTCCGGTTCAACTAGTTTATAATAAAATAAATATTGCTGAAAATTTCACACAGCGCAATCTAGCCCCAAACTAAGCAGAGCTTGTACAATGGGAACCAGATAATTGATACAATACTTATATTCTTTTTTTTATACATACATACTTATAACATATAGGAAAACATACACCGGAACAAATATCTGTAGATCATGCAAACATTTGTTCCGCGGTGGGAATCGAACTCGCTAACTCCTGCGTCTCAGCCGGCTATTCACCCACTGTACCACGGAGGTCGTCCTTACTTCATATAATATATCACTTGCATATTCACATCCTTAAAAACCGACACTATTTCCGTCACCATCCTGTATAGAAAAGGCCTTTGTACTTACGTTTTCCACATTTGTCCAAATAGTTGGTGGCTGGTGTTTCTGGCTGGCATTGACAGGTCTTCTGCACCTCGTGGCATATCGAGTCCGGGAACTTGCATTCTGACGACAAGGAGCACGCGTCTCCATAGCGGCCTGGTTGGTGGGATGTTTCTGGAAATTATACAAAACACCAATCACAACCTCAAAACAAGTAGGTAACCACAAAATCGTTCAGTCTGAACTATTGAACTTTCAAAATTTCATCCTGCACTTTATTTTGGCAATGACTGCTGGGCAATTGTCTCCCCCGAAATTTTCTACTTGTTCCTATCTTTGGCGGTCTTCCACCACTCTTTCTAATGAGCCACAAGATCGTCCCGAAATCGCTTCCGTGAGTGACCCCAAGCCCACCGTCCTATAAGTGTTTGGCTATGTTGATATTGGCCAACCTATCAGGAAGCATCTAGCTAAGACCATGTTGTTATTAAGTTAAAAGTTTCTGTATAGGCATTTTTATAAGGAAAATCGTTATATGAATCATACTCGTAAATAGTCCTTTGTGGTTTGTATAATCAATAAAGGTGCAATGAACCGCAGTATGTCGCATACGCCGCATCGTAATTAAGGCTCTGTGAATAATAAAAACCGATCAAATGAACCTAGCATTCTTTAGCTTTTAGCTTTATTGCCTGAAAGCAATTACCTATACAAAAAGTTGTATATGCTTGGCATCCCGTAGAATTGTACATAGATATGCTGATATTTTGACTAACCAAGAACTGTTCAATACAAACAGGGATAGGCATTAGTACAACACTCGGCGAGCTGACAAGTTTGCTACCGTGTCCCGAACCTTTGCCAAGTCAGATACGCTAACGCATGTAATGGAACCGATGGTATAATATAACAGACTACTCTATACTGTAACTGAAGCAACCAGTTACAATACATTTAAACTCAAACTGAAGCGCTGGCTCCTGAGTAACACCTTCTATAGGACGAGTTTATTGACATGACAAATTAATATAATAATTTTATTGGACTATTTTTATTGAATGACTATTTTATTGACTTTTTATATTTATATTGACTTGTGTAATCCTATATTCGTATCCAGTTTTGTTTTGTTTTTGTATTACTTTAAATAACTTTTATTATTATTATTGTTTTCTTTTGTTGCTTATAGTTACCATGTGTGTACGTACAGTGTGTACCGACACGAGGTGCCAATAAGAAGTATGACGAGTAATATTCTTACCAAATAAATGACTATGACTTTGAGACCTCAATATAAAACCAAACCCTTTTCGGACGTGGGAATGCCATCTCTGATACGCAATCATGTGCTAGTAAGTACTTATGGTTTAAGAATATTGTAAATTTCGTTCCATCCAAAGGGTGCCTGGAAGAGATTGCTTTCAGCAATAAATCCGCCCATTGTATTGCCTTATTTGTTCTAGTCTAGTACTTGTTTTTGTATTGTTTCTTTTTGCGTGTTATCTACTTGAAAAATATTTTTTCTACTGAGTGACCAGTGTGTCCTGAGGTGATTTAGCAGCTAACAGTGTGGGTTTTAAGGCAGCAGTGTATCTGTCTACGAAATAAAAGTCAGTAAGTAAGGCAATTTTTGGTATCTGAAGCGAGTGGTCAGTTGGTACATTAGGCATATTATTAGGCCCAGTGATGAACTGCAGGGAACAACAGCCTATAAGAAAACTGGTATGTTTGTAATAGTCCCTATATAAGGCAACCGCCAGTACACGAGACTCAATAACAGTACCTCGCACAGTGACGAACAGCGTAGCAACCAAGGCCACGTAGGAGCGTTTGCCTCGCGTTTACACCCGATGAGTGACGTCATGGAACAGTCAGTACAGGAGACTTAGAGACGGTTACCTGTGACTTCTGAGACATCAGTTTCTAGCTTGCTGGCACCGAGCACCGGCACCGTGACAAGCAGTGTCGCGACCGAAGCGAGCGAGGCCGCGAAGGAGCGCTCACCTCGCATGCCACCCGGTGAGTGTTGTCTTGTGACAGTCGGTCGGTACATGAGTGTTAAATACGGTATTTTCCGAGGTATCAGTGTCTAGCTCGCTGGCCCCGGTCGGCGGCACCGCAACGAGTAGCGGCGTGACCGAAGCGAGCGAGGCCGCGAAGGAGCACTCGCCTAGCATGCCGCCCAATGAGTGTCGTCATCTGACAGTCGGTACATGATTGTTAGAGACAGTACCTTCTGAGGTATCAGTATCTAGCTCGCTGGCCCCAAGCGCCGGCGACCGAGGTGAGTGAGGAGAGTGCGTAAGAGCGCTCGCCTCGCATGCCACCTGATGTCACACATCATGGAACAGTCAGTAGTCAGTACAGGAGACTTAGAGACGGTACCTCCTGAGGTATCAGTGTCTAGCTCGCTGGCCCCGAGCGCCGGCACCGCGACGAGCAGCGTCGCGACCGCGGCGAGCGAGGCCGCGTAGGAGCGCTCGCCTCGCATGCCGCCCGATGCGTGACGTCACATGCCAATGAAATGCCTGAAAATCACAAAAATTACGGTTAGTAAATTTAGTGTAGAAAAATGCAAAATATAAAAATAGTTGAAATGTTATATCGGTTGGGGCGTTAATACAATAATAGAAATATCTTGCCCATTCCTAAAAATAATTGAATTTATGACCATTTATAAACTAGGCACGTTTGAATCGACGGATACAGATGTTGTAGCTATGCCATAATTAATTGTGTTTTTGTTTTTTTTTAATAACCTATACAGTCCCACTGCTGGGCAAAGGTCTCCACCATTTCCTTCCATTCCTTGCAACCTCCAGAAATCTCCTGCCAGTCGGTGGAGATCTTAGTCCACCTTTCAGGGTGCATTCGAGTGACATGACCCGCCCAGTCCCAATTGAGTCTTGTAGCCTTATACCCCACATCGATGATTCCGGTCTTAGAGCGTAGAGTAGTGTTGCGGATTCTATCGGTTCGCTTAGCACCTAAAATTCTACGCTCCATCGCTCTTTGGCACATCCCGAGTTTGAACTTTTGTGAGTACGTTGAGGCAAGCGAAGTGTAGGACGCCCTCCGCCTAGATGGAGTGACGATTTGCGTACTGTGGCTGGCAAGGATTGGATGAGAAGAGCTGAGGATCGGTTTCAATGGCGCACCCTGGGAGAGACCTACGTTCAGCAGTGGACTGTTATAAGTTGATAATGATGATGATGATGATGAGTCCGTTGATGACCAAGTCTTAGCACCGTAGGTTAGGTTGTTACGTTGTTATCAGACATAACTTTGTTATGCCATTAATTTTAAATACCGTTGCGAACTTGATATCAACAACGGGGCGAGATAGAAAAGTAGACGACTGACACCCAAGAGGTTGCAGATTCAATTCCAAGATAATTGTATGCATGATTTGCAAATGTTTGTAATAATGTTGTGGTACCATGCCATTGATAGTTGCATAATAACTCCGAATCCCACAATACCGAGGATCCTAGCGGGAACTTTGTTTGTGAATATTGGATGTATTTTATTTATTTACCCGCCTGGGCTTCGCACAATTATCAAAATTATCAAATGGGTTATTATCAAAAAAAATATAACCTATAGCACTCAGGGATAGTATAGCTTTCTATCAACGAAAGAATTTTTAAAATTGGTTCATTAGTTCCGGAGATTATTACACCCAAACAAACGAACTTACAATTATTATTATAAATTCGTGATTTATCATGTACCGTTTTATCGGGGTTTCGGCCGACAATGTTATGGTTCAATTCGTGAATCTTCATCAGGGTGAGTGCGATCCGCTCCGAACCACGTCTCGCCTCGCACTCATAACATAATAATATATGAGCGTGATAAATCCCGTATACGATTGATTTCATAATAATGATTGAAATAAATGACGAAAGTTTTCTAAGTAAAACTCACAATTTTTACCGTTTTATAATGTTAGTATAGATTGATTGAGAGTATAACCTAAAAATAATCGAGAATATCATCAAACCAGACCATTAGGTCGCTATAAAAATATCGATTCCTTTTTACGACTATTTCTCGATAACCGCACCAAAATGACTAGTAGCAACGCTCTATTGCTATAATATCATCAACGCCAGACATTAACATGCGTCCTTAGTCGGCGCCTGCCTATTTGCCATTCAGAATACCGAGTTATAGAACCGAGTCACAGAATAAATCATAGTAACTTACACAGAAGAGAGTACAGTAAAAAAAGAAGCCCTCCGGGAGTGCCGACAGAAGTGAAAACTTGAACAGTTACGAGATATTTATATACAGAGGTGTCGGTAACGGTAACGGGAACAGTTCGCAGGGAACAGGGAAGAAATCGCGAGTTCGGTGGTTTTATCCCATTTCAAAAAATGCACAACGCGCCTAAAGAAGTTTTCAGTTTAAAACTGCTCAGAGTAGTTTTTGGTAATAGTCACGTGATGTATTTATGGCGGATATACGTTAGGACAGAAAGGTTCTCGAGTGAAGACCACGCGCTGGAAAGCGCAGCGTAGGACGGTCCCCCACTAGATGAAAAAAAATCCTAATAAAGGTTGCTGGGAGCCGTTGCGTGCAAGCCACACAAGATCGGTCGCTCTGGACATTTATGGTGGAGGTCTATGTTCAGCAGTTGTTTTGGCTGATATGATAATGATGATGTAGTTATGTGACTGCATACATCAAATCGAACTAGAAACAGTGTTAAAAGAAGTACAAATTCCTTGGATTACTCTAACGATAATAGTTTTAAATGTAGTGTTTATACCAACTCTGTAATTATTATCAAAACAGAATATTACTTTTTTACTTTTTAAATAATTTAAAAAGAAAACGTTCTTCCAAAGTTGGAACCTTACTCAATCTTTGTCTATGTGGTTTTAAAAATTGAGAACATACACATGCACACAAAATTAATTAATTTCTTATATACAAGTGACTCTTCTCCACACTATATATTCTGTGGTACCAGATCTGATGGTTAGGGAGCCGTCAAGCTAATCAGAAAGCTTCACTCTAAAGGTATGAGTAGTTGCCCGAAATTGGCAAATCTAATCTGCACCTGACTGGTTCGAGTTCGCAATTGAATTTGCAAATTCAGTCTGGCCACGCTTATTATGCAAAACTCTTAGAATAGTTTTGAAAATATTTTTGACTTTTGACAATAGGTACGCGTGACGGCAAACGGCGTCATACCGGCGCGCGTATCCGTGAAGTAAAGTATAAAAAAGCGCGCTGTAAAGTAAGTAGGCATGGTACTTAAATATTGCTGCATATTATATAGTTTTTAAGTTTTCTGGGTTAAGCGTTAATTACAATAGTTAATTACAATAATTTGGTGTAACAATATAAATACTTTTGACGACCTCCTTGGCGCAGTGGGCGAATAGCCGGTTGAGACGCAGGTACCTCCTGCGTCTCAATCATATCCTGCGGGTTCGATTCCCGCCGCGGAACAAATGTTTGCATGATCTACAGACATTTGTTACGGGTCTGGATGTTTTTCTATATATTAAAAGTATGTATTTAAAAAAATTACATAATATTCTATCAGTTATCTGGTTCCCATATTACAAGCTCTGCTTAATTTGAGGCCAGATAGCTCTGTGTGAAATGTCCAGCAATATTTAATTATTATTTACCGCGGCTTCGTTCGCGTTACACTACTGAATGTGTAGATAGCCTAGAAAAAAGCTAAACTTGCTGTTGCAACTTGACTTGACACCTAATTTTATCCCATGTGACCTGATTTATAGGATAAAAGGTAGCCTATGTGGTATTCCAGGTTATAATCTACGTAAACACCAAATTTCATCGAAATCGGTTCAGCTGTTGCGACGTGATTGAGTAACAAACTAACAAATAAACAATCATCCAAACTTTCACATTTATAGTATTAGTGTGATCAATCAACCAATTAATCAATTGTAGTTGTAGTAATCATCGTAAAAATTCGTAGTAATAGTTACTCTTTGGCAAAAGTAGGTATGCAGCATTAATGTGGATGGACGTATATTTCTAGTGTCCAGTTAATTTGGACGTCTAAGTCGATATTCCCGTGGCCTGGATCCGTAACTATTTCAGATTGCTGAGAGCGGAAATATAACACTTGCTTTATTTTTCGGAAGCATTCGTTTCACAGCTTGTTAGGTACTTTTAGAAAGCTAAAAGCATTTAATTTAAGCATTTTACTAGAAAAATACTCGATTTAAATACTGTCGACAAAAAACATTTTTCATATGTTAGTACCTTTCATTTATAACTTAAATTAGATTAGGTAATTCTTTATTGCACACCACGAAACAATTCATATAAAAAACAACTACGTAAATCTATGGATACAATTGCGGATTACCTGGGGTGAAATGGTGTAACTAATACTAATTATATAAAAATAAAAAATATAAAATTTACGTAAATGAAAATTACATGAATGAACCTAAATTATAACAATTTATATATACATACTTAGACTTATTTAAGAAACATATTAATTAATAATAAATACATAGATATTTAGAGGCAAATACTCAGATAGTGTTTTCTGAGGATACGTTTAAAAATGGCAAGTGACTTGGCACATCTGATAGCTAGCGTCAGCGCGTTCCATAACCGGACAGCCTGTACGGGAAAAGACTTATCAAAGTAGGAGGAGGAGTGTACAGGTGTCCTTACTTAAGTACTTAAGTTTACGAGTTTATTGTATAACTAAAAGCCTAAAACTTTATGAATAATTAAGTAACAGCGGAAACATTATACGAATCCACTCAGTGATTGAAGTTTCGAACTCAGATGTCATAGTTTTTAGAAATAACCTTCTTCTTCATCGTGTCTTTGCAAATACTTGGTCATTAAAACAGCGTTACTTTTGACTGTCTCCGTGGCGCAGTGGGCGTATAGCCGGCTAAGACGTAGGAGGTAGCGGGTTCGATTCCCGCCGCGGAACAAATATTTGCGGTATCTACAGATATTTGTTCCGTATCTGAGTCTTTTTCTATATATTATAATATAAGTACGTATTTACAAAAAAAAAGTATATAAGTATTCTATCAGTTATCTGGTTCCCATAGTACAAGCTCTGCTTAGTTTGGGGCTAGATAGCGCTGTGTGAAATACCCAGCAATATTTATGTCCAGCAATATTTATTTATTTGTGTTGGTACAAGTATCCTTGAGGGTGCTAGAATTAGGGCACAACGGGCAGCTAAGTTGCATAGTATAAGGGCCTCTACCACATACTGCCGACTCTACAATGTAGGGCTACATTGTAGAGTCGGCAGTATTACACATATTTAGCCTGCACCGACCCACTTCTGTAGAAGAAGTTGAACGGCCAAAGTAGAACTGATGGCGGTTGGGGCAAAAAGGTTCTCAAGTGCAGACCACGCACTGAAAATTGCAGCGTAGGGTCGATAGAAAGACGACCGCAAACACTTAGATTGTGGAATGGTTTATCTGCCAAGGTTTCACCCAGGGGCACAGTACGAAGCTCTCGAAGTGGAGCGTTTTACAATATTTAATAGGTCTGCAACGCGCGAATGATACTGTTGGTGTTGCAAACGTCCATAGGCTACCGTAACTGATTACCATTAGGTGGACTGTATGCTTGTTTGCCCCAAACGTGGTATAAAAAAAAAACCAGTTATACTGTTACGAGCTGAGGGTTTGGGATAAAATAATGGGAATCGATCTAACCAAAATAACACTTTTATTCAACACTAAACGATGAATACACGAACTTGGTCACACGTAATCATCATCATCTACAGCCTATAAATACCCACTGCTGGGTGTAGGCCTCCCTTTGTAAACACCACCCTTCCCGGTCCTGTGCTTTGCGCATCCAGGAGTTGCCCGCGACTTTCTTTATATCGTCGACCCACCGCGCCGTCGGACGTCCTGGACTTCTTAGGTCTGTTCTTGGCCACCATTCGGTCAAAGATTTACTCCACCTGCCATCACCTCGTCTAGCCAAGTGTCCTGCCCAGTTCCACTTGAGTTCCACCACCCTTGTTCCGACGTCTTGGACTTTCGTCTGGCGTCGGATTTCGGTATTGGGAACTCGATCCAGCAGGTTGATGCCAAGCATGGCGCGCTCCATGGCTCTCTGTGCAACTCGTACTTTGTACACAGTTTTCTTAGTGAGTGCCCATGTTTCGGCACCGTAAGTCATTGTTGGCAGGACACATTGGTTATACAGACGGGTTTTCAAGCATTGTGGGATCTTCTTTGACCGAAAAACATCTTCAAGCTTTCCAAATGCAGCCCACCCGAGTTGTATTCGTCTAGAGACCTCCTTGCTCTGATTTTCTTTACCAAAAGAAAGAATATGTCCAAGATAAAGGTATTTGTCGACTACTGCCAGCTTCTTGCTTCCCACCATCACATCTGAATTCGGGAATCCGGCAGCATTCGTCATCACCTTCGTCTTGGACATATTCATCTTAAGGCCCACTACCAAAGAAGCATCGTGCAGTTGCTGGATCATAAGTTGGAGGTCTTCTATATTATTGGCAAACAGAACGAGGTCATCTGCAAACCTAAGGTGCGACAAGAAGACACCATTAATTTTGATACCACTAGAGTCCCATGCAAGCGTCTTCATAACGTCTTCTAGAACCGCGGTGAAGAGCTTGGGTGAAATAGTGTCTCCTTGCCGCACCCCCCTGTTGATGGTGATAGGGCCAGTAGGAGCATGCAGTCGGACCTGCATTGTTGCCGAGCCATATAACTCACGCAACACGTCCACATACCGAGCATCTACATGGCAGCGATGGAGAGAGTTGAACACAGCCCAGTGTTCGACACTGTCAAAAGCTTTCTCGTAGTCGATAAAAGCTAAACACAGCGGCCGGTTATACTCGGAACTCTTCTCCATCAGTTGCTTTACGGTGTGGATGTGGTCTATCGTGGAAAAGCCATTGCGAAAGCCGGCTTGCTCAGGGGGTTGGCACTCATCCAGCTGGTGGGTAAGTCTATTGCATATTACCTTGGAGAACGTCTTGTATAATTGAGATAGTAGACTTATGGGGCGATAATTATTCAGTTTAGAGCTATCTCCTTTTTTGTGCAATATTGTAACAGTTGCATTTTTCCAAGCTTTAGGTGTTTTAGCGTGAAACAGCACTTTATTGAATAGTTTCACTAGTAATTGAAGTACTGGTTGTCCTCCTGCACGCAAAAGTTCAACTGTGATACCATCCTCGCCAGGTGACGTGGCATTTTTCATCTGTAGAAGTGCTTTTTCCACCTCACAAGGTAGTATAGATGGTAGGTTTTCTAAAGACCGGTTTTCGGTGGGTGGTGCTCTGGGGTCATTTGGTAAATTTGATTCAAACGATTTTGAAGTATATAAATCTCCGTAAAATTTTTCGACAACGCTTAACATTTTAATACGGTCAGTTACAATATGCCCGTTTTCATCGGTGAGTTTTATTATTTGGCTGGTTTCTGAATTTATTTTTTTTCGAAATACTTTAGGCCCTTGGTGGTTTTTAATTGTCTGAGAAATTATTTTTGTGCTTTGCTTTCTAAGATCCTTTTTCATGGCTTTGCTAATTTGGTGATTGACTTCTTCAATTTTCCTCTGGTCCTCTAAGGTATGGTGTTTCATTTCCCTTCTTTTCTGCATAAGGGCCCACGTTTCATGTGACAGTTTTCCTACCTTGGTACAAACTCCACCAAGATGTTTTCGGGTGGTCTCTGACACGGCCTTGCACAATGCCTCATTTAGTTGGTCGACGTCCAAGTTCAACTCATCAAGACCGTCAAAGCTATTTTTCAATTCAGTTCGGTATTCGTCTTTGAAATTAAGGTAAGCTATGTCGTGTTTTTCATAGTTCCTTTTAGATTTTATTATTTTACATCTTTCCAACTTTAAGTTGAACTTATATGTCGCCCTAACCAAACGATGGTCACTTCCCGTCTTAAAGCGAGCGAGCACGCTGACATCTGTTACTACATTTTTGTGGGAGCTTATTATGTAGTCGACCTCGTTTTTTGTTATTCCGTCGGGGCTAGCCCAAGTCCATTTCCTCGATGTCCTCTTCTTAAAGAAGGTATTCATGTTGAACATTTTCTTTTGTTCCAGAAAATTAACCAGGGTTTGTCCTCTATTATTTCGTGAGCCTAGACCAAATTGACCTACAAATTTTTCATTATTTATACCGGCACCCACCCTTGCGTTGAAGTCTCCCATTAATGTTGTGAAATGACATGGTGTATTTTCTAGAGCCTTATTGATTTCGTCGTAGAAGATCTCTACTTCTTCATCTGAACTTGCAGATGTTGGGGCGTAAACCTGTATAATTTTGAGTAAATAGCGTTTACTTATTTTTACTATGACAAAGCAGACGCGAGGGGATATACTGGTAACATTTTGAATAGCTGGTGATATGGTGTTTTTAAAAAGGAACCCTACTCCACCATATGAGGTATCTTCATGGCCCCGGTAGTAGAATAGATGGCCAGTATCGAGTTTTACCAGTTCTTCCCCTTTACGACGGACCTCTGATAGTCCAATAATATCCCACTTAATATGTTCAGTTTCCTGTTCAAATTGTAAAAATCGTTCATCCGTGCGCAACGTCCTGGCGTTATAACACGCCAGGGTCAAGGTCGTGGAGTTGTGGCAGCTGGGCGACTTCCAGTGATTCTTTGCACCCTCTGCCCCGCTGGAACCATGACCGCTGCCAGAGTCAGGAATAGCGAGGCCGCTGGGGACTGAGGGCCGGGGCTTTATGGCGTTAATCATGTTACAAAGGGGGTTTAGCCTTAAAACGCCGCGCTGGCCAGTGCGTCGTGGCGAGTATTTCCCGGTCACGTTCGCCTGTAGTAAGAAGTGTTATAATAATGTAATAATCATTATTTCACTTCTCACTACAATTACCAGGGGGGACCACGTGGAGGTGTGACTCGGAACTGGTATATAGTGACGTTCTGTGTTGTAAAGTTATAATAAACTTACCCCACAGAACCCCATTCCCTTTCCCCCTCGTAATCACACGTAATCACAACAGAATAATTCACACCACTGTTGCACCACTTAAAGTCACCGAAATGTTCGCACGTATAGCCAAATCCAGACTGACTTGCGAGTAACTACTGTTCACGCGAGACCCTTGTCCACGTCAGTCCTCTAGGGGCTCGCTGAGACTCACTCACTCGCTGACTGACTCTCCGGCCATCTCTCCGGCCTATTTATATCGCACACATTTCGAGAACGATGTCGATCCTTCCAGGAAAGGGTCGGTGTTTCGACAGAACGACCCATCCCCATTGTGCACAATCGCAGACAATAACAACAATAATAAAGCAACACAAAAGCGCTCGAAAAACTTCGATTATTACTCATTGTTTAACAGCCTCGGCGTAACACTGCCCCCTCCTAAAACATGCTCGTCCCGAGCATTCTTAGCCCCATATCGCGGCAGCCGGTCAACACGAACAATTTTAGGCGCACCTCGCGCTGAAGAGGTAGCAACTAGAGGAGCCACATTGCCGTCTCCAGTACTTCAGGACACCCAGAGTCCCTTTCTCATCAGCGATCCCAATTCCAGCCTCCAAAACACGGCTCTCATGATTTCTATCTGTTCTTTCACTTCCTGCAATTCCTTTCCAGATGAACCGAACAATTCCCTCATCAGTCGAGCACGCTCTTATGGCCAACGTCGCTGATCTTCCTGTTGACGACGCTGCTCTTCTTTATCCTGACGTCGCTGTTCCTCTTGCAACCGAGTCTGCTCCACCTGTTCATGTCGCTGTTCCTTCTGCAACCGAGCCTGCTCTTCCTGCTGACGACGCTTCTCTTCTTAATGCTAACGGCGTTGTTCCTCCTGCAACCGAGCCTGCTCTTCCTGTTGACGATGCTTCTCTTCTTTATGCTGACGGCGTTCTTCTTCCTGCAACCGAGCCTGCTCTTCTTGCTGACGACGCTGCTCTTCTTTATCCTGACGACGCTGTTCTTCTTGACGACAAAGCATTGCCATAATAGCAGCAAGATCGCCTGTCACAGGAGCTTGGCCCAGGAATGATGATGATGATGATGGTGCTCCAAATGATTCGGTAGCGGCTGATTCCATCTCCATCGGCTGACGACTCTGCCGAGCTTCTTGAACCGGAGACTCCCCAAACCGCTTTTCATCCATTTCCTGTTGTCGTTGACCTCTCGTCCTGACACCATCCACGTTATCCTTTGGTAGAACCGGCATTATTTTATCCCACTTCTGACACCAAATTGTTACGAGCTGAGGGTTTGGGATAAAATAATGGGAATCGATCTAACCAAAATAACACTTTTATTCAGCACTAAACGATGAATACACGAACTTGGTCACACGTAATCACAACAGACTAATTCACACCACTGTTGCACCACTTAAAGTCACCGAAATGTTCGCACGTATAGCCAAATCCAGACTGACTTGCGAGCAACTACTGTTCACGCGAGACCCTTGTCCACGTCAGTCCTCTAGGGCCTCGCTGAGACTCACTCACTCACTGACTGACTCTCCAGCCATCTCTCCGGCCTATTTATATCGCACACATTTCGATTGTTCGAGAACGATGTCGATCCTTCCAGGAAAGGGTCGGTGTTTCGACAGAACGACCCATCCCCATTGTGCGCAATCGCAGACAATAACAACAATAACACAGCAAGACAAAAGCGCTCGAGAAACTTCGATTATTACTCATTGTTTAACAGCCTCGGCGTAACAATACTTTGCTTGGAGTACAAGACAAAAGGGACAATAGGTCTCCATAGATTTCCAGAGCCAGTCACTTTGAAAATCTATGGGGGAGACCTATGTTCAGCAGTGGGTATCCTATAGCTGACACTATGATAATGATGTTAAACTTACGACGCAATCATTTATTACAGGCGATGGCAACCACTTAACATCAACAAGTTTTTAATAAAAAAACTGAGGTAAGAATCAGGTTTATCAGGGCAAGATAATAAATATAAAGGCTCATAATCAGGATTTGACAGGTCGTACGGACGGGATAAGGATGTTTTCACAACCCCGCTTCAGAGTTCGAAATCAGCAAGAGTGCATCAGGTGGGCAATTTGCCAAGTACCCCGTATCACCACAAAGAACATTAAGGTAGCCACAGCTCACAGCTACACTGCAAGTTTATAGAGCAAGAGATGGCCCAGTTTGGCATTGTTTGAGCCAACTATTGTTCGCTCTGAGGCTGGTTTGCAAATGTCTATGCCATTTGAACACATGAATAAATTTCACTATGAAACAGACAATTCGACAGATTTCTAACTTTGGTTCCAAATTCGTTAGCTTCGTTAGTCGTCGAAAACATTCGACTCTCGTCCTATCACACTAATATTATATATGCGAAAGTTTGTTTGTTTGTTACTCAATCACGTCCTAACCCCCAACGGAAAAAGAGTGCTACAAAATTGACGTCTGTGTCTGTCTGTGCCATCGTAGTTACCAAACACATGGACAGATTTCAACACGCTTTCAGCGATAAAGCCGCCCATTGTAATGTAACATGTTTAGCTTAAAGCGCTTACAGCCTGGTTTAGAATGGTGTATGAATTAAAGTAGATTTAATTTACTCATTCTGATTACCCAATTATACCCGTCGGTTAGCCCGGCGAAAGTAAATCAAAAAGCGTACAAAAGCTAATTAATAGAAGCCTATTCTGGAGAATGGGGCTTTAGTTGGGCAATAAATTTAATTAATAAACCATATTTCACTTCTACAAACTCAATTTTGCTTGTTGCTTTAATTTATTCAAGGCAAAATAACTAAAATATGTATATCCATTTCTAATGCCTAAATTAAACTGGGAACGAGTTTATCGACTTCATACTACCGGTGTTAATGTACGACATTAATTTAAAACACACAACCGGAATCGTTTTGACTGATTTTAGGAGGTGGGTTTAATACCGGTACAAGCTAACGGTATTAAACCCACTTCTTAAAATATATAATAGATAGTAGATATTTATCCAGTAATCGATATTTTTCCAATAAACAATTTTAACGTAAATCGGTGGCGCCGTTGCGACGAGGCCGTTTAGTCAGTTTAACAGGTACCTACTTACATGATGAACGAATATGATTTGTTTACCTATTTTATACAGGTGTTTCATTGATATTTTAGAACTTGTTATCTTGACATGAACTCCTAAAATATCTATGGTAAGGATTTAAAAAAAAACTATATTCAACAATACTAGCCATTAGCCCTACCCGTGTTTTAATTTAATGACGTACATAACAAAAGACGTAGTAAAAGTTGAATTAGTATAATTTAACCCTTAGAATGTCTTATCGACGTTTTAATTTTGATAAAATTAAATAAGTCGCTAGGTTTAGAAGAAACAAAGATCACTTTTAGGGTTCTGTAGTCGAGCTAGTAACTCTTACCATGTTACAGCTATTTTATTCATAGACGATTAGTATCGTTAAGCTGAAATATGGTTTTAATGACGCCTAATATGTTATTAAATAAATAGGTAATCTTAATTTTTCAGGGACCTTCTCAACATCGAAGTTGAGGGTGATTATTTTTATACTCACGCACTTCATCGTGTGGGTTATCGTTGAATTACTTTTCCTGAAACATTTACAAGGTATTCGCATTACTTTTTTGATACAATAGGCCTTTTATGAACTCCTCTCCCCCGCCCCGTTCTACTAACCAAACCTATTTTCTTATATACCTAAAGAGCACCCACAATAAAAGCACATATTATTCGATTCGCTGCGGGACAAATTATTGCGCGATCTAGAGATTTTTTTAGCGTGTTAGATATTTTTCTATATATTATAAATTATGTATTAATATATGTAAGGATGAATTAACAAAAAAAAATATATAAGCATTATATCAGTTATCTGGTTTCCATAGATTATTTAGACGCTGTGAAAAATAAATAAATAATAAAATAAATATCGCTAGACATTTCACACAGCGCTATCTAGCCCCAAACTAAGCAGAGCTTGTACTATGGGAACCAGATAACTGATAGAATACTTATATACTTTTTTTTTGTAAATAAATACTTATAATAAATATAAAACACCCAGACACGGAACAAATATCTGCAGATCATGCAAACATTTGTTCCGCGGCGGGAATCGAACCCGCTACCTCCTGCGTCTCAGCCGGCTATACGCCCACTGCGCCACGGAGGCAGTCTAAAATGTCTAGCATTATTGATTTATTTATATTATACTGTATCAGAAAGAGTAAATACCAAAGCTGAGTATACCTTCGTAAATTAAAAGAGTTATAAAAGAGAATACGCGTAGAAAGTAGTAGTATTATACAAAAAAAACTAAGTATTCAGTATTTGAAGCCAAAAAAGCTTTTAAGAAAGTCATGAAAAGGAGTTTCATAATAGTCTTTAAAACTTTATACAGTACAAAATATTAAAGCCTTTTTTAAGCCTTTATAGGTAAATATTTTATCATAAAGGTTGAATATCCATTAGTAAATCTGTAGGCTTACTAAACTATGGTTATAAGCCACTAAGTGATTTATAATGTAATCCCTAGAGCCCAATATAGCGGATTGATGTAATAATATAGTGGAGAAATAATATCGCAAATTACAATGTTGAACAAAAATGACTGGGTACATTTCGAATCAGGATATAAACTCTCTACTTTAGAACGTAAAAATACTCATCAGTTTTACTTTTTTTATTATACTACTAGCTTCCGCCCGCGGCTTCGTGCGCATGTTTTGTCAATATTAAGTAGCCTATGTTTTAATCCAGGTTTTAGTTTGTCTATATACCATATTTCATTGAAATTGGTTCAGCCGTTACGACGAGTAACAAACAAACAATCGTCCAAACTTTCACATTTATAATATTAGTGTGCTGCGGAGATGGAACGAGCATATGGCCCACCTGGGGAGCAATCGCTAATTTTGAACGATGATGTCAAAGTAAAACCAAAAACGTTACGTTATGCACACTTCGTATCGCGCTGACACGCGTGACATCACTCAAACCAACGTGAAACCCAACTAAAACGCTACGTTCCAATGTTAGACGTTCAAAATTAGCGCGATTGCCCCCCCTGATATTATGTGGTAACCATCGCCCATGATAAAGTATTGCCTGATAGGTCACGCACCTTAGAAAAGAGCCCTACGATGCACTGCCCTGAGTGCACCAGGCATACAGGTTTAGTGCTAATAAAATAAAACTACATATAATTTTAAATCAGAAATGAGATTAGATAAAATAAAGTCACCGGAAATGACGACCTCCGTGGTGCAGTGGGCGAATAGCCGGCTGAGACGCAGGAGGTAGCGGGTTCGATTCCCGCCGCGGAACAAATGTTTGCATGATCTACAGATATTTGTTCCGGGTCTGGTTGTTTCTCTATATATTATAAGTATGTATTTACAAAAAAAAATGTATATAAGTATTCTATCAGTTATCTGGTTCCCATAGTACAAGCTCTGCTTAATTTGGGGCTAGATAGCGCTGTGTGAAATGTCCAGCAATATTTATTTATTATTTTATTTATTATACCGACAGTGAGTTGGGCACATCGCGCTAAGAACTGACGCGACTGCTTGTAGGGCAGAAAGGGTAGATTCTCAAGTGCAAACCGCAATGGAAAGCGAAAGCGTATAGTTGCCGGCGGAGACAGACGGGTTATGCGACTACGCGGAAGATCACTGATGAGATGGACGAACCAAATCCAAGCATCACTTGATGGTTCCATAAGCGAGTGCACCAGAGAAGCAGAAATACGTGATGAGTGGCGAAGGATTGTCAAGCGCGCTGCTACCCTCAAAGTGACGACCACGACCACTCTGCCAAGAGTACGAGTATAATGACTAGGAAAAAGAAATGTAGAATAGCTGATTGATATTCTGCAAAACTTTGAAAGTGAGTATAAAGTAAATCAATCTAAAATTATGCGTTGACAAAACAAAAGCTAAACTAACACTTATAATGAAATATTACAATAAGGTACGAGTAAAAACACATAAGACATAATGAGGTTACATTTCGCCTGTTATCTTAAAAGCTATTGAAAATTTACATACGCTAATGAAATATCTGTCAGAACCAACAGAAAAGTAGAATACTCAAAGAGACTGAAAGTATGCAACGAATATCTCAAACAGTGGTTTTGGTAAATGTTTATGGTAAAAATAAAGATTTTATATGTAATTTCTATACTTACATGATTTATAAATAACTAGTGGTTCGCCCCGAACTGAGATCTCGCGAATCTCCCAAAATAAATATTATTCTTAGGGCGACTTGCACAACGATGCCTAAACGTATTTAGTGGCTAAATATGATTTAAGGAGTTGTCAAATCATGCCAATACTTCAAATTTAAACATGTTTAGTCGCTAAATACGTTAAGTGATCTTTGTGCATGCCGGCTTTAATCTTTGACTGATAAATTGGTGCCACGAAATGCATAACCAATCTAATTGACCTACAGTTTCATTCAAATTAGATGCAACGGGGGTTCTTCTAAATTGGTTATGTTTTTTTGGAGTACAAATGGCAGTTCTTCTGGATTTCAGACTTTTGCCTATATTTGTGTCACTAAAGCTACACGAATATCAAATTTCAGCATTGTGGGGTCACTGGTGTACCTACTCTGTGAATTTGTCAAAGTTTTGTTTTTATTATGGCTAATAACTCAAAAACTACAAAAATTAAACTAAAAATAAAAACGGGGTTCAAATGTACTAATGAAGACTTTTCATTTGACGTCCCATTTGACCTAATAGTCTCATTTACATTTTTTTTACCCCTCTTGAACCCCAATATCTCAACAACCCCCCCAATATTTTTAGCTCATTGAGTCACACCAAAATTGTGCCATCACTATCTACCTATATACTAAATTTCATGATGATCGGATAAACGCTACGAAAGTTATCCTCGGACAAACAAACATACATACATACATACAATACCAATTTGCCCAAGTTGATTTGGAGATCTCGCTTCGCTCGATCAAAAACATCCATAGAAGGTTGCCGTTGAAAAAATTTATGAGGACTATATAATTTACATCATTATCATATCAACCATAGGACGTACACACCAACATAGATCGTTCTATAGATTTACAGCGTAACCGACCTTTTTTTGATGATAGTCAAGCTCTTGTGCTACTTGTGCAAACAAGAAAAGTTGAAGCAAATTATTTGGTACGGCAAGGTGGTATGCCGACCAGATATGGATGGTACGGTACATCTGCTTGTCCGGTGGTGGAAAGGAGAAAGAGGGATAAGGGCACGAAGATCTTGCGCACATTTACCAAAACGAATCTTGTAAAAAACTGAAAGTCTGGCTAATCGACGTCTGTGCTCTAGACTTTGTAAATTGCCTTACACTAGGGAGTCATTGCCAATGAGTCTAGCAGCACGTCGCTCAATCAAATCAAGTGCTTCAAGCTGATACTTGGCTGAGTCATCTCAGAGATAGCAGTACTCCATAGGTGCATGAGCGGACTTGTGCTTTGTAGAGACTGAGCAGCTGCCCCGATGAGAAGTACCGCCGAACCTTAGCTAGGATGACCAGTTTCATAGCAACAATTCTATCTTTATCAGGTTGTCTTTCCATCTAATGGGGGGCAGTCTTACTTTGAGCCGAGCTTTCCAGTCTCCACTCAAGAACCTTTCTGCCCAACGGCGAGAACGGGTTCTTCGAGCTTTGTGTCCCACCCACTTTCATTTTAGCTTGCTTATCCTCCGACTACGAATTCTATAAAAAAATTCTCGGAACATTTCTATAAAAAAATTAAAAACCCCGACTGCAAAATCAACTCAAAAGAAGTAAACAAGCTTGCAAACGGGGGTAATTGATGTGACTATAAAATTGATGACATAAAATTTGTATTTTTACCCGATCAAAGCTCACTCAGTTTACAACCATTGTTTTTTTTAAATATTGCGTTTGACCACGTTCGCACCTGACGGTAAGCGATGATGCGGTCTACGGTGGAACATGCTTGCCCAGAAGGAACCTGTTCACTTGCGACTTGAAGACCCCTAGGTTGAATTTATCAGAAAACACAGACTTAGGCAATGCGTTCCATTCTTTGGCGGTGCGCATTATAAAGGTAAAAAAGGATTTTTTTATGCGTATGGGAGGGTATGTCTATCTTGTAACCGTGTAACTATGTAGGTAACATTGTGCAGATACGCAATTGTGAATTCTTTTGAACCATTCCTTCATTTCTTACAATAATTTCAGCTAACAGAATTCCCTTCTTTCATACCGAAAACGGAAACCTGCTACTTGACCCTTTGATAAACACCGATAAACCCCCAAATGGAGTTTAACGGCTAAATTAAAGGCATCTGGTCGACCAACATCGCACTCAATTCTCATTTGTATTGCTACGACAACAAGGTCCTAAGATATTAAACTCGGGAATTGAATTTTTCCTAAACATGGTTAGCATCACGTTTCTAAGCACAAATAATCATTTTGAGGTGCGTGACTCACGCACGTTGTCGCCAAAACCTGCTTCTCGATTCGATAATTTACCTTTATTGTCTTCACCGTGACCTATGTCTTATTGTCACGAGTTGTGCACTGCACTTTAAATGTTATTTAAATAACATTAATAATTAATGTTATGACTGCCTCCGTGGCGCAGTGGGCGTATAGCCGGCTGAGACGCAGGAGGTAGCGGGTTCGATTCCCGCCGTGGAACAAAATGTTTGCACGATCTACAGATATTTGTTCCGTGTCTGGGTGTTTTTCTATATATTATAAGTATGTATTTACAAAAAAAAAGTATATAAGTATTCTATCAGTTATCTGGTTCCCATAGTACAAGTTCTGCTTAGTTTGGGGCTAGATAGCGTTGTGTGAAAGGTCCAGTAATATTTATTTATTTATCCAACCAGTCTACAACGAGGTAGTTATAACTCATCTGGAATCAAGTTTTCCTTTGTGCTGTTATATTTGGCGCAATGTTTTGAACTTGTAACTGACTTTGTAATGACACAGTATGTTTTTAGGTTCCGAACCAAAATGGTAAAAATGGAACCCTTGAGGTGTGACTTTGTCCGTCTGTCTGCTCATCTGTCACACCTGATATCTCAACAACTACTGAAGCTTGACTTAAAATTTGAAATAGTGTAGTCAATACTGGCACACGTCTACTGCAAGTATAGTAATATATTTTTTACAAAAATCTAACAACCGACTTCAAAGTTACCTGGAATATTCACACTGAAAAATACAGTCGAATTGAGAACCTCCTCCTTTTTTGAAGTCGGTTAACAGTTAACAAACTCTCATCAAACTATTCTTGAAAAACATCCTTTGTAATAAAAAAAGAATCATCAAAATCGGTTTGCGTGATATTGAGTTACTATTCGTCCATTTGTCGCGCACATACTTAATGCAAATTTAAGACTTATATGGTTTTCTCGTGGATGCCACTGTCAGAACTGGACCAAATTAAAACGGGACCTAACGGAAAGCACCAGCGTTCAAAAAAAATCATCAAAATTGGTTAACCCAGTCAAAAGTTCTGAAGTAACAAACATAAAAAAAAATACAATCGAATTGAGAACCTCCTTCGTTTTTGAAATCGGTTGAAAATTCATCTTGATTGCCATAAGAGCCACATTTCAAAATACGGTTAAGATTACGTGGGGTATCATATAAAAGGGCTTATTTTACACATTCAAGAACCATTTTCTTGTATGTCGTATAGTTTTGGAGTTATGATGAAAAATGTCGTAAAAATACTTTTGCCCTAAATATTTTCTTAATAAAACGAGCAGTGCGCAGGCCTTATCAATAATGATATAAGGTCACTGTGAATTAACTGACTGCAACTTCCGGAGTCACAAGGCTGTTGTAGGTTGAAGGTAGGCAGTGTGCACCCTGAAGTCTGGGTTCACGTGTGATTGGGATTAGAAGAAAAAATATATTGAATGTTAGTATTTAATAAACTCCTTATGTTTTAATTAACTAGGGAATATCAAAGAGATTTTTGGAAAAAATATAGATAGGAAAATGTGTACATTTTCAAGAAACATGACTTGGAAATAGTGAAATAACGAAAGCAAAAGCTTGAACCATACTTAAATTAATTATTATTAAATTATTTCATCATCATCATCATTCTCAGCCCGTGTCGATAGGCCTCTCCTTGTTTCGCCTCTCTTCCCGATCCTGTGCCAGTCTGAACCACGTACGACCCACGATCTTATGGATGTCGTCGACCCATCTCGCTGGTGGACGTCCCCTATTTCGATGGCCAGTTCTCGGCCTCCACTCTGTTAGTGCCTTAGTCCACCTGTCGTCACTACGTCTGGCCAAGTGTCCTGCCCAACTCCACTTGAGCCCCAATATTCGTTTGCTGACGTCTTGTACTTTAGTCTGCTTGCGAATTTCGTTATTGGGAACTCGATCTAAGAGTGTGATGCCGAGCATGGCGCGCTCCATGGCTCTCTGTGCTACACTTATTTTGTGCACAGTCTCCTTCGTGAGGCTCCATGTCTCGGCACCAAGTCATAGTTGGCAGGACACATTGGTTATAGAGACGTGTTAAATTATTGAATTAAGATAAATACATCTGAATAATAACAATTAATTTGTGTAGGAACTTTGGGAACTATCCAGGATTTCTCTGAAAAACTGAAATGAATATTGTCCTAAGGGTCAACTCACACCGAAAGAGCGGCGAAGTGCAGCGAAGCGCAGCGAGCCGCGCGGTAGAGAAGGCGGAGGGAAGGAATTCCCGCGGCGCCGCGGGCATCCGCGCGACTTGTTCGAGTTTCTCATGCGATAATAAGTATTATAGTAATGAAAATAAAGTTAAAATTCATATGACACTGAAACTGCGCTCCGCTTCGCTGCGCTTCGACGCTCTTTTGGTGTGAGTTGAGCCTAACCCTATTTGTGATGTTTTTTTTTATCATTTTTTTTCACACAAATTTATCCGACAAATTTTGACCACAATCTCACCTGATGGTAAGCAATGCTGTGGTCTAAGATGAAGCACGAAGATCTAGAAGACACCTATTCAAAGACCCGTTCATATTTAAATGTGTATATGTATAAAAATATAGTTTATATCTGTTATTGTGTCCTTAAATCCTTACTAAATAATATCACTTTATTTCTAATAACTTTTATATAAGTGTCAGTTTTACTTTCTTATACGACGTTTACTATAAGTCTAATAATAACAAAACCCTAAATAATTACTCACAATTTACAGTCATTTCATTACCTGTTCCTGTAAATCCATAATCTACAAAGTCGTAAAAGAAATACACTTTTTCCCACTGAATGCCGGTACTTTTCAATCGCAACGTATTCTGAATTGTTTGCAGTGACACATCACACAGAACAAACTGCACTTTATATTCTGACAGACAAGGGTGTTATTCCTTTGTGGTGTTCAACGCATGCGTAGTCAGGACACCGCAATGCGCGGCGCCTATAAGACGAGAGAAAGCGTGTGGTTTTCCCATTACAAAAAAAAATATAGTTACCATTGGCGTGTGGACAAACGTTTGGGCAATGTTGGACCAGTGCCAGAGTGCACGATAATTGATGATAAGGTTGTTTAAAAATTACAATTTTGATGTAAATGGTTTGGGACTGCAACTTTATTCCTTGTAGTTCGAAATACTTTGACAATCATATTCAAACATTTTCCATGTAAGTTTTCGGGGCTTTACCCTAAATGTATTAACGAAAACATGAAGCTAACTTGCTTAGTTGTTCTTAAAAGATTAACTCAGTAAAGTAACGTTTCTTGCTTCGAAGATCACGTTAAGATCTTGATCCTGGCTATACAAAATCGGAAACCTTCATCTCTCCTTTATTTTCATCAGAGTAAGCTACCAGCCCGTTCAAACGTCATGTTTCAAAGCAAACAAAATGACTCCCAGTAATTTTCGAATGTTATTTGGGAAAGAGGGTAGATTAGCTAGGTCTTAATTAATTGGAAGCAGTCATTCGGCAAACTGTTGCTTCGTTGGTAAGTTTTGAGCATTCTCTCCTATGAACTAACAGATTTTTTTAATTTTAAGCTACTTCCAGTGACAAAAACAATGTTACTTAAGTTAAAAAAAACATCTTATGACAAGTTAGTCTTATAAAACTGAGTACACTTAAACCCAATAAAAATTAACGCAAACTACGTTTTTGAAGTTTTACTTACTACTCCTATCGAAGACAAAAATTATGTATGACACTAATATTATAAATGCGAAGGTTTGGATGTTTGTTTATTTATTTATTTGTTTGTTTATTTGTTACTCAATCACGTCGTAACGGCTGAACCGATTTTGAATAAATTTGGTATAAACGTAGATTATAATCTGGATTACCACATAGGCTACTTTTTATACCATAAATCAGGTTTCATGTGATAAAAATGGGGTGTCAAGTGAAGTTGCAACAGCGGGTTTAGCTTTATTATTTAGTAGTGTAACGCATACGAAGTCGCGGGCAATAGCTAGTAGTAAATAAGTTACACGTTTATTATCCCATCCCTAAAAGGTTTCTTACGATTAAGTGTATGTAATTTTAGACTCCTGGTTCTGTGAGAACAGTAGACCTTGCGTCCCAAGTCCAATAAGCAATTTGGGCAACAAAAATAACGAAGAAAGTCCAATTTTAAATCGAATTTCAGACGCTTGAATTGTCCAATAGGCTAGGTACATAATATACATTTTCAGAAAAAAAATCAGAAATCCATCCATATAAAATGTTACAAAAAACTTCCCCCTCTTTTCCCCCCTCCACTCCCCTCTTTTGGATTTTTTTTCGAACTACAGTTTTTTTATTTTATAGTGTTATCCGAACACCTACGGAAAATTCCAAGATTTAAAAAACATGGCGCTCAGTCGTAATCTGAATCATCTCACTAGTCTAAACCCTGACGTGACAGAGCCCGGTAGCACAAATGGTAGTGCATCCTCTATCAAGAGGAAGGTTGCAGGTTCAAGTCCCGTCTAGGCTTGAAAATTTTTGAGATCGTATAAAAATCTTGGAATTTAACGCAACATCTTGTGTAGAATGAAGTCCTTAGTGTGCATCTCAAATTTGTTTGAAATCCGTCGATAAATAACGCTACAGCAAACTTTCCCCCCCAATCAAAAATCACGATCAACTAAACAATTTAAATAAATCATGGGCCTTGTGTGCCATTTTTGTCAAAATTGGTTGAAAAATGCGACCTGTAGGCGAGAACAGCCAGACAAAAGTATTTTTTGGTCAATCTCGAACCTTCGCTTTCTTCGCTCGCTCGGTCAATAAGAGATCATATATTTTTTTTTCTGAACTCTGTGGGTCCTACAGTCTAGCAGCTACAACGTCATATACATACAAACAATGACGTCTGGGGTTAAAATAAAGAATAATCAAATTCTATTTTATTTTATCTAGGGAAAAACGCGAGCAACCTCTTTCACGCCCGACCTGGCCGAGTTTTTCGTCTGAAAAATAGGAAAGATGGTTTCATAATCTGAAACAACCTTCCCTCTTGGGGTCCATAATCCCGCACGCATGCCTCATTTTAGATATCTTAGCAACACAATATCTGTGTGTCTGAGATACAAAAAGTAGAATGAAATATGTAACTTGTAGACGTTAATTTGGGTGGGTAGGTCAGTTGTTATCATGTTTATATATATATATCACAATTATGTTTATGGAAAGGTGATGATTCTTTAATTAAACAAGTATCTAAATAATGTGTAGCGGCTCGAGTGTCTCTAAGCCCCGAGAAAAGCCTCTAGGGTTTTACGTTGCTTTATGTAATTCTGTTAGTGTAACTTTTTGTTGAATAAATAACGCTTGGTTTGCCCCGAACAGAGATCTAGCGAGTTTCCTATCAAAACAACAAAAAATATTATTATTTGTAATTAAATAGTGCCACGAAATAACAACCAAATTACTTAACCTACAGTTTCATTCAAATTACAAGTAACGGGAGTTCATGTTAATTGGTTACGCTTTTTAGGGGTAGAAATTGCAGTTATTCTGGATTTCAGACTTATACCTATATTTGTGACACTAAAGCTACAAGAATACTAAAGGGACATGCCCATATAATGCTGTCAACTGCACAAAAAATTGCGTTCATCCAAAAAATATGTTACATTTTTTCGTTAATCTACGTATCAATCGATTAACACGAAAAGTATCCTACAATATTTTAAAATAATAATGAATACGAAAACGACAGGAAATGAAATGGTAGCAAATTGCCTCCAGTTGCAAACATTAGTGTTGAGCCAGAGTTGTTTTGAGACAATCATCGATTGTTGATAAAAGACCATAAATAAAACAATCGATTTATTTGACTGTATTTTCACTGACACGAAAAATCGGTCACCGATTTCAGAAGTACGAAACCAAAACGATATTTGTTTCCCAATGAGCGTTTTGTAAATAGTTTTTTTTTTCTCTTTAATTAACCCGGGGGTGGTATTATGCTTGACTCGCGCTGGTAGCGAGCGCCCGAGCGAGATAATCTCAGCCAATCGCAGTGCGCGCTGAATTTGCGCTCAGCTGTTGACGCACCGCAATTGATCTAAATCCTCTCGCTCTCAGCTAACCTTGATCATAATCGGCGGGCCGTTGATCTCAGCGCCACCTTCTAGATGGCTTTAGGATTAACCAGTGGAGAGAAAAAAAGCGGAAAAAAAATAACTCGGCTTATCTGTAGCATTATCTCGATTTTAATTCGATCAACAAATGAGAGGTTAAAGCTTCGCACGATTTTTGCATAAGGCCATGCAGAGACGAGTTAATGTCACAGACATGAGATATTTTTAGTTAGGCACCTATCACTCGTTATTCCTCCCAAATCATCGAATTAAGAACTAACTCAAACGATAGTCGATATCGATCGATATCGACTACCTATTCAATCCAAGTTTACAAAATCAACACAGAAATACATAATGAATTCTATTAAACATCTCCAAAGGTAAATAAGTACATTTTTTTTTTCGCTTGGGTACAATTGGTACTTACATTTTTCGTACATTTTATTACCTTATTACTACCCCTGACACACTAAATATCTGATTTTCAGAAGTAAATAGGTAGGTATATTTTTGTATTTATCTGTGGCGCTCGTGTTGAATCGAAATAAACTCGATTTTACTTCGATTCAACATTTGCTCAACAGAATCAGACGATTATTATTTCTTTGCATTAAAATATTGAATTTTGATTTACTGGAATAATTGCCCCCGTCTGTTGATTGTATAGGAGCGCGATGTCAAAAATGGCACTTCTGTGCGCGCGCGCCTTGAGATTAAATATAATCGATTGCTCCATTTGACCGATTATTTTGCGCCGATAAATCGATATTTCGGATAATAGTCGATGGTCGATATACCAATCCCTATGACTGTGCGCGTACGTCATTCACAAACAAGTACTTACACAAGCCGTTTCCTGTGATCTGTGTCTGTGGCCGTTTCTTTTGTTTTCTCGCGTATTTTTGTTTGTTTGCTGACTTAAAGCTTAAACGATTAAATTGATAGTAATTATCAATATCATAATTTATCTAGGAATCGTTATAATTACAATAATAAACTATTTAAGTTGTAGTTGAATACAGTGATGTAAAACTGGTTGTTTGTGAAAAATAAAAACTGATTTTTCTCATTATAGTAAACTTTTTTTATAACTAACTTCTTAGCTCTTTTATTACTAAGCCTAGAATCATTCGCAATTAGTTTCAAGTGTGTGCAGTGACAGCATTTTTTACAAGGGAGAGTGGGCATGCCCCTTTCAGCACTACAGCAGTGGTTTCAGCAGTGGGATCACTACAGGGTACACCACTCTGTACATATCGTGAAAGTTCAGTTTTTATTATAGCTAAAAACTCAAAAACTACAAGGTTTAAACTAAAAATGAAAACGGGGTTGAAATGAACCTTTCATTAGACGTCCCATTTGACCTTATAATATCTTTTAAATTTTTTTTATTCCTCTTGAACCTCGATATCTCGACTACCTCCCACATTTTTATCTCATTTAAGTCCACCAGGATTGTGCCATCACTCCTACATATCAAATTTCACGACGATTGGATCGACGCTTCGAAAGTTATCCTACACAAAATGTGTTGCAAAGATATCTAAATTGCAGCGTGCGGGATTATGGACCCACTCGAGAACCTTTCTGCCCTAACGTCGTCAGTTCTTCGAACGCCGCCCACTGCCACTTCAGCTTGCAAATCCTCAGAACATTATGTTCTAACGAACGTTACACCAACATTGCGCTATGGTTATAAACTGTTTAGTCATGTATCACGGGTGGATATAATAAGCACAGCTAAATTCAGTATATCTTATCTAAATAATTGAAGATATTTCGTTTCTATGTACTAGACTACGCTTCTTTATGACGGGAAGACGAGCATGAGATAACCGTACATACATAAAAACCGGAGCGTGGAAATGGGATACCTGCGGCATGAATGGTCGGAAGCTGTGTATAACACAGTGTGTTTCGGTTTGGTGGGTATAGTTGCCGGTGAAAATATATGCCGGTATATACCTAGGTCAATTTTACTGAATCAGAAATATGAATAGTTAGAATAATTATGTTTCTCGGTAAGTGATTTCTTTTGTAAATCTTATGAGAAATAAAAACATCTTAAACCAAAACCGAATTACAGGCACATGAGACTTTCCACCTGTACCTACGCCTCAAGTTGATGGACGCAGGACAGTGCATCATAGGGCACGTTTCTAAGGTGCCTGACCACGAGGCAATACTTCGTTATAGGCGATGGTTACCACATAAGATCAGGTTGGCCATAAATATTTGTTTTTTTATATAAATAAATAAATATTGCTAGACATTTTCACACAGCGCTATCTAGCCCCAAACTAAGCAGAGCTTGTATTATGGGAACCAGATAACTGATAGAATACTTATATGTTTTTTTTTTTATATTTTTTATTTTATTAGTTTTTCTTTAATTTAATAATATATAATTTTCTGATCTTATTCAATTTAAGTAACTTAATTTAGAGTTACTTTTATATTATATTTGGAGTAATTAAAAATGTCAATGTTGTATTTCCCTTTATTTGGTAAAAGTATTAGAACAAAACCAAACCAATAATCTAATAATCTATGTATTGATACTTAAACTGTTGACGTGTTATTTTAAATAAACAGTCACCAGTAGGCCTAATACAGTTACTGTAGATAAGGGTTTAGTCTTAAGTCATTTTTCGGAAGAAAGAAGACACTTTTGGACCGTCTCGAGCACGGCGATTGCGAGAGTGAACGGGAAGAAACTTTGTCGACACTTTCTCGATAGTAGTCTACAACGCCGAGCACGATAACCCTCATTTTCTCTAGTTTTGACATTTAAGGATAGACAACTGAAATTGTCTAGGTCTTGCGATGCCTAGACAACACTGTCAACTCAAGTTGTCTTTTTCGCACTCTTCTCAATCGCGCGCTTGCCAAGACTTTTTGGTTAGATATTAAATTAATTATGTATACATCGTACGTTGCTATAGACACAGTATCCGTACTCTTGTCTAGTAAGAAACCTTATTGAGCTTGCTCGGGGTTAAGACAATTTTGGAACAAATCGACAGAGAATAAAATAGAATAACGCTTTATTGTCATTACACTTAAATTTAAAAACAATACAAAAAAAAACAAATAACAATAACGCAGAAATACATGTTGCGGTCAGAACCTTGTCGTCTCTTCGAAGAGTAGACAAGTAAATCACTGCTAGCCTTGCAGGTAGTATAAAAAAACAATAACTTATTCGGAGTTTAGGTACTTGACCCACCGCTGACAAAAACGACTAGCTATTGACTATTTACTCGCTCAAGAAACGTACAATTGAGATATGATTTAATGTCATTAAGAGGTACATTATTAGTTGATTCCTAACTGTTCACACTGTCGTCGGCAAGAAGTCTCTATTAGTTTGTCGCAGCGACAAAAGCTATAAAAGAAAAAACTTGCTCGCCAACTTGTTTCTAACTTTTAGTTCTACTTGAACCTCCTGAGACATATTGTCTATCTCTAAAATCAACTTCTACTTTAACCTCCTGAGGCATATCTCTAAAATCAATACCTATTACAATTTATTCGACAATCCTAAGCTGTTTTTGGTTACAAAGCAGCAAGATTCACATTCTATTATCTGCAAAATTACCATTAAAAACAGACACGAGTAAACACAATATCCAGTATATCGTCCACTAACAGTATTTGGGGCAAATTGCTCAGCTAATAGAACGCGAGTGGATAAAATGCGCCCGAAAACACGCCACAATTACTGCAAACGACTTTTATTGTCACACCAAATAAAAGTTTCTCTGTATGATTATAAGAGTGAGTTTTGAACAGCAGGTTATTTAAAAACTGTGTCACATAATGTCATTGGCCTGTTTTACTGAACGTTTAAAAAATGCTATCGCTTTTTATTTTATGTGCACTATGTATGCAAGTTCGTTAAAAGAATGCTTAATTTATGTTATAAAATATGTTTTACTTCTATTACATAATTTTCCTGTTTGTACCTTCGATTCCTGTTTGAACTTATATTACTAATAAAAAGTCTTTATTGGACACCAAATAAAAATACAGTCACAAAAGATATATACCTACATTAAATACCGGTACAATAGGGCCATGCTCCCAGACCAGACAAACATATCTAATTAGTATGTATTTAGATACTAGCTATTTGTCCTATTCGTCCTTAGTATTTTTCAAACTTTTGAGATCACTGTCCATAATTCCTGATTAAAACGGGCTATTTCTCCTTTTTCAGTAATTTATTACGTACATTTAGAAGTAGGAAAAACAAGATTTAAAAAAAAATCTGTATCAACCAATAAAATTATTCCTCAACGAAGACCTTTAAGTGTATACCTTGATGAGTTCCTATAGAATCACGAATTTTAACAGCTGATTCTTACGAGATGATTCGATTTTTTCTTAACTGTTAAAGTAACAGTTTTTTCTTATTCTCAATTATATTAGTAATAATAGTTATATTTTTGATTATATTATAATTTAAGGCTTCGCAAAACTACATATATAGTTATTTTCCGGAAACACAAAACTTTATCCAGTGTAGTATTTTAAATGTATCCTATTTTTGGACTGTATTTCTTACTTTGCAGGCAGGTAATAAGGCGCAGGTGTGTTTTAATTTAGACCCGAGAAAAATAAATACTTTCTTGAAGCATTATGTTGTAAAAATTAATAAAAATGTAATGGAATGAGCTAGTGGGCACCTATGACATTCTTTTTGCTGAATGTATTTTTGAGTTCTATGAGCTAATAATTGTTATATTTCAGAACGCTTAAACACAACATCATATTAAATAAAGTCATGTATCTTTTAGATTTTTTTTTTAGTACTTTAATTAATTAACATTCATTAAAATTTGTTTCTTATTTAGGTGGAATGTAAAATTATTAAAATAATAATTATAATAAAACATCCCGGCCAATACGTTAATACTATAGATAGATATAAAATAATTCATCATTGTACATAACATCAACATATGATTGTTTTGTTAATAATTACAAATCAATAAAATTAATAAATCAATGGACAATGGGCGGTCTTATTGCATAAAACATTTCTTAGTTCAGACGACCGTAGGATTTGTGATACACAATTTCAAATTAATTCGTAATTCACAAAACGGAGATTAAAAAGTTTCCATATTTGTGAAATTCCTTGCAACATCTGCGCGAACGAAATGATGAGTCAAAAGAGTCGAAAATCTCTACAGCAATTTGCTTTATACTCATACTATTGATAGTCCAGAATCAATATGGTTTCAGGGCAAATATCGACCTTCATTTCAAGGTCACATCAAAAGTGAGAATTTAGTAAGGAATAACGAATATGCACTAGACTAAACCTAAACTACCATAAAATGGCAATAGGCCGTAAGTATTTTTTTTTTTATTTATTTATATACAGATACAAAAAGCTGGTTACATACACATTGATTCGATGATGTCTTAAAACCTTTACTAGGTTTGTCCAGACACCAAGTCCGCGATAACGTGTGTTCTGGCCAAAAGTACTATGTTATTCTTAATAGTAGTAAATATTTAATTTTTTAAATTGAAACTTTTATTACATCGTCTCAAACTTTTTCGCCTGTGTGTTGCATGTCGCGTGACGGTCGGCCGCGGAGTAGGGATAAAGTGAAAGGCGCTCGTAAGAGCAGCCGAGGCCAATTTGGCGGCACCTATAGTTCGCATCAGCTGACCGTGTAGTGTAGTTAACTGTCTATAATGTGAAACAAAGTTTCACTTTTACCGTGGTTTCATAAAACCGCACAATCCTTTTTTTATGTCTGTCTCTGTTGTGGTTCAGAGACTAGAACACCTCATTTGTTAAAATTAATGAATCTGTTGAGCCTAGGATATAGCATAGATGAGCATAGGAAACAGACATTACATACACCCTAAAACATTACATTCCTAGCAGTCGGGTAAAAATGCACCTCATCATCATATCAGCCCTTGAACATCCACTGTTGAACATACGCCTACCCTATAGATTTCTTTAGATCTTGTGCAGCCTGAACCCCTCCCAAGCTTTCTCGTCTTTCCATCTAGTGGAAAGCCTTGCTACGCTGCGCTTTTTTATACACATAAAATATAATAACAAAACACATAAGAAATTAAGCCATTTATAGACCATTGAATAAAAAGATAAGCTTAGCTAAACCCTCTTCGTTGCAAATATTATATGATTTCCATCTGTGAAATCGTGAAATCATATCCACTATAATTTAATGCTTCTAAGAACATCAGAATCTCAACTCGTAAATGCTGATGAAATCGGCGATACACGCTGACGCAATATACTTAAACAAGTTATTATGTGGCATGGGGCCACATTATTTTATAGTATCTGCTTATTTTTAGGCCTTTGAATTATTTACATCGATAGGAAACATATAACTTAACAAATCATTATTTGCCTTCCATTTTCTTCTATCGTGTCACTTGTAAGCTAAACTATTTTTTACACCATCTGCTCGACAATGTCTAATTATATGTTATGTAAACCTCACCGAAAGCAGGTGATTAAATCCCTACAGCGGAGCCGGGAGTAAAGTTGCACTGAATTTCATTATGTCCCCTTGGGCGTAATGTGATTTGAATTTGGAACCTCATCTGTATTAAAATGTGAACCAAAGAGACCCATACAATAAGAACTTATTCGTAAATCGAACTAACCTCTGCACAGAATGCAACAACCTAGATTTGGTTTTTATTGTCTCGCAGAAAACGTGAAAAGCAGAGTATTCTCCTCGAGAATAAAGCTGTCTGTATTTTGGGCGTGCTTATGTCACTCTCTGCACTCAGGATTCTAGTAACTCCCTCGCTCCACTTGTGAGTTAACTCTAGAAGAAAAGTTAACGCAAGACACTGCTTTATCCCCTTGTTTAATAATCTACTATTAGAGTAGTACTTTACCACTTCAATAGCGTTGGGTGTGACTTTGTTAGGTTATTATTCTTTACAGTGGGCTGCTTAGTTGGAGTTTGCGTTTGCTCAAAATGGTATGCGATAGCTTAACTAATTACACACACGCGAGTATGCGACAATCAATTCGATTGAGGGTATTTTCATGCGTAAAGTTTGATTGAACAACAAAGTGGGTCTGAAAACTGTCTATATTTTCAGATTAAGCGGAAAAAAATCTCTTATCCTTTTCCATTACTTTTGCAACAGAATCTGGTTTAAACATTACAAAAGAAAAATTAGAAGCTTAGGTTCACTGAACATTCTGAGTTGATATTTCCTGCTACGGCTAATCCGTACAAATTGCGCCCATTCTTCTATGAAGTTTCAAGTAATTCACTGTCATATTATACTCGTGAATGGATAAGGAATGGAAAGCCGAGACCCGCATAATATGTTATAAAAGTTGGTAATACTTTATTTATGTCTCTTAAAACGTATTTAGGTATTACATGCACTCCCTTCATCCATATCTTAGTCTTAAATATGTACCCCCGAACATATCTTTGACATAACTAAATCCTCTCCATCCAAAGGTTGTCCGGAAGAAATTGCTTAAAAGCGATAAAACCACCTATTGTACGCTTCTATTTTGTTTGTAATTTTTATTTTTTATGGTGTTTTCATTCATTCATTCGAAAGGGACAACAGCAAAAATAATTACAATCAAGTTTCTACACGCAAAAGTAAGATGTTCCGACTGTTTTCCGATATATGTTTCGACCCTGGCATCAAATGGAACAAGGCGCGTATAAACAAACTTCATGTTTTCCTAAAACAACAACTCGGTTTGAGCGGTTGTTATTCTTGGAAATCAATAGCTCTCTCAAAGGATCAACTGATTAACTAAACAAGATAAGATAGATATACTACGTGTTTGTTATGTTCGTTAAATGAAAACACGGGTAAGGCTAATGGCTAGCATTGTTGTATAATAGGTAGTATTTTTTACAAATTCATTACCATACATTGACTGCCTCCGTGGCGCAGTGGGCGTATAGCCGGCTGAGACGCAAGAGGTAGCGGGTTCAATTCCCGCCGCGGAACAAATGTTTGCATGATCTACAGATATTTGTTCCGTGTCTGGGTGTTTTTCTTAAGTATTTACCAAAAAAAAAAAAGTATGTAAGTAATCTATCAGTTACCTGGTTCCCATAGTACAAGCTCTGCTTAGTTTGGGGCTAGATAGCGCTATGTGAAATGCCCTGCAATATTTATTTATTATTTATAGAAAATTTTAAATATTCAAACTACCATAATATTAAGCCTTAAAATATCAATGAGACAGCTTGTATAAAATAGGTGAACAAATCATATTCATTCATCATGTAAGTAGGTACCTGTTAAACTGACTAAGCGGCATCGTCGTAAAGGCGATGTTAAAATTATTTATTGGCAGTGTATCGATTACTAGATAGATTTACCCGCAACCTCGTTAGCATCGACTTAAATCATTGTCTAATAGCACCAACTATCGAACATCAATACGTCCGAAAACGTCATCTGCCCATTCGGATAACCATAGTCCTTATAAATAGTGGTTAACTTAAACCAAAAATTTGTTAAACTCCTTGGTTAAACTTAAGCACCTCCCACACCCAGTATGACGCGACCATTAAGGTGTTTTTTTAAGTTGTAACTAGTGACGACATATCAACTATTTACTAATCACAGTTCAAGTGTTTGATGAATTTCAATATTTTGTGACAAAAATGCTTAATATTCCCAAAAAAAAAACTATCCTGTGTCCTTTCTCATGACATGGCACACAGTATTTTCTTATTAAGATTCATCAAGGCCTAATTGTATTACTGATTGTAAAGATTTTTCAGTATAATCTATTTATGTACATAAATAGATTATAATCAAAAATCTTTACAAAAAAATCAAAACTAAAGTACACTAAAAAAATCATAGAAATAGGAGAGAGAGAGAGAGAGAGAGAGATTGTAGTTATATTAAGGTTGTTCAGTTCAACACCTATTACCATTCTCAGTTTCGTCTGTCATAATCTCTATTGACCATGCATTTTTACCCGACTCCGCAGGGGAGTAATGTTTCGTAGCATATTAATACTAAAATTTTAAATTCAAAAGTACTTTGTCTGTCTGTTTGTTACGTTTTCACAATTAAACTGCTAAAACCAGTTTCGATGAAATTTGAAAGTATACAGGTAGAAATCTGGATTGAGATATAAGCTTTTTTATTGACAGAGTGCAAAGCCGCTTGCAGAAGCTAGTTTTAACTCCATTTACAGCAAGTTTAGGCTATACCATTACCGGAAGTGTTGGATAGCCGCCGGATATTACGTTATCTCTCGCCGGATATCGCTGAGCCAACAAGATTATCAATTAAGGCTGGTAGTATGATATTAGCTAATCAAAATGAAAGTTTGTGTAATAGATGATTATGTTCACGGTTATGGCTGATCCAATTTTGATGAGAAAACAATAGGTAACTCATTAATCTATTGATTGATGATCATTAATTTATTTATATTCAGAAAGTGGGTTTCAGATATAACCATGATCTTATAAAGACCTTAAGAACAAGTCAATATTTTCATTATAACTAAGATCGTATAAGTTCTGATATATGAGGTACTTTTTCCTTAAAAGACCTTATAAAAGTGTTCAAAGTATTTAAAGTCTTGTAACTTTACAAAGCTCGGTGCAATTACGAGTCATTAGCCCATTAATATGCCCCCTTTACTGCCCATTAAATCCGTACCAACCTCCCTTTGGTACCACCGCCATTTATTTTATAATTCAAGTTTAAACTTGAAGGGTTGTAAATGGGATGTTGCTAGGACTTAGCATAAGCTGATGTTATCTAGTGACTAGCGATTCGGTCGTAAATTATGAGTAATGTTAATAATCTGCTTGGCAATCAACAACCTTCGTCGCAGGAGGTTGCGTGTTCGATTCTCGTCGCGGAATAAATGTTTAGATGATTGACTTATTTATTTATTTTACTTAGTTTTGTTCCGGAACTAGGTGTTTCTCTATAATTATAAGTCTGTTTTTACAAAAAAATATATATGTATAACTTTTGAAAATATCATGGTTATGAATACTATTTTACTAAAAACGAGATATCACGATTTACTCAAAAACTCACTAATAATGGTAAGTAACCCGTGTTTGGTAAAAAAATAATGTTTCATTTATTTTATAGTTCCCATCCATCCAAGCTTTGACTAGGTTGGGACTAAATAGCGCTGTGTGAAATGTCCAGCATTCATTATTTATTTAAACTTCCTATTTTATTGTAATTATGGATCGACACTTTGTAATTTACGAGCAGTTGCAAATGCAATGTTAACTAATTATTTATAAAATTTATATAATTATAATTAATTAAGGAAAGGATTAGGAAATCTGCCACTACCTTTAAAACGTAATGGACATGTGAATTCTCCCCACTCTCACATACGGTGCACAAACTTGGTCCCTCACCAATATTCAAAAGTCCCGCCTCGGTGTTTGTCAACGAGCTATGGAGCGCAGCATCCTCGGAGTCAGGCTCACAGACCGTATACGAAACTCGACACTGCGCTCCAAAACACAGATAGCTGACGTGGCTATGACAGCCGTAAAATTGAAGTGGGACTGGGCAGGACACGTTTGTCGTATGCCAGAGGAACTATGAGCAAAAGCCACTACAGAATGGGTTCCAAACGGGCGGCGGCCTCGTGGTAGACCCAGGAGGAGATGGAGGGATGAACTGGATGCATACCAGAAAGAGTGGCCTCACTTAGCCAATAACCGGGATTCGTGGAAGGAGGGAAGGGAGGCCTTTGCCCTGCAGTGGGACTCTACGGGCTAATAACAATAATAATTAATTGTTTAATTTTTTTTTCAAATCATTTTGAACTGAACTTATTAGAACAGAATACAAACAACAAAATCTCGGCAGTAGAAGATAACCTTCTGAATATCGTATTGCTTATTTTACGTGATTATAATTGCTGATTTTCTAAATATCTCTTAGCTTAGCTTCGATGAATACCAGCCCTTTTACTTGACATTCGGGGCGGACTTATCTGCAACTCCAAGTCGTACAACCGTGCTTACCCCACAGTTCACTGTTTATATAGCAGTTTATGGTGAATATAAATCTGTTACTTATTTGCGAAGTGGAAAATCTTTATCATGAGACAATGACCTCGGTTCGTAAAGACATAGTAAAAACATTACCCTGCTGCGCAGTCAGGTAATATAATAATATTGTTACGCCGAGGCTGTTAAACAATGAGTAATAATCGTAACTTCTCGAACGCTTTTGTCTTGCTGCGTTATTGTTGTTATTGTCTGCGGTTGCGCACAATGGAGTGGCCATTGTGTCGAGGGACCGACCTTTTTCCTGGAACGATCGAGATCCTTCTCGAACAATCGAAATGTGTGGATATAAATAGGCCGGAGAGATGGCCGAACAGTCAGTCTGAGTCAGTCTCGAGTCAGTCTGAGTGAGTCAGTCTCAGTGAGTTAGTCTCAGCGAGGCCCTGGAGGACTGACGTGGGAAGGGTCTCGCGTGAACAGTAGTTGCTCCCGAGTCAGTCTGGATTAAGCTATACGTGCGAACATTTCGGTGACTTTAAGTGCTGCAACAGTGATGTGAATTAGTGTGTTATGATTACGTGTAACCAAGTTCGTGTATTCATCGTTATCGTGTTGAATAAACGTGTTATTTTGGTTAAACCGATTCCCATTATTTTATCCCGAACCCTCAGCTCGTAACAATTTGGTGTCAGAAGTGGGATAAAATAATGCCGGTTCTACCAAAGGATAACGTGGACGGTGTCAGGACGAGAGGTCCACGACAACAGGAAATGGATGAAAGGCGGTTTGGGGAGTCTCCGGTTCAAGAAGCTCGGCAGAGTCGTCAGCCGATGGAGATGGAATCAACCGCTACCGAATCATTTGGAGCATCATCATCATCATCATCCGTGGGGCAAGCTCCTGTGACAGGCGATCTTGCTGCTATTATGGCAATGCTTTGTCGTCAAGAAGAGCAGCGTCGTCAGCAAGAAGAGCAGGCTCGGTTGCAGGCAGAACAGTGACGTCAGGATAAGGAAGAGCAGCGTTGTCAGCAAGAAGAGCAGGCTTGGTTGCAGGAGGAATAACGCCGTCAGCATTAAGAAGAGAAGCGTCGTCAGCAGGAAGAGCAGGCTCGGTTGCAGAAGGAACAGCGACATGAACAGGTGGAGCAGACTCGGTTGCAAGAGGAACAGCGACGTCAGGATAAAGAAGAGCAGCGTCGTCAACAGGAAGATCAGCGACGTTGGCCATAAGAGCGTGCTCGTCTGATGAGGGAATCGTTCGGTTCATCTGGAAAGGAATTCCAGGAAGTGAAAGAACAGATAGAAATCATGAGAGCCGTGTTTTGGAGGCTGGAATTGGGATCGCTGATGAGAAAGGGACTCTGGGTGTCCTGAAGTATTGGAGACGGCAATGTGGCTCCTCTAGTTGCTACATCTTCAGCGCGAGGTGCGCCTAAAATTGATCGTGTTGATCGGCTGCCGCGATATGGGGCTAAGAATGCTCGGGACGAGCATGTTTTAGGAGGGGGCAGTGTTACGCCGAGGCTGTTAAACAATGAGTAATAATCGTAACTTCTCGAACGCTTTTGTCTTGCTGCGTTATTGTTGTTATTGTCTGCGGTTGCGCACAATGGAGTGGCCATTGTGTCGAGGGACCGACCTTTTTCCTGGAACGATCGAGATCCTTCTCGAACAATCGAAATGTGTGGATATAAATAGGCCGGAGAGATGGCCGGACAGTCAGTCTGAGTCAGTCTCGAGTCAGTCTGAGTGAGTCAGTCTCAGTGAGTTAGTCTCAGCGAGGCCCTGGAGGACTGACGTGGGAAGGGTCTCGCGTGAACAGTAGTTGCTCCCGAGTCAGTCTGGATTAAGCTATACGTGCGAACATTTCGGTGACTTTAAGTGCTGCAACAGTGATGTGAATTAGTGTGTTATGATTACGTGTAACCAAGTTCGTGTATTCATCGTTATCGTGTTGAATAAACGTGTTATTTTGGTTAAACCGATTCCCAGTATTTTATCCCGAACCCTCAGCTCGTAACAATTTGGTGTCAGAAGTGGGATAAAATAATGCCGGTTCTACCAAAGGATAACGTGGACGGTGTCAGGACGAGAGGTCCACGACAACAGGAAATGGATGAAAGGCGGTTTGGGGAGTCTCCGGTTCAAGAAGCTCGGCAGAGTCGTCAGCCGATGGAGATGGAATCAACCGCTACCGAATCATTTGGAGCATCATCATCATCATCATCCGTGGGGCAAGCTCCTGTGACAGGCGATCTTGCTGCTATTATGGCAATGCTTTGTCGTCAAGAAGAGCAGCGTCGTCAGCAAGAAGAGCAGGCTCGGTTGCAGGCAGAACAGTGACGTCAGGATAAGGAAGAGCAGCGTTGTCAGCAAGAAGAGCAGGCTTGGTTGCAGGAGGAACAACGCCGTCAGCATTAAGAAGAGAAGCGTCGTCAGCAGGAAGAGCAGGCTCGGTTGCAGAAGGAACAGCGACATGAACAGGTGGAGCAGACTCGGTTGCAAGAGGAACAGCGACGTCAGGATAAAGAAGAGCAGCGTCGTCAACAGGAAGATCAGCGACGTTGGCCATAAGAGCGTGCTCGTCTGATGAGGGAATCGTTCGGTTCATCTGGAAAGGAATTCCAGGAAGTGAAAGAACAGATAGAAATCATGAGAGCCGTGTTTTGGAGGCTGGAATTGGGATCGCTGATGAGAAAGGGACTCTGGGTGTCCTGAAGTATTGGAGACGGCAATGTGGCTCCTCTAGTTGCTACATCTTCAGCGCGAGGTGCGCCTAAAATTGATCGTGTTGATCGGCTGCCGCGATATGGGGCTAAGAATGCTCGGGACGAGCATGTTTTAGGAGGGGGCAGTGTTACGCCGAGGCTGTTAAACAATGAGTAATAATCGTAACTTCTCGAACGCTTTTGTCTTGCTGCGTTATTGTTGTTATTGTCTGCGGTTGCGCACAATGGAGTGGCCATTGTGTCGAGGGACCGACCTTTTTCCTGGAACGATCGAGATCCTTCTCGAACAATCGAAATGTGTGGATATAAATAGGCCGGAGAGATGGCCGGACAGTCAGTCTGAGTCAGTCTCGAGTCAGTCTGAGTGAGTCAGTCTCAGTGAGTTAGTCTCAGCGAGGCCCTGGAGGACTAACGTGGGAAGGGTCTCGCGTGAACAGTAGTTGCTCCCGAGTCAGTCTGGATTAAGCTATACGTGCGAACATTTCGGTGACTTTAAGTGGTGCAACAGTGATGTGAATTAGTGTGTTATGATTACGTGTAACCAAGTTCGTGTATTCATCGTTATCGTGTTGAATAAACGTGTTATTTTGGTTAAACCGAATCCCATTATTTTATCCCGAACCCTCAGCTCGTAACAATATCTAAGAGTGCATACTAAGAGTGCATAAAAAGTATTTTGCAAGATTTGTTATTGTTTCCTACCTATTCGTTTCAGACCCTTTATTGGGGTAAGATTAAAAAATGCTTTCCTCCAAAAAACTGAGGCTAGAAATTAAATAATTACTAGTTGTTGCTCGCGACTTCGTACGCATTACAGAAAGAAGAAAGAAAGAAAGAACACACATTTTTTGCACTACCATGAATAACCTTTTTTGTATTTGATCTCCACAATACAGGGAATCCTAGTGTGGAGGTCAAAGTTAATGCATAACATTGTTAAATAATTATTACTTAAGCTGATTTATATAATTTCCTAATGGTTAAGCATACATCAAAATTATAATTATAATATGTAAACTAGCACCTATATTTAAAATTGTTTATGACATATTTTTTGTGGTTCCAATAAAAGTTTATTATTATTATTCACACATATTTATTTTAAAACTCGTTTATAAAAAATACATTTTTCACTACAAAGTATCTTACAAAAAACAAACATTATAGTAAAAAATATATTTATAAAAACGGTAAACCACCGACCGCGAAGCAAGGCCCAAGCGATCGGTGGCTAGGGCTGCAGAGAGAGGAACCTCCTGACTATGCGTGCCGAGTCCAGGAGTACCGCCTTCTGTATCTGACCCTTGATCCAATTTCCTAGCGAGAGCCTCTTAAGGTATTGGTCGAGGCTCTTCGCTATCAGTCCGTTGACCGACACAACTATCGGAACGATAATTGTTGATTCCACATCCCACATGGCGGTAATCTCATGAGCCAAGTCAAGGTACTTGCTTAGCTTGTCCTTCTCGGCCTTCACGAGATTAGCATCATGTGGGATAGTAATATCAACAAGTATCGCTCGGCGCTCTGACCGGTCTACCAGCACGATATCTGGCTTATTGGCAACAATAGTCCTGTCCGTGATGATAGACCGGTCCCAATAGAGCGTGGCACGGCCATTTTCCAGAACTGGGTCTGGCACATATTTATAATATGGCACCTCAGGTCCAACAAGGCCATACTGAAGAGCAAGCTGCTGATGGATAATTCTGGCAACTTGATTATGTCTATGCAAATACTCAGAGTTAGCAAGGTGCGAACAACCCGAAAGCACATGTCTAAGGGACTCTCCGGGCTGGTGACAAGCTCTGCAGATGTCGACCGTCCCATCCTTCATAATATACTTTCGGTAATTGTTCGTCTTGATAACCTCATCCATAATTGCACAGACAAAACCTTCAGTTTCTCCGAAGAGATCACCGAAGCGTAACCAGATTATTGAGTCGAGCGGGTCTACATCTGGTCCTGTTAGGGCTTTGTAGAACCGCCCATGAAGCTCCTTACTCTTCCATATGGCCTCGCGATCCTGAGTGGTCAGCACCGATGGTTTATGCCAGTTCTCGTTTGCCAAAGAGAGCGGGGTAAAGTTTTTGTCAACTGCAACGACATCCCGATGCATCCCACACACATTATTAAGGAAATACTCCCTGAGATTGTACACCTCGCGGTTATGAAGGGTTTTGGCATTTAAAAAGCCCCGACCACCACATTTCCGCGGGATGTACATTCTCATTACCGAAGAGCGTGGGTGCCGCATACGATGGGTCGTGAGCTGTTTGCTGTTTGCTGTTTGTTTATTATTATTATTATTATTTATTTGCTCTGACAGAAAGTGTACAATAGTATGATAACATAGCTGCTTCGAACCTTGTTGGGTACGATGCAGCGCTGGTTATCGGGCAGGGCCTGAGTGAGGACACGAACACTGGTGGACGAGTATATAATAATAAAAAAATATTGCTATTATGTATATTAAACTAAATTATTTATGACGGAGCCTAATAAGATAATAGATACACATCATAAACTACATACCATACTAAAATATACGAAAAAAGCGTTTTAAACATGAGATCAATTTATGTTCTCTTTGCATGAGATAATCGTTCAGTCAGAATTAATAAGTATTGTATTAGTGAAGAGGCTGGTGGAAATTGTGTTACATTGAATTGCATTGAAGATTGTTGATAAGCGAGTAAAAACCAGGTGGGAGTTCTCCCGGGCTCCTCGTGCATACACAGAAGGTGAGTAGAAAGAAACGGTGTTTGTGCTAGTATATCCATTGGCATGATTCCTCTTTAAACAAATGTGTTTTGAGCGCTTTCCTGAAAATATTAACTGTTTTCAGAGCACGCACTGGTGGAGGCAAATCATTCCAACACCGAGTAGCGGCAAATTTGAAGGAGCCACGGAATGTCACGGATCTGTGCTTCGGCGTGGCAAAGATAAAGGTACATGCTCGGCATGGATATCTGGAATAGACTTGTGCCCACACAAACTTATCAATGAGATATTTAAGATGTTGCAAGTTGATGACAAAGAGTAAGACCGCTAGATGAAGACACGCTGTCATTTTTAGCAGATTGGACGAGTTTATAACAAAAGCAGGTACTACACATCTAAATGTGTAGGTAACCTAGAAATAAAACAAAACTCGCTGTTGCAACTTGACTTGTCACCCCATTTCTATCCCCTGGAAACTGATTTATAGGATAAAAGGTAGCCTATGTGGTAATCCAGGTTATAATCTACGTATATACCAAATTTCATCGCAATCGGTTCAGCCGTTACGACGTTATTGAGTAATAAACAAACAAACATCCAAACTTTTACATTTATAACATTAGTGTGATTGAAATAACAAGGATCTCTGAAACATCCATTTTACGACCTATGCCATAACGAACTATCTAACATGTTACGAACAATACCAACAAACACGTTAAGAAATCTCTTTACAACAAGCTACATTTAAATTATTACTTACTAGCTTGCCAATCCGCAGCTGCGTACGCGTATTTTTTAATAAAAACATTACCCTTCTGTGCAGTTGGATTATAAGTAGCCTATGTTACTCCGGGATAATTTAGCATTCTAATGGTCTTCGATCAACAATACACCTAGATAAAGGGTCGGCGCAAAAAACCCGTCTCGGTAAATAACAGCTCACTTGCGGCGTGAGCTCTTATTTTGTTTAGCAGGTTGAAACACAGCCAACGTCAACACGTACCACAATGCCTCAATGCGTATTTAAAAGTTGCAAAAATAATGCCCGAAAAAGCAATTTATCAGCCGGAGTGTCTTACTTTCGGTAAATACCTGTGGAATAAGTTATATTTTAATCTTTAAACTGACGATTAGTATCAATTTTTTAACAATATTTCCGATTTTAAACCACCGCTAAGAATGTTTGGCCCACGTCAAACGTGTGATATAACGTTGTGCCAATAGACGCCAATAGCAAACAGAAACCAAATAAAACGATGTAGCTCGCAAGACTATAACAGGAAAAAGTACTTTTTTGTTGCGTCATAAAGTTGATTTCACAATAAATGTTATATAACCTACGTCTTTTCATTTCTAAGTGACAGGTGTAATCTATTACTTTGTTTGTTTTTTGAGACGAATGATCGTAACATTTAAAGGATTTGTGACAAGGTGCTGTGGTTGTGCTTAGGTTGAATTTAAATCTTTTGTCTTATTCTATTGGTAAACGAATGTAGCTGTATATTTATGTTGACGCGGACAGTATTTAACATTGACTTTGTATAAGACCCGTAATCTAGTTGTATTGTTGATCGAAGCTAATGGTGAACGAATTTCGGAAATCGGACCCGTAGTTTTTGAGTTTATTCGCTACGAACGTACAAAAACACAAATCTTTCCTATTTATAATATTAAGTATAGATTACATACAACTTGTATATGCAGCATTACTGAATAAAATATAGGATCATATAAAGTTATCTGAGGCAAAACGAACCCTTAATATGTAGGTACTTACTTTCATTTCAACACATAAATGGTAATTTACCTGTAATTTCACAATCCCTTTCAACATTCAAAAACCTTTGAATATAATTTGTCAAAGCGGAATATTAACTTGGAGACAAGGCAAAAGCCGCCTTTCATCCTCTCAAAAACCTTTAGACGTGCAGTAAATTGGGTACAAAATGTTATAAGATGCTAATTGGTTTACCAGAAGGCAGAAAAGGTTTTTTATCACTAAAATATCCATGAGAATTATGAGAAAAGGCTTGTTATCAATTCATAAAAGAATTATCACTTTCAAGAAACTTAAATAGCAAATATAATGACAGTAAAATTTTACAATTCCAATCCATACTTCCATACTGACAATTATAAATTCGAATGCAACGCTTTCTCAAAAAAAAATTTAAAATTTTTTTATTCATTAAAATCACAAGGACCACTTTGAAACGTAAATTGTACTGCCTGTTCCTTTGTGGCCAAGTCAGGAAAGATATTCAAGGAACAAGGCTGGTTGTCCTTTTGAGAAACATAACGTTAAAGAAAATAAATTGCGTCCAAATTGTAACGCTTTTGACTGAGCTGGAGCAATTTCAATCCCAAGCTTCTCTAACATCTATATAATCCAATTTGTTATAGTAGGTTTTTTTATATAGATTTTGATTAATTACATACATTTTTAAATTTGTTAATTGTAAATTTTTGTACATCACTTGGGAGTATGTTATAAAAGCGTACACCTTAAACAATTTACGAACATTATTGAGTCTACAAGTGGCAACAGCAAGTTTGTCTTCATTTCTAGTATTACAATTATGATTGTCGCTATTTTTATTAAACAAATTAATATTTTTGTGAACATACATCAGATTTTCATAGATGTACTGACAAGGGAATGTCATAATGGTGGATGCGTTGATCGTATACGGTTAACGATATGTTTTTTTTTTTACGTGCACTTGGTGCATTGCGTTTTACGATGCGACTGTCGCTGCGTTCAACGTAAAAAAACAAGGTGCAGTCATTTTTTTACTTATAATCGCATTGCGTTTAACGCAGCGATTACCGCAGAAGACAACCGCGCGTCTTAGGTAAAAAATCAGTTCGTTTCTATGGAGTGTCAGAGCCTGGTTTTTCTATTATAAGACGTTGAATAAGCCGTAAATCTGTATAGCTCTGATTGAATAGATGTCAAAATCGCTGCGGTACAATAAAGACCAGCTATTGTTTAGTTGGATTATCCAGAACAGATAGTGTCACTCCACTCGATAGATGCCGCAGATCCGTCCCGAGGTAAAACAAGCTGGATAAATGGAATCTCAATAAATAACTAAAAAGAATCGCTCTAGTAAGACTTTATTCGAGCAATTTAAAATCCATACAAAATACTTATTTACTTACTTATTACTTAGCTTATTACGACGAGGGGGAGTTTGAGATTTGACATAGTAGACGGGGCAAAAGCTAAAAAAATAAAAAAAGCTTAACAAAATATATGAACCACTGTCTAATTTCAACCTCTATGCAATGGCAATAAGTAAAACTATATTACTCTCGATTAAAAAAAATGCAATGTGTTAGGTGAAATATGTGAGATCGTAGAATTGTATAAGAACTTATGTATAAAAAATTACAACGATTGTTTTTGCTGAGCGATAGTTATTTTTTGCTCATACTTCAAGGCATTTTTAGGAGTAGATATCTTGGAAGGTTATTACGGAAATAATTTAGATATCCCTACATACGAGTATAAATATAGGTAGCTACTAAATCTTTCAAAAAAAGAAGCTCAAGATCAGTATTTGTACTAAAAACGGGATATTTACCATGATTTGTGAGTTCTTGAGTGTCCCGATATTTCGATGCAGTTGCATGCGCCATGATCACGGGTAAACCCGGAGTTTACCCGTGATCATGGCGCATGCAACTGCGTCGAAATATCGGGTAAACCCGGAGTTTACCCGTGATCATGGCGCATGCAACTGCGTCGAAATATCGGGACACTCAAGAACTCACAAATCATGGTAAATATCCCGTTTTTAGTACAAATAGTGTTAATAACCATGATAGTTTCAAAAGTTAAACTCAAGATCAGTGTTTCGACCGACAATTGAATTAAACCAAAACATTGTCGGCCTTAGCAGTGATAAAGTACGTGAAAAATCCCGCATTTATAATAATGATTCAAATCAATCACGAAAGTTTTCTACGCTCAAGAACAGGTAACGTTTTCTCATTGAAAAAATGTTGCACACAATGACATAAACATTGCATTTTCCACGGAGTTCTAAGAAATCTCTCCCCAGGGCCACTCCAATGAACACTGCGAACTCTGGCATTCAGTTGAAAGCGGCGGGTTATCAAAGAGTCCCACGAGGCTTTTAAAAGTACAGCTGGTTCATTCTAAAGATGCAGGATTATAAAAGTTCGTTGTTCATAAAGTCACAGTAAGCTTTCGTACATATTTTTCTCATGTAATCTGATGCGACAAGGCTGCCCACTGGGGCGGCTAGTATTGCTCTTTTTTAGCGTAATCTAGTCCAGAAAGTAATTTTAATCATCATCATAAGCCGTAAGACGTTTTGCTGTAGGCCTCTCCCATAGATCTCCAGAGCGACCAATCTTATGCGGTTTGCAACCAATGGCTCCAAGCAACTTTATCAGGTCTTTCCATCTATTTTGCTTAGCCCAGAGGAATAGCAACCTGAAGTGATAAGCAGGCAGTAGGCAGGGCATATAACTCGAATAACTGACGGCCGTTGGGGCAGAGATGTTCTCGAATGGAGGCCACGCACTGGAAAGCGCAGTGTACGAGTAGGACGACCCCCAACTAGATGGAAAGTAATATTAGTGCTAAGTAAAGCGTCAAGCGTTGATATAAGAATATGTAGGTAATATATAGGGTGTTTAATAATATACGCACAAAAATGAAAGGAGCTATTTTGATGAGCCTATTAAATAAATTTGTGAAATGTTTACTATAGAAATGTGAAATTTATTTTGGCATGTAAAAACAAACACTTTACTAAACTTATTTTGTGCTATTGCATAATGCTTGTCATCTAACTACAGATACCGTATTGATGACTTCTCGAGATATCTCTTGTTGTCCCTTTCTAACCCAAAACCCGCAGCCATTTCCGAAAGGGATATCAAATAGGCCTTTATTTTCTGATGTTGATTGCAAGTAGGCAGTAAGTTTTAAATCGAATTAATCACCTAAATTAAGTCGACTTTCTTTAAAATTTGATAATATAACTAGTAGTTTTTTTTTTCGAGAAGTCTTTTTTTATGTTTTGAGAAACCGTCACTTGAATATCGTCAGTATATTACCAAACACCCTGTATAAGATTGTTTGTATCTTTAGGTTAAGATTGATAACCCGTTAAAAGATACTAGTATTAAATATATACGGAACCATGCTATACGGAACCATGCTATACAGAAACAAAATATGTTTTGTGCCTTGAAATACCTAATACGCCAATACGCAATGCATATTTTATGGAATTTCGAGCAATCTGCAAGCAAATCTGTGAGGAAAAGCTACATACCTATACTTTATAGTCCCCTAACGATTAACGTTTGGGCCTAACGAGCCATGTTGCTCACCTGACTCTTTCCTGGCTTGGTCGCAGATGAACATTGACGTTTGAAAATAATCCAAGCGATTGTATTGAATAAACTAAAATGAGTCTGATTTAATAAATGCCCCATTTCTAGAATGATCCAGGTATATTTTCCCAAGCTGTGACATTCCCAAGTTTTATTCGTAAGTTGTTTGTATATTGTAGTAGGTATATTTCGCAAGTCTCGTAAGAAACTTTGAATATTGACAAGAAAACAACAACTTTGGCCTGATTAACTGAACGAGCTGAATACTTCGGTAAAGTTTTAATTGTGAACTGAGACGGTAGGTACTTAGTTTTGTAATGATTTAATAACTTTATTATTTTGTGGTGGCACTGGGCTTTTCTTTGAATCGAATTTTAACAGTTTATTGTATTTATTCATAATTAGATTCACAGTTACGTACTGATGGAGCCGTTTGCGGATCTTACGCCTTCGAATTGGCTTTTTACAGCTCATAAGATAACTCCTGGAAAATCGGGATAACAAGATAGGGATTAGAGATGCGACCACTAACCTTCGAGATCCTTTGAAGCAGACTGGAATGTTAGCAACACCACAAGAAATTTGGAGGCTATATAATGCCTTTTGTAAAACACAATTGAATTATATTTATGTGGCGGAATTCAGCGGTTATTAGCGGTATTTTTCAGCGGGTCGCGTACGTAAGTCAAGATTTAGACCTTCTCGCGGAGCGGTGCGGTTGCGTCTGTACTGTCTTTACAGCTAGCTCGAACTTTACAGCTCGAAGTACGCGTAGTTTAATATACGAAAGGTTAGTGATCTAGGGTTTTATTTAAGTCCAATACAAATAACATGAAATGTAAATCAAAAGTAGCTTTTGAATATAAAGAATTTAGTAGTTAAATTAAAATTAGTTTACCAAGATAATTATTGATGTCACAATAGATAATATAAATAAATAAATATTGGTGGACATTTCACACAGCGCTATCTAGCCCCAAACTAAGCAGAGCTTGTACTATGAGAACCAGATAACTCATGGAATACTTATATACTTTTTTTTGTAAATACATATTTATAATTAATTTTTAATGACTCTGCTGCATAGATCCGGCTGAATCCGAGCAATGGCCTGCGTTATGTTGGCTTTCAGGGCAACGGTCGAATGTGGTTTATTGGCATAGACCTGCGACTTCAGAAAACCCCACAAGAAAAAGTCTAGCGGAGTCAAATCACACGATCTTGGTGGCCAATTCACATCACCTCTGCGAGAGATAACTCTACCCACAAACCGTTCATGCAGAATGTCGATTGTGTCGTTCGCTGTGTGGCAAGTAGCGCCATCTTGCTGGAACCACATGTCGTTCACGTCCATATTGTTCAATTCAAGCCAAAAGAAATTGTTTATCATTGATCTGTAGGTCTGCGAAAGGCCGAGTTCTTGAGCACGGCGAGAAATCGACTGCCTCGGAGTCTCCTGAATACTCTCACGTACAGCGGCGATGTTCTCGGCCGATCTGGTGTTCCTTTGACGTAAAGGTGTTGGTTGGTTGTTTACCGAACCGGTCGTTTTAAATTTAGTCACCAATCGTTGGAGAGTGGACTTTGAAGGGCCACCGCGTCTGCCGTAAAATGGGCGCAATGCGCGCAACGTTTGCACTAACGAACACTCATTTTGATAATAAAGTTTTATCATTTGCACATGCTGCTCAACCGTGTAACTTGCCATGGTGATTTGGCATCAGTGACTGAATAAGAAAAAACAGATTTGACAGATGCCGCCAAAACAAAATGGCCGCCACAGATTATTAACATCGACCCGCTCTATTTGAAAGACCCTATATATAGAAAAACATCCAGACCCGGAACAAATATTTGTAGATCCTGCAAACATTTATTCCGCGGCGGGAATCGAACCCGCTACCTCCTACGTCTCAGCCGGCTATACGCCCACTGCGATACGGAGGTCGAGATATGATTTGTTTATTTATTTTTCTTTCGTACAACATAACCTCATAAAGTAAAACCAGATGCTGCTATTTTTTAAGATCAAACGTATCTCTTATAGTATGTTTGATTTTGATATCCTCTGTAACCGTTTTCTGTTCAAAGCTGAAAAATTTCTTTAATATCCGCCAAACTTCAGCAGAACATCAATTTCTATACAATTTCCCGATATTGTAACAGAATTGGAATTGTATAAATCATTGGAAGTAAACTAGATGTGTACGTGACTGCGCTGCTAATCTGTAAGTAAGATGTTTTTCGGCCTTAATAAAGAAGCAGAAAGATTCAGTTAAGCTGAAAAAATCGTGACTATCAGGAGGAAATTTTGTTAATATTTTTATTTTTCTCTTTTATAAAAAACATGTTTTTCTGTTTATTACGGTTCTAAAACGAGATCAGCCGCACGGGATGGGTTCCAAAACGGCCAATCTTTATCAGGTTATCTTTCCATCTAGTGGTGAACCATCCTACGCTGCGCTTTCTAGTAGATTAGATTAGGTTAGATCATTTCTTTATTGCACACCATTAAAAATAAACATATCAAAGAAAAGAAAAGGATTAGGGGATCTCTTCCAGGCAACCTTTGGATGGACAGTATAGCACCTCTACTGGAGAACCTTTCTTTAGAACTGTTTATTAGTCCTCAGAAAAAGGAGTTGTACTGTGATGTATATTTTTCATTTCTACCGAACCTATTACCGCGCAACACTAAAGTGACAGACGGGTTTAATTTTTTATCTAAAAGTAGTTGTATGCACGTGACTTCATCTGCAATTTTCTGAATATTGAAAACAGGGCCACCATCGCAACAGTGCCACCATCGCAACAGTGCAACAACAATTGTGAATCTAAACCATCCAGGGACCCACTTAAATACACACAAAAAAATTCATCAAAATCTATTCAGTCGTTTTTGAGGTTTAGCGAGACTAACGAACATCAATTGATTTTTACATTTGTAAAAAATAACAAAATAACATTGAGACGATTTAAAACAGTATGCATAGCAAGTTAAAATCATCCATCTTGATCCTCGTTTGTGCTTTATTAGTTATTAAAACAGATGAACTATTATTTTGCCATAAAGACTTTTTGATTTACTCGGGTTAAACAAGCTATAGAACACTTTTATTACCTATAGGAAAAATATCAGTCATGATTCTCAATTATAACCTCTACTCTACCTTTACTTATCAAAAACTAGCTGTTGCCTGAGATTTCCTACGCGTTACACTACTAAATGTGTAGGTAACCTAGAAATAAAGCTAAACTCGCTGTTGCATCTTGACTTGACACCCCATTTTTATCCAATGGGACCTGATTTACAGGATAAAAAGTAGCATTTGTGTTAATCCAGGTCATAATCTATTTTCATAACAATTTAATCGAAATAGGTTCAGCCGTTACGACATGATTGAGTAACAAACAAATAAATAAATAAACAAACCTCCAAATTTTCGCATTTATATCTAACTAGCTGTTCCCCGCGACTTCGTACGCATTGCACTACTAAATATGTACTAATTTATCACAACATATCACATTCATTTATGTGATTATGATGATGTTCATTGAGGATGTTTGTTTATTTATTTATATGTTACTCAATCACGTTGTAACGGCTGAAATATTTTCGATTAAATTTGGAATGTACGTAGATTTTAACCTGGTCATGTACAGATGATTACTATTTATCCATTAAATCAGGTAAAAAAATTGCAGCTACATACGAGTAAGCGTCCTGCAGTCCACTCCCTTTTAGTTTAATATTGTCAATGGAAAGCCATACAAAATTTTCTTAGTCCCCCCGCACACCTTAAAAACAACACACCCTCTTTATTTCAAGTCTTTAGGATCAGTGGTTTAGGCAGTGCGTTGATATTCAGTCAATCTGTCAGTACCGTAACGATGATTATTATTATATATTGATATTGTTGGTTAAGAACGGTCAATTTCTCCGTCTTCAGACGCTGGTAGTCAATTGTATCGTGAAACGTCTCGCAAAAACAATTTAATAGAACCCAAACACGATACATCTACTGTTATCCATTAAAGAGTTCTGTAGATTCCCTTCTGGCTCCATCATCAGATCCTGGTGGTCTTACCATGATAAAATGTTTCATTATTTACCTATAAAAAGCATTTATGCCAAGTTATACGTTCGTAATTGCAATTAACATTGTTTTAGAACAAACTACAACATCCCTTTTCAACCCTAGGGGGTGATTTTCAGATAGAATATCTATCCTATGTTTCATTATGTTCTTTGCTTGGTACTTATGTAAAGTTTTAAGTTTATTAACCATAGAAATATTTTTTTGCCATACAAAGCTCAACACTTTTTTTCACCCACCCAGGGGACAATTTTTGAAAAACAAAAAAATAACATATCTCTTATTTTTGTTGAAAAATATGTTCACCAAGTTTCAAGTTTATAAACCCAGGAACCACGGTTTTTCATACAACCGTAAAAACTTCTTTTGATCCCTTTAGGGGATGAATTTCCAAAAATCCATTCTTAGTGTGCACTTTCACACCACAAAGAACATACCATCTAAATTTCAAGTCTCTAGGACCAGCGGTTTGGGCTGTGCGTTGTCTATACAAGTATGTCAGTCAGACAGGACAACGATTCTTATATAATACAATAACAGTGTGATATAAAGTCAAAGTTCAAATCATATCCTGTTTATGCAGGATATGATTGTGATAACTCGGACAGTTAATGCATACAAAATATTCTAAAATGGAGACAATTCAAATAAATAAATAGGTAACTCAAATGACAAGAAAGATGCTGCATTAATCTCAGCTTAAAAGACGGATGTGAAGGAGCCCGTCTTCCACTGGCAAAGTATTCCAAAGGCGCACTGCTTCGACTGTGAATAATTTAAACAAGAAACAAGATATATGTATATAGTAAATAGGCAACTGTTTCTTATTATGTAGTGATATCAGCAATACTTAAATTGCCTGTGTTCGGGTATCAGATACTTGGTAACACAAAACCCAGACCCAGAAATAATATTACTTGTAGGCAGATTTTACCAACAAAACATTCGTGATTTATTTCAATAATCAATAATCTATTATTAATAGGTACGTGAACATAAAACTTTGTTCACCTTTTAATCGTAAACTTTATGGCGCGCACGGAGAAGTGTGAGATTTGGCATTGTTAAAGTTTATATGAAGGAGGGGTAAAACCTAACATAAAGCAAAAAAAATACTACGGCCGCTGGCATATATATACAGACATACATACAACGCCGATTTGCCCAAGTTAATTTGGAGATCTCGCTTCTCTCGATCAATAATAAAAGTGACCGCAAAATGCCGGAACTTGTTTCGTGGCACTATTTTTATAGTTAAAAATTACGCGAGATCTCAGTTTGGGGCAAACCCTAGTGGTTTACCCCGTACGTGGTTATTAATAAAAAGGTATAAAAATGTGATTTCTTACGTACCGTTTTATCGGTGTTATGACCGACAATGTTTTGGTTTAATTCGTAAACTTCCAACTCACCCTGAGTGCGATGCGCTTCGTATATTGAATCGCTTCAGAGATCTCATAGGCACATGCAGTTTTTCCCCCTTAGTCGGTTTCTCACCTATCATGCTTTAGAGGTTTTATATATTCTTACAAAGTAAATACAAAACGATATAATACAAGTTAAAAACTAAATTAAACGACGACCTCCGTGGCGCAGTGGGTGAACAGTCGGCTGATACGCAGGAGGTAGTGGGTTCGATTCCCGCCGCGGTTCAAATGTTTGCATGATCTACAGATATTTGTTCCGGGTCTGGTTGTTTTTCTATATTATTATAAGTATGTATTTACAAAAAAAAAGTATATAAGTATTCTATCAGTTATCTGGTTCCCATAGTACAAGCTCTGTTTAGTTTGGGGCTAGATAGCGCTGTGTGAAATGTCCAGCAAGATTTATTTTATTTAGAAATGGTCGTCGATTACGATCAATACTGATTCCTGACTGAATCCTTCTATTAAAGACCTAAATGAGAGTCTTAAAAATCCTGTTAAAAGCGCATTTTTATGTCCTAGTATCCATAGACGGGAGATTTAACCTTCAGTTCTACAAAAATATGCTAAAAAGAGCTTAGAATATAAAAGTTGCGATTATAAAGAAGGCCGTTGATGATTTTTTCATGTTGCTATGATGCTTTATGATGCCTTTTGTGGAATGTCTTAAAGGGATAAATACATATCTTGAAAATTCGGGACTTCTCTGGAAAAATCATGTGATCCTAATCTAAAATTGCTAAGATTTTACGACACGATACGGCCTCTCAGTAATACAGTACTTTCTGTGCGTTTATTTAGTTCCACAATATCACACTAATATTATAAATGCGAAAGTTTGGATGTTTGTTTATTTATTTGATTGTTCGTTTGTTACTCAATCACGTCGTAACGGCTGAACCGATTTCGATGAAATTTGGTGTGTACGTAGATTATTACCTGGATTACCACAGGCTACTCTTTATTGACAAACCACGCGTGCGAAGTCAGTCCAAAATAATCTTATACCTTTATAAATTTATCCTTAGATGTATTTATTCCATAGTTTTCAAGAGATGCCTCTCGGTCAACATCTGGATGAATGTCTACTAGCATGTACTGCTTCGAGATGGCTTCAGATGGCTTGCTAAACTTTGTCCCAGTACTTCACATTTAGTACCTCAAGCTCATTATGATGGTTTTAAATTCAGACACAAGAATTACTTACTAGCTTAGACCTACCTCGTTGCTTCTTGCATTTAGAGGAGGCTCTAGTACTTGAAATTGCGACTTTGCTCGCTCTTAAACCAACTTTAACTAAACCCTCAAGGGCATCAACGAAATTAATGGTCTATTAAAAGTTAAACCAAACTGCAATGTAGTTTCTCAAGCTGAAAGTTTCGACTTGAGATTTCTACTCAACCGTTTATTTTATTCTATCTTGAAAAACTCTCTGGACCAGTTACAACAAAAGAAATGGTTAGTAATCTTTGGTTTCTTACGAGTACCAAGAGAAAAACAAGAAAAAAGGATGTATACATAATGAAATCGAGTCAAATTCAATCAATGTTATAAATACGGGATTTATCACGTACCGTGATAAAGTAAGAGAGCAACAGTGATGATAATGATGATAATGCATCCTGTCAACGCGCTGGGCCATCGCTGACTTAATCCCCACCACCGCGCCCGTCTACTCGTGCGCAGAGGGCTGCGGCGCGCAGTGCGAGGCGAGACGTTATTCGGAGCGGATTGCGCTCACCCTGATGAAGGTTCACGAATGGAACGAAACATTGTCGTTCGAAACACCGATAAGACGGTACATGACAAATCCCGAATTTATAATAATGATTGAAATAAATTAAGTAAAATAGTCAAATTCAACTTCAATTTTAACTTCGATGTAAAGTTGATTTTAATGTGTCCGAAAGTTTTTATATTGGTATTCTTAACTTATCCTTTTACACTGCTGAGCAAAAGTATCCTTCAAATCCTTCCAATTATCCCGATCCTGCGCGATGTTCTACTATTTCTTATCAAAGACATCCGGAACGTCTTGCCAACGTTTATATAATATGGGCCCTAGAGAATCATAACGCAATAAGTTTAAAGAAATAAATATTATGACATTCCCTTGTCAATACATCTATGAAAATCTAATGTATGTTCACAATAATATTAATTTGTTTAAGAAAAATAGCGATAATCACAATTTTAATACTAGAAATAAAGATAAACTCGCTGTTGCCACTTGTAGACTCCATAAAGTTAGTAAATCGTTTAAAGGGCAAGGTGTACGGTTTTAGAACAAACTCCTAAGGGATGTGAAAAATTGACAATTAAAAAATTTAAAAACGTAATTAAACAAAATCTTTATAAAAGAGTCTACTATAAAATATCGGATTATTTAGACGATAGAGAAGTTTGGGATTGAAATTGCTCCAACTCGTTCAAAATGTTACAATTTAGACGTAATTTATTTTCTGTATTATGTATTGTAAAAGGATTATTAAAAAAACAACCAGCCTTGTTTCTTGCCTTTCTTTCCTGGCTTGGTCGCGAAGGAACAGGCAGTAAAATTGACGTTTCAAAGCGATCCTTGTGATTTTAATGAATAAAAATATTTGTCTTTAACTTTGACTTTTGACTTTGTTTTCTTGGCTGACCCTAACCGCGTCTTCCAACAGGTTTCCAGGTAGCAACGATAGAGAAATGTGGCCAATTTGGCACCAAATTAAAACTATGACTTTTGAAACTATCATGGTTATGAACACTATTTGTACTAAAAACGGGATATTTACCATGATTCGTCAGTTTTTGAGTGTACAAAAATCCTGTATTGCGCGTATGTGCGTAGTCACTTGGAGTTTGCCTCTCAAGTCTGGAATCCCTGCTATGACGTGTATTCTACACGTTTAGAAGGAATACAAAAGAGATTTTTGCGCTACTTGCAGTTTCGTGCAAAAGTTTATCTTCCTGATTATGTAACTAGGTGTCGTAAATTTCACTTCCTTCCCCTGTATGAACGTAGAAAAATTTCCGATTTGTCGTATCTTTTGAGCATTGCAAATGGCAGGGTTGACTGCTCTGAGTTACTGGAGCTACTGGGATTACGCACTTATAGAGTCAGAATAAGGAGGCCACACATTTTGCACGTTCCTTTAGTTAAAACCAATTACAGGCAGAACGCATTTATTATTCGAGCGAGCGCCTCGCTTAACACTTTGGCAGATGCAGATATTGATCTATTCAATACTTCGACAAGCAAGTTAAAACGCTTGCTTGCGGATAAATTCTTTAATGACAATTATTCAACCTAAACTCTCTTGAATACTATTATTATAATTTCAAACGATTTTCGTCCACGGTAACTGTGTTTTTACCTAATCGTTTTTAAAATTAAATGTGGAAATTTGTAATTGGCCCTAAGCATACATGTTTGTTTTGCATGTATTTTAATATAATTAGTTTTTCTGTGTACCTAGCTGTAAGTTTCCTGAAAAAAATAAAAATAAAATAAAATAAAAATAAATAAAATAAATAAATAAATATTGCTGGATATTTCACACAGTGCGATCTTGCCCCAAACTAAGCAGAGCTTGTACAATGGGAACCAGATAACTGATAGAATACTTAATATATACTTTTTTTTTGTATATACATATTTATAATATTTAGAAAAACACCCAGACACTGAACAAATATCTGTAGATCATGCAAACATTTGTTCCGTGGCGGGAATCGAACCCACTACATCCTGCGTCTCAGCCGGCTAAAGGCCCACTGCGCCACAGAGGTCGTAAAAATGGATCGAAGACTGCCAATTTTATCGATTTTTCACACGAATCACTTACTTATTGATCTATTTGAGAAAGAAGGGTCGATCTTGACTTGGCTCCACGCAACTGGGCAATTCAGGTGCATACCCACTGACCTAATTGTTCCTGCTTAATTCCTGCACATATATTATTCCCCCCATAGCTTGGAACACTGCCAGGGGTGAACGCATGGACGTGTATATACGATGCTGTATTACGAACGAAAACGTGACGATGAAATAAAGCTCTGATTTTTGGCTACGTTTTATGAGCACTCTCCAAGTTTTATTATTTTCTTTTTGGCGGTGCTGAGCCAGAAATGTTTGACGGCTTTCATAAAGTAATTTAATGACTACTGACTTAACTATAAAACAACACGTCATGGTATTGCAGATGCTTACTAGTGTTTGTTTTAATTGTTTGATGATTTTAGTAAATAAAACTGGATTGTAAACCCTTGGCAGCCTAATACGGATGTTTCAATTCCAACTAAACTTAGGTAAAAATCCCCTCGCAAAAAAAACCTTTAGAATACATTAAATACACAGCCCATTTTTCTATATACGATGCTACATAGACGATAAAGATTTTTAACTAAATATTAACATCATTCACCATGCGTTATGGGTTGAGAATAGGCCATAAAACTTAGTTGCCCACAATGCCTAGTCCACGCACTCCAGCCAAATAGTTAAGTTTTTGGCTCAAATAGCATGAATGCTTTCCAAGATTTAGTAAGCTACATATAACTTACATAACAGCTGGATGTACTTTATCTGTCATCGTTTCTTTATTTTGTAATTCAATATGTGTAATCTAATGAGATAAGCAGTTACATTTTTGTGCAATGATCATTATCTACATATTTTCCTCCAGATTTCAGCATCAAGAGCCCATAATTTATGAGCTTATATATGAAAATCGTAAATAATACGTATTTTTCGTAAGGAAGGATACGAAATTATATTTTATTCTGTGGGTACCAGGAGAATAATTGGAACAGTTAAAAAAACAACTTTCTAATTTTTGATGAAAAAAATAGTTTCATTTGTTTAGGGGTTTTCGAATCACATTTATATCTCTCGTTGAGAGTTAACCCGAACTTAGCTTTCCGTTGATGTATTACGCTTAATCAAATATTGTTATTCATCAGGTATTGGGTTCCAAATGTGGATGGTCGAAGTGGAGATGAAGATACGAACAGGATACCTGTTTAGCTTGTATCGGTTGTGCTCTGATATGTGTGACAGACGGCCCGACATTGGAGTGAGACCACTAGTGTTTCATTCGTCGCGTTTCAGTCAATGATATGGCTCTGTGTGTTTCCATTTACACAGACTGCAGGGCGTCATAAAACTCGTCTGGGGTATATTATTATCTACAGTATTATAGATTGATCTTTTTGTCGCATATGTTGACCTTAAAATATGCATAATTTCCCAAAAATGGGATGAAATGGAATGTGTTGATCCGCCCCAGTTTCACAAGGATTTAAAAATAAAACATAGCAATGATCTTGAGTTCAAACAAAAATCCCATAGAATAAAACTTTCTGTTATCCAGAATTTTCAAATTTTCCCGGCAACTTTTCAAAATTTTCTTTCGTACAAACTGTCATAAAAATTACAAACTACAAAAAAAATTAAATCGGTCTAGTCATTTTCAAGTTTTTGCCAACCACGGTAATATATTTTTATTATGAAAATGTTCTGTACATAATTCTTGCGTTTAATGTTTGTTAGTGGTTGCTACTGTTGCCACAGAGTAAGATATACTTAGTCTAAACCTTACTAACACTTAACAAGCTAGTTACAACAAATAATTATAAATACAAAAAACGCTAAAATTGAATGTCTTATCACTTTAAAGCTCTTTGAGACAACTTTTGAAAGGAGCAGATCATTTATAAAAGGTCAGTCACCTACATAAAATTTGTGTCAAATTGTATTGATCCTTATCCTTCACCGGAATCCGTGGGTAAGTACGATCTCGATCTTATGAAAATACGTTCTGACTTCCTGGAACTAAGCGTTATCGTTGTTTAGTAGAATCTATAGGTAAATCTCAATCAAGTAAGTACCATGTATTAAATAGGCAATGTTTAACTGTAATAACAAAATGTCTTCTTTTAGTTTTGTATGTTTTATGATTTTTTTTTAATATTTGTGGCCTGGTTGCTGAAGGACGCAATTTTTTTCAAATAAATCATATTTTTAGTTTACGATTTTTGTCAAAATATTACAAAAAAATATCATAACAAAGAACTTACACCTATGACTTACCGTATCATTTCGGCGGACTAAAAACTGCAATATCAGACTACCCCGGCCTGTGCCACGCGATATTGAACCTTGCACCCGTTAGCCACATGTGTTAGAATCCAAGAGCACTCGATGCAACACTGCACAGTTATAGGAAATGCATCAAGATTGGGCGTAAGACGGGCGCGGCCAACTCGCTTGGGCCGCGGACTGCCAGGGTGAGACACTAGATAAGGGAGTCTACCCTATATCGATAACCAGTTATCGATATCGATAAAACGATTGATATTAGCTTGCCAACTTTTGAAGTTTATTTTAAGTAAGTATATTTTTGTACGATTCAGCAGTTCAGAGTTTTTCAAAGGGACTTTGAGGCTAATATTTAGATGAACAGGAACCGTGTACTGTTTTCGAAGATAATTAAGATCAGCATAACATCACAAATACTATTAAAATTAATGAAAACTAGGTTCGTGTAAGGCGTTCGGGAAAATGTGGTGGAAAATGCTTAGTTGATTTACATTCAATGTCAATTCTCAAAGGCGATTCTCAAAAATCAAATCAATATTAAAACGTAAATAAAAAATATGGTGATAGTAAACTGTTTATAGACAATTTGTGCGTAAAAAATTGCTTTGATACCTTTTATTTTTTAGTTTAAATCGTTATCCGTTATTCCGAGTTTCCGTTAGTAATGGAATGGTTACGATGCGCAGAATAATCGCATTTATTTAGGTAAAATTGTTCGTTTTTGCACATCATAGCGCGAAAAGTGCGTGGCTTAAAGCTAACACATTTTACTGATCTTACTGGTTGCGTTAATAAATAACAGCGTTAACAAAAACGTAAAGTTATCGATATAAAAAATACTGAATTTGACCCCAACACTGCATAACGTTCTGCACATGCGCACAAACACCACGCTTGCGGTTGTAAAATAAATAATACATGGCAAAACCCAGAACTGTATGTCTGTTCATGTAGACTTTTCATAATAGACTTTTAACAACTTTCGGGAGTCTGATACGTAATTATGAAAAATAGACTTGGTCTTGTAAACTCAGTTTTTTTTAGACGCAAATAGATCGGTACTTACCCGTGGTAATACCGTTGGTTTACTGGTAGTACGACGTGATCCTCGTTGGGCTACAATCTCATCTGATGGTAAACGATGATGTGGTCTAAGATGAAGTAGAACAAGTCTAGTCTAGCTAGAGAGTCTTGTTTACAAAAGACTTTTCTATTACCATGTGATGGCCAATTTAAATCTACTAGGCAGCCGTCATGTGATCAAGTATCATCATGTCCATACAAAATTGTCTGGCAGAGATTGCTTTTAGCGATAAGACCGCTTATTTTACTAAATCTATTTGTAAAAATTATGTTCTGTATTTTATTTTGGTGTACAATAAAGAGTTATCTTATCTTATCTTAGGTGGCGTACCCTAGACGAGCTAGGTCGTTCGAGTTTTCAAATGTCCATCAGACGTCAGAAGTACTTCTAGTGCGAAGAAGTGGAAAAATACTTTCATGAGTTGGCATTGCATTGCGTTGGACCACATTTGAAAAAATCGACAACTGCTGGGTAAGCTTTTCTTATTCTTGATTGGCATATCCAGTCTTAAACCGTAATACTTGTTTATTTAATTATTTACTTTACAGAAAAGTACGTAAGGGTGGGTTAAATGCTAAACAGCATTTCTATCATCCGTTAATGTTGAAACAAAAACATAAATAAATAGAAAAAAATTTATAAATTAATATTTACTGGCTTCTATTACATCGACTGTCGGCTGACTTTTTATAAAATGCGTGTGATGGAAAAAATTTAAAGGCATTTATTTTATATATTTTAGAACAAAGCAAAAAACAATCGTATAAAAAACGTCTAACAAGAAAGAAATTGGTTTTAATTTAATAGGGGTTGGCTTTGTCGCGAATATAAAAAGCCTTTTATCCGGAATCAAGAATTTCTTGTGAAATCTTGACCTTTTTAAATGGACGCTAAATCACTTTGGTATAATTTGAATTCTTCTGTGAGAAAATTGTCTGTACGAATAAGCAGACTTGTACGGGGAAACCGTGGAAACGTTTTTAAAAAGACATGAGAATTTCAAGTCATTTCATTGAATTTTGAATTAAAATGTCTAACGTTGGTCAACTTCATCGCGACTCTGTAAAGCTTATATCTACCGTGAAACAAATGCAACGTCAACAAATCCGGCCGTGTGACCGCACGTGCATAACGATTAGGAATGCGATTAGGCATTGAAGTTGAAGTTGAAGAAAGTTAGCGTTGGCAACATAACATGTCCTGCGCATGTCACCATTGTGGCAACATTGTTGATATGGTGCAGCATACGTTGGAGGTTTTCCCAGCTTGGGAAACCTAACGTGAGCAACTCGTCAATGTGACAGGTACAGACCTTTCACTCCCAGCTTTAATCAAGGCTATGGTCGGGAGTGAGGGGGTCTGGAAAGTTATAGTGGCTTTTTGCGAGGTAGTCTTACCCGCCAAGGAGGCTGCGGAGAGGGATAGAGAAATTCTTACTACCAATCCCATTCGCAGAAAGAGAGTCAGGGGTAGGAGGAGAAACCTCCATGATATCCGTCCCCCATAATAAAGGCTTGGGCGACGACACTGTGTAGTGTCCGTCGCCCACTAGCTCAAAGCCTAGAGGTGGCGTGCGTGGAGGTTCCACGCACTTCTCACACCAGGGATAAGGCGGGACAATTGGAAATAGATGGGACTCGCAAGGAGCCAACACCGTTGAAGCCATGGAAGAATGCAAAGCGTACCCACAGCATCGACCAAAGGTGTTCAGAAGAAACCCCGTGAGGTTTTAGTCAGTGGCTATATAACTAGGTAGGTACACAAAATGAAACATTCATACCCGTAGCATTTTCTTTAATAAGGAGAACTATTGCTTTAAAATATATAATACTAAAAATTCAATTCAACTGAAAATTCATCAGAGAATATGAGACGTGGAGGATGTAAAACCATCTATATGTTTATTCCACGCCATTTTGCAACAACATCGGGACTTTATGACTCTTTCAATACTCCATTCGGGTTATAAGTTTATATTTTGTACAAGTTTGACGCGAATCTTTTCAGAAAGTTCACGAATACTACGATAATGGAAAGTATCAAAACAGTTTTAAATGAGAAAAGTTCTGAAATATTGCTCAAAAGGAAGAAAAACTCTGGAATTTTGCTAGAGGAAGTCTTTTCTCTAATAATTGTCACGAACAGAACTTAAACTTTTAGGACCGCAGGCAACTGCTTATCTCACATTAGTATTCTTCAAACTTTCGCGATCACTATACATAATTACTGATTTAAAGGGGTATTTATCGCGTATGGTACCCGTTTAAATCAGTATTAACCTCACAGTGACTGCCTCCGTGGCGCAGTGGGCATATAGCCGGCTGAGTCGCAGGAGGTAGCTCGTTCGATTCCCGCCACGGAACAAATGTTTTCATGATCAACAGATATTTCTTCCGTGTCTAGGTGCTTTTCTATATATTATAAGTATGTATTTACAAAAAAAAAGTATACAAGTATTCTATCAGTTATCTGGTTCCCATAATACAAGCTCTGCTTAGTTTGGGGCTAGATAGCGCTGTGTGAAATGTCCAGCGATATTTATTTATTTATTTTATTTTTATTTACAGTTAAAGGATAAGATATCAAATCAAATAACTTTAATGTAACAAGAAATCAATAGAAATTAAATGCAACGAAAATGTATTGCCATAGTCACACAAAACATAATTTAGGTTTCAACAAAACGCGGCACTCGCGGCTGGCGGTAGATCGACTTGACCCGAGAACCTCGTACTCATCATCGCTCGTTTTACTCTGAACAATTTTGTGTCAATAAATTTGGGAGTCCTTTACTTATTACTTTTTGCTATTGTTATTTTTCAAAATAAGGCCTTTTACTGTATCAGAAAACAGAGATCGATGATTGGTTCAATAACTCTTAGAACACGCTTGTCAAGAGTGCTTAAACTCAAGCGACGTCTTCTAATTGAGGACACTCAATATCGAGAAGAAACAGCTTTTCAGGTTATATTTGGCTTTTTAAGGCAACTTGCCTGAGTCTGTGTTTCCTGATAACTACAACCTATTAGGGGTCTTGAAGTCGGGGGTTTTTTTTTTGCTTTTTTTGCTCACAGAGAGAGATTTTGCTCCGAGTGGCATAATAGAAAATCAATGAGTTATACGATGAGATGTAATCTTCTGTCTCACTCACCCCAATATAAAAATTATTTATATGATACTAGCTTCCACCAACGGTTTCGTACGCGAGGCTTGTAATCTATCCAAATACATATAAAAACATTACCTACTAATATTATAAATGGCCATATCATTTCTTCCGCGCTTTTACACGCCGTAGATGTCCAAAAATCAGATTTGCGCCTTGCAATGTTGGGGAAAGGGGAGGACTGAGACGCGCGCTAACGGCATTCGTATCGTCACCGTATCCACGAATTGTATCGATACTAACGCGCGTTTACTGCGCCACTAAAATAAGAAACGCGCGACAACAGCGCGTTATCTGCGCATTTGTATCAATAAAAACGCGAGACTGAATTTGTGAACGTGTGCAAAGGTTTACTGACTTTGACTGGTTCTCGTTTGAAGCGCGAAAAAATTCAATCATAATACTATTAGTTACTTTAAGTACCTACATTTGTTTAAGTATAATAATATATATACCTATATATGATTATTGTATGCTTACCTTCCTTTAAAATCATCTCTCTATCTAGCATCAAAAGTTTGCTGGCAGAAAATTATTCTTAAAGTTAAGCTCGCCTTTGTACATGTCCTTTATTTCTGTACTTCTTAATGCATTTTCTTGTGTACCATAAATAACAAAGAAATACGCCAACCGTTTTTTTTATTACACTCAAATTCCCTAAAACGCCAAGTATAGGCTCTTTTGAAAATAGTTTAATATAAGCAGTAACCACTATAGTTGACAGTACCTAGCTCTATTTAGGTAACTAAGGCTCAATTTGTATGTGAAGCTTCTTGGCAGCTACCTTGCCCTTGGATTACGATATATTGGAGTTTATGTTTCGTTGAGGTGACACCTTTAAGCGTAAATAGCTTAGTTATTTGAACTTAGCACGAAATGCTTTAGCCACTACAATTCCTTAAAAGTTATGGGTTGTACTGTTGTACGTACCTGGTCGGCATACCACCTTCTCGTACCAAACGATTTGCTTCAACTTTCATTGTTAGTACAATCTATATAAATATATAGAACAAAGTCGAGTTAGTTACACCATCTGAAACTCAAAAACCGCTGGACCGATTTTAATGATCTTTGATTTGTTGGATTTGTCTCCGCCCATAGCAGATTCACTATTAAAATATCGGAAAAATTCACGCAAAAAGAAATAATGAAGAAAATTCATTTTCTCATATATAATAATGTCCGATTGACAATTCTATCGGGGTGACGTATATTGGCATCCCGTGTCATATGCATGTCAAGGCGGTATGAAGTTTACCGGGTCAACTAATTAGTGTTTTGTAAAACATACTTTGTGTAAACATATAAACGTAGGTATTTACATGTTTAAATGTTCAATGATTAGTTTTTTGAGTAATTTATAATTGAAAAAAATGTCATCTTTAATCAGTAGTTTGCGATGTTCGTAAAGGGCAAACAAGTATAAAGTGTCATTACCTAAGTTTTCAAATATAAGGTCGTCAAATATAAGAAAGTAAGTATATCTAAGTTGGTAAGCAAGTAAAGTAATATATCAACTATAATATAAGTCGTCGTGTATAGAAGTGTTCTATAGATAACGGGTAAAGTTTAACCCTTGCAGACTCTATAAATACTTTATGCTCAATAAAACAAGAATTGATTAGTTTTTTTTGCCATCTTGGAATCCCTGGCAGGTGAAATAACCAGCCAGATTTTTGGCTGATTCGTTCTGGTTTGCGAAGACTGTAAATTGGCGATTCAAAATGACAGAATAAAAATTATTTAGTGCTGACGTAATGACCTTAAAAGACGGGTGGTGGGACGTGGCAACTGACTGCAAAACATGTAGGGAAATGGGTGAGACCATATTTGTTATTTCATTCACAAAAAACTTTTTAACCTGGTTTACTACTCGTGTTTATGGGCGACCAAGAAAATACCAATGAAATGACGAACGAATAAGACAGCTATTTTACTTTAAATGCCTCCCAGCTTATCGATTTCTATCTTTTGGCAGAGTATCAAGTTACAACAAGAATTTAAAGTCAACCTTGAACTTACAACCTAAAGTCCCATTCAGCTTGGCAAGTTTATGTTTATTGTGCTTCCTTTAAAAGCTTGAAGGAAGATTAAAATACTGAACAGGATCTTGCAAAAAAACTCCGCAACATTTTGAGAGTTTCGTATTTCAGTTAGTAATTACTTTTGATTGCACGTCATAACCTTTTGGATCATATTTGGCTTAGACATTCCACATGAGATAGGTTTAGGTAAATGGGGTAAACGTATCGGAAAAAAGTTGTATGGGATATTGGACTAGTTACGCAAAATAAATAGGTACAGAACACCAGCTTGTGCCGAACTAAATTATAAGTTCCAAAATTTTTTGAATTATCTCAAAAATTTTCAAGCCTAGACGGGACTTGAACCCGCTACCTTCCTCTTGATCGCAACGCGGCATATCTTGTCAATGTACTGCAAACTGCAACGTTTGGCATTGAACAGGTCAAAAATATTTTTTTTGTTTTTTTTTATACATTGGTTTGAGTTTGACCACGATCTCGCCTGATGGTAAGCGATGATGCAGTCTACGATGGTACACGCTTGCCTAGAAGAAACCTATTCACTCGCAACTTAAAGATACCCAGGTTGTAGCTATCAGGAAACACAGACTCTGGCAAGGCGTTCCACTCTTTGGCGGTGCGCATAATAAAGGTCGAAGGGAACCGCTTTGTGCGCAGAGCGACTGGTTGTCCGATGATAGAATGGAGATGGTGGGATCAGGTTGAAAGTTCCGCCGCACACTCTCAGAAATGTACTCGATAAAGAACTGAGAGACCTTTCGTCGATGCTCCAGGCTGAGGAGCCTTGCATCATAGTTGATATATCATAGGCAACGATGAGCTTTCTGGCTCTTCTATCAATCGATTCCAGAGCTTCAAGTGGGTACTTCGCTGATCCGTCCCAGAGGTGAGAACAGTAGTCAAAACACGATCGAACTTGTGCTTGGTACAAGTTGAGCAACTGTCAAATCTGATACCTGGCAGGAATTTATTGAAGACCTTAACAGGGACCCTTGGGGGCGCCTCTATCGTATGGTGAGGAAGAAACTATCCAATCAGGCACCTCCAACCGAGTCGTTTCAGCCCCATCTCCTCGCAAAAGTCGTTACAGGGCTGTTTCCTGCCTGCCCGCTACACGAGCCACCACGCATGGTCCCTCCTGACCCACCGCTGGATCCCTCTAACGAGGAGGTTCCCCCAATCACCGAGGGGGAGCTTGGTCGCGCGGTCCTCTATCTAAGAGCAAAAAAAACAGCCCCTGGGCCTGATGGTGTGCCTGGCCGTGTCTTGGCAATTACTTTAAAACACCTGGGAACACGACTGCGAGAGTTGTTTGACTCATGCCTGCAGTCAGGGCGATTTCCAAAATTGTGGAAAGATGGCCGTCTGTGCCTGCTTCGTAAGGAGGGTCGCCCTGCTGAATCTCCATCTGGCTATAGACCCATAGTTCTACTCGACGAGGTGGGTAAATTGCTTGAGCGGATTGTGGTAGCCCGCATCCATGAACACCTAGTGACTGTGGGTCCTAACTTGGCGGAGGAGCAGTTTGGGTTCCGATCCGGGCGCTCTACGATCGATGCCTTGCTGCGCCTAAAGAAAATCTCCAAAGCGGCTGTTGCGCGTGGGGAACGTGTGTTGGCGGTCCCCTACGAATGTATCGATGAGGCACTCCGATTCCATGGAGTTCCTTTTTATCTCCGTCGGTTCATAGGGCACAATCTCAGAGAGCGAGATGTGCTCTATCTTGACAATAAGGGTAGGGTCTGTGCCAGGCGCTGATTGGTGTATGATCGGCTATGATTGGGTGCTGCGTGGTACTCTGCTTCCCCGTACGCATATTATCTGCTATGCTGATGATACACTTTTTATCGCGCGGAGAACATTTGCGCGGTTGCACATCTGACGTCAGTAGGATCCACCCTCTTGGTCAGTCGAATTCGATTGCTGGGGCTAAAGGTGGCCCTCAACAAGACGGAGGCAATTCTCTTCCACGGAAGAGGGGGTAGGCCACCATCTGGCACCTACGTCTTGGTGGATGGTGTGCGGATCATGGTGACCCCACACATGAAATATCTTGGGTTAACACTGGACAGCACCTGGAACTTTGCTGAGCATTTCAAACGTTTAGTCCCAAAGGTGCAAAGCTCGGCAGGCTCATTAGCGCGCCTCCTGCCGAATATTGGTGGACCGAGAGCCTCCTGTCGCCATCTTTTTGCCGGGGTCATTCGTTTGATGGCATTGTATCGTGCGCCGGTGTGGGTGGACGCTCTAACTACCAGTAACAGAGCTCTTCTGCGAAGTACGCAGAGGATAATGGCGGTTAGAGCGATACGTGGCTACTGCACCGTTTCATATGAAGCTGCATGCGTATTGGCGGGCTCACTACCTTGGGACTTGGATGCCAGCTGCCTTGCATCCATTTACTCCTGGCGCCAGCAGGAGGTAGCGGGAGGGCAAAGACCAACCCTGAGAGAAATTGAGGCACTCATTGAAGAGTGGCTCGAAAGGCTGGCGCAGCCTAGTGCTGGCATTGAGACGGTTAGGGCAGTTCGGCCGCTTTTAAAAGAGTGGCTTGCCAGTTAGCATGACTCGATGACCTTCCGACTGACACAGGTGCTGACGGGGCATGGTTGCTTCTCAAAATACCTGTGCCGAATTGGAAGGGAATCAACGACGGAGTGCCATCACTATGGTGCCCATGAAGACACAGCACAGCACACGCTGGAGGTCTGTGGTGCTTGGGCAATACAGCGACAGGCACTGGTGGCAGTTGTTGGCCAGGATCTCTCGCTGCCGAGAATAGTCGAGGCTGCACTTGATAGCGACAGAGCCTAGGATGCCGTAGTCACCTTCTGCGAGGAGGTGATGCTACAAAAGGAAGCTGCGGAACGTGTACGAGAGGAGGACCCCCTCGCTGAGCCGCGCCGTAGAAGAACCCGGTAGACCGGGAGAAGGCGAAGACAATTTCTTCGCCTTCTTCCGCTCGATGGGGACCAGCAGTGTTTGGGTGCGGGGAGCCCCGACTCCGCATCGCACAGGCCTCTTACGCCGGGGAGTGTCCTTAATATTCCAGGACATTCCTCGCCCTCCCAATTGGGGGTCCGAACGGTCCGCTTAAGGCGGACATTCACCGACTAGGCCGGGGTTGAATCCAACCGGGACCCCGTGACCCTGTCAGGTGCTAGTGCGGCATCGACTCACTCATCTCACAATGGGCGGTTCGATGATGCACTGGCACTGAGGTGATTGAAGGAATATCGGTGGGATTTTAGTCGGTATGCCGTTGGTTGCTCTACGGAGAGTCCGACAAATCCCCTTCAGCTCTCCCCGAGTTGGAGGACATGCGTAAAGCATTTTCCCATCGTAAAAAAAAAAAAGTTGAGACTGTCCCAGTGTGAAGTAGTGCCTCACCTTTGCGAGTATACCAAGCTTTTTAGCTGCCAACTGGGCTTTCGACTCAATGTAGGAGCCGAAATTGAGAATCGGAGTTAATGAGATACCAAGAAGTTCGAGGTGGTCAGATATCGGTATGGATACATATATATACATAAATTGACTACGTTTTGCGGAGAACAGACACGCCTGGGTTTTATTCGCATTGAATTTGACCAGATTGGCATCACCCCAGTCGGAGATTGCCTTCAAGGGCAAGTTTAGGCGCTCGACCATGGCCTCCTTGAGTGACTGAATCTGCGCTCCACTGGCTCGTGCACTATATGTACCTATAGCTCTCCACAACTGTGCTATCATCTGCATACCCAAAGGTTCCGGGTTTAAGCAGATCATTGATATGCACTATATAAGTTTTCCTGTAGATGAAGTTAACGGCGCTTTAGTTGTAATGTAAATAATAAGGTTTAGTTGTAATAGCACTAGGTCTGGTACCTACAAACTGGAAGAAAACAGGTACCTATAATGTCTTTCCATTTAAATTTTCGTAATGTATTACAAATTTTTATTTGGCCTTCGAATAGTGGCAAGGCATGTTTTCGGAATATATTGAGGTCAGGGCAGATATAGAGTAAACTGCATTTGAATTGCGATAATGCGGTTCAGAGTGATTTCGATGCGATATTGAAAGTTGTACCGCTGACGTCAATACCTTACATGGAAAATCTATTTTTACCTACATTATACCTTAAAAGGTATATCTGAAAACAAAAAAAGTTTTATCCAAGGACAGTATCGGAGCTCTTAAAAAAGGCGTTTAAAATTTTTAACGAGTTGGTGACGTGTCAGTTACACCTTTTTGGTGTTACAAACGTCAAAAGGCTACGGGTAAATGGTTACCATCAGGTGGGCTGTATGCTTGCCACCTCAGTAGTAATTATTAGAAAAAAGCTCATCTTGTTTCTAAAACCAGACCAAAACTGCAAAGTCAATAAATTATGACGCTAGGGTCAATTCTGTGCACAAACTAAACTCAATTTATGTTTGACCATTGTCTTTTTAGTTGGCTACTCGCCCATTTAAATCTTTAACCAAGCTTGCATAACAATCCCTAAACATGTTTAGCGACTAAACATGTTTAAATTTAATGTATTTGTATGATTTCACAACTCTCTTAAACATACAAATTAAACGCACTAAATACGATTAGGTGACGTTGGTCGCCCTTAACTTAGCGAGGGCAGATGATATTCCATTCTGTCGTAATATCAGAAATATTTCACCCGCCATCATATACCTGGTATGAATATAAAACCAAATATAATTCCAACTGCGCTTAGTCTGCATAACGCTAAGAATAGTAAAAAATATAAAAATAATTTTTTTTCGTTACTCGGCTGGTCCTTGTTGCAAGTACTTGTATAAACTAAAGACTTAATTCATTCATACTCAGTGGGAATTAAATAATCTCTTTTTTTTTTAAACGCTTTATCCAAAAATGAATTTAAAAATCCAGCGTTTCATACAAATCTCAGGAACGAGCAATGTGAATAGGGTAGAAGGTGGATATTCAACGGACAGCCTATTTTTTATTGGTCACAGTCAAGTGCTTCACCACTATTTCACCAGATGATAAGTGATAGTATGAAATAACTTTTAAAACTATAATAAACTTGAGAGCAAAAAAATCGCACATTCATGATTTTTTGACATAACTAAAAAAAAAACAAAAAATATTATGTTTCTGTAATGCAGATTCATAGTCTATTTTAATACCTATCCAGTGGTATCTGATTTGTCTTTCAATCATTACATAAAAATGCTTTTGTGGATCAATAACAAAAATGCATGTTTAGTAAAAAATTCTTTATTCAAGTATTGGTGTCAAAGTTATGAAATTAAAAGATAAAATTAATTTAAAGTTTGTTATTAATACCGAGTGTTCCCTCCCCTAGCCTGAATCACTGACTCCATCCGTGTTTTCATTGATGTTACTAGACTTTTGATAAAGTCTTGAGGAATAGCCTCCCATTCCTCTGCGATCGCCTGTTGCAGCTCCTGTAGAGTCGATGGAGGAGCATCTCGGCCTCGAACTCTTCTTTTCAGCTCGTCCCATAGATGTTCGATGGGATTGAGGTCTGGGCTTCGAGCTGGCCACTCCATAACGGTCACATCCACCTCTTGAAGGTACTCGATCACTATGCCAGCAGTATGCGGTCTTGCATTATCTTGCATAAACAGAAAGTTTTCGCCGACAAACCCAGCAAAAGGTACGACGTGGCTCTCGAGTACTTCCTCAATGTATCGTATGGAAGTCAATCCTCTTGATTGGCGACCAGTATTCGGTCCGGTGATGAAGGCAAGCTCGGTTTTTGCTTCCATAGACATGCCTCCCCAAAACATGATTGATCCACCGCCATAGGCGACACGTTCTGTTATGCAGCATTGGGCAAATCGCTCTCCCGATCTTCTATACACCTTCCCCCGTCCGTCGTTGCCATGCAAGCACATCCTGCACTCATCAGAGAACAGGACTGCACTCCACTGCTCTTCGGTCCAATTCAAATGGTCTCGAGCGAACTGAAGGCGGGCTTCTCGGTGGGCTGGGGTCAATTTCGGCCCGTTTGCTGGCCTGTGTGCAGTCAGGCCACCTTCTCTCAATCGTCTTCTGACTGTCCACCGGCTAACTTCTACTTCACGAACTTCTTGAAGTCGTTGGCCCAGTTGAACTGCGTTCAAACGACGATTTCTTAAAGATGTCGTTATAAGAAAGCGGTTATCACGCTCTGTTGTAGCACGGGGACGGCCCGATCCTTGTCGCCGTTGGTAGCCACCAGTCTCTTGATACCTCTGGTATACACGCCGAACGGTAAATCGGCTCAAACTCAATTGTCGAGCCACTTGACTTTGCTTAAGCCCCGATTCAACAAGGGCAACCACTTGAGCGGCTACTTCTGGTGTAGTATCCATTTTCGTGTTCCGTTTGAAGCCAATATCAATAGAGAACCTTTCACACTGTACGTTGGTATGCAAATGATGACCATTCCCTCAATATGCACTCTTTTATACCTGCGATAAATCCCGCCGCCGGCCTTACCTGGATCGAGCGACATAAGGGGGTCTATTGTTTTGTTGCTAATGAGTTGTTTTTAAAGGTAAATGTCAATCCTTTATCAGTTCTGCGAATGCCTAGATTATGCACTTTAATTTAATTTGATTTTAATTTGCTGTAAGCTCCAAATAAAAAAAAATTTAACTTTTAAGTAAAAATGTGCGGATGTGCGATTTTATTGCTCTCAAGTGTAATAAGTAATACATAAATATTGCTGGATATTTCACACAGCGCTATCTAGCCTCAAATTAAGCAGAGCTTGTACTATGAGAACCAGATGACTGATATAATACTTATATATTTCTTTTTTTTTGTAAATACATAGTTATATTATATAGAAAAACATCCAGACCCGAAACAAATATGTGTAGATCATGCAAAAATTTGTTCCGCGGCGGGAATCGAACCCGGAACCTCCTGCGTCACAGCCGGCTATTCGCCCATTGCACCACAGAAGTCGTCACTATCATGGTTATGTACACTATTTGTACTAACCAACCACTAGATCGAGCTATACAACCCACAAGTAATCTCAACTGAGCGACATCGCATGCCAATACTGGTTCAAGGGGCAATTGAGATTACCAAACACAAGAATCGTGAATATGGTTTTCAACTAACTATATGGAGCATGGAACCCTGTGGTGAGAATGTGTTAGAACCGAAGAAGTGAAGTGTCAATTATGAGTCCTGATACCGTGAGTGTTGTGTGACGCAATCGAGTTATTATCGAGAATGTAACCGGTGGTAGTATTAGTGAATTCATTCCTAACAAGAGACTAAAAAAGAGGGTAGATCGTTATATCTGCCAATAACTACCCACTCCCATAGACTTCAGTTCACCCGTGATCATGGCGCATGCAACTGCGTCGAAATATCCCGATACTCAAAAACTATCCTGTTTATAGTGCAAATAGTGATTGTATAGTTGATGGAATATGCTTGCCTAAAAATAACCTACTCACTCTGGACTTAAAAACTCTGAGATCAACCAGCAGTAGTAAAGTTAGGCTGTGACGACAATGATTATGATGATACTGTAATGTGGATAAAGATTATGCTGACTTATCGTGGGCTAGTTGTGATCATTCTATCACGAACGGAAATATGGACTTGGGTATTTTGTGAAATAGTACAAAAAAGGGACCCTGAAAATAAGAAAGGTGATACCTCATTTGTATTGGATTGTAAAAGACCTTTCGACACAGAAACATTTACTTGGAATTGGGACTTTACGGCCTTTTGAAAGAATACGTGAATACACGAAGTAGCAAACGATGAAAATATAAAAAGGATGATTTAAAGACCCCTGACCCTTCGAAATCCCGTTAAACTGGCATAGCTTAAACTACCCCAGTTAAACTAGGTTAATATTAATAAAGTCGTCCGAATTAGTACCTGTTTGGAATCTACGATGACATATACACACCTCCTCCTCTTTTTGCGTTATAACACCCTTTGTTTTGCGTTGTTAAAAGTAACTACGACGTAGGCCACACTCATACCAATACCTACTCGTACATATAGGTTTTACCCCGAAAACATGGTTATCATACAAGTAGAATTGATACCGGCAAATCTCCCAAAACCACTTTAAAACTCTAGGGAGTGATTTTCTGCCCAGCTGCTGTCTATCCATAGGTTTAGCTGAAAACCACGGCGTTAGAGGCGAAACGAACTCCCCAATTACACTAGCGAATGGGGATAAATATGGCAATCGATTACAAAATAACTGTAGCAAATGAGGATAAATGACAATTGATTTTGACGGACCCAAACTAATGAAAATTTTTCTAGTTGTAGAGGGGTAGCTTCCCCATTGTATTAGGGTAACCCTTTCTACGGAAATCTATTTAAACCCCAACACAAAAAGGGTTAGGACGGTTATAAATATGAAGCCTTTGTCTTTCTGTGGGTATATGCGTGACATCGTAGCTTCCAAATAAATAGACCTCGTACTGTGAACTATACGTGGGAAGCATTTAAATTGTGTAGAAAAGGATGGAGAAAGTAAGCTGGACAGAAAAGATGATTAACGTTTTGTTAATCTAGCCATTCCAAGGGTTACCTGAAGGAGATCGCTTTAAGCGATAAGACCGCCCATTATACTACCACGCCTAAAGTTTTCTGGGTTAAGTTATTGTAGTTTGGTGTTACAATAATGAATTATCTATCTATCTAACAAAGAGGTATCAAAAAGAGTGAACGAAAAAGAACTTTAATGAGAACCATACAGAAAAGGGGAAATATATTTGATCACCTTATACGACATCTCAGCTTTATAAGAACATCATCGAAGAAAAAATAGACAGTAAACGAGGAAAAGGAAGGCCGCGAATAAGCTACGTGAGCCAGATAAAAGAGAAGATCGCTCTCGTTTACAAAAGGAGGTATTAAAGCCAGCCTTAGAACGGCGAAGCACAACAAATGCTGAATTAGATGCCTTTTTGTGACGTCCGTCAATTAGTTATAATTGTGAGACACACACACATTTGTTATTAACCTATTGTTTTTTGTATGTATAAATATGTATGTTTACGGCGTATGTTTTTTGTATGTATGTTTTCCGGACCAGTATAATCTCAGAGTCTTCAAGTCCAGAGTTAATAGGTTCTTTCTAGGCAAGCGTGCTCCATCTTCCATCACTTACCACCAGAGGACTTAGCCAAGTTATATTCGATTAGCGATGACGCTAGTCGATAAGTCCGAAAGTGTATGGCATTTGACACATGCTATGGAAATATCACGTGATATATCGACAGCAAACCTATGTAGAAATCGAATCGATTCGAAGCGAATGTACCTTGGCTACATGCCCAGGTGAGGTAGTGGTCAAGAGCCTGACAATAAAAAAAAAGTTTATCTTATTTTTGAAGTGAAACTTCTAATGCGACTTCCAACAAGGTTGCGTTAAACGTTAAACGCTACCATGGAGGGGGTATGAAAGCACTGTTGCGTTAAAAGTTCAACGCTCCTGGGGAGGGGGAATAGAAAGAGACAGAGCGAGAGTGAATGCGTGGCACTCAAACGCATGCGCGTAGTATACCCGTTACAGGCCAGCGCGAGCGTTAGCAACGAGTAGCGTCCAATATTCCAACGCAAGAGGGAGAGAGAAAGAAAGATACACAAAGGTAGAAAATAGGAGAGAGAAAGAGAGTGAGCCGGTAGATCCTAAGCACATGCACGTGGTATTTGAAGGTATCACTTCTACCACGTGTGAATTGCACACATGCTTTTTTGTGTATAAGTACCTTACTTAGTGTGTGTGTTTTGTTCCGTCAAATAATTGTATTTTACTTCCTTCTTTTCTTTCTAACGAGACAAATAGAAGAAATTTCATCAGTTGCAAAGACAACAGCGAAACTCTTAAATACGAGGATAAGTTTATTTACTGCTGAAAATAATTAATACTAATAGAGGAGTTTTCCTTTTATACCTTGCATCAAAAACATCTTGAGCAAACTATAGTTTCTACTATAGCTATAGCAAACTCGTCAGTCAAATTGTTGACTTCGAACGTGCCAGCCGTCACCTTACGGAATACATTGCCGAAGGCCTACGACTAGAGTACCATGCAACTTTTATCAATTGGAAACCTGAATTTGCAGCTGTTTCATTTAATCAAAATCATCTACCTTCTTCACTTTATCTTCCTCAAGCAGCTTCCGCCAGCAAAAACACCAAGTCAGCACAGTCTTGTTTTCATGTCAATGACTCATTAGATCTACAAGAATAAATTGATTTGGATCAATAAGTGGCCATCGCTACGCCATCATCAGCCTCATTAAGCTGAAGGCGGTGGTGGAGCAGAAAAGCAAGTGTGGTACGTTCTGCGTGAGAGCCTTGCACTTACACTGGGCATGAGTTAGATCAATTATGCCCCATTTTGCCATGTTACTTCTGCAGCGGCTTACCTAGGCACGAATTTTGTTAAGTGATTTCCAAATAGGCTACTGTAGCTCGTACCCAGGAGGCAATTCTGATGGGTTGATGATAGTGTGATTCAGTAATTTCTTGAATGCCATCAAAACTATTTCCATTAAAATTTGCTAGTGCAATAGAGGAGGCCGGGTTCAACATCATTGCTTATTCAATGAGTGTGCAGTCTGCTGCGAGCGGATCCATTCTAATTTTGCGTAGCTTTACCTCTCTGAATATTCGCATGAACTTGAGCTGGGTTTGGTTTGATACTAAGTTCGTGTAAAAAAATGTTCTAGGTCTTTGATGAAAAATGTTTCAGGAATCCTATCTATACGTATAATTAAAAATTGCTGGACATTTCACACAGCGCTAGAAAGTAATTTAAGTTATTATGAGTAGTCTACACACGAAAGCCACCGACCCGCTGACACAGCACAGCGGCTTCTTGTTGGCGGATAAAGCTGCCAACAGGAAGCCACCGAGCCCTTTTTCGGCGGGTCAGCAACTTTGGTGTGTAGACTGCTTTAATTATTTAAGTATCTGATGATCTGTAGATTCTATCTATCTATCTACGAGTACCTTTAAAAGCTAAATAAGTGAAGAAACCAGAGCGTAATAATGGTAGAAACAGGAAAAGGCCTTCTCTGCCTACTCCGGAAGGAACTCGCCGTGATCTGTGTGAGTGCTACAAATGATAATATATGCGGTGGTTTATTCTTATCTTGAAATTTCAATGTCAAGAGAGAAATTTATTAACGGAAAGAATATACAAATAATTACATGACTATAAAATACATAAGAAACAGTGGAATTATCTAAAGACCATTGCAAACGATATATATAAAGCTCAACTGCTCCAGATCACTATCAGGCGGAAGTGTCCCCAAGACACTAGCTGCATTACCCCGCTGAATTGCAATGCTTATGCGTTGACCAAGTTATCTGCTAGCTCTCGGATTAGAAGTCGCTTCGAACTGAGACGCCCAGAAAGAATTTATAAAACGCGATGGCCCTCGTATCTGTAATTTATTTTGCGGTATCTGAAAATATAGAATTTTATTTTGTATGTCTCAAGTTGATGGACTCTAGTCAATGCATCGTAGGGCACGTTTCTATTGTGCGTGGCTTACGAGGCAATATTTAGTTATAGGCAATGGTTGCCTTAACATGACATCAGGTGGACCAGAGTTCCATCTCCATGTTGTAAAAACTGTTTAAATCATTATTATAAATACGAGATCTATCACGTACCTTCCATCATAACGGTGTTACGACTGACAATATCAGTGCGAGGCGAGACACGGTGCGGAGTGGATCGGACTCATCCTGATGAAGGTTCACGAGTTGAACTGAAACATAATAAGCAAGGATACGCAAGCTGAAATGGCAGTGGACGGAGCACATAGCTTGAAGAACTGACAACCGTTGAGGCATAAAATTCAAAATCTTTTTATTCATTAAAATCACAAAGATCACTTTGAAACGTCAATAGATAATAGTTCTAGGCCGGATACCAAATGCTGGAAAGCACAGCATATTACGACCCTCCACTGAATGGAAAGATGACCTGATAAAGGTCGCTTGGGCCGTTAGGTGCAGGCCACACAAATCTGGAAATCTATTAGGCCTTTATTCAGCAGTGGACGACCTTTCGCTGATATAATGATTATAATTGACTGTAGTAGCAACTATAAAACGGTACGTAATTAATGCCATATTTATAACTATAAATAAATCCTTTTTCCGGTGAATGGTGGATTCTGGAAATGGCAGATTCTGGCAATGGCGGATTCTTAAAACGGCAGATGTACAGTTCAGTAATAAGTTTAATTCCGTTCTTGACAGTTAATTTTGAATTTCATAGATAAATTAACGTAACTACTTAACTACATACAACTTTTATTTTTTAACAAAACAAACATAACTTTTATATTTACGCGTATTCTGCAAAACATAACTTAATTATTTACTTTGATTACACGACATAATCTTTTTAAACACTCTATTGGTGAAATTTCGCTTTGTAATGTAATTTGTATAATTTTTTCAATCTTCTGATCTTTTTCTAGTTCTATTCTCCTACGTTTTTATCCTTTCGCGAAAATGTAATTTTTCATCAATTTACATCTTGAGTATGCGCTTCCAGTTTTAGTAACTGAATAAAATAATAGATAGTTGGCTTTTTAGGTATCAGCCCGTTAATTCGACGATGTCAGCCTTCAATAGCATTAGTTGTCCGAAAGGTTTGGCCATTGCAGCAAGTGGCTGAAAGGAGGTTGATAAAACGCATACTTGGTACCTACCATTTCCAACCTATTTTATAGCTGACTGTATAACACCTGCAGTTTTAAGAATCCGCCATTGCCAGAATCCGCCATTTAAATAATCTGCCATTTCCAGAATCTGCCATTCATCAAAAAAGGAAATAAATCACGAAAGTTTAAGTCCATAAATTTTTTGACCCATAAAATAAACAATGATGTGTTGCTCTGTAAACAAAGTTTTTTATTTTAATAATAATTCTAATTAATACAATACCACAATATCACACAATACCAAAACAGTTACCTGTAAACAAAGAAAAGACATTAAAGCTTATTCTTCATTACTAGGTAATCCTTATCTCTCTTTATTCGATATTTTATCTCATTACAATTTTATATCAATCAGTTCATTGTTTTACTTTGCAAACCGCCATATTCTTTTTCAACCCGCCGAACCTGCTTTACCGACATTTTATTCTAACAAACAAACTACTGTACCGACAGCGCGAAGCGCGGCAAAATTCAAATTCAAAGTAATAGGTACGATTTCTTTACACACAGATAGATTACAGGCTTAATAAACTGTGATTTTTCTCAAAACTTTTAATACGGTGCCGCGTTGGCTAAAATCAGAATTTACCGAAAATATCGAATTTCTAAAATTTGTGCAATTAAACATTGACCTCAACGTAGAGACCAATGATCCCCTTTCGAGTTAACATACATATTTCGTAGCACTCTGTATTTCTATAAATTATAGGTAGATAGACATTATCACACGGCTAACTACCGCACAATTCCACCCCAATACCCGAGTTGCAGTAAAAATGCATGCGATGGCCCGCCATGGCGGCACCTTTAATTATTTATCGACGCTGGTTTTCCCTGTGGGAACTCTACCCTGAAAACATACTATTATTTATTCCACGCTTTCATATTAACTGTTAGTTATACTGCGGAATTTCCAACTAAGGCCTCGTTTATAAGGTTCCAGCTACTGGCAAGCAGCTGTTAGCTCAATTGTTCACTGATACACTTTTCTAAAATTATCATAATAATATAACTAAAGTAATTGTGTATTAAATTTTATTCACACTTACATTACAGACATCTCAGCTTGGGCGAACCACTAAGCCCAGTAACTGAAGTGACCGTTTGGGAGGAGCAAGTTCAAAGTTCAATTAATTAAATAAATTAATAATAAAAATAACTTACAGACATTATCTAAATCGCTACACTGATGTATACACAAAACACACTAATATCATAATTTATTTAAAAAAAAACTACATACGTAAAACATAATAATATATAAAAATAAAATACAATACATGTTTTGTGTACCTACACTCTGCGTGGGTAGGTTTTGAGGTTTCCTAGCTTGGGATCGTCTGTGTCTTGGAAGCGCTGGCTTTTAAAATGATATACGAATTTTGTTGATAATTAATATAATAAATTACAAGTAAGTACAAAGACAAGTTGACAGTTTGGCAGATTTTGCGTAATGAGAGAGCGAAGCAAAGGTGGTATGGCTTTTATACAAAGGTGCGCGGGCTCCTTCCACTGCGCTATCCGTGTTGCTTACTCGTAGCTCCGCCGTTGGTAAGTGGGTGGCGCTGTCATCAACAATACATTATGTATGTAACGCAATACAAATAAAAATACCTAATAACTATGTCCCTAATTTAGTCTTTCACAAGCACAAGCATGATCTCTATTGTGGGCCATCTGTCCGAAAATATATTGTGCGTGTGAAGCGGTGAGGGCACAAGGTTCAGTGGACAGTGAAATTACTGTCCGATTGGAACTGGCTTCTTGTTGTTTTCACGGTGCGAATCAGCTATAGAGCCTTAACAACTAGGCTTATTCTCTGACTGGTCGCGTTAAAATATAGTTTATTTTATGCAATGGGAATGCACAGTTGGTGTACTAGTTAAAGTTTATGCGCAATGCCTGGAATTTTAGAGTAGATGTGCATTATCGAGCTCGGAACGGCAGCTGACGCCTTGACTAATAAGTTAACTTAATTTCATCGGTCATGCAAATATTTAATAGCTAAAAGAGCCTCTACACGTACGTACATGCTCGACGAGCAAGTATCTGAGTGCTCGACGTTTTGTTATATATTTTGTTGTATAGTTCGACCTTGAACATTAAATGCCTATTTCACCAACTCTGAGTAACGCTATCTAACAAATAAAAAGATATACGTCTTTTTTTTCACATGATAACAGATAGAGAGAGAATGTAGTAACTTTAATTATTATCCGTCAATTAAAGTTACTCGGAGGTCGTGATATAGGTAAGTCTAAGGCCACCAAATCAGTGGACAAATTCGTCATCGCCCACACACTACACGAACACTAAGTGAAGCGTGGCGTGTAGAGATGGGTAATGGGTAAAAACCCATTCTTCCCATTTGGGTTATAACCGGGTGATTTGGGTTTTATTCCGATTTTAACCCATTTTCACCCATTTTGCTGGGTGAAAATGGGTGTTTGTCTATTTAAGGCCGCTAGGGATCTGGTTTCCATGTCAAATTGTAGCTAAGATTTTGTAGTTCCCGAAAATCATATTCCCTGAATTTGTAGTTTCAACAGTTCAGAAGTTATGAGCATTTATGTAGGTCCGTACAGCCAGAAATCAGGCTGTACCGCCCGTCTGGATCTCGGAAACTAAGGATCTAAGAGAATCAGTCAAAAGCTAAAATTTTTGTAGTTATTTTGTAGTTAATTTGTAGTTAATCACTTTTTTTTTGTTTATTTCGGAATACGAGCCATTACGAAATAAATGGGGTTGAATTAAAGTAACATCAGGCTGTACCGCCCATCTATATCCCAGCATATGTAGGTACTTACACCTTGGAGAATCCGTCAATAGCTCAGCCTTTTTCAGTTAGTTGGTTATGAATGTGTAGTGTATTTTATTTTTATGTAATGGCTTCTATTAAGAAATAAATGGATTTTAGTCAAAATGGAAGTTTCACTTATATCTCCACCACGAAGAAATCTAGAAAAACTGTATAAAGCTCAAAATACTGCCGTAGTCGAGGAAACGTTAATTACAAAGTTTCACCGAAATCGGTTCAGTATTTTATGAGATAATTGGATCGAAAGAAAAACTCAAATTAGCGTTTTATAGGTTATAAACACACTGATATAGGGTGACCATGATGTTAAACAGGTACCTACAAGTCAGAATTATTTAGTGTGTGTAACCCTTGTAGGTTCAAATAAATAGGTTCAGAGGTCTTTTTTTTCATCATCATCATTAATTCCAAAATAACTTCATCATTACGTAATAAAATGAATATTTTGTAGGTAATAAGGTTGATAGTAATAAGTAAATAAATAAACTTACATAGCTTACGGATAATGCCATCTTTCTATTTTTACATTTCAGTGCATTAGACTGTACCTACAAAATATTCATTTTTATACGTAATGATGAAGTTATTTTAGAATTAATGATGATGATGAAAAACAAGACCTCTGAATCCATTTATTTTAACCTACAAGGGTTACACACACTAAGTAATTCTGACTTGTAGGTACCGGTTTAACATCATGGTCACCCTATATCAGTGTGTTTATAACCTATAAGGCGCTAATTTGAGTTTTTCTTTCGATCCAATTATCTCATAAAATACTGAACCGATTTCGTTGAAACTTTGTAATTAAATTTTCCTCAACTACAGCAGTATTTTGAGCTTTGTACGGTTCTTCTAGATATCTTCGTGGTGGAGATATAAGTGAAAATTCCATTTTGACTAAAATCCATTTATTTCTGAATGGAAGCTATTACATAAAAATAAAATTCACTACAAATTCGTAACCAAACAACTGCAAACGGCTGAGCTATTGGCGAATTCTCCAAGGTGTCCAGATGCTGGGGCATAGACGGGCGGTACAGCCTGATGTTACTTTGATTCAACCACATATATTTCGGAATACGAGCAAAAAAAAGGAGTTAACTACAAATTAACCACAAAAACTTTAGCAGTTGACGGATTCTCCAAGGTCTCCAGATGCTGGGATCTAGACGGGCGATACAGCCTGATTTCTGGCTGTACGGACCTAGATAAACGCTCATAACTTCTGAACTGTTAACTACAAATTCAGGGAATATAATTTTCGGAAACTACAAATTTTTAGTTATACGTTGATACGGAAATTAGGTGATAATTGATTTACATAAACAATAATAGCTACTTTATGTAGGTACCTTCGATCATAAAACTAACTGGAAACAGTCGGGTTTAAAGTGCTAATAGTACAGGCAACGGGGAACTTTTTGCTGCACTAAATTACATACGTGAAATTTTTTTTTATATAGGTTCAGTATCACGTACTGAATATAAAAAAACAAAATGCTTACAAATTTTGCGAACGGAAGTACCTTAAATTTGCGAAAACCCGTTTTGGCCTATATTTCCGTAGCCGTGCGCTTGAGAAATCTCATTATACAGTCATACTACATATGTACGTAGTATGGCTGTATAATAAGATTTTAATGAGATCCCATTAAGACAGCTCGCGGAGATTTCATTAATTTCATTAGTGACCTTGACCGCCAAGGCACAGAACTTTCAAAATGAACGCGTGATAACTCCGAAAATATTAACTTCAGCAAAAAAAGTTCTAACACAAAGTTTCAGACAATGTGTCAATTTACAACTTAGCTTATGAGCATTTTATTGTTTAAACAATTATTAAAAGAGATATAGGTCCAAAAGTCGATAAATAAACAATAATAATCGTATAAGTTGTAAACGGTAAGTGTCACAAAAAAAATTATTAAACAAAAAAGATAGTACATTCAATTGTCTACAAAAAAGGTCATGATAATTTTTGGTGTCAAGCGCACGGCTACGGAGATATAGGCCAAAACGGTTTTTCGCAAATTTAAGGCACTTTCGTTCGCAAAATTTGTAAGCATTTTGTTTTTTTATATTCAGTACGTGATACTGAACCTATATAAAAAAAATTCACGTATGTAATTTAGTGCAAATTGGACAAGAGTAAATATTTCCCCGTTGCCTGTACTATAAGTGGATCTGTTTTGTGGATTAATAAATAAAATAAATAAATAAAGGTACCTAGGTACTTTATTAGTCGTCGTTGTTAATAATTACTACTTAATTCATTTTCACCCGCTCAAAAATCCCAGTGGGTGGAATGACTTGGGTGATAATGGGTTTTAACCCACTCGTGTATTTTAACCCGGGTGGTTACCCATCTCTAGTGGCGTGGTGCTCGCCTTGTTGCACGGAGTGTCGGACTTATCCGCAAGCCGTATGCCGAACCGCGGACAATAGCATTCACACACAGATTTGTCAGCAGACATGTCGCCAGTGCCAAATCCCCCTGGATTTGCCACTGGATGGGCGCGTGTGAATGGTGTATTTAAGTTTTATCGGTCTATACGTTCGATCTTGCTCGATTGGACGCAAAACGTCGAGCATGTACGTACGTGTGGACTTACCATAAGTCCCTACGTGCATACCTGTACATGCTCGACGTTTTTGATCAAACGTATAGGACCGATAAAACTTAAGACTAAGGGTGACTTGCTCAACGATGTCTAATCGTATTTAGTGTCATAATCTGATTAAGAGATAAATTTGAACATGTTTAGTCGCTAATAACGTTTAGAGATCGTTATCCAAGCCGGGTTTATGTTCGAAGTCCACCCGAATTGCTCACAAAGCGTCGATTAAACTTGCTCATCAAGCATGAATGTACGTGTAAAGGACCATAATATTTGTCAGTCAAATTCGGTCAGTCTCTTGAAAGTCACCCAGCGAGAGTTGGACACTGAGTGAATTGACATTTCATGAGGGCATTTTACAGTTACTAATAGTAACTTTGAGCCGTTGATACGCGTTTTTACTTGTCAAACGCTAGTAGATAGATATATAGAATAGCATTTATGTGTTATATCGAACACCCCATACATATTTATAGCAAAAAGACTCATTAACAAATAATTTAGATATTTACAAAAAAAGACAAAAGATAACGAGAAATAAGAAAATATCTAACTTATAAAAAATAACATAATAAAATGTGTGCATTGCGGTGTGACAAAATGATCATACTCAGATAATAATTTTGATTAATTTTGGAGGTGCAAACAATGATTTTCAGTTATAACCTTCCGAGAAAACAAGTGAAACGAGATACGACAAAACAAGTGATGTGTCTACGTGTGGTTATTAGTCGAGTGATTTTTAAGATATAGTATAGGGGGAAAGGTTGAAAACCCCTGACAATTAACAACATAACAGGCAGCTAAAGAACATTTTTACTCATTTTTACAAGCTAAGTATTACGTGAAGCAAAAACACGATAACTTAAAATTTTTTTTTATAAAAAATAATTACAAAGTCACATCAAAAACTTAAAATAATCTCAAGTATTCAATAAATAGTATAATTGAGATCTTGAAACTAGTTTTTAAAATGAGTCTTATTGTTGCTTTATTCTCTAAATCCCCACCGCTACGAAAAATTCACGAATTCACTCGCGACTTGAAGACACTCTTTGGCAGTTCGCAATTGTCTATATCTAGCATATTTTGGCATGGAGTTGACTAACACAGTTGTACAAGGTTATATGGGCTCTAAAGTCTATAAAAGGAGGTTCCACCCCTATTAAACCAGGCTTTTCCCCTATTCCACAATTTCCTTGCTTATTAATAGTGTTCAGCAGAGTGGGAATCGAACGCGTGACCCATGCCATGAGCCAATTCGACTGTAATTAATCGTAGCTTACAGGGTATGATGAAAAATCGATTGTAATAATAATTAAAGGAAAAGAGGTAAGAAATTTTAAAAACAATCTTGTATAGGTTGTATATAGGATTTAGCTATTTAGAACAAACATTATCCATTAGTATTTATGTTTCCGTAAAATTTCGTACTATTTGACGACCTCTGTGGTATAGTGGGCGAATAACCGGCTGAGCCGCAGGAGGTTGCGGGTTCGATTCCCGCTGCGGGACAAATGTTTGAACGGTCTATAAATATTTGTAAAAAAATATAATAAGCATGTAGATCAGTTATCTGGTTCCCCTAGTACAAGCTTTGCTTAGTTTGGGACTAGATGGCGTTGTGTGAAATGTCCAGTTTTTTGAGATGGGAAAAAACCATTGAATTCGTGACACCGTTACCGTTACCGACACCTCTGTATATAAGTAGTGAAAACTTTGACGCGTTGAGCATTTTTTGAGATTTTGAGGTAATTTCAAAACCAACATAGCTTACAGATAAAGACACCTAAGATGGTGAGTAAGAATAAACCAGACACGTTGCGTTGGCTTTATAACTGGACACCACATCTAAATATATAAAACAAAGTAGGGCTAGTTACACCATTTATAACTCAAGAACGGCTAGACCGATTTCTATGAAATTTGGTATATAATAGATAGATTGATAGGGATTGAAACATAGTCTACTTTTTACTCGACTGCGTAGGAGGGCACGCGTGCAAAGCCGCGGGCGGGTCAGCTAGGTATGCTATAAAAACATTAAATATTGCTATGACTCTACTTAAGAACTTAACATTGCTCACTCTTTCATCTACAAAGCGAATTTATATCAAAATAATATTAACACCTGCTGTAGTAGGTGCCTTTTTAAATATTGGTGATTTGGTTATCAGCGACATCTATAATTTACATTTCCAACTACAACGACAATGCGTACAAAACGAATAGCAACATCACAGTAAAACACAAAGCTACGTAACTTTACATTAAAAGAGTACAACCGAAAAAACATAGATGGCACTACTCTCATAATAACAATAATATAAAAACCTATCCGATAGTCGTTTATTCTTTCTGATAATAACATTATAATTTTGATTGACAATTATTATCAGAAAGAATAAACAACTATTTAAAAAACTATCCATACTAATATTATAAATGCGAAAGTAACTCTGTTTATTTGTTAGTTTGTTTGTTACCTTTTCACGACTAAACGGCTGAACGGATCGTGATTAAATTTGGCAAAGTGATATTATATCTTGGAGAAGGATATAGGCTACTTTTTATTCGACTGTGTAAGGGGAGGGTAATGTATTTTATTGAAAAACCATGCGTGCAAAGGCGCGGGCGGGTTAGCTAGCTACTTAATATACTATATATAGATAGACTATACAGAAAAAACAGTTGAAACATCTAAAGACCCTCGCAGACGATCTATAGATAGCTTAACTGCTCCTGATCACTGAAACGGATCACGGCGGAAGTGTCCCAAAGACACTGACTGCATTGCCACGATTGCTAGATAGTTGTGTCGCAGATTAGATAATACTATACATGCTGTGTTTACTTTTTTTACCTAACTATAACTCCAAGCCTCCTAGCTTGTTTTAGGGTTACATAGTGAAACTAGGTATATTAACTTCCTTTTGCGCTGTCACGAAAAAAGTAGTCTAGGTCTCCGGTCATCATCTATCTATATACCAAATTTCATCAACATCAGTCTTAGCGTTTAGTCCAACAGTCAGAGTCAGAGTTATTTTCGAATTCATAATAATTAGTGTAGCCAAACAGCATTGCTGTGTTTTGGTTTGAAGGGTATGGTTGCCGATGAAATTACAGTCACATGAGGCTCTGCACCTTTACATATCCCTCAAGTTGATGGACACAGGGCACTGCATCGTAGGGCACATTTCTAATGTGTGTGTTTAAAGGCAATACTTTGTTACAGATGGTTACCCTTACCACTTAACATCTTGTTGCATCTCCAAGTAATATAAAAAATGGATAACTAGCAGTGCAGAAAAAATTAAAGGAAATGGTTGAATACCTTAGCTTTCAAAACAAGAAAATATTTAGATGACCTTATAGTGAAAGGTTAGGCGTACCACAGCCTAACGATGTCAACATCGATTTGGCAATTAGTTAATGAGAATATATTAATGATTATTGCCCAATAAAGTCAAGGTTGTACCGCTAATAAACGTTATTTTCCATTCGCCTTATTCTAATAACACATACAAACGTGATAGATCTTCGTTTGACCTCACACCTGATCGAAAGCAATATTAGATGTCTAAGATGGAGTACGATGATCTAGATGGCACCTAGTAATTCTTACCTTTTATACTTGTAGACACGGAGTACTTTTCAGCGAAATCACATGATGGTAGAGTATTCCATACCTTAGCTGTAGATTTGCACCATCGATTAATATCTATCTACTACGCACTAGATATCGCGATCCGAACACTCACTCTGTTCCACTGAACTGTACTGCAATCCGTACACCTTACTTAGTGCGGCTTCGACATTTAAGCAGTTTGGACGCGTACGGAGCGACACTATTAATACGAGAATTTGAATCAAAGTATGATATAAATAACAATTCAGTAGTCAAGTAAGTAAAATTATTGGTTGTTCAAGTGTATAAATAGGTAATAATATCATAACATCACAGAAAAAAAACGTTTATTATAATGCCACGCCATCTAAAATCATATACTAAAATATGCACATATTCCATTACAAAACCGGTTGTAGGTAAAAATATGTGACTGAACACGAGACTTGACGTGGTGTTTTTAGAAACTGTTGTAATTTGTTTATGTAAACGTTTTCTAGCCTGTTTGATATTTTTAATATTTATTTTATGTTCTTTCTTTTTAGTTTATAATATCTGTCAAAGGTCAGAAAATATGACGACGTGCGTAATTCGATACTGCAAAAATACATCAAGAAGTGTCAGTGAATCATCAGATGACAGTTTGATTTCAAACTAACTTAATACGTACTTACGTACGTAAGTACGTTAACGTACTTGAGCTTAAATAAGCGCATAACAATTCATTTTATTTAATTTTTCTACTTAACCATATTTTCAATTATTACATTACTATTATACATTTTGAAATAGAGTATGATTTCTAATGAAGTTTTGTAGGTACAAAAGCTGTGTCATGTCTGTGGTGTAAAATCTATACAAGTTTACACTATGTTAAACGGAACGTTACAACGTTTTGGTCGCGAGTAAACTAAACTCTATAAGCGAGCTAGGGCTGCATGTTTTAATAGTATGGTTAGATCACATAAATAATGTTTTAGCGCTGCTGCGAACTTTAGTTCTAACACACCAGCATTTGAACAAACTTTTTTCAAGAATGTTCTTCTCTATCGGTAGAATATATGCCTATGTTTTGCACCATGAACGTGGAACTGAAACGGACCAGTTTCACAAAATAAATAGCTAAAGAAGGCCAGCTCTGGCTGAACTTGATTATAATTACGCACGTACGTGCGGCACTCACGACTTGCGTTCAACCGACTTTATCCGAGATCATCGTACGAATATATTGCTGGTATTTGGCCGAAATCTCAAAGATTTCAGCAGTGATCCATATCAGACCAGATTTGTCGTTAGAAATGTATTAATAAAAGGTCAAGCGCGTGTCGGACCACGTACAGTGAAGAACCATTAGTAGGCAGTAGGCTAACTAATAAAAAAATGGGCGCTTTAGATTAGATTAGAAAATTCTTTATTGCACTAATAAAATAATAGATAGGCGAACCTAATGCTAAATAGCATTTTATTCCAGCTAACCTTTGTGTAGTGTAGATTAAGCTTCTCCTAAGATCCTTATCTAAACAATATGTCATGCTAATTGCATCTTGGAGGGCTGATTTTTGATATCATCAAATATGAGAAGCCTGAATATTTGCTGCCAAAACTAAAGTTCACAAGTACCAATACTGGGAAAACCTTGAGACCAATTACCACTTCTCTACCATAATCATAAGACAGCAGCATTCACTGGTAGTTTCAGGTATTTGACAACGAAGTGTTGGAACAATATTCCCCCCCCCCCCCCCCCCCATACGTAATCTCAACACCAAGTTTTCATTCAAAGTACGTTTTAAATCCTTTTTATTGCAAAAGCAGAATGAGGGTATTCCTAAACGTTTCGTTTGCCGACTAAAGATTAGATTGCCACTGCCACTGATTTATCATGTTCACCTTCATCTCTTTTTTGTTATTGTTTTTTTACACATCGGACACATTACTTGTTTTGTCGTATTGCATCTCGTTTCACTTGTTTTCTCGGATGGTCATAACTGAAAATCAGTGTTTGCTCCTCGAGCAAAATAACTCGCTAAGTTGTGACCAATTTTTCACACCGCAACGCACACATTTTGATATTTAAGTTTATTTAGTTAAGTTAATTTGTATATCTTTTGTATGTTTAGTGTTTTCTGTATATATGTATAAATTTTTCGTTAATAATTATTTTTGTAAATAGTATGTGTGTGTTCGATGTTATAAATAAATGCTATATCAATATCAATTAAGGGGTAGCTTTATATTTCATAAATGTATACATGTATCCAATAACGAAAAAGTGTTAAGGAAACCTTATAATGTGCCTTGAAGACCCATTCAACGATACTTCGCATGAAGGGGTGCGTAAGTAAAAAAATCACTCCTCACTTCCATTTAAGGGAGGTACCTTATAAAACATCGTCACTTAAACGTATCGTAATGCCCATCACTAATATAGTCTAAGAGTAAAATTGCTGTAACTGGTCGTACGGACAAACAGATAGACAGTGACCGCTTCCGCTTCCGCTTCAGTCAAGCGAGAAACAGCTATAAATGTTCCTAATTTGGACTATATCAGCCAAAGCTACTGATAATTGGTCGAGTTTCACAATGATTACAACAATGGCCATAACATTACATAATTTTTTCTATTTAATTTGTTCAAACTCATTAATGACCTAAACGATAATACTTTTGTTATAAATTACAAAGTGAATCAAAATTCAATTCAGTATAAGTATATTAACAAGCAAGGTCTATCTATCTGGCTAAAAAAATCAAAGTGTTAGTGCACATGGATCACTATACGAGCTGACCCATTTTGTTTGGTATAAAATGACGGTTTTGTGTAATGCGACTGTGCCTTTGGAGGATCCTATGGGGTTTCTGAAGGGTGTTGGACGAATGTTCTATGTCATTAACCCTTTAGACACTTTGTTTGAAAAGGAAGCGGAGGTTCCCAACTTTTATGTGCAGGTAGGATGGTTTGCAAGGTTAAAATTCCATTCAGTATTAAAAACCAAGCTAGTTGGCTATCTGGCTAATGGCGTTTTCCTATATCTCTCGGTAACCAGCTGCGACTCGTTTCTCTTTGAAAACGTGTCAAAAGTTTGACACTAGTTTAACACTTTTTCAGGGAGATATGAGTCGTTGTTAGTTACTGGCGGATATAGGAACCTGCCATAAATAAATCTAACTTTACTTGTAGAAATACAATAGGTCCGATTCAAAGTTTGCATGCCGTTAAAACATTGTACGAACGCTTACACCAGAAATCGAAAAATCATAATGCCAAGTAAGACACTTGCTTTAAACAGAGGAAGAGGTCCCCAACTTGTAGGTGCGTATATGAGTATGCCTGATAGTACCACAAAAAAGTTAAACACCCGTTGAACACCTGTTTAAGAAATTCATTTGCAATTTTTCCTTAGGATTTTTTAACACCTGTTCAAAAAAATCCTAAGGAACGGAAGTTTAACTTTTTTGTGGTAAGACTCCTAAAGTCTAGCGAGCATTATACTACTCGTACGTGTTTTGTTATGTACGACATAAAATGAAAACACGGGTAGGGCTAATGGCTACTATTGTTGTAAAATAGTTTTATTCAAATGCATTACCATAGAAGCGTGTGGCCCACCTTATGCCCTTTGTGCTAAACTTAACTTCTGTACCCATCTACTTTGTGTTATAACTGTTGTAATATTAGAACTAAGACGCAATGTAAATACTTTTATATTTGTTTGTATCTATGGTATTGAGTCTGACCTAGTTTCTGTTATCCATTTAAATTGGAATCTTGTATCTCTCACGTTGATCCTAGCAATCAAAGTTGTAGCGAATAGATTGGTGCTGCAAGATATAACAACCAGGTATGGATGGTACTTTCAGTACCTACGGTTGCTTACCTGGTGGTGGAAGGGGGAAGGAGGGATGAGTCTAATCATCATCATTATATCAGTCATAGGACGTCCACTGTGTCCTATGACAGGAAGATTTCCAGAGCCACCGATCTTGTGCGACCTGCACCCAACGGCTCCCAGCAACCTGTTTCAGGTGTTTCCATCTAGTGGGGGGCCATCCCACGCTGCGCTTTTCAGTCCGTGGTCTTCACTCGAGAACCTTTCGCCCCCAATGGCCGTCAGTTCTTCGTTTATTGTCTAATCAATCTAATACACTTGATTATTTTAATATAAGTACTGATCTGATAATGATTATGGATGGATCATGTACATTTGTTCTTTTTTTTCAGTCATGGCCGTATTTCTTGATGTTCATGCTGCTGGAGCACATTATCCTAAAGATAGAAGGCAAAAAGGGTTTGAGACTAAACGATCAGATCACCAGCATATCCAACGGGTTGTTCCTAGAAAGTGGCAGGTACTTATATAATTATAGTGGCATATATTATACTAGGTGACACCTAATTACGTAAAGTTAGTGACAGCGACTCGACAGCAATCCATCAAGAAACGTCAAATTTACAATGGCCGTCCCATTGGACGAATTCTAGGACGGATTAGCGAAATACCAGCTAGAGGCACCTGATTCAATTGAGAGAAGAGCCAAAAAGCTCATTTGCAATGTCGTGTTAGCAGATGCAAGGCTCCACAGCCTTGAGTATCGTCAAAAGGTTGCAGGCCTCTCGGTTTTTTATAGTATACATTTGTGAGTGTGCTGCAGAACTTTTTAATTTGATCCCACCTTCCCCATTTTCTATCATCGGACAACCAGACGTTCCTCTACTCTTCCACCTTTATTATGCCTGTGTTTCCTGTTAGCTACAACTGTTAGTCTTCACGTCGCGAGTGAATAGGTTTCTTCTAGGCAAGCGCGTACCATCGTAGACTGCATCATCGCTTACCATCAGGCAAGAACGTGGTCAAACGCTAGCTATTTAAAAAAATAAAAAAATTGAATAATAGTTATACCTGTTGCCGTCCCTTTGTTAGTAGTGCTAGTTTCTATGTAAAAATTGACATTTAGCGACCGATTGCTGTCGCATTGCTGCTGCTAATTTTAGGTACTTACCCCTCCGGTAGTACAGACTATACTTACACATCAAGTACTTAACACGTGAGTGAAAAAATCATTACCTTAAACTATTGACTAAATAATCAATTGCACGATTCTCGATTGTGAGTTATAATTCAAGTTGTAGAATCTTATTTCTCTTTTGGTTTCTAGACTAATATGGCGTGGCGCAGAATCCTACGCTTACGGTTGGGTGTACACGCACTACAAATTGGTAGATCTGCCTTGGGACAACGTCTCTACCTGGGTTTTAGCTGCGATTGGCGTTGATTTCTTCTACTATTGGATGCACAGAGCTTGTCATGGTCAGTACATACGGTTTTATCTCATATTGACCCGCCCGCTGCTTCGCAATCGTGGTTTGTCAATAAAAACATCACCCACTTTTTGCGTAGTCGGGTTAAAACTAGCATATGTTTGAAACACGAATGAATGAATTAATGAATGAAAATTCTTTATTATACCTTACAAGCTAAACACAACAGATATAAAAATAAAAAATAAAACAAATAAATGTAAGCATAATGGGCGGTCTTATCGCTTAGCAAAGCGATCTCTTCCAGACAACCTTTAGATGGAGAGGATCATTGCTTAATGGAAGATTGGCTGAGGTGTAAAAAGAATAAACTTAATAAAAGAAAAAGAAAAATTACTTAACCTTAAATACAAAAATAATAGGTACATAAATAATTTTAAATAAGTGAATATCATATATAAAATAAATAAATATGTACTTACATACATACGTATATTAATATATACATAATATTAATATATACATATATTAATAATATCATGATCAGATGAATAATCACAACTCTTCATGGAGATAAAAGTTTTTGAGTCTAGCTTTAAATACGGAAGGTGAGGGGGATTTCCTAATGGAGACCGGCAAGGTATTCCATAATCGGACGGCTTGGACGGAAAAGGAGTTTGCATAGAAACTGGTTCTATGCATCGGTGTTTTGAGAAGGAGGTTTTCAGAGGATCGGAGTGTTCGGGAATTTGTACAATGAAGGAACTCGAAGCGCTCCTTCAGATAACAAGGTATGGACGAATTACGAAGGATGTTGAAAAGGAGGGATAGGATGTGAGTATTCCGGCGAAGTCGAATGGAGAGCCTTTTGAGTTTATTACGAAATTCGGAGATGTGGTCGTATTTCCGGAGTCCGAAAATAAACCTTATGCAAAAATTTTGAAGACGCTCAAGCTTATTGAGCTGTTCCTCCGTGAGGTCAAGATAGCAGGAATCAGCGTAATCTAAAATTGGGAGAAGAAGAGATTGTGCAAGCACAATTTTAGTAGCTATCGGAAGAAAGTTTCGCAATCTCTTGAGCGAACCAGCAGAGGCAAATAGCTTCCGACTCACAGATTCGAGCTGAGGACCCCACGACATACAGCTATCCATGAAGATGCCCAAATTTTTTACAACCTTTGAGTAGGGAACAGTTATATCATCAAACTTAATTTGAGGGAGTGTTGTGTAGTTGATTTTCGATAGGGTACGAGAACTATACGGGTAGAAACATATGCTAGTTTCCGGTCAAAATCTATCTACATACCCAATTTAATCAAAATTGGTTTAGCCGTTTAGTCGTGAAAACGAACAAACAGACAAAAAGACAGACTTACTCTCGAATTTATTGATCAAGCGAAGCGAGATCTCCAAATCAACTTGGGCAAATCGGCGTTATATATATATATGTATGTATGTATGTATGTTTGTTTGTCCGAGGATAACTTTCGAAGCGTTTATCTGATCATCGTGAAATTTGTTATATAAGTAGGTAATGATGGCACAATTTTGGTGTGACTCAATGAGCTAAACATTTTGCGGGGTTGTTGAGATATTGGGGTTCAAGAGGGGTAAAAAAAATGAAAATGAGACTATTAGGTCAAGTGAGATGTCAAATGAAAGGTCTTCGTTAGTACATTTCTACTCCGTTTTTATTTTTAGTAAAGTTTTTGTAGTTTTTGAGTTATTAGCGTGGCGCTATTTTGATTGTCAAAGATTACGAATAATATTTTTTTGTTTTTATGATAGACTCGCGAGATCTCAGTTCCGGGCGAACCACTAGTAATTAGTATAGATTTATACCAACTGATATTCAAACACTAGCTTTACTAAAAATTACAGTTATAATAAAACTTGTGGGGCACTTTCAGGGCGTGGTCTCCACTCGAGAACCTTTCTGCCCCAACGGCCGTCAGTTCTTCGAGCTATGTGCTCTGCCCAATGCCACTTACTATTAATATTATTTAGTTAATAACATATAATAACAAATGAAATAAAAATGAATATTTCGGTAAACCTTGAATTTCCCATATAGAGATTCACATCCTCTGGGCACAGCATCAGGTCCACCACACGTCTGAAGATTTCAACATGGGAGTCGGAATCAGGCAGTCGGTACTGCAAGGGTGGTGTGGCTTTGTGAGTACCCAATAACACTAATTTTATAATTTTTGAGGATTTTTTTGAGATTCAATTCATTTCTTGAATTCTTGAACTTTGTGAGGTTTGTAAGCGACTTTTTAAACGTTTCCTGATTGATCTTTAAGATAATAAAGAAGCAGACCTTGTTACCAAAAATGATAAAAAAAAATGTTGATCACGTTATCTAATTTACTTCAAACACAATTAAGTGGCGTAATAACTTCTCTAAAATAATAATAGCTCACGACTTTATCCCGATGATGGATGAACATCTTCGGATCTCTTACTCAGTACATATACGTATACGTCCCCACTTTTTGCATATTAGTTAAGCATTCACGTGACAGGTTGCAAGGCCATTGTCGCTTATTAGAAAACTAACCCGATGGAACATGCCTTTGAATTTTTGGTTTCATTTTGGTTCTATCGACATGCCGGTTTCCTCACGATGTGTTCCTTCACCCTTTTTGAGCACGTGTAAATGCACACATAATTTTTTTGTATAGGAAAATCCATTGGTGCATGCCGGGGCTCGAACCCATATCTTCCGAATCGGAAGTCATTGTACATCCCACTAGGTCACGGCTCTTTTTTCAAATGCTCTAAAATGCTTAAAATAATTAGTTATCCAATAATTTTAAGCAAAGGAGACTCTCGAATTTTGATAGTCTCGAATTTACTTAGCGTCTGAAATCGGACGCAATGCTGTAGCGATCCGACTGTATACTGTGACTGTATATTAGTGATTCTCTACATTCTTATACTGCTCGGACGCTAAATCTAAGGTTACAATTTCAGATCTAAAATCTCCAGATCTAGTATCAGAATAAGTAAATTCATATGAGATAGTGACAAACTCTGGTCACGGTTGAAATCTTTTCCAAGCTTATGGAAAATTGTAATAAAAATTTTACCTGTTACATGTTACTACTGCAAACTGATATAGATGTTATCCTATCGACTGCGAATCAAACTTGCAAATCCAAAGCATTTCACATCTAATTCCAATATCGACCTGCCAGTTGGTCGAATAATCTTATTGTTCCCCATTCCCAGGCAACCAGATTAGAACTAACTTCAAAGCTAAGCAATGCTCGACTGCAAGCAATTAAGGTCTGGAGACTGGTCTGTATGTTGCTTTGAAGTTGAATATCTCGTAATAGTTTATGTAAATGAGCTGTGGCAACCCGGTTTGAATCCAGTCCCAGGCCCAATGAATTTTTCTACGCAAATATAAGTTTGCTTTGCACTCCTTGTGGGATATGTTCACGGTTCTGCGTACTGAGTAGGAAATCCGGAAAGTCAAAGTCAAAGTCAAATATTTTATTCATTAAAATCACAAGGATCACTTTGAAACGTTAATTTTACTGCCTGTTCTTTCGCGACTAAGCCAGGAAAGAGAGGCAAGAAACAAGGCCGGTATTTTATAGTAGGCTTTTTTATAAAGATTTCGTTTAATTACGTTTTTTAAATTTATTAATTGTCAATTTTTGTACACCCCTTGGGAGTTTGTTATAAAAGCGTACACCTTAATAGAATAATAATAGAATGAGCCGGCTGAGACGTAGGATGTAGGGTTCGATTCCCGTCGCGGAACAAATGTTTGCAGAATCTGCAGATATTTATTCCGGGTCTGGATGTTTCCCTATATATAATAAGTATGTATTTACAAATAAAGTATATAAGTATTCTATCAGTTATCTGGTTACCATAGTACAAGTTCTGCTTAGTTTGGGGCTAGATAGCGCTGTGTGAAATGTCCAGCAATATTTATTTATTTATATTGTTGATTTTTACTTAGAAAACTTTCGTAATTTATTTCATTCATTATTATAAATACGGGATGCATCACATATCGTTTTATCAGTGTTACGACCCATAATGTTTTGGTCATAACATTGTCGGTCATAAATCCCGTAATATTATTATTATTTAGTATATGTAAATTACATTAAACGTCTTTTTATTTTACACTAATACAATACGTTTAGTGTTTACTCTATATATACCCTTATTTTACACTTACTTTATTCACTAACACAACATTTCAAGGAACGAAACAGCCCAAATTAAGAAATGAATGTTCAATTTTGACTAAACTTAGCTACGCTAACAAAGTCAATATTTCGATAAAATGATAGTACAGCCTAGAAGCTTTCGGCAAACATGCTATTTATCGTTTCCTTAGCAGTTGAAACTTTAATTTTTATTTTATATTAATTTTTATATAGAAACCAACGGCGATACTATTTGTATGGACAGGTAACTAAGTACTACGCGTAAGCTTAATAATAGGCTTCGACGTTTGAACATTGTTAGGAAAGATGTCGGGAACAGAACGAAAATAGCCACAGCTGTTATCCAATTTTATCCAATAAACTTTTAACTCAATAAGCTCTGAGATCAAGCTAGCAGATCATTTAAGCTTGGTATCTAAGATTACTAAACATTATCGTCATAATACTTAAAACAGGTATTTTCAGACAGGTTGATTCCAACCAAATTCCACCAAAATAAAAATAATTTTCAAATCTCTATCTCTTACTCAGATATTCTACTTACCACTAGCGATGGCGATCCCACCAGCCCAGTTCATCATGCATCACCAATTCAGCTACCTATACATGTTCTGGATTCACACGGAAACCATCAATACCCTTGGACCTCTGGAATACATCCTCAATACTCCCAGCCATCATAGGATACATCATGGTAAGGCATGGACAGTGAACACTAACCACATGGTACAATATTTTTCGTATTATCCATTCCGTCCTGACCTGTAGACCAAGTTCGCAAGTCCAAGGTTTTGCTTTGACCAATTAGTAAAATATTCACATTAATTCATTCACAACATCATATTGTAAGCAAATGTGCTCAAAATAATCGGGGGGTTTGATTCAGTAACAGTATCGTTATCATATCTTGTTTTATAAAATACTAGCTTACCCGCCCGCGGCTTCGCACGCGTGGTTTGCCAATAAAACATTATCCTCCTTCTGTACAGTCGCGTAAAGTGTATCCTATGTCTGAAATCCATTTATAATCTATTTAGGTATATAGGTCCCAAATTCCATCGAAACCGGTCGAGCCGTTAAGCCGTGAAAAGGTAACAAACAGACAGAGAGACATAGTTACTTTCAAATCGGTATGTACGTATAACCTGAATTAAAACTAGGCTTACTAAACTAACTAAACTAGACTTTTTGTTGACAAGCAACGCGTGCGAAGCCGCTGGTGGAAGGTTAACCTTCCTCTTGAATCACTCTATCTATTGCTGAAAATTGCATTAACATCCGTTGAGTAGTTTAAAAGATCTAAGGTAACAGACAGCGGAAGCGACTTCATTTTATACAATGTAAAGATGTTTGTTTGGTCTACGGATATTTGTTCCGGGTCTCGGTGTTTTTCTTTGTTTATTATAAGTCGGTATTTACAAAAATAAAGTATTGTATCAATTATCTGGTTCCCATAATACAAGCTTGATTTAGTTTGGGGCTAGATAGCGCTGTGTGAAATGTCCAGAAATGTTAATGTTGTTGTTGTTAATATCTCTGATAGGACGTCCAACTGCTCCCCCATACATTTTCAGAGCGACCATTTGCTTTATACAGGGTGTTTGGTAATATACTAACAATATTCAAGTGACGTTTTCTCAAAACATAAAAAAATACTTTTCGAAAAAAAAATGTATAGTTATATTATCAAATTTTAAAGAAAATTGACCAAATTTAGGTGATTAATTCGATATAAAACTTACTGCCTTCTCTTGCAATCGACATCCAAAAATACAGGCCGATTTGATATTTTACGGATTGGATTAATATTTTCGGAAATGGCTGCGGGTATTGGGTTAGAAAGGGACAACAAGAGATATCTCGAGAAATCACCAATACAGTATCTGTGGTTAGACGGGAAGCGTTATGCAATAGCACAATATAAGTTTAAAAAATTGTTTGTCTTTACATGCCAAAATAAATTTCACATTTTTATGGTAAACATTTTACAAATTTATTTATTATGCTCATCAAAATAACCCCTTTCATTTTTGTGCATATATTATCAAACACCCTGTATAGAAATATCTCGCTATAACAAACTTCCATTTCGACAACATAAAGAAAATTTCTGACTACAAGAAATGCTTTTCGCACAACTGAACTTTCGACAAAGTTCGAACACAACTTTTGTCATATTGTTATTTCAGGTAGCAATCCTTACTGTATTGACGTGAACTATGGAGGAGTTCTCATCATTTGGGACAAACTCTTTGGCACCTTCCGACCTGAGAAGAAAGAAGACCGTATCGTCTATGGATTAATCTATCAGCAGCCTTCGTTCAACCCTCTTCATTTACAGGTGATATTTAAATTCCTTTGGTGTAAGGATTTAAGATAAGAGAGTACATACTTAATTACTGATTTAAACGGGTATTTATCACGTATGTACCTTTTTTATTTGTCCCAACATAGTCGAAACGTCAGGATAACAAATAAAAATGTACATATGCGATAAATACCCGTTTAAATCAGTAATTATGTACAGTGATCGCGAAAGTTTGAAAAATCTGAGTACATACGTATTAATATAAGTTACATTTTATATAAAGTTTAAGTATCTGACCTAGTAAAGTTTGCCTATAAGAAATCGTTTTCAGCGATGAGGCCGCTCATTGTGTTATATTTAGCATCTTCTTCTTAGAGTGTGTCTGTGTGCTCTACTTATATTGTGTTAGATAGGTACTTAGCTACATTGATGGCGTCAGGAGAAGCCATTTTTAAGTCTTCCATTGTGCAGGTGTTCGGGGACAAAGAGCGCATTAGCAGGTGTTTCATTGACTGTGCAGGATCACCACAGTCGCATTGCGTTTGGCTGGGATCCCTGAACCCTCATTCGCACATATTGACTCTGCAGCGACCAACCTGTGTGCGAAGCCTATTTAAGGACTTCCACTCTGGCCACGGCAGGTCGTGCCCTTGTTAAAGCTGTTCTTGAGGGGGAATGAAGTTACTATCTATCTACTGTGGGCGTCTAGCAACAGATGAGTCGTCGCGGTGGAACGCTGAAAACTCTTACAACTTTTCAGGCGGCCTTGTAGAATTTGATGACTATATAGAGGATGTCGAGGATATAGAGGGGGTGCGAGTAGAGAGTCTCCCCGCGGCGCATCTTGGAAGCAGCTAGGTCACGGTAACGCAGTGATCTAGGCTGACTTATCTCTACAACACAATGGTTCTACAAAAATATATTTAGCATTAATTAGTTTTTTAAGTATTCCTGGTACACAATAAAGCATTATTATTATATTATATTATTATATTATATTCTAAATACGACCAGACGCAGATTGCACTGATCGCTAATAAAACAGAGTAAACAGTTAAGAGAATGTTCAAAATGTTAGGCTAAAAATGTCGCTGATCTTCGATGTTGGACGAAAATCAGGCAGAAAAAATTATAAAAAAAGAGAGTACATACTTAATATGTTAGTAGTTAATAGTTGTGGATGGAAAGCGACACCGTGGAAGGCCTAAGAAGCGGTGGCGCGATGATTTGGACGCTTTTTATAGGGACTGGTGGGATTTGGTACAAGATCGAGATAAGTGGAGAGATGAAGGGGAGGCCTTTGCCCAGCAGTGGAACAGCATAGAAAAGATAAAAAAAAACACTTAGATTTATCCCAAATTCGTACAATCCATCGTACCACAATACATCTTGCGGCGAAATCGAAGCGCTCGCTGTAATATAACAAGCACTGTCTCAACAATGACTTCTTCTAATACTTGTCCGTTTGATTATATTTTTAGACCTTCTACACCGGTTACGTTGTCCAAAGATTCAAGAGCTACGACCACTGGTTCCATAAAGTTAGAGCTGTGCTTAGCCGACCGAGCTGGAACCCAGGACACTCCATCCGGTTCAAGGATATGGAAGAAGACGTAAGTTTCTATGAGCTCTTTTTATCCATTAAATTATGATTATAGAATGCCTGGTAGCACGTTGCAGTATTAGCTGGCTGTAGTGCCTGGAAAAAGACTTTTATCTTTACGACCTATAGCCTAATGTCAACCTCTTTTATAAGTTTATAAATCTTGAAGTTAAAGTGTTTGTCTGACGCATTTTGCATCGTATATCTCGAAAGGATGTTCGAAAGCTGATGTTTTTGTCTTTTAGTTTAGGGTTATCAAGAAAAAAAATAAGTTTCTAAGTCATGTATTATAACTATTATATATGCAGGTTGTTTATGCAATAATATTATATTCAATTAGTATTGATTTCTACCTTTTTACATGCAAATAGTTTAAATAACAGGAATGCTTTATGTTACGCTCAGGACAAATGCTTCGAAGGTTTATTGAGTGTATTTGTCTTTTTCTTCTTCCAGCCCTTTCCCCACATTACGCGGGTTCGGCACAACATGTATTCCACCTCCACATCTCTCTATCAGCCGTCATCTCCGTTGTCACTCCTTCCTACCCATATCATTCTTCACACAGTCCATCCATCTCTTCTTCGGCCTTCTTCTACTTCTATATCCATCCACACTCATATCTAATGATGTTTTGTTAGTATATTTCATTAAAAAAAACGTATTGTATTTATCGCAGGTTATTCAATGGTATAGTTTTTTATGCAATGTTAGAGAAGGAATAAGCTTATGGCCCACCTAATGTTAACCGTCGCCTATAATATATTGCCTCGTAAATCACGCACCTTAGATACGTAACCTACAATGCATTGCTCTGCGTCCATCAACTTGAGGCATTCAGGTGTAAAGCCTCATGCGCCTGTAATTTTACCAGCAACCATACCCTTCAAACCGAAACTCAGCAATGCTGCAGGCATCAGAAATATGTATGGTGGTAGTTTTCCATGAATCGTATAAACGATATCTCCTTTTTATTTCAGCCGGCCATACACACGAGACCGAAGTATAACGTAGTACTACCTACTTGGTGTACAATCTACCTCCTCACCCACTACAGCTTAATCCTATACGGGTTTTACCAACTCTTCCTAATTCACTCGGTAAGTTTTTGTAACACTATCGAGATTCTTTGGAAAATAATGAGGATATCGCAAGAAAATCCCAGGATATCTTTGTGTAACTTTGCCTGACCTTTTTGCTAGAGCACAACTTTTAAGTTATTTTGTCATTTTTATAGCTCGCTTGATCGTTCTTAGAATTTTAACTTGCTTCACTTAAATCCACTATTATTTTAAGGGTCGCTTTCAATTAAAGCTGATGTTTAAAATTAATAAAATTAAATATAAACGCAAGTGGATGACGCGATTTTGAAGAACTGCTATTGGCTGATGTTATTGTTATCTCTGTTTGGTTTCGGTAGATACTTATAAAGATGGGCCCTCTGCTGCTTAAAGGGCATGTTTTAGTAATGATGAAGTCTGTTTAATTGCGAATACCCAAACTCCACCACTACATCGTTAGTAGTTTTAGAGTAGTATTCGAGCATAAGACTAAAATGTCAATTTTAACTACTAATTTTACTCTACTCTTAAACAATCTTAAAAAATGAAGTCGATTCACTTATGCTGTGAAATACCGCCTTTGTTTCTATACTTATAAAAATTAGCAGTAAATACCGTGTGTAGTGTATGTAACATGTTATTTTTCTAAACAAATTTACTACTTGCCTAACCGTAAAGGTTACGAAAACTCGGTTGATGAAGGCACATACACACTGATGATACACATTCGTCGTCTAATTTATGAACTACTAGCTGACCCGCCGAACTTCGTACCGCCTTGACATGAATACGACGCGGGCTGCCAATGTATGTTACCGGTAGAATTGTCAATCGGCCATCATTAGCTGCATCTGTGTATGAGAAAATGATTTTTTGCATAATATCTTTTTTGCGTGTATTTTTCCGATACTTTAAAAGTTATTCTGCTATTCGGGGCCAAAACAAATCCTACATATCAAAGATCATCAAAATCGTTCTAGTTGTTCTTCAGTTATAAATGGACTAACCCGACATTGTTTTATATATATATATATATACACAAAGTTAACTTTTTTATTTGTACTGTATGTTATTGACGCAATGAAAAACTAGGTGGGTCTAAACACCCTAGAGTCAATTATTAACCCGCCTATTTATTTCAGGTACTTCCTCACGCCACCGTTATACCACTAGTAATCTACATCTTCGCATCTCTGACGACTTTCGGTATGATCCTCGACGCGTCTCCCAAAGCGCCGCTCTTCGAGACCCTTCGCTGCATGAGCATCTTGGCGCTGGTGCGGGCGTTGACCCCGGCGCTCACTCTGCCTTATTCTGTGGAGCTGCTGTATATTGTGTCTGGGTTGTTCTGGTTGTTGTTCGTTTGTAAGAGTGATGAGATCAAAGCTGTTACCTTTGAGGCGCTATAATTAACTGATTATTTATTTTTAAGGTAATTCTGGTAATAAAATATAAGTTTTCACCACTTATGCTCTAAAAGTTGGTCATTGTTAGCTCGATTCATATATGCATAATGTAATTTACGCCCCTAGAGGCGTAAATAAATTAAAAATAGAATGAGGCTCATTGCATTCATAAATGCTGTAATGAAATACAACCTCCATGACAAATCCTTATTTCTATTAAATAAACGAGGAGAGTTTAGTAGTGAAAAAAAAACAATTGATACCGGGAGCTCAAATTTTGTTTTTAGTCACAAACTGTTATTAAAGATTTTTTTAATTTCTTCGCATTTGTGATGAAAAGTTATGTGATATAATCGGATGTAAGCGATCAATTGCACCAGAGATATGTTGGCGTGCGACCGAGCGAAAGCGAGCGAGAGCGCTAAGTCGAGGGTGCCCCTTGTTTATCAATATACTTAAACTATTGTAGAAGACCTACTTTAGTGATTAAGGTTAAAAATTACATTATTATCCTGAGTACACAAATGTATTTAATCTTAGCCTAAGTAATCTAGTATGCAACTATAAATTCAAGAAGAATGATAATCTGTAAAACCTATACTTATATGACGCAGGTGCTTTGTGTTTAGATTTTTTACACTTATTATTAGTTTTGTTAGTATATATAATTCATTCATAAAAAAATATTTGGTTTTAACTCTCGCGCCTCGTGTTATTCACACTGAGCCTATTTTTGCGGAGTTACACAAAGTAGTATGGACTCATAAAAAGATTATATTACTTATTAGAGAGATTAGATTACTTATAGTAAGACCAATGTGAACACATAGTTAAGGCGCCTACAAAAATTGACAATTAACAATTATAAAAATGTATTTAAACAAAATCTTTATAAAAAAGCCTACTATAAAATATCAAATTATTTAGATGATAGAGAAACTTGGGATTGAAATTGCTCCAACTCGTTCAAAATGTTACAATTTAGACGTAATTTATTTTGTGTATTGTAAAAGGATCAAAAATTTACAATATAGATGTAATTTATTTCTTTATTGTTATGTATTCTAAAATGATCATTAAAATGAACAGCCAGCCTTGTTTCTTGCCTTTCTTTCCTGGCTTGGTCACGAAGGAACAGGCAGAAAAATTGACGTTTCAAAGTGATCCTTGTGATTATAATGAATAAAAATATTATGAATTTAAATTTGAAGATTAATTAGATCTACTCGTAATTGTCTATGACCTTCCTGTAAGTTAGACTGACTTAGCAGAGAGAGACTTATCACTCGACAGAGCCTATTTAAAAAAATATATAAATCCATGTGCAAGTAAAACAAGAATATAGCCCACCCGATGTTAAGTGGTCATCGCTTAAAACAAAGTTTTGCCTGGTAGGTCACGCACCTCAAAAACGTGCTCTACGATGAACTGCCCTGCATCCATCAACTTGAGGCGTACAGTTGTAAAGCCTCATAAGCCTGTTATTTTACCAGCAACCATACCCTTCAAACCAAAACACAACAATGCTGCTTGGCAGCTGAAATAGGTATTGCTAATAGGTATTGCCCTCCTTTCTATACCTACTAACAATACGTCCTTTTATAATCCGATAATCAGAATGTGTCTTAGTAAATAATAGTGTTACCATTGACATTTTCAATAATAAATTATTTAAATTTAAAAAAGATATCGTAGCCACTCTTATTAAAGAGAGTGCTTCTATGTAATAATTCTCCAAATCATTTTTTACACAACAACAATTAAAGTTGAAGCGAAACGTTTTAGTACAGCAAGGTACCGACCACGTACGCCTGATACTTCTCTGCACGTCTGCTTGTCCTCTGATGAAAGGGGAAGGTGGAATTAATTCATGAAGATCTTATAGGGGTCGATCGGTGCGAAAAAGCTATCACAAACTATTTAAAACTCTAAATAGATTTCATCATTATCCACAGCCTGACTTCACCCACTATTGGGTATAGCCCCCCCCCCCCCCACCGCCCCCCCCCCTAAGTTTTTGCCATCCACCACGATCCTACGCTATTTCTTAAATCGTCCCGCTTTTGACGATTTGAGTTCCGTAAATCGCCTCATGTATCTTCGTTCGTCTACGATGGATACTCACGCAGGAGGCTGTGTACAGGTTAAGAGTTGCATAGAAAGCCATGGAGCGTACCATGCTTAGTATCAGACTGTTAGATCGAGTTTATATAGGGTGTTTGGTAATATGCGCACAAACATGAAAGGGGATATTTTGATGAGCATAATAAATAAATTTGTAAATTTGTTTACCATAGAAATGTGAAATTTATTTTGGCATGTAAAAACAAACACTTTATTAACCTTCTGTTATGCTATTGCATAATGCTTGCCATCTAACCACAAATACTGTATTGATGACGTCTCGAGATATCTCTTGTTGTCCTTTTCTCTTGTTAACCCAAAACCCGCAGCCATTTCCGAAAGTGATATCAAATCGGCCTTTATTTTGGATGTCGATTGCAAGAGTAGGCAGTAAGTTTTATATCGAATTAATCACTTAGACTTAGTCGATTTTCTTTAAAATTTGATAAAAGTAGTAGTTTTTTATTTCGTGAAGTATTTTTTTATATTTCGAGAAACCGTCACTTGGACATCTTCAGTGTATTACCAAACACCCGGTATGTCAGGAATCTAGTGTAAATAAATAAGTTATTAAACAAAATCTTTTTAAAAAGGCCTACCATAACGGCATATAAAAAGTTTGCTAACAACAGAACTAGATGTCTCTGGTAAAAATGTTCCGATCCTAGATCGCGCTGATGAAAACGCACAGCCGTATTACAAGTTCGTTCTGATTTCACTATGGCTTATAATAATGATTCTATGTGTACTAATTCTACAGATTTTAGCAATGCAGTTCCTTTAAGAACTGCTTGGATTATTTATGAATTACAAACTGATAAACACGAACGATGATCATTCCCGCGCAAAATTGATTAATACCTAGTTAAAATAACATATTTATGTTAGATGCTAGGTATTTGAAATACAGTAATTTTACTAAAAAATACAGTGACTTTTCATCTTAGAATACAGTAGAATTAACGACGTTGTTTGGTAATATACGCACAAACATGAATGGGGTTATTTTTATGAGCATAATAAATAAATTTGTAAATTTGTTTACCATAGAAATGTGAAACTTATTTTGGCATGTAAAAACAAACACTTTATTAACCTTATGTTGTGCTATTGCATAATGCTTGCCATCTAACCACAAATACTGTATTGACGACGCCTCGAGATATCTCTTGTTGTACCTTTCTAACCCCAAACCCGCAGCAATTTCTGACAGAGATATCGAATCGGCCTTTATGTTTGGATGTCGATTGCAAGAATGAGCAGTAAGTTTTATATTGAATTAATCATCTAAACTTAGTCAATTTTCTTTAAAATTTGATAATATAACTAGTAGTTTTTTTTCGAGAAGTATTTTTTTATGAATTATTTATGATTAGAAACCGTCACTACAATATCGCCAGTATATTACCAAACACCCTGTATAGATCCCAATTAGCCCTAATTGATCACAAATCATCTATTAATAGATTTTATTGCGGAAAAAAATTGATTAATGCAACAATCAATTAGATTGAGTGAGGTATTTAATTTATAATGATGCAATAACAGCAGTCATTGCTCTATGGAAATTATTAAATAGACGAACCATAAATTAATAAGATTGAATTGTAATTGTCTTATTTGCATGGGATTCTATAGTTGTTTTCTTTCCTTGTATGTGATTTATATCTCGACTTTAAATACAATTTTGTGAATGGGAAGTCAAGAATTGTCTTGCTAGGTAATGGAATTGCCATTGCCAAACTCTTTTTCGGGTTTTGGACCAAAATGGTAAAACCCTTCGACTTTTCATTTGTCCGTCACAGCTAACTGACCCATCCTCTACGACCCTATTTTTGTTTTTATTGCTAAAGGAGCCAAACCGGTGATGGACAACATTTTAGCAACGGACTACGTGTTAAGTTTTTTTATATGATACTTCATATATTTTTCAAATATTTTAATTAATGTATATATCAATATAGCAATAGGTAATACTTAAGGAATATACTATAAAAATAAAAATGTCCTCGCTTAAAATATATATATATATATATATAAACAATAATAACAATTGACGACCTCCGTGGTGCAGTGGGCGAATAGCCGGCTGAGACGCAGGAGGTAGCGGGTTCAATCCCCGCCGCGGAACAAATGTTTGCATGATCTACAGATATTTGTTCCGGGTCTGGTTGGTTCTCTTTATATTATAAGTATGTATTTGCAAATAAAAAAAAATGTATACCTATAAGTATTCTATCAGTTATCTGGTTCCCATAGTACAAGCTCTGCTTAGTTTGGGGCTAGATAGCGCTGTGTCAAATGTCTAGCAACATTTATTTATTTTCTTTATTTTAATAATGCTAGCTTTCGAGCTGAATATTAGTAATTGATACTAATTTTTCTTATTATCTACACAGTTCAAAACTCAAATTTAGACTAGAGAACTAGTGGTTCGCCCCGAACTGTCTCATCTTGCGAGTCTCTGATTAAAACAAAAAAGTATTATTTGTAATCTTTGACTATAAAAATACTGCCACGAAATAAATAACCAACTAACTTTACCTACAGTTTCGTTCAAATTACAGGTAACGGGAGTTCATGTGATTTGGTTATCCTTTTTTGGGATTCCAATTGCAGTTATTCTAGATTTCAGACTTTTGCCTTTATTTGTGTCATTTAAGCTACACGCATACCAAAATACAGCACTGTGGGGTCACTGGTGTACGCTGTGAATTTTGTCAAAGTTCAGTTTACATTATGGCTAATAACTCAAAAACTATAAAAACTTTACTTAAAATAAAGACGGGGTCGAAATGTACTAATAAAGACCTTTCATTTGACGTCCCATTTGACCTAATAGTCTCATTTTAATTGTTTTTTACTCCTCTTGAACCTTAATATGTATCTCAACAACCCCCCAAGATTTTAAGCTCATTTAGTCACACCAAAATTGTGCTATCACTACCTACCTATGTATCAAATTTCACGATGATCGGATAAACGCTTCGAAAGTTATCCTCGGACAAACAAATATACATACATACAACGCCGATTTGCCCAAGTTGAATTGGAGATCTCGCTTCGCTCGATCAATAATATTGTAAACCTAGTAATTAAGGAAAAAAAAGAAGAACCGATAATATAAGAAAATAAAATACATTAGTATGTAGGTTATTATGTATATTTATAGCAGCAAATCAACTTGGGATCTGATGCATTCCAAATTATTAAAACACAGATAAATTTGTTAAACTAAATGTCAGCTTGATAAAGTCTCCGATCTTCATGTCGGAGGGAAAAAACGGAACATACATAAAAAAAAGTAAAAAATGATACTTCATTTACCCATGTCATTCATAAAAAATTACTTTACACATAATGAATTACGTATAGTTTTGGAGTTAATTATGTTGATCAAAGCATTCTTCCATATCCCTTCCTATAAGTTTGTAAAGTGCAAAATCTGAAATTATAAATACGATTCATAGAAATATAATGCAAAGATTGCAGAAAAAACAAAAACGAAGTCTCTATCTTACCTAATAGTTTTTAAGAAATATCCCTTGAAAGTTTTGTTGAGTTTACTACTCATATAATTGGAAGCCGTTGGGTGTAGGCCGCACAAAAGCGGTCACTCTGAAACTCTTTGGAGGAGGCCTTTGTTCAGCAGTGAAAGCCCTGAAATAATGATGCAGGACGACCTCCGTGGTGCAGTGGGCGAATAGCCGGCTGAGACGCAGGAGGTAGCGGGTTCGATTCCCGCCACGGAACCAATGTCTGCACGATCTACAGATATTTGTTCCGGGTCTGGTTGTTTCTCTACATATTATAAGTATGTATTTACAAAAAAAAAGTTATATAAGTATTCTATCAGTTAACTGGTTCCCATAGTACAAGCTCTGCTTAGTTTGGGGCTAGATATGTATGCTGTATGAAATGTATGGCAATATTCATTTATATATAATGGTGATGATATTAATAATACATTTACTATGGGTCTCATAAGAAGGCTCAAGGTCACTCAGCGTGCTATGAAGAAAGCTATACCTACTTGGTGTTTCACTACGAGATCGAATCAAAAATAAGAAGATTCGTAGATTTCGTAGACAAACCAAAGTCACCGACATAGCACAAAAGATTAGCAAGCTGAAGTGGCAGTGGGCAGGGCGCATAGCTTGAAGAACTGACGGCCGTTGGTGAGGAAAGATTCTCGAGTGGAGACCACACAATGGAAACCGCAGCATAGGAAGGCCCCCCACAAGATGGAAAGAAGACCTGATAAAGGTTGCTGGGAGCCGTTGGGTGCATGCCGCACAAGTTCGATGTCGTTTGGTTGATTTTATGGTGATGATATCTTCTATTATACGGTACATACGTAACGGTTAGACCGATTTTAATAAAAAAAAAATATATATTTGGCAGCTATGAGAATAGGACGTAAAGTATTTTTCACCCTCCTACCCCCAACCCCTATTTTTTTCGAAATTTTACTATTTTTGTATGACAATGGTGGCGATTCTATTGTTTACGCTGACTGACTAAAATTGTGTTAAATGCGAACGGTCTTATTTTGTTCACACTAAAGATCAAATTAGAATGAAATTTAAAGTGACATTTCTAAAATTAAGTAATTTTTGTTATGATGGCATGTTTGCGGGCTAGTTTTAGTGATCAATCAAATTGGTGTTGACTAAAACACGCCTTCTTAAATTTTAATTTATTCAATTTAGAAATGTCACTTTAATTTTTATTCTAATTTGATCTTTAGTTTGAACTAAATAAGACAGTTCGTATATTACACAATTTTAGATAATTAGCGTAATCAACAGAATCGCCACTAATATCCATATAATTTAAACGTCGTTCATTGACGTGCAGTTTTTTACATGAAGTGTCGCGTTACTTTGACAAAAGTGATTTCTATAGTTTGTATCCCAAAGTTCCCACGGGAACGGGAAACTTCAAGCGTGCGAAGCCGCGGGCAGGTCAGCTAGTTTAATATGTAACTTTCGATCACAGTATTCATCTATGTATAATATATTAAACGACACGTTTTGTAAATCAAAAAATGTACATATATGAATACATTTTATTATATTTGCATTCACGTGTGTTTACAAACAGTATTTATAAGTTATAGTATAGGCCTTACGTTGTACGTAAGCATAAAATTATAATTTATAATTTTAATGGTTTATTTTATTAAAATAGCTAATAATACTGAAAAATGTTTGTCTGTTTGCTAAGATTTAGTTTATTTTACGTTGAATTATGAATATTTACGAAAATATTAATTTGTTTAGGAAAAATAACGATAATCATAATTTTAATACTAGAAATAAAGAAAAGCTCGCTGTTGCCACTTGTAGACACCATTAAAGTTATAAAATTGTTTAAAGGGCTGGTGTACGCTTTTATAACAAACTCTCAAGTGGTGTACGAATATTGAAAATTAAATAAAAAAAAAGGATTGTGTGGTTTTATGAAACCGCGGTAAACGTGAAACTTTGTTTCACATTATAGACATTTAGCTAAAAATTTTCGTTGACACAAATGAGTATGTAGTCTATACACTACACGGTCAGCTGATGCGAACTATAGGTGCCGCCATATTGGCCTCGGCTGCTCTGACGAGCGTCTTTCACTTTATCCCTACTCCGCGGTCGACCGTCACGCGACATGCAACACACTGACGAAAAAGTTTGAGACGATGTAATAAAAGTTTCACTTTAAAAATATAAATAAACCATAACTTTATTAAAAGGCCTAGATAACATATCGGATTATAAAGATGATAGAGAAACTTGGGATAGAAACTGTTCCAACTCGATCAAAAATGTTACAATTTAGACGTAATTTATTTTCGTTGTTAAGCACCTATTGTAAAATAATCATTAATAAGAACGAGCCTTGTTTCTTGCCTTTCTTGCCTGGCTTGATCGCGGAACAGGTAGTAAAATTGACGCTTCAAAGTGAGCCTTGTGATTTTAGTGAATAAAAATGTTTTGATTTGATTAAATTTCCTTAATTATTAATTAAATTTCAAAATATCATGCATAACGAATATGAATATGTACAATTAACATCATACATCAAGTATTTTTATACAAGATGGAGATGGAACAATTAAATGGCCCACCTGATTATAAATATTGTATCGCAGGCCACACACATCATTACATGTATCTACACATCGACCGACATATATCTATAAAAAGGTACTTATAATAAATTGTAATAAAAAAGGCCACTCACCTTAGAAATATAATTAGTGTAATATTTTTTATTTTTCTTCTAAGCGTGTCAATAGCTCTACTTATATTGTGTTAGATAGGTACTTGGCTACATTGATGGCGTCAGGAGAAGCCATTTTTAAGTCTTCCATATTTTTTATTTACTTTTTATTGTAAGATCAATAATTGTCAAAAGTACGGATAAAAATTGTTTTAAATAGTGTTTTTATTTTTATATTGTTATATATTTTGTTATATTGAAAGTACTTACAATTAGTACTGCATCCTCGTATCAAAAGGAAGGTTGCGGGTTCAAGTCCCGTCTAGGCTTAAATTTTTTTGAGATGCTTTTAAAAATCAAAGAATTGTTTGCCGTTACGCGTATTTATATTGCGTATGATAAGATAAGGCAAGATGATTATAAACGGTTTTCTTTAAGTATAAAGTCTTTCAATAAACATCAATTTAGATGTTTCACATCTGACGGGCGTCCCGTGACAGATACATTTTTTTAAATTCTTAATCGGGGTTAATATTATTTGGATATGTACAACAATTTAAAAAACTTGCAAATATTTATAATGGATTTTTATTATTTTTCTCGTAGGTGTGATCCCAATAATTGAGTTTAAACGATGAGAACTCTGAATTATGTTAAAAGATAAATGTGTAACCGCAGGTTATACAATACAATTAGATTAGAGATTAGTAAAAACAGACGAAGCTGTTGGTTTGTTAACCAATTCTGGGGAAATACTATAAAAAGGTAAATAAGAAGAAACCTTTTAGGAAGTGGTAAAAAAACACACCAATTCCTGTGAAAATATTATGTAGTTACCGACGTGGGTATAGAGACTGTGAGATACGGACTACGTAAATGATTACTGATTTAAATCTGAATTAAAAAAAGGTGAATGCGCGATAAATGTACCTTTTTTTTTATTTGTGGACGACCTCCGTGGCGCAGTGGGCGTATAGCCAGCTGAGACGCAGGAGGTAGCGGGTTCGATTCCCACCACGGAACAAATGTTTGCATGATCTACAGATATTTGTTCCGTGTCTGGGTGTTTTTCTATATAATAAGTATGTATTTACAAAAAAAATGTATATAAGTATTCTATCAGTTATCTGGTTCCCATAGTACAAGCTCTGCTTAGTTTGGGGCTAGTTAGCGCTGTGTGAAATTTCCAGCAATATTTAATATTAATATTTATTTGTTATCCCAACGTTTCAACTTGGAGCTAGTACTTGGAGCTACCGTCGAGAAGTGATAGTAGCTGCAGCAACTACCCTCACTTGATCTTCAGAATTAGAAATATCTTCGTTCATATTACGACACACTACGCTAACCGTATCTACGCACTGAGATGACTGATCACGACGCGTTTACCGGGTTCCAGGACTATGTAGGCCCTGTAATAGCGTCTCCGTGTCACGCTTCGGGTACGGAACCCTCTTCTTCTTCCTGCCTTTTTCCCACATTACGGGGGGTCAGCATAACATGTATTTTTCTTTCATATCTCTCTATCATCCGGCATCTCCTTTGTCACTTATTTCCTACCCATAATCATTCTTCACACAGTCCACCCATCTCTTCTTCGGCATTCCTCTACTTCTATATCCATCCACACTCATATCTGACATGACATGCCCATACCACGCTAGTATCTTACTCCTCAATTTTATCGAAAAGATCGAAGAAGATCGATAAACATCGGTAACTATAAAAATATTAATTGTTTTTGCTACAATGCATTAATTAGCACGAGCTTTTAAGCCGATCGATACCAGTCTTGTACCGGATTTAATTTTTTATTTTTATTTTATAGTAACTTGTCGGCGATGGCACGGATTCCCGTTTCTATGAAATGAATGATGTAATTTACATTTATTGCTTACCTGACTGCTGAAGGAGGACGGTTACTGAGCCTTTGGAACCTCAATTGAAAGTGATTTAAAATGTATATTTACCTACCCTGTACTCATTTATGGCTACTGATTACTTGCTCTAGTAATAATGTTAGTTACCACAAGTAAAGTCGTAGAATATATGTGATAATATAATATTAATATTCAGTTCTATTGACAGCCTAAACGGGTTTCCTACGAAAGTGGAGTAGCTTGTTGCATCATTTAAAGTCAAGTTCATTACCATGGGTGCAGGAAACTAGACATTGTTTTTGATAGATTTTATTGCCTTGTTTGTACCATAGTGTTGTTTGTGCCAAAGAATTAGAAACGAGTTGTAGGGAGCCCTAATCTCGATGTTGTTGACGAGTACGTCTACCTAGGACAAACAGTTCAGTTAGGTAGGTCAACTTCGAGAAAGAGGTCAGTCGACGAATCCAACTCGGTTGGGCAACTTTTAGAAAACTTCGTGACGTCTTCTCGTCCAGTTAACAGTGATAGTACAGAAACGTGGACTTTCACTATACCTCATAAGAATGCTCAAGGTCGCTCAATGTGCCATAGAGAGAACTATGCTTGGTGTATCTCTACGAGATCGAATCAGAAATAAGGAGATTCGTAAACGTCACCGACATGGCACAAAGTATTAGCAAGCTGAAGTGGCAGTTGGCAGGGAAATACCATTTCAGAACTGACGGCCGTTTGGATAGAAAGGTTCTCGGGTAGAGACTACCTACGCACTTTAAAACGTAGCGTAGGACGGCCCCCCACTAACTGGAAAGAAGACCTGATAAAGGTTGCTGGGAGCCGTTGGGTGCATGCCGCACAAGATCGGTTGCTCTATGTTCAGCACTGGATGGCTTTGGCTGACATGATAATGATTTATACAATCTACATATATGTATACAAACGGAAAAAAAAGTTGTATCCCTTTTAGGCTTATTGCGTGCACCGATGAGTGAGATATTAGGCATAGTTAAAGTGTATGTAGAGAAGTAAGAGTGTATGCATAAAACAATACTACAAAAAATTTAGCCGTCAAGGGAGGCTAGTCATGATAATTGAATTAATTTATTGATCGAGCGAAGCGAGATCTCGAAATCAACTTGGACGAATAGGCGTTGTATGTATGTATGTTTGTTTGTCCGAGGATAACTTTCGAAGCATTGATCCGATCATCGTGAAATTTGATACTCGTATATAGGTAGTGATGGCACAATATTGGAGTGACTAAATGAGCTAAAAATGTTGGGGGGTTGTTGAGATATTGGGGTATATGAGACTATTAGGTCAAATGGGACGTCAAATAATAATAATAATAATAAACTTTTATTGGAACCACAAAAAATGTCATAAACAATTTTAAATATAGGTGCTAGTTTACATATTATAATTATAATTTTGATGTATGCTTAATCATTAGGAAATTATATAAATCAGCTTAAGTGATAATTATTTAACAATGTTATGCATTAACTTTGACCTCCACACTAGGATTCCCTGTATTGTGGAGATCAAATACAAAAAAAAAGGTTAATAAAAAATAAAGGCAAGGTAGTGCAGTGTTCGGCAAGTGAATTTAAATTTAAAATGATGTATCTACTTAAATGAATATCATGTGTTAATTTAAAGTAAAGTTAATTGTAATCTAATTACGTTTATAGTGTTAAATTTGTTTTGGTATATCTATGTATGTATATAATGTGTGTTTATCTATTATGGTTAGTGATATAAGTATTATGTATGTGCGGTTGGTTATCCTGTTGTTCTATCTGTCATACTGAAGCATTGACTCAGTCTCAGTATAGTCCTTTTCAAGAAGCCACCTTCGTAGAATTATCTTACATCCCCGCCTTATCAATGGATAAAAGTTCAGTATTTTATTTATTTTGGAATATAAGAAGGGCCCTAACCAAGAAAAAAATCTACAGAAGAATTGGGTGCGTCTAATAGGGTCTAAATGAAAGGTACATTAGTACATTTAAATTCTGATTTTTATTTTTAGTAAAGTCTTTATAGTTTTTGAGTTATTAGCCATAATAAAAACTGAAATTTGACAAAATTCACAGGGTACGCCAGTGACCCCACGGTGCTGTAATTTGGTATGCGTGTAGCTTAAGTGACACAAATATAGGCAAAAGTCTGAAATCCAGAATAACTGACATTTGTACCCCAAAAAAGTGCCACTAATTAACATGAACTCCCGTTATCTGTAATTTGAATGAAACTAAAGGTAACTCAAGTTACTTGGTTATTCATTTCGTGGCAATATTTTGATAGTCAAAGATTACGCGAGATCTCAGTTCGGGGCGAACCACTAGTAATTAAAGAAAACCGTTTGTAATCATCTTATCTTATCTTATCATATGCAATATAAATATGCATGACGGCTAACAAATTTATCCGTACTTAATTTTCCTTGCATAGGTATATGAATTCTCTTAACGTTTTGGTTAATTTGATACGAACATTTAATTTATTCTATATTGTCCTTTACTCTTTTCTAGCTTCCGCCAGCGGTTTCGCACGCGTGGTTTGCCAATTAAAAGTAGCCTACGTGTTAACCCAGGTTATAATCTACGAACATACCAAATTTCAACGAAATTAGTTCCGCCGTTGCGACGTGATTCAGTACCAAACAAACAAACATCCAAACTTTCGCATTTATAATACTCGTATTAGTGTGATTGTACACAAGAAAACAATAAAAAGAACAGAAATAGAGGACATTTACAAAGGCGAGCTGAAACCTAAGAAGAGTTTTCTATCAGCAAACCTTTAAGGCTAGAGAGACAGATGATTTTAAATGTAGGTAAGTACAAGAATCATACATATATACCTATAGGGTGTTTGGTAATATACTGACGATATTCAAGTGACGGTTTCTCAAAACATAAAGACTACTCGAAAAAAAAAGTACTAGTTACTACTTATTATTATTTTTTTATATAAAACTTACTGCCTACTCTTGCAATCGACATCCAAAAATAAAGGCCGTAATCCACAAAAACGTAGATTTGCTACATAAGTTCTCTCTCTACGCGCTCTCTGCTTACAACTTCGCTGCGATTGCGCTGTAGGAAATAAGACATAGCCGCTTGACCGTTTCCACCAAAGCTGAGTGGAGAGATGTCGGAATATCGATATGCTATTAGTTATTTTTGCATGGTATTCTCATCTCTGCAAATCTAAGCTTTGTTGGATTACGGCCTTTATTTTTGGATGTCGATTGCAAGAGTAGGCAGTAAATTTTATATCGAATTAATTACCTAAACGTAGTCGATTTTCTTTAAAATTTGATAATATAACTAGTAGTTTTTTTTTCGAGTAGTATTTTGTTATGTTATAAGAAACCGTCGCTGGAATATCGTCAGTATATTAAATAAATAAATAAATAAATGTTGCTAGACATTTCACACAGCGCTATCTAGCCCCAAACTAAGCAGAGCTTGTACTATGGGAACCAGATAACTGATAGAATACTTATATACTTTTTGTTTGTAAATACATACTTATAATATATAGAAAAACAGCCAGACACGGAACAAATATCTGTAGATCATGCAAACATTTGTTTCGCGGCGGGAATCGAACCCGCTACCTCCTGCGTCTCAGCCGGCTATACGCCCACTGCGACACGGAGGCAGTCTATATTACTAAACTAATATTACTAAACATCCTGTATATATATCAATACATAAATATTACGAAATATTACTATCTAATACGATTTATTTCGATTTTAGTTGATACTCTTTGGCCCATATCGTAAGTTTTATCTTGTTGTTTTTTTAGATAAAACAAGCTTTACAAAAACTTATTGTTATCTTATGTAATTTATTCTGATTCGTATTAAGTGTGCTATAAATTAAAAGGTATTTCTTTGTTATTGTCCAATTTTTTTGAGATATACACTAGGTGGTAGATAAACATAGTTTTAATTCATTATAAATAAATTATATTGTAGTTTGGTAAGTGATGTAGCTTTAAAATAAGCAAATAGATTCGATAAATGTTAGTCGTAAGTAACGTAATAGATAAAGAAAACTTATGAAATTCAATATAAAAAAGATAGATATGGACTCGTTTGAAACCCACCGATAAAATATCAAAGTACAAGCTTCCACCCGCGACTTTGCTCACTTAGTTTGTCAATAAAACTTAGCCTCAATCCAGATAACCTATGTATATAGTTATTTATCTATATTTCACCGAAATCTGTCCGCCCGTTATTCGGAAAAACGTAAAAAACAGACAGAGTAAACAAAGTAGTATCTAAATTCTATGACAATGCACGGACTACTTTTGGTCACAACCTACCTACTAGAGAGAACAGTTGTCTCGACCATTTTATACTTAAAATAAATAAAACTAAAAATACTGCTACGATTGCCATTCTTCAAACATCTACTACTGATCATCTTATGATTCTACTTAGTCTCTCAAAAACTACCAAGTCGGTAAATACACATAAAACTAAAATTATAATTGACAATGAATAAGCTACACAATACTTACAACTAAACCTTATAGACCTTCTTCAACTAAACGATCCTAATATTTTAGCTAAACTACTAATAAATAAAATACAAAAAAGTTTTACAGACAATACTAAAACTATTAATATACCTAGAAGTAAGCGTATCATTAAGCCTTGGATCACACAGGGTATTCTACGCTGCATCCAAAATAGAAATAATATGCAGAGAAAATTACAGTTGGACCCTAAAAATGATACACTTAAAATAACATATAGAAGATACCGGAACTTTTGCAATAACTTAATCAAAAAGCTAAAAAGAAAATATGATCGAGATCAACTAGCCAAATCCTCAAAAAATAGTAAAGCCCTCTGGAAAAGTATTAATTGTATAACAAATTACAAAACTGCTAAAACACCAAACATCCAACTTCTCAATATAAAAGTCTCACCTGTAGAATCAGTTAATTTTGTTAATACGTACTTTGCTATAAGGGATTGCTATATAGGGAAAGCTCTAGCAGAGAGCATCCTTCAACAAAACACAACACAGGCAAATACCAGTTTAATTCTACCAAACAACCAGATTTCTTCTTTTGTGTTGCTAGATACGGACCCTAAAGAGTTACACAATGTAATTATGAATTTAAAATCGAAAAGTGCCCCTGGCTGGGACAACATTTCAACAAATTTCTAGAAATCAAGCTTATCTTTTATATTTCCTACTATTTGTCACTTAATAAACTTATGTTTTAGTCAAGGAATTTTCCCCAGTATCTTTAAACAATCAATTATAACGCCTGTGCATAAGAGTGGAGACAAAGACGATGTAAATAACTACAGGCCTATCTCAGTTCTGCCCTCGATCTCAAAAATATTAGAAAAACTGCTTAACAACAGACTATTATCATATCTAAACAAATATAACATCATTTCTAAATCACAATATGGCTTCAGACAAGGTCTCTCAACAGAGGATGCAGTTACAGATTTATGTAACAACATCGTAGATAATGTGGATAGGGGAAAGAAATGTATAACAGTATTTCTAGACCTTAAAAAAGCATTCAACACCGTCTCTGTCCCCATTCTTATTCTCAAACTAGAAAAAATTGGCATAAGAGGTACTCCATTGGTATTGTTGACAGATTACCTCCACGAACGTAAACAAAGGGTTAAGATTGGCCAGGTTGTTAGTGAGGATGTGCCTATAAAGTATGGAGTTCCACAGGGTAGTGTGTTAGGACCTACCTTATTCCTGACATACAATAACGACCTATGCGATCTGGAAATAATAGACGGGAAAATTTATTCATATGCGGACGACACTGCCGTAGTCTTCTGGCAACTCATGGAATGATGTTAAAAAGAAAACGGAAAAAGGTCTCGTAAAGATTGCTAAATGGCTAAAACAGAATCTACTTACACTTAACGTTGCTAAAACAAACTTTATCTGCTTTACTATGTACAATCGTACTCAACCAGAATCCGATTTCAATATTAGAATACACGACTGTAATCTGAACCATCAACTTTCATGTACCTGTCCAAATATAGGCAAAGTAGAGTCAACTAGGTATCTGGGAGTTGCTTAAAACATGTAGCACCACAAAAACTTCTTAAACAGGTATATGCTGCGTTAGCGCAGTCTATCATAACATACTGTATACCAATTTGGGGAGGTGCAACTAAAACTAAGTTCTTAGATCTTGAAAGAGCTCAAAGGTCACTGCTGAAAGTAATGTATTTTAAACCATACCTATACCCCACAGATACCCTATACTCATACTCTGAAATACTATCCGTAAGAAAACTTTATGTACTCAATTCAGTATTAAAACTTCACAAAACTCTGGAATATGACCCTACAAAACCTAAAAAAAGATTATCTAATGTAACTAATAAATCACATGTCAAAACAACTTTCGCAACACGACAATACATCAGACAGTCTACCCATCTATACAATAAAATAAATAAAATTATGAATATATACCCAATGAACAATCACAAATGTAAAAGAATTGTTTCTGAATGGCTAATATCATTAAATTACAACGAGACAGAGACACTTTTAGAAATTGTTAAGTAATTAGTATTATAACATAAATCGAGTCGAAAGGCTAATCGCACACCTACCTACCACCACCGTAACATAGAAGCACCTGTACTGTACCGACATTTTCTTTACGTCCAAACACCAACACTATACCCATGCACATACTCAAGCACATACATTCACACACTCATGCACCTCCTTACGCGCTCTCATACACACACCATCACACTCACGTACATACATCAACACACGTATCACACTCACACACACGCACACACACACACCCACTCACACACGCACATACACACACCCACTCACACACGCACATACATGCGTGACCTACTCACACTCACTTATTCATGGTACACTATTACCTATATAAGATAAAATAAGTATATATATATATAAAATGTTAGTAATGGATTTTAAGTTCATTGCTTTTTAGAATATGTATTTGATTTTGTAAACGTAAAATGTTTTTCTTAAGCTACGTCTATTTTTTATATTACGGAAGAGCGAAACCTCCTAATACAGGTATTATTTACTTCAAAGGAGGTTGCAACTACTAGTTAAGATATTGTAAACACAAGTTATCGAAATAAACCATTTGTATTTGTAAAAAAAAAAAAACAAACAGATTAAATTTATCAAGTTAAATTCTAATGTAACTCAGACGTATTGATGATATTTAATTGATCGAGCGAAGTGAGATCTTCAAACCAACTTGGGCAAATCGGCGTTGTATGTATGTATGTATGTAAGTATGTATGTATGTATGTTTGTTTGTCCGAGGATAACTTTCGAAGCGTTAATGCGATCATCGTGAAATTTGATACATAGGTAGGTAGTAATGGACAATTTTGGTGTGACTAAATGAGCTAAAAATGTTTGGGGGTTGTTGAGATATTGAAGTTCAAGAGGGGTAAAAAAAATTAAAATGAGACTATTAGGTCAAATGTGACCTCAACTGAAAGGTATTCATTAGTGCATTTAGGCTCCGTTTTTATTTTTTGGTAAAGTCTTAATAATTTTTGAGTAAGTAGTCATAATAAAAACTGAACTTTGACAAGATTCACAGGGTACAACTGTGACTCCACAGTGCTGTAATTTTGGTATACGTATAGCTTAAATGACACGTATATAGGCAAAAGTCTGAAATCCAAAATAACTGTCATTTGTACCCCAAAAAGAGTAACCAATGAACATAAACTGCCGTTACCTGTAATTTGAATGAAACTGTAGACCAAGTTCATTGGTTATGCATTTCGTGCCACTATTTTTATAGTCAAAGATTACAAATAATAGTTTTTTATTTTTAATCGGAGACTCGCGAGATCTCAGTTCGGGACGAACCACTAGTATAATATAAGCTCCTAATTGAGTAAGTGTTGATGCAATATTTTTTTATTACCCCTCCTGAAAACTACATAAGCCTGCTGAGGAACTGCCTGCCGGAAAAGACCTTTCTTAGTCCACTCTTTCATCCAACCGGCTCAGGACACAAGTAGGTCGCTGCAGGCTAAATATGAGTAAATTGGAGAGTTAGCGACTAGTTGCCCATTCGGTACAGACCCTCAGACTACGACACACTTGAGGGATACATGTACCACCACAGACAACGCTGTTGCAGTGGCCAAGGCAATATAACATTTCATATTTAAAGATGAACCATATCGACACGATGAAGAAAAATTTAGTTAGTCCTTGTCCTTTGGCTTGACGACTTTTTTACCCAGGGCCAACATCTTAAGGTACTTCGAGGCATGGAAGAGCTCATTTGAAAATGTCATTAGCAATCACATATCCAAGAATTGACGACGTGTAACCTAGCCGATCCGTTATTACTATGACGAACACTTGAAGGAATAATATTTCCTTTTAAATATATTATTTTTTGTTATAGTAATTTGCTTTGAGTATTTTTTTAGTCATTAGTAATTCGAGGCATGTCTAAACAGAATGTTACTACTAGACAAGTTTTAATTTTAATTAATTATATTAAACCTAATCTAGATCAAGTTATCCAACTTTTTTTAAGATCAGTTTATTACAGATTGGTATGCACCAAGAATTAAACTGTCAAAAAGTTTTTGTCGTGTTTTTAGATGGAATACTTGTATTTCCAGGCATCGTAAATCTTTAGATTGGTACTACTTTTAAAAAGTGTTTCAGGGTCATTTATCTGTATGCATTGCTATCTTAAAATAGAACTTATCTATAGCGTATCATTGTGAAAAATTAATACCCCGATTCTTTTTTCATTAAAACTTGCTTAATACTGGTCACAGTAACTTATATGGGACACAATATTTTAATCTGAAGACGCAAACTGCCTGTGTCAAAAGTATGACAGTTTTTCAAAGAGAAGAGTGTCTATATCGATTACCAATGTTTATAGAAACCGGATCAATCCGAGTAAAATTCAATTTTCAATCTAATCTGTTCATAAAATAAATCACACTAACATATAAATGTGTAAGTTCAGAGGTTTGTTTATTTATTTGTTTGTTTGTTACGTCGTAACAGCTGGACTGATTTTGATGAAATTTGGTATATACGTAGATTACCACCTAGGCTACGTTTTATTCCATAAATCAGTTTCCATGGGATAAAAACGGGGTATCAAGTCAAGTTGCAAAAGCGAGTTTAGCTTTATTTCTAGGTTACCTACACATTTAGTAGTGTAACGCGTACGAAGTCGCGGGCAACAGCTAGTTGCTTATAAAGCAATGAATGCACCTGTGTGAAATGGTTAGATAGATACGCTAAGATACGCTACTTTATTTAGGCCATATTGTAAGGTACCCAAATAAAGTAAAATTTGATTTTCTATTTGACCGCCTTAATATGTTAATAGAATAGATATATGGAATATCTGTACAGTTAAGTGAAAAAGTTAACTATGCGACCTGCCTGAGACAACATTTTGCATCAATGAGATGACGAACAGTTAATACTCAAACTACAGGTCTTCTTCAAATAGCTAGCCACCTAACAGGTCCATAGAACGTAAAATACCTATTACGTAAATACATCATGTGACGTCACGCCAAAAGTTGAATGAGTTGAATATTTCTATTTGGCAGTGAAAACATTAAGCAAACTTACAAGAAAAACTGCTAAAATCAACGTGTCAAAAAATAAAAATAAAATAATACTGTGTCACACACAGGTGACTAGCTATTTGAAAAAGACTTGTAGTACTTGTACTACTCAAAGTAAAGGAACCAATAAACTTAACCATAAAAAGTGCAATATTTAGTTATGTTTTAAATAATTAATGATCGATGAACAAAATGATTATTATGTCTGAATAAACCTGTTTCTACAAGGAAGTGTAAGTAGGCCAACGTTTTGAAAGATTCTGAAAAGGTTAAACATTGCTGATCCATTTCTGCGTACATAAGGAAAAGCCAATAAGCGTATCAATTTTATCTCTATTGGGATAAGGGCCTTTGCATCTTATTTGTAGGAATTAGAAATTCAAATCTTATGAAATTGTTATACACACAATAAAAAATGGAAAAAGAGGCCTATGCCCAGCAGGGATGAAAACGCCTTTATCCTTTATGTGATGATCAGTGGTGGATTTACACATTTCCTAAGTATAGGCTGTACAATTTTTGCCGCCCTTCAATACAACAACTTAGTTGAAATTGCACAATTTTTTTGGGTATATTTCTGAGCTAATCAAAGCTCAATCATGTACTATAAGGGGTAATGTAATAGGTAGGTATATTGGTGGAGAGCCGCGAACTGGGTGTTTAACAATAGAATATAGAAGTTTGTGGTACCGTTGCTTGAATGTACAATGAAAGGGAAGAGGGAAAAGTCGTAGGAAAGAGACCTTGTAGACTTCTTTCTGCAAAACATCAGAAAACCGCCTTACAGATATCTTAAAAAAAAATCGTTCCTAAATTTGCCGCCCCTAAAATCTGCCGCTCTAGGCTCAAGCCTACTCAGCCTGTTGGTAAATCCGCCACTGGTGATCTTATGAGGATCGTAGCAAGTGGAGATCTGTGGTCTCTGTCTTGCTCTTGATCCTTTTAGAACAACATTACAAAAAAAATGACGTCTAAATTGTAAAATTTTTAACCGAGTTCGAGCAATTTCAATCCCAAGCTTCTCAAACACCTAAATAAGACTACTATTACTTAGCGATAAGACCGCCAATTGAAGACATTCTTTTGAATACTGTTAGTTTTAATTGTTTTGTTGTTTATGGTGTGCAATAACGTATTATCTAATCTAAGACTATGTCGACGACCCATCTTGCCGGTGGACAACCTTCATTTCTAGTTCCATCTAATAGTAACATATATACCTTCAATTAGTAAAGGCTCGGCCAAGTTTAGGTATTAGAGTTTACTCTATATAGGGTGTTTGATACGCACAAAAATTAAAGAGGTTATTTTGAGGAGCATAATAAATACATTTGTTTACCATAGAAATGTCAAATTTATTTTGGCATGTAAAAACAAACACTTTATTAAACTTATGTTGTGTTATTGCATAATGCTTGCCATCTAACCACAGATATTGTATTGGTGACGTCTCGAGATATCTCTTGTTGTCCCTTTCTAACCCAAAACCCGTCGTCATTTCCGAAAGAGATATCAAATTGACCTTTATTTTTGGATGTTGATTGCAAAAGTAGGCAGTAAGTTTTATATCGAATTAATCACCTATACTTAGTGAATTTTGTTTTTTAATTTTTTAATATAACTAGTCGTTTATTTTTTCGTGAGTCTTTTTTTATGTTTTGAGAAACCGTCACTTGAATATCGTCAGTATATTACCAAACACCTTGTATACATTCATCTAGTTTCATTGAACTACAACATACTTATTTACAACAAAACCTATGTAAGTAAGTTAGTTATTTAGTTGTAACTTAAGGTTAAGTGTTGCCTACTGTAACATTTTTGTTGAAAAATATATCAAATCATCTCACTCATTATTTATCTATTTAAAATAATGAGAGCAAAATTGAGTGCTCTATTTATTACACTTTTCAAAAGGCGCTTTAACTATAAATTAAAAGATATTGCTGTATTTTACCGCTTCCTGCGTATATTTTTAAATGTTTTGCGGTTATTCAACCGCTGGATTTTATTCCAGTTGGGCTACCAATAACTCATTCAGTCTAATGTAGTGGAAAAATCTACGTAGCAATAATAATATATATTTTTTTAAACAAATAATCCTTTTTCCGTTTTACTTTTTTCCTTTTTATATTTCGTGATTTATTTAAATTATTAGTCGGTCGTTACACCGTTGAAATGGTACGTATCTAATTCTAATTCTAGGAGTGGGGGGGGGGGGGGGGTTAGATCGGCAGTGTCGTCCCGCTATGGATGTATTGTGCATTATCCCAGTCTAACCTGACCTCAGTCCTTGAAGTAAGTTTTGGGGTTGATGGTACGTATAAAAAATCCCGTAAGAGGCAAGGAGCATAAATAATTGTATGCTTTATATATTTATAGCTTTTATTTTTTTTCATATGAATATTAATGTGGTTATATTTTCTTAAAGTATATGAATTATATTATACCTAAATTAGTAATATTTGTCACCTGTTCTTATGAATATTTACCCATGTTTGCGAATGAATAAATGAATTATGAACCCTTCCATATGGGGGATAAAAGATTTTTTTAATTCGGTATCTTAACCTACTAAGCGCCACTAAAACGTTAACTAAAACGTAACGTAATAGTTAACTAATAAAATGACTATAGCTGGTCCGACAGACAGACAGAAGGAATATGGTGAAACTATAAAGGTTCCCAGTTCGACTATGGAACCCTGAGAACGTATCTAAATATGGGTAACATTATAAATATACAATAATAAATATTGTTGGACATTTCACAGCTGGGAAGAGAGAGAGAGAGAGATTGTTGGACATTTCACACAGCGCTATCTAGCCCCAACTAAGCAAAGCTTGTACTATGGGAACCAGATAACTGATAGAATACTTATATACTTTTGTTTTTTTTGTAAATACATACTTATAATATATAGAAAAACACCCAGACACGGAACAAATAAATAATAAATAAAAAAAAATATTTATTTATTATAATATTTATTTATTATTTATTTTATTAATGATAAAACATAAGCACTTTTAAACGTATGCGGTCGGAAGGTATTCTTGAAATCGATTGTATAAAAACATGGATTATATTAAGTCATAACGATTCTATAGAAGTCTATAGTAGTCTATTGACAAGTATTTGTATAACTTTGCAAACCCTAACCGGCAGATAATGGTAGCGATTCTGTTGTTTACACTGACTAACTAAAATTGTGTAAAATACGAACGGTCTTATTTTGTTCACATTAAAGATCAAATTAGAATTAACTTTGAAGGGGCATTTCTAAATTTAAGTATTATTGAATCAGAAGGCGTGTTTGTGAGCTAGTTTTAGTCAACACCAATTTGATTGATCACTAAAACTAGCCCGCAAACATGCCATCATAACAAAAATTACTTAATTTTAGAAATGTCACTTTAATTTTCATCCTAATTTGATCTTTAGTGTGAACATAATAAGACCGTTCGTATTTTACACAATTACAGTTAATCAGCGTAAACAACAGAATTGCCACCATTATCTTCAAGCACTATCTTATGTATTTAATTTTAAGACCTTATTTTGTAACATATCATCGGCAAAGAATAAATGACTTGTGTATGACATAGTCATAAGTCATACTTATGTAATTTATTCTAAATTTCTGAATACGGAAATGGCACATTGTATAACAGGAATGTAAGCGATCTGTTTTACACCCTAGATATTTTGGAGTACGAGCGAGGACGCTAATCGAAGGTGCTATTGATCGCTTACGCCCGAATATAACTCATAATTTTTCATCATGAATGCGAGGAAATGAAAAAATACTTTTAAATATTAGGTTGGGGAAGAAGTTTCTTCGCATTTTTTAAGAAAATTCAAAACATTTTTTAATATAGTTTATTTACATTTAACTAAAGTATGTAGGTACCATTTTGTTCGATAACTTTTTGCCATCTTGTAGGTAGGGACATGATCCCATTGCTATAGAAATTTTGGGGCTTCTGATCAAAATACCGCGACAAGTGATTTCGGCAGTCCTCTCGTGATGTTAACCTGACACTGCCTAAATAATTCTGAAGAGACCGAGACAGGTGGAAATCTGAAGGTGCAAGATCAGGACTATACGGCGGATGCATTAACTCCTCCCAGCCAAACACTCTTAATTTTTGCTGAGTGGCTAAAGATGTGTTAGGTCTAGCGTTATCATGATGAAAAACCACGCCACTTCTGTTGATTAATTCCGGCCGCTTTCTCTCAACTTCTTGCTTTAATCTCATCAGTCGCTCGCAGTAGAGTTCAGAATCGATGGTCCTGCCTAGTGGTAACAGCTCATAATAAATAATGCCATTGCAACCCTACCACACACACAACATCACCTTGTTGCGAGTTAACCCGGGTTTCGCCACAGTCTGTGAAACCTGACCGGCCTTTGACCACGACCTTTTTCGCACGTTCTTGTCGTACGTGATCCACTTTTCATCACCAGTTATCAGCTTCTTTAAAAATGGTTCGGTTTCATTACGTCGTAATAAAGAATCACAAATGAGTACACGGTGCATTAGGTTTCTTTCAGTGAGCTCGTGGGGTACCCAAATATCGAGCTTTTTTGTGTACCCAGTTTTTTTCAAATACGCCAAAACTATTTTGTGGTCAATTCCCAGTTCTTCAGCTACGTCGTAACTACTGATATGCCGATCTTGCTCCACTTTTTCAAAAATGGCATCAATTTTATCCGTAATAGGGCGACCAGAGCGATGTGCATTTTGACATCAAAAATTCCGGATTGAAAACGCTTTAACCAAATTTGTACTTCTCTCATAGACATTGCACTAGGTCCATAAACATCGCAAATTTTTTTCGCGGCTTGCGTTGCATTTTTACCTTTTTTGTAGTAAAATTTTAAAATGTATCGAATTTCTTCATTAGATTCACTTATCTTTACAGTACGAAAAACAGATAGGAATCACACGTTTTCCTAATTTGAATTTGGAATTATCTTCTTTAAAATTTAAACTTTGAATGATACCAAAACCAGCCAGATACAAATAGTATAGCCAAAGAAATTTTATTAAAAGTTCATACATACTATATTGCGAAAAGACTTTTCCCCAACCTATTAGTTTGACCCGTTTCTTGCTACAAAGAAAATTTGTATTCCTGGTATTCATTGTTTTTTTTCTACTACTAATATTATAAATGCAAAATGTTTGGATGTTTGTTTGTATGTATGTAGATTATAACCTGGATTAACGCATAAACTACTTTTTGTTGACAAACAACGCGTGCGAAGCCGCTGGCGGAAGCTAGTTAGAAATAAGGATTTGTCATGAAGGCTGTATTTCAATATAGCATATTATAAATGTGGCTTCTTTAATTTTTAAATATAGGGTGCCTCAATACGAGTGCACTTTTTAAATATGGTTAGCTTTTTTCCGTGTATGTTGCAACTTTGAAATTTGACAGCTATCACCTGTGATTATTCCGATTAATAAAAATGGAACTTTACATAAAAGAATAACTTGTTATCAATGTGAAAACTCATTATTAAAATGGAGAAAGTTATGCTGAAACAATTCGAAGAGTAGTCAAAAAATTTGAAAAAACTGGATTGGTTGTAGACATTAAGGCTCCTCTGCTTCCACGTACTGATAAATCTCTAGAAATGCTGTAGCAGCAAAATATTGCTGAGTGTGGCCGAAAATTCGAAAACATCAAATTGGCATCGTGCTCAACAACTTAAAATTTCACGAAGCACTACGCAGCGAATTTACACGAAAACCCTCCACCTTTACCCGTATAAGATTCAGCTTACTCAGGAGTTCAAACCAGTAAACAATGCAAAGCGTCGGCAATTCGTGCAATAGGCAATAGAGCAAAGTGAAGCGAACGCCGATTTTTCAAATTGTGGACATATTAGGTGCAACTTCTCTATAAAAAATTTCGCGAAGTTTTCGAGCAGTAAGTTTCTCCAGTTTTTGTAATCAGTTTTCACAATGATAACAAGTTCTTCTTTTGTGTAATGCACCATTTTTATTAATCGGTATAATCATAGGTGACAGCCGTCAAATTTCAGAGTTGCCACAAACACGGAAAAACAAATTACACAAAATTTAAAAAGTACACCCTTATTGAGACACCCTATATAAATGAGGATTTGTCATGGAGATTGTATTTCATTTTTCTTATTATGAATCAAGTCTTAAACTATTTTCAACTTTACTTACGACCGAAGTGCCGTAAAATGCATTTACAGAGCCATTATTGAGTTTACAGACCAATAGAATGAGGTTTTTATTCTATTTTCAAATTTACGTATAGCCCTAAGGCCGTAAATAGCATTCAAGTTTATCAACATACATATTTTCGAGTGATGAAAAGATTTTTAAATCCTACAAAACACTAAACCTTGTACAGGATGGTAAGACTCATGTTTTCGCATGGTTAATGTATTTATGAACACCCTGTCCCCTAAAAATTTAAAACTGTACTGAAATAGAAAAACTATACAGGGTGTTTGGCAATATACTGACGATATTCAAGTGACGGTTTCTCAAAGTATAAAAAAAAATCTTTTCGAAAAAAACTACTATTTATATTATCAAATTAAAAAAAAATCGAGTAATTTTAGGTGATTAATTCGATATAAAACTTACTGCCTACTCTTGCAATCGACATCCAAAAATAAAGGAACAACAAGAGATTATCTCGAGACGTCACCAATACAGTATCTGTGGTTAGATGGCAAGCTTTATGCAATAGCACAACATAAGTTTAATAAAGTGTTTGTTTTACATGCCAAAATAAATTTCATATTTCTGTGGTAAACATTTCACAAATTTATTTATTTTGCTTATCTAAATAACCCCATTCATTTTTGTTCGTATATTATCAAACACCCTATATAATACGTCCTCCGTGGCGTAGTAGGCAAATAGCCAGTATCGTGCAAACATTTAATTTTGTCCCGCGACGGCAATGGTGAATATGAAGTGATTGTGAAGCTTTCTATGAGTGTTTTTTTTTCAATCGGTACAGTGAGAGATTACCCAATTACATACAAACTTACTAAATTTTACCACTTTATTATATTAGTACGAGTATACTCGTAGAATTGTATATCACAGACTCATATTATCAACTGGATTGTATTTATAATCAGTGTATTCATCATTCAAATAACCATCTTAACTGAACTACAGTCTCATTCTACTTCCGTGAAACGAGAGCTCGTTTTATATTAGTTGTTTTTAATTGAGTACTAAAGAAAAAAATAAAACTTTGAATGTATTAATTAAAATATGTACCAATAGTTTATCTGTTCATTCACAATATTATTCGTTCATCGTGACATCGGCGTGATTTGAAAATTTATCAAATTGATGTGACATTCACAACCAGGGAGGTTGCGGATGCGGATCTGAATTTTTTGAAATCTCACATCCGCGGATTCAGATCTAAAATTTTTTTTATGAAACTTCGTTTTGGTGCAGAAATAAAATAAAAATATAAACTATTAACTGCAGAAAACTAGCTTATCATACAATACTCACTGTATACTCACAATAACACTCATAAACTGCAATGTTCATACGTTATGCACAAGTAAACACGTTATGATAGATTTACGTGACACAAATGATAATTAACAAACGCGTCGGATCTTGTCACCGAAATATTCGCTCCTATTGGTCAATCAGCACGTGCCCACGGCACACCATCCAATTTATTTCTTGTTGCGACCTGCACTGCATCCGCATCGATTATTGCGCATGCGGATGCGGATGCAGATGTACAAATCGATGAAGGCTCCGCATATGTGGATGCGGATGCTAATATTCGCAACATCCCTGTTCACAACCATCTCGGAAATGATTTGATAACGAGTGAATATGTATAATTTAGTGCAAAAAAGTTATTTTACTAATCAATTGTTTAGGTATTATTTCTCATATCATATTTTATTTTATTATAATTATCTGTCTTGTATTTAAGAGCTTCGATCTTGTCAGTGTAGCGTTACAAGTTATTAATTAAACAGAAATGATCATTAACATACTAATTTAAGGTTCATTTCCGTATAACATCTATGCTTTTATTACATTAGACATATTTATGTCTGTTTTATAAGTATTTTAAGTATTAGGAATAAAACTTTATATTATTTTTACATCTAAGAATATGTAATTGTATCCTCCAAAGTACACCGCACTCCGTAAATTTCGCTCCATCCAGAGGTTGCCTGGAAGAGGTCGCCTCAGCGATAAGGCCGCCCATTGTATTGCCTTTGTATTCTAGTCTAGTACTTTTTTGTGTTATTTCTGTTTGTGTGCTAATTAAATAGAGTTATCTATCTATCTATCTACGAGTATCTTTATAATGTCAATCACACATAGACATTATTATCAGAAAGCAAATATTGAATGGCTTCGCGTGAGACATACCAGTGATATTAATATCCTACACTTAACCCTCTAATGCTGATGCGATGCAAAATTAGTATTATCCTATTTTTTTTATGTGAATGGTTCAAGATTTGGAAAGTCAACGAACAGATGGATGCAGATAGATAGTGATAATAGTCATAATAATTATCATATTATTGGCAATACAAGTAAGTTTTTATTTACGTACAAGATATAAATAAATAAATAAAATTGCTGGAGATTTCACACAGCGCTATCTAGCCCCAAACTAAGCAGAGCTTGAACTATGGGAACCAGATAACTGATAGAATACTTATATACATTTTTTTTGTAAATACATACTTATAATATATAGAGAAACAACCAGCTTCGGAACAAATATCTGTAGATCATGCAAACATTTGTTCCGCGGTGGGAATCGAACCCGCTACCTCCTGCGTCTCAGCTGGCTGCTCGCCCACTGCACCACGGGATATTAAAGTGATACCTTATTTTTACAGTACTCAATTTGAAAATACTAAGAATAAAATTAATTATTACATTTTTTTTGTACTTGCCTTCATTTTCCCACGGTTGGGCAAAGGCCTCCCCCAACTCCTTCCACCTATCGCAATTCTTTGGCATTTCCCACAGTTCCTTCTTGAATCCACTGATGTCGCCGCGCCAACGATTTTGTGGCCGACCTCGACGTCGGGTACATCTATATATTATATTTAAAACAAAGTCGGGTTAGTTACACCATTTATAACTCAAGAACGGCTAGACCGATTTTGATGATCTTTGATTTGTTGGATTTGTCTCCGCCCCGAATAGCAGAATAAATATGTATATAACAGAATATGGGGAAAATTCACCCAAAAATGACTTATGAAAAAAATTCATTTTCTCATACATAGCTAATGATGGCTAATTGACATTGGCAGCCCGCGTCATATGCATGTCAAAGCGGTACGAAGTTCGGCGGGTCAACTAATTATTAATGAAACAAACTAACGTTTTTACATTTAATAATAAAATAAATTCAATTTTAAGTGAGTAACAAAGAAGTGACTATTGAGATGACGACTGATAGAGAGGTAAAAGACATAGAAATGTTGTACAGACCTTACATAATGTGGACAAAGGACAGGAGGATGATGAGGAAGCTGTTTTTTTTTAATATGTTTTTTTATTTCTAATTTGGTTTATAGATAAAAACACACACTGTTGGTAATATCAAACACAAAAAGCAACCAATTTGTTTTGACGAAGATGCGGGTTCAATATCCGATTATTTTCATATTGTGAAATTTTATTTTTCTTATTAGAATCAGTTAATTTAAAATTTAATAAACATATAAATAAATAAATTAATGATGCTGGGCATTTTACACAGCGGCGCCATCTAGCCCCAAACTAAGCAAAGCTTGTACTATGGGAACCAGATAACTGATAGAATACTTAAGCACTTTCTTTTTGTAAATACACACTTACAATATAGATAAACAATCAGACCCAGGACAAATATCTGTAGATCTTTCATTTGTTCCGCGGAGGGAATTGAACCCGTAACCTCCTAGCATAATCAGGAAAAGTAAAGAAACTGCGTACCATTATCGACAAAAAAATAATAAAGATAAATGTACGTTATCTTATAAATAATACATAATACGGTCAGAGACAACCGAAAGTGTTAATTCTTGCCTTAGCGCATTGCGTCTATTTATACAAGCGCGACCAGCTCCATTGGAGTATTTTGACTCGTTACCTTGCGAAGTGCACGTATCTTCGCGCTTGATTTTTAAATAATATTAACGATTTTAACGATATTTTTTGGACAATTTAACCGGTGCGCGTTTTAGGGTTAGTAAGTGGATTATTTGTGAATGTGGACTATGGTTACAATGTAAAAGGCGTTTGTTGAAAAACCCGACTAGATCGAATCGTCTATTTTCAATTTGTAAGTTTGTTTATTATTTTATTTGTAAGTCAACATATTTTGTTTAGCGTCTTCTTTTTATATTATTATATTTAGAATACAAGCTTTACCATTCCTTAAAGTATTCTTATTTTATTTATTTAATACTTTATTGCACAAAAATACAAATTACATGTACAAAAGGCTTAATGCTAATAGCATTTTCTACCTGCCAACCTCTGAGGTAACAAAAAAGTTTGTCGTGCTAACTTAAAACAATATTAACTTATTGGTACTTAAAAAAACAAAAGATACACAAATAACAATAAACTCTGATCACAGTATGAATAAATACATAAACCATAGTTGATATCATAACAATAATAAGTACATAGAATATGTATACTATATATATATATATAGATCACACTAATGTTATAAATTTAAAAGTTTGGATGGTTGTTTATTTATTTGTTTGTTTATTTGTTTGTTTGTTACTCAATCACGTCGTAACGGCTGAACCGATGAAATTTGGTATATACGTAGATTATAACCTGGATTACCACATAGGCTACCTTTTATCCCATAAATCAGTTCTTGTGGGATAAAAATGGGGTATCAAGTCAAGTTGCAACAACGACTTTAGCTTTATTTCTAGGTTACCTACACATTTAGTAATGTAACGCGTACGAAATCGCGGGCAACAGCTAGTATGTATAGGTATAAAAGAGAAGAGACACAAATTTTTTCCTAATTAAGCATTTTTTACTTTTATCACGTAACATTATAATAGTGATGTGTGAAATATTCAGCATTATTTATTTCATTTTTTTTATTAATTCTAAAACTAACGGCTTAGATTAGATAGCCTTCCTTATTGTCTACTATTATGGATAAGTACTAAACAATTCCTGTTCCTAGCCACAATGATGTTTATAAATACTTCCGGAATATTATATATGTACCTACATGTAATAAAATGCACTTACCTACAAAGTACCAACATTTACCTGCGTAAAGGTAATAAAATATGATAAACTCACTATGGTAAAGGTAAACTTAATTCTAATTGAAATCAACTAGTAAAAAGATGAAACAGTGAATTGTATTAAATCAAAACATTACACATAAAGCTATATTTTAAACTAGAGTTCTAGTAAGTAACTTTGTATTTGATGACCTCCGTGGTGCAGTGGGCAAATAGTCGGCTGAGACGCCGGAGTTAGCGGGTTCGATTCCCACCGCGGAACAAATGTTTGCGTGCTCTACAGATATTTGTTGGGTCTGGTTATTTCTCTATAAAAAAGCAGTATATATTTACAAAAAAAAGTACTTATTTAAGTATTCTATCAGTTATCTGAGGTCCATAGTGCAAGCTTTGCTTAATTTGGGGCTAGATGACGCTTTGTGAAATGTCCAGCATTGTTTAAATATTATTTATTTATTTTAGCCTTTATACGTTTAGGCGCCGTTGCGCAAGTCGCCCTTAATTTTTGAATCTGAATAACTTTTAGTACCAGTTCGATTATATAGAAGAACGAAGCAATCTATGTAGATCAATGTTTTATCATAGTAATATTATAAATGCGAAAGTTTGGATGTTTGTTTGTTACTCAATCACGCCGTAACGGCTGAACTGATTTCGATGTAATTTGGTATAAACGTAGATTATAACCTGAATCACCACATAGGCTACCATTTATCTCATAAATCAGTTCCCATGGAATACAAATGGGGTGTGAAGTCAAGTTGCAACAGCGAGTTTAGCTGTATTTCTAGGTTACCTAAACATTTAGTAGTGTAAAGCGTACGAAGTCGCGGGCAACAGCTAGTGAACCATAATTCTATTAATTTAATGATCATAAATTGATAAATTAACTAATTGAAACATTGATGATAATTGATGCGTGTATCCTTGACTAAGTAAAAGAGTCATTGCCCCCAGTAATTACGATGAATGAGCAATTTATCGGTTTGCACTAATTTCTTGATTTGCGTCGTATTTCATTCACAGTTTATTTGCTTTTATAATAATAGAGTCCGTCAAGTAAATCTGCATAACGGTGACGTAAAATTAAATAATACCTATAACTGTTATAACACGTGGACATTTAACAAAGTGGTATATAAAGGGTTGCAATTTTAACTATAAATAATGACGAAGTATATTTTTGAGGCCATAAATAATATACATATTAAATCCAATTAACTTTATTTTTAAGATTTTGTGCCTAACCTGCAGGCACTTCCCATTTTTAAACGTATGCTCAGAGAACACTATCTGGTATTTGTCGCTAAATATCTGTGTTTATAATTAATTGATATGTTTCTTAAATAAGTCTAAGTATGTATATATAAATTGTTATGAGTAGTTATTATTTAGGTTCATTCGTGTAATTTTCATTTATATAATTTTTTTATTTTTATATCATTAGTTTAGTATGTAAGTACATGTAGACCATTACACCATTACACCCCCGGTAATGTCCACACAGTCCATACCATCCAAAGGTTGTCTGATAGAGATCGCTATTTAGCGATAAGACCACCAATTGTACCCATAGATTTACGTAGTTGTTTTTTATATGTATTTGTTTCGTGGTGTGCAATAAAGAAGTATCTAATCTAATCTCTATTCTATTTACCGCCCTGCCGTATGCACTATACGCGCTTTGTTGACTGGTTACAACCATTCAACAAAGCGCGTAAAGCGGTCATTGAACTAGCGAGGTTTTTGAACGACTCGTACTTACTTTTTAGTCATCTGTGGCATCTTACAATAAGCTAGTTATCTAACGTTTTGTAGAGCAGCATTTCATAGGTTTTCACGAGATTTTTTTAATAAAACAAGAACATTTTACGTATACTTTTTTACGGATACTTTTTATAGAACCCGCCCCTCTAATATAATTAGTTTAAATTTCAACACCTTATATAGCCCCAAACTGAGCCAAGCTTGTACTATCGGAACCAGATAACTGATATAATAATAAAAACATTTTTTTAATACATAAATCAATACAATACTTACTAAAAAGAATATCAAATAAATAAGTAGGTATGTATTATTTAAATGTAAAGTAATAATGTATATCTTAAGCATTTGTGATTGTGATAACTCTGCACTAAGCTAGGTAGGTACCTGTACTTAGATACTTACCTAATAATGTAAGTAATGTATTTCAGTTGTAAATTTTGCAATGGACAATTTTAAATGTTAAAAATAACATGTAGTCTTGATATGCGTTATTTGCGCTAGAATATTATAACGCGAATATAGAATACTAGCTGACTCACCCGCAGCTTTGCACGCGTCGTTTTTCAATAAAAACTTACACTCCTTCTGCGCAGTCGGGTAATAAGTAGCCTATGTCACAATCCTGATTATAATCTATTTATATACCATGTTTGAATGAAATCGGTTCAGCCGTTTAGTCATAATAAAAAAGGATTGTGTGGTTTTATGAAACCACGGTAAAAGTGAAACTTTGTTTCACATTAAAGACATTTAACTAAAAATTTTCGTTGGCACAAATGAGTAATAGGTAGTCTATATACTACACGGTCAGCTGATGCGAACTATAGGCTCTGACGAGCGCCTTTCACTTTATCCCTACTCCGCGGCCGACCGTCACGCGACATGCAACACACAGACGAAAAAGCTTGAAACAATGTAATAAAAGTTTCACTTTAAAAACATAACAAACACAGAAAAACACAGGCACAGAGTTAATTTCGAATTTATAATTATGGATTTAAGCCACGGGCAAAATACCCAAGCCCTAAATAAAGCAAAATTCTAGTCACTGTAAAAACTGCTATTTGGATTATTACTATTAAGCACCGTAAGTTATTTCATAGTACATTTATTAAATCTACCGTTCCTACCGTTATGCACACTTAGCGTGGGTAGTCTATACTGGCAAAAACATAAGGCCAGTTTGGCATCTCGTCAAAGCGTTGAATGGTAATACGTGAAATAAATAATTTATATTGTCTGTCGCTCTTTCCCAAGTAGTAAACATCCAATATTTACCATTACATACACGACTGCGTAGTAAATAAAGTAGAATAAATAAGAAATAATATTTGTACATCTAAAAAAACATGTCCTGTAGTTATGTTACAATTTACAGCCCTGAACAAATTACTTGTACCAAACTTTGGTACACCTAGGTATCTATTTTGTGGTGTATACTCAGCAGTGGATGATTGCGGGCTGATGTGATGATGATGATATAGAAAATAAGTGATAATTTCGTAAGTTTTTGCAAACTTTTCCGATTTTGTTTCAATAAGCGGTTTTCACGGTCATTTTTTTATAACTTCTAATGGCAATATTCCACGGTTCAACCAGATTGATTCACTTTAGTTCAAATGTGCAGAAATAAAAAAAAAGTAATTGACATTTAATGATTCACTTTTATGTTTACATATATTAGTTTAATTTCTTCATACAAATTGAAAGAAGTGAAGCATGTAATATTGCAGGTCAGGTCAAGTTGTTATCAAGTTGAATATCAAAGGAAAGTTATTTGTCAATCTCGATTGCCGTGTCAATATTCTTTTCAGAGGAACTTAGAAATAAAAATTGTGTTTGTTTATCTGACGAAGTTTACTGTTTGAGATTTGGCATATGAACCATATTATTTAGCGGCTTATCTCCAGACAGCGCCATCTATTACGCTAGTTTGAACTACTTTTTTCTTTAAAAATCTAAAATGAAAAGCCGGTTTCAGAGGTATTCCATTATAACGGCTAAAAATAAGAACTGTAATATTACTTATTAGTGACTGCGAATCTAAGCCGAGAAAACGAAACCACACCGTTTGACAACAAATTTTGCTATTAAAACGGATGATCGACATACGAGCCGTTAAATCCACGGTTTTAAAATCAACGGTTTTACTAGTTGGGAGTAAAAGGTGTATCTTTTCGTTTCTCTATTCAAATATATCAACATAATTTATTAAGGCAATCCGCAGTACCAGGCTATAGCAGTACTAACTTTCTGTCAATTAGGTTTAGGTATATCTTAACAGAGTTTTGTATGCTACATCAGATATTCCACGTTTCTTTTCCCAACTAAATTTGAATATAAATGCTCTGTATTGTTCATTGTTTACATATTCGTCCCATAAATGTTTGCATTTTCGTCCCAAGCTTCAATTACCATGTGTAGATAAACATGTAGTCTGTCGTTTCGTATGATTTTATACGTCGTTTGTATTGAGTACCATGATACCACAAAACCTAGATTAGGTACAAATTTTATCAGATCATGGAATTTTGTCCTAAATCTGGAATCGACTTCCTACATCTCAGTCACTCGCGCCGTCATTATTTAAGACTGATTCGGACGCGGTTTTTTTAATAGAAAGCTAGTTTAACTGGAGTGGTTTTACTTTTGCCAGTTGATAACCCCCGACGCAAAAAGAGCGGGTGGAGGTTTTTAAGATTAGGTATATGAACTGTTTACAATCGAAGCTACAGACATAAGTTGCTCGAATACTGGTTATAAACTAGATTCAATTATATTTAGACTAGCTATTGCCCGCGTTTTCGTAGGCATTACACTACTAAATGTGTAGGTAACCTAGAAATAAAGCTAAACTCGCTGTTGCAACTTGACACCCAATTTTTATCCTATGGGAACTGATTTGGGATTGATTATGGGATAAAAGGTAGCCTATGTGATAGTCCAGGTTCTATGTATATACAGAACTTCTTCGAAATCGGTTCAGCCGTTACGACGTGATTGAGTAAGTAACAAACAAATAAATAAATAAACAAACATCCAAACTTTCACATTTATAATATTAGTGTGATACGAGTATGTAGTAAAATACCTACTGTAAGTTGCTACTAGATTACAAAGATCGCCTTATGCTTAGATTAATTTATTTTTTTATTTCGTTTTTACTGTTGTGTCTAGCTTATAAGGTACTAAAAATAATTTTCATTCATTCATAGAATAAAAACTAAGGTTTTGTAAGACTAAAGTCGTTTGGCACTATCTACATTGTCGTAGATATCTGTACATTGGTTTCTTACATGTTAATACTTTATCTACATGCAAATCAATTGCTCTACTCTGAGGTCAATGTTTACATAAATATAGAGATAATACATAAACAAAACTTCATATCTAAGTAATGATTAAAGTCTCTTCAGATATACAGAGTATTTTATTTTTTGTCGATGAGAAATGTCATGAAACACTAAATGTTTAAAAGAAATAATATACAATTATTTACAAAAATACCATTGCAAACGATCTATAGATAGCTCAAATATTCGAGATCGCTACTAGGCAGAAGTGTCATCAAGACACTGGCTACATTGTTCCGCTGAATTTCAATGTTAAGGTTCAATGCTTAATCCAGATAAACGGCAGGTCTCAGATCACACGTCACTCCGGCGCCCAAGTAGTATTTTGAAAACGCGATGGGCTCCGGTACCCCGTTGACCCCTCTTGACCCCAAATAGTTTAAATACGTAAACTCTGTTGAGACACACAATTTGCGCCGCTTGTGATCTTCCACTGAATTTGCTGTATGTCCCACATCAAAGGCCTACCTTTCTCCTAAGGTCAAGAGACAAGAGTCATACTGTCAAAATCAAATAACACATTCATGGCTAGAATGTAATAAATTACTATATGACTATTATTATTTACAAAAAAAATAAAAATTGCCGCTTATCTTCGTCACAAATCAGACCAATCTGCTCACTTATGAACCGACTTCACTTGGGTAGGTTAGAACTTACATAGTTATTAAGTTCAACTAGCTGTTGCCAGCGGCTTCGCCCGCGTTGTCCTGGGTTGTAAAAATACATATATAAACTTTGACTGCTCTAATCCTCACTCGCTCCGATCATCTGAAAATTTGATGCTGAAAACCACAGTGCATAGAACTAGATTCTATGATGATTCCTTTACAGTTCAAGCAACACGTCTTTGGAACACATTACCGGTCTCAATACGGCAAGCTCCATCATTAGCCACATTTAAAACAAGAGTGAAAATATTTTATCTCTCAGAAACGTCGTAGTGTCGCTATATATATAATATATATGTATGTGTGTTTATGTATATTTTTATTTAATTTTATTTATCGTAGGTATATATTGTCAATATTTATTTAAGTATATTGTTTTATTTTATTGTAAATGATCAGCGTTCTGTTAATATATACCCCCCTCCATTATTGTAATGTTACAAAAATCCTCTCCATCCAAAGGTTATCTGGAAGAAATCGCTTCTAAGCAATAAGACCGCCCATTCTACTTGTTGCTTTGTGAATTTTTATATTTTTTGTTTGTTTCCATTTTTCTCCCATGGGAAACAAATTATGGGATAAAACGTATGCTATGTGGTAATCCAGGTTACGTCTACGTACATACCAAATTTCATCGAAATCGATTTAGCCGTTTTGACGTGATTGAGTAATAAACAAACAAATAAATAAATAAACAAACATCCAAACCTTCGCATTTATATTACTAGTGTGATGAATGTTTTCACGATTATAAGTTACATTAGAAACAGAGGTTACAGTTCGTTAGTAGTTAGTTTGACATAATTATGTTAGACTTATGCTCGGACTATATGGCATCCGGGTCTCCCCGATTCTGCGAATGCGGAGCATGTCCCGGTAAAAATCGGAGTTGGATGGCCTCGGATCGTGTGTAGTCGAAGCAGGGAAAAATCAAACAGTTGGTTGTGCGACAGATTGGTCAGGGGCCGTTAAAAACCGGTCCCTGACAAGCCCGGATGCCATATAGTCCGAGCCTTAGAGTACAGTACCCAGGGAGACAGACCGAGTTGTTTAGTCAGGTAGGTATATTATGCAATTGTTAAGCTAGTGGCCAGCTTTGGGGCCCATAATTGTCATGTCACCCTGAGGCCGCAAATTCGGAACGGCGGCACGTGCAGCGGAGCGTTCCAGCGTGCATTGTCGCGTGCAGCGTCGCGTTCAACGTGCACGGAACTAGTTTTCGCTAGAGCGCACGTGCGAGTGCGGCGTCCAAGTGTGTTGACCAATCGGAGGCCGCCGTTCAAGGGCAAGTGTCATCAAAAATGTTCATATCTCAAAAATTACTTTTTTCGCAATAATAAGTCTGTATCTTCCTATTCCATATGTTATGTTCAAAATAAATGATTGATTGATTGGTTGATTGAAAATATCACTTGTACACGCTCAAAACGCTTCGAATACCCCAAGAGAGAAGTCCATACGTTCAGTAGTCGAGCGTGCACGCTCAAAACAACGCTCCGCTACACGCGCCGCCGGCGCCGTTCTTAATTTGCGGCCTAAAGCATCTTACGATCAACGAACTTTACAATTTTGATTGCAGGAACTGACATCATAACATAATCTCTGAAGCTGGGATTTACTAGTATTAAATAGCACATCCACTTAGGTATCTAAGCTATCGCGTGAAACGTACATATACCTCAACATCGTCAGCATATCAGCCATAGGACTCAATTGATAATAGCTAATAGGCAACCCCATCTCTACCATTTTTTATTTATACTACCTACTTGGAGATGGAACAAGCCAATTGCCTGTAACTATATAAATAGTCCTCCACATCGGTTTCGATGACGGCGACCCCAGCTAATAAGAAACACTAACCTAAAATTAATAAAGTGACGATAAACAAAATTAACCATAAACTTTATTTACTTTTTTATAAAACTAATTATTATACAAACATCATAAACAAACCAGAACTCATTTACATATTTTTAGCATTAGCCCTAAGCCTAAAGTTTTTGGCTGGCAAGACCGAACTTAGCTATAAAAATCATTATACGTGTAGGATTGGGCTTAGGTCTCTCTTTACGTATCTGGCGCTTTACATCGAGTGTGTTGAGTCGTTTTCTGAAACGTTTCCTTTTTTTTTTCGTTTTCTTTTCCTGTAACTAAGTATTGCCTCAAAGGTCACGCTCCTTGGAACCGTGCCCTACGATGCACAACCCTGCGTCCATCAACTTGAGGCATACAGGTGTAAAGCCTCATGTGCCTGTAATTTCACCGAATCACAGCAATGCTGCTTGGCGGCAGAAATAGGTATAATGGTAGTACTTCCCCGGGCGAGCCCTTTCACAAGGAACACTACAACTCTTAATCATATAGATTAAAAATTATAGAACGAGCCAACAAGCCTTAATCAACCGTTCTCGCAAGGTCCTACCGGGTTCTCCTACTGACGCTCCTACTGGTAGAACCACTACTGATCCTTCCTTGCATGATATGATGCTACCGCATGTCGTAGCCAATACATCTGTTTGAACAAGCATTTAGTTGTTTATCCATTTTTGCACGCATGGTCCGAATGTTTTCAATTATCCTTGGAGTCATCATCATATCAGCAAATATGTTATCAAGCTATGGGGGAGGCCCATATATTTCCAGAGCAACCGATCTTGTGCGGCCTACACTCAACTGCTCCCAGGTCTTCTTTCCATCTAGAGGGGGCCGTCTTAAGCTTCGCTTGCCATTGCATGGTCTTCACTCGAGAACATTTCTGCCCCAACGACCGTCCGTTCTCCCAGCTATGTGCATGCTTACTGCCACTTCTTTGGGGGTGATTGGCCTAGATTATATTTGCTCTGTGGGTGGTGCAACACTTTATCTGTATGTCTATTTTTAGCAAATAAGTACCTACATTTATTTGTGTGATGACCGGCCCTATCTTTTTTTACCACGATCACATAAATTATTCCACTCAATAATATTATAAATTAAGAACTAGGAAAATAATATAATTTTGAGTATATCATTGAGATATTATTATATTGAAAAATGTGGCAAAAATTGGCATAGCGTTAAGATAGCGGCGTTTAACAGAAGATTATTTATTTAATCTTTAACCTTTTTCATTTTCGATAATACATAATTACTAAATGTGGTGTAATAGTCAATACATAAAAAAAAACGTGTGTGTACTTATGTACGCATTTAAGAAATTATACTTCTTTGGCGTAACAGAACGAAAATAGTTAATGATTTCATTCCGTATGGCAGAACTCTTTGTAAAAGTAATGATATACTAATAAATATAATTATGTTTCATCTAACTTCATCATGTCACTTTTTAGCTGTCGGTGTGCGCGCGCATGTGACAGTTTCATCTAACTTCATCATGTCACTTTTTGGCTGTCGGTGTGCGCGCGCATCGTATAAATATTACTCTCATAATTTGTGGCAAAAGCTTAAAAGAAACTATAACTTCAATAATAATATTTAATGCTAGACATTTCATACAGCGCTATCTAGCCCCGAACTAAGCAAATCTTTGTATAATGGGAACCATATAACTGCTAGAATATATACTTATATAGGTACCATTATATATTTTTTGTAAATATATACTTATGAATATAGAATATATTATGAATAGAAACACCCAGGCTGAGAACAAATGTTTGTAGATTAGTGGATGTCATGGTCAAATGGATATGATGATGCAAAAATTTGTTCTGTAGCGGGTACCGAACCCGCAATCTCCTGTGTCTCAACCGGCTATTTGCCTACTGATCCACAGAGATCGTCATAAAATGTTACAAGTAGGTATTTCGTAACTTAATTATATACGAAATATTTCATCGGATTTCATTTTATGCTCTAATCAAGTTCTAATAATTATAAGTGAGATACCGTTTTATAAATATTGCTTCAAAGGTCAAGAAGTTACCACACGGATAGTAACTATGATGTACGCAATAAAAGCTACTAGTTTATGCCCACGGCTTTGTTCACGTGTTTTCCGGATAAATACGACAGATAATAAGCGAGTATCCACATTTAATGTAATGAATTGTAATGTATTTAGTGTAATGGTGCTCCCATAGTTGTACAACCTATTTTGTTATGTACAACATTAATTTAAAACACACGTCTGGAAACGTATTAACTGATTTTAGAGATTCTTAGTCAGTATAACAGGCTCCAGAAATTAAGGTAGATTGAAAGGTTATAAAAAAATATGGTAATGAATTTGAAAAAAACTATTTTACAACAATACTAGTCATCAGACCTACCCGTGATTTAAAATAATGTCGTAAATGCAGTGACTCGCAGTATAGCGTTACATAACTCCTGTGTGAGAGACATAATAGGTAGGTAATTGAATCAGTTTCACCAGCAATAGCGAATCTCTTACATTCGAGAAGAATAAGAGACGAAGTATATTGGTACTTGAGATTTACTTCCGGAGACTTGTTTACGTAAATATTATAATAATACCTGATGTATATAAATACTAAACTAGTTTAAGTACGTAGGCACTACTGGATCTAGACATGAAATTTGAAAAGGAAGAAGTTTGATACAAAAGTTATAGCATTGAACAGGAAGAAAAGTATCCTGGCAAAACAAGTAACATTTCTGCTAGAAACTTAACAAACTCTATATTTCTAAGAATAACTGATGTACCTACTGAATACATTTCCTTTAATGCGCCGATAACGAATCATCTTATCGAGAACATTTGATCTGACATCATCAGTTAAAAAGTGACCCCGATTCTGATTACCAATTAAATCCAATTACTCCTAATGAGGTTGATTTTAATGTCCGATTAAATCTCGATGCCGTCAATTCAACGTATGATCTTACTTACATACCTGACTTAAAATTATGCTGCCTTGCTGAAAGTTAATATTAGAAGATTTGAGGTTAGCCCGGTGATCTCTCCTAAACATATATTTACAATGTTACCTTGTTTTTGTTTAATTTTTTATCTGAGGAATAAAATCTATCACTACAAAAAACAATGGTGACATTAACGGACCATTTAAAGTTAAACTAATAGAATAAGATTAAACTAACAAGGAACAAGAAAATATTACGAAATAAGAAGAAAAGTCCAATAACACTCACGTTCACTCATCAAATCAAAGCTATTTATTTCGTAATATGGGTAGGTATAAGGTGTTAGTATTACATAGTATAAGTGCAGTCATATGAAGCGTTTGACGCATGTAATGTCGAGTTTAATAATTAGGCTCCATTTTAATTGTAATAACAATGTCAAAATTATTGAGTAATTATTATTAAACAAGATTCTTTTCATCTAAATATTCGTTAGAACTTTTTTTCTTATAAGCTTTTTTTCAAGGCAATTTTTTTCAGTTTTGCCTTGAATACTTAAAGCATCTAAAAAAGACTTAGGAAGTTCGTTATATATACGGGCAGCCATACAGATAACACTTTTGCTATAAAGAGCAGTTCTATTACAAAGGAAACACATTTTATTACTCGTATGTGGTGTTTGCTGTTACGTTTCATTAAGTGTGTTATCGCTCTTAAATCGGTACCTTTTTTCAAATTTAGTTTCTTGTAATTTTAGTAGGTCGAGGTTACAAACTAAACTATGGTTCAGATTAGGTTTAATTGTCTCTTGTCAATTTAATAAGCCCGGCCAATTTAAGCCATGGTTTTTCGTTCAATTGTAACTACCTACGGTTTTATAAAAAACTAAGAAGTATGTAAGTTCGTAAGAAGTTTATTATGTACAACAATACAGCATAGACCAAATAGTAAGATTAGAATGGACAGATTGGAAAAGTTTTAACAACAACAACAACCACACAGATTATAAATAGGTACAAAACAACAAATGAATGAGCACAATGGTCACCAATATACATCCATTTGGAAATAATTAACTCGGGCATTAGTGCTCGCGACACAGTTTACAACTTCTGCGAATACTATCGTGTTCCAGTGTTGTTTGTAATGTTTTTGTAATGTTATTTTGATTTTATTTTTTTTTATTTTAAAAAAGATCCCATCCCATTTTTTTGTACTTACAGTTTTTTTGTTATCATAAAATCGCTCACTTTTGCAGCGCTTTGAACATGTTTGCAGAAGCGCGGGTCGATGAGTTCCACGTCATTATCCGCAAAAAGACTGCCTTAGTGCTCAGTAGAGTGCGAGGCAGCACCAACACCTCCAGGTCATTAGCTGACAGATATGACTCGCCGATTATGAAATCCTTCAATCGGGTTCTGATCGAATAATCTTTGTGAGAGACTATTGGCTATTGGCTATTGGACTTGAATGAAGGACTTTTACTTAAACTTTTATTATTATTATTTGAATTTTGTTTGTTTATTAATAATAAGGATCTTCGACATTTGAAACTTGAATAAATGAATAAATATAAATATTCGAATACCCCCCTTTACCATTATCACCAAGTCGAAATACTGAAATTAAAATGATTGATAGTGTACATAGAATGTAAAAATGAAAATTTAAAATAACTGTTTGTCCGGATTACACAAACTGGAAGAGAATGCTATCTAGCATTAAGTTCGTCTATGTACAGATTATTTTTATTTTGCGCTATAAATAATTTTCTTTAGTTCATGCAAAAGAATATAAGAAAAATAAAACAAAGTCTCAATCTATAGAAATCACACTCACACTAATATTATAGATGTGAAAATTTGGATGTTTGTTTGTTGTTTGTTATTCAATCACGTCGTAACGGTTTTACCCATTTCGATGAAATTTAGTATGTACGTAGATTATACTTATTATCCCATAAATCAAGTCCCATGGGATAAAAATAGGATGTCAAGTCAAGTTGTAACAGCGAGTTTCGCTTTACTTCTAGGTTACCTACATATTTAGTAGTGTAACGCGAACGAAGCGCGAGCAACAGCTAATCTGACAAAAAGTTATATACTTATTGTCGGAGTTTACAACTCGCATAACAGAATGGCGCTGTTAAGTTAACATAAATCTAGATATATACTAGATAGATAGGTACTCGGTACGCGAGTTACACTGCCACTTGACCAGTTGTTTATTAATTATTTCAGTCAGTCATAAAAATGTCTGGTCAAGGCCAATGATCTTTAGACAGGTTTTTGTTCCACGTGAATACATAAAATTATATTTTGAAGCGCTAGAATAAATCTTAATTCAGGTAAAACGTGACTTTTGCTAAATTATTAGTTTTTGAGATTTAAGATGACATCATCGAAGATATTTAACAAGAAAGAGCATATAACCTGTTTTGTTATAAACGACATTATTTTAAAACACACAGCCGGAATCGTAGTCATTTATTTTAAAGGTCGGTTTAATACATAATCAATACATTTCCAATAAACAATTTTTAATGTAAATCGGCGGCGCCTTTTCGAGGATGCCGTTTAGTCAGTTACACGATGAATGAATAATTTGGTTACCTATTTTATAAAGGATGTTTCATTGATGTTTTAGGACTTATGATTGTTATTATGACTTATGTTGATATTATGGTTGTTTAAAATTTTCTATGATAATGAATTTGAAAAAAAACTAGTTTACAACAATACTAGCCATTAGCCCTACCCGTGTTTTCATTTAATGTCGTGCATAACAAAACACGTACCTAGTATACCTACTATATAGGGTGCTTGATAATATACGCACAAAAATAGCATAATGAATAAATTTGTGAAATGGTTACCATAGAAATGTGAAATTTATTTTGGCATGTTAAAACAAACACTTTATTAAATTTATGTTGTGCTATTGCATAAAGCTTCCCATTTAATCACAGATACTGTATTGATGACGTCTCGAAATATCTCTTGTTGTCCCTTTCTAACCCAAAACCCGCAGCCATTCCCGAAAGAGATATTAAATCGGCCTTTATTTTTGGATGTCGATTGCAAGAGTAGGCAGTAAGTTTTCTATCGAATTAATCACGTAAATATAGTCGATTTTCTTTAAAATTTAATAAATTAACTCGTATTTTTTTTGAGATTTTTTTTTTATGTTTTGAGAAACCGTCACTTGATTATCGTCAGTATATTACCAAACACCCTGTTTTATCAAATATAGATAGATAGAAAGAAAATACTTTATTGCACACCTAATACAACAATTAAAATTTGCTCAATTTAAATGAATGGAAGGGTGGCGTTTACAAGAGAGGCCGACACCCAGCAGGGGGTAATTATGGGCTGTGGATGATGATGATTATATACCTGCTATTGTACCATTCTCTAACTATTGGGAATAACCATAAAGTATAAGTATAGGTTTTTATAGATTCAAACCAGCGTTATATGTTTATAGACTCAGAACACGTGTTTTGAGTTCTGAAGCCGTTTTGTATCCTTTGTACCCGAAAAAATATATAAACACTGTTTAGCGCTTGTTTAAAATATTCCAATACAAAAACTGGTAAGGAGTTCTTTGAACACATTTTTAAACGTGCTAAACAAGGTTTATTTCAGAATTCGTTTTCTTTACAGAACCTACCTCAACAAAATGGCGGTGAACTATTCCTTCCTGAACTCCACCGCTGACAGCGGCCTCTCCGGCCTAGTCAGCGATCAACTGAAAGGGGTCGGCAGGATGTTCTATATCCACTCACCGCAAGACACAATGTGGGAGAGAAAGGAAGATGTCCCTAACTTTTTCAAGCAAGTAAGTTGATACTTTTTCTTTTTAATCAACTTCAAAAAAGGAGGTTGTATTTTTACAAGCTTTTATTTAGCTTGCAATATTTGTTTGTTAGTTTGTTACTTTGTTATTTAGTTGATTTGGGTCGAATCTGCGAGCTGAATAAAAACCACTTTCTTTAACCTACCGAGTTGAAATTTGAGATGTTCAGTTTCAATGATAATGCATTTTTATGGTAAGCGTGACCTGATTCTGCACCCTGCATTGTCTCCAGATGAAGGAACTCAATGGTCAAGAGCACAGACACAAAATTTTGTATACGCATTTAAATTTGGGATACATAGTAACTTTGGTGACAATGCAATCATATTATGGTACAATGGAGGTGGTCTCATAATGGAGACGGATGGTAGACAATGGAACTTCTGAATGGATTGTAGTGGGCTGCTAGTATATGGGAATCTGCTTGCGGTTCTGATTATGAATTTATTACTCGGTAAATTCATAAAAATACAAAGGTAATAAAAAGGTACGCCCTTTTAAATAAAAAAATAATTTACCGAGTACTAATCAGATTGGTCTCATAGAAATTTTCTTTAAAATCAATCCAGTAGTTTGGCTATGTTAACATATTTATGTTAAAAAGCATATTAGTAACACTAAGCAAGTACCTTGTTACCACAAAAAAGTTAACAACTGTTCAAGCATGTTTAAAAACTTTCTTACCTATTTTTTGATGACTTTTTTAAACACGCACCAAATAGTATTTAATTTTTTCCGTGTTACTAATATGCCTCTACATGTACGTTCATTCTCGATGAGCAATAGTATCGGTGTGTTCGACATTTTGTGTGCATTCGGTATTTAGGTAAGGAATCTTTTAAACGCGCGCTAAACAGTTGTTTAACTTTTTTGTAGCAATAGTTTTGATAGCGTTTTCCTTGCAACGTCCATAGGCGAGCTCACAAAAACTATTGACGTTTGCTTATTTGACAACTCGTACAGAATTTATACAAAACCTCACATTCCATTAACTTATTTCGGGACTTAATTATCTGGCTTTTTAAATCCATGTGGCAACATTCTACGCAATCACCATTTAGATGGATGACCGTTAGTGGCTCAGCCTCCGACTTAGCTTATTACCTGATAAGGCTTACGAACTGCATTTTAGCTCTGATACCAGTGTTGGCCTCTACCTCTTAATTTCCTGCGTATTTAATTAGAATGTAAAAGCATGTCATGCATAAATGTTATTGCAAAACACCAATAACCACAGCCAATATCAAATGTCGCAATTTCTCTTAATACGATACCTAAACAAAATAAACTTGGGGTATGCCAAGGTTGAGTATTTGTCAATATACTTTTAATTATGGTTAGAGTTTTATTATTAATTTTCGAATATTTTTAAATTAACAACGTAATTGTAGGTACTACATACTAATTACGTGGTTGTGTTGATATCAGATTAGTTAGACCTACACAAAATTTGGGCTCAGTCCAAAATTTTAATTAAGGCGATGGTCAGGCGAGGTCTTTGATTAGTGGTTGTCCTAGGCTGATATGATATTATAGGTCAGGCAGGACTAGTTATAATTTTGTATCAAGAAAATAATATGTTTGTTATTAAAATGTTTATTAATATAATCCATAGGAATCACTACATCTATTACGTGATATAAATGCCAAACCTAATAGAACCAAATAGACTGTATGACACGTCGCACCCCATCGTTTGGGGTAACGTTGAATAGGTCTTTGAAAAACACTAACCTTGATACCAGAAACAGGTTAACGCCTTTAAAAAAATTCTTACAAATTTTTGTATAGGATTTTTTTCACACACCTATGGGGAGGCCTATGTTCAGCCGTGGACGTCTCTTTGCTGATATGATGCGTTTTGCTTAATACGTTTAGGTGTATCGATTAAAATTCGCAATAGCTATCGATTTACACACGTTCTCTTGCATTATATCGAATGACAGTGGTTGAACATTGCCACATACTGTGGCTCTCATGTCTTGACCCGGTTGCAACAGTAAAATGTACTTTCAGTAAGGCAAGTTTCATATAACTTAACACACAAACACACGCAGATAGTAAAAGGTAGCGAAAGCTATGATTGTTTCGCATAGATACATATAAAAAAGTTTCCATATATAATTCCCGTAGTTACAAGTTCAGTCAACTATGATCGCATTTATCATCATCGTATCTGCAACAGGATGCCCACTGCTTAACCATAGGCCTGCCCGTAGAGTATATATTATGTTTTTAAGTATATATTATGTGCAATAAACTAATAAATAAATAAATAAAATATATCTAAAGAGCGAGCAATCTTGTGTGGCCTGCCCAACGGCTCCTAGCAGTCTTTCCAAGGTAGTATTTTTATGTATTAGGGAGCCCGGCCGTCCTACGCTGCTTTTTCCAGTGCATTTCTGTTCAGTCATTTCCAGTTAGTCTGCATTTGAGAATCTTACTGCATTAATGGCCGTTCTTCGAGCGATGTACCCCGCTCAGTACCACTTCAGCTTCCTGATAATCAATAGGTCGCATTAAGATCCAATAAAGCACTATCAACTTTCAATTGCATCACAAGTTGCATAGACACAGCTATTGACATTAGACCGCAACTTAAGCCAGCTTTCACAACGATCTCTAAATGTATTTAGCGACTAAACATGTTTAAATTTGATGTATTTTTATGATGAACTCCTTATATCATATTTAGCCACTAAATACGTTTAGGCATCGTTGCGCAAGTCGCCCTAAATATATTTTACTACATTTTTGACGGAAAATTAGACGCTTTGAGAAAAAAATGTGTGCAATTCACACGTGGTAGAAGTGAAACCTTCAAAAATTTTGATTTCAAAATAATGAGACGAATGTAAAATTTCGGGAAGATGATAATTGTAGGTTTTAGTAATGATCATAGTGATGCAAAGTTAGATAATTACTAACACGAGTGGAGGGAGTACGAAGCAAAGCACAAAGAGAACCACGAACATAAGAAACACTGTATAATGCTTCCTATCTCATTTTCTCCCACGTTAAATCTTATGAATTTATGTGTCTGTCTCTTTTTACTGTCGCTTTTATTTTCATCTACTTTCAAATTACAACGATGCTAAAGAAGTTTTCACTTCAAAAGAAAGACAACTAGACGAAAAGTAGACTAAACCATGTTTATAAATAAGCTGAGATACTGTTTCCTGGTATTTAACTGTTTTGAATACCACAATGTTGCAACCGGATTGTAACTTATCTAGCTAGGGTCATAGAATAACAATATTACTTCCTACGCAAAACTTGTGCTTTTGCCACTTATTACTACAGTGTACTACCCTTACAACAGATTGCATTGGTAACCGATAAACATTCTTTAAGTCTCAAAAATTTGACGGTTTTTCAAGAAGAACTTGTAAGAAAACAGGCAATGCACACATTCTTATTTATAATTATATTATAAAAGTATTGGGGGACTGGACAGGACACGTCTGTCGTATGCCAGAGGAGCTCTGGGCGAAAACCACTACAGAATGGGTTCCAAACAGACGGCGGCCGCGCGGTATGCCCAGGCGGAGATGGAGGGATGTGGCCATACCATAAAGAGTGGTCCCAATTAGCCAATAACCAAGATTAGTGGAAAGAGGGAAAGGAGGCCTTTGCCTTGCAGTGGGACTCTACGGTTTAATAATAAATAATAATAATATAAAAGTATACGCCGCACACACCGAACGCTCGCCACAAGCGTGCTTGTGACAAGCGTTCGGTGTGTGGCGACACCGCGGAGCCCCATTACTGCCTTGGGTTGACAGAAACCCCTGACCCTTGGTTTGCCTTAGTTGGCCGGTCAAGGGTGGAGGCGCAAGAGCGGAACCTATGCTCTAACGGTTGAAATGTTAAAGGCATAAAGCCGGGAGTAGCGCTTAGTGAAACTGCAGCACACCTCTCAAAACCTTTTAACCGCCCACACCAACGTTGCCCCTTCCGCTGCCTTCTATTGGCGGCACCTTTTTCTTGAAAAACCGTCAAATTTTTGAGACTTAAAGAATGTTTATCGGTTACCAATGCAACCTGCTGTAAGGGTAGTACACTACTAGGTAGTAATAAGTGGCAAAAGCACAAGTTTTGCGTAACCGCGGCTGCCTACGCATCCATATACTCGTGGTCGAAATAAAAATAAGAATACGAATAAACTGAAAATACATCGCATCAGTAAGATGATATTTGGTGCCTGGAACGTGCGTACACTCCTCGACCGTGCTGACAGTATGTGCGCTGAACGGAAAACTGCAATTGTAGCTCGTGAACTTGGACGCTATGATGTGGACATTGCTGCTCTCAGTGAAACCCATCTGGCTGATGAAGGCGAGCTTGTGAAACAAGGTGGAGGATACACGTTTTACTGGAAAGGTACAGTGGCAACTGAGCGTAGAAGATCTGGTGTAGGATTTGCAATTAAAAACAAAATAGTCTCAAAACTAGAAGAGCAACCAACTGGAATGTCAGATCGAGTTATATCTCTACGTCTTAATTTAGATGATGGAAACCACCTTAACATAATAAGCATCTATGCTCCAACGCTAGATAAAAGTGACGAAATTAAAGATAAGTTCTATGAAGAGCTAACACAAACCCTGATAAAAATTCACCCTAGCGAACAGATATTACTGTTGGGTGATTTTAACGCACGCGTTGGGCGTGATTTTGAATCATGGCCACGTGTTTTGGGAAGACATGGAGTTGGTGCCATGAACAGTAATGGACAGCTCTTGCTTACTCTATGCTCACAATTTAATCTGGCTATCACGAACACCATGTTTAGACTTCCCATGAAATATAAGACGACATGGATGCATCCACGCTCGAAACACTGGCACTTAATTGACTATGCGATTGTGAGGCAAAGAGATCTCTCACAAGTTACAGTGACACGTGTTATGCGCGGTGCAAACTGTTGGACAGATCACAGACTTGTAATCACTAAATTGAGCTTGCGTATTCGGCAACCTATTAGACCTACCAGAGCTAAGCCAACTAGTTTTAATTTGCAGGGACTGGAAAGTAAGGAAGTGCGACTACAGTATGTGCATTCCTTAAACAGCGTATTATTCGGAAAAGGTCTAGCCGAGAAAACTAGTTTAGAAAAAGGCTGGCAGTATCTGTCTGCACATATAACTGACACAGCGAAAGAAGTCCTTGGCTTAAAACCCCGCGTCAATGAAGATTGGTTTGATGAAAATGATGTCGCCCTTAATGCGGCCATATCAAAGCATCGCACTCTCCTCCGTCGAAGTGGTCCAGTTAACCAGGAACACGCAGCAAAAATCAAACAAAGTGCTTCAGACTTAAGGAAGCTGACGAGAGTAACAAAAGAGGAGTGGTGGATAAATAAGGTTAATCATATTCAGTGGCTTTCAGATACCAACCAGCTTGGAGCATTCTTTGCTGAAGTACGAAAATTGACTGGGACGCCATATCGGGGGAACACGCCTCTTAGGTCGATCGAGGGTACCATTATCACCAGCAAAGAAGATGTTTTAGAGCGATGGGCCCAACATTTTAACCAATTACTTAATTGTGAACGTTCAGCAGATCTACATTTCATCAGTTCACTTCCAGAACATCCGCGAGCAAGTGATCTAGATGTACCTCCCTCCCTTAAAGAGGTTGTCAGAGCTATTAAGGCCCAGCAAAATAAAAAGGCAGTTGGCGTTGACAACTTACCAGGGGAATTACTCAAATACGGGGGGGAAAGTTTACATAGCATAATTTACCAGTTCTTCTCACGCATGTGAGAAGATGAGCAGGTCTCGACCCAATTTGTGATATCCCGCATCTGTTCTCTGTATAAAAACAAAGGAGACCGTACAGACTGTAACTCATATAGAGGTATCTCAGTTTTATCGACTCCGGGCAAAATATTTGCAAAAGTTCTCCTAAGTCGTCTCATGAAGCTGTCTGAAGGTATACTACCTGAAACCCAATTTGGGTTTCGGCCAAACCGGGGAACCTGCGAGGCAATATTCTCACTGCGTCAGTTACAAGAAAAAAGTAGAGAGCAAGGGCAATCACTGTATCTCTGTTTTGTGAACCTTGAGAAAGCATTTGATAGCGTTCCCCGAGATGCCCTTTGGATAGTGCTGGATAAGCTTGGATGTACTGAGAAGTTTATTAAAATGATCAGGCTTCTTCATGACAACATGTCTTGCTGCGTTTTTGCAAATGGCCAGCAATCTTATTTCTTTCCTGTCACCTGTGGAGTTAAGCAAGGCTGTGTTCTTGCACCTACTTTGTTTGCTCTATATTTTTCAGTAGTTGTTAGAGAAGCATTAAACGACAATACAGATGGCATTCGTATAAGGTTTCGCATGGACGGTGGCATTTTCAACTTAGCCAGATTCAAAGCCTATACCAAAGTTTCGTACGATATAATCACAGAAATAATGTACGCTGACGATCTGTGCTTTGTAGCCGATACATCCGAGGGCCTACAAAACTTGATGTCGAAACTCGACGCTACATGCTGTAGATTTGGTCTTAAAATCAGCGTTACTAAAACGGAAGTGATGGTAATGGATGCTGAAGATCGTGCTCCACCAAATCTGCTTCTTGGTGAAAGAGTTCTAAAGCAGATGGAGAAATTTAAATATTTAGGCAGCACCATAACATCTAAAACCGACCTTGACTGTGAAATTAATCATAGAATCGGTGCTGCCTCCTCTGCTTTTGGAAAACTTAGGGTCAAAGTTTTCCGCTCACACCACATCAAGCTAAGCACAAAGATCAAGGTGTACCTGGCGATCGTTTTACCTAACTTATTATACTCCGCTGAAACATGGTGCCTGTACTCCAGACATATAAGAACCCTTGATAGGTTCCACCTCAAGTGTCTCCGTGATATTATGAATAATCATTGGTCGGATCGTGTTAGAAACACTGATGTTCTTCGACGAGCTAATGTCTGCGGAATGGAAGCGTATTTTATGCGCCGACAACTGCGGTGGTGCGGGCACCTAACGCATATGCCCAACAACAGGGTGGCAAAGCGCACTTACTACTCAGAGCTCCAGGACGGCAAGCGAAAGAGTGGCGGCCAGCTGCTCAGATACAAAGACGCTCAGAAGAGAAATATGAAAAAGTGCAAGATTGCGCCCTCTGAGTGGGAATCATTGGCAGAAAATCGGCCAGGGTGGAGACGATTGGTTCAACAAAGTGTCTTCAACTTTGAAGATGAGCGCAGTGTGATCTAGATAATAAACGTGATCACCTTAAAAATAAACCACCGGCCAACATTCACTATAATTACGTAAATGGCGTTTTGACATTCACATTATGTGCGCGCATATTTAAGGCCAAAATTGGATATGCTAGTCACCAAAGAGCGCATCAACTGAAACAAGCAGGAACAATGTCGCCGTAGCCGAAATCGGCCTGGATGACATCATCATCATCATCATCATCATTGGCGGCACTTATGGGGGCCAGTTTAGTGGACGGCTAGTCATCACCTGCCTCAATAATTCTAAATATTACAGGATTGGTAGGTGCCGTATCTCATTTCTCTGATAACCCATCGGTTCTCTATTTCATCAGCATTATTGTAACAATAGCCCGAACTCTAATCCATGTGTTGCAATAGTACTACCATCTGTCTCACCTCCATCTTGTCATAGTGATTTTTATAAAACAAACAGGCCTCTTACTCGTTGGCTTCAGCCCCGGTAATGCCTTTGTAAAGGTCCAGGCCTAAAGCCTGTGTTAAGTAATAAATATAAAAGTGTTACGAATAGAAAACATAGAACATTAAACGAAAATCCAAAAACAAAAAGGAACCCGCGGCCTGGAGAATATATCGGGAATATAACTATTCTGTATCTCTAAAATCACCCAGTGACTAATTGACAAGTAATTAATTAAAGCGCTTATCAACTGCTCAAAGTTTCTTTCGAGAATTGTCAAATTCCCCCAAGAATTGTCAAATCACTGTTGTGACACATAGTGTGTGATTGGACAACTCTCGCTGTGTGATTTTCAAAATAATAGCACCTATAATCTTCTTGAAATTCACCCACTTACTTTTTAAAAACATAGTAATGCAATGACATGTATGAATTAAATATCTTAAGACCACCAACATATAAAAATACGTAATTTCTATTTTACAGCTGAGATCTCTTGACCAAAAAAAAGTGGGACTCTGGGAGTGCCGACAGAAGTGAAAATTTGAACAATTATGAGATACTTATATACAGAGGTGTCGGTAATGGTAACGGTGTCGCGAGTTCAATGGTTTTTTCCCATCTCAAAAAATGCCCAATGTGCCTAAAGGAGTTATCACTTCATACACAGATGTGTCGGTAACGGTAACAGGTATTTTTTGAGATAGGAAAATGGTCGTGAGTTCAATGGTTTTTTCCCGATCTCAAAAAATGCCCAACGCGCCTAAAGGAGTTATCACTTCATACACAGATGTGTCTGTAACGGTAACAGGTATTTTTTGAGATGGGAAAATGGTCGTGAGTTCAATGGTTTTGTCCCATCTCAAAAAATGCCCAACGTGCCTAAAAAAGTTTTCACTTCAATAATCTTTATTATTTTAATACCTACTTTATATTAGGTACCATCGCTAATAAATCACAAACCTTTTACAGAAAATCGTATCTAAATCGGTCTAACCGTTTTGGAGATAAATCAAATATTCGTTTTGTGCACAAACACACAAACAACCTCTCACCCTAAACCTTCTCCGTTCTGTCGTGGGTAAAAAGGGGGATTACCAACTTATTTGTCGGACTGAAATAAATGTAGATGTACCTGACTATGGGCAGCGCTGTTCCTCGAAATTTGTTAACAAATTCACCTGAAATGTATGTCTGATAGAGATCACTTGTAGCAATAAGACCGCCACTTGTATTTTCGCTTATCTAGTTATATGTTTAAAAGTAGTTTGTTAATTTAATAATGGCGAACGTGGCCTCTATCAATCTATCTAATTTAACGGAAGATCACGCCTTTTTGTGACGTCCGTCAATTAGTTATAATTGTGAGACAGATATTTATTGTTTTTAAAGTGAAACTGTTATTACATCGTCTCAAACTTTTTCGTCTGTGTGTTGCATGTCGCGTGATGGTCGGCCGCGGAGTAGGGATAAAGTGAAAGGCGCTCGTCAGAGCAGCCGAGGCCAATATGGCGGCGCCTATAGTTCGCATCAGCTGACTGTGTAGTGTATAGACCATTACTCATTTGTGCCAACGAACATTTTTAGTTAAATGTCTATAATGTGAAACAAAGTTTCACTTTTACCGTGGTTTCATAAAACCACACAATCCTTTTTTTTTGTATGCATAAATATGTTTTTTTGCCTGTACTTTACTTAGTGGGATTTGTGTGTTTTGTTCCGTCACAAATAAATGATAATAATGTTTTTTCTGTGTTAATTTCTCAGGTCTTTGTTCTGTGCCCGAAAGTGTGACAGCGTGTTTAATAAATCATTTTTGTTGCAGTCATGGCCGTATTTCTTCATATTTATGGTGCTAGAACACATCGTGTTGAGGCTAGAAGGGAAACCAGGGATCAGACTGAACGACGGCATCACTAGTATTTCCCATGGACTGTTACAAGAATGTGGCAGGTAAGAAATACTTTTTGACTCTATGCTTAAATAGCATTTTTACAACAACTCTGCCCTTATAACTTTTGTAACTATCATGGTTATGAACACTGTTTGTAATGCTCACAAATCATGGTAAATATCCCATTTTTGATCGAGCGAAGCGAGATCTCCAAATCAACTTGGGTAAATCGGCGAATCATCGTGAAATTTGATACATAGGTAGTGATAGCACAATTTTGGTGTGACTAAATAAGCTAAAAAAAAAGGTTGTTAATATATTGGGGTTCAAGAGGGGTAAAAGAAATGAAAATAAGATTATCAGGTCAAGTGGGACGTCAAATGAAAGGTCTTCATTAGGACATATCGACGTCGTTTTTATTTTTAGTAATGTTTTTGTAGTTTTTGAGCTATTGGCCATAATAAAAACTGAACTTTGACAAAGTTCACAGGCTACACCGGTAATCTCACAGTGCTGAAATTTGGTATGAATGTAGCTTTAGTGACACAAATTTAAGCAAAAGTCTGAAATCCAGAATAACTGCAATTTACCCTAAAAAATGTAACCATATTATATGAGCTCCCGTTACATTTGACTGCCTCCGTGGCGCAGTGGGTGTATAGCCGACTGTGACGCAGGAGGTAGCGGGTTTGATTCCCGCCGCGGAACAAATGTTTGCATGATCTACAGATATTTATTTCGTGTCTGGGTGTTTTTCTATTTATTATAAGTATGTATTTACAAAAAAAAGTATATAAGTATTCTATCAGTTATCTGGTTCCCATAGTACAAGCTCTGCTTAGTTTGGGGCTAGATAGCGCTGTGTGAAAGGTCCAGCGATATTTATTTATTTTATTTATATTTACCTAAAATTTAAATGAAACTGTAGGTCAAGTTATTTGGTTACAATTTCGTGGCACTATTTTGATAGTCAAAGATTACAAATAATTTTTTTTTGTTTTTATGAGAGACTTGCGAGATCTCAGTTCGTGGCGAACCACTGGTTACAAATAATTCTGCCATTATCAGTATGTAATTTGTATTGTATTGTACTGAAGGTTTGAGAGGTGATGACGGCTGACAACTGTCAGTGACTGAGTCTTAGCAGCGGCTGTAGATGTCTAGCAGTTGGTTACTGGCGATTAGTTTTGCGAGTTGGTTTGGAATATCTCGAGTGTCATATTAAATTATATTAGAAAATGTTTTAATGCACTAATAACATAATACATAGATGCTAATTAGCATTTTCTTCCAGCTAACCTTTGTGTAGTTTTGATTGAGTGGTAGTTCTTCCCAGGAAATAGATCCATATTATAATAGAAGTTGCCATAACCTTGTCAGCGGCGGCTGTCAGCAGTTGTCGGAGACGCATCAGCTGTGACCTGGTTATCATAATTATTCTTTCAAGGGCATCCTAAACTAACAGTAAACTCCCTAAATTGTAACCTTATGCAAATCGTTGAGGCAGAAAGGTTCTCGAGTTGAGGTTCTCGTAATAAAGCTCATCCACATATCATCGACATTTGGGTATCGCGCACCACACGCTTCACGCGATCTTTTTTACCCCATACTTGCAAGATGTGGAATGAGCTACCATCTGAGGTTTTTTCCGTTAGGCTATTACATGGCACGCTTCAAGAGAAATGTTAAAAAGGTTTCTGCAGGGTAGGGAACGCATCGACAATACCCCGGGTGTTGCCGGTGTCAATAGGCAAAGTCAAAGTCAAATATTTTTATTCATTAAAATCACAAGGATCACTTTGAAACGTCAATTTTACTGCCTGTTCCTTCACCGACCAAGTCAAGAAAGAAAGGTAAGAAACAAGGCTGGTTGTTTTTTTTAATGATCCTTTTACAATACATAATACAGAAAATAAATTACGTCTAAATTATAACATTTTGAACGAATTGGAGCAATTTCAATCCCAAGCTTCTCTATCATCTAAATAATCCGATATTTTATAGTAGGCTTTTTTATAAAGATTTTGTTTAATTACGTGTTCATATTTATTAATTGCCAATTTTTGTACATGCCTTGGGAGTTTGTTACAAAAGCGTACACCTGGCCCTTTAAACGAGTCTACAAGTGGCAACAGCGAGTTTATCTTTATTTCTAGTTTTAAAATTATGATTATCGCTATTTTTCTTAAACAAATTAATATTCTTGTACATCAGATATCAGATACAGTATACATCAGATTTTTATAGATATATTGACAAGGAACAAGGCGACGGTGACCGCTTACTATCAGGTAAGCCGTAAGCCTGTTTCCCCACAAATAACATTAAAAAAAAACACGCACTAGGAAGCACCATTAGATGGAAAAACGACCTGTTAAAGGTTGCTGGGAGCCGTTGGGTGTAGGCTGCAAAATATCGATCAATCTGAAAATGTATAGGGAAGACCTATGCTCAGCAGTGGACGTCCTTGTAGTCGTGGACGGCTAAAATTATGATGATGATGATGACGCAAATCTTATTGACTCTCCCCATTCTCAATGGCCATTACCTTATCATAAAACTACAGTGATTCAAATGGGGTGTAAATGAGGTGCTTTAAATGTAGCCTAGCAATTCTATTAGCATTGAATCTACGATAATCACTCCATCTTTTTTTATATCTTCGACGTGACTTATTTTCTCTAAGTTACCTGATTTTATACAGATCATTAAGATTCGAAGGTTTAAAATTGGATTTAGATATTTCGTTCTTGCTCGTTGAAAGTTAGGTAATCCCGTTTCACAGTAATTTGTACGCTGAAGAATCGTTTTCTTCGATTAGAAGATAAATTAATCTTTAAATTAATCTGGTCTTAAGTCTAAAAAGCTTCGGGTCTATTTCTGTCAGACGATGGAAAATAAAGATTCTAGCATTTTTCTGAATAAGGATTTATTAGAATAATTTTAATTTTTTATTTTATTGTTTTAGTTATTTTAGAATCCGTATCTATTTCATCTGTACCAACTGTTTTTGATACGTTCAAAAAGACTGATTGTGACTGTCCAATATTCTTGGCATCTTCAAGTCTAGACTGAATAGGCTTTTTCAATGCAAGGGGGTACCCTCGTTCACACCATCTCATAACATCAGGTGCAGTAGTGATCAAAAGGTTGCCTTTATCAAATAAAAAAAATGACGGACGTAATTTCACTAATTTTCACCGTAGGTACATAAGGGCCGGCTTGCACAACGATGCCTAAACGTATTTAGGGGCTAAATATGACTTATAGAGTTGTCAAATCATACAAATACGTCAAAGTTAAACATGTTTAGTCGCTAAATACCTTTAGGGGTCGTTGTGCAAGCCAGCATAAGTTACGTCAGATTAAAAATAATAAGTACAATAATGTATGTATGTATGTATAAGCTGAAACAGACAGGTATCGGGACACGATTAATACGTTTTAGTTTCACAAAGAATGTCAACAAACAAGTAACTTATTAAAAAAATATTACCGACTTCAGGTATAAGAAAAAACTGAGGGTAGCCATCGATTTTTTTGGTATCCTATCATCAGATCATGACTTGGTGCCAATGGGACCTTGGAAAGTTTATTTAAATAAAATAATAATTTGATCCTAAGAATTGAAGAGTTCCGTTACTTTGTCATGGATCCCATAATCAGAACCTAACCAAACTCTCATCAATTTACCCTTGAAGTACATCCTTACCAAAAAAAAAAGAATCATCGAAATCGGTTGGCGTGATATTGAGTTATTCGTCCATTTGTCGCGTACATACTTAATGCAAATTTAAGACTTGTATGTTTTTCTCATGGATGCCATTGTCAGATCTGGGCCAAATTGAAATGGAACCACACGGAAAGCACCAGCTTTCAAATAAAAAAATAATCATAAAAATCGGGTCACCCAGTCGAAAGTTCTTAGGTTACAAACATTAAAAAAAATACAAAATACGAACGGTCCTACTTTGTTCATACTAAAGATCAAATTAGAATGACATTTAAAGTGGCATTGCTAAATTTAAGTATTTTTAACTATGAAGGCGTATTGGCGGGCTAGTTTTAGTCAACACCAATTTGGTTGATCACTAAAACTAACCCACAAACATGCCATTATAACAAAAATGACTTAATTTTAGAAATGTCACTTTAAATTTCATTCTAATTTGATCTTTGGTGTGAACAAAATAAGACCGTTTGTATTTTACACAATTTTAGTTAGCGTAAACAACAGAATTGCCACCAATGTCAAATAATACTAACTAATGCAAGATTTAGTTAAACGGTACGGTAACCGCTCAACATCAGCGGTACGTTCACACGGCGTCGAGTGTTTCTCTACCGAATCGGTTTTTTGCAGGATTCGGTTCAGTTGTATCAGTATTTCAATGAATGAGTTCACACATGCATTCGGTTTCAAGACACGGCAAAAAAACCGAATCTTGCTGAAGTTGACATCCGATTTTGCGACTACAAACCGATTCGGTCGTACTGCAAAATGTCAGATCCGATCCAGTGGTATAGCGCATTCAATACATGCGTTCATACGATACACGCAGGGGTAGATTCGGTTTTTTGCCGGATCTTGAAACCGCGTCGTGTCGCACAAGCGGGGGAGGAGGGGTGGGCGGGAGGGACACACCGCACGTGCGCTCGCCAGTCGCCAATCAATGTAGTATCAAATCAAATATCAAATGTAGGTATAGTCATTCTAAAGTAATTAAAACATTTTTGTGGATCATTTCTTAACTGCTGCATTAGAGTTGTAAAGGCACCAACTGTTGATCGCCTTTGTACTATTGGGTTTAACCACAATCTTTTTCTACGATGCTGACGGCGATAATACCAGTATATTATAGCAAGACTGTTCACGTCCATCGCTTCCAAATCAACGTGAGGAACTGTGCGCGCTCTTGCTAATAAAAGCCAGATGGTGTGTTCACACGAGATCCCGATACGAGGCCGTCGGATACGGCCATGCAAGATGTGCTGTGTGAATACAACATTCGGTTTTTCCAGATCCGATGAAAATAAGATTCGGCAAAACGTGGCTTCGTGTGAACGTACCGTTAGTTCATAGGTTTGTGGCACCAACTCATCTTATAAAAACATGTTTTAAATGTACGTCCTCCACAGGATAGTATGGCGAGGAGCTGAGTCCTACCTCTATACCTGGATACACACTCACTATCGACTGATAGACCTGCCGTGGGACAACACGGTTACCTGGTATGCGGCTGCTTTGGGGGTCGATTTCTGCTACTACTGGATGCACAGAGCTTGCCATGGTAAGTTTCACTGGCTTTTTGCGAAAGAGTTCGTCCAAGAAAGTACTACCACCGTACCTATTTTTGCGGTTAAGCGGTAATGCTCGCATTGCTGTGGCGAATGCTAGTTAGGCCGAGTTATAGAAGGAATGAATGTATATGCAATGGAAATTACAACAATTTCGATGATTTACTGATCGGAACAAAGTCTTGTCTTAGGACTTTTATGGAAGGCTTAGAAGTCTACCTTTAGTTCACGGATTTTATTTATTCTAGAAAAGATAACAGTACAAAAATCAAGATAATAATGATGAATAAGAACTGTTTGTTGTATTTCGGCTTTCGAAATAATATTAAGATAAGCAGGAGTAAGTATTAACGGTTTTGGAGAAATTAATTTCCGCTTTCTAAAGTTAAACCTTGTTAACTTTGATTACAAAAGCCTCTGAAGTGAATATATCATAATATTGATCTGTGTTCCCGATTATTTTCTCTTATGTGCTTATCTCCGATTATCTGATTATTTTATCTTGTTTGATCGTGTGTTTTATTAAAGTAGGCCAAGGTAGATGTTTAGAGATATCGTGATTTATAATTGTTTTTGTGTTTCAGAGGTGCATATCTTCTGGGCCCAGCATCAGGTCCACCACACGTCTGAAGACTTCAATATGGGAGTAGGCATTCGACAGTCCGCGTTGCAAGGGTGGTGTGGATTTGTAAGTATTTTGTTTCAATAGTTCCACTTACTTAATAACTTATGTTATCCGAACTGCTATGCAAAAAGCTGAACGAAAGCCCCCTTTATAGATTTCTAGACTGCAATTTATCGTCATATCATTATTAGCCCACATTAGTCCTCTGCTGGACATAGGCATCTTCCAATAAACGCCACTGAGCCCGGTTTTTGGCTCTTTTCATCCAATTACTCTGTCCGCCGCCTTTTTTAAGTCGTTGCTTCACCTAGCTGAGGGGCGCCCCACTCTACGTTTGTAAAGACGCGGTCTCCACTCAAGAACTCGTTTACCCCAACGGATAAATATAAATATACCTCCAGCGTCTCAGCCGGCTGTTCGCCCACTTCGCCACGGAGGTCGTCATACGGATATTTAACTAGTGGTCGAGTCGCTATAAAACTCAAGTTGATTCATCCATGAATGTGTAGCTAACAGCATCATGATAGGACGGAAACTTCTATCCACTATCCAACTGTGTTCTATATACCGGCCTACTTACCCATGTGTGTACATTTTGTACTGTTAACTACCAACCTACATAATATGTACCAAGATAAGTACTTTATTGTGTTAATCAGTAAAAAACCTACGTGTGTATAATATTAATTACTAGCTGATCCGCCCGTGGCTTCGCACATGTGGTTAGTTAAATATTTATTGTCATGCCTAGCTTCCGCCTGTGGATTCGCACGCGTGGTCTGTTATTAAAAAGTAGCCTAAAGTAGTAAAAAAGTAAAAAGTATCCAGGTCATATTCTACCCATATACCATTTTATCGAAATCTGATCAGCTTTTACGACGTGATTGAGTAACAAACAAACATCCAAACTTTCGCATTTATAATATTAGTGTGATCTCCTGAACCCTGCAAGATATTGAAATAGAACATGCACGAAAATTAATCTTAAAATTCTTATTTTAATCTCAAATTTTCATTCAAATCCTTTGAGCTGTTTCGGAGCCTATTTGAGACAAACTTTCAGACGGACAGTGAAAAATTCTAAAAACGGTAATTTATGATTAGATATCGTATAAATAGTCATCATCACTTAAATTTTGGCCTTTATTTTGATATCGCAGACAGACACATTAATCTTGTTGTTGGTATATAGATTTTACTACGATCTGATTTTTTTATGAGTAATTGAAATTTCATTTCACTAGCCATTGTATTTTATTTAATTTTCCTTGTTATAGAGTGATTGGCTTGGTATGTAGGTACATACCTAATTTATAGCCTCATTTACTTATTCACAAGTTAACCATAATCACAATTCTTGTGTGGATCTAGGTTACATAGTAGGTACCTATAGAGGTTGGAAGTTCATTGATTCATGGAAAGACAATTTCATCATAAAAACAATATTTATTCTCGAAACTTATTGATATTGCGTAAAAAAAATCTGTTGTTTTAGGTTTGTAACATAAGGTCAAACATCTTGTTGGTATGCTTTGCTAAGAGTTCTTAACCCTATGGGGGACTAAACTACTTTATTCTGAAAAAAAGGTCGCTTATTTCGCTCGTACATAATTTTTTATTAATTACAGAAGTAAACTTTGGCAAAAGTTGGGGTACTAGGTACTATAGGATTAAGCTCCCCTTTGCAATTGAATCCTATATATGATGCCTCTAATATATACACAAATTTTAAAATTTACACCTCTCGATTTGTGTAAGGGGTTAAAAACTCCTTAACCCTTCGTTATTTCACTTTCCGAACATCTTATTAACTTGACAAAATTGATCAAATTCTGAAACGTGACTTGGAATGTGTTTATGGTATAAAATACTAGTTGATGTTCGCAAGCTTTATGCAATGTTATGGATTTAAAATCACTGATATGAGCCACCGGTATGTGGTGGTAAAATAACAAGTATGCAATTTATTGTAGGTTTGGAGCTCTTCAATATTGCCTTTATTAACTTTAAACGTCTATTGAGTTACAAATACTCGTAGTACAATTTGGTAAACGCCACACGCCAAGTCTGTTCTGTGATTGGAAGTGTCTCTTGTTGAAATGTCAGCTTGACAGCAGCTGCCGCGCATGCAGTGATGCGGTTACGTCCGCTGCTGGCCGTCACTAGTGTTGTTTTAGTGCTGAATATTTGAGTCGCGCTGCAACATTGACGCTTTCTGGACCTCCCTAACGTGATGTAGCCAGTTAGTAGTACTGATACCGACGACTCAGGTAATTTTAGTGTGGGGACAATAAGAGCGTTAGGTGTTATTTTTTTAGCCAAATCTAACGTATTTAATACATATCTTTGCTACCGTCTTTTTTAAGGTTAAAAAACCTTATTGCGAACCTCAATTCGCAGTTTTCTTAAAAGTCTTAATAATATCTGTTCTTCCTCAGATCTTCTACCTTCCTTTAGCTGTGGCAATCCCCCCATCCCAGTTCGTGATGCATCACCAGTTCAGCTACCTGTACATGTTTTGGATCCACACGGAAGCCATCAAGACCCTCGGACCTCTGGAGTACATCCTCAATACTCCTAGCCATCATAGAGTACATCATGGTGAGTAAAATTAGTATATTCATGTCATGTAACAGGAATTTTCACCTTTAAACAAAGGCGTCATAAGAAGGCAGGCACAAAATGGCTCCGCGCTGCCGATTGCCAGATGTGACAGACAAATTTTATATTAAAAAAAATATATGAATAATGAAAATACCCTATTTTTTTCATCCCCTCAGTGGAAAGTACCTGGAAAGTATTATTTGATCTTAAACGGGTGGTCCTTGGAGCTATACTGAAAACTCAAAAAGAATCATTAAAATCGGTTCCTATGCAAAGACGATAACCGTGAACATACAAAAAAAAATCGACGAATAGATAACCTCTTTTTTGTTCGTTAATAAATAAACTCTTGAACATGATAACATTTAAAAACTTTCAAAGTTCTTATACAAGAAAATGAATAAAAAAAGATAATCTTTGTTGTAAATGAAACATGCCCAATTAAGCCGATACAGTAATATCTCGAAAATTGCTTTCTTATATAAGTTCGTGTTTACAGGGTTACCAAAAGACTGGAAGCAAGCTATTCCAAATGTGTTTCTTTTTCATGTCCTAATTATTATAAATACGGGACATAAAGACTTACACCGTTTCATAACTGACAAGTCTGAAAAAAAAATATTTCGGTTCAATTCGAATCAGGGTGAATGCAAACCGCTCCAAAATAGATCTCGCCTCGCACTGTGTGATAGATAACACCGAGCATTGTCGGTGCGCAAATCGGGTCGTCCCGATTTCCAGGGGTCTGGTGACATGTCCCGATTCACCCTAGATGAGAGGGCTTAGCCAAGTTACAGTCGATTAGCGATGACGCTAGTCGATACGTCCGAAAATGTATGGGATTTGACATATGCTATAGAAATATTACGTCATTCAGCGACAACAAATGTATGTAGAATTCGAATAGATTCGTGGCGAATGACATTTGGCTACGGGCTCAGGACGCCGAATGTCCCGATTTTTCACTAACCTGTCTGTATTTATTCTGTGCACCAACTAAATTGTTGGATAGGTCTGTAAGGGATAAAATTAATACCTAGTGTTCATATATGGGATACATTTTTTAACATAAATTAAATACAATTATTTACGTCTATTAAAAAAACTATTCAGCCGATAAAAATAAATGATGCTTCACTAAAACCTGTTTTTGAGCTATTTGTAGCTATTTTCGCTATCCCGGTTTGAAAATCAAAACCCCGATTATTTTAACCTTCCGTTGCGAAATTTGCCATACTGGACCTGGCAACACTAGTCAACATCGATAAAACGGTACGTGATAAATCCCGTATTTATAATAATGATTGCTTCTTTTTCTATAGCTATATAAATGAATGAATGAAAATTGTTTATACCTTACAAGCTAAACACAACAGATATAAAATAAAAAATAAAACAAATAAATGTAAGCATAATGGGCGGTCTTATCGCTTAACAAAGCGATCTTTTCCAGACAACCTTTGGATGGAGAGGATCATAACTGAATGTATATAGCTATGAATATAAATATATTATATAATAGATAGAATAGAAATGTGAAATCTAACTACAGATACTGTATTGGTGACGTCTCGAGATATCTCTTGTTCTCCCTTTCTAACCCAAAACCTGCAGCCATTTCCAAAAGAGATATCAAACAGGCCTTTATTTTCGGATGTCGATTGCAAGAGTAGGCAGTAAGTTTTATATCGAATTAATCACCTAAACTTAATCGATTTTCTTTAAAATTTGATAATATAATTAATAGTTTTGTTTTTCGAGAAGTCTTTTTTTATGTTTTAAGAAACTGTCACTTGAATATCGTCAGTATATTACCAAACAGCCTGCATTGCTCTGAGATTATTTATAATATGAAAATGTATATGTAAGCCAAGGCTTTAGATTCCTTTAATAAAATCTCAAGTGTTCTTTGAATTTACATCACCTTGTCTCGTTAAATTTTCTTGCTCAATTTAATTTATATTGAATCTACTAATAAAATAATAAAGTAAATACTATACTGGGTGTGTAATTAAAAACTCTGAAAAATGGTTAAAAGGTGTCATACTAACTAACATTAAAAAAATGATTAAATCGCATATTACGAATATCCGAGAGAGAATCGAACTTTCTTAATTTAGGTGCAAAATTATTTTTGCATGTGGTTTATGTTCGTCTGTTTATAATAATTAAAAACAAACTCTTGGACTTAGAAGATCTAACAAAATGTATATTTAATGTAATGTATTTTTAGTCCGACCACACATTAAATAAGTTCTAAAGAAACTTGGCAGGAACTTGAAACACAGTTTAATCTGGCAACATATGTTATTGTTACTGTTTTAACTCATGTACTACGTGTAAAGGTACATAATCAATATACCTACAAGTACTATTCGATATACCTAAATTGATTAGTTTTTTCTCCAGGGGAATATTTTCAAACGCAATCAAGGACAGTAAAAAACCATTTCATTAAATTTCTTGAAGATATTTACCCAAAGTTACGAACGGACGGCAGCTAGTTATATTTATGCATAAACTTTATTCAATGTGTTATTTTAAACAAAAACAGAGTTATTAGGAAGTTAATTCAGTCAAGAGCTAAACGAAAACCAATTCAAAGTATAAAAATAGCTGAAAGATCAACAGCTGAGGAGTATTTTCAAGATACAAATCGTCTGTTGAAAGCGTTTTAGCATGCATATATTCATTGGCTCATTGAATTTATGATTTATTGATAGATTTCATAAACTTTCTTAAATTTATGATGAAATGTTTATTGAAAGATTTTAAACATATACCTTACCTATCGATTGGTGCCTTAAAATACAATGTTTTTTTTTAATTATTTGTGTTGTTTTGATTCAAAGTGAGACAAGTGACTTATTATAATATTAAAAATTATATTCAGTTATATTGAATTTAATATAATAAAAATAAAGATTATGTTTTCTTTGAGTTATATTGGCCAACTTTTGTAATTTAGGTTTTTGCCTCTAAGCCATTCGCCATTCGATTTTTCACACTGTATAAATTTTGGAAACTCTAGATTACCTCAAAGATGATTGAAGTGAAATTGCGGTAGTTAAGATTATTTATTAAGACACGCTGTAATCTCTTCTAGTTGTATTTAGATACGTAGGTTATCAAAATAACTCACTCAATTTTTATTGTTTATTCTCTTAGAACTTACGCTTTCTGTTTCTTTAAAATATTACACTATTTTGTTTTCAAGATAAATCAAACTCTTTATTAATTCCTAGCCTCAGTGTTCAAAGACAAAAGTCTTTGATCAGATTGTGTTTCATTAATTTAATTTATTTATTCTTGCACAGTTTTTTGGGTGTTTCATTATAAGTTCTACCTGTATTAGTTTAAGAGCTGTGGATTTATTTACAACAATTAAATTAAATTAAATTTTAAGACCTCTGTCATTACGCAGAAAGGTACTCGGGTGAAGACCACGCACTGGAAAGCGCAGCGTATGACGGCCCCCCACTAGATGGAAATACGACCTTTTTTATAGTGGATAGATCTTCGTTTGACCACAATCTCACTTACTCGACCTACCATGTGGTCTAAGATGAATCACGAAGATCTAGAAGAAACCTTTTCACTCATACCTTAAAGAAGTCTGGATTGTATTATTTAAGAAAAATAGACTACGGTTTTTTTTTAATTGGATAGAACTTCGTTTGACCACAATCTCACCTGATGGTAAGTGATGATGTGGTCTAAGATGAAGCACGAAGATCTAGAAGAAACCTCTATATTTATCTATATATTTATATTAACTCTATATTTACAGACGACGGCAAAGTGTTCCATACCTTAGCGTACAATCAAAAACGTAGAACCAAAACGGTGTGTGCGAATGGGTGGTATATCAACTAGGTACGGATGGTACTAAGCCTGCTTGTCTTTTGATGGTAAGGAGATGGTGGGATCAGATCGTATAGTTCTTGGGCACATTCCCCAAAAAATATATTCTGTAAAAGATCGATATGCTTGCAACTTTACGGTGGTGTTCGAGACTTTGGGTCTTAGTCTCCGCCATATATTGCCTAAAAGCTCTACGTTCTATCGAGTCTAAGGTCTCTTGACCTTGTTGAGGGTGCCCAGCTTCATGGCAGCTGTTGTAGCCTTAGACTCGATGTATAAGCTAAGGTTGGGAGCGAAACCGCTAGAAGATCGAAGTGACCTTTTACAGCTACCGGTACATCTCGGAAAATGGGAGCTTGGAAAACTTTATGTTATTTGTGGAGAAACAGGCTTACGGCCCACCTGATGGTAAGCGGTCACCGTCGGTTATTGACACCGGCAACACCCGGGGTATTGTCGATGCGTTCCCTACCCTGTAGAAACCTTTTAACATTTCCTGACTAATTTAAAACATTATCACATTTAAAACTGACTCCTTTTCGCCGAGAAGAGACATACTTGCGTTTTTGAAGTATTGAATTTGACGAGATTGGCATCACCCCAATCAGAGACGGCCTTGGATGGCAAATTCCGACGCTGGAGCATCTCATCTCTCTGGTTCTGAATTTCAGTTCTGCTGGCTCAAGCATTAAGCCTGATAAAGATTGCTACGAGTAAGAGCCGTTGAATGCAGGCCGTACAAGATCGGTCACTCTGGGAGTGTATGGGGGAGGGCTACGTTCATCAGTGACATCCTGTGGCTGATATAATGATGATCAAAACTTTTGATCATAATATCAACAAATACTTTGACTCGCAAACGAGACTATTGAACAACAAGTGTTGATATCATTGTTTCTCTTGGAACAATTGTTTTGAATGTCATTACTTGTGGCAAAGTGTACTAATTTGTGGGATGACTCAAAGATGAGGTGAAGTACGGTCATTAACATAGAGAAGGTAAAAAAAAATACCTAGATTTTGTAAAATATAGAGGCATTTAGGAAAAAAATTGTACTATTTTATTTGGCCGCTCTGCTTCGGATGTGCCCAGGGCGGCTTATTTAATTTCTCGTTTAATCTTATTGAATACGAGCAAAAATAGTGTAGGTATACTCTACCAATCTAAAAGTGGTATGTTAATACGTTTCATACACACAAACGAAGTCGCGGGTAACAGCTTGTTCAATAAAAAGCTGCCATATAGTCTGATTCACATATTATTTTTTATATGAATTATGAGATGACATTTCTCAGTTAGCACAAAATTAGCAAGTTGAAGTGACAGTGGGCAGGGCACATAGCTTGAAGAACTGACGGCCATTGGAAAGCGCAGCGTAGAACGGCCCCCTACTAGATGTTAAGACGGCCAGTTAAAGATTGCTGGGAGCCGTTGGGTGCAGGCTGCACAATATAAGTCGTTTTGGAAATCTATGGAAGAAGCCTATGCTCAGCAGTGGACATCCTGTTGTTGATATTGACGACCTCCGTGGCGCAGTGGGCGAATAGCCGGCTGAGACGCAGGAGGTAGCGGGTTTGATTCCCGCTGCGGAACAAAAGTTTGCATGATCTACATATATTTGTTCCGGGGCTGGATGTTTTTCTATATAAGTATGTATTTACAAAAAAAATATATAAGTATTCTATCAGTTAACTGGTTCCCATAGTACAAGCTCTGCTTAGTTTGGGGCTAGATAGCGCTGTGTAAAATGTCAAGTAATATTTATTTATTTATATGATGATTTTATAGTTGAGGGTGAGAGGTGAGTGTAAAAAATAAAAATCGTTATGCCGTGTGGAATAAAAAGAAAGAAAGAAAATACATTTGTTTGAACCCACATGACATCACACACAATAAAAACAAAGGAAAAGACATAAAAACACCGTAAAAACAAGCTTCACACAGACAGAAAATTATGGCGTTGCGTGGGGACAAAATGTTCCCTGTCTCAGCATAAGCTGTTTCGTACCACGGTGGATACGATGCAGCGCTGGGTTCTGACAGGGCCTAGGTGACGACACGATCATTTGAAAAGATAATACTAATAGAACATTTAAAATAAAAATAACATGTAGACAAAATAAAGGAGAAAACACCCAATAAAATAACAATACATAAAATACACGAATTACAGAATAAATAGCTACGAACATTACATACATACATTGAAAAACAAATAACATGATAACAAAAAAAAATATTATTGTGCAGTACTTTGAAAAAAAAAATTATAAATATAGGTATGTAAAACTATTAAGGCTTGTGGATCAATACCAAAAATACCAAAAACAGGATTTATGATTTACAAAAACAAAAGAAATTTTTCTACTTTACTTTGATATCGGTCTATTTAATTTTATTTATGTAAATCGTGAAAGTGATACGATTTGATACCATAATCTTTTCTGACTTATAATAACATTTTCTGAGTAATTTTGATTGCAAAGATCTATCAAAAGCAAACTGTCTAATCTACATAGGTACATAAACCAATTTTGGCTACGTATTTTCATATTAAGAGCTCCAATCTCTGATTCTGAAATCTCTCATGAATTATTAAAAGCCTTATTTAAGGCTCTAAGGGTCGATCACAGGCTAAATAATTGAAAGGAAACGAAAAAATGGAAAATTTATCTTGTCAGGTTATGAGTCGATTTTGAGCTGATGAGACACGAAGAATTACGATTGCGAAAATTGATAACATTACCTGAATTTATATTGACTGACGTAAATTGAGTTTTATCCTTAAAGATCGAGTAGCCATTTTCGCTAACCATATTCTTACTTAATGCACCAGCATTACATAAATACTACGTGTTTTGTTATGTACGACATTAAATGAAAACACGGGTGGCTGGTATTATAGTTTAATAGGTTGTCTTCAAATTCATTAAATTTTATATTTATTGTTTGTATGATATCTTATTTTGATTGTTTATTTTAATTTTAATGTACTTGTATAACATTTTAAATTTATTTTGATTATTATATATTATGGATCTGAAACAAATGAATACAATTCAATTAGCATGGAAAATTTTAAATTTTTATACAACCTTAATATCAACTCCTAAAATATCAATCAAACAGTCTATATAAAATAGGTAAACAAATAATGTTCATTCTTAATGTAAGTAGGGACCTGTTAAACTGACTAAGCGACTACGTCGCAAAGGCGCCGTCGATTTACGTTAAATTTTTTGATGTGTAACAGGTTTCCTCTCGATTTGTGGCAGTGATTTTGGCAAAAGGGACGAATATGTGTAACAGGAAACCCTGGAAGCGCGCGCTATTTGATTTGATTGTGGTTAGATGATACACATCATATGCGACTACTGTGAGGCTCGTAGATTATTTTTATTGGAAATGTATCGATAAATATTCAAGCTACCTGCATTAAACCAACCTCTAAAATCAGTTATTACGATTCCGGATGTGCGTTTTAAATTTATGTTGTACATAATAAAATAGGTTGTAAAATAGGAAAGAAAAATAATTACAAGCATAAAATAGTAATGTGGTTTTATGTGTCTTGAGTTCATAGTTTCTTAACTCAGAACTTATTTATGTAGGTATGTATGCATATATGTATGTTTGTATTTCCGAGGATAACTTTCGAAGCGCTGATCCGATCATCGAGAAATTTGATATACAGGTAGGTAGTTTTCCTGTAGATGAAGCTAACGGCACTTTAGTCGTAATTTGAATCATCTCACTAATTTCGACCCTGACGTGAATTAGCCTGGTAGCACAGTTGGATAGTGAATCCTCATATCAAGAAATTTTTTGTGATGGCTTTAAAAATCTTGGAATTTTCCGTACGTGTTCGGATAACACTATAAAATAAAAACACTATTTAGGTAGGTAGTGATGGCACGATCCTGGTGTAACAAAACTAACTAAAAATGTGTGGGGGTTGTTTAGATATTGGGTTTCAAGAGAGTAAAAAAATAAAATGAGATTATTAGGCCAAATGGGACGTCTAATGAAAGGTCTGTTTTGAAAGGCAGCCGGCGAAATTACAGGCACATGAGGCTTTACACCTACATGCCTCAAGTTGATGGGCGCAGGACAGTGCATCGTAGGGCACATTTCTAACGTGCGTGACTTACGAGGCAATTCTCTGTTATAGGCGATGGTTATCAGTTTACATCAGGTGGGCCATAAGCTTGTTCCATCTCCAAGTAGTATAAAAAAACGCATATTAGCCCTACTGCGTACCCTACTCACTCATCTTTCGTTTAATCTGAACCTTGTTATTTATTGTGATATTTTTTTTATTTTAGGGAGTAACAAATACTGCCTGGACGTGAACTACGGAGGAGTCCTCATCATTTGGGACAGACTCTTCGGAACCTTCCGCCCTGAGACTGATAAGGTGGAAATCGTGTACGGACTCATCTACAACCAGCCTTCCTTCAACCCGCTGTATTTGCAGGTAGACAAGTTATTACAAAAATGTAATCTCTGGACTGGCTGTACCAATATTCATCAAACAAATAAATCATCTTGTTATTATTAGTTTTATTATGAAAACCATATTCAGTCAATCCGTTTTTAAAACGATAACAGACAGACATCGCCATATTAGTATGCGTGTAGCTTAAGTGTCACAAATATAGGCAAAAGTCTGAAATCCAGAATAACTGCAATATGTAACCCAAAAAAGTGTAAATAATTAACATGAACTCCTGTTACCTGTAATTTGAATGAAACTATAGGTCAAGTTAATTCTTTAATCATTTCGTAGCACTATTTTGATAATCAACTATTACAAATAATATTTTTTTGTTTTAATCAGAGACTCGCGAGATCTCAGTTCGGGGCGAACCACTAGTATAGTCGATAGGTACCAATTAACATCGGGTAGGTCATTTGCTTGTTGTATAAAAAATGTAACAACGTTAGGCCTCTGACACGTCTTGACGACTTTTAAGGCCGGGACCGACATTTTATCGTTTATTGAAAAGGTGAAATCTGCCCACTTTCATAAAAAAATATCTTATGAATGTAGAATCAGAATTTTTATTATTTCGCATGCGAAGTAAGATAAAAGAATATGCTTATATGCTGAAAGTAAGTTGCACAAAAAATATTTAGCAAACATATATTTACAGACATATTCACATAAAGCTCACGGAAATCGGAAACTACATATAACTTAAGAGCTTCGGTTAATTTGCCCGTTGAACTAGAATTGATATCGCTATTTTCCGGTTCGAAAAGCAAGACTCTTGGGAAATTATCGTATGATTTTTCGGCTTCTTGTTTCATTCATGGCATTTGCGTTCAAGCGATTATTTTTGTCGTTATGAAAAAGATTAATGTGACAATTGTTATGAAACTTTTTTGTCTTAGTTCCGCGCTATGTTGTTACGAAGGTGGTTTCCGGGTTTATCAATATGATTAGGTATCTAATATTTTTATTACTAGCTTTCGCTCTAAACACGTAGTTAATCGATAAACAAATATTCCTGCAAATTATTGGTTATCATATATATAACTAAAATTGACCAAGATATATTAAAAAAAGGAAAATTGCATTTTAAGAGCAAAATAATCTAGTCTAAACTCCAGTCCTTACAATAATCAACCTTGAATCTTCATATTGCTCCATTTCCTTTCATATGCAATCTTAATCGGCATAAAATTCATTTCTAAACCTACATTTATCATTCGATTTTGGACTCTACACCTTCTAACATATAGTATCTTTTCGCAGGCATTCTACTCTGGCTACGTAGTAGAAAAGTACCGTTCCTTTGACAACTGGGGAGACAAGTTCAGGGCTGTCTTCTGGGGACCGAGCTGGGAGCCAGGAACATCGCGACTTGGAGAAGAGGAGCTGAAAGTCGATGTAAATATACTTTTATAGGAGGAGGTTAGAACATACATTTCGAAAATGGAGCTTGGAAATCATACCTTAGGGACGCTTCTTGCGTAACACGATAAGGATTCATCATTTCAACTCGTCTGCAGATGCACGCATTGCTGGGTATAGGCATCCTCTTAAATATGCCATCCTCTCCATTCTTTTGCGAGTCTTGCCCATTGGCACTCAGCTACGTTCACAATCTAGTTTAAGATGTATCTATCATTTTATGTAAACTTCCCCCTGAAAGTTTCAGAGTAATCTTTTGACACCCTGTATTAGTTATAACGTCACAAACTTAGCTGTTTTGAGGTTTTTAGAATCTAACTAGATTTAGGCACCCCACAGGCCGCACACGGTTTGGGGCGGTGCAGTTACCGCAGATGCCGAGTTTTGTGGGATTCTAATCTCTATTTTTACAAGCTTCCGCGAGCGGCTTAGCACGCGTGGTTTGTCAATAAAAGATAGCTTCAATCTAGGATTTAACCTTCTATTCTATTCTATTTTATTTAACTAAATGTCATCGAAATCGGTACATGAATACATGCCTTGTTAATATATCTTTTGTTATGTATTTTCTTGTGTACAATCTAAGAAAATACATAAGTTTGTCCTATGTCATACAAAGGCAAGCTTAACCCTAAACACAGTTTTCTTCCAATCGATCACACTAATATTATAAATGCGAAAGTTTGGATGTTTGTTTGTTAGTTACTCAATCACGTCGTAACGCATGGTATGCGCCCGGCATGGGCTGGGGCTACTTTTATATTCCGCAGACTGCCGCATTCGGTACGCATCGCCTATTAGGATCTGACAAAGTCTCTAGGACCAAGGCAAATCTGTCCACGCACTCAAGCGCTTTCAGTTTTCTACAAGATTAATTTTGGTGAATGTGCGCCAGATCTGCATGACCTCATCCCTTCTTCCCTCTTCCATCACCACCCATACCAGGTCGGCATACCACCTTGCCGTACCAAATAATTTGCTTCAACTTTTCTTGTTATTACGAGTCAAAGTCAAAGTCAAATATTTTTATTCATTAAAATCACAAGGATCACTTTGAAACGTCAATTTTGTGATGTACAAGATGTGGAATTCACTTCCAGCGAATGTTTTACCCGGGCAGTATAATCTTGGAGTATTCAAGTCCAGAGTAAACAAGTTCTTTTTAGGCAAGCGTGCTCCATCACTTACCATCAGGTGAGGTAGTGGTTAAGCGTTTCACTATCATCAGTATATATTTGACTGCCTCCGTGGCGCAGTGGGCGTATAGCCGGCTGAGACGCAGGAGGTAGCGGGTTCGATTCCCGCCGCGGAACAAATGTTTGCATGATCTACAGATATTTGTTCCGTGTCTGGGTGTTTTTCTATATATTATAAGTATGTATTTACAAAAAAAAAGTATATAAGTATTCTATCAGTTATCTGGTTCCCATAGTACAAGCTCTGCTTAATTTGGGGCTAGATAGCGCTGTGTGAAATGTCCAGCGATATTTATATTTATTTATTTATCAGTACAAAAAAAATGTGCTGCACACAAATTTGTACTTCACATGATCGACACAAAGTTTATTATCCTATGTAACATTGAGTAAAGAGACGCGACGACTCTGCGCCCAGAGTTAAGCCATAGCACCGTGTTCATTGTTGAGCCAAGTGCGTGATACTGTTACGAGTAATTAGATGATTCTAGTATCAACCGTTAGTACAGTTGTGAGTGGCAAAGCTTGTTAAAGCTCTTAGTGCCGTGCGGTTTTGATCCCTGTAGTACTGAAGTAATTAATTAAATCTACATGCAAAGTCTGCATAGCGTTGGGCTTGGATAATTAAAATTAATATTATTTTTACAAAAATTAAAAACCGACCTGAAAATTGGTTATCCTGAGTATTTACTGTCGACCTCTGTTGCGTAGTGGGCGAATAGCCAGCTGTGACGCCGGAGGTAGCGGGTTCAATTCTCGCCGCGGAACAAATGGTTACATGATCTACAGATATTTGGATGTTATTTCCAGAAAAAGTATATAAGTATTCTATCAGATAACTGGTTCCCATTTTACAAGCTCTGTTTAGTTTGGTGCTAGATAGCGCTGTTTGAAATATCCAGCAATATTCAAGTATTTATTATTTATTTACTGAAATCTCAGAAATTAGGAGCACTTGTTATTAAGGACACATATTTTTTAATAAATATCTTACTAAAGAAAGATCAAGAAGAGTAGAAAGAATTAGGGGAGACCTTTGCCCAGCAGTGGGACAGTACAGGCTAGAAAAGAAAATAAAGAAATATCTATAATGTATAAATCCCCTCAGTTACATAAAAGCAACACTACCTTGAACTTAAAATCTTATCTCCAACTTCTGAAAATTCCATAAACAATTCAGAGAAACGAAACCTAAAATTAAGCACTTCGAGACGTTGATGGCAAAATCATGTTTTCCTTTATCGTTCCCGCCTACACTTTGCTAAAGGCCTATGCACACGGCGTATTTTAAACGCGCAGACCATGCGTGTTTAAAATACAAAGTTCCCACGTGAGTTTGAATCGAAAAAAATGCTGCAACCGATATATTATACCATATTGTGTTTTTTTGTTATTATTTACTAGTTCTTATGTACATATTAATACGCACAACTGATGTTGACTGTGACTGTGTGTCTGTGACACGACTGATGAGGCACAGTTGGTGCCCTGCACGCCCAAAAATGGCACCACAAAAGACCAGCGCTGTAGTGGTGTAAATAGGGTGTTTGATAATATACGCACAAAAATGAAAGGGGTTATTTTGATGAACATAATAAATACATTTGTGAAATGTTTACCATAGAAATGTGAAATTTATTTTGGGCATGTCAAAACAAAAACTTTATTAAGCTTATGTTGTGCTATAGCATAATGCTTGCCATCTAACCAGAGATACTGTATTGGTGATGTCTCGAGATATTTCTTGATGTCCCTTTCTAACCCAAAACCCGCAGCCATTTTCGAAAGAGATATTAAATCGGCCTTTATTTTTGTATGTCGATGGCAAGAGTAGGCAGTATGTTTTATATCGAATTAATCACCTAAAATTAGTCGATTTTCTTCAAAATTTTATAATATAACTAGTAGTTTTTTATGTTTTGAGAAACCGTTACTCAGAATATCGTCAGTATATTTCCAAACACCATGTGTACAGTCTAATGCTACGTAGCGACAGTTTTTATTTTCATAGCATTACTGTTATATTCTGTACCTATTGTGTTTTTAAAGTGAAACTTTTATTACATCGTCTCAAACTTTTTCGTATGTGTGTTGCATGTTGCGTGACGGTCGGCCGCGGAGTAGGGATAAAGTAAAAGGCGCTCGTCAGAGCAGCCGAGGCCAATATGGCGGCGCCTATAGTTCGCATCAGCTGCCCGTGTAGTGTATAGACTATTACTCATTTGTGCCCACGAAAATTTTTAGTTAAATGTCTATAATGTGAAACAAAGTTTCACTTTTATCGTGGTTTCATAAAACCACACAACCCTTTTTTTACCTATTCTTACCTATTAAATTGGTTATGATGCTGATGATGTGTTTAATGTACCCTTTTGATGCAAAATAAACGTTTTTTACTTTACTTTAGATTACTTTTACAATCTGTTTTTGGATTCTACGGCAACGCGCGTCTTTTGCACATTTATAATACACCGTGTGCATAGGCCCTAACTAATTCATAATCTGGGTTTTTATTTATGAGGAATATTTCTTACAAAGCGCCCGTGATTCGTTTAGATAAATTTATTTGTGTAACGTTTTGTACAGTCGGTATTTAAACAAATCGGCTAAGTGCTAGTGAGACTCGTACGCCAAGGGATCTGTAAACATCTGCTTAGTTGATCGAGCGAAGCAAGATCTCCAAATCAACTTGGGCAAATCGGCGTTGTATGTATGTATGTATGTTTGTTTGTCCGAGGATAACTTTCGTAGCATTTATCCGATCATCATGAAATTTAAGTAATATAGATAGTAATGACGGCACAATTTTGGTGTAACTCAATAAGCTAAAAATATTTGGGGGTTGTTGAGATATTAGAGTTCAAGAGGGGTAAAAAAAATGAAAATGAGACTAATAGGTCAAACGGGACGTCAAATGAAAGGTCTTTATTTGTACATTTGAACTCCGTTTATATTTTTAGTTTAATTTTTGTAGTTTTTGAGTTATAAGCCATAATAAAAACAAAACTTTGACAAAATTCACAGGGTACACCAGTAACCCCACAATGCTGAAATTTGGTATTCGTGTAGCTTTAGTGACACAAATATAGGCAAAAGTCTGAAATCCAGAATAACTGCCATTTGTACCCCAAAAGAATATAACCAACTTACAAGCACCCCCGTTACATCTAATTTGAATGAAACTGTAGGTCAAGTAGGTTGGTTATGTATTTCGTGGCATCAATTTATTAGTCAAAGATGAAAGCCGCCATGCACATAGATCACTAAACGTATTTAGCGACTAAACATGTTTAAATTTGAAGTATTTGTATGATTTAACAACTCATTAAATCATATTTAGCCACTAAATACGTTTAGGCATTGTTGTGCAAGTCGCCCTAAGAATAATATTTATTTTGGGAGATTCGCGAGATCTCAGTTCGGGGCGAACCACTAGTTTTATTTTAATTTAGCAGCGCCATCTAGTTATGTCGAGCGAGTAAAATACAAATAAATAAATATAAATAAAAAGCCTTCATTTCTACTGCATATTCTTACATTACTTAGGTAATCACTTATATTTACATAATAATTATACTATTACTATTTTGGTCTTATTTATCTATTTCTTCTGCAATAGTCGCCTCCACGGCGTAGGCCTCCACTAAATCTCTCCATACATCCCTCTCTCGTTGTTCTCACCCATACCGGTCCACATCGTTGTGTAAAAATGTCTCTCCATCTCCTTTTCAGTCTACCCTGTCTCCGTTTTCCTTCCAGTGGGATCCGCTCTGTCACCAGTTTTGTCCACCTATTGTTTTCTAATCTACAGACATGTCCTGCCCACTGCCATTTTAACGGCCTTATGCGTTTTCTTATATTAAATTTTCTTTATTTGATCTGATATTTTTAGTTCTAACATGCTCAATTTTTCGCTGGCAAACAGCAAATTTTTCTTCGTCTTCTTTTCTTAGTGCCCAAGTTTGAAAGCCGTACGTGAGACATGGAAGTATCGCTATGTCGAAAACCTTTTTCTTAACTATTGTCTCTATAGCTTTTATTCATTATTTCCTTTAGTCCCCGGTACTTTTCCACGGTAGATCGATTTTTTCTTAAACATCTTTTTCGTTAGAGCCTTCAAACGAAACTAATTGTCCAAGATATACATAATCCTTGAAGTATTCAAGGTCTCCATTTGTTTTAATCTTTGCCTTAGATGCATTCCGAAAAAAGAAGAGAATGGATACATAAACCAACATACAATTACAGGTTCTTTATTTCGGTAAACTTAATTTAGGATACATTTCATGGGTTTGGGATCCTCTTTTAAGTATGAAATGTAAAAGCACAGGTTATTTCGATTAAGTAGATACAAACAAATATTAAAATGAGTAACGTTTTCTCTTTATGTTCAAATTAATGCGCACTCACTCTGATAAAGTTTGACGGATTGAAACAAAACATTTTTTTTAACATAAATTATAGGCTAGCGTTTGACCACTATCTCGCCTGATGGTAAGCGATGATGCAGTCTACGATGGTACACGCTTGCCTAGAAGAAACCTATTCACTCGTGACTTGAAGATCCCTTGGTTGTAGTTATCAGGAAACACAGACTCAGGTAAGGCGTTCCACTCCTTGGCGGTGCGCATAATAAAGGTGGAAGAGTGCCGCTTTGTGCGTATGGTAGGTACGTCTACCATGTAGCGATGGCGCATCTCGGAGCGTCTGGTTGTCCGATCATTGAATGGGGATGGTGGGATCAGGTTGAAAAGCTCCGCAGCACACTCTCCGAAATGTATCCGATAAAAAACCGAGAGGCTTGCAACCTTTCAACGATGCTCGAGGCTGTGGAGCCTTGCATTTGCTAACTCGTCATGTTGCATGTCAGTGACAATTAGTTAATTTGTGAACTGAAAATTCGTTAGTTGTAACTCGGTATCTGAATATTCCAGTTTAAAATAGTATCTGAAACTGGAACTACACTCGTGATAATCTAATATGTCGGATGTGAACAATGTCAATAAACTACTAACTGACGATATTCCAATTTTGTATTATTTAGTTCTGTTGTTCAGAACCAAATAATACAACATTGGAATATCGTCCAGTCGAAATATTGATCCAGGATTAACTATTGTTTCTGAATGTAAGTTTTCATTATAAAATGAAAATTGGTGCTTATTAATTACACGAGTATGGATAACATAATAATTATTTGGCATTATGTATTTGACTTTTTGATTTATGTAGACGTTCGTACAAAGTTATCACGACATGTAAAATATTAGATTACTAATGGTCCCATTTTGTTTTTTTTACCCTCTTGAACCCCAATATCTCAACAACTCCCCCAAATTATTAGCTCATTTAATCACACCAAAATTATGCCATCACTATACTTGATGCGCGGTAGCTTTCTTATTCCGCACATACCATACTTATCTATATGCTAAATTTCACAATGATCGGATAAACGCTTCGAAAGTTATCCTCCGACAAACAAACATACATACATACAGCGCCGATTTGCCCAAGTTGATTTGGAGATCTCGCTTTGCTCGATCAATCAAATCGGACCTAATTGATTTTCTTTATCTCTTACTATTCTAAATAAAGAGCAAAAGGAAGAGATTTTATTAGAATTTTATTTAGAATAATTACATTTTTATTATATATTTTATAATTTGTATTTATCGGTTGGATTCAAGTCACACAATAAATGTTTTTCTATAAGTTGTATGTATGTATTTATTTACAAAAAAAAAGTATACGTATTTTATCAGTAATCTGGTTCCTATTTTACAAGCTTAACTTTGTTTGGGGCTAAATAGTATGTGAAATGTCTAGCATTATTTATTCATTTGTTTCAGGTGGAAGTAAGGGATAAATACGACGTTCATCTGCCTGCATGGTGGAACATTTATCTGGTATCCCACTACTCTATCATACTCTATGGATTCTTTGAGCTGACTGGAAGACACATGGTGAGTTTAAAGACAGACATAGACAATTATTTAGTCGCTATATAGCACATATAATTTGACGACATCCGTGGTGCAGTGGGCGAATAGCCGGCTGAGACGCAGGAGATAGCGGGTTCGATTCCCGACGCGGAACAAATGATTGCATGATCTTCAGATATTTGTTCCTGGTCTGGTTGTTTATCTATTATTATAAGTATGTATTTACAAAAAAAAATGTATATAATTATTCTATCAGTTATCTGGTCCCCATTGTACGAGCTCTGTTTAGTTTGGGGCTAGATAGCGCTGTGTGAAATGTCCAGCAATACTTATTTATTATTTATTTATTTATTATAATACATTTACAATAGATGAGACATTATAAAAGAAAGATGATTTAAAATTACGAACATAAATCTTTAAATTAAACAGTGCAAGCAAAAACAGAAACAAACATTTATATAATAATTAATTTTAAACATGAGGTAGGTATGTTGTGTGCTTTATCAGCAAAAGGGACTCGACTAAGCAGTATGTCAACTGGGTTAGCAGTGGACGCTGTTATTAAACTAGCTGCCCCGCCCGCGGCTTTGCAGGCATAGAGTTTCCCGTTCCCGTGAGAGCTTCGGAATAAAACTAATTTTAAAACACTTTTATATAGATATGCAACGTTGTGTAAACATTTCAAGTCAATCGATCGACTAGGTACTTTTCGAGTTTTGTGGAGACACACATACGTCGTCTTTCCATTTAGTAGGCCATTCTACGCTGCGCTTTAATAATATTAATAGTAAATCTTTATTTTCTCTATATGCTGTCAGAGAGCATGGTCTCCTCTCGAGAACCTTTCTGTCCCAACGGCCGTCAGTTCTTCGAGCTATGTTTAATAAAGTATCCAATGATTATTATATGTCATTAATACCTTTTTTTCCTTTTTTCAGGGCATGACTCCAATTTCCGTACTGATCTTCGTCTTCTACATAATAGCTTCTCTTACCATCATTGGAATGTTATTTGACAACTCCAGATATGCTCCACTCCTCGAAGTTATTCGCTGTTCTGCCTTCGCCTTCCTCATTCGAAGCCTGGCCACCAGTCCAGGATTAGGTACAGCATTGCAGACGTTCTACGTTGCCAGTGCTATGTTCTGGGCGCTGAACACTTTGAAGCTTTTGGAGATTAAGAAAGTGCAGAAGTTGGAGTGAGTGATGATGAGAGGTGATGTAATGGGTCCAACTCTCCCGTTCATAGATTAATATCGAAGCTTAAACTCTAGTTGTTATGTACCAAATATTATAAGTTTTGTCAAAACTGACAGACAAACAAATGTAGCCGCAGCCGGCAACGAGCTCACCACTCAGTTTCACACACTCAGTTCACAATGACCTTCCTCCGGAGGTTTTCCCGGTGGACTTCAACATGAACGCCTTCAAGAGAGGTGTAAATTAGATATTAAATGCTCGGTAACGCGTTGGTGACCACCTAACATGAGGAGGCCCGTCAGCTTGTGTGTCTAAAAGTTTAATATATAAAAAAAAAATATCTTTGCAAGTTCCGTCAAAACTAACAGACAAATAAATGTACTCGACATTTTTCTATTAACGACAGAGTCAAGCTCTTTTTTAGTTATTTTTGGGGATGAATTTGTGTTTGAGATATAAAGCCACTAAAATTATACATAAACAAAAATGAGACGTGCGACTTGTTTGAAGCAATAAATTGAATCACTCATCACGAATATATTTACCAAAAAGACACAGAAACATCTTAAAGAAGAAAAAATTTAGAAATTGACAAATTTAATGTGAACACCAACGCACTTACTAAATAATTGGTCAAGCGCGTGTCGGACCACGACCAGTGTAGGGTTCCTTAGTCAGCAATTAAGCTCTATCTTAGTCATTTTAAGAAACAAAGTTAATTTTGCAGCTGGTTTTGATCATATGTATGAAAATCATATGAACTGTTTGAAAACCCAACTACAGATATCGACTACCGCTCGTAAATTAGTAGTCTACGAATATGGCCACTTTGAAATCGTAAACGGGCTTTTGTATCAAAAAAGTGTTAATTAAACCTTTTAGTGTTTTTCAAAGACATTTTCAACGACACCTCACACGTAGTTCAACTACAGAAGCCTTAAAACTTGAATTACAACTTGAAATTTTTAGAACCATACTTACTTCTATCTGACAGTGACAGTGAACTAAGCCAACATCTGGCTGATGTTTTTCTGCGACAAATCTTAGTTAAGTTAGCAAATTACTCATCTAAACGGGTATTTATCGCGTCTGTACCTTTTATATGCCATCCCGACGTTTCGACTGTTGCCACAGCCGTGGTCGCGGGCAGACTTGAGTACTTGGAGCTACCGTCGAGAAGTGACGGCAGTTGCAGCAACTACCCTCACTTGCCCTTCAGAATTAGAAATGTCCTATACTAAGCGTATCTACGCACTGAGATGACCGATCACGACGCGCACACCTAGTAATCACCGGGTTCCAGGATAAATAACCGTTTAAATCATTAATAATAACAGGGATCGCAAAAGTTTGAAAAATACTAGTAAGTAAAAAACAGGAGGGTTGATGCTAACCTTTGGATGTAAGTGTTGTTTTTCTTCCTAAAATGCACAATTCAACCCCAAATAACATGTATAGTAAGCCAGTGACGCTTTGTTACGTTAAGGATAATTTTTGATAAAAATGGAGATGTTTCTGCCATTTTATTTAGTTATAAGTATCTAAAAGTTATAGTTGATGATAAAATTAATTGTATTCTGTACAAACCATATCAATTTGTTACGATTTATCTGATTATGATTAACGAATTAGTTTAGAAATTATGATTTTTTTAATAACTACATATATTTTAAAAAACTTTTAGCCAAAACAAAAAATTTGAATATAAATAGCTTATACTTAACTTAGCTTCAATATATTAATGGAGTGTTTGTAAAGGTAAGATAATGGTATTTTTATATTAACTCTACTGCCATTGAATTTAAAATTACCTTAAATGAAACTTACATTATTCTAGATTATGTATAAACAGAGCTTATAATATAAGTGATTTTCTATTTTATAGTAAGCTTATATGGAGCCAGTAACTGGAGCAAGTAACTGGCATATTTGTAGTAGAGTAATCATTCAACTTAATTAGATTTAGATATTTTCCAGTCTTCAATTTCGCGCCCCTCTACCGCGTCTCCTAAGGCTCGGACTATATAGCATCCGGGTCTCCCCGATTCTGGGAATCCGGAGCATGTCTCGGTTGCTTCCAGGTAAAAAACAGAGTCGGATGGCCTCGGATCGTGTGTAGTTGATGCAGGAAAAATTCAAATGTTTAGTTGTGCGACGGATTGGTCAGGGGCCGTTTAAAAAGGGTCCCTGACAAACCCGGATGCCATTTAGTCCGAGCCTTAAAATTTGCTTACACTATGACGTTTCATGATGATCCCTATAACAGAAATTAATAAATATTATTTATTTTGGAACGCGTAACTTTAAACTGGAAAATAAATCTTTTCTTTAAAGTTTGTTCATATTAAGGTTATTGGTAAAAATTTACTATTTCAAAGGAAGTTAAAATGAATATTATTTTTTGCATGTTTTAATAACAATAAGAAAAATGTATCAGCAATAGCTTTGTATCTAAAATACCCTTTTATGCAATTAAGTTCAGATTACTAACTATATTTTATAGCCTCATGCCAAATAATTAGATTTCTAGAACGTAGTATAATAGTACAATGCATATCTCTATAATAGTTTAATTATAAATTTATAATACAGAGTAGTATAATAGTCAAACACTTGGCATTTTAATAGATTATATTCATTTGTTTATGGAAATCTATAATTTATTTGTTACTAATTTTAATTTCTTAAATAAAAAGTGATGATGAAGTTGTGTTTTATTAAGAATGCAAAAAAATAATAAAAATGGTAGAATAATTCACCTAAACAAAAAATACATAGCAACTCTAAACACCGTATTTGCACTAAAACGGGATATTAAAGTAATTTTAATAAACACATTTGAAATAAGAGGATAAGTAAGTTATGAGCAGACATAGTGGTCGCAAGAAGCATGTGTTAGATTAGACTTACCTACCCGCTCAATTTAGTATGAAATAAAACATAAAACTTCAACAATTAATTTTATTTAATCAAATGCTTAGCAGAAAGGTATTAAATAGGGAAGTATCCCCAAATTTCAGTTACAACAAACACACTACATCATCATCGATTCACATAGTTGAATAAAATATAATCAATGAGTAAAATAGCCTGAAACAGTACGTGAATAACTCTTAGGGAAGTATCCCCAAATTTCAGTTACAACAAACACACTACATTATCATCGATTCACATAGTTGGATAAAATATAATCAATGAGTAAAATAGCCTGAAACACTACGTGAATAACTCTTAGTAGATATATCTATTTTTACAACAACATACCTTAGGATATCCTTCTAGTTCGCAGGTCCCCCCAAAAAGTGGTCTGGCCAGCCGACAGATCTCACTTTTTAGACGTCGGTTCCCCGCGCACCCCAAACGGTCCCGGGCCAATCAAAGAGCTTGATTTATCTATTGTCTCACTTGCCGGTGCCAGTTTATATTATTTCGAGAATGAGTTTCAAGAAATATTTCTATTGTTTTCGCTTACCGGCTCCCGTTATGCGCTTCGGAGAAGTTCTACTTATCTTTATCCTATAAAGCTCTGTGATCAGCCGCGGGTGGAAATTTAAGCAACCTAATCTTTTACAATGTCTTTGTACCATTTCTACCTAAAAATACAATTCTCGTTTATTGTGCTAGGCTTAGTTTCTATCTTAACTATTTATTTCATACCTGGTGTACTTAAATATTATATTGTAATGTCTTCTTAAAAACTTGAGTTGCTAACGATTCACCTTAACATTATAATCTAACACGGCCATTCTGATAAATACTTCGTTCTCGAAGTATCCACCTAGTACCATTTTAAATTTATTTACATTTAAGGTTATAATTATTATTAGGTTATAATCCTTTACCGTTTACATAGACATGTAAGCCCCGTTCACCCGCTGCAAGTGAGATAGGCATACACCAAACAAACGGTCGACCAGCGAAAGGATATTTTTTTATTTTGTTTACATTGTTATTGTCAATCCTTTACCGTTTACATAGACATGTAAGCCCCCTCCACCCGCTGCAAGTGAGATAGGCATACACCAAACAAACGGTCGACCAGCGGAAGAATATTTTTTTATTTTATTTACATTGTTATTGTCAATCCTTTACCGTTTACATAGACATGTAAGCCCCCTCCACCCGCTGCAAGTGAGATAGGCATACACCAAACAAACGGTCGACCAGCGGAAGGTTGCAATAACTTTTATACTATTACTGTTATTCCTTTACCGATTACATAGACATGTAAGCCCCTTTCACCCGCTGCAAGTGAGATAGGCATACACCAAATAAACGGTCGACCAGTGGAAGCATAACAGATTTTTCTTTTTATTTGATTTTTTTTTCTTAATTAAGGTTTTCATTTTATTTATTTACATATAGGCAAGGTATCTTTCTATATGTACATGTTTATCATTATTACAAAAACCAACTTGCCTATTAAAGATACATCTTTATTCTTATAATCAATAGTGTATGTCATAATCAGATACAAAGCAGAATCACTATGGTAATATGATAGTATGGCATCCTCATCAATAGAATCTTAATCAATTAACTCGCCTGGCCAATATCGCAGCTTTTCCTTAGCAATTGTTATATTTTCTTAAGTTACCCAAACCCCTCTGAGCATAGCGATCGTTGGGGAGAAGAGATATTATTTCGTAAGGGCCCTTAAACTTAAGTTTCAGTTTATCATTACGTCGATGATCCTGATTAACGTAAACTAAATCACCTACTGCTAAAGTAATATTATTACGTCGTGTGGAATCGAAACGATTTTTGAATTTTTCAGCTACTTGAAGCAGACGTTGTTTAGCTAACTCACGGTCAGCTAGAACATCTATCTGGAGTTCTGGAATACTATCATCAAATACGTCAACTAGCCAGGCTTGCACAGCAGGTATATTAGCCTCAACTCCTATTAGCAAACGCAGTGGGGAAAATCCAGTTGACTTTTGGATAGTTGTGTTAATCGATTGCTGGACCTTCCACAATTCGCTCGGCCAATCTGACGTATCACCACACATTGTATTGAGCATATCAACTACTGTGGATACATACCGTTCTACTTGGCCATTGCTGGACATTTCACAAAGTGCTATCTAGCCCCAAACTAAGCAGAGCTTGTACTATGGGAACCAGATAACTGATAGAATACTTATATACTTTTTTGTAAATACATACTTATAATATATAGAAAAACAACCAGACCCGGAACAAATATCTGTAGATCATGCAAACATTTGTTCCGCGGCGGGAATCGAACCCGCTACCTCCTGAGTCTCAGCCGGCTATTCGCCCACTGTGCCACAGAGGTCATCTATTTTTGCTATTTTGATGTGCTATTTCCAACCAAGACTGGGGATCATTTGTAAAATGAACATTGTAGTGCAATTTAGGGCTCTCAACAGGGTTACGGCTAAGAAAATCGACATGGCCTATGTACTTTACCTTTTGTAAACAATGTTGAATTGAAAATCCTGAAGATATGTCCACCATCGAGCTACACGTGGTGATAAGTCTTTTTTTTTATTCATTGTGCATTTTATGGCATTACAATCTATATATATAAAAATCAATTGCTGTTAGTTAGTCTCACTAAAACTCATAAACGGCTGAACCGATTTGCCTAATTTTGGTTTTGAAATATTTGTAGAAGTCCAAGGAAGGTTTAAAAGGTGAGAAAATATAAAGAAATTGCAATGAAAGCAGTAAAGAAAGTAGTAAGTAACTATTTTATTTTCCCATACAAACTGTTCGTGCCTATCAAACTGGATGCGTTTATTTCATTTGTTATCAAAACGCTATTGTAACTATTTAATACTATAAATACACTATAAATATTTGACCACAGACAAATGTGACATTTAAATTTGTTGTCAAATATTGGTGAATCCTTGGATATCTTCTTTATAATTTGTGTTTGTGAATTCGTGAAGTGCGCGTTAACTTTTTATGTATCCATTTAATTTAACGGTCGTTCATTGACGTGAATTCATTTAAATGAAGTGTCGCGTCACTTTGACAAGAGTGTTTTGTATAGTTTTTATCCCGAAGTTCTGCGGGAACGGGGAATTTAGGGTGCGAAGCCGCGGGCGGGTCAACTAGTCCGTAATAATTTTAAAATGTACCCCTAGTAGGTACACTCGAAAATGTTTTACGGCATTATAGATGGCTAAAGTTTCCAAATCATAAGAGCAGTACTTAGATTCGGCAGGGGGCGTTTTTTTTGTTTTACTAAAATAAGCAACAACTTCCGATTCATTCTCAACTTTTTGCATTAAAATAGCGCCATAGCCTAAGGAACTAGCATCAGTGTACAGTTCAGTCACCAATTTTGGATCTAAAATAGCAAGCGGAGGAGAGCACAGAGTTGATCAATAACATACTTTCTTGCCTTATCCTGTTCAGTTTCTCAAATCCAATTTTTGTTGTTTTTTTTGTTAACATCGAAATAGGAGCAGTACGTGTAGCAAAATTAGGGATAATTTTACGGAAATAGCTAGTGAGACCCATAAACTGACGTACTTGTTTAACGGTACTTGGAGTTGGTGAATTTACCAATAACCAGTTACTTTAGTATCACGTGGCCTGACTCCTCCGTGTGATATTTGCCTACCCAGATATTCAATATTCTGTACAGAAAAAACTGCATTTTTTATATTAATCGTAAAACCGGCAGCGTTTAAAGCCAAAACAGTTGCTCTTAAGTACTTTAACCCTTCTTCAACTGTTAAACATGGGATAAGTGTATCATCAATATATACTAACAAAAAAAAATCTAAATGCTTAACAGCTTTAGTATCTATCAAGGATTCAATTTCTAAATCATCAACTGACACCTTTGTCAGTTTTAAGGTCGACCTAAAAAAATTAACCTCATTGCTGCTGTTTGTGCCTTTTTCAATCCTTGCTTTATGAAAACACGTCGACTCAGTGTGACCTACCTTGTTACAAAACGTGTATTTTTTTTTACCCTATTACCCATCACGCTGGTAGCACTAGTGTTGATATCAGTCGGCTGTCCGACGTTATTCCAGCACTGAGACTTATAGTGACCTAGTTTACCGCACGTGAAACATTTTGTTTTGAATATGATCACTGTTATTCCGTAAATCTAGTTTAGGGCGTTTAAATTTACTTAGATCAGTCGGATTATCAGACACGCTATGCTCTAAAGGCCTTTTTTTTTGGGTTTTACATATGAAGTGAATAGCGAAATAAGTTCCGAAGTCGTTTTGACGCTACTATTGAGGGCTGCCATCCTAACATTTACATCGCTAATACTACCACATACTAGTTCTATCAACTGAATTTCAGTAAAAGCTATCTTAGTGTTACGTAAGAGTCTAACTTTTTCTTTGGCGTACTCGCAGTAGGAATCTGCTGTATCTGACGCGTATGAAACCGCCTTAGAGATTTTTTTTTCTGAGAGATTTCTCTTTTCAGGGTACAAATCAGTTAAATCATCGCGAAGATTTTCCCAAGATCGCCAGTGTCTGGATTCCACGATTCGAACCATAGTAGCGCAGAGCCCTTTAGGGCCTTACCGACTTTCGCCAAAGCTGCAACACTGCTCCATCCAAATTCCTTGATGAGCACCTCGATATTGTCGCACCAGGTTGCAGCGCCGTTGTCGCTTGTCGATGGGTCGAACACTGGCAGCGCAATTTCATCATCTTGGCGGCGCTTGGTGGACACAGCGTCACCGATTGCTTTCAGGAGGCCTTCCAGGACAGTGGGATCCATTCTGAAACTTGTACAAAATGTATTAGCATAAGTTAAAGGTATCCCACTTCTGATGTCAGATTAGACTTACCTACCCGCTCAATTTAGTATGAAATAAAACATAAAACTTCAACAATTAATTTTATTTAATCAAATGCTTAGCAGAAAAGTATTAAATAGAAAAGTATCCCCAAATTTCAGTTACAACAAACACACTACATCATCATCGATTCACATAGTGGAATAAAATATAATCAATGAGTAAAATAGCCTGAAACAGTACGTGAATAACTCTTAGGGAAGTATCCCCAAATTTCAGTTACAACAAACACACTACATTATCATCGATTCACATAGTTGAATAAAATATAATCAATGAGTAAAATAGCCTGAAACACTACGTGAATAACTCTTAGTAGATATATCTATTTTTACAACAACACACCTTAGGATATCCTTCTAGTTCGCAGGTCCCCCCAAAAAGTGGTCTGGCCAGCTGACAGATCGCACTTTTTAGACGTCGGTTCCCCGCGCACCCCAAACGGTCCCGGGCCAATCAAAGAGCTTGATTTATCTATTGTCTCGCTTGCCGGTGCCAGTTTATATTATTTCGAGAATGAGTTTCAAGAAATATTTCTATTGTTTTCGCTTACCGGCTCCCGTTATGCGCTTCGGAGAAGTTCTACTTATCTTTATCCTATAAAGCTCTGTGATCAGCCGCGGGTGGAAATTTAAGCAACCTAATCTTTTACAATGTCTTTGTACAATTTCTAGCTAAAAATACAATTCTCGTTTATTGTGCTAGGCTTAGTTTCTATCTTAACTATTTATTTCATACCTGTTGTACTTAAATATTCTATTGTAATGTCTTCTTAAAAACTTGAGTTGCTAACGATTCACCTTAACATTATAATCTAACACATGCATCATTATCACTACAGAATAGTGTAGCTATCGAATGTTTTCTCATTCAGGAGTCAAACTCCTTTATTCTTTATTGCACACAAGAAAATACATTTAAAAATACAGAAATAGAGGTCATGTGCAAAGACGAGCTTAACCCTAAGAAGAGTTTTCTTCCAGCAAACCTTTGAGGCTAGAGAGAGAGATGATTTTAAAGATAGGTGAGTGTACAAAAACATAAATAAATATATATACCCAAAACTTATATGAACTATACTCAAAGTATGTTATAATATTATAATTATAGTAAATAAATTATATGGAATAATAATAATTATATACCTACCTAATATAAATATATACCTATATAATAGGTTGGGGAAAAAGTCTTTTCGCATTATAGTATGTATGCACTTGTAATAAAATCTCTTTGGCTATACTATTTGTATCTAGATGGTTTTGGTATCATTCAAAGTTTAAATTTTAAAGAAGATAATTCCAAATTCAAATTAGGAAAATGTGTGATTTTTATTTGTTTTTCGTACTGTAAAAATGAGTGAACCTAATGAAGAAATTCGATACATTTTAAAATTTTACTACAAAAAAGGTAAAAATGCAACGCAAGCCGCGAAAAAAATTTGCGATGTTTATGGACCTAGTGCAGTGTCTGTGAGAGTATCACAAATTTGGTTTAAGCGTTTCCAATCCGGAAATTTTGATGTCAAAGATGCACGCCGCTCTGGCCGCCCTATTATGGATAAAATTGATGCCATTTTGAAAAAGTGGTGCAAGATCGGCATATCAGTAGTTACGACGTAGCTGAAGAACTGGGAATTGACCACAAAACAGTTTTGGCGCATTTGAAAAAAACTGGGTACACAAAAAAGCTCGATATTTGGATACCCCACGAGCTCACTGAAATAAACCTAACGAACCGTGTACTCATTTGTGATTCTTTATTACGACGTAATGAAACCGAACCATTTTTGAAGAAGCTGATAACTGGTGATGAAAAGTGGATCACTTACGGCAAGAACGTGCGAAAAAAGTTGTGGTCAAAGCCCGGTCAGGCTTCACAGACTGTGGCGAAACCCGGGTTAACTCGCCACAAGGTGATTCTGTGTGTGTGGTGGGATTGGAAGGGCGTTATTCATTATGAGCTGTTACCACCAGGTAACACCATCAATTCTGAACTCTACTGCGAACGACTGATGAGATTAAAGCAAGAAGTTGAGAGAAAGCGGCCGGAATTAATCAACAGAAGGGGTGTGGTTTTTCATCATGATAACGCTAGACCTCACACATCTTTAGCCACTCAGCAAAAATTATGAGAGTTTGGCTGGGAGGTGTTAATGCATCCGCCGTATAATCCTGACCTTGCACCTTCAGATTTCCACCTGTTTCGGTCTCTTCAGAATTCTTTAGGCAGTGTCAGGTTAACATCACGAGAGGACTGCCAAAACCACTTGTCGCGGTATTTTGATCAGAAGCCCCAAAATTTCTATAGCAATGGGATCATGTCCGTACCTACAAGATGGCAAAAAGTTATCGAACAAAATGGTACCTACATACTTTAGTTAAATGTAAATAAACTATATTAAAAAATGTTTTGAATTTTCTCAAAAAATGCGAAAAACTTTTTCCCCAACCTAATATCTTAATATATATAAATCTCCTGTCACGATGTTTGTCCGCAATGGATTCCTAAACTACTTAACCGATTTTAAATTAAATTGTCACACCGTGAGCAGTCTGCTCCAACTTGAGACATAGGATAGTTTAGATCTTTAATGTATCTATAAAATTTTCGTGTTACAATGTTTGTAACAATACTCCTCCGGAACAGCTTGATCGACTCTTATGAATTTTTTTTGTTGTATATTTGGTAGGTTTGAGAATAGGACGTAAACTATTTTTATACCCCTATGTAATAAGTGTAGTCCACCCCAAATTTCTTATTGTTATTTTTTGTACAAAATCTTTTATTTTTATGGTTCGGCAATATAAAATACATACAATCATAAATTTACACTCTTCTACAACCAACCACTATATTTCAATAACGATATTAGTACTTTAATAATTTGGATAGTTGATTATAGTGGTTTATTACAAAATTTATTGGCGGTACGAAGTTCGCGGGATCAGCTAGTAATAATATAAAATTACAGAGAACGATAGTGCTCTATAACTTTCCGTTTGAAAATGTTGAGTGATGGGCTAGTGCGAACTTCATGAGGAAGGGCATTCCAAATTTTTACCGCATAAACGGTGAAGGAGCCACCATAGCGGCTAGAGGTATGTTGAGGTGTTTTGAGGAGAAGAGACTTCATATGATATACACAAAACACTCAACAACACTTTCAAAATTTTTACATTAAGTATGCATGAATTACATTAAAATATGAATATACATTCAGGTAAGTATCATTGTCATCTCTGTAATAATCAGATTAGTTTAGGGAATGAAGTGACAATCACGGTAAAACTCTGCCCTCCGATCTAGTTTGAGACTGTATCATGTCGGGCAGTGCTCCTCTCGCTCTATCACCCACTAAGAAGTCTGTAGAGTACTAAATATAGGTTACACCTATGATGTAGGCAAAACCAATATGGTAATAATATGGTAACCATTTTCTCATATTATTAGGGTGTATTAAGCGTGACATTCACCGCATAATATGCAGTGCATGTCACCCCAAATAGTCAAATAACTATAGGTAGGTATTATTAATACCACAGGTTTCATTCTCAATCAGGATACACAAAAACTCACAAATCATGGTAAATATCCCGTTTTTAGTGCAAATAGTGTTCATAACCATGATAGTTTCAATAGTTATATGATACCATCCCTTCGGCCTCACCGATTTGGTTCTAAGTTCATAATGACGACTTCCGTGGCGCAGTGGGCGAATAGCCAGCTGAGACGCAGGAGGTAGCGGGTTCGATTCCCACCGCAGTACAAATGTTTGCATGATCTACAGATATTTGTTTCGGGTCTGGTTGTTTCTCTATATATTATAAGTATGAATTTACAAAAAAAAGGTACATATGTATTCTATCAGTTATCTGGTTCTCATAGTACAAGCTCTGCTTAGTTTTTTCTATATATTATAAGTAATGTATTTACAAAAAAAAAAGTATATAAGTATTATATCAGTTATCTGGTTACCATAGTACAAGCTCTGCTTAGTTTGGGGCTAGATAGCCCTGTGTGAAATGTCCTGCAATATTTATTTATTATTTATTTATTTATAATGCGTACAGCTAAGGTATCTTTACCGTCGTCTTTGTTTCCTGAAGACGAGAATACGGTTCTTCTAGATCTTTATGCTTCATCAACTCGACATTTTTTAACAGTAACGCTCATTGCATGGCAGTAAAAATATTTAATAATTTACCAGACAAATTAAACGACTTACCAATGACTTTATTTAAACGCCGAATTCATAAATGGTTATCATCTAAATGTTTTTACACCATTGCGGAATATTTTAATTATAAGTGCTAGACATGACATTATTTTATTTAATTGTCATTTTTTATATTGTGTAAGAATAGTAAATTAAAATTTTAAATTAATTTATGTAATATTTGCACACCAGAAATTGAGCTTAAATTGTTTACATTAAGACCAGTGTACAATTGTACTAACTATCTGCGAATAAATGATCTTTTATCTTTATCATCTTAGACCACATCATCGCTTACCATCAGATGGGATTTTAGTCAAACAAAGACCGTGATAAAAAAATACCTCACGGTCACTTACTGTAGGACTCATAAGTAGGTTCAAGGTCACTCAGCGTGTTATGATGGTTAAACTTTGTGTTTCTCTACAAGATACAAGACACGTGAAGAGATCCGTAGACACAGAATTCACTAGCATAACCCAGAGAATTATCATAAGGAAGTGAGTTGGATACATAGCTTGAAAAACTGAAGACCATGCACTGGAAAGACTGTTTGTTGTAGACAATTAGTAAACAAAAGTATCATAAAGTCTATATAAATGACTAGCTGTTGCTTGCGACTTCATTCGAATTACACTACTAAATGTGTAGGTAACCTAGAAATAAAGCTAAACTCGCTGTTACAACTAGACTTGACACCCCATTTTTATCCCATGGGACCTGAGTTATTGGATAAAAAGTAGCCTATGTGTTAATCCAGATTATAATCTACGTACATACTAAATTTCATCGAAATCGGTTCAGCCGTTACGACGCGATTGAGTAACAAACAAACATCCAAACTTTCGCAATATTAGTGTGAGGGTACATAGTTAAATTTTACTGCTCACTGCATCAGATATATGAATACTTAGAATAATAAGGTTACTCAGGTAAATGATTTCTTCTGTAAATCTTATGAGAAACAAAGAATCTTAAACCGAAAACTGAAAGCGGGGCGTAGTACGGGCCCCTGTTTAATGTAAAGACAAATTAATACAGGTTACTTTGAATAAGTCACTTTGAAAATCATTTTATTTTTTGGCGATAGTCAAGCGCTTGATTGCTACTTCACCATGGTAAGTGAAAATGTGCTCAAAGATGAAGCACCCTTGCATAGAAAGAATCTGTTTACTCTAAACTTGAAGACACCTGAATAGATTATAGTGGTCCTAAAAAAACAGACGCCGGAAGCGAGTTCCACTCCTTACTCGTACTGGAATAAAAAATTAATTGTAGCGAATCGTTTGGTACGGCAAGGTAGTATGCCAACTAGCTGAGGGGTACACTTTGTTATATGCGAGTATTACTTAGAACTGACTCTTTTTTTCACTTTTTTTTAATATTTATTTAGTGAATCAATGGCGATACAATTTGTATGGACAGGTAGCTTAGAACTTAACGTAAGGCTAACAATAGGTAGGTACGTTTGAAAACAATTTACACATACATTAATATACATACACACACACCCTCGCACAGATACACACAATCACACACACACACACACACACACACACCCACGCAGATTCTTCTGGTATGTTGGAATACAACTGTAATTTTTAGTTTAGTTTTTGTTTATGTACCATTTACCTGATTGGAACTCATTGCTGAATAAGAGGAGGGCGTTGGTGTCTGTAAGCCAGTTTTCATACTAATACAGGCATCCATTGTTTTTCCTCAATAAATGCTTTTTGTTTATTTATTTAATTCTAAAACAACCACAGCTGTTAGCCTATTTTAGAGTTAAAATCAAATAGTATTAGTAGGTTCACTGCACCTATAATGAAAGGAATTTACTTTGAATGATTCTGTTTTATGTTGTATGTTTATAAAATAATTATTAAATAAAATTAATCAAAAGCAAATAACTAACATATTATGTAAATACCTACTTGTTTATTCTTTCGATGAATGAAAAATAATTAATGTTTAATTAAGTTTGTTTTATACATATATAACAATTTTGATCCAGATTGCAACCAAATATGCGAATATAATTCGACCTCAACCTCCGTGGCGCAGTGGGCGAATAGCCGGTTGACACGCAGGAGGTAGCGGGCTCGATTCCCGCTGCAGAACAATGTTTGCATGGTTTACAGATATTTGTTTCGGGTCTGGATGTTTTTCTATATATTATAAGTATGTATTTACAAAAAAAAGTATATAAATATTCTATCAGTTATCTGGTTCCCATAGTACAAGCTTTGCTTAGTTTGGGGGTAGATAAAATAAATGAATAAATAATAATAAAAAAAATTAAATATATTAGATAGGGCTGCGTGAAATGTCCGGTAATATTTATTTATTTATGAATAATAAGATAGTGTTGCATGCATTAAAATTAAATTACTCTAAAACTAGAGACCTTTGCCAAGCAGTGGGAAAGTGTAGGTTAAGAATAAAAACAGTTTTTTACGAATCATGATTACATATTAAAACATTAATAATTATCAATAACTAGCTTCCTTCCGCGGCTTCGCACGCGTGGTTTGACAATAAAAAAGTAGCTTATGTGTTAGTCCAGGTTATTATCTACATACATACCAAATTTCATGGAATTCAGTTCAGCCGTTACGACGTGATTGATTAACAAACAAACGTCCAAACTTTCGCATTTATAATATCAGTATGATTTAAATCATCATAATTTTATTAATTTTTATCAACTAGATTTACTACGGGAACCGGCCTTTAGATTATGATTTGCCTATTTGCAGAAACATCAAAAGTTTTAGAAACATAGAACTGGTTTAAAAACTTATAAAGGTTCAAAACCAGTCACTCAACAAAAAGCAATCTCTCAAACTTTAATTAAAAATAACTGAAATGCTTTAGAGGCCTAGTTATATTCATACCGAGTTCCAACTGCTCAAACTATTGGATAGAGTCCAAAAAGTTAGATGAGTTTCAAAATAAGCTTTTACGTTTGGAATTGTCTGGTTGAACTGATTTTAATTCGATTCGGGACTTGCGTAGCGTCCATGGTTTCAGAGCTAAACTGAGATTGTTCCTCATTGATTTCCAAAAGTCTCACGAACTCCTCAAAAACGAAATTTCTATATTGTAGTTTTTCCATTTTTATTCACTCCTTTATATATCCTAATATAAATACTTTCTCGCTTCTGGCAGCCTGATTATTTAGCAGTTTGGCCTTTGCTTAGCAGTGGGACTGATTAATGCACATTCTCGCCTAGTTCTCCCCAATCATCTACATTTTTGTTTTCTTGTTGTTACTTAATATAGCTATTATTTATTTATTAGTTTCTTAGTGTAGTAACTTATATTTATCTATATATTCATATTTTATGTAATTATAATACTGTGCGGGCGGTAATCCGTGATATCTTAAGTTTCAAATGGTTCCAACGGAAGATCAGCGTTGTACCAAAAGCACAACAAATGCTGAGTTGGACGCCCTTTTGTGACGTCGGTCGTTTAGATATAGGTAATTGTGAGACACACATTTGTTAGGTATTCCTGTTCTTGTGTGCATGAATATGTTCTCTTGTGTACCTTACTTGTGTGCTGTGTGTGTTTTGTACCGTCAGAAATAAATGTTTTTTCTTTCTTTCTTTCTTTCTTTCTTTAAATAATATTTAATTTGACATAACATTTGATTTCTTGTTTTCCTTTTACAACTATCGCTGTTATGGACATAATGTTCACTAGAATCAGTATATTTACCATAATTTTTGTTATCTTAAAAATGTCTCTATGTTGGCAAAAAAGTAGGAAAATATACGTCCCACTTGGTGGAAAACAGTAACCGCCCGTATACGTGTTTTTAAGTATCGCAATTTTGGCACATCACAGGGTACTGACAAGTTATGGTATAACCCCATCTTTTGTATAAAATATGTTCTATCCTACTCATCCATCGAAGAAATCGCTGTTAGTTATACGATAACCCATTGTAATAAATTATTGACGTAAAAACTTCTTGAGGCGCGTTGGACCTTTTTTGAAATAGGAAAAAACCATAGAACTCGCAACACTGTTACCGTTACCGACACCTCTGTATATAAGTATTTCTTAATTGTTCAGGTTTTTACTTCTGTCGGCACTCCCGGAGTGCCACTTTTTTTGTACTTTTCTCTTTATGAACAGGGGACACGTTAAAATGTCAGTTCCGTCTACCGTCTCAAGCCGTCAAATTTCGGCCTCAATTACAACAAAAACTTTTTATAAAATATCTTTGTCTAGTGTTTGACCACGATCTTGTTTGATGGTAAGCGATAATGCAGTCTACGATGGAACACGCTTGGCTCGAAGAAACCTATTCACATGTATGTGTCAAGAAACACAGACCTGGGGATGCCTAAAAACTCACTACCTACCAAGTTTAGCAGCCCATTTAACTAGATTAGATTCAGTATTCAGTATTTTACTGTCAAGAGTCCAGCACTTCATATGTACCCTGCAAGTAAGGGTGTAGCAATATTAAAGCTAACTAGGCAGGTCTAGTGGAATCAAAGTTGACCGATTTTATATTTTGAGATTAGATGATTCCTTTATGGCACACCATTAAATATAAACATATAAAAGAAAATACACTTTTAAATCATAGGTACAATGGGCGACTAGTTAGCGACAAACTAGTTGGGGCTTTAAAATCTGAAACGATTTTCTGATTAAATGGTAAACCAAATGACATTTGATTACAACCGCCGGCAACTCCCCTGACACAAAATACTCAAGATGGATCCGTTTTATACGTGATTCGAATTTTAAAGTAGATAATGTAATGAATATTAAGTAAAAAAGGTTTACAGTTTTAAGGCTTCGCGGTTCATCTTTTTATTCATATTGTTATTGAGTTATCGACGGCTGCAGCTCTAAAATCTAAAATAATTATAAAATTTTTGATTTACATAGAACAAATAATTATGAACAATAAATACAATTATAATCATAAAATTCAGAGTGACATTATTGACGACCTCTGTGGTGCAGTGGGCGAATAGCCGGCTGAGACGCAGGAGGTAGCGGGTTCGATTCCCGCCGCGGAACAAATGTTTGCATGATCTACAGATATTTGTTCCGGGTCTGGTGGTTTCTCTAAATATTATAAGTATGTATTTACAAAAATCAGTTATCTGATTTCCATAGTACAAGCTCTGCTTAGTTTGGGGCTAGATAGCGCTGTGTGAAAGGTCCAGCAATATATATTTATTATTTATAAAAAAAAACCTTAGTTATTATGAAAAACCAATTTATACAATAAGTTTATTACCCAAAAAAGTAAACGCAATTCTTGTTTTTTCAACGTTGATCTGTTGTCCCGAGTCTAAATATTACACAGTTCAGAGTTTGGACTTCAGTCACTTTAAAATAAACTCACCTTAGTAATTCGGTAAACTTTAGATATATTTTCCAAATACAACCTAAACCTACAATCTGGGCTTCTTCAAAACGGGCGTTTTGAAAATATTAAAGGGTCGGCAACGCGCGAGATTATGCATTGGTGTTACAAACGTCCACAGGCTACGGTAACCGCTTACCATCAGGTAGGCCGTATGCTTGTTTGTTACCCTAGTAGCATAAAAAACTAAACAGTCCAACCAGTCCAGACATTCTACCAAAATCATATTCTTATTTGTATTATTGAAAGTCAATTATCACTTTGAAGTAGTTACCGAAAGAATAGCTGATTTATTAGGAAAACTTGTCCGTAAGGCTTTCCATAGCCTTCAGTCGTGTAAAAGCTCTGAAGCGATCAACACGCTTGCGGACGAAGCTTACCGCGTTTTCATTGGCTGTATGTTTTCGCGTCAATGCTCAATTGCATAAAAACTTTTTTCAGCATCTTACTGGCAATTTTTTTAAATCAAAGCTGTTTTTTTTATAAGTTTAAAGTTAGAAGCGTGTAGTTCAGAAAAAGTTTTGTGAAATATAGGCGATTCGTTTGAATTTAGAGTGGTAAGTAATCAGTGTCTGCATTATTTTGTAGTTTGATAAAAATAATTATTATTTTATCATAAACAGTAAACTGAAATTAAAAAAATAAACTGGTTACAGCGGATTCATGTGTGACTTTAGCTCATGTTATAGTAACACGATTCTGGGATTATTATAGTAGGTATTAGGGGCAGCAGGGCACTTTTTAAAATATTATACATTATTTTTAGTGTATTTATTGAAAAAAACTTATATTTTGATCATATAAAATAACTCTCTTGCCTTATTCTCTCTACGGCATAATAGGCCAACTAAGACGCAAATTACTGTTTTGGTTCCTCTGCTTGCAGGGAGTAAATGTTTACAGGATATGCAAATATTGGTTGAGGAACATATGTAACTATTCAGCGATATTTTTTTATTTATCACTTTTTTGTTAACATTTGAAATGTTTTTTTTCTTGCAACGTTTAACGCTTAATGCATTCATGTTAGTTTATACAGTCTTACACGAAGATGATTTCCAAAACGTTTTTAGACACGTCGTGTGTTTAAATAATTTCTATCACACTAATATTATAAATGCGACAGTTTGGATGTTTCTTTATTTATTGGTTTATTTGTTACTCAATCACGTCGTAACGGCTGAATCGATTTCGATGAAATTTGGTATGTACGTACTCGTAGAATATAATCTGGATTAACACGAAGGCTACTTTGAATTGGCAAACCACGCGTGCGAAGCCGCGGACAGAAGCTAGTACTTTAATAAACAACCTTTTTGGAAATCATCCTTCTACTAGTTTTTATTTAAACATCTAAGGTGTTACCTATTAGCGACGCTATCTGTATTTTATTATATTTTATTTATTTGGATATACAAACATTGACACAATATAAAATTATATCATATATCATATCTTTAATACAGTTTAAGAAGGATAATTGGGACACTAGCCGTTTACGACGGGCTACATAAATATATTCTTTTTAGGCTTTGTAATAGAATATAATAATCATTTATTTAGTACACACAAAATGACATATGAAACAATTATAAGGAACAGTAGATACAATTGAATCTAATAAAACAATTCGACTCATGTGACTGCATACCAATATGTCGTTCAGCTCAGCTTAATGTTGGATGTTAAGTAATGTAAGCACCCAACACTGATTTTCAGCTGAAAACAGAACAACGAAGTAAAATAAAAAATAAATAAAGTGGTGAGTGAATAGTGAATAATACTAAAAAGTATTTATTATTATTATAGAAAATACATATTATTAATATAGATTTATGTCACGGTTTTCAATGTATTTTTTTAATTTAATTTAATTTTATTGTTTGTCCGCAAATCAGATTTGGCCTAACGGAAGACCAGAGTGGGTTGGTATATTCGTATTACAACCCGTATTATGCTGAGTTAGGGTCCTTTTTGCAACTTATATGTATTTCATTGTAGATTTTCTGTACATAATAATACGTCATTCCAGAGTTCTAGTACATTTTATATCCATAATAATGTGGTTGCCAACGAAGGCTGACAGAGAATTTGGAACGTATGGAATGCGGGCAAGACAAAGGTATTTCATGATTGAGATTTCTCATACAATACGGAGGCATTCAGTCGAATTCAGAGCACAAAATTGAGATTTTCTTTATGGGCACATTTAGGCAATCATTCATTATGTAGAAATAGAAGTACTTTATTAATCCATTGTATTAAAATTGAAATTCAATTTCAAAAGTCTGTATTAGCAGATTGTATAGTATTAATATTCCATACATTATTGTCACTGATCGTGATCATACATAAAAAAACCAGACAAGTGCGATTTTTGACTAACTTGCTGTGATACCTTGATTCTTATCAAATTTCATGATTCTAGGACAACGGGAAACAGGTTTTGATTTATTTGCGAGCAAATTATGCGGCAAATTTGACCGTATTGCTTTTAACTTAGAAGTTTGTTTTTTTATACAGCTCAGCTTTTTTATACAGATTATCCAAGTGACCATAGAACTACGTTTTTGATATTGATTTCAACTAGATACCTTCACGCATTCCTGAGAAAAAGTGTCTTGACAGACAGAGACGGGCAACGGAGTGGTTCTATAAGGGTTCCTTATTTGCTTGTGAGATACGGAACCCCAAAAGACAGATGAATTGAGAACCTCTTAGTACAAGACTTCTTTATATAAGACTTCTTAGTAGTCTATTTACATAAGCGGTTACAACTCCCTATAACAATTGAACTTCTTTTTTGATCTATTTCATCTAGTGGTAAAATAAACCCTCAGGCATAACATTACGTTTTAAAGATCTATTCACGCAGTACTAAAATAATAGTCGTAAATCGAAGCCTTTGTTTCAGAAACGCTGTAGAAGCTAATAGCCCACGATAAATACTGATCTCTTACGATCTCAGAGAGCATGATCTCTTCCGTCCACGATTACCGAACCTGTTAGTTTTTATTACCTCTTGCTGAAGTTTATTTTTGTGTTTTTTTAAGTACTTTTACTTAATGAATGAAAATGGAGTAAAGAGAACATTATAATTAAATACACGAGTAACATATTGTATAAAATGCTTCTGATTTTCTGAGTAGTTTTAAATTGCTTAGTACTTTGTGTTTTAACCGACTTCTAAAAAAGTAGGAAGGTCTCAATTCATCGGAATCTTTTTTTTATGTATGTTCCTCGATTATTTGAAGACGCCTGGAACGATTCGAGAAATTCATTTTTTGTTTAAAAGGTCCCAAGTGGTCCCATTGGCACCAAGTTAAAATCTGACCCCATAAAAATCGAGTGCAATCCTCAAATTTTACAGGGACGCATAATGGGTTTTTAAATCAAAATAACTGGTTTCGATTTTCTGAAGTCCGTTATATTTTTGTTAAAAATTACCTACTTACAATTTATTGTACGATATACATTTATCAATGCAGCCTGTCTTGGGAACACTTCCGCGAGTGGTCTGGCGCAGTCTATAGAAAGATCAATCAAGCGTCTCTAGATGATTCCACGATTTCTATTGTATTTTTAAAGAGATATATAAATAATTATATTTTCATTTTATACATGATTTCTCTTGCGTTTGACCACGATCTCACCTGATGGTAAGCGATGATGCAGTCTACGATGGTACACGCTTGCCTAGAAGAAACCTTTCACTCGCGACTTAAAGACACCCAGGTTGAAGCTATCAGGAAACACAGACTCTGGCAAGGCGTTCCACTCTTTGGCGGTGCTCATAATAAAGGTTATCCAATCATAGAATAGAGTTGGTGGGATTAGGTTGAAAAGTTCCGCACACACTCCCCGAAATGTACTCTATAAAAAACCGAGAGGCTTGCAACCTTTTGTCGATGCTCCAGACTGTGGAGCATCAACTAGCTCATCGTTGCTTATGAGCTTCATGGCTCTTCTCTCTATTGATTCCAGAGTATATTCTTCCATCCTTTCAGGAACGCCTTGCCTGAGTCTGTGATAACTACAAACTTACAACTTCTTCAAGTCGCGACTAGTCGTGTATAGGTTTCTTCTAGGCAAGCGTATACCATCGTAGACTGCATTATCGCTTACCATCAGGCAAAATCGTGGTTAAATGCTAGCCTATAATTTATAATAAAAAATGTTCATAAAAATATCAACTGAGGATAAAGATAAAGATCACTTATTCGCAGAAAGTTAGTTTAATTTACACTGGTCTTAATGAATACAATTGAAGCTCAATTAACATGGGATGATTTATACAGTGCGTGATGGCAAGTTCCACCTGCTACTATTGTAGATACCTATATAACAGCTGGTCATAGTTATATCACAGAACATACCACAGACGATCTATGTGACGACAATTTACATGATTGGCATTTTTTTTTAATTCTACCGTGAGGTGGAATGTTATGTGGTAACCATCGTCTATTAGAAACGCGCCCTACGATGCACTGTCCTGCGTCCATCAACTTGAGGCATACAGGTTTAAAGCCTCGTGTGCCTGTAATTTCACAGGAAACCATACTCATACCGAAACATAGCAATGCTGTTTAGCGGCAGACATAGGTATGGTAATGTTACGCCGAGGCTGTTAAACAATGAGTAATAATCGAAATTTCTCGAACGCTTTTGTCTTAGGTACCTGCAGTGTTATTGTTTACGGTTTCGCAGAATGGGGAGTGGTCATTCTGTCGAAACAGCGACCCTTTTCTGGAACGATCGAGATCGTTCTAGTATTGTGAATTGTGCACGATATAAATAGGCCGGAGAGATGGCCAGACAGTCAGTCTCAGCGAGGCCCTGGAGGACTGACGTGGGAAGGGTCTCGCGTGAACAGTAGTTGCTCCCGAGTCAGTCTGGATTAAGCTATACGTGCGATCATTTCGGTGACTTTAAGTGGTGCAACAGTGGTGTGAATTAGTGTGTTGTGATTACGTGTGACCAAGTTCGTGTATTCATCGTTTTAGTGTTGAATAAAAATGTTATTTTGGTTAGATCGATTCCCATTGTTTTATCTCGAACCCTCAGCTCGTAACAGTAACTTCCCCGGGTGATTTTTTTTTTGGACTTGAAATTTCATGGTACCATTTGAAGTTTTTAATACATAAGACAAGGAGTCCTGTCCACAAGTGTACGTAGTCATAGCTATGTTCCTAAACTTATGATGTTGGTTATAAGTAAACCGTGCTGACTGTACCATTGACCCATCCTAAACCGTACATTGAACCATTCCTGACTATGATCGTAAACCTAGTATTGACTGTCACTTAGACTATTATCCCGCCGTAAAATCCTTTGGATCTGTAAAACTCTGTTCAAGTAAGGGGTAATATCTTTTTAGTTTTCGGTGAAAACGAATCAGTCAAGTCAATGTTGGCTTGACGCAATACGGGTTCTATGCCAGAATTTTATCAAAAATAAATAAATAAATATAAATATTGCTGGGCATTTCACATATCGCTATCTAGCCCCAAACTAACCAGAGTTGCTACTACTAGTACTACGGGAACCAGATAAACTGATAGAATACTTACATACTTTTTTTTAGCAAATATATACTTATAGTATATAGCAAAACATCCAGACCCGGAACAAATATCTGTAGATAATGCAAACATTTGTTCCGCGGCGGGAATCGAACCCGCTACCTGCTGCGTCTCAGCGGACTATTCGCCCACTGCGCCACGGAGGTTGTCGAAGAATGCCACTCTATTTTGTTTATATTTTCATCTACTCTATTTTGTTAAAAAACACTGCAGTTTTCCTTTATTCTGTGATTCAGTATCTAATCTACTAACCCTAATAACAATGATATCTTTGGTAATTTTTAAGGTTGGTTATAAGAGTTGACAATTTTTTTTATTGTTGATAGTCATGTTCTAAATGCTTGCTTGCCTAAAAAGAACCTATTCACTCTGGACTTGAAGACTCTGAGATTATACTGGTACGGAAAAACAAACGCCGAAAGTGAGTTCCACACCTTATTCGTGCTAACAAGAAAAGTTGAAGCAAATCGTTTAATACGGCAAGTCATACGTCCCATTTAAACATGTTTAGTCGCTAAATACGTTTAGGGATCTTTGTGTAAGTCGGGTTAAATATTAGTATTTCTTAGAGCAAAATCTTTAAAACAATCTCATAGACACTTGAACGATCAATCTTACTTGCCCCATCTTGAGTTTTCGAACTAATTATATCGAATTTCAAAGGGAAAAATGAATCACACTGTGGAATTCTTAAGAATTTCTTAAGCTAAAACTGAATAAGCATACAATCAGAACAGTTTTAAAGGTTCCGTATCTGAAATGACACCCTGATAAGATCACTGTCAATCTGTCCATCTCAGGCACTTTACTCCCAAGCTAAGTCTCATTACCACATACAAGCCACGCGCTACATCGTTATAGTTACTTTTGGTTGGTGGCGGCCACACGACCACACAAAGCGAGAAACGGTGCCTCGTGGCGTGTAGCGACCACCGCAGCCACCGGCGTCAACCGTGCATGGCGAGTTCATATAAATTGTACGAATCAATTGTACGAAATACAGCTTCGGTTAAGCTGTCACCTCGGTTAAGCTGTCACGGCCTCAGGGGCCAACAGCGAGATTAGTCCATTCGAAAAAAAAAAAAAATACGAAATACAGTCCGCACCTTGATGGCGGCGTTTAGTGGCTCATGTGCGGCGAGGCTTAGAGTCACATTTAAACTTACGCACAATCTTACATTAATAGTCGCTAAAAACCTTATATAAATTACATTGAAGCGCACTGTATTTTTAAGAGAAATGTCCCAAGCAAGAACAAGCTCATAGACACTTGAACAATGTTCGATCTTGCCCGGGCAAGAGGTAATTCCACGTAATTGATTGAATTATCTACGCGATGCTGCACGGGCACTCTGTTGACAACCGAGCGATCGATGAAATTGCATAGAATAGCACTTGTGTTGAGTATAGGGGCTTTATCACAACAGTAACGTAAACATATAATTACTATTTACCAGGGATGTTGCGAATATTCAAATACGCATCCGCAAATGCGGAGCCTCCGCATCGATTTGGCCATTTGCATCCGCATCCACAATAATCGATGCGGATATTCATGAGGATGCAGATGCAGCAGATGCAAGATAGATGCAAGAATTGGATGGGACTTGTGAGTGGCGCGTGCCGTGGGACGTTTTGATTGAGCGAAGATTTCGGCAACAAGATCCGACGCGTTTGTTATTGTTTATCATTTGTGTCTCGTAAATATATCATAACGTGTTTACTTGCGCTTATCGTATGAACATTCAGTTTTTGAGTGTTATTGAGAGTATACAGTGAGTATTGTATGTTAAGCGAGTTTTCTGCAGTTAATACTTTAAACTTTTGTTTTATTTTTGCACCAAAACGAAGTTACATAAAAATAATCTTATGATCCGCATCCGCATCCGCAGATATGAGCATCTAAAAATTCGCATCCGCAGATATCAAAAATCTGCATCCGCAACATACCTCATGTAGGTACATACACAGCTTTTAGATACAAAACTAATATAAAGGCAGTCTGTTGTTGGTCACTAACGGTGGCCGAGTCGGCCGCTACTGTTGTCGTCGCTGACGGGCGCGCAGGGGTGAAACTGATGAACCGGATTTCTGTCTTACTTGTGCGATACACTATACTACCTACGTGTTTTGTTATAAACGACATTAAATGAAAACACGGGTAGCTATTAGCAAGTATTGTTGTAAAATTGGGTTATTTTTAATTCATTACCACAGAAAATTTTCATTTTTCAAACAATCTTAATACCAAGTCCCAAAATATCAATGAAACAGCCTGTACAAAATAGCTAATCAAATAATATTCGTTCATCATGTAAGTACGTACAGGTACTTGTTAAACTGACTAAGCGGCATCGTTGCAAAGGCGCCACTCGCCAATTTATTTAAAAATAGTTTATTGGAAATGTATCGATTACTGGATAAATATTCAAGTTACCGATATTAAACCCCCCTCTAAAATCAGTTAACCCAATTCCGGGTGTATGTTTTAAATTAATGTCGTACATAACAAAACACTTGCTTTCTGAGCCTGGAATCAACGTAGGCGCGAACTGAAAAAGCATATACTCTTAACCTCATGTGTGTTTATAAACATAATTAATGAATGAATGAAAACACTTTATAGTGCACCACACACGAAACAAACATAAAAATAAAAATTCACTAAGCAACAAGTACAATGGGTGGTCTTATCGCTTAAAAGCGATTTTTTCCAAACAACCTTTGGATAGAGATGATTTTTTGGGGGGGTGTACATTAACAAAACAATAATTAAATTTAAGGAGAACGCTGATCACTTACAATAAAATAAAACAATATACATAAGTATATACGAATATACAGAAAGAAGAGAATATACAGACAGAAAGAAGTAAGATACAAGTATTACTCTTACTAACCTCTTACTAACTTGTGAATTGCAAACAGTAGGCAACTGATTATACGAGGGAAAGAAGGAATGGAGAAGAAAAGTTTACAGACGCCTGGTTAACACCTGCAGGACTAGTTTGCCTGCAATTCCACAACTCTTTGGGTAGTCAAGTAAAAAAGCTAATATATGGTTCAATCTACGATGAGACAAGAAACTGACGAAGATTATAATCAAACTCTTAGGTTGTAAACGTGATTCAGTGTCAAGACAAAGTTTTCTCAAAGTCGTAAAAAGGCATCGTTGTTAACAATTTCTTACTTATTTAAATCGTTTCAGAGACAATCTAGAGTAAAAAGCGTTCTCGTTTAATCTCGATTGCCTGCGACTTGCGACTAACAAGCATCGTTCTGTTTTATTATCCGCATCAAAAGGCAAGGACGTAATCAGGCCTCGAAATGGGGGTTCAAATATCTACCTACTGCAACAGTTAAAAGTCACTTACCAAGCGGCAAATATTTGTAATCTGCTATGCATAGTATGTATGTTTAATGCTTGATTTGTGAAACAAATTATTTTATTGATTTAATTTTCGTATTGAAACAATTAGAAAACAAGACGGCCAAGTACGAGCAGTACTCGCGCAATGAGGGTTCTGAACCTAAATAGATAGATATAGGTACTCTTTATTGCACACCAAATAAAAATACATTAACAAAGGAAATATACAATAAAGAACGGTACAATGGGCGGTCTTATCACAAAAAATCTCCTCCAGAAAATCTTTTACAAAGGTTTATTTATGATAATAAAGCATCGCCATCTAATTGCGTTACCGGTAAACCAAGAAAACTTTTAAAGATATCTAAAATACAAAAAAAAGTTAGAGAAACAGAGAATTTGTTATAATTTTCATATGCTCTCTGCATATATCAATGACAATAATTTCAGATTTTTTACTACATATCAATAATTATTATTATAAGATAAAAATCCACAATACGCTGCATTCAATAACTGGCATTGCTGGGAAAAAGGCTGTGAGGCTAAAATTGGGTTGGGTGGGACACGTAAGGCTCATGCACCAAGAAATATGGGCAAGTAAGTCTAAAGTGCTTTTAAGACCTTAATGTACACTTATTTATGCAAATATTTTCTTTTTATTGATGATAGTCAAGCGCCTGACCACTACCTCACCAGATGGTAAGTGATGGTATGATCTAAGATGGAGCACACTTGCCTAAAAAGAACCTGTTCACTCTAGACTTGAAGACTCCGAGATTATACTGGTCCGGAAAAACATACGCCGGAAGCTAGTTCCACGCCTTAGTGCTAGCAAGAAAAGTTGAAGCAAATCGTTTGGTACGGCAATTTGGTATGCCGACCACGTCGTATGGATCAATCTCGTATCTTGTTATAACTTAATAATACCAGACATAAGAAGTGGGTGAATAATCAGTTGAGATGCAGAAGGTTGCTGGTTCGATTCCCGTCGCGGAACAAATGTTTGCATTATCTACAGGTGCAAACAGGTTTGGGTGTTTTTCTATATATTACGAGTAAAAGTATGTGTTCAGGGAAATAAGGTATTATGTTTTCTACCATTTAACTGATTCCCATAGTATAAGCTCTGCTTAGTTTGGGGCTAGATAGCGCTGTGTGATATGTCCAGCATTATTTATTAATATTATTATTATTATTATTGACGACCTCCGTGGCGCAGTGGGCGAATAGCCAGCTGAGACGCAGGAGGTTGCGGGTTCGATTCCCGCCGCGGAATAAATGTTTGCATAATCTACAGATATTTCATCCGGGTCTGGTTGTTTTCCTATATATTATAAATATGAATTAACCAAAAAAATATTTATATAAGTATTCTATCAGTTATCTGTTTCCCATAGTACAAGCTTTGCTTAGTTTGGGGCTAGATGGCGCTGTGTGAAATTTCAATTCAATTTCAATTTATTTATTCAAAGAATATATATAGGTAAACAAATGTCCAGCATTATTTATTTATTATTTATTTAATATGTGCAAAACCACATAGGTCACAAATTCATATCCTACGGGTATGCCTGTTCATTCCAGAGGGAAGTTCTTAGTTTCTAGTTTATTTCCCTGATTAAAACGCTTACTTGAGCCCGTTCCATTTAACTTGTAGCGTGTTTGTTGGTGAATATTTTTCCTCAGGGTAAGTTTTGGTAAAAACAAAACGGTTTTCATATTTTAGTAATGCTACATAATTATGTCTTATTTTGTAAAGTTTTCTTATTTACCGAGTAATGCGTGTCTATTCTCTTTTTGTCTGTTTCAAGTAATTACCCGACGACGGCCTAGAGAGTGTGTTTTATATATGTAGGGTGTATTTTATGTATATATGCCACTAGTAGGCTCCATAAAGTAAGTAAATCGTTTAAAGAGCTATGTGTACGCTTTTATATCAAACTCCGAAGTTATGTACAAAAATTAGCAATTAACAAATTAACAAAAAAAAAAAGGATTGTGTGGACTTATGAAACCACGGTAAAGTGAAACTTTGTTTCATATATAAACATTTAACTAAAAATTTTCGTGGGCACAATTGAGTAATAGTCTATACACTACACGGTCAGCTGATGCGAACTATAGGCGCCGCCATATTGGCCTCGGCTGCTCTGACGAGCGCCTTTCACTTTATCCCTTCCGCGGCCGACCGTCACGCGACATGCAACACACAGACCAAAAAGTTTGAGACGATGTAATAAAAGTTTCACTTTAAAAACGTAATGAAACAAAATCTTTATAAAAGAGCCTACTGGATTATTTAGATGATTGAGAAGCTAAGGATTGACATTGCTCCACGTTACAATTTAGACGTAATTTATTTTCATTAATGTTATGCATTCTAAAAGGATCATTAAAAAGAACAACCAGCATTGTTTCTTGCCTTTCTTTCCCGGCTTGGTAGCGGAGGAGCGGGCAATAAAATTGACGTTTCAAAGTGATTCTTGTGATTTAAATGGATAAAAACATTTTGAATTGATTTGTATGTCATGTGTGTCTGTTCATTTGACGCTTATCTACATCAAGTTATACACGGCGCATATTGCAGGTTTTTGATATATGATGTGTCAGTTTATTCGTATGCAGCGTACAATCATAAAAAAATATAAACTTTTTTCCACTGAATTGGCAAACAAGCATACGCGTACTAGCTTACCTGATGGTAAGCGGTTGTAAATTCATGTAAGTTGGTTTTTCAATAGAGTTTTTTTTAATAGATATCTTTTTTACTAATAACATTTTAAACCGGAATGGTGAAAGAAAACATAGTGAAACTACGTATATTATTTTAGGCACACATTGACAGCTAAAATGCATTTTACAGCTAAAATGTCTGATAGAGAGATTACACTACCGGATGGCGCTCTTTTGTCAGAATCTTACGCCTTCGATTAAAATATCGCTGGTTTTTAATTAAATATCGCTGGACATTTCACTCAGCGCTATCGAGCCCCAAACTAAGCAGAGCTTGTACTATGGGAACCAGATAACTGATAGAATACTTACATACTTTTTTTTTGTAAATACATACTTATAATATATAGAAAAACACCCAGACACGGAATAAATATCTGTAGATCATGCAAACATTTGTTCCGCGGCGGGAATCGAACCCGCTACCTCCTGCGTCTCAGCCGGCTATACGGCCACTGTGCCACGGAGGCAGTCAAATAGTTCGATAGCTCGTGGGAGCTCATAAGGTAACCCTGGAGGAAATTGAGGATAAAGGAATGTGCGCACTGACCTCTTGAATTCTGGAACAGCTTTGATGGTGGTCCGTTCCATGCACACTTTGCGAACTCACCAGGGTCGCGGTATTTATAGAACGTCACCACATAAAGTCTGAGGCTATGTTAATGCCTTTGGCAAGAACAATACTTTTAATATAAAAACAGTGGAAATTCAGCGGTTTGCGGTATAACGGCGGTTTCTTCAGCGGGTTTCAACGATTGCGAACAAAAGTCTATATTCCTACCAGCGTGCGCGCGGCGGCGGCGGTGCGTAGTTGTCTGTCGTCTTCTCAACAGCGCCCCCAGCAGGAACAAGCGCACGCTAAAGGAAACGGTTTTACAGATAGAATATAGGTCAAGGAAAGACTTACCTTAAACAATATATAGAACGCGTTACCACTACCTAAAATAGACAGTATCAGTCTTATCACTGAAAATTACTCATTCCAGACAATTCTTGTATTTTTGTTTGCATCCAAGTTATCACGCCATCTCCGTACTGGCTCGTGGTTGGTTATCCCAAAAAAATATTTTAAGCGTCAAGTACAAAAGAAAAAACAACCAAAACCAATTTTAAATATTTTTTTTTCCTTTCGTAAAACCAATTTTACGAAAAGTGTTGATGTTTCTCTACGAGAATATATCAGTGAAGAAACTCGTTTACAAACCAAATTCACTGACATACTCCAGAGACCTAGAAAATGTAGCAACGGGCATAGCTTGAAGAACTGACGGCTGTTGGGGCAGAAAGGTTCTCGAGTGGAGATCACGCACTGGAAAACGCTGTGATGGCCTCCCACTAGATGCAAAGACGATCTGCTAAAGGATGCTGGAAGCTGTTGGGTGCAGGTCGCACAAGATTGGACACTAGAAATCTATGGGGAGGCATATGTTCAGCAGTGGACGTCCTAAGGCTGATATGATGATGATGGTAGTCAAAAGGAAAATCACAATATGACATTTTATCTCATTTTCATAATAAATGTTTCATACTGCTGAGCAATCATCTGGCATCCATTTTTGTTTCATAAAAAGCTTAGACATCTGGCAAGAAATATTTATTTGGAGACGTAGCTTTTTGTAATATTTGCAATCTGGGTCTGAAATTACGTAAATATTAGGCTTGTAATATAGTTCTAGTATAATCAACCTTTAGTGTGTTTTACTTTAGTGGGTTTAGGTGATAAGGCTGAGTATCTTTTATTTTTGAATTTACTTACACCAGGTCGTCTACGTAAATGGCTGGTCACGATCTTTTTATATAATTATATTGTGTAGCAGATGATTAATTTAAAAAATAAAAATAAATAAATAACAAGTATTTCACACAGTGCTATCTAGCCCCAAACTAAGCAAAGCCTCTACTGTGGGAACCAGATAACTGATAGAATACTTATGTATATTATTCTTTTGTAAATATAATACATACTTATAATATAGAAAAATACCCAAACCGGAAGAAATATCTGTAGACCAAGAAAATATTTGTTCTTCAGCAGGAATCGAACCCGCAACCTCCTGCGTCTCAGCCTGGTATTCATCCACTGCGCCACAGAGGTCATCAATAGAGACTGTCGACAAGTTTTTTCTTTCGTCCGGAAAATAGCATTTTGATAAAGAGCAAACCCTTCAGTTACAGTTAGGCCTGCTGAACATCTGGATTATTTCCTCTTAATAAAAGACTTAAAGCAACCGAAGGCATTTGCATTCAAAACGTGACCAAAGTAACCTTATTTTATCTGCGTTGGCAATAAAATACAGTAATGGGCAATCCACCTCAGCTGAATTAGCAATGTGGTCGGCTCTGTAGAGAAGACCAGCTTTTGAAAGTTTCAATGAAGATTAGTGAGGGTAGAAACATGTTTTATTGAACAAATTCATTGGATTTTCCCAAGTAGAAGCAATTCTATAGAGCTTTCTCATCGATAAAAATAAATAATGATTGTAATATACTTGTGGTTATAAAATACTAAAAAGTAAAGAATTCTTAACTAAAGTTAGTATTTGTTCTCTACTACTAGATAAAATAATTTTCGTACAAGTACATAAATATAATCATCATATCATCCAGATGATATCCACTGCTGAACATAAGCCGATATCATAAATTTCTAGAACGACTGATATTGTACAACCTGCACCCAACGGCTCCCAGAAACCTTTATCAGCTCGTCTTTCCATCTAGTGGGGATGCGTGTTTCCACTCGAGGACCTTTCTGCCCCAGCAGCCGAGCTATATGCTCCGCCTAGTGCCACATCAGTTTGCTAATCCTTTGAACTATGTCAGAGTATTTGATATCCTTACTTCTCATCATCATCATCATCTTCATCCACAGCCTGACTTCACCTATTGTTGTATATAGGCCTCCCCAAGTGTATGTCATCCATCACGATCCTGCACTAGTCTCACCCACTGACGGCCCGCAACCTTTACGACATCGTCCACGCATCTCGCTGCCGGACGTCCTACCCTTCTATACCCGCTCCTCGGCCAATATTCAGCCACTGCCCTGCTCTATCTGTCATAACCACGTCTAGCCAAGTATCCCGCTGAAGACCATTTGAGCTCCATAACTCGAATCCCAACATCATGAACATTCGTCTACGGATCTCGACGTTTAGAACTGGATCTAATAGTCTGATGCTAAGCATGGTAAGCTCCATGTCTCTCTGTGCAACTCTTAACCTGTACACAGCCTCCTGCGTGAGCGTCCATGTCTTGGCACCGTAGGCCATGGTGGGTAGAACACATTGGTCGAATAAGTGGGTCATCAGCCACTGTGGAGTTTTAGGCGATTTAAGGATGTCGTCTAGCTTGCCGAATGCTGCCCATCCCAATTTTATCACTTCTCAACTTCCATTTTCAACTTAGACTAAATTAATTAGTATTCTTTTTCATTGCAAAACCTATCTATTTCTATGTATATATGCTGCAGTTTCCAACAAAACGTTAACCTGTTATCTTACCTCTGTAGAAGTTAAACTTTCTAATCTACTTCACTAAACGTCCACTGGATAGTAGAACCAACCCGCTGAGTAAACTAAAATGACCTAATTAGCCGGCTCGCTCCAGAACCCACAATAGGGGCTGAAAACATGCAACCAGTTGCAATATAAAGTTTGAAAACTGAGCATTCGGTTTTTGTGTCACTTACTTTTTTGGTTGTTTTGGAGAACTTAATATGTTGAAAAGAGGTATAATATAAACAGATTCCAGCTGGAAATGTCTTCGCCCGATGTAAAACAAAATCAAAACCCCGCCCCACCAAACAGCAGCCAGCAGCCTTAACCAGGTAGTTTTTTCATCTAGTTGGGGGGGCCGTCTTACACTGTGATTTCTTGTGCGTGAAAAGGGTTATCGAGGATTTGTAAACATCAACTAGTTTGGGTACGAGACGAGTATATAAAAATAAGCAACTGTAGTTTTACAGCATTTACTAGGTATTTTCACAAAAATAATTGATCTAACGAAGCGAGATCACCAAATCAACTTGGGCAAATCAGCGTTGTATGTATGTATGTTTGATTGTCCGAGGATAACTTCCGAAGCGTTGATCAAATCATCGTGAAATTACATACATAGGTAGGTAGCGATGGCACAATTTTGGTGTGACTAAAGGAGCTAAAAACGTTGGAAAAGCAAAATGAGACTATTAGGTCAAATGTGAAGTCAAATGAAAGGTATTTATTAGTACATTTCGATTTTGTTTTTATTTTTAGTAAAGTTTTTGTATTTTTTTAATTATTAGTCATAATAAAAACTGAACTGTGACGAAATTCACAAGGTACACCAGTTACCCCACCACAGTGCTTGAATTTGGTATGCGTGTAGCTTATGTAACACAAAAATAGGCAAAAGTCTGAAATCCAGAATAACTGCAATTTGTACCCCAAAAAAGTTTACCAATTGACATGAACTCCCGTTACAGGTAATTTGAATGAGACTGTAGGTCAAGTAGTTTGGTTATTTATTTTGGGGCACTATTTTGAGAGTCTAAAATTACGAATAATATTTTTTAAGGGAGACTCGCGAGATCTCAGTTCGGGGCGAACCACTAGTTTATTTCAGTTTTTTCTAGAGCGTTTATTTTCACTACGTTTTTCTCAAAACAAATATTTCTCACGGTGCCACACAGCAACATCTCTTAAATGTTTATTATTTACATAGCAGATTGGCAACGTCGCAATAAAATAGAGTAGCCTACCAAGCTAGATATACTATTCATATAATTTTTATAGAGATATTAAATACATAATTTTGAATTACAAACATGTGTGTTTCAAATAAGTATTGTTTCAGACTGTTTTGATAACAATTCGAATATTACCTTGTACCTACACATACGCCTCAAAATGTGTTTTATTTTAAACATATAGCTAATATAAAATTAGTTCTTAGGTAGAGGTACATATGTGTCTTCTTATATCCACCTGTCAATTTGTGCAAAAGAACCATTAGTAAGTTAATATGTGAAACTCTTTTTCATCTAGCACGAAAGCTTTCACAAAGGCTCAAAGTGGCCAAGCCCTTACTTCCACCCGAAGTATCGCATTACAAAAGGGTAGGTTTGCGGCCATTATCGGCTCATTTACACGGCCAGCTGCTAATTGAGCCTAGCTGTTATATGGGACACTCTGAGGCACTCATTAAATATTTAGGTATACATTTATTTTTCTTTTTATTCTTGACTGACTGGTATTATTTTATATCCTTATTAACAGCACACGTAGAGTGGTGTCCTAATTACTGACTTAAACGTGTATTTATCGCGTATGTACCTTTTTTATTGGTTATTTCAACGTTACGACCATGTTGCAACAGCCGTGGTCACGGGCAGACTTACAGTTTGCTGTTGCAATACAATCGAAACGTCGGGATAACAAATAAAAAGGTACCCACGCGATAAATACCCGTTTTAATCTGTAATAATTTAAAAATGTTTTAAGTTTAAAGGGTGTTTGATAATATACGCACAAAAATGAAAGGGGTTATTTTGATGAGCATAATAAATCAATTTGTGAAATGATTACCATAGAAATGTGAAATTTATTTTGGCATGTACAAACAAACACTTTATTAAACTTATGTGGTGCATGTGGTGCTATTGCATAATGTGCCATCTAACCACAGATACTGTATTGGTGACGTCTCAAGATATATCTTGTTGTCCCTTTTTCCAAAACCCGCAACCATTTCCGAAAGAGATATCAAATCGGCCTTTATTTATGGATGTCGATTGCAAGAGTAGGCATTAAGTTTAATACCGAATTAATTACCTCAACTTAGGCGATTTTCTTTAAAATTTGATGATATAATTAATAGTTTCTTTTTCGAAAAGTCTTTTTTTATGTTTTGAAAAACCGTCACATGAATATCGTCGGTATATTACCAAACATCCTGTATAGTTACTTTGGAGCACTGCTGGCAGCAATCTGCTTGTAATTTAGCCACAGTTAGGTACATACATACATAGTCCTGAATCTACACAAGGACACTAGAAAATAGCAGTAAAGCTCCTTCGCTTCGGTAAAAAAAATTTAGGTAGAAGTAAAAATCGTTTTGCTAGCTTTAATCTAATAAGATCCAGTCGGAAAAGTCATATCTATCTAAGTAAGGGCTTGAAGGGTCATCACTCTTCAACTAAATCGAGACTGAACTATAACCTTAATAGGATTACAGTTTCGAAAGGTATTTTACCAAGGTGCTAAGATTAGATAATTCTTGATTGCACTAATAAAGTAATACATAGGCGAACTTAATACTAATTGGCATTTTCTTCCAGCTTACCTTTGTGTGTAGAGTAATATAAGTAGTTGTTCGCCCCAAACTGATATCTCGCGAGTAGCCCTTAAAAACAAAAATATGTTAATCGTAGTCTTTGACTATAAAAATAGTGCCACGATATAAACTACCAAATTACATGGAAAACAAATTACAGTTTCATTCAAATTACAGGTAACGGGAGTTCATATTATGTGGTTAATCTTTTTTGGGGTACAAAATGCAGTTATTCTGGATTTCTGACTTTTGCCTATATTTGTGTCACTAAAGCTACACGAATACCAAATTTCAGCGTTGTGAGGTCACTGGTGTACCCTCTGATTTTTTCAAAGTTTTTTTTATTATGGCTAATAACTCAAAAACCACACAAAAACTAAACTAAAAATAGAAACAAGGTTGAAATGGGCTAATCAAGACCTTTCATTTGACGTCTCACTTGACCTAATAGTACCTCATTTTCATTTTTGTTTTTACCCCTCTTGAACCCCAATATCTTAACCCCCCAACATTTTTAGCTTATTTAGACACACCAAAATTGTGCCATCACTTTCAAGATTCAAGATATTTATTTGCACGAAACACAGATAAATTGTACAAGACAGTTGGTGATTAAGGGGTAATCACTATGCTTCACATACTTAAGGTATACAAATATTTTAAATGGCTAAAAAGCTTGACAAAAAGAAACACGCTTCGAAGGTTATCCTCGGACAAACAAACATACATACATACATACCACGCCGATTTGCCCAAGTTGATCAATAAGTGGCAGTGCTTTCCAAACTTAGGTACAATAAAATAAATTTACAAAAATTCATTAATTAAAAATACACATTCAAAATACATAACACATGAAACACATGAAGTGCTCAATTTTGTTGGCTATTTTGAAAAGAGATAGTGTTTATAGAGTTTGGATTCGAAGATTCCCTAAAGAGGCGGCCCTGCGGATTTCGACACGGAGTTCAACAAGGTATTTGTAAGGGTTTTGTTTATTTTTAGTTTAAGTGCGGGCCATAAAGAGAACCTCGTGTGATGTGCTGACGGATGTGATGAGAAACGTGCAATGTATACTCGATATAGTAGTTCATTGATCACCATAATATGATTCTTATCGTCAGTGGAAAGGAAAAAATGCTAAAGCGCCAAAATAGTTCTTTTTGGTTTAAAGCTTTTTTAATAAGTCACATGTTTTTCTTTTTAAGGTTCCGTACCTCAAAAGGTAAAAAAGAAACCCTTATAAGACCACTCTCTTGTCCGTCTGTCTGTCCGTGTGTCACCACCGATTTTTTTAGGAACGGGTTAACCTAGCAAGTTGAAATTTATACCAGATACTGAAGTTTATAGTCCCTATAAGGTGTATAAAATCAAAGTCCTGTGTCAACACGATAAAAAGATATAGGTAAATTTAGATTTTTGCGAAAACTTGTAAGTATTTACCAAATTTACCTTAATTTTCAACTTTTTTATTTTTCTAAATTTTCCCTTTAGATGTGCTATAAGACCTTGCTTTTAACCAAAATGGTCAATTCTAGGTCAACCGGAAGTACCCTATAGGTTTTGGGTCGAAAACCTACTTGGTAGTTCCCGTTGACCTAGAATCACGAAATTTAGCAAAAAGCAAGGTCGCATAAATAAAGGGAAACCCCCAAAAAATAAACAAAGTTGAAAATTAAAGGGTGTACTCATACATATATAGTTGACGCCAATTAAGATAGTCCTCTGAGTTGTATGGGCGCTCGTACAATTTAGAGGACAATGGGTAGGTATGGAACCCTCGGCGCACGAGTTCGAATCGCACTTGACCGGTTTTTTAATGAGAATTCGTTAATATTAATAAATATTTGTATCCATATTTACAAAATATACACAGGCATTCAGGTCTTTTAGATCACGAAATAAATGTCACAAACAAAAAAGTTCTGGATGATAAGAAAATGTTAGACAAAAAATACTTATCTCCCTCAAATATATCTGAAATCATCCAAATCAAAAAAAATAAATGATTGCTGAAGTGAAAAATATTAGTAAATGAAAAAAGATATTTCAAAAACCACGAAATAACGTCGCTTTAGACATTTAACATTGGGGCATTCCTCAAATTTCATACAATTCTTGTATTTTAATTATTTTCCTAGCAACAACTTCTAGTAAAACGACGGCTAGGCAGATGAATAAATACAACGATTATTACTTTTGAACAAAATCAAAATTTCTGAGAACTTTGCTAAAGTATCGCCACCGAATAATCAAGTTTCTAAAATATTGGCAAAAGTTCTTCATTCGTTCCCGTAATTACTTTGAACGGAGTGAGAGCAAATGATTTTAAATACCCATCGATCGCTTTAGTTTACAATACCCGAACCCATACTTGTGAAAAAATACCTTACTTTATTAGTTAACTTTTTTTATGCGCCTTTGAGATGAAAGAAACATATGGCCCACCTGATGTTAAGTCTTAACCATCGTCTATAACAATTTGATGTTAAGCCTTCTATGTCACGCATCTTAGAAACGTGCCCTACTACGATGCTCTGCCCTGCGTCCATCAACTTGAGGCATGCTTACCTTACTTACCTACTTACCTTGTGTGTGACACAGCTAATTCTGAGTTGAATATTTTTATTCATTAAAATCACAAGGATCACTTTGAACCGTCAATTTTACTGCCTGTTCCTTCGCGACCAAGCCAGGAAAGAAAGGCAAGAAACAAGGCTGGTTGTTTTTTTAATGATCCTTTTACAATACATAATACAAAAAATAAATTACGTCTGAATTGTAACATTTTGAACGAGTTGGATCAATTTCAATCCCAAGCTTCTCTATCATCTAAATAATCCGATATTTTATAGTAGGCTCTTTTATAAAGATTTTGTTTAATTACGTTTTTTTTGTTAATTGTCAATTTTTGTACATCCCTTGGGAGTTTGTTATAAAAGCGTACATCTTGCCCTTTAAACGATTTACTAACTTTATGGAGTCTACAAGTGGCAACAGCGAGTTTATCTTTATTTCTGTTATTTACTGTATTATTTACTTTCTATATTATTTACTAGATGACCAATACTCAGCTTCGCACGCGTAGTTTTTCAATAAAACATTACCTTCCTTCTGCGCAGTTGGGTAAAAAGTAGCATAAGTTATTCCAGGACAATGTAGCATTCTAATGGTGAAATAATTTTTGAAACCGGACCTGTTTTGAGTTTACGCATTACAAACATACAAAAATACAAATATTTCCTCGTATATTAGTGTAGAATTCTGTATTGCTATTTTATATTCAAAAAAGTTCTGGTGGTTATCACAAATAAACATTTTTTCTTTCTTTCAAAAATAAGTTCAAGTAAAGATTGTGCCACACTGATGCCGAGAAGATATTAGGAACCTCTGTGACATGTTGAGCGAATAGTAACAGTAGCCCCAAGAATTTGCAGGCTCGATACCCGGCAGGTCAAACTATATAAATTCGATGTTCATTTAATAAATGCGACCAAGCCAAGACAGATCATCAAGGGATCAGCCTGCTAGGTTTGTTTCACGGAGACATGCCCAGCAAAGACATGAGAGAATGCCAAGCTTCTGATGAACGTTGAGGATAGAGCGAAGTAGAGAAGAACGTCCAGGAAAGCTGATCTCACCACCATATGAGATACATAGCTTGGAAGAGACATGTCCAGCAATGGACTACCATAGATAGATAACGCTTTATTGTATATCACACTTAAATTACCATAGGATGATGATGTTGGTTAATGATGATATCATTTAACAAATAAATAAATAATAAATATTGCTGGATATTTCACACAGCGCTATCTAGCCCAAAACTAAGCAGAGCTTGTACTATGGGAACCAGATAACTGATAGAATACTTATATACTTTTTTTTTTAATACATACTTATAATATATAGAAAAACACCCAGACACGGAACAAATATCTGTAGATCATACAAACATTAATAAGTAATAATCATCTGTGATTAAGCATATGAATGAGATAAATCACACTAATATTATAAAAATGCGAAAGTTTGGATGTTTGTTTATTTATTTGTTTGTTACTCAATCACATCGTAACGGCTGAACCGATTTCGATGACATTTAGTGAGTACGTAGATAACATACCTGTATTAACACATAGGCTACTTTTTTCCCACAAATCAGGATCCATGGGATAAAAATGGGGTGTCAAGTCAAGTTGCAACAGCGAGTTTAGCTTTCTTTCTGGGTTACCTACACATTTAGTTGTGTAACGTGTATGAAGTCGCGGGCAACAGCTAGTAATAAATATAAAATAAATCGTTAAACCTAATTTTATGGAAAATATTAGTTATTCTACAAAATTTTTAAAAATTTTTTGCGTAGTTTAGTGAAAGATTTATTTTAATTTCTTGGTTGCAAAGGCCGCTACGAAAGTTTATATCATAGACGGGATTTTGAGCTTTTTGCGAGTTAAGATTTGGTTTGTGGACATTGACAGTCTATTAAATTATACCGATCTGTGATTCCACTCATAATCTATCTGTATACCAAATTTTATCGAAATTGCTTCAGCTGTTTAGTCGTGAAAACGTAACAAACAGACAGAGGGACAGAGTTACTTTCGATACTCAGTTCAACTTGAAACCTCCACGTGGACCTGAGAAAAAGGGTATTGAAAGACAGGCAACGAAGAAATCCTATAAGGATTCCATTCCTTTTGAGGTACGAAACCCTAAAAAATAAAGAGAGAAAATATACGAGTAGACCCAACAGCGGATGGATGTGTACTGAGTAGATTTGTTGCTGCTACACAATACATAGATTGTATTGTGACCGAATGTTGTCTGAACTCAAATACTGAGATGCCTATTGTTTTAGGGCATAGCGTGCATTGAACTACAAGCCTGTTTTCAATCAACCGTATGAGCAATGAATTTAAGGAATCGATAATTCAGCCTGTTCATTGTTCCCGATTTTTTGCTGAACCCCGATGTGTAGGCAATTCGTACCTATGGTGTTCAATTATTTAATTTTAAAGTTTTTAACAAGCTACGAATGTAGTTACGTAAGTACCCTACAAGTTTCTGAACTTTAGGGGTTCCATTAGAAATAAAAGCCTTTACATAGGAATATTATTTGAACAAACCAGGCATCGCAAGGATTAATATTAAAATAAAATATAGAAAAACATTTTAGCTCTCAATTATCTGGTTCCTATAGTACCAAACATTGCTTAGTTTGGGTCTAGATAACGATGTGTGAAATGTCCAATGCTATTAATTAACGCTTCGGATCCTCTTATGCCCTCAAGGGCTCTGGACACATGTTTTTTTCCGCTTGACCACTACCTCACCTGATGGTAAGTGATGGTGTGGTCGAAGATGGAGCGCGCTTGCATAAACCCGTAGCCAAATTACATTCGCTCGATTACATACATTTGTTGTCACTATATCACGTGGTGTTTCTATTGCATGTATCAAATCCCATACATTTTCGGACTTATCGACTAGCGTCATCGCTATTTGACTGTAACTAGCTGAGCCCTCTGTACACTTTAGACTTGAGGATTCTATGAAACAAGAATGATTTGGTACGAAAAATATATCTCCTTTTAATTATATATCAAATCACCTTATTTCCTTACCGGTAAGTCGTGACATTATTTATTAATCATAAATACTTAAACATTTCTTATTACAAGTAGTTGGATTAGACGTTAGACGTAACCCAGACAATATCTCTGTATATGTTGTCCTTTGTCCTCTAAAATATGATAGCAAGTCATATACTCGTACTTACATCGCCGAAAAAAATAGGACCAATTTTGGTGAAATATCAGCTCTCAGTAGTTATTGTATCGTACCTATTCCTACGGGCCAAATTTATCCCTTACCTTTCAGTAAAATTTTATTTCGTGATAGGTATTCTTTATAATTCTGTATTGTTCCAAGTATTCTATTCTTTACTGTACACAAATAGATTACTGGCAAAAAAGCTAACAAGACATGTATAAAGACACGCACAAGACCCTAACGAGATCTAAGATTCCATTATTTGACCGAGCAAGCGAAGCATCTCTGCTTCAAGTATGAGAAATTCCTCTTCCAATTTGTTGGTACTATTCTACAGGTCGTATTTAACAACTGATCTGAACGAAACTTGGTAACTGGGAATTTTAGATTGGACGGGTACTTCCTCCAAAAAGGGGCAAAAAAGGGGCAACTGGATATCTCCGCCTTACGAGATTCTATTTCGTTAGTTCTTTTTTAGAAGTAAATCTTCTATAAGCACGCTTGACTTGGGGAGTAAGCTGGTGAATACGTGACGAGAGCGTTACGAAAAGTATGATCGAGCGAGGCGAACGGAACTTAAGAGGGAGATATAAGTTAGTGAAGATAGAAAGAGAGAGAGTTATGTTTTATATATTACTGTAGGGGCAAGAGAGAGAGGTGCTAAAGAAGTTTTACTTCAGTCGTGTAGTCTAAAGCACTCGTTTTTTTTAATGGTAGTATTTTTAAATTGGATGCATAAAGATTTGAAAGACATAAAGATAAGGGATATAAGCACGACCAAGATGCAAACAGCTTTATCCACGAGGAGAATACTCTACTTTTCACACTTTCTGCAAGATAATAAAAACCAAATCTAGGTTGGTGCATTCTGTGCAGAGGTTAGTTCTATTTACGAATAAGTTCTTATTGTGTTCTCCTTAGGTCAAATTTAAATACCAAAGTTAGTTCCAAATTCAAATCACATTATTAGGGCATAATGAAATTCAGTACAACTTTACTCCCGGCTCAGCCGTAAATCACCTGCTTTCGGTGTGGTTTACATGACATATAATTTGACATTGTCGAACAGGTGGCGTGAAAAATGTTATGATGATAGATTGATGTATTCTCCAGGGAATATTATTCTCCCTGGTATAATCAACGGTGAAAATATTTATTTAGTGCATGCATGGGCACGTTTGCGTCATTCGCAAGTTCACATTCATTTAGTGCGACCCCAATTCCTTTGAGTAAGCTACAAAGTGGTCTCTGAAGGAGATTCGGACTCGACTTGCTACGAAATGGAGACAATTCAGAGAAGTCAAAGGGAAGAGGTACTTATGTGTACTTGTTTCTACGTTCTCTCAAACGGGGTAATTGGTGAGTGGTTTATTTTGGAAAGTTTCTAGAGTTCGCTTTATTATTATTTCTACTAATAAATGCTATCTTAAATAAATTGGTAATGTCGGAACATGCAGTGAAAGGTTAGTAGGTAGATAGTATTCTTTGGTGAAGGCTTCCGTAGTCAGAATAATAAGGTTTTTGTTTAAAAATTACTTTTTCAATACAAGCTTTTATAAAATTCATAATTGGAACTGCAAGATGATTCAAATGAGCCCAAACACTAGTAGCCCACTGCAATCTATTCAGAAGTTCCATTGTCTAGCTTCCGCATTCATCATGAGATCACCTCCATGGTACCATATTATTGCATTGTCACCAAAGTTAAATATGTATTCCAAATTTAAGTAGCATTTATATATACATATATATATATATATATGTATAAAATTAAGTAAGTAATATTTAATTTAATTTAAGTTAAGGGCGTGGAGTACCCATCATTTCTGACTTATTTCACTATGAAACACCCTACCCTAAACTTAACCCTTTTCGAGATATTCGACTTTTAATTTTTTTATTGAAAATTGCCGATTTTTAGGCTACTAAATTTATTTTTGTTTATTTTGTGTATCTTATTATTATTATTATTGCATTTTTATATGTGTAATAAGATGCTTTAGGACGTCTATCATTAAAATAGTGCATAAGTTAATTGAATAGACCGTAGTAGACAAGTGAAAGTTAAGAAATAAAAAAAAATATTAGAAAGTTTATTTTTCTCTAAGGGATATCTAAAAAAAATATTATGGCAATTGTTCGGCAGATGTTTTTTAAAATATCTACGTTTCATCAGCTATCTAACGAGGTATAATAATCTAGGGTTTTATTCAAATGCATTGAAAAAAATTTAGTTTTATAGGCGACAGTGGAGAAGAAAATTTATACTTAGCCCTAAAAAGTAAAATAAAATAATAGGTAAGCATGAAATGTCATTTATTAAAGATTTTCACACAACTTTTTCTTATTCTACAGTTCATGTTCAACATGGCCGCCTCTATTTCTGATACATTGTCGCATCCTTCTACGGAGACCAGTCTTTACTACTCCAGTGGTTAACGTGGTCCTCATTTTATTGGCTGCATCCACAATCCTTTCTCGTAAGTCTTCCACAGACGAAACTGAATTCGGCTCGCTGTACACAAGACTTTTCATGCACCCCCACACGTGAAAATCCATGGGGGTTAGGTCCGGACTTCTTGCTGGCCATGGCAACGGTCCACCTCGTCCTATCCATTTGTTTGGATAATTTGTGTCCAGCCAGTCTCTGACACTTCTCCTGAAATGGGCAGGGCAGCCATCGTGTTGGAACCACATGTCCCTGATCAGGTTGAGTGGCAGATCATCCAGCAAATCACTTAAGTCTGCTCTCAGGAAATTTTCGTAGCTTTCCCCATTTAGATTATCCGGGAGAAAGTAAGGTCCAATCAAATGATTGGAGATAATGCCCATCCACACATTCACGCTAAATCTTCGTTGGGACCCCTTCCCTCTTTTCTTATTGGGATTCCTTAGCTCTTTTGGGGCCCAGTAATGGGCGTTGTGATAGTTAGTTATGCCATCTTTATCAAATTTGGACTCATCCGTCCACAAGATATTTCTTAGAAAATCTGGGTCTTCTACGTCAGCATTTAGCATAAATCTGCAAAAGTCCAATCTTCTCGCGGGGTCTCCTTCTTCAATAACGTGTACCGGCGTGTAATGGTACGGGTATAGGCCAGCAGTATGCACTGTAAACCACACTCTCCATTGCGAAAGTCCCAGATCACGGGCAACAATATTAGTGGAAGTAGTCGGATCCGCTCGAAAGCGTTGCACTATCTCATTGTCCTGTTCTTCGTCATCAATTCGTGGTCTTCCCATGTCTGTATTTCGTCTCAAAACAGAGCCAGTTTCTCGAAGTCTTCGATAGACTCTGTCAAAAACGGCCACATCCGGCACTCGACGACCGGGGTAGCAAGTTATGTATTCGTTGCGAGCTTGAATACAATCGAAATGTAATACAAACCCTAGATTGTTATACCTCGTTAGATAGCTGATGAAACGTAGATATTTTAAAAAACATCTGCCGAACCATTGCCATAATATTTTTTTTAGATATCCCTTAGAGAAAAATAAACTTTCTAATATTTTTTTTTATTTCTTAACTTTCACTTGTCTACTGCGGTCTATTCAATTAACTTATGCACTATTTTAATGATTGGCGACCTAAAGCATCTTATTACACATGTAAAAATGCAATAATAATAATAATAAGATACACAAAATAAACAAAAATAAATTTAGTAGCCTAAAAATCGGCAATTTTCAATAAAAAAATTAAAAGTCGAATATCTCGAAAAGGGTTAAGTTTAGGGTAGGGTGTTTCATAGTGAAATAAGTCAGAAATGATGGGTACTCCACGCCCTTAACGGATCTAGCACGATTTTTCCTGTAACCCTGTATGTATGTATGTTTATGTATATTTTTATTTAATTTTATTTTTTGTAGGTATATTATTGTCAATATTTATTTAAGTATATTGTTTTATTTTATTGTAAATGATCAGCGCTCTCCTTAAATTTAATTATTGTTCTGTTAATGTATACCCCCCTCCATATATGTACAAAAATCCTCACCATCCAAAGATTGTCTGGAAGAAATCGCTTCTAAGCGATAAGACCGCCCATTGTAATTGTTGCTTTTTTAAGTTTTTATGCTTGTTTCTTGTGTGGTGTACAATAAAGTATTTTCATTCATTCATACACAAATTTGTGTAAGAGATCAAGTGCTCTTATACCAAATTTTAATATTTGTTTTCACCCTAGACTATATATTGTGTTATTTTTAAAAAATTCCCTAGCTCGTGATGTTGTGCTCCGTTAGTCTTAAAGGCACTATACATTATACAGTATGTATAAAGAACGGGCGCTGTAAACTGTAACACAGTTTTTCCTACTGCAGTTACATACATATATTATATTACATATATTACAGCATTTTATATATTTTGGTTCAATAAATAAATATCAAATTTCAAATGAGCAGGGCAATGCAGCTTTGGAACACTTCTGCCTGGTAGTGATCTGGAGCAGTTATAAATAAATATTGCTGGACATTTCACACAGCGCTATCTGGCCCAAAACTAAGCAGAGCTTGTACTATGGGAACCAAATAACTGATATAATACTTACATACATTTTTTTTTGTAAATACATACTTATAATATATAGAAAAACAACCAGACCCGGAACAAACATCTGTAAATCATGCAAACATTTTGTTCCGCGACGGGAATCGAACCCGCTACCCCCTGCGTCTCAGCCAGCTATTCGCCCACTGCACCACGGAGGTAGTTGATCTAACTATAGTACCTACTTATTATTATTATTATAGATCGTTTGCAAAGGTCTTTAGATAATTTAACAGTATTTTTATAGATATATGTAAGTAAATAATTATAACTAAATGCTATTTATAACAAAGAAATATATAAATAAATAAATATTGCTGGACATTTCACACAGCGCTATCTAGGCCCAAACTAAGCAGAGCTTGTACTATGGGAACCAAGTAACTGATATAATACTGACATACTTTTTTTTTGTAAATACATACTTATAATATATAGAAAAACATCCAGACCCGGAACAAATATCTGTAGATCATGCAAACATTTGTTCCGCGGCGGGAATCGAACCCGCTACCTCCAGCATCTCAGTCAGCTATTCACCCGCTGCGCCACAGAGGTCAACGATTAACAAATAAACCACTATTAACAAAAAAGAAACCTACCAAAGTATGGCTTTGGCAAATTATACTAAATATTCACTTTAAAAAGACTTCACAGAACATGAATTCCACGAAACAACTACGCTATTGAAATTGGAGAATTTTAGAGTAATTTACTCAACGTGAAACACAGACGTTTTAGTCTTTAGTATTATAGTACCGAGCTTTATCTTGGTACTAACGTAGTAGTACGTTTTTCCCGACTGGACGTGGACCTCTTTCACAGTCAGGAAAAAATCTTATCTTATCGCTTATTATGTTTATCGGGCGCAAAATTATCTGTAGACAGTTTGCAAACATCTAAACAAAATAAAAATTTTGTACAAAATTCGTATCCGCGTTTAAATCGATACATATGCTGCAATTTGCTTTTTGATCCGCTACGACGCCGAAAACGTGCGTCGTCTGTACGTTTAAAATACGCCGCATGGGACTTAAAACTATGATGCCACAGACAGGACAGACACACAGACGGACATAGGCATCAAACTTATAGCACTCCTCTTTTAGCGATTATAATCTGACGTCGCGACTGCAGTGTTCCATACCTAACCTATATATATTATTAATAGCTTCATCCCTACTATAAACCGTTTTTAACTACACTCCCTTTACTAACTAAGAAATAAACTTATTACTTACCTAGAAGTTTATAAATATACTGAATATAATTTGTACTTTGTAAACTGAAATTCCAGTACCAGAAATAACTGCTAAAAACCGCTAGCAATTAAATTAATAATACACCGCTAAAATGGTAGCAAGGATGTTTGTGTTTTTTAATATGTTGAACGAAAACACTTAAGCAATTTGGATGGAAATGGCCAAGCTGAAATCATTAAGTATTTAAAAGAACAGCACACTAATATTATAAATGCGAAAGTTTGGATGTTTGTTTGTTTGTTACTCAATCACGTCGTAGCGGCTAAATCGATTTCGATGAAATTTGGTATTTTTTACTAGCTAGTTCAAACTAAAGAAATCTAAAGACCGTTGAAGTGGAACCACCGTTTTAAGTGGCAGTGGGCAGGGCCCATAGCACGGAGAACTGACGGCCGTTGGGTCAGAAAGGTTATCGAGTGGAAACCCGTCGCCCGTCTGGATGGAAAGACGACCGGAGCTACCGGGAGCCGTCGGGTACAGGTCACTCTGCAAATATATGTTCAAACCACGTCCGAATCAAAAAACTTTAAGTTAATATACCTAGACTGAAATTGAAGTACTTACCAAGTCTTAGAACTACGTAGATATCTTCCTTTGACTAAACTTGTACAAGCTCTTTGTACTAAAACTTAAACCAAGAATAATTGAAGTGAAAATTTAATATTTGTCTTAAAATTGCTTAATTTAAACTCGGTCTATGAATCTGTATGAGAATTTGATAGCGCTCTTGGCGACCATCGTCCAATAAGAGCGTTATTAAACTGGCGAGTTGCGAGCGTGTTGCAAGCGAGGCGATTTGTGAACTTGGTCGCCAGCTTGCCACGCACTCATGGCGAGTTAGCAACGCACGCACAGGGGCCCAATTCTACTAAACCAATCGCTTCACTATGACAATGGTATTGTTGGAAAATGGCCACTATAGATACCTTTTGGTATTCTACTAACACAATATTTTACCAATGACCGCCGTTGCTATGACAACGCCATTGAAAATTTGGCAGCTTATGACAGGAACAACAATCATAATCGTTAAATAATGGTATGGCTCCATAATCGTTTTACTTATAAATTAGCAGAATTGGCCCCCAGGTCTTTACTTCGTACATTGAGAAGGATTCATTTCAATTCGTTTAAATCATAATTACTATTTTTGACATTTTATTATCCAAATTATTATTTCTTAGCATTATGTTTTTCTGAATTTAAGTAATTATGTAATTTTAATGTTTATGTATTTGCATGTTATATTAATTATAAAATACTTGTACGCCGCAAGGCAAAATCTAGCGCTTATATAAAACTCCTACCACCTAACATTGTACCTAGATTCACAAGTAATTAAACAAATTGAATTGAATTGAATTGAAAGTATATCCTTACAAAATATACATGTATAAAACATATATATATATAACGTGTATATATATATGCGTCCCTATAAATTTTGAGGATTATTTCCCTCGATTTTTTTGGGATCCCATCATCAGATCCTGATTTGTTGCTAATGGGATCACCTGGACAATATACCCTTTTAATAAAAAAATAATTTCTCGTATCGGTTCAGGCATCTTCGAGTAATCGGGGAACATACATAAAGATTCCAACGAATTGAGAACCTCCTTTTTTATCTCGGTTAAAAATGTATTTTTTATTGTCCAATAACTTTATCCTCTTCCATCCTGGCTTACAAACTTAACTCTTATTAAGTTAACCCTACTTTAGAATGAAGGTAAAATGGATCAATAAAGTACCCTCCTTAAAGCCTTTATCTCCATAGAAATACGGTACACATCTATGTTTTAAGATACATCTGTTCTATTCAGTTCATTACTTATTCGAAGGATGTTTGAGGGCATTAGTTTTACATTGGAACTACAAAGATTAAGTACATTTTAGATTCTTGTGTAGGTTCAATAGAGCTCAATATATTTATAGATATAGATAGTTTTTCGTCTATATCTATAATAATAATATTGTCAAGAGAAAAATGCGAAATTGACGTAATAGTCAAAAAAAGTGTCAGAAGTTTATCATTTTCATTTCTGAATTTTTAATAGTGGTTTTGTACATTACTCTTAATTGAACTCTTGAAGATCTAGGTACTCTTGCCTAAAACTGTAACTGCAACATTTTTCAAAACGGGGTAACTTGGACGCTGAAGTAGGCAGAACGAATACGCATTGATGCATTTTAGGTGTGGGGCGCGAGCAGCACATTTGAAAATGTTTCGAATCCCATTGACAACACATCGCACCAACGCTTGAAACGGGAGTCCTCCAAGAACTCAACATCAAGACCAGGCTTTCCACTACATGTTTACGTAAAATTCCCTTGAAAAACTTCTGATCACTGGCAAGGTGGAAGAAAAAAGACAGTGGGGACGTAGCCAGATTCGCTCAACACTGGACACCACCGTGAGCGACGCCATCCGTTCTGCAGAGGACAGATTCCGATGGAGATACATGGTCAGAACAAAGTTTTTTCAACATAAATGTCACGAACCTCTGCATTGAGGATAGCAATGGAAGGAGGAGGAAAAGTGTAAAGGAAAACCCAGTGGTTTCCCATAATTTAATCATCCGTAGCAGTAACTGTAGGAGTCTTTGAAACCCTTTTCAGAACATCTCACGATAAATTGGTCCAACGAGTTCAACCAATTTAGAGAATAATAAAGTGAACAAAAATTATTTTTAAAGCCTTTCTTTACGGGACAATAATTTCATCTCAATAAAAGTATACTCGAAAATGATTTATAAACTCCCAAGGGAAAAGTCGAAAGATCCTATTTTTTTAGTCATCCGTTAACAGAAGAAAAATCTAGTCTTTTTCATACTGTATCGAACGAACCTTATTTTCAAGCGGACCGGTTTAAATTATACATCTGAGAAATTTGGCATTATCTTTTCTATCCATAAAATATAAATTCATTTGAAATTTTTTCTATTTAGTGCTTATATTATAATTCGAAAGTAGCTCTGCCTCTCTGTCTATGTGTTTGTTACATTTTCACGACTGGCTGGACTGAATTCAATAAAATTTGGTATATAGATTGATTATGACCGGTAACGGGACATAGCCTACTTTTTACCCAACTGCGTAAGGGTAATTTTTTTATTGACAAAAAACGCGTGCGAAGTCGCAGGCAACAAGAGTACAAGCTTGTATATTTGAAACGACGGTGTTTGTTAAAATGTGTTACGTATGTGTTCTGATGTCGTTGTCCGGAATCGTCGCGATGAAAGTAAAGTATGTGTGTACGGACACTAAGACCGCCTTAATGTGCAAAAGCATCTTCTGTAGGGCTCCGTTCATTTACAACAAGCTCCCGTCACTGAGAGAGCTACCTTGTTCAACGTTTCGAAGAAAGTTAAAAACTGCTCTGTTAAATAAATGTTACTATACCATAAATTAATATAATTATAAATGAACAATATAATGAATCTATACTTTTTTATATAATTTTTTTATTATATTTTATTCGTTTTATTTTATTTTACATAATTATTAATTTTGTTCAGGTGTTATTATTTAGTATTATGACTTTGTAGATTCTAATATTGCATGCCTTGAAAAGCAGAAATGTATTGATTCTGTTATTTAGTACCTTAGATTAAAACAAAAAAGCATGTGTGCAATTCACACGTGGTAGAAGTGAAACCTTCAAAAATTTTGGTTTCAAGATAATGAGACGTACGTAAAATTTCGGGAAAATGATAATTTTTGGTTTTACTAATGATCATAGTGATGCAAAGTTAGACAATCATTAACGTGGAGGGAGCGCGAAGCAAAGCACAAAGAGAACCACGAACATAAGAAAGACTGGATAATGATTCCTATCTCATTTTCTCCCACGTTAAATCTTATGAATTTATGTGTCTGTCTCTTTTTACTGTCGTTTTTCGTTTCATCGACTTTCAAATCACAACGATGCTAAAGAAGTTTTCACTTCAAAAAGGGAAGATACGGCACAAGCGTCTCGCAAGTGGGCAGCTCAAATTATGGTTCATGCACAGAATTTCGCTTCAGTCACAATTGGACTGACCTACGCAATACGGGCGCGCAGAGCACGGTAATATTTGAGAATTCTCTGGTTCAAAAGCTAAAACATTGCCTTCTTGTGCTTTTAAAAAGTGTACACACAGTTCAAGAACTAAAAACAAAGTCCATGGCATCAAACCCTGTTTTAATCTAAGTTTACTACTGACATCTTTGTGACATAACATAATACATTTGATTTGATATGATATAGGACGTTCAGTGCTGAACATAGTCCTCCCCATAAATTACACTCCATAACCTTTCTGCTCCCATGGCCGTTAGTTCTTCAAGTTGTCACTTCAGCTTGCTAATCCGCTGGGCTATGTCTGTGACTTCAGTTTGTCTACGAATCTCCCCATTTCTGATTCAATCTCGTAGAGAAATACCAGTAGAATAAATTATGTGTGTTGTGTTACTTATAAACACCTACTTTAGCTTAACGAGCTGGTAACTTAAAGTTCGACTAGGCCGGACACGTTAGCCGTTTTATCCCAGAGTGGTCGTTTTATCCAAGAGTTCTTTGGGCATGTCCAAAGATAGATACGACAATATATGGGATAAGACGATAATTTCGATTGGTTCCAAAAGCATGGTAGCCAACGTGAAAGGTGTAGGAGGCGATGGTGGGATGAACTCAAAAGAGGAGAAACCCCTCAAGGAAAGAACAATAATAATTATATTCATTTATTTTCTCTCACAAGTTGTTTTCTTACACTCTAATCTACAAAGGCAAGTGTCTATGGTGACAACGAACATTGTGAGAGACTGGTGAAGTAGGTTCATCGGAACTTGTATTACAGGTCACCAGGCTCCCACTCGGCGAGTATGAACAACAAAGGGTATGATGCGGACATTGTGTTGCAATAATGGTATGAATTGAAGAAAGCAACAAAGATGGTGGGAACATGAAAATATACACTGTTTAACTATTTAACTTATTTAGTACTACAAGATTACAGTTTCGAACCTAACTGATTAATTTTACTGATTAGCTTGCTTTGTGTATGAATTTGTGTACGGGTGTATGTGTATGTGTGTGTGGGCGCGCGTGTTTGATAGTGGGTTGTGTGTGTATATGTGCGCATTATGCACCTATATTATTGGATGAGGATTATGTATGAAATTTGAGAGCGTTGATCTTATAGATGATGATATGGATATGTGACGGCGGATTCAGGAGAATACAAGTTCTTATGTGTGGAAACGAGGGAGAATGGGAGTCGGTTGCGAGGTGTAGGATCCGGTAGTATTGTCAAAGATTTGACGGATGGTGATGGTAGTGTTAATGGTGGAGGTAGATCACTACCGTTAACGTTAAGTTAACGGTAGTGATGCGGTGGGTATTGGTGGCTTTTTTTTATTTTAAAACTAATAGTCGTAACTGAATCATATCACTAATATCGACCCTGACGTGAGAGAGCTTGGTAGCACAATTGGCAGTGCATCTTCATACCAAGAGGAAGGTTGCAAGTTCAAGTCCCCTTCAGGCTTGAAAACTTTTGAGATGTTTTTAAATATCTTGGAGTAATATCAGCTGTCGAGAGGCTGAGCGACATCGGGCTTGCGATGTAATCATCAATATAGTCAGCTATAATAGACTAATAAGCTTTCTTTATAAGATGATATGATAAGGTATCTCGTACTTGTTCGTATTTATTTTGACTGCTGGGTCTATTCGGTAAGGATTTTCATAATACCATTTAGATTAGGGCCCCTGAACTTTCTAAGAAGAAATCGATGAATGAGAATGTGGGTAAGATTTCAAAGGGTAACGGATCGTATTTATCCTTTTTGAGGTACTGCTATTTAAAAAAACATATAAGTACATATATTCCTTGGCAATTGTTCCTGAAGTTGAATAAACAACAGTATTTCGTCACACAAACACGTGTATTAGCTTTCACCAAAATAAGGAGAAATGTCAAACAGTTAATCAGTAAACAGCGCATCTGTGGTAATACTGATTAATTTCCGGTAAATGTAGCAATATGTACAGAGCTCCCGTCACATTATTAGACTCGCGAGATTCATTAGCAACTCCAACATACAAATGCTCCTTAACCCTACTTCTGCAAAGTAATTAAATAATTTCTACGAAAATTATAACTTTTGAAACTATCGTGGTTATTAACACCATTTGTACTAAAACGGGATATTTACCATGATTTGTGAGTTCTTGAGTGTCCCGATATTTCGACGCAGTTGCATGCGCCATGATCATGATCTACGAAAATTATCATTAATGTTTACGACTTAATTCAGCTTCCCCGAAACATAACTATGGGCTTTGCCTTAAATTAAACCCAGAGTCCTCTGAAGCGAGTAAAGAATCTATACTAATATTATAAAGATGAAAGATTTGTAGTTTGTAAAGAATGAACTCCAAAAACTAATAGTCCGATTTCAACCCAATGTGTAAAAAAATTAGCCCTAAAAATGTTTAAAAAATAAATTACCACCCGCGAGAAGCCGGGACGGGCCGCTAGTAACTAAATAAAATATGATGCTGGACATTTCACACAGCGCTATCTAGATTAGATTAGATCATTAGATAATGTCTCTATTGCACGCCATTAAAAATCTCACTTTTAAATCATAGGAACAATGGCCGGCCTTATCGCTAAGAGCGATCTCTTCCAGTCCTTTGGATGGGCATATCAAGCCCCAAGCTAAGCAAAGCTTGTACTATGGGAAGCAGATAACTCATACATAGAATACCTACTCATATGCATTTTTTTTAGATTAGAACTTTTTTCCAGAAAATGTTTTTGCAGATTGCTTCTTTCTGACATACAAATACGAGTATGTATGAATGAATGAACATTTCTTATTACATCTTACAAGTTATTTACAACAAAAAATTATGAAGTATAAATGGACAGTGGATAGCTTGATTTAAAAGAGATCTTTTCCTTCATAAAACCTTTTTATTATCATGTGTATGTAATCGATAATATTCCTATATCTTCCTGCGTTTTGCTCACATTACGTGGAGTCAGACATAGCTCGAAGAATTGAGGGCCGTTGGGGCAGAAAGGTTCTCGAGTGCAGACCACGCACTGGAAAGTACAGCGTCGGACAGTCCCCCTCTAAAAGATTACCTGATAAAGGTCGCTGGCAGTCATTAAGGGCAGACCGCACAAGATCGATCGTTCGTCTATTAATCTCCTTACATATGATTCGATCTCATTTTATGGATTTTACTAGGCGTCACTAAAACGTATTTAATCATGCCAAATTTTAGCTTTACTGCATAGTCTACCAGTAAAACGGCTGTAACTGGTCGTACAGACAGACAGACAGACAGAGGGATTAAAGATTTATTTATTTGCCAGAACATGGGTAGAATTATACAGATGTTACAAAATTAAATCGTTTTACCCTATTCATACGCCATAGTGGCGTGCAAATTACATGGCATATAATATTAAATTATGTATGAATAACTAATAAATAATAATTATAATATAATGTCAGCACATAACTAATAAAACATTTAGTTTGAAATTTAAACTAGTCTCTAATGTCATTACACTAATATTATAAATGTGAAAGTTTGGATGTTTGTTTATTTTTAAAGTGAAACTTTTATTACATCGTCTCAAACTTTTTCGTCTGTGTGTTGCATGTCGCGTGACGGTCGGCCGCGGAGTAGGAATAAAGTGAAAGGCGCTCGTCAGAGCAGCCGAGGCCAATATGGCGGCGAATATAGTTCGCATCAGCTGACCGTGTAGTGACTATTACTCATTTGTGCCAACGAAAATTTTTAGTTAAATGTCTATAATGTGAAATAAAGTTTCACTTTTACCGTGATTTCATAAAATCACACAATCCTTTTTTTGTTTGATTGTTACTCAATCACGTCGAAACGGCTGCACCGATTTCGATGAAATTTGGTATTTACGTAGATTGAAACTTGGATTACCATATAGGCTACCTTTTGTCCTATAAGTCAGGTCCCGTGGGATAAAAAAAGGGTGTCAAGTCAAGTTGCAACAGCGAGTTTAGCTTTATTTATAGGTTACCTACATATTTAGAAGTGTAACGCGTACGAAGTTGCGGGCAACAGCTAGTCTCAAATAAATTAGTCTCAAATATCATCTCAAATGTCATTGTGTATCAGTTAAATATTCTTTAATGGGCCAATGCGTTTATTTGCAAACGTCTTTAAATAAATGACAGAACGAATATACAATTATCTTTACATATATTATTAGTATAAAATGAAGTCGCTTCCGGTGTCTGTTCCCATTTCTTTAATCTTTTAAACTACTCAATGCATTTTAATGCAGCTTTCAGCAGTAGATAGAGTCATTCAAGAGGAAGGTGTATATGTATAATTTATACATAACTCTGCTTTTTTGTTAGTTTATTTGTTACCTTTACACGATTAAACGGCTAAACGGATAGTAATGAAATTTTTCAAGGAGAAAGATTATATCCTGGGCAAGAACATAGGCTACTTTTTTGCCAACTGCACAAAATGAGGGTAATGTTTTACTGAAAACCCACCCGTGCGAAGCCGCGGGCGGGTCGGCTAGTTTACAATAAAATACAGAAGAAACAGTTGAATCATCTAAAGACCGTTGCAAACGATCTATAGATAGCTCAACTGCTCCAGATCACTACCAGGTGAAAGTGTTCCCAAGACACTGGCTGCATTGCCCCGCTGAATTGCAATGCTTAAACGTTGACCCAGATAAGCGCCAGCTCTCAGATCATACGTCGCTTCGACCAGACGCCCAGAAAGAATTTTGAAAACGCGATGGGCGATGGGGGAACTTCTGCTGAATTTGCCGCCGAACCGGCCCAAACTGATGTACCAGACAGATGAGATGGCGCAAGGGTATCAACGTACGTAGTGTACCACACCAAAGGCCTTCTCCCAAGGTTTAAGCGTCATACCGTCAGGCCGCTTACCATCGTCATGTATCAGACCGTTCGGTTCGAGAACGGCTGGACGTTGACGCTGCAAAAAGCCCGGTGCAATTGTATAGTATTGTTACGAGCTGAGGGTTCGGGATAAAATAATGGGAATCAGTCTGACCAAAATAACACTTTTATTCAGCGCTAAACGATGAATACACGAACTTGGTCACACGTAATCACAACACACTAATTCACACCACTGTTGCACCACTTAAAGTCACCGAAATGATCGCACGTATAGCTTAATCCAGACTGACTCGGGAGCAACTACTGTTCACGCGAGACCCTTCCCACGTCAGTCCTCCAGGGTCTCGCTGAGACTAACTCACTGAGACTGAGACTGAGACTGACTCAGACTGACTCACTCAGACTGACTGTCCGGCCATCTCTCCGGCCTATTTATATCGCGCATATTTCGATTGTTCGAGAACGATCTCGATCGCTCCAGGAAAGGGTCGGTCCCTCGACACAATGGCCACTCTCCATTCTGCGAAACCGTAAACAATAATAAAGACAAAAGCGCTCGAGAAACCTCGATTACCATTCATTGTTTAACAGTCTCGGCGTAACAGTATGCTGTGTAATTGTAAGTACATATGTATTCTGGGTCAGGCTGTCTCTCTGTATACTAGTGGTTCGCCCCGAACTGAGATCTCGTGAATCTCCCAAAATAAATATTATTCTTAGGGCGACTTGCACAACGATGCCTAGTTTAGTGATCTTTGTGCATGCTAGCTTTAATCTTTGACTGATAAATTGGCGCCACGAAATAATAACCAACCTACTTGACCTACAGTTTCATTCAAATTAGATGTAACGGGGTTCTTGTTAATTGGTTACTCTTTTTTGGGATACAAAATGCAATTATTCTGGATTTCAGACTTTTGCCTATATTTGTGTTACTATAGCTACACGAATACCAAATTTCAGCATTGTGAGGTCACTGGTGTGAATTTTGTGAATTTTGCCCCCATTTTGTCCTCTCTTGAACGCCATATCTCAAGAACCCCCCAATATTTTTAGCTCAATGAGTCACACCAAAATTGTGCCATCACGACCTACCTATATACCAAATTTCATGTCGATCAGATAAACGCTACGAAAGTTATCCATTTAAGTGTAAGAAGTGATCAATTATAAGTATGTAAGTATTCTATCAGATATCTGGTTACCATAGTAGCTTTGCTTAGTCTGTGACTAGAGAGCGCGGTGTGAAATTTCCAGCATTATTTATTATACAAAACACACTCGTTTTAAACAAAGCTAGCTTAGACGTTATTGCTTTAAGGTGGCCTTTATGCCTGGACTTATGATAGCGCTTTGTGAAACGTCCAGTATAATTTATTTATGGATCCCCCCCCCCGTCGCCCTTCCAAAAATTTGGTCTCGTTACACCCGGTCTGTTTAATTCAGGAAGTAACTTAATTTTACAAACAAATTAAATTTTCTAAACTCCAACTGGTCGAAAGGCCGATCTGTAAAAAAGTTTCAACCCCTTTCAACCTTTTAAAGCTCAGTGAATAGGATCTAAATAAACGTTCAACTCAACCTTTATACAGCATTCAGTGATTAAATGTGCTTAGTTCAAATTCCATAGCTTGAGTTTGGCATTAAAAGGCTTAAGAGGTTGAATGAAGGATCGTAAGTGGTATCACAAAAAAATACCTAACGAGTATAACTGAGAGTTTGATGATGTTTTGGTTCGACATTCTTAAGCTACAGCTAAGGTATAGAAACAGCTACACTTACCGTCGTCCGTTATCCAGGACTCTTAAATGAATAGCGACTCTTGCAACCACGCAATAAAGTGTTATTCAGTTTGCACAGCGCTGCGTGACTAAAATTATAATTTCTCATTCGGTGCTTCTCTTTTTGTGTATTTTATCTATTAGACCAGGGTCGATAATTTTAAAACCAAAAAAAATAATAGTAGAATGAAACCCATTAGAAAAGAAGGGGAATATTATAAAAATGAAAGGAAAAATAATTTACGGGCGATCTGAGGTGATATATTTTGAATGTATCTAAAATATATGAAATATACATGAAAATTGGCCAAAAGTTAGTTATTAAAAATATATTTACTATACATATTTGTTATATATTTATACATTTTATATAGAGTTTTAATATATTTATAATGTATTTTTTATACATTTAGACATTTATTTCTTTAATATTAAAATAGTTAAAAATAGGCATCTGCGCATATAATTTAAATAATGATTAATAAATTTGATTTGCAATTTTTTTTATCAATGTAACATGTAATCTTACGTTTTTCGAGTAATTAAAGTGTAAATTTTAATAAATAGCAAAATTATTCATAATAATTAAAAAAAAATCGAATTCGAGTTTTCGATTTTTTGCATTTTCTGAGAATATTTACTATAGTAACATATATTTTTTTTCACCATCGGAAAGTAGAGATTTCAACGAATAGAAAACATACCAACTTTTTGAAAAAAGCTGATATTATGACGGGTGAATTTTCGATTGAAAATTAGGGTGCTTTTTCGATATTAATTCAAAATAAGGTGAAAAAATAAATATGTTTAATCAAATAAATTACAGCGTATTTGGGACGTAAAAAGGTAAGTTTTCACCAAATTTCGTTGAAAAAAAAAATATTTTTGTCAAAGATAAAAATAAAAAACCAAAAACTTGGTTTTTTGAATTTTTCACATAAATTTTGAGGTTATGTGAAAAAAGTGTTGATACAAAAGTTTTAGATCTTTTTATTAAGTACCTACAACTTTCCCATTTGATTTTTTTCGATAGGACTTTTACTTTTGCCGGAAATCGAGAAAAACCGTTTTTACCCTTAAAAACTCACATTTTCCCATTATGCTACGTAAGACATGGCACGCTTCAAGAGAAATGTTAAGAGGTTTCTACAGGGTAGGGAACGCATCGACAATACCGGGTGTTGCCATTGTCAATAGGCGACGGTGACCGCTTACCATCAGGTGGGCCGTAAGCCCACAAAAAACATTTAAAAAAAATAGAACGTGTTATTTCCATATGCACACACATACATGCACGTGTTATTAAATGTGCTGACTCCACGTCATCGTCATCATATCAGCCAAAGACGTACTATAGATAAACACTCAGGTAGGCCTCCTCAGGTAGGCGCTAATATTTTCTAACAGCCAAACACTAATAAAAACTTTCTGCTTAACTATCAAAGTACCAATTAAATTAAAGTGCTTAACGTAATAACTAGAGTAATATCATTCGCAATTGAGTTGGAAACTTTTTGATCCCTTTGTGATGTCAAAGGGTACAAAATAATTAAGCTGATGCTAAGAAAAAAACAAAACGTAATTTAGTAAACAGAATGAAAAACACGAAAATGTTTTTAAGTTTCGTGTTTATTGCTTATCGCAAATTAGAATTTAAGTATTTGTGATAAAAAGACTCTTAACTAATTACTCGAACCTCGTCTCTGCATTATTAGTTCATTTTACAGACCAAGTTTTTATTTAGGTATTGTATCTATTAATTAATGTAATAACATATAAAAATATATTAATTTATTATATATTTAAAGTAACTACCAACCATTTATATTACGACACTCTAACTGAGTGTATATTATGTAACAGAGCAATTTAAACCTTTCTATTTGACATATTTTTTGTCATAGAGTAGCGGGACTTAAACACGATCTTGTCAAAAGAAGAATTATGCCCCATTTACTTGAAGCCGAAAACCTTGCAAAAACATATTAAATGAAATTAACTCCCACACCGAGGGTTTTTTTGTTATATTATATCATTATGTACAAATTATTGATTTTCGGATGCTTTCCTTTATTTATTAGGACGATCTCGGTGGCGCAGTGGGCGAATAGCCGGCTGAGACGCAGGAGGTAGCGGGTTCGATTCCTGCCGCAGAACAAATCTGTATGCGCGCGTCTGGATGTTTTTCTATATATTATTAGTATGTCGTAGTATTAAGCGTACCTAGTTTAAAATTAAGAAGTCTTTTGACTTCGTAGAGCCGGTAGTTGCGTATCTACTCTCTGATTGGTAGTTGTTTTTTTTGTAAAAGTTACGTTGAACGCAGAGTGGTGGGTGGGGATCGCTTCCTTGCCACCTCTCGAGGACAGAGTCGATGGCTGGGGACTTCACTTTTCTTTGGAGCGCCGGTACGGAAACACCTTCACAGAGCATCGAAACTGTCTCGTCCAACGTATCTACCTAGCTATCAAATTGTACCTGCCAAGCTGAAACCCTAAAATAAAAGTAAGCTTATTGAATTTTACTGGCTTGCCTGAGTACCCTGCACCATGGACTTCATACCCCAAGACTGCAATGAGCCACCATCCAATGCAACGCCCACGTTCCAGCCGTCATCAGAAGTGGGATCAGCTCAGGCGCCAGCTTCAACCGACATACAGTTTCTCCGACTACTAGAACAGCAGAACCAGAATATGATTCGCTTGATTGAGACGATGCGACAACCGTCGTCCCTACCCGTTGCTACGATAAAGTTACCAGAATTCAACCCAGACCTGCCCGACGCCAACCCACGTGCGTGGTGCTCAACAGTGGAAATCTGCCTCACGGAACGACCCTTAGAAGGAGGAGCATTGATTATTAGCCTCAGCAAATCTTTGAAAGGCAGCGCATCCATATGGCTTTCGCACGTGTCACACATCGGCATGACTTGGGCGCACTTCAAGGACATTTTTCTATCACGCTACGACTGCGCTGAGACCTGCGCTGCAACCATCATCAACGCCAACAACAGTAAGCCTAAATATGGAGAGAATCTTGCATCATACGCAACTCGTCTCATTACTTCACTCATGGCCAAATGGAAAGACATGAACTCCGAAGAAATTGCTGTTTCGTTCGTGCTGGCCCACCTCGCGCAAATTGACGGTAGGATTAACCGATTAGCGTTTACGACCGAGATCAAAACGAGAACGAAGTTGGTTCAAGAAGTTCAAGCCGTCTCCATGAAGCCTAAACAAGACCGAAACTTTGATGACGTCACGTTGGGCATAAAACGCACAAAGCAAAATTTCAATGCTAGCCCAAGAGATAAGAACCTGAAAATACAATGTCACTACTGTCATAAGTTCGGTCACAAGGCCGTTGACTGCCGTACACGAAAAAGCAAGCTATTACACGGATCGTCGTTAACAACTGTCCCTGCAAACTCGTCGGACACTAACAAAGCCGTCACCTGCTAGCGCTGCGGAGAAAGAGGACACATCGCACCACGCTGCCCTAAGGCGACCAGCACCGAATCCAGCGCGATCGGACGGGCCCATTTCTGTGAAATCGGCGGAGTTCGTGGCGAATTGAAGCAATCAGGTCAGTCGTATGCATTTTATTTTGACAGTGGTGCTGAATGTTCTCTCGTTAGGCAAAGTGTAGCTAGTAAATTTACGGGATTGCGGTCGGAAACGAACGTACGTTTGACAGGGGTAGGCAACGCTCATGTTTACTGTACCGAACAAATTTCGAGTGAGGTACTCGTAGTTATCGATAACAATTATTTACAATTGTCTTTTCTTATCATACCGGATGAGTACTTGCCGTATGACGTAATGATCGGCTCTGACACTTTAAATCTAGGTTTGACAGTAAACTGACACGTGCGCGTTTGTCAGTTAGACCGGCGGAATGTTTTAGCGTGATAATAGACATTGATGTAAGCAAAGTAGATTCAGACATTCCACCCGCCTTTAGAGATAGTCTTACGCAGATACTGAATGAATTTCAGTTTGCATTTATTAGTGGCTTGCCTCGTACACGCGTGACAACAGGCGATATGAAAATCCGACTTAGAGATCCTACCCGTACTGTTTATCGCCGTCCTTATCGGCTTAGTTTGCAAGAACGGGAGGTAGTTCGTGCTAAAGTAAATAAGTTGAGTGCGGATTTAATCCGTCCAAGTAGTTCCCCGTTTGCAAGCCCGATACTTATTGTAAAGAAACATGACGGTTCCGATAGGTCATGGCAGGATGCACTTGAGGAAGTTCAACTTGCGTTGAACTGCACGATAAATAGGGTAACTAAAGCTTGAGCGCTTGAACTCATGATAGGACGAGTAGCGCGCCCGTTAAATCTATTGACTGCTAACGATTCTGAGGTACAAATTGATATAGCACAAGTGAGAGAACAAGCGGCCAACTGTATTGAAAAGAATGCTTCTTACGAAAAGTCCCGCTTCGATTCTAACAAAGCTAAAATAGTCAAATTTAATGTCAATGATCATGTCTTAATTCAAAATGAGGAACGCAACCAGACTAAACTTGATCCCAAATACAAAGGACCTTTCAAAATAATTGAAGTTCTTGAAGGTGACCGCTATGTTTTGAAATCGTTGACAAATAACAGAACTTACAAGTACGCGCATGACCGCGTAAGAAAGATGCCTCAAAGTAATGTTCCCTCAGAGCTAGAAATACTTGATGTAGATTCCGATCTAGAGAATCCCAGTGAAGACGTATCAGTCTCTGCGCAAACATAAACACAGCATGGCTACGTATTACTGTTTTATTTTGGTTACATTACTCGCTTCAGTTGTAGTCGTAACTGCGATTCATTTGTGAGTCGTTCAGAGCGCGGTGCGCGGCTGAAGGTGTAATGGAGGCCTGGGTCTCGTAGAGACTACCTACTGTTTGATGAGAATTTTGTTGAGACAAAATGTGTGGCAATCACTTGCCGATACGCTGCCGAGCAGCTGGGCCAGGAATGTTGTGTGTATGTGTGTGTAATTGATTCACAAATGCAAGTTATTTATTATTTCCATTTCGTTTACTGTTGATGCATTCTTTCCAATAGTTACTTTGTGTTTTATTGTAAGATTGTAATAACCCTTGTAGTCAGGCTAGGCCGAACATAAATACTCCAGATCTGGTTTCGATTGTTACAGGTACACACGAGGACGCGTGATATGCCAGGATTGGCCGTGTCGTAGTATTAAGCGTACCTAGTTTAAAATTAAGAAGTCTTTTGACTTCGTAGAGCCGGTAGTTGCGTATCTACTCTCTGATTGGTAGTTGTTTTTTTTGTAAAAGTTACGTTGAACGCAGAGTGGTGGGTGGGGATCGCTTCCTTGCCACCTCTCGAGGACAGAGTCGATGGCTGGGGACTTCACTTTTCTTTGGAGCGCCGGTACGGAAACACCTTCACAGAGCATCGAAACTGTCTCGTCCAACGTATCTACCTAGCTATCAAATTGTACCTGCCAAGCTGAAACCCTAAAATAAAAGTAAGCTTATTGAATTTTACTGGCTTGCCTGAGTACCCTGCACCATGGACTTCATACCCCAAGACTGCAATGAGCCACCATCCAATGCAACGCCCACGTTCCAGCCGTCAAGTATATATTTACAAAAAAAATGTATATAAGTATTCTATCAGTTATCTGGTTCCAATAGTACAAGCTCTGCTTAGTTTGGGGCTAGATAGCGATGTGTGAAATGTCCGGCAATATTATTATTTATTTATTATATTTATCCTTGCTTTTGCCAAATTTCATAACTCTAGGTCTACGGGAAGTTATTAGCGAGTTTCAAAATATGCGGTATAAATGTGTGTGTGTGACCAAATGATTTTTATAAGTAGTTTTAATTACTAAAAGGTATATGGTGCGTTTACTTAGAATATTGATTTTTTTAGCTTTCAGGGACCGTAGACCATTACCAATACCATTTCATAATTAAATTCTTACTTACTTGTTTTATAGTAGAGTTCCTTGTGAACGGGCTCGTTCGGGGAAGTACTACCACAGTAACTATTTCTGCCGCCAAGCAGCATTTCTGTGTTTTGGTTTGAAGGGTTTGGTTGCTGGTGAAATTACAGGCACATAACTTTTGCCAGGGTACGCAGGTCAGTGCAACGTAGGGCACATTTCTAAGGTGCGTGACCTACGAGGCAGTTTTATGTTATATGCGATGGTTACCATATAACATCAGGTCATAAGCTTGTTCTATCTCTAAACAGCATAAAAATAATAATAAAAAATAAAAAACTTGATACCTTTACGTGTTCCTGAAAAAAAGGGTCTTGACAGACGGACAGGCAGACAGGCAGACAGGCAACGAAGTGATCTTTTATCCCTTTTGAGGTATGGAACCCTAAAAAGTAACAAATGGAATTTTCACTTTTCTTGCTCAAAAAGTTTGTCATTAAACGTACCAGAGCGAGGATAAAATAGTATATTTTGCTCTAGGGGAAAAAGTTTTTTTTTAATTTTGTCCACGTGTGTTACCCACGAGTCTTTAAAAAACAAAAAGTTTTAATCCTCGCAATCGTAGTGAAAAGTAGAGTGTAACTCGGCGCTAAAAACCCCATTATAACTCGGTTTCTATTGACTTCCTCGTATATAATGGGGCATTTTAGCCCCATTTATAACGATCTACTATTATTGAGCCACATTCTCAAAAGATGTATTTTATTGCAGGAATTTCGCGCACCAAACGTGTTAAGCCTCTACAACTCTTCAAGATTTCGCGTCAGAGACATCCCACACCGATACATATGAAGCGCAAACTATGCGCGCCACCGTTCAACTGTGACGACATGGAAGAACTCAATGTAGTAAGTCTTACGTAACCACAAAGTAACCACCACGATAACGGTTATTGATCGAGCGAAGCAAGATCTCTAAATCAACTTGGGCAAATCGGCGCTGTATGTATGTATGCATATATGTATGTTTGTTTGTCCCAGGATAAGTTTCGAAGCGTTTATCCGATCATCGTGAAATTTGGTATGATAGGTAGTGATGGCACAATTTTGGTGTGACTCAATTAGCTAAAAATGTGGACGGAGTTGTTGAGATATTAGGTTTCAAGAGGAGTAAACAAAATAAAATGGAACTATGCGATCAAATGGCACGTCTAATAAAAGGTCTTTATGAGTACATTTCGACCACGTTTTTATTATTAGTTTAAACCTTGTAGTTTTAAGTTATTAGCCATTATAAAAACTGAACTTTGACAAAATTCACAGGGTACACCAGTTACCCCACTATGCTAAAATTTGGTACGCGTGTAGCTTTAGTGACACAAATATAGGAAAAAGTCTGAAATACAGAATAACTGCAATTTCTACCCCAAAAAAGACTAACCAATTAACATGAACTCCCGTTACCTGTAATTTGAATGAAACTGTAGGTCAAATTAGTTGGTTATGCATTTCGTGGGACTATTTTGATAGTTCAAGTCAAAGTCAAATATTTTTATTCATTAAAATCACAAGGACCTATTTGAAACGTCAATTTTACTGCCTGTTCCTTCGCGACCAAACCAGAAATGAAAGGCAAGAAACAAGGCTGGTTGTTTTTTTTAATGATCCTTTTACAATACATAATACAGAAAATAAATTACGTCTAAATTGTAACATTTTGAACGTATTTTACGTTCGTACTAATCATATTTTTTTGTTTTTATGGGAGACTCGCGAGATCTCAGTTTGGGGCGAACCACTAGTTTAGGAAAAAGACAGTTGTCCCATAAAATTTAAATACTTAGGCTTTGGAATATATCTGCTAGGTGAGGTTTCCCCAGACCCCACAGTATGAGGCCCTTAAGTGAATTTATAAATAAAAAAAACCTTAAAACATAGCTTTAAACCACCCGAGTTATAAGTACTAGCTTTCTATTTAAAAAAAAACCGTGTCCAAAACGGTCTGACCGTCTGGGAACCGCAATGCCACAGACAGGCATATGTGTCAAACTTAAGACACCCCTCTTTTTGCGTTGGGGTTTAAAATACCCAGATATACGATACCATTGTCCTCGTAATGTGCGCTCTACACTCGCGACGCGAAACCCCGCCAAAGCCGTGAAACGCGAGTGGTTTGGCGGCTTCGTTTTCGATCGGTGTCGGTTTTTTGCCCCGCGACAAAGTGTTCGCGTTGGTTCACGACGAGCGAACGCGAATGCATCTACACTCGCAGCTTTTCGTTTGCATGATTTTACTACGATGGATTTTCGTCATCCACCATCTTTTTTCTCAATCTCTTTTCTTATTTTTAATACAAAAATACTTAATTGTTGTACGCTAAAGCACAAAACATCACAGCAGCAACAGCCACATCGTCTTCGATTTTCTTTTAGATCGCGAACGAAACTGCGAAACCTTACGAGTGTGGACGGAGACATTTTCACCAGGAGTTCAAGGCGCGATCAGCGCGTGAATTCATAGCAAGAATCGCGTGCGAGTGTAGAGCGCTTTTAATAGATTTTAATGTCTATAAACATTAGTGTTCGAGGCAAAGGTAATTTGAGACTGATAACAAAAACTCATGAAAAATTAGAGATATCAAATGCCTTAATAATATTTTGGCAATAACTTTCCTGTTTCTTTTTTGTTATCTATAAAACCTATAAGGTTATGTATTGAGTTCGTATTAAAATAAATTTAATTAACCTTAATATTACAGACATTAAATTATTTACTTAGAAAATCCTCCCAAATATGATCTACCTGACCCTGTCCTAAAAATATAATTCATGCGGGAAATAAAATGGCTCTTATCTAGGGTTGCAAACCATACTTTAAAAAAATAGAGTATTTTATGTTACTTTACGTCTGTGTACTTTAAATTTTTGAATAGCTATAAAGTACGAAAATATACTTTATAAGCAAAAATACGAAAAATAATCAAGTATAAATACGTGAAATTAAACGTAAAAAAACGTTTCGTTTCATGCGCTGTGCGGACTACAGAATGCAAAATGTCAGTGTCAGGGTGAGACGATTACATAATAACCAATCATTGCTGAAAAATGCACAAACAATAAAATTTTATAATAAAAATTGATGATACTTTTATATGACACTTTTTATTTATCCCCTCCATGACGTACGTTCATTCTTTAATAAAAGTTGGCAACTCTACTCCTAACCAATTTGACTAGAAAAATATTTAATTAATCAGATACCTACATTAAATAATAACTGGGAGTTTGCGAAGCGAAACCCTTGGAACAAATGGGTCAGGTACTCATAAATTAATAAATAAATAAATAAATATCGCTGGACATTTCATACAGCGCTATCTAGCCCCAAACTAAGCAAAGCTTGTACTATGGGAACCAGATAACTGGTAGAATACTTATATACTTTTTTTTGTAAATACATACTTATAATATATAGAAAAACACCCAGACACGGAACAAATATTTGTAGATCATGCAAACATTTGTTCCACGGCGGGAATCGAACCCGCTACCTCCTGCGTCTCAGCCGGCTATACGCCCACTGCGCCACGGAGGCAATTGTTTTTATAGTTAGGTGTAAGTTTTAATTATTGAATTCAACCTTTAACTAAGAACATTTAATTCTAAAAAGTTTAAGTCTAAAACGTTTTTACTCAAAAGCTTTATCAGTAATTAAATAATAATGAAAGTCCTATTATTTAGTAAGCCTTATTTATCGAATTAAAAGCCAAAAATGATTCTTAGAAATATTTCGACATAATTTCAAGACAATCGAGTCAATAAACCTACAGACACACCAAGAAATTATAAAGATAAATACAATATAAAACTACCCCTGATTTACAAAAATATTAGTACTGATGGAAACCAAGACCCATTTATTAGAAACTAGTGGCCCGTCCCGGCTTCGCACGGGTGGACATTCATTTTTTAAACATTTTTATGTCTAATTTTTTTACTACTTCAGTACTTCAGTAATGTAACCCAATGTTTAAATTATTGAAGTATTGAAGTTTTAGTTTGGATCTCTAATTTTTTCTCGAAATAAATATAGCTTATGTTACTCATGAATAATGTAACATTCTAATGGTGAAAACAAATTTGAAATTGGGCCCGTAGTTTTTGAGTATAATCGTTACAAACATACAAAATTAAAAATCTTTCCTCTTTATAATATTAGTGTAGATAAAGATACTGCATAATCTGAAGTCTTGTACAAAATCTTATTGAGTTTGACTACTTGAGTTTGATCCAGACTCTTTTTGATAAATTACGCCAACTTAATGAAATATCGAGGCTAACAGTTTCGGTCACGTCTTATTTAATCACTGCGATCAGAGTTAGAAATAATCCGTTTAACTGCTTCCGGTCATTTGTGGTCACTGACAAAGGTGGAAGGAAAACGAGAACTATGCGTTTAAGCGACCAGATTTTTAGCACTTGATACCACCTTGAACGATGCTATTTGTTTTGCAGAGGATATTTTACGATAGCAACTCATCAAAACTAAAGTCAGGTTATGGCCATAAGCATTGAGGATATCGACGCAAAAAGAATCTGCTTACGTTAATTTTCCTCTTCTTCCTCATCCAGTGATGGCGGTGGCATGCCTTCTTCTTCAATCCTTGTCTTGTGCATCGTAATATATTCCTCGTGCGCGTTGAGTGCATGCCTTCTTTCCTTACCCTCAGCTAAAGTAGTATCCCACAAAAAAGGAACTTTGTATGGATTATCTTTCACTGTCCTAAAAGAGGTTTTCTTCAAATTATCATAATCTTCTAAATATTCCTGCTTTAGTTTATTTTTATTATCTGTAAGTAGACTCTTTTTAACTTTTTCCGGTTTTTTTATTGCTTCTGGAAATAAAATAGCAACGGTGTCATTGAAAATTGTTTTCTGGTTTTTCATGATCTCGAGCATTCTTCTTTCTTTCTCTAGGCGTTGGGCCTCTAGCTCGCGTAAAGGCTTCTCGTGCTCAATCAGCTCTGCTCTGTTTATTCTCTTTTTGACAGCAATAGTCTTCTCTATAAGCTTTTGGATTAACTGCTGCCACCTCTCTTCTGGTCCAATTACTTTCAATGAAGCTAAGCGTCTTGCTTCAGCTTCGACTTCCAATCTTTTTTCTTCCTCTTCACGCAATCTACGTTTCTCTTCTTCCTTTTCAGCAAGCATAGTGCCTTCTTTTCTTTTTATTTCCAGCAAAATTTTTGGATTATTTTTCATCCAGTTATCTTGCCAAGTAACGAATGATTGCATTACTTTTAACTCTCTAATGACCATACTCTCCATTCGTCCTATATATGTAGGATTTTCGATCATAAAAATAGGAGGAACCAAAAACATTCTAAATGACCCGTTACTATCACCCACACCGATAATGTTTTTGGCTAATGGTAAAGTGTGAGGGCTAACTCCTGTCAGCATCATCCCAGATAAGGTCTGCACAGAAATGGGCTGATCGCTCCTCAGCAATAAATCCCACGTTTCGAGATCCCCTTCAGCTGTAGCTATAAATAAAATACTCGGCTTATACATCGACCATCTTGCGTCTGTCAAGCGGCAGGGCCGTTTCTTCCAAACGAGAGGTCGGTTCAGTAATTTGTCCGACCATATAGCAAAAATTCTACCACCCACAGTCAACGTTATTTGATTTATGAAGGGATTTTTCTGGACCCAAGTTATGATTCCATCGTGGATAGAAGAGCTGTATATTATTTTGCAATATTCTGAATTGACGACTTCTCCTGTATTAAACTCATGACCTTCCCAAGTGATCCGTTTCATCTCGCCGTGCTGAGACCCGCAGTATAATATCGAATTAATTTCGCTTTCATCTTGAGGAATAATTTCATTAGTGAAATATTTCCGTCCAGAGCCAGAATTCATTGGCGTGTAAACGTATTTAAGTTTGGGTTGATTCATTGAAAAACTTTGAAGTGGTAAAGTTTGCGGTTGACCAGCGATTCCCAAAATAATTTTATAACTTGGTTGTAAATTCCGGTCTAAAATCTTTAGTGGCGAGAAATCAACCATTAAACCCGATGGTCGCTTTAACACCCTTTTTGATTTCTTTACCTTTTTGCTTTCAAACATTGTAATATTTTCAACTGACAAATTCCAAATTAAAATATTTCCATCTTCAGCACCCGTCAAAATAATGAGCGACTTCTTTAAACCTGTCATAACTTCAGTTTTTCCTTGAGGTGTCACTATAAAGTTTGGAGATAGCCAATTAATTGTAGTAACAGGACCATAGTGACTTGTTAGCAAATTACTCATGGCAGTCAAATTAACAACCGCATTGTCCTTTACACTTTTCATCCACCCCATGTGGGCATTCATAGCAATACGATACTTTTCTCTAGTCTCGCTAAGAACCTCAATCTTCTCAACGTGTTCCAGCTTGTTTGTGATATCCCATATAACCAACTGTCCATTTATACAGCCACCAATTAGTATATTCTCATTGAAAGGACAAAATGAAAGTATTTTTATTTCTCTTGGAGACTCTAAATAAAGCTTAGGTCTCAAGCTGTCAATATGACTCCAAATCATAACTGGGTTCAAGCCATAAACTGCTCTTTGTATCGGATCGGGGCGGCTGCTTAATGTTTTCATGACGGCAGGTGACCCCTCAGCATAACTTATGGCGACAATACCTGTCCACATTGGATGGAATACTGCGCTGGACACGTATTTATCTTTAGACCTCACATCGGTAAAACAAACGTACTCTTCAAACGTCATCGAATCATAAAAATCTACAGTCTTATGTGCTAGTTTTGGATAATCATTGCAGTACATATCCATCACTGTGTTGAGTTCTATGATGGAATCCATTTCAGTTTTTTTCTCTGATATAAAGCTACTGATCATTTTATTATAAGATGTCCGCCTCATACGGTCTTGGGCAGCTCTATAAGCTTTCATGCCAACCTCATCAAGAGGCTCTTTGACCTCGTCATCGTCTTCATCAGAACCTTTTTTTCCTTCTTCTCCTTCCTTGTCTTCTGCCTTACCTGTGTCTCCACCACCTTCAGCGTCGTCAACTTGACCCGTTGAATCAGCAACGGACTGAGTCCACTTATTTTGAGGATATTTCAGCACTGTTTGGGCCGCTCTATCAGTTTTAGCTGCTGCTGCTTGGGATCCACAATCTACTCTACGTCGTAAAACATTGTTAAACTTTTGTCTGTAGGGGGTTAGTTCTATATAACCATCTCGGCTAGAATTAGTGTCTCTAACCTTGAACGCTTTTGGTTGGTAAGCAGCCGGGAACTTAGCTAATATTTCCATTTCCATCAATGGCCTAGTATTGATTGGTTTCAATTCATTTATCTCTAATTCACTTCCTAGACTCTTCCACGGCCTCGGTTTTTTCTGTACTGCTTTTTCTAACTTCTTTTCTTGTCGTTTTATGAATCTGTCAGATTGCTGCTTGCAATGATCTCGAGCCTCTTTGGTACAACATACGTAGAATTCATCTACATCGTTAGATTCATCCACGACGTAACCCATGAGTATTTCTTTATCATAGTAAGCTTCTATTTGTGCTTTTAATGGGAAAAATTCGGATTGTTCAGCACCTTCTTCTATAGCCTTTATGATCTTGGCTTTGGATATGGATTTCCAGGGGTACTGTGCGTTTACATGTCCTCCAATAACCATTTCGATCTGTATTTGGGTTTCTTCGCCGAGTATCACCGTGTAGACTCCTTCAACATCATATTTGGGGATGAACCTTTTTCGGCGAGGCTTTAGTTGCTGTGCAGCCATTGTAGCGTGTTCTGCTTCAACTGTAAATTTACAAAATTATAAATTGAAATGGAAAATTAAAATTGTTACCAATCCAATTATTATTTGTTTGTTGATTCAACTGGCGTATTGTCAACAATACTTGATTGTCATTAGTGACGTCTAATACTCAATTTTAAACGTCAAACTTATATTGGAACAAAAAGTTTATCATGAAGTCAAGCAATTTCAATGCTGTGAGGTGTCAATAAACATGAAGGACATTTGATACCTGATGGTTCTAATATTGTATTAATTTTATTTCAAGCTTTAGTGGTTTATGAATGGATTTTCTAAAATACATTGAATAAACATTATGGTAATTCCCCACGTACATGCTCGACGTATTTGCATCCAATCGAGCAAGATTAAACGTATAGACCGATAAAACATGCTCTAAGTCGAACCGAAATGCTCTCAAAACGTCAAACAGCAATACTTGCTTAACAGGCATGAACGTACGTGTAGAAGCACTATTAGTGTATGTAATACAGAAGTTTAGTGGGTAAAATTACAGAGCCGCGTGATATTTATGATTAGGAAGATTTCATTAAAAGTTTCAAGAGGCTGTATAAAGGTGAACTTTACAGGTTTATGTCCTATCTTTTGTTTGTTGATAAAGCGCTGTTTATGAAAGAGGGTTACTTGTTTTATTATTTATCTACTGAAAAGATATTTACAATTAATAATGTTGTTGTGTAGCAATATATGAGCATGGAGGGCGACTGAACATCTTGATCTGAATCTCTTTTAAAGGTAATAAATGTTTATTACCGCAGAAATGTCACATAGGAAGTTGAGGCGTATACCCTGCCGTAACACAGTTGAATCTAGCACGGAGAGTAAGGTTTTGTAACTATCTATTTGTAAAACAACATCCTACTAGATACCAACTAATTTCCATCATGTAGATTATATGACATAGATTGTTAGTTGATAAAATAGTATAAGTTACAATGTAAAATTATACCCATTCTTTTTGAAAATAAATTATCTATATCATTACATAGTATCTATACTCGTATAATAAACGTGAAGAGAAAACGTTGTACTCCTTTTTAAGCATATTGCGCGCACGGAGGAGTGGGAGATTGGAGAAGGAGCTTAGATCAATGCAGTTCACACAGACCGGCTCGGAAAGGAAAGCACATTTTTATCGCGTTTAAAAAAGAGTGTTGGGTCATCGAAGTAAGGTTTATTTGAAAACTTTCTTGGTAATTGATTTCAATCATTATTACGGGATTTATCACGTACCGTTTTATCGGTGTTTCAACGGACAATGTTTCGGTTCAATTCGTGAACCTTCATCAAGGTGAGTGCGATCCGCTCCGAATAACGTCACGCCTCGCACTGAAACATTGTCGGTCGAAACATCGATAAAACGGTACGTGATAAATCCCGTATTTACAATAAAGGTTGATTTGTTTTACACTGAGTTCGGTTCCATTTAAAATAGAAGTGAAATGAAATAAAACAACCTTATTTCAATAACCCAAGACTCTTTTAAACGCTATAAAAATGTGATCTCCTCTCCGAGCCGGTCTGTGTGAACGGACGCTAAGTAGATTTACTAGAGTACGAGTCGATTTGTATTTATTGGATTTAGTTTCAATTTTGTCCGCCTCAACATATAACACTGTCATGAAATCGTGAGTCCAAGAAATGCTGCATTCAAACCTAATATAAACTCATGTCAGTTTCTGCGCTCATGAGAGTTCGTTGGTGTTTGCTATTTTTAAATGTAGGTTCATCATCATTATATCAGCCAGAGTACGTCCTGTGAACATAGGTTTCCAGAGCAACCGATCTTCAGCCTGCATCTAACGGCTCCCAGCAACCTTTATTAGGTCAAAGTCAAAGTCAAATATTTTTATTCATTAAAATCACAAGGATCACTTTGAAACGTCAATTTTACTGCCTGTTCCTTCGCGACTAAGCCAGGAAAGAAAGGCAAGAAAACAAGGATGGTTGTTTTTTTTAATGATCCTTTTACAATACATAATACAGAAAAGAAATTACGTCTAAATTGTAACATTTTGAACGAGTTGGAGCAGTTTTAATCCCAAGCTTCTCTATCATCTAAATAATCCGATATTTTATAGTAGGCTCTTTTATAAAGATTTTGTTTAATTACGTTTTTTGTTAATTGTCAATTTTTGTACATCCCTTGGGAGTTTGTTACAAAAGCGCACACCTTGCCCTTTAAACGATTTACTAACTTTATGGAGTCTACAAGTGGCAACAGCGAGTTTAACTTTATTTCTAGTATTAAAATTATGATTATCGCAATTTTTCTTAAACAAATTAATATTTTTGTGAACAAACATTAGATTTTCATAGATGTATTGACAAGGGAATGTCATAATATTTATTTATTTCTTCATTTTTCATCATTTCATCAGGTTATTTTTTCATCTACCAAAAACCAAACTTACCTTCCATGTTGCCCTCGATTTTCTTCTCTGTAACTTCATCATCGTAACTTGATTCGGATGAACTATTTCTTCTGATTTCTTCAACCACGATTGGCTTTTTTGTTTCATCTTCACTATCAGAGCTCATTTTGTTCACAAGATGAGTAGGTACCTAGTATTGGGGTCTCTTGTTTTTTGTTTTGTCAAAATCTAAACCACCAAGTAAATTATCGTAAAAGCAAGAAGTTTATTTTTTCAGTCACTTTCTTTTAAGTGCATTTGCAATTATTTACTACTTATTAGGTATAAAACAATATATATTAATTTAATATTGATTACGTTTTCTCATATGTACAATTATTTTCACTTTATATTCTCTACAAACTTGATCACTTTAGTTTTTTGTTTGACATTTTCAAACCAACTGTTTTCTTAAAAACTAAATCCAGTGACGTCAAACATTTCTCAGTTTTGCTTGTGTTATGAAAAACTTTGCTTAGAACTAATATTTTCTAACAAAACTGTTGTTGACCTGAATTAATTTAGTAATGAGAATTACTAAATTAATTCAGGTCTAAACTTAAACGTATTCAACAAAGCTAATACTAAGTTGAGACTTGTACTGTTAGTCCAAATACTAGTATAGACTTAAGTTATTGAAGTTATAAGCTTAAGGGTAGTCAGGGTAAACATAAACACGGTTGCTTTGATACGTATTTTAGTGGTAAGTACGCATGCGTGACATTATTATGGTCCGGGTACGCTTAGTATGCATAGTGATAAAAATGAAAGATAAATAACAAGTATTTTTCAAAGTTTCGCGATCACTGGTACATAATTACGAGTACTGATTTAAATTGGTGTTTATTGCGTATGTACCTTTTTTATTTATTAGCCCGTTGTTTAGACTGTTGTTACGCAAGGCTAAAGTATGAGGATCGCTGCGCTTGATTCGACCTGAATAACCAACAGTTGCACGTTCCAGCTACATCAGCATAACGTGACTCCGATTGACGTCAACCGCGCCGTCCACGGAATTTACCTAGCTTTGAATTTCATTCTTTGTTCAAACTTCGAGCAAGTCTCATCATAGATTAATTAGTTGTACTCTGTAATAATTTAAGATTAAATTAGATTAAAATAAATCAATCTTTTTTAAAACTTACCCTTGAGAGCGGCCTACGTATTTGGCGCAGTCTCACGGATGCTTAGAGATATCTCATCTCAAGGAGATAAATCTGAGTAAAAAGAATCTACTAGTGCTGTTTTCAAGGAGGAATCCAAAATTCGATTCCACAAAGTGTACCCGACGACGACGAGGAAAATGCTGTAAGTTTTTGAATCTTCCAAATCCTTTGTAATCCTTAGATCATATCCTTTCTATTGAATATTTTATGTATATTTCTTTTACTGTGTGTTAGGTTAAATTTCCAAGATTTTTCATCCTAGAGAATCACGGAATTCTAGTTTTAATACTAGGGTTAGTAGTAGTAGGCTTAACGTTATCGACGAAAATAGAAATTTAGAAACCATGACGCAACAAGCCAACCCCATTGACACGATTTATAAGTCTCTCAGACTTGTGCCGGATTTTGATGGAAATCCGCACGTCCTCACGAGATTTATTAATCTCTGCGACCAGCTTGTATTAACTCATTTCTCGACTCAGCCCGGTAGCGAATTAACAAATTTAGCTCTTATAAACGGCATATTAAATAAAGTATCAGGACCCGCGGCTAGGTTGATAAATTCGAATGGGATACCGAATAACTGGCAGGGTATTAGGAGTGCGTTAGTGAATAACTTTGCAGACCATCGCGACGAAACCGCTTTATACAGTGACTTGTCCTTAGAAACCCAAGGATCAAGTACACCGCAAGAGTTTTACGAACGATGCCAAAACATGTTCAGCACTATAATGACATATGTCTCACTACACGAGTCAGTTCCAACGACCGTAGAATCAAAACGCGCTCTATATCACAAGTTGACCCTTCAGGCCTATTTACGAGGACTCAAGGACCCACTAGGATCCAGGATACGCTGTATGCGTCCGGATACTATGGAAAAAGCTCTGCAATTTGTCCAAGAAGAGCTCAACACGCTTTACATGTAAGAGCGTAGTGGTTGTACACCGAGTAGGAAGGAATGGCAACAGCCGATCTCAAATACGCCCAAGTATAATCTGTCCCTTAATAACTTCGTCAATAGACAGACTAACGGATTCGGATCCGGACCAATGAAGCCAATATTTAGCATGACCGGTCCTTCACGGCAGAACCCACCTTATCAAGGCTGGAGGCCTAACCCTATGTCTCAGTTACCACCACAAGGTCCTTCTCGCACGCAGCAAATGTTCCGTGCGACCCCACAAAACTATAATCCTCAAAATAACGCATTTAGGATGCCATTCAGACCTCAACCACAGCAATCGTTTAATTTTGGTAACAGAAACGTGGCCAATGCCCCACGTCCTACTCCCATGAGTGGTGTTAGTCACTTTGTTGAAAGACGACTACCCCTGACAGGACATGACTGGCGAAAACATGGAAATCCGCCCCCGACTAACTACCTGACTAAGACCCGCGAGGTAAATTTCAATGAATTTGACGACTACGAAAACTTTTACAGTGATGATAGTGACTGTTACTACGACTACTACCATGATTACTACTCATACGAACCTGACTATAGCTATGAGCAGTACGGTACTGCTTATGCCGAACCAACAGTAGTAGAAGAAGTAGCTCAGACTACTGATGAAAATTTTCAGAAGGATTACAAGTTAGACAAACCAAAATAGAACTCAACTTCCACATCCAACGACAGCTAGGATACATTCAGACCGTTAACCCACCTCTTAAACTTTTAATCGATACAGGAGCTAATCAGTCCTTTATTAGCCCTGATGCTGTAGATAAATACTTCAGCCACATTCCTTTAAACTACCTATGATCCGTTTGAAGTGACCAATGTGCACGCAACCAGCAAGTGCAACTACTCCATCACGTTACCTGCTTTTCAGGAATTCAACGATTCGAATGACACGACATGGTACGTTTATAAGTTTCACAATTACTTTGATGGACTTATTGGATTTGATTTACTTGACTTATGGGATTCTAACATCGACCTGAAAAATAAATTACTTGTGACTCGCAATACACAGATCCCTATTATGATGTATGACTCCAAGAATGTAAACCTGTATGAAGAGATTATCCCAGCCAATTCTTCAAAAGTAGTTCGATTACCTGTAAATTCACAAGATGGTGAAGTCTTTGTAGAGAACCAGACGATTTGTAATTGCCTTATTTCAGATTGTATGACAACGGTCCATAATAATCGAGGCTACGTAGAGATCACTAACCCAACATCTAATGACATAATTTTTTCTATGGATCGCCCCGTCGAAGCTGAAATATTTAATTTTGAATGTGACAGTACTGAAATTTTATCAGACCGAGCTAAAGATGTCTTATCGCGTCTCCGAACCGATCATCTTAATCCGGAAGAACTCGCGAATTTACGGCGCTTATGTGCTAACTACGCGGACGTGTTTTATCTTGAGGGTGAACCACTTACATTCACAAACAAGATCAAACATAAGATAAGAACAACTGATGAAATCCCAGTACATACTAAGAGTTACCGCTATCCTTACGTTCACAGACAAGAAGTCAGAGATCAGATTAACAAGATGCTTGATCAAAATATCATAAGACCCTCAGAGTCTGCATGGAGCTCTCCGATTTGGATTGTACCCAAAAAGGTAGATGCATCCGGTAAAGTTAAATGGCGTCTTGTCGTGGATTTCAGGAAAGTTAACGAGAAAACGATCGATGATAAGTATCCAATTCCGAATATAACAGACGTACTAGACAAACTAGGTAAATGCCAATATTTTACGACACTTGATTTAGCTAGTGGATTTTACCAAGTGGAAATGGACCCCTCTGATGTCCATAAGACCGCCTTTAACGTCGAAAATGGCCATTATGAGTTCTTAAGGATGCCAATGGGACTTAAAAACCGCCCTTCCACCTTCCAAAGGGTAATGGATAACGTCCTGAGAGGTCTCCAGAACGAAATCTGCTTAGTCTATCTCGATGAGATCATTATTTTCAGTATTTCCCTTCAGGAGCACATCGTCAACTTAGATAAAGTCTTTAAAAGGTTGAGAGAGTCAAACTTCAAAATTCAAATTGATAAATCTGAATTTTTGAAGCTTGAAACTGAATTTTTAGGCCATGTCATCTGTAAAGAGGGTGTAAAACCTAACCTTAATAAGATTAAAGCCATAGAGAACTACCCCACTCCAAAGACCCCTACTGAAATCAAACGTTTTCTCGGATTACTCGGATACTACAGAAAATTTATTCCAGACTTTGCACGTTTAACTAAACCACTGACTCAATGTTTAAAAAAAGGCGCTAAGATTAAACTAGACCAAAACTACACTAACTGTTTCGAACATTGTAAGACACTCTTAACAAATGACCCAATCTTGCAATACCCAGACTTTACACGAGATTTCATATTAACAACTGATGCTTCCAATGTTGCTATCGGTGCCATTTTATCTCAAGGTACCAAGAGTTCAAACAAACCGATCGCATATGCATCGCAAACTCTTAACTCTAGTGAACTTAATTATAGCACCATCGAGAAAGAGCTTTTAGCTATTGTTTGGGCAACTAAGTACTTCCGTCCGTACCTCTATGGTAGAAAATTTCTGATCCTTACGGACCATAGACCCTTACAATGGGTAGTAAATCTTAAAGACCCTAGCTCACGACTTACAAGATGGCGTCTAAAGCTTAGTGAATACGATTATAAAGTCGAACATGTAGACGGTAAATGTAACACAAATGCAGATGCATTATCGCTTATTGAAATTAATAACGAAGAGCTTATGTCTATAGCAGTCAATCCATCTGAAACTGATCCCACGTTAGATGAATCTAGAACCATTACAGCTACAGAAACTGTTGCTAGTTCAAGAACCGCCACTGTTCACACGAATAACGAAAGCCCTATCTTGGAAGTCCCAATCTCAGATGATCCTTTAAACAGATTCACTAAATAGTTAATTTTTAATGTCGTAGGTGATATTAAAGGAAAACCAGTAGTCACCAAGCCTTTTGATACGCACACCCGAATATCAGTTCAAATATCTGAATCCAATATGGAGGAAGATGTCATTAATGCGATCAAAGAGTATGTCCATCCTAAGATTAAAACCGGACTACTGATAAATCCCTACTTGGCTATGTATACCATCATACCTATAATTCAGAAAACATTTAAAAATTCGGCTATGAATCTTACACTAACTAAATCAGAATTAGAAAACGTTAAGGAATACTTAAGACAACAGGAAATCATTAACAAATACCATGATGGAAAAACCAATCATCGCGGTATCAATGAGTGCTTTTTGGCTTTATCTCATCGATACTATTGGCCCAAAATGCGAGATCAAATAACTAAATTCATTAATGATTGTACCATCTGTGGCCAAGCGAAATATGATCGCAGCCCTATAAAGCAACAATTTAAAGTAGTTCCGCCCGCTAGTAAGCCTTTTGAACTGGTTCATTTAGATCTCTTAACTATTCAAAGTGAAAAATTCTTAACCATCATAGACGCATTCTCTAAGTATGCACAGGCTTATCACTTAAGAGATGGCACAGCTGTCAGTGTAGTACAAGCCTTATTAAATTTTTGCACTCACCATGGTATACCTATAACTATAGTAACCGATAACGGAACCGAATTCACAAATCAACTTATTGCTGAATTTGTGAAAATGCATAAGATCCAGCATCACAGAGTGGCTCCTCATACACCGAATGAGAACGGTATGGTTGAAAGATTCCACTCAACGGTACTAGAACATCTTCGTATTCTAAAATTAGGTCCGAAATCTGAATCTGTAATTAACTTAATGCCTTACGCCCTTTTGGCTTATAACAGTAGCGTTCATAGTTTTACTAAGTGCAAACCGATAGAAGTAATAACAGGACACTATGATCCTCGTGATCCTTTTGATGTTGACCTTTCAGCTCATCTACTTCAACAGTATATGACTAACCATAAAGAAAAAATGACTAAAGCTTATAACACGATTCATGACATGTGTAGTACGACTCGAAAAGACCTCACAGACAACCGAAATAAAACACGAGAAGCTGAGGCTGAATACTCTCCCGAACAACAGATTTTCGTGAAAAATCCGTTCGCTTCTAGACAGAAATTAGCCCCTCGTTATACTCATGACGTCCTAATGGCAGACCTCCCGATTCATATTTATACTAAGAAAAAGCGAGGTCCGATTGCCAAGTCTAGGCTGAAGCGTCTCCCTAAAAGCGCCCAATTGTTACAGGACGCTCCTGACATTCCTCCTGCTCCTGTCACCAGCCCTAATGCAGGAGATAAAACTTGAAAGTCTCGGTGATGGACCTGGTATTTTACCCTTCGAACTAGGTTCAGCCAAAATAATTTCGCATTATCATTCCTTTCTACAATACGTGAATCTACAAGAGTTGCAAGATAAAGTAAATTCAATTAGTAATCAGATAGATAGTTTTAGCCCTCAGCTGCATAATAAAACTAACTCCTTATTCGAGCCTCACTTAACTTATCTTAGAGGTAGACTTGCGAGTGTATTAGATCAGCTGCAGACCTTTGAGACAATTCGTGTAAAAAGGGGACTCGTAGATGGTCTCGGATCGGTAGTTAAAAGTATTACAGGAAACCTTGATTATACCGATGCATTGCACTATAACCAAGCTATTCGAAATTTAGAGAACACAGAAAACAAATTAGTAACGGAATTTAATAATCATGTCAGTCTAACTAAAAATTGGAACTTGCAATATTCTAAGATTATAGACAGTATCGTAGATAATCAGAATAAAATCGAGATTATATTAAAGCAAATTGAACAAGCCGAAGTAACCAGGGATCATGATCTTGTGAAATATGCTCATCTAGCTCAGATCCTTATTGTCCTGACTGACAACGTAGACTCTATATCGCAGGAAATGTCTAAATTACAGAATATCCTAGCTTTTATTAGAGCATCCGCTACGCATCACTCAGTCTTAAGTTTGAATGCAATTAGCGATATAGTTCGTAGATTAAATATACTTTATGTTAGTGAGAAAGTGGTAGATTTAGATATTAGAGAGTATTTCGATATAATTAGATTAGGATTTTACTATGTAGGTAATGAGATAGTTATAGTATATAAATTTCCGATTGTCCTTCCATCCACTTATGATATGTATAAATTATCTATCATTCCTAATAAAAACCATGAAATCCTTACTCCTCCATTCCCATACCTAGCTATCCATGAGAAAGATTTCAATTACATAGAGGCTGAATGCCCGAAGACAAGTAAATGGTACCTTTGTGAGGAGAAAAAGAGTCTACAGAGCCGATCATCAGATGACTGCATCCTGCATCTCATCTCGACACAACAACGAAACAAAATGTGCCGCCCCACCACCGTCATCCTAGCTAAACCAGCTTATGAAGAACTTGACGAGAAACATTACAGTATCAGCTTCCCAGTCTCTACAAAAGTACATCTCTCCTGTGGCCAGGATATCTACAAAACGCTTCAAGGGAGCTTTCTCGCGATAATCCCTCAGAAATGCTACTTGGAAACGCCAGACTTCACGATCTCCAACACTAACGATCGTTTGAAGGGACAAGCATTGAAGATCATGGACCTACCAAAGGAAGACTTCGTGACCTCATCTACCGCTCCAGCACTCAAATTAAACTCTATCAATTTGGACCATCTTCATCGAACTAACAAAAAAATCTCACTGCAGACACCGCTACACTTGGATAAAGCCGTCGACAATAGCTTATACCATACTACAATACCTATGTACGTGGTTATAGCTCTCAGTGCATGTGCACTTGTTAGTGGCCTGCTATACAGAAGATATCAATTAAAACTGACGAAGAATTCGCACAAAGTATCTGAAGTTAACCAAGCTGAACTACAAGGAGTTTATGCCATTCCAGCTACCAGAAGGGTTAATCCCAATCAACCCCCAGCTCAATTTACGACAAGCTTCAATACTCGCTGTTCTTCGGGTGGAGGTGTTACGCAAGGCTAAAGTATGAGGATCGCTGCGCTTGATTCGACCTGAATAACCAACAGTTGCACGTTCCAGCTACATCAGCATAACGTGATTCCGATTGACGTCAACCGCGCCGTCCACGGAATTTACCTAGCTTTGAATTTCATTCTTTGTTCAAACTTCGAGCAAGTCTCATCACATCATAGATTAATTAGTTGTACTCTGTAATAATTTAAGATTAAATTAGATTAAAATAAATCAATCTTTTTTAAAACTTACCCTTGAGAGCGGCCTACGTATTTCTGTATTGCAATACGGAAAGTAGGGATAACAAATAAAATAGTAAATATGAATAACAACATTTCATTAAAATAAATAAATAAATAATGCTGGACGTTTTAAACAGTAGCGCTCCCCCCCCCCCATTCTTTCCAGACTTCGCGGTCCTGAGCTGATTGTGGCCTATCCGTTAGGAATTTATCCAGCTCGTCCCGCCATCTACGTTTCGGTCTGCCGCGTTGCCTTCTCGCTGGATCAGGACGCCACTCGGTGGCTATCCTTGCCCACAGCTCACTTGACATGCGACAGACATGCCCAGCCCAGTTCCACTTATACACTTTTTTTTGTAAATAAAGAGCATATATCTGTTGATCATGCATACATTTGTTCCGCGGCAGGAATCGAACCTGCTACCTCCTGCATCTCAGCCGGCTATTCGCCAACTGCGCCACGGAGATCGATATACCATTTCAGTTTTAAGAATCTTTATTTCTCATTTATAAAAGTTTTAGACACTTAAAATGAGAATTTATAAACCAGGTAACATTTTGTATCGTCTAAAGTCACCGTTAGATAAGTAGGTTGATTGAATACAGATTTACATTAGGTAAGAAGGATAGGGAAGTAAATTAACCATAAAGTTAGGAAGGTAGGTAGATAGGTAAAACGTCCAAGTAAATAAGTCCATATCCCACTAATAATAAAATAGCAAAACAAATAAGGTAGATACGTGCACTCAAATAAAATATGTAGTTTCTAAGCACCTACGAGAATATTTAGGTATATGTTATGTTCAAACAAGTTACAAATAAGTTTTGTACAGGTTTTAAACTACGTTTCTATCTGCCAATAAGCACCCTCGCAGACTTTAGTTTATACGTGATCATAGCATGCAACAGTGTCTAAATAACGGGATACTCAAAACTCACAAATCACCGTATATATCCCGTTTTTGTGAAAATTGTGTTTATAACCATTTATAATTTGTGAGTCTTGAGTATCTCGTTATTTACTATCATGGGATAGTTCCAAAGGAAAAATAATAATAATACTTTTTCAAGCGCTATCATGCAGACTTAACGTGGGTGGATTATAGGAGGTAAGCTATAATTAGTGGTACGTTTACAATGCAGCCCGTTTTGTTAATTAATTTTCAGACTTAATGAAAAGTACATCATACACACGATCTATCAATAGATAATGGGAAAATGCAGCAGTTGAGCTATCTATAGATTGTTTGCAACGGTCTTTAGATGATTCAACTATTTCTTCTGTATTTTATAGTCTTGTAAATAATTGTATATCCTTGCTGTTTAAAATTTTATCATCAAAATGTATTCATCTATACTAATATTATAAATTCGAAAGTAACTATAAGTAGATATCTGTCAGTTGTTACGTTATGACGATCCAGTGCCGGGGCCGATTTAGATGAAATTTAGTAAATTGATAGGTATTATTATCTGGCAAAAGCTAGTGTATTACAATATATATTACAACATATATTACAATATATATAAATACAGTACTGAAATAGGGACTGCATTAATAGTGTTACGCCGAGGCTGTTAAACAATGAGTAATAATCGAACCTTCTCGAACGCTTTTGTTTTGCTGTGTTATTGTTGCTATTGTTTGTGGTTTCGCAGAATGGGGAGAGGCCATTGTGTCGAGGGACCGACCCTTTCCAGGAAGGATTGACATCGTTCTCGAACAATCGAAATGTGTGCGATATAAATAGGCCGGAGAGATGGCCGGACAGTCAGTCTGAGTCAGTCTCAGTCAGTGAGTGAGTCTCAGCGAGGCCCTGGCGGACTGACGTGGAGAAGGGTCTCGCGTGAACAGTAGTTGCTCGCGAGTCAGTCTGGATTAAGCTATACGTGCGATCATTTCGGTGACTTTAAGTGGTGCACCAGTGGTGAGAATTAGTGTGTTGTGATACGTGTGACCAAGTTCGTGTATTCATCGTTTAGTGCTGAATAAAAGTGTTATTTTGGTCAGACCGATTCCCATTATTTTATCCCGAACCCTCAGCTCGTAACAATATGATAATCAGCTTAAAAAGGAGCGTTTAAAGTCGTAAAACCTTTCTAACGAGTAATGATACAACTAGCTGAAAACGCGTGGTTTGTCAATAAGAACATTACTCTGCTTCTGCGCAGTTGCGTAAAAAGTAGCCTATGTCCCAATCCCGGTCATATTTTATTTATATACCAATTTTCATCTAAATTGGTCCCGCCGTTAACTCATGAAAATGTAACAAATCGATAAAGACAGAGGGGCAGAGTTACTTTCCAATTAGTATGGTATGATTCATATCACTCCCTTATTGCCACAAACACATTCATCTATTCCCCTGAATCTGACACAATTTTTTTTTTGTTTTTTTGGATGATCTGCGATCAGTCGTTCGCCTATAAGTAAATGTGTACTGGGATGTGTTGTTATGTGACTTGTGCTCCACTTTTGGCGCACAACTCGTCCTGTATACTGCTGGCATCTCTGATCTAGTGTTTGAATGTCTAGTCTCTTTAATCGTTTCACTGTCCCGAATCTGACACACATAAATAAATAAAATTTAGGTTGATGATGATGACTATGTGTAGGCTTGGGGTACTACTTGGCGAATTTTATTAAATTTAAAGAGCAGAAGTACTTATGTCAATAACACTTAACCCTATTATCCCCACTACAACCTTACTTTACCTTAGTAAAGGCTGAGTTAATTTAATTTTAAACCTTTATGAAGGAACTTGTTACCCCACAAAATTCAGTAACGCTAATTTAATAAGTCCCTTAACACTTTTCTCTACATAATGAATGTTCGTGAAATCAGGATGGGTCAGTTATTCCTAGAGAAAAAATATAAAATCGCTTTATATGGTGGCATTTTGAGTTAAATATTCAGATACACCCTGCTGATTTTGCAATTTAACAATGGCAAGTTTTTGCAAATATTTAAAACTAGCTGCCGCTCGCGGCTTTTTACTCGTGGTTTTACAATAAAAAGTACTTAGCCTTTTTTTTTACGTGGAGGAATCCTCATGGATACCGCTCTGAACCCAGGGAGCGGTATGTCGGACTCTTACCGGCTAAACCTCCACGGCGTTTCTCCGCTCGCTGTATGCCGGGGACACGGGAACAGAGAACATTCTTCCGCGAGCTACTTAGCCTTTACTTAAGTACAGTTACTAAAACTTAAGTACTAAAGTACTTAGCCTGGTTCAACCCAAGTCATAACTTATTTAAATACTATTACTATTACTACAAAAGAAACTCATCCGAATATTAGCTAACATAGAACAAACAGATAGATGCAAACCCTATTTTCAACAACACAAAATTCTTACCCTACCATGTATTTATATAATAATAAATAAATATTGCTGGATATTTCTCACAGCGCTATCTAGCCCCGCAGAGCTTGTACTATGGGAACCAGATAACTGATAGAATACTTATATACGTTTTTTTTTGTAAATACATACTATAATATATAGAAAAACACCCAGACACGGAACAAATGTCTGTAGACCATGCAAACATTTGTTCCGCGGCGGGAATCGAACCCGGTACCTCCTGCGTCTCAGCCGGCTATACGCCCACTGCGCCACGGAGGCAGTCAATATTATGTAAGTATGTACATTTGCTAGGAAATACAAGCATTTCTACACAACACGGAAAGAAACGCATACGACACACTCATTGCGGTACAAAAATAAGCTTACGATACCTGCTTCCCGACTCAAACTGCACTCTTCAAGCCCTTACGTAATGTCGATCAAAATATTTGCAAACTACCTGACGCGTTGAAAAATGAGACTAATAATATTAAATTTATATAATAATTAAAATACTTATTAACTACTAAAACTTACTACACAATTGACGAATATTTTAATGACAAATTTATTGAATAATTACAAATTTTAGATGCTTACCTACTATCTAATTTGACATTAGATATGAATGTTTTCTTTTAAAAATAAATATAACCTAACAAGAACAATGACGTCCTCCTCTCTCCATAATATTGTTCTTGATTTGATCTCAAATATTTGGCGTTTGGTTAAAAATTCCAATTGTACCAGCGCTGCAGAAACAGCTCGAAGGATTAATGATGTGTATGGGGAAGTTACCGTAAAAGAAAACACGGTACGTTTTTGGTTCCTACGTTTTCGTTCTGGAAATTTTGACCTACAGAACAAACCCCGTGGATGGCCGGAGACCCTAGTTGATAATGAAGAATTAAAACTGACGTGGAAGCGGATCCATCGTAAACCACGTCAAAGTCAGTGGCAGGCTACGGTAAAAGTGATAAAACAATTTTGACTCACTTGAAACAAACTGAAAAAGTGAAAAAGCTCGAAAAATGGGTACCGCATGAATTGAGTAAAGCAAACCGAGTCCTGCGTTACATTACTCAACCGTACCAATAACGAGGGGATTTTGAATTGTATCGTTACTTGTGATGAAAAATGGATCCTGTACGATAATCGGAAATGCTCATCACAATGGTTGAACCCACGAGAACCGGCCAAATCCTGCCCCAAGCGAAAGTTGACTTAGAAAAAGGTACTGGTAAATGTCTGGTGGACCAGTGCTCGTGTCATCCACTACAGCTTCCTAAGATCTGACCAAACGGTTACGGCAAATCTGTATTGTCAACAATTGCAAACCATGATGGAAAAGCTAGCCGTTAAACAACCAAGACTGGTCAATTGCTCCAGCCCACTGCTGCTTCAGGACAACGCTAGACCACACACTGCACAACAGAAGGTCGCTAAATTAGAGGAGCTGCGATTGGAATGTCTCCGACACCCACCGTACTCCCCAGATCTTGCTCCAACAGGTTACTACTTTTCCGGAATTTGGACAACTTCTTGCAAGGAAAAAAATTCAATTTTGATCAGGCTGTCAAAACCGCCTTCAAAGATTTTATTGATTCTCGCTCCCACAATTTTTTCAGCAAAGGAATCAATGAACTACCGATAAAATAGCAAAAGTGCATAGATAACAATGGTTCATACTTTGATTGATTAATTAAAAAAAATCATTTTAAAAAAATCGCGTTGCTTTTTCCATACAAACCGCCAATTTCATATGTAAGGACCTAATATTATAAATTCGAAAGTAACTCTGTCTTTCTGTCTGTTTGTTACGTTTTCACGACTAAAAAGCTTGACCGATTTCGATGAAATTTGTATATAGATAACTTATGACCGGGATTGAGACATATGCTACTTTTTACCTAACTGCGCAGAAGGAGGGTAATGTTTTTATTGAAAAACTACGCATGCGAAGTTGCGGATTGGTCGGCTAGTTATATTATAAGGTTGTCGTTGTTCTATTTTACGAACATACAAAATATTTTATACTAGCGGACCAATCTGCAGCTTTGCGAAGTCAATCGCGTAGTTTTTCAATAAAAAACATTACCATCCTTCTGCGCAGTTGGGTAAAAACTAACCTAGTTACTTAGGGATAATTCGGATTGAAATCGGACCAGTAGTTTTTGTAAAACATACACAAATACAAATCATCCATCTTTATAATATTAGTATAGATCTATTCTTCCCCTGCGGCTACATAGTCGGACTAAAGCCCCGTATTCATTAAGCGACAAATGTCCCGGAACATGAGTCTAAAGTCAAAACGTTTATAACGACATCGTTTACAACGACCTATCGGTTATTACAGCCAGATTGTATGGTCCCGTCCAAATTCCTAGTAAACTATTCAGTAAACAAATCGCTTCGATGTCGTTATAAGCGGTTTGTTTACTGAATAGTTTACTAGGAATTCGGACGGGACCATACAATCTGGCTGTAATAACCGATAGGTCGTTGTAAACGATGTCGTTATAAACGGTTGACACATATATTGTGTGATGTCGCCGGACAACTTGCGACTTCGTCAAACATCTTGTGCCGTGATTCTTTCAATGATAAGTGTGATAGCAAATGATAGACAAAATATCTCGCGACAAGGCTTTAAGAACGGATGAAAAGCACAACAATATAATGCATACACAACACGAACCAGGTGTATGTGTGTCCAGTGGCCGCAGGGTAATAAACTCACATCCTTGGAATAGCAACATTATTTCATCTCTTTATACCGGAATATAAAATGCCTGTCCATGTAAACAAAACATCACAATGTCACAGTTTATTTTATTTTAATTAGACGAAAGCGTGACATCGAGCGTAGTCAATTTATTGGTTGGTGACCAACACAACAAGCGACGAAAATTCGGTCAGCAGTAATTATAATTATTGATTTAAACGGGTATTTATTGCGTATGTACCTTTTTTATTTGTTATCTCGGCGTTTCGGCTATGTTGCAACACGAATTGAGCAGCAAATATGTCATTGTCAATTGTCTTCCATTTGTCACCCACCACAGACAACATAAATTGGCTCCACCTTACACTTATGTATTTTATTCTTTCAAGTTTGTTTTATTATTTACGTATAATGTAAGCCTTGATGTATATGTATGATGACCTCGGTGGTGCAGTTGGCGAATAGCCGGCTCAAACGCAGGAGGTAGCGGGTTCGATTCCCGCCACGAAACAAATGTTTGCATGATCTACAGATATTTGTTCCGGGTCTGGATTTTTTTTTATATATATTATATTATAAGTATGTATTTACAAAAAAATGTATATAAGTATTCTATCAGTTATCTGGATCCCATAGTACAAGCTCTGCTTAGTTTGGGGCTAGATAGCGCTGTGTGAAATGACCAGCAATATTTATATTTATTTATTCATGTATCTACATATGTATATCTATGTACCTGTTTACTTATTTATTTATCTTGGTTCGTGAGGACCCATGGGTCCCATCTGAAAACCAGCGCCACTTACCTTCCTCGGATTTTTGGCAGCAATACTCTGAGACGGGGCCTGTTTAGCCCACACAGCACGGAAGACCATATATTATCTGTACCTATCTTTGTATATGTACTAAATTTTTATCATGTGTTTTTTACTGTGTTTCTTTATATAATTTTTCTTTTCTTTTTAATCATTTGTAATCTTTATGTAAGTAGTTTGTTCTGTTCTGAATGGGATGCCCTGTGTGTGTGCGCCAAATAAATGTAATTTCTTTCTTCCTTTTTTCTTTCACTAGTTTTTAGTGATTTACCATGTTTTATATAATTCAATTTTGATATTTTATTTACAGACAGCGCTTTCTAGACGGAAGGAGTCGGCGGCTCCACTGACGGGGGAAAGAGACGCAGTGATATTCCGTCACGCTCTCACATACCCCCTGGCTTTGGTACTAAGGCTTCGAGTTTTGCAGGTAAGATATAATAGCTTGATAATAAATATGCTACGCAGGTGCTACGAATTCGTAACACCTCTACGAAGAAGTGAAGCAATACGTTTGTGTAATTCACGTAATAGGTCAGGGGCTGGTTTTTTCTTTGTCACTGTTTTTGTTTGCCTAATCGTTTGAAATAAATATGTTCGTTTTGAAACGTTTTGCACGATTACTACTTGGACCGCAGTGATGTTATTACTCAACAATTTTAACTTTGTAAAAAACACGCTAAGATGTCGCATATCTGCATATATGAACTCATATTTGTTGTATAGAAAACAGATTTAATATTAATTTTATATTAAATATGAATTAAATATACCTATGTTTGTCCTACAAATAAATAATTCAATATAATACATACGCACTTGTTGATCAAACTGCCAGCTGTGTTCAAACTGCCGCCTGCCAAACACATTTGGAACTTTCAACCGCAAAAGATATATTTGACTTGTTACGTTGGTATTGATTTCCTGTATACTGTTATATACAATAAAAGCTTACTTTTATCTAATAGATACCATCAGATACTTTATCATCATTGTAATATCAGCCGTAGGACATCCACTGCTGAGCATAATAGTCCTCTATAGATTTCCAAAGTGATAAGTTTAATAACACCTGATTAATTTGATAATTAATTTAAAACTGGAATGCCTGATTGTTACCGATAATTGGAACGCTGTTTTAGCATGAGACAGGTTTTTGGATGGATTTGGCTTGCCCAACATACTACCCTAATGAGCAACATGCCGAAATCACACTAATATTATAAATGCGAAAGTTTGGATGTTTGTTTATTTATTTGTTTGTTTGTTACTCAATCACGTCGTAACGGCTGAAACGATATCGATGAAATTAAGTATATACGTTGATTATACCCTGGATTAACACATAAGCTACTTTTTATCCTATAAATCAGGTTCCATGGGATAAAAGTGGAGTGTTAAGTCAAGTTGCAGCGAGTTTAGTTTTATTTCTAGGTTATCTACACATTAACGCGTACGAAGTCCCCGGCAACAGCTAGTAGTTTCATATCTTAAACTATTTAGGCATGTTACTTTATAATTTATTAGAGCCAAGACATGCCAACTATTCCAAAGTTAAAAGATTTTTTTTACACAGTACCATCTAATCACAAACTAAGCAAGCTGTATTATGGGAATCAGATAACTGAAAGATATAGTAACGGTTTTTTTGTAAATTCATACTTAAAATATATAGAAAAAGACTCGAAACATATATTTGTAGATAATGCAAACATTTGTTCCGTGGCGGGAATCGAACCCGCAACCTCCTGCGTCTCAGCCAGCTTTCTCACTTTCGTGTAGCCAAAGGCATTTTTGGTAGCAGTGGAATAACTTGTTGAAAACCTAAAAAAAGTTATAGTTTTCATGTATAAATAAAATCTACCTTTGCTGAGAAACTATTTAACATTTTCTTTACATTGTGAAAAGAAAAGTCTACAGAAATTTTAAATTTGATATGTGTGTATTCAAAATTCTCCTCAAATGTAAATTGAAACGGAATTCCTCTGAATATTTTAGTTCGCTTAGAGTCGCTAGAGTCAGAGTCGCGTTGCAAAGTTTTAAACCCACTAACAAGATGAACTTGCTAACGTATACCAACTTTACCGTAGAGTTTGTTCCAGAACAGAAGGAGCTTGAGCATAGAACATTAAATTTTGTTTACTATAGACACTTAGAGCGGTATTACTGTTACGCCGAGGCTGTTAAACAATGAGTAATAATCGAAACTTCTCGAACGCTTTTGTCTTGCTGTGTTATTGCTGTTATTGTCTGCAGTTGCGCACAATGGGGATTGGTCGTTCTGTCGAAACACCGACCCCTTTCCTGGAACGATCGAGATCGTTCTCGAACAATCGAAATGTGCGCGATATAAATAGGCCGGAGAGATGGCCGGACAGTCAGTGAGTCTCAGCGAGGCCCTGGAGGACTGACGTGGAGAAGGGTCTCGCGTGAACAGTAGTTGCTCGAACAGTCAGTCTCAGCGAGGCCTTGGAGGACTGACGTGGAGAAGGGTCTCGCGTGAACAGTAGTTGCTGGCGAGTCAGTCTGGATTTGGCTATACGTGCGAACATTTCGGTGACTTTAAGTGGTGCAACAGTGGTGTGAATCAGTGTGTTGTGATTACGTGTGACCAAGTTCGTGTATTCATCGTTTAGTGTTATTTTGGTGGGATCGATTCCCATTATTTTATCCCAAACCCCCAGCTCGTAACATTACATTAGTGAGTTGCAAGCATATTTCCAGCAGCCGCGTGGTATACGTAATACGTAAATTATACGTGACAATAGTATCTACGATATGAATGGCTGAAAAGTGGCGGTGCGCGTTTTAAAGTCACAGCTCATTAGAGCCACCCGGCACCCGACCTCGTCGCTCGGCGTCCACTCGTTGTCGACAGGTGGTCCACAGGTGGACGCCGCATTGTCACCAGCAAACGTCGCGTGGTCAGCCAGTGGACCTCGCGTGGTTAACCAGTGAACCTCACGTATTCAAGGAGTGGACACCGCGTGGTTAAAGAGTGGACATCACATGGTCCACGAATTTCCGAGTAGTCTGTGAGCGATTAGCACCCAGGTTTACATGTGTGATTCGTTTTGTTAAATTTACAAACCGTGAATTGGTGTGAATTACTCGCAGGCCACGCGCAGTCCACTCACGGGCAGCACGCGGTCCAGTCGCGGGCAGTGCGCGGTCCACTCGGGGCTTTTGTTGTGCATTACCAATGCGCAGCAACTCAAGGCAAGCATGTGAGCAGCGAGTTGTCACCGAGTGGTCCACTCGCCGTCCACGCGGTGATGGCTTACGACACAGACGATCCAGTAACGCAACTCAATTCTACTTAACCAATCGCTACACTATCACAATGGTATCCTCGCAAAATGGCATCTATATACCTTTTAGTATTCTATAATACTAACACAATATTTTTTCAATTACCGCCGTAGCTATGGCAAACTGATAATTTGCTAGCTTATAACAGGAACAACAATTATAATCGTTAAATAATGGTAGGCTCCAGAATCGTTTTTCTTATAAATGAGCAGAATTGGGCCTGGGTAAAACCTTTTTTCCTCCCTTCGAGAGCCGAAGCGTAAAATCAGTTTAGTTAGCATGTATACTCAAATATTTAAATTCTGATGAATAAGATAAATTGAATTTCCTCAACCTATCCTTAAAGTTATGCGGTTTATTGTATAAAAGCTTTATTGGACTCTACAGACGACCTGGCTTACCAACCAACTAGGTTTGCCTAGCGAAAGACTAAGAGTTTGTTATTAGTAAAAGGTAGTGTACATAATCATCATTATTATCATTATTATAGCACGTCCACTGCTAAACATAGATCTCCCCATATATTTCAAGAGCAACCGATCTTTTGCGGCCTTCACTGAAGTGCTCCCTGCAACTTTAATTATATCATATTTATGTCGAGTGGAACCCACTAGGTAGAAATATAACTAAACAAGCTTCCATCCGCGGCTGCACATGTGTTATTTGGCAATAAAAATATTACCCTCCTTTTGCGCAGTCGAGTAAAAAAAGCCTGTGTCTCGATCCCGGTCAATCCTTTGTAAACGCCATCCTTCCCGGTCCTGCGCTGCGCGACTTTCTTTATATGGTTGACCCTCCGCACCGTCGAAAGTCTCGGACTTTTTTGGCCTGTTGTTGGCCACCATTTGGTCAAAGATTTATTCCACCTGCCATCACGTCTTCTAGGTAAGTATCCTGCCCAGTTCCACTTGAGTTCCACCACCCTTGTTCGGACATCTTGGACTTTTGTCCGGTGACAGATTTCGGTATTAGGAACTCGATCCAGCAGGTTGATTGTGGAATCTTCTTCGAACATAAAACATCTTCAAGTTTTCCAAATCCAGTCCATCCGTCTTGACGTGTCTTGAGTCTTGATCCGTCTTGAGACCTCCTTGTTCTGATGTTCTTTACCAAAATAAAGAAACTGTCCAAGATAAAAGGTATCGTAAAAAGGTTTGTTGACTACTTCCAGCTTCTCGCTTCCAACTATAACAGCTGAATTCGGAGAAGATAGCTCTAGAAAATGGGGAGGCCCATGTTCATCAGCTTCTATGAAGATTAATCGGGTAGTCTGTAGAGCCCTCAATTTCAACGTTAATCCAATTGTTATCAAATTGGGTTGTTTGAATATTCATATGCTAAAGCGAGGTGTCAGAATAAAGCTTTGAACAAAGAGCGAATTATGTTATTTTGGATGCTTAATATATTTCGCTGTGAAGTATTTTAGTTTGATACTCGTTGCTTTAATTTACTGTATTAATTACGCAGTTTTACATAAGTGTTTGCATAATATTAATAATAATGTTTTTATAGTACATAATGAAAATAATATCAAAGTTTTTCAATAGAAAAGCAATCACACTAATATTTAAAATGCGAAAGTTTGGATGTTTGTTTGTTGATATTTTTTTTATTTTTTTATTTATAGATTATAGGCTAGCGTTTGACCACTATCTCGCCTGATGATAAGCGATGATGCAGCCTACGATGGTACACGCTTGCCTAGAAGAAAAGAACTCGTGACTTGAAGATCCCTAGGTTGTAGTTGTCAGGAAACACAGACTCAGGCAAGGCGTTCCACTCTTTGGCGGTGCGATTAATAAAGGTGGAAGAGTACCGCTTTGTGCGTATGGGAGGTATTTCTACCATGTAGCGATGTTTGTGTGTTACTCAATCACGTCGTAATGACTAAACTGATATTGATGAAATTTGGTATGTACGTAGATTATAACCTGGATTAACACATAGGCACTTTTTGTTGACAAACAACGCGTGCGAAGCTACTGGCGGAAGCTAGTTAATTATAAATCTTAGTCCTAAATTTATAGAAAAGTAAACACTTTATTGTACACGACACATAAACTAACATATTATATTAATAACAAAAGAAAGCTCTTCCAGTTTTATTATGCGCACCGAGTGTTCGCGGGAAGAAACCTATTTAGGTTTCTTCTAGGCATGCGTGTTCCATCGTAGACTGCATCATCGCTTACAATCAGGTGAGATCGTCGTCGTCGCATTTAATTAATAAAAAAAAAGTGTATTGAGAAGTACAATCTTTCCAAGCCTTTTATAATAAAGAGTTGAAGTTTGTGTGTTTGTATGTTTGTTTGAAGAGAGTTTTCTCAGAAACTACTAAACCGATTCTTAAAAATTCCACTATCCCAGAGTGCTGGCTATGACCGATCTTGTGCGGTTCCAAGTGTCCTTTAGTAAAGCCAGGTGTAAAGCTTCATATTCTTGTATTTTAACCATACCCTTCAAACCAAAACACAGCAATGCTGCTTAGCAGTAGAAACAAGTGTAGTGGTAGTACTTCCCTGGGCGAGCCCTTTCATAAAACTCAACTACTCCTATGTACGAGTATGTATTCCGCAGTGTCGTCTTAGTTCGCAACATTTGAGGTAAGTTTTTCGCAATATTATTTTTTCGACACGAATTCAATTATTGGGAGCATGGGATCAGCTTTGGTTCCAAATTGATATAAATATTTTCTGTGTACGCAGTATATTGGAATATTTTGGGAAATATAAAGGGTTTAGCGGAAAATCTTGGGTATTTATTTGGTAAAAGATTGCTCCGCTACGATAGTAATAAGGCTACCATAAAAATGTTAGAAAATAAATATATGTTAAAAATATTGAATAGAATAGAAATTGTGGAACATAATGTTTTGTTTTTCCGATAAAAAATTGTATATTATTTTGACGTGAGGACTTTTGTAGCAATGAAAGATACACTTTCATTGCTACAAAACTCCTCACGTTGTATGCAAATATGAAAGTTCAATGACGCCGTTAAGCCAGCCTGGGACATAAAACACACGACGTTCGAATCGACTAGACTCGAAGTTAAGCTTGTTAATATATATATTGTTATAAAAGGAATATATTCTACAACCGAGATATTTTATTTATATATATTTTTGAAGTGAAACTTTTGTAACATCGTTGTGATTTGAAAGTCGATGAAATGAAAAAGCGACAATAAAACGAGACAGACACATAAATTCATAAGATTTAACATGGGAGAAAATGAGATAGGAACCATTATACAGTGTTTCTTATGTTCGTGGTTCTCTTTGTGCTTTGCTTCGTACTCCCTCCACTCGTGTTAATAATTATCTAACTTTGCATCACTATGATCATTACTAAAACCTACAATTATCATATTCCCGAAATTTTACATTCGTCTCATTATCTTGAAACCAAAATTTTTGAAGGTTTCACTTCTACCACGTGTGAATTACACACATGCTTTTTTTATCGATGTAGTTATTTATCGCTTACACGCGATCTTATCACATAATCAGTGATCAAAGTAGGTAGATTGATTTTATGTACTTGCATCATAAATCATGATGATAATGTTACGAGCTGAGGGTTCGGGATAAAATAATGGGAATCGATCTAACCAAAATAATACTTTTATTCAGCACTAAACGATGATTACACGAACTTGGTCACCTGTATCTAATCACAACACACTAATTCACACCACTTAAAGTCACCGAAATGTTCGCACGTATAGCAAAATTCAGACTGACTGTCCGAGCAACTACTGTTCACGCGAGACCCTTCTCCACGTCAGTCCTCCAGGGCCTCGCTGAGACTCACTGTCCGGCCATCTCTCCGGCCTATTTATATCGCGCACATTTCGATTGTTCGAGAACGATCTCGATCGTTGCAGGAAAGGGGTCGGTGTTTCGACAGAGCGACCAATCCCCATTGTGCGCAACCGCAGACAATAACAACAATAACACAGCAAGACAAACGCGTTCGAGAAGTTTCGATTGATACTCATTGTTTAACAGCCTCGGCGTAACAATAACAAAACATGAACATACCTTTTATCCCGGAAATTTCCGTTATTTACGGGTTTGAATTAAACATTAAACCAGTGATTCAGTAACTACTATATTTGAAATTTAAAAGAAACTATAGTAAAAAGTTTTAATTGGTTTTTTTTTGGCTCACTTTGCGGTCCCATACAATTCATCCGATTGAGTGGAAGCTTTGGTGAGTTTTTACGTGCAAATTCATGATAATTTCTACGTAATTAATCGAGAAAACACGTTTCCCACGAGTAAATATCCCGGAAGCATGCCCTATAGACATATACATTTGAAATCATTGACCCTCAATCAATCTAGATACTCCTACTTTACACCCAGCTCCACGATATAATTTAAAAATCCCGGAATACGTTTGAGATCATTAAACTCAAATCTATCATCTACCTACATCGATCCCTGCACATAATTTATCACGAATGCGAGGAAATTTCAAAAATATTGTTACGAGCTGAGGGTTCGGGATAAAATAATGGGAATCGATCCAACCAAAATAACACTTTTATTTAACACTAGAACGATGACTACACGAACTTGGTCACACGTATCACAACACATTAATTCACACCACTGTTGCACCACTTAAAGTCACCAAAATGATCACACGTATAGCTAAATCCAGACTGACTCGGGAGCAACTACTGTTCACGCGAGACCCTTCCCACGTCAGTCCTCCAGGGCCTCGCTGAGACTAACTCGCTGAGACTCACTGTCCGGCCATCTCTCCGGCCTATTTATATCGCGCATATTTCGATTGTTCGAGAACGATGTCGATCCTTCCAGGAAAGGGTCGGTCCCTCGACACAATGGCCACTCCCCATTCTGCGAAACCACAAACAATAGCAACAATAACACAGCAAGACAAAAGCGTTCGAGAAGGTTCGATTATTACTCATTGTTTAACAGCCTCGGCGTAACAATATATTAAAATAGTTTGTTGCTACAAAGAAAACTTGCGTTCCCGGTATCTATTGATATTTTTCCCCTACTAGACTTTGGCCTCTTTCATTTATTAGAAATAAGAATTTTCATGGAGGTTGTATTTCATTATAGCATATTATGAATATAACCTCTTTCATTTTAAATAGAAAAAAGGATTTGTCATTGAGGTTCTATTTCATTTAAGCTTATTTATGAATGCAAAGAGCCTATTTCAAATTTTAAAAATATTATTTTCAAATTTTCCATCGCATTTACGGAGTCGATTACAAATGTTTACAATCGTTTACAATGACTAACTTTCAGAACATAAAGTTATCAAAAATATTTTTTCAACTTCATAAAGACGTTGTCAATGTCGGCTATTCTAATTTTCAATAAAAATTTTCACGTAGTCATAAATTTTAAACCCAAATAGAAGGTATGTTATTAGAAGTTTGAAATCATGTTCATAGACAGTTTTATTATGAAGATTGTAATAAAGATTTATTGTAATTGTACGCTATTTTAAGCTTCCACACAAAAAAGGGGTCTTGAAAGATTGACGCCTTTGTCTGTCTGTCTGTAATCATTTTGCATTCATTTGTAATGCACTTATAAGTTGTGTATGTTGTTGGTGTTAAATTTATTTTTATTAACTGATTTTAAGATCACTAAACTGTACATGCATGACTAGAGACTGATAACACTTATCTATGTTAATTAAGTTCAAGAGAAGCTAATGTGATTTTCATTTGTAATAAATATTTTAATTTCATTTTCATTTCATTTTATTTGTAGTTTCCAAACGGATGGACCGATTCGAATGCGGTTTTTATAATACAAGGATTTGTGTGTAGTAGACAATATGATAGCCAGAAAGTTATATTAGTCATCGCCTAACGTGAAAATAATACTCTTCAGATCCTTCTGCCAATCGTTCCTTCTACACATGACAACTCTGGACATATTATACTAGAAGTAGCACAGCGGTATACGATAACGTCTTCAGACACATTATGGGTCTGAGGTGCTAATTTAGTGCTTCGGAAATGTGCGCAAAGGCTGGGGTTGACTCTTATAATGCGATCCAAAGAAAGAGGATTGCCTCCTGTATAAAAACACAATCATCAAGAGTCTGGTGGACAGACTGATGCAGACGGCAGCGCATAGACGTCGCATCGACGTTGGGTGGAAATAGCCACCTAAGTAAGACCTAAGTCTGAACATAATTTTTAATGCTTTTTTTAATTTTAATGTTTTATTTTAATTATTGTTTAATTTTATAATTTATTTAAGTATTTACTGTAATGTATGGATCGTTGTGTCCGAAATAAAGTTTTTTTTTTTAATTATTTATAATAGAATTTTTTTTTCTTCTTAGTGAAGGGATCTCACATTACATAGAGGTTAACTGGAAGAGAATGATATCTAGCATTAAGTGCGTCTATGTGCAGATTATTTTTATTTTGTGCAATAATGAGTTTTTCATTCATTCATCTCAGCTGTAAAATAGAAACTTATATTTTATGTTTCTTAAGTTAAGTAGCCTTATGTAATAGATATTTTCATGCATTTTTCCGCACACTATTTTATGTATTCTATCTGTTATCTGGTATTCTGGCTTACTTTAAAACTAGATAGCGTTGTGTGAAATGTCCAGTATTATATTTTATACCACATATTATATTATTCTGATTTTAGAAAATAATATGTATAATTCATTCAGAATGAATCGTGTCAAAGTACATCATCTAAATACATGTGCACTATTATGTTTTACATATCCACTCCACTCAGGTTAGATGGGTACGAGGCTTACCTAGAAATCTCCTCCCATAAAATGTACCAAACTTCAAAGCAACTTAATACTTCCAACCTTCGCTTCCAACTTACCTCAGATGAAAGATAAGGTAGCCCTTCCGCTCACGAAGGATTTTAATCAAAGATCGAAGAATTTAGCGCTTTTCCGTTGATATTCTTTGTTCTATCCGTAACCGTCTGCTTTAAACACGTTATATCACAAAATGCTGTTAGCGTTAAATATTTTATATTGTTTTTGAATTTTGGGAAAATTTGCAGCTTACCGCAAAATCATCAATTCTTCATCAGGACGGTTGCTGTTACTTCTTAGTTAATTAATCACCACCAACAGTCAATGACGTGGGTATAAAAAATTACAATTAAGTTATAAACTAATAAACTTTTAGTTAGACAAACTTTTTGAAAAGGCGCAAACTTAACTTACAGTGCGCTTACATGCCATATGTACTTACTCCTAAGCTACCTACAACCTAAGCTAAAAAATGTATATGTACATGTAACCAGAATAAATGAATATAAATATTTGAATATAAATAAAATATTTGCAGATCATGAAAACATAATATCCCAGTAGACTACAAGTTTGCGCCACAAAGGTTAAATAGCAGTAAGCCAGTGGTCAATAGAACTGCAATATGGCTATTTTCATCCTAGAATTTTCAGCCCTCTATCTCTACCTACCCTTCGGCACGGCAGTTCAATAAAACCTGCTAAAACTCATATCCGGTGGAAAGCCTGAAACGGCTTAGTGCTAAATGAAATAGACGGCATCTGTGTATCCAGTGAAGTCTGAACTGCGTTTTACCCCGAGGACACATCGCTTAGTTTTAACTGGATTTAATCGCATTTATCTATCATTTCACTATTTATTAAGCTCCATCAGATCAACCAAGACGTCTTATTAGAGCGACCATTATGCGAATAACTTAGTTAAGGTGCCTTCACACCGAAGTTACCTTTTGTGGTGCAACATTTTGCAACATGAAAATATTTCATAACGTTTGCTATTCAAACTTGCGATTTTGTTTCCTATGTTGCTCGCAAAAATATTTGTAATTGTTGCTCCACAATATGTAACTTCGGTGTGAATGCACCTTTAAATAATTAGGATTTCAAATAAATACCTATAAAATTGTATAAACATAGCCAAATTGATGTCAATTATTGTAAATTTTTACACCTCATTTTCGTATCGTTTAGAGTCGTCGCACACAGGGCCATCTAGCTGGACAAAAAGGGTCACTACATTTTTACCATTGATAATACCTATTAGCTAGCAAAAACTCTAGTTAACACGATCAACAATATTGTATTTGTCGGTCGAAACACCGATAAAACAGTACGTGATAAATCCCGTACTTATAATAATGATTAGAATAAATCACGAAAGTTTCCTAAGTATTTTTTTTATTTATTCATCCACAAAACTTAGTCAAAAAAAGTACATGTAGACAAATTCACATGTACTTAGTTTTGTGATAATACGAATGTAATCATAATGTCAGAGATAAATAATTATGTTTTTCTTTTCGTTCAAACGTTAAAAACGTTTGAACTTATTAACAAAACTATTTGTCTCTGTTTTTTACCCAAACAAAATATATATTTTTTTTTAATTGGATAGAACTTCGTTTGACCACAATTTCACCTGATGGTAAGTGATGATGCGGTCTAAGATGAAGCACGAAGATCTAGAAGAAACCTATTTAGTCTTACCTTAAAGAGGCCCGGATTGTATTCTTTAGGAAAAACAGACGAAGGCAAAGTGTTCCATACCTTAGCTGTATGCATCAAGAACGTAGAACCAAAACGGTGTGTGCGAATGGGTGGTATATTGACTAGGTACGGTTGGTACTGAGCCGTGCGCCTGCTTGTCCTTTGATGGAAGGGAGATGGTGGGATCAGATCGTATAGTTCCTGGGCACATTCCCCAAAATGTATTCTGTAAAAGACCGATAGGCTTGCAACTTAACGGCGGTATTCGAGACTTTGGGCCTTAGTCTCCGCCATATATTGCTCACCTATAAGCCTAAAAGCCCTACGTTCTATCGAGTCTAAGGTAGCGAGCTGGTATTTGGCCGAACCATCCCAAAGGTGGCAGCAGTACTCCATACCAGACCGGACTTGAGCTTTGTAAAGACTAAGAAGCTGTCCTGGTGTGAAATATTGTGGTTATTGTAGATCCTAAGCTCAGCTGTATAATTTAGATTGCGTCAGAGCTAAGGCCCTTGGCGTCCGCCAGTCGATGGAAAAGTTCTAGAATTTTATTCCTTTACTATTGAAGAAACTGTTGATGTTTACCGATGAGAAGATAATATAGATGGTTGGACAATGCTCTTTGTCTAGTACGTTATAAATGCCCTTATAAGTAATATATCATTTATTTCAGGCAACGTGTAAAATTTAGAAAAATAGCAATACAAGGGACTGACTGACTAACATACATAAAAATAATTATCAACTAACATCTATACTTGTATGTATGTATGTGTGTATGTATGTGTATGGCTCTCTGTCTGTTATTATTTTAATTATAATTTAATTTTATTATATGCTGTTATTTTTATTTAATTTCTTTTGATTTTATTTTATTTAATATAATTTATATTTGTAAAATGTATGAGTCAATGGCTTGAAATAAACAATTTTTATTTGATTTTGTATTTTATTTAATATAAACTAGTTTTACTGTTAAGCAAAATGTGATCCTTAGCGACCACAGACAAGAGGGGGACTCTTCTAACACAGGCTAATGCAACTTAAAAGAGGAGCTCCCAACCCACAATGCACTCTTGTAAAAACAATTTAAAAAAATGTTATCTTTTTATATTTTATTTTGAACATGCCGCGCCGTTACTAATATATTAAGTTGAATGACCGGTAGTGGCATTTTTAACTGGGCGCTTCTCTACTTTGTGGGTGAAAATAAAATGTTAGTCTCCAATAAAAGTCGTTAAACCATATCAAAAGCGTTCAGGTAGTTTGATGAACTCCACGATATAGTGGGCGAATAGCGGACTGAGACGCAGGAAGTTGCGAGTTCAATGTGTGGAACAAATGTTTGCATTTTATACAGATATTTGTGCTTGGTTTTTTCTAATTATGATTTGATTATGATTCCCGCCACGGTACAAATGTTCCAAAACAAAAAAAAGTATATAAGGATTCTATCAGTAATCTGGTTCCCAAAGTACAAGCTTAGTTTGGGGCTAGTTAGCGCTGTGTGAAATGTCCAGCAATATTTATATTTATTTAGAAAAAAGTACCTATTAACGTATTCTATCATTTATCTGGTTCCCATATTACAAGCTCTGCTTAGTTTGGGGCTAGATATTGCGAACTGTTCAGCATTATTTATTTAAACAGAAACTCAACAGACTTGACCACTAACTAAAACAAACTTACTATGCAAGAGATGGAAAGACGACCTGATGTTCTGTTATGTTTAGGTTTCTGGGAGCTGACTTTGTACCTGCCTATATAATGTCGTGTTATTGCTAATATGAAATGAAGAATTGAATTGAAACACAGATGGTGTTTATGTTATGTCTTGTTACAGATAGTATGTGGTATATCGGCGATGGTGATGGGCAGTGTAGCCTTCATCGAGGAGCGGCAAAAGTTCAACATGGGACTCGGGATACCTGCTGGTGGGATCAGCGTGCTGGCAGCAGGTGAGACCATATTCCTCATTAGAAAATTATTTATTGCAATAATAAAATCATTGTTTGTTGATTGTTGTTGATAAGCCAGTATTTTTTGGGTTAAAAGATTAGGGTTTCGTGTTTTTTTATATTATATATTTTGTATGGTTTTGTTTGATTCAAGCAATAGTTGTATTGTTATGGCTACCTTGATCAAGATGTGTGTCAAGTATGTGAGGTAATCTAAACTGGACTCAGCGGAAGACCAGCGCTATGCCGTATATATTAAGCATGCCGTAGCATCATACTGAGCTGACAGTTCATCCCCAAACAAATGTATTGAGATGGTATGGTCATAAGCACAGTGGGATTATTACCATACGATAGAAGTGACGAAAAAATATTAGTAACATGCAGCACTAACTATATATACTTATTGATCGAGCGAAGCGAGATCTACAAATCAACTTGGGCAAATCGGCGTTATATGTATGTATGTATGTATATAAGTATGTATATATATTTGTTTGTCCGAAGATAAATTTCGAAGCGTTCTGATCATCGTGAAATTTGATACGTAGGTAGGTAGAAATGGCAAAATTTTGGTGTGACTAAATGAGCTAAAAATGTTGGGAGGTTGTTGAGATATTGGGGTTTAAGAGGGGTAAAAAAAAGAAAATGAGACTATTAGGTCAAATGGCACTTCAATTTAAAAGTGTTCATTCGTATATTTGAACCCTGTTTTTACTTTTTGTTTAATCTTTTTAATTATTGAGTTATTAGCCATAATAATAACAAAACTTTGACAAAATTCACAGTGAACACCAGTAATCCCATAATGCTGAAATTTGGTATGCGTGTAGCTTTAGTGACACAAATATAGACAAAATTGAATAACTGCAATTTGTACGCCAAAAAAATAACCAAATAACATGAACTCCCGTTATCTATAATTTGAATGAAACTGTAGGTCAAGTAATGTGGTTATGTATTTCGTGGCACTATTTTGATAGTCAAAGTTTACGAATAACATATTTTTGTTTTTATGGGAGACTTGCGAGATCTCAGTTCGGGGCGAACCACTAGTTATATATAGTAACATTCACGCATTCGAGGTTATTGTCCAGAACAGTGAGTACAAACTATGTTGGAACTAACGTTCAGACGGAGTGCATGGAACCTCGCCTAACTGAAGTCGACTAAATACGAGTTTAACCGATTATGCGTCACTGACTCGAGTGGAACGACTCAGTTTCGTTACTGCTCAGAAAGTGTGCATGGTGCGCCTAAAGAAGTTTTCATTTCAATAATAATTTTGGTTTTCAATTTTCCAAATTAAGGTCTTCGAATGGCTTAAAAACTCTATAGGGTTGGCAACTAGCTTGACCTAGTCCGATTTATAAATTACAAGATTGAGCCTGCAGCTTCACATACGTGGTTTATCAATAAAAAGATATCTCCCTCTACGCAGTCGGGTAAAAAGTATCCCGTTCTTAATATATCTAAACTGTGATCGTAGGTTCACCTTCTGCCTCAAACTTTGTTAATACATGTTTGTCATCATCATCATCATTCTCAGCCCGTGTCGACCCACTGCTGGGCATCGGCCTCTCCTAGTTTCTGCCACTCTTCCCGATCCTGTGCCAGTCTGAACCACGTACGACCCACGGTCTTATGGATGTCGTCGAACCATCTCGCTGGTGGACGTCCCCTATTTCGATGGCCAGTTCTCGGCCTCCACTCTGTTAGTGCCTTAGTCCACCTGTCGTCACTACGTCTGGCCAAGTGTCCTGCCCAACTCCACTTGAGCCCCAATACAAAACAAATTCATGTTAATCCATGTTTCATGTGTACCAGGCATCTTAGATTAACTACAAAAATTGTCTTCAGTATAATCTTATTGATAAGTTTTTGGCTGCAAATAAATATTTTATCATTTCATTTTTCATTTTCATTTTTTCATGTACCAAATTTCATCGAAATCGGCATGGCCGTTTAGTCATGAAAATGTAACAAACATACAGACAGACCGACAAAGCGACAGACAAGGATACATAAGTTATAATATTAGTATGGATAAGAATTAAAATACACCTCTTTTCCACTATCATTACCTAAACTGACTTCGGAGGCGGCCAACATAATACTCCTAATAAGAATAGCTCACTATCTAACAGTATATCTACGAGTAACCTGATAAGCTTAAGTCACGCTATTTCGCGTGTTCGCTATTTTCAATGCAGTTTTTGCACTGCACTTTTAGGTGTCGGAAAATTTAAGGGTCAATTACAATCTTACTAGAAAAAACCACTCTTAAAAACTGGCCAAAACTTGGACAAACCAAGTCACTAACATATCCCAGAGGATCCGCAAGCTGAAGTGGCAGTGGGCTGGCACATATCCAGTATAATCTATAATTATTCTATTAACAAATACTTAAGCAGGAAAACATCAGCAGTTACTTTAAGTTAATTAAAAGATAATGAGTCACAAGTAACTTACAAATGTAACCGACTTCAGAAAACAGTACAACCAAACTACTGAACTGAGTTTGATGAAATTTCTGTGGGACTAATCTAATCAATTCAAATAAAAAAAATCCAAATTGGTTGATAAATAACGGAGTCCTGAGGTAACAAACATTAAAAAAATACAAATGCATATTAAAACCATAACCTGACCTATAGCCGGGGGTCAGACTTTAAATCAACTACTTTGCCATCGAAAATTAATCGCATTAAGAGCTGAAAATTTTGAGTTTATTTTAAGCTTTAACTTTAGATCATCATTATCATCACCATATCAGCCACAGGACGTCCACTGCTGAACATAGGCCTCTCCCATACATTTCCAGAGCAACCAATCTTGTGCGGCCTGCACCCAACAGCTCCCAGCAACCTTTATCAGGTCGTATTTCCATCTAGTGGGGGGCCATTCTACGCTGCGCTTTCCAGTACGTTGTCTTCACTAGAAAATATTTCTGCCTGAACGGCCGTTGGTTCGTAGAGCTTTGTTCCCTGCACACTGCCACTTCAGCATATGCTAATCCTTTATGGTAAGTCACTGCCTTTAGTTTGTCTACGGATCTCTTCATTCCTGATTCGATCTCGTAGAGAAATACCAAGTATGACCCTCTTATAGCACGCTGAGCGATCGCGCGCTTTTTATGAGGCCCATAGTGAGAGACCACGTTTCTGTACAATATGTTATCACTGGTAGCAATATTATATTAAAAAAGCTAGATTTTGAAATTAATATAGAGTATAGAATACAATACTCTTGAAGATTCTTTAACTCTTGACGCTTCCTATAAATTAGAACATAAAAAGTTTGAAATGTTTCCAAAAAATCATGATTTCCTCCTTCGGAACACCTTTCATTATTTTCTGGGATGTGGGTCAGGGGAGTTTCTGCTGTCAAACCGGGGCGAAATGAATGAATGAAAATTACTGATTAAAACGGGTATTATTGATGATCCTAAGATTCTCTCTAATGAACGCCATTATTACAAGAGTATGGTTCGTGAAGCGATTGAAATCAAGAAATTTTCAAATTTATATCGGGAAGATGGCTATAGACTCTCAGCGTCCCGGTGATTATTAGGTGTGCGCGTCGTGATCGGTCGTCTCAGTGCGTAGATACGGTTAGTGTAGTGTGTAGTGAACGAGGACATTTCTAATTCTGAAGACCAAGTGCAGGTAGTTGCCATCACTTCTCGACGGTAGCTCCAAGTACTCCTGTCCACCCACGACCACAGCTGTTGCAACACAGTTGAAACGTCGGGAAAAGGTACATAGGCGATAAATACCCATTCTAATCTGTAATTAATATACTTCCATATACATATTACATATATTTAGTACTATATCTGTACGAATGACCAACTTAGTTTTATTTTATGGATAAAGGAAACATTGCTGCTATTACCGCTTACAAGCGCTCAGTAAGTAATTGGTGTTTTTCGGGCTGAGGAATTAATTGGCCATTACGCTTTGTAGCTCTCAATGTTGGTTTTGAATAACTGTTCTGGGAAAAATAATTTTGATTATTTTAAAGCGGAGATGTATACTGCAAAAACTAATTTTAATGTAAAATGTTGTCAAAGGTGTGTTTAGTTCAAGAAATCATGACAGACGTTCAGAGACCGAATTCTGTCAAACCGGAGTCGGTTGAGACAAAGCCGTAAAGTTGCAAGCCTATCGATCTTTTACAGAATATATTTCGATGAATGTGCCCAGGAACTATACGATCTGGTCCCAGCATCTCCCATCCATCAAAGAACAAGCAGGCGCACGGCTCAGTACCATCCGTACCTAGTTGATATACCACCCATCCGCACACACCGTTTTGGTTCCACGTTCTTGACAGCTAAGTTATAGAACTCTTTGCCGTCGTCTGTTTTTCCTAAAGAATACAATCCGAACCTCTTTAATGTAAGAGTGAATAGGTTTCTTCTAGATCTTCGTGCTTCATCTTAGACCATGTCATAGCTTACCATCAGGTGAGATTGTGGTCAAACAAAGATCTATCCAGATTAAAAATTAAAAAACTTTATATTAACCGCTAACTAAAAAGTAATTTCAACAAAAATACGGTACATACTAGATTCTGTTGGACTCACCTTTTACCTTTAACTTTCTGTAAATATAGCCCACGAATTTATTATTCCACATGATAGAATACTCGGATCTCTTACTCAGTACGCAGACTCATGAAGATATCCCACAAGGGGTGTCTAAAACATTATCACTTCAAAAGTTTAAAACTCTATATGCGGCCTCCAATCTTAAGATTATAGACACAAGACAACATATAATTAAGGAAGTTTTACAAATTAGCAAATATGAAATCTTGCGAGTAATTCAGATGCTATTGCCACTTATAGACTCCATAAAGTTAGTAAATCCTGTGAAGGGCAAGGTGTACGCTTTTATAACAAACTCCCAAGTGATGTACAAAAGTTAACAATTAACAAATTAAAAACGTAATTAAAAATAATGTTTATAAAAAAGCCTACCATAGCCGGATTATTTAAATGATAGAGCAGCGTGGGATTAAAATTGCTCCAACTCTGTCAAAAATGTTACAATTTAGACGTAATTTATTTTCCTGGAGTTTATGTATTTTAAAAGGATCATTTAAAAGAACAGCCAGCCTAGTTTCTTCCTGGCGGTCGCGAAGGAACAGGCAGTAAAATTTACGTTTAAATGTGATTCTTATGATTTTAATGAATAAAAACGTTTTAATTTTCATTGGCTTTGATTTGATTACATATGCAAACCAAAACCAGGGCTCCACGTCTTTTCAAAAACACACTCAACCTACTAAGTAGGTAAACGTTGTACAGTCACTTCCGAGTATTTTTGCTCCAACAGCCTTTTATCAGAAGGGTTTAAGTTAGTATTTCGTCAAGGATTAAGTAAACATTCACAAAGGCTGTCATGTGTCAGAAACAAAGGACTTACTGGGACATACATATGAAATTAATTCGTTTTATTTGTTTTGCGTGGGATATAATAAGCGGGAATTGTGTTATACAGGCAGATACAACTTTTTATTCCAAATCTCTTAGGTATGTAGTAAATTTTGATATAAAGTTAGTTGTCAGTGTTTTATTAAAGATGTCTTTTGATTTTGGCTTTCTATATGTGTCTGTATGGTATCTCTGAAGAGGAATATGCTTGGTGTTTCTCTACGAGATCGAAATGAGGAGAATCGTAGACTTCGTCACTATCTTTTTTAAGAGGATTAGCAAGTTTAATTGGCAGTGGGCAGGGCAAATAGATCTAAGAACAGACGGTCGCTTAGGCAGAAAGGTTCTAGAGTGGACAACTCGCACTGGAAAGTGCAGCGTAGGATGGCACCTCATTTGATAAACCTACATCTCCTACATTCTATATATTCTTGCCTGCATGTACCTTTCTTTGTACCCATTGTATTTATTATACCTTTGTATACATTTTGGTTGTGTTATCAATTTTGATTATATTATTTAGTAATAATGTTATCTATAAAAACCTGTTTGTCCAGTAAATTCTTTTTTTTTTTCTTCTTTCTTTCTGATGGAAAAACGACCTGATTGCTGGGAGCTGTTGGATACAGGTCGCACAAGATCGATGACACTGAAAATCTATGGGGTATCTATGGGATATCTTATAGCTGATATGATGTTGACGATGATTAGGCCCGACAGCAAATCTATTTACCAAAATATACCTAATATAAATATAAATAAAACCAAGTAAAATAATAATCATTTGGTATCTCGTCACAGTAACTAATTAAACTTAAACATACATAGTATAAAACCGGTGCCTACACATACACACAGTAATATAATTCTGCTCGCAAAACAAACAATAGACTACACCAATATTATTGTAGAGGTAGTAAACGAGCGATGTATTCACGGCAATTTGTAGCCGGCATTGGCGGCGATTCTGTTGTTAAATTCTTCTTCCTGCCCTTTTCTCACATTACGTGGAGTCGACACAACATATATTTTTCTTCCATACCTATCTATCATCCGTTGTCACTTTTTTCTTAGCCATATTATTCTTCACACAGTCCATCCATCTCTTCTTCGGCCTTCGTTTACTTCTATATCCATCCACATTCTAAGAGTCCGGTAGCGACGTCCCAGGTGCGTTTGTGTCCGCCTGATTTATAATTTAAGCCATGACTAGCTGTCGCCAATTGGCCTATACCCAAGCCAAATGAATGAATGGCAAGTAGTACTGGCTGTCAAAGTCAGAAGATGGAGCGAGTTACTTTTTTTCGGCGGACAAGGGGGTTCGTTTTTTGGAAAAAGTAAATGAGAAAATTCCACACTAACTGTGGATCAAGGTTTGGAAGAAAGCGTTTTGATCTAACGCCTGTGTTTAAGATCTGTGATTACGTGAATTTAAACTTCAGCATTTCTTTACAGTAAAAGTTCCATCATCATCATATCAGCTATAAGCATCTATGGCTATAAGATGTCCAAGGAAGAGTTTTGGCCGAAAAGTGTGTTGTCTCGTCGTTTTCACGGATACAGGCACGACACAGAGCAAGTGCGTCACACCTCGCAGTCTTTACATGTCAGCAAATAGTTTTAAGTATTACAATATGTATGTTAATCACTAAGGTTTATATCTCTAAGTTTTAATATCTCGTACATTTTTTTGTTGCCTGAGATAAATAATGTTACGAGCTGAGGGTTCGGGATAAAATAATGGGAATCGATCTAACCAAAATGACACTTTTATTCAACACTAAAACGATGAATACACGAACTTGGTCACACGTATCACAACACACTAATTCACACCACTGTTGCACCACTTAAAGTCACCGAAATGTTCGCACGTATAGCTAAATCCAGACTGACTCGCGAGCAACTACTGTTCACGCGAGACCCTTCTCCACGTCAGTCCTCCAGGGCCTCGCTGAGACTCACTGTCCGGCCATCTCTCCGGCCTATTTATATCGCGCACATTTCGATTGTTCGAGAACGATCTCGATCGTTCCAGGAAAGGGGTCGGTGTTTCGACAGAACGACCAATCCCCATTGTTCGCAACCGCAGATAATAACAACAATAACACAGCAAGACAAAACCGTTCGAGAAGTTTCGATTATTACTCATTGTTTAACAGCCTCGGCGTAACACTGCCCCCTCCTAAAACATGCTCGTCCCGAGCATTCTTAGCCCCATATCGCGGCAGCCGATCAACATGAACAATTTTAGGCGCACCTCGCGCTGAAGATGTAGCAACTAGAGGAGCCACATTGCCGTCTCCAGTACTTCAGGACACCCAGAGTCCCTTTCTCATCAGCGATCCCAATCCCAGCCTCCAAAACACGGCTCTCATGATTTCTATCTGTTCTTTCACTTCCTGGAATTCCTTTCCAGATGAACCGAACAATTCCCTCATAAGTTGAGCACGCTCTTCTTGCCAATGTCGCTGATCTTCCTGTTGACGACGCTGCTCTTCTTTATCCTGACGTCGCTGTTCCTCTTGCAACCGAGTCTGCTCCACCTGTTCACGTCGCTGTTCCTTCTGCAACCGAGCCTGCTCTTCCTGCTGACGACGCTTCTCTTCTTAATGCTGACGGCGTTGTTCCTCCTGCAACCGAGCCTGCTCTTCCTGTTGACGACGCTTCTCTTCTTTATGCTGACGGCGTTGTTCCTCCTGCAACCGAGCCTGCTCTTCTTGCTGACGACGCTGCTCTTCCTTATCCTGACGTCGCTGTTCTGCCTGCAACCGAGCCTGCTCTTCTTGCTGACGACGCTGCTCTTCCTTATCCTGACGTCGCTGTTCTTCCTGCAACCGAGCCTGCTCTTCTTGCTGACGACGCTGCCCTTCCTTAGCCTGACGTCGCTGTTCTTCCTGCCAACGTCGCTGCTCTTCTTGTTGACGACAAAGCATGGCCATAATAGCAGCAAGATCGCCTGTCACAGGAGCTTGCCCCACGGATGATGATGATGGTGCTCCAAATGGTTCAGTGGCGGCTGATTCCATCTCCATTGGCTGACGACTCTGCCGAGCTTCTTAAACCGGAGACTCCCCAAACCGCCTTTCATCCATTTCCTGTTGTCGTTGACCTCTCGTCCTGACACCGTCCACGTTATCCTTTGGTAGAACCGGCATTATTTACTACCATTTACTGCTGTAACACACAGTATCTACCAGATTCTCCCTTGTGTTTTTGTTTATTTTACGTTTATAAGTACTATTTAATTGTTTCTTTGTTTGTATTTTCTCTGTTTTAAAATGTAACTGTATTGTATATTGTGTGCTAATGTAGTGAATAAATGATTTCTATGTCTATGTCTATGTCTATTATTTTATCCCACTTCTGACACCAAATTGTTACGAGCTGAGAGTTCGGGATAAAATAATGGGAATCGATCTCACCAAAATAACACTTTTATTCAACACTAAACGATGAATACACGAACTTGGTCACACGTAATCACAACACACTAATTCACACCACTGTTGCACCACTTAAAGTCACCGAAATGTTCTCACGTATAGCTAAATCCAGACTGACTCGCGAGCAACTACTGTTCACGCGAGACCCTTCTCCACGTCAGTCCTCCAGGGCCTCGCTGAGACTCACTGTCCGGCCATCTCTCCGGCCTATTTATATCGCGCACATTTCGATTGTTCGAGAACGATCTCGATCGTTCCAGGAAAGGGGTCGGTGTTTCAACAGAACGACCAATCCCCATTGTGCGCAACCGCAGACAATAACAACAATAACACAGCAAGACAAAAGCGTTCGAGAAGTTTCGATTATTACTCATTGTTTAACAGCCTCGGCGTAACAATAATATTATTATTAAGCTGGCGGGTTGTGCCGCCGGGACGGCTTTGATGTGTCGAATCCTTAATATTTTCCACGATATTTGACACTTGATTTTATCGGCAATAATAAGTAAATGTGACCGGATAATATGACCATATTAAGGAGCAGTACGACTAGCCAACAATACTGTGCGGCAACACATTGCCGTAAAAATGTTGCTCGTTTACACGCGTTATGTTACCGTACTTCGTTATATAGTACTACCTTAAGTATACAAATAGTTTTCCTCAAATCACGTGGTTTTCGTGTCATGCCCAGGCGCCTATTACAGTGTCGACAAATAAACTATCTTATTTGGTAAAGCAGATAACACGTGCCAATACGTCACGCGACGTGATTAGTTTGCACGTGGTTTTCCCCGAAGATTAACGATATATTTTCTTTTCATTTTGTTTTTATAAATTGAGTTCTTTATTTTGATACTTTGTATAGCATGTTTGGCCTAGTGGGATGTACCCCAAACGAACGAAATTATTTGAAATAAAGTTAAATAAAAGCTATCTTGCTTTAATATTCCAAAATCAGTATTCAGTATTCGCAGCCGCTTTCATCAAACGACACCCTTGGGAACTCATCACTCACACACTGATATTCTGAATCGGTATTTTCGAGTTTCGTGTTTCCCTTGATGCGCAGAATGATATTTAAGTAAAATTTCTGGTTTTTGCGCATCGGAACGCGGAACGGCAAAAACTATATAAAAATGTTATTTGGCCTCTTTTGACAAGTGTCAAATTTAAATAAACCAATCAAACCAAAATTAAAACTACACTTAGACATAATTATGCGCAACGATGCTTAATCGTATATTATGATTTAAAGAGTTGTTAAATCATACAAATACGTCAAATTTAAACATGTTTAGTCGCTAATTACATTAAGGGATCGTTGTGCAAGCCGAGTTTAATTGTAGTTTCAGTTGCTAACTTTTTTTTTTTTTTTTTTTTTTGTTGACGAGGGGGAAATCTGCAACCAGATACCCTACTGCATAGAGGGTACAGTAGGGTTATGTGAGGTTCACGGACTCGTGTACTCACTAAAACCCCCCCGGTGGCCATCCTCGACGCATGTTGGGGGGCTCCGGGATCTCCAAGGGAACGCACCGGTGCCCCCCTCGCGCTGTGCCTTTGCACGTCCAGGGGGAGGCTATCCAGCCACCCCCGAACACCACGGTGTTCACAGCAGCACGTTGCCGCCGCCCTCCCGGGGCCCGTTTAACGGACGGTCGAAGCCCTTACTCCGACCACCCACGGACCCGAAAGTTCCCCTGCCTGGCAGGGGATACCACACAAAAGCCCCTTATGGGGCAGGCGCAGCGGGGCGGCCACTGCCGCCTCGCCGTCGCCTCCTTCTCCGAGCGGGATCAGCCCTCTCGCGATCTCGCTCGGCGGCCTCTTTCCGAACCATAACGGTTTCACAGAAAGAGGCCACCGCCTTCCACGCCATCTCATCTACCAGCATAGACTCTAATACGCCTGGTAGAGAGAGGTCCTGCCCGATCCTGGCGATCAGGGTCCGCCGCTCCTCGCACCACGCCGAGCATTCCTCAAGCGTGTGCTGGGCGGAATCCCGATCCCTCCCACAATGGTGGTATTGCGGTGTCGGTTCGCGTCCGATCCTATTCAGGTACTCACCGAAGCACCCGTGCCCGGTGAGTACCTGAGTAAGTCGATAGGTGACGTTACCCATTTCCCTCCCCAGCCAAGCTTCGAAGCTCGGCACAATCGCGCCGACGGCGCGTTGGCGCATGTTCCACGGCCCCTCGAGCCGCTCGCGCCACATCCCGAGCGCACGTCGGCGCTCTTGCACCCGCACTTCAGCCGGCGCGACTCCGCTCCCGTCATCCCGGTGGAGGCGCACGTACACACGTGCGTCCATCTCCGCTAAGATGTCGAAGGGCGGGAACCGCGCCAGGAGAGTTGCTGCCTCGAAAGATATCGTCCGATATCCTCGTGCGATCCGGATGGCGACAATACGCTGCAGGCTATAGAATATAGTCCTGCTGCGTCGGAGCGCCAGTCTCTCCCACCAGACGGGCGCTCCGTAGAGTGCCATCGACCGCACGACTCCGGCGTAGAGGCGGCGAACTCCCTCCCTAGGTCCCCCGAGATTAGGCAGCAGTCTGTGCAGAGCACCCACCACCTTCTGGATCCGGGGGACGGAACGACTGAAGTGTTCCTCGAAACCCCAGCGACTATCCAGGATGAGGCCCAGGTACTTCAGGTACCGCCCCACTTGGATGTCAACGTCACCCACACGAACCGACAAGCTGGGTGGTTCCCTTCCCCTAGGGAACTTGTGGAACCACAGCGCCTCGGTCTTGTGCGGCGCTGTGTGCAGACCCAGCTCGTGGACCTTGTTCACGACACAAGCCACCCCAAGCTCGGCGAGCTCCTTGGTCCCGTCGAAGGAGTCCCCGTTGGCTAACACAAGAGTGTCATCCGCGTAGCAGACGACGTGTACGTCGACGGGGAGATCGACACGCAAGACCGCGTCGTATGCGAGGTTCCACAGAAGCGGGCCCAATACAGAACCCTGCGGAACCCCGCAACTGACATCCCTCTCATGCAAGGTACCGTCCCTGCCCACGTACTGCACACATCTGTGCTGCAAGTAGGCGCCGACTATGCGCTGCAGGTAGGGCGGCACTCCGTGAAACACGAGCGCCTCCCTGATCGCCCTCCAGGGCAGGGAGTTGAATGCGTTAACGATGTCCAAGGACACCGCCAACGCCTTCCCACCCCGGGACACCGCCTGGTTCGACAGCGTACGGACACGAAGAATCGCGTCCACTGTCGAACGAGCACGCCGGAAACCAAACTGGTCATCCGACAAGTCGGGGCCTACCCGCCACAGGTGTGTGCATAGACGAGCGGCAATTATTCTTTCGAACAACTTGCCGGCCTCGTCCAGCAGGCAACTGGGACGAAACGCAGAGGGGGAGTCCGCGGACCTGCCGTCCTTCTTCAAGAGGACCAACTTTGCCTCCTTCCAGCCCTTGGGGAACACTCCGCAGCGGAAACAACTATCAAACAGCTGTCGCAGCCGGTCCCCCAGGCCAACAGATAGAGCCAGCACCCAAGCCCGACCAGGTATTCCGTCAGGGCCTGGTGCTGTATTGCGAGCCCTGAGGCGCTTCACAGCACAGACCAACTCCTCCTCGGTCACCCCCAGATCATCGGACCAGATGGTCGGTTCCGACGATAGCCCGAGGGGAGAGGGACTGTCCTGGACCCTGGGAAACAGTGTGTCAACGACACTCCCCACCAGATCAGGGTCCAGAGTTTCGGTCAAAGGAGGGACCCATGGGCGCAGCTTACCTAGTACCATCTTGTACGGGCGCCCCCACGGATCCCTATCCAGTCCCTCGAGGAGTTCTCTCCAGGACTGAGCCTTCGCATTGGCGATGGCCGCCTGGAGCGCTGTCGTAGCGCCTCGGTATACCTCGTAGGCTCTATCCTTTACTTCGGCAGGAGCTCGTCGCCTTCTCCTAGCTCTGGTGTACAGGCGTCTGGAGCGCAGGCATGTCTCCCGCAGCCGCGCTATCTCCTCTGACCACCAGTACACCGACCTACGCTTGGTTGGCCTGGCTCGGGGCATCGATAAGTCGCAGATCGACGTCATCGTTGCCCGGAACCAGGCCGCCTCCCTCTCAGGATCGGGCAGATCCTCTTCAGCATGGCCTTCTGGCCAGGCCGCGACAATGGCTGCAGCTTCGAGAAAGTCTCGATTAAGCCGCTTGAGGGCCCATCGTCGCGGCGGGCTGCTACTACGGCGGGCCACACGGCCAGGAGGGCGAAGAGCCACATCAAAAACGATGTGGCGATGGTCGGATAGCGTGACCATCTCTTCGGCAACTCTCCATCCCGACACCATGTGTGTGGCAGAAGGAGTCGCCCATGATAAATCCACGATCGACTCCCCCTGCCACCGCACACATGTGCTTACGGACCCCCGATTCAAGAGTCGGAGGTCATTACCTGCCGCCCATTCAACCATGGTCTCCCCCCTGCGGTTGTCTCGGGGACTCCCCCACGCACGAGAGTGAGCGTTGAAGTCGCCCAAGACAAGCACGGGACGGGGCAGGCATCTGCGGATGCAGTGTCCCACCTCGTCCAGGAACGCCTCGTAATCAGCGAGATTACAGTTGGGGGAGATGTAGCAGCCTACAACGGCTATTCGTCCCCACTCAGTGGCCACGAAACCAGGTCCCTTTTCAATAAGGGCACAAGGGGGGTCACTTTTGCCACCACCCCAGTAAATAGCTACGGAGCCCACATCGTCCCCAAACCATCGTGGATGGTCTGGGACACGATAGGGCTCCCCTATTACGGCAAGAGCAATTGACCACTGCGCGAGGGTTTGCAAGAAAAGATCCTGCGCACCTCGGCAGTGGTTCAAATTGCCCTGGAGGACTCGAATGGTTTGATCCATTACGAGGCCTCCATGGCCTCCTGGGGCGGGCCATGGCCCGCCGGAATGGCCGCCACTGTTGAGGCCGTTCCGCTTCCCGGTGTCGGGGCTGGAGGAGAGGGCTTTTTGCCCTTCCTCTTACCCTTAGGAGGGGTGCACTGCTTGCTACCCATCCTATGGTCAGCCTTACAGCCCTTGTCAGAGCACAGTGGACATTTCCGCGGACGCGTGCATTGGCTCGCCCGATGATCGGGTTCGCCACACGCGTAGCACAGGTTGGTGCGGTCCAATGTGCTCTGACACATGCTGCGTACATGCCCGTACTCCAGACACCGGAAGCACTGTAGCGGCCTTGAGGTCAGGTAATCCACCCGAGCCGAGACCCACCCGATGACGACGTGCTTTGCCGCGGCAAGCTTGCTCACTGCCGCTAGTGGGCAACGCACCCACACCGTGCCCAGAGCAGTGGGCGAGCGATGGACTTCGCCCACTTTGACGTCATCAGCTGAGCAGTCCCCAGCCTTGGCGACCGCCTCCGCTACCTCCCGAGGTGTGACGGCTTCATCGAGGTCTTTGAGCCTCAATTCAGCCATCTTCATCGGGCGCGCAATGCGCACACCCAGATCCGCGAGGGCTTCGCGCATGCGAGCTGCCAGTGCATCAGCTTTCGGTGCACATTCCGGGCCCGACACCTCTAAAATTAACCCCCCCGTTAATGCTCGTTTGGGGCGGACTGTGTCCACCCCAACGTCCGCCAGCCTAATACGTACTTTGGCGGCCGCCATTACCGCAGCATATGTGACGTCGGAACCCTCCGGAACCGTCACAGTGATCGCTGCAGTGGTAGGCAGCCGCATTGGCGTCGCCTTGAGGGCAGGCTTAGGCACGGCCTTAGGGCCGGTTTTGGGCGCAGCCTTGGAGCCAGCTTTGGGGCTCGGCACTGCCGGTGGCAACTCACTCGTTGCCTTGGGAGCCTTTATCCTCTTCCCCTTTCCACCCCTGACCACCGTAACCCAAGATGTCGTTGGAGCCAACGGCACTTGATTCGCGGTGGGCTGCGACTGCACCGCTGGTGGGCTCACCACTGGTGTTGGCAGCTGTTGGCGCTTCGCCTTCGTCTTTCCTGCCTGCCCTGGCGGTACTGTGGGAGCCGCGCTTCTTTGGGGTGGTGTTTGCTGCGACTTAAGAGCCTCAGCCAACTTCCTGTCCATGAGAGCGCCTATGCGCTCCATGAACCTCCCCTCCCATTCCTTCCCACCAGCGACAGATGGTGACACCGCCGCTTCGACTGTGCTCCCAGCACTCGCCTGCCTACCTACTTGCTGGCTGACGCACTCAGTCAGCTTTTCTATCTTTACAGATAGGTCAGCGATCTGCGCACGCAGCTCAGCATTCTCCCTCTCAAGGCGCTTGACATTCTCATCAGCAGTCGCCCGCTGGACGACCACCAATGAGGCCGCCTGCGCCTTCCTCGCGGACATCCGCAGGCCGTGAATAAAGTCACCCCGCATGTTCTTGGACTTGTCGGCGATCTTCTCGACAGTCTCGAGGTTGGCTTTAATCACGGCATACAACTCCTCAGTTGGCCGCGCCTCCATCTCTCTCTCGAGGTCATCTGCCTTCGGCAGCTTCCCCTTCGCCCTTGTGTTTGAAGGAGAAACGGACGGGTCGAAGATATCGTCCTCGTGCAAGTTCCTCTCCTTCAAAAACGTGGCACGCTTGGACCCAGGAAGGTCCGAGGCGCCATCCTCTGGCTTCCTCCCTCGCTTCCGCGCGGTGCGGGATACCTCCGACGCCGTCGAAGCAAACGAGCAGACGGACATGCTGGAGCAGTCTGACTCCTCACCGCCAATACTGGTCACACTAGACGACCTAGTGACCGGCTTCTTAAAGAAGCCCGCTCCGGCAGCGGTTGTCGAAGGGGAACACCCCTCACCAACCACCGTCGGAACAATCATCTTCCCCGCCAGAGCGCGGGAAGACCTCCTTACGTCTTGGCATTTCTTGCCCCCCTCAGATACGATGGGGCTGAGTGCCGTAGCACTGTGGGATTCTACAGCGTCGGAGACGCTGATACCCACCTGAGGTATTTGTTTTTTTGAAGATGCCATCATGTTTTTTTCCCTTTTTTAAGGGGTGAGGTCCCCTGTGTGGCGCCTTATTGGCCGGGTTCCCCCCGACCATACCACGCATGTAAACCCGAAGCAGCACTAAGCATAAAAATGCAGCAGCGCAGGTCCGGATTTACACACGCAATACTCCCCTCGGCAGGCGCCGAAACCATATATTGGGATTTGGCCCTCCACTAATCCCGATGGATCCCTCACGTGGGTGGCTTAAACAGGCCGCCCCACCTTCTCGGCGGAGTAGGAAACTCCTTTCCTCCGCCAGACTTCATCCGCTGCGCTCTATGCTAACTTCATAGAGACACGCGGAGAAGCCTCCCCTTTCCCTCCCCGAGGCCCCCAATCCGCTAGTGAAGCGCCGACCCACCCAGAATCCCGCAAGGAAGCTGACCCATACAACCGACTCGCGGGAGACCGAGCAGGACGGCGCCGCACCAACAGTTCGGGAAACCTCCCCATTTCCCCCCCAGTGTTTGGTCCGCGCCGGTAAACCGGTAACTCCCATTTCTGGGAGCCGTTCCCCTATCCGCCGCCCGGGGATGCGCCGCGTTGGGGTACACCTCCCCACCCACTGGGACAACCCAGCAGGTCCGCGGTTCAGTTGCTAACTAGCTCAACCCAACGGCCATTAGTTCTATGAGTCTGGCAGGGCTGCAGGTTGTACAAGATAGTTCTAGAAATCTATGGAGGCCTATGTTCAGCAGTGGACGACCTGTGAATAATATGATGATGAATTGAGAAAGAGGCGTTCCACTCGCCAAAGTGTGGAACGCTTTACCTGAGTCAGTGTTTCCTGATAGCTACAACCTGGGTTTTTTTAAGTCGCGAGTGAATAGGTTTCTTCTAGGCAAGCGTGTACCATCGTAGACTGCATCATCGCTTACCATCAGGTGAGATCGTGGTCAAACGCGAGTCTATAATGTATAAAAAAGTAAGTACTTCATAATAAAACTTTTATATAAGACGATGCGGAGTAACTTCCTTTGTTTATACAACCTGGAGGTGAAACAAGTAATTGGCCCACCTGATATTAATTGGTACCTAACCATCGCCTATAACAAAGCATTGCTTTGCAGGTTACGCCTTAGAAACGTGTCCTACGATGAACTGCCTTGCGTCCATCAACTTGAGGCATACAGTAGTAAAGTCTCATGTGCCTGTAATTTCACAAGAAACCATACCCTTCAAACCGAAACAAAGCAATACTGCTTGACGGTAGAAATAGGTAAGGGTGTAATACTTCCCCGGGCGAGCCTTTTCACAAAGATTTCTACTAGTACTTTTCGCCTGTAGTTTATTATTCCCATAAATCTAATCTTGGAGTCTTCAAGGTCAGAGTAAATAGGTTCTTTCTAGGCAAGCGTGCTCCCCATCTTCGATCACACTTTCACTTACCATCAGTTGAGGAAGTGGTCAAGCACTTGGATATGACCGATAAAAAAAATATGAATGAAAGAACGAATGAAAAATTATTTATGGTACATAATAAAAATAATCTGTACATAGGCGAACTTAATGCTAGATAGCATTCTCTTCTACATATATATTCTACCTAAGTCAAATAATTATGCCCTACCGTATCACAAGAAGAAAAACGAAGACGGCAAAGGTTTGCGGGAAGAAAACTCTTATTAAGGTTAAACTCGCCTTTGTGCATGTCCATTTTGTAAGCTGTTTTTGTATGTAATCAATTTATTTGTATACAACAAAGAATTGATTTAATTTTGTATTCAGATGAAAAGAACCATCATTCACTTCGTCTATTGTCAGAGATCTTTTGTTCGTGTCTCTTTATACCACAATACACAGGGTGTTGGAGACTTCTTCCAAAATCTTTAGAAATAAATACTTATATTATAAAGAGGAAAGATTTGATTGTTTGTTTGTTTGCATTGAATAGGCTCCGAAACTAATGTACCGATTTAAAAAATTCTTTCACCGTTGGGAAGCTACACTATCTCCGGGTGGCATACGCCACTTTTTACCCAACTGCGCAGAAGGAGGGTAATGTTTTAATTGAAAAACTACGCGTGCGAAGCTGCGGATTGGTCAGTTAGTAGAAAATATTGATCGAGCGAGATCTCCAAATCAACTTGGACGAGTCGGCGTTGTTTGTATGTATGTTTGTTTGTTTGTCCGAGGATAGCTTTCGAAGCGTTTATCCGATCATCGTTAAATTCGGTGTATAGGTAGGTTGTGAATCCTGGTGTGACTAAATTAGCTAAATCGTGTGGGGCTTTTTGAAATATTGAGCTTCAAAATGGGTTAAAAAATGAGATCATAAGGTAAAATGGGACGTCTAATGAAGGTCTTCATCAGTACATTTTGAACCCGTTTTTACTTTTAGTTTAAGCCTTATAGTTTTAAAATTATTAATCACTAATTACACATAAAAAGACACGTCTTCACAAACAAAATAATGGTGATAATTAATTGGCTACTCAGCATTTGCTGCAGAAGCATAGCTGCTGCAGCGCTGGTTTTCTGTAGCGCCGTAGTTTGTAGCAGCGTTTAGAGAACGAGAGTACTCAGATCAAGGACAAATTTAATAATAAAATAAAATAAAAACAAGGCTTTATTTCTATTGCTTAATAGTACATTGCTTACCTTATCACTTTAATTTACATAATTATACTAATTTGAGCCTAGTTATTTGTTTCTTCCGGAATAGTCGTCTCCATGTAGGCCTCCCCTAAATCCCTCCATACACCCCTCTCTCTCGTTGTTCTCATCCATACCGGTTTACATGATAGTGTAAAAAATTTCTCTCCATCTCCTTTTTGGTATACCCTGTCTCCTTTTTCCTTCCAGTGGGATCCACTTTGTCACCAGTTTTGTTCACCTATCGTTTTTTTATCTTCAGACGTGTCCTGTCCACTGCTATTTTAGCTGTCTTATGCATTTTAAGAAATAACTTTCACAATACACAAAATTATGTTCCCATCCCAAAACAATCTACTATCCCATACTATTATGGTCGTGTACATATTATAGTATTGAATAGTTTAGTCAATTTTAATGAGACAGTGTTTATTTCTAAAAGAAAGTTGTTCATTGATAGTTGAAGATTGATATACCTCACGACTATATCAATATCCATTCATTGCCGGATTAAGGTAGCTTGATGCCCTAAGCAGCTTCCTCTGTGGGCCCCCCTATACTTGAATGAACTACAACGAATTAATTAAAAAAAAATATTAAAACGTATCGTAGGTAGAATATGTATGTGTTGTTGTTTCTGTCACATTTAACTTTCTTTTTAGCTTTAACTTTCGTGTGCTGTTTTTTTTTCTCGGTCGTCTCTGGTGCCCCCCTAGACGAGATGCCCTAAACAATTGCTTATATCGCTTATAGGCTAATCCAGGAGTGTCTCTATTTTGACATCTTCGGATCCGCTCATCCTTGATTCTATCACTTTAATATCATAAATGCGAAAGTTTGGATGTTTATTCCGATTTCGATAGATTATGACTGGAAATTCGAGCTACTATTTATTGACAACCCGCGTGAAAGAAGTCGGGACGAAATCTATTGAATAATGAGTACACCTTTTATTTATTCGAAGCCAAATAAAAATACCTCCATAACTACGCTTTTCTGCGAAACCTGTTTAATATCAATTGTCACAGTATCTATTGTTCACTTAATAATATCGAGACAGCCACAAAATAAGTATTAATAAACTGTATGTATGTCATTCGCAGCGGTGTCTATACACACGTCGCGAGGCTGGGGCACGGTCACAAGCGCAGCGGGAGCGGGAGCGGGCACGGCGAGCGTGCTGTGGGCGGCGGCAGCGTGTTTGCTGATCGCACTGATAGTGCAGTGCTGCCGGACGATACTGGATCCACCTGGACTGGAGCATGGGTAAAAAACTGACCAATATCTATACAACCTGTTTTGTTATCTATGACATTAATTAAAAACATCAATACATTGATATTACGGTGGTTTGAAAATTTGAAATATTGATTTTCGTATATAACAAAACATGTAGTATAATATATATTTGGGTGGAACGTCATCTAGGACAATAAGAATATACTTTTTGTGCTAACAATTTAAAAAAACACATTAAAACACATTAAAATCACGGGCAAAATCTAAATCTACTAAATCTATTCCAGACCAAAGTACAATTTTCCAACTTGATATCAATTTAATTAACAGGGTTATCTTCAATCATGGTTTGATAGTTCATGAGATAACTTCAAAAATCTACCCGAGGCGGTCGTAACAACATTTATTAAATACCAAGAATAGCTATTTGAAACCTCAAATAATTATCACAAGATAAAGCCAAAATGATCAATATTACCCAAGAGATTAATATATATGAACGATTCGAATGTCATTTAATATTAACGTGACTACATTCTCGAGGCTAACCATCCATTATTAATAGTTTTTCCCTTTTCTATAAATCTCATAACACAACTGTGATAAATTGTCCAGAAATTGAATTGACCTTAACTCTCTTATTTTATTGGAGGTCACGTCTTAATATAAACTTAGATACATTTTATTGAGTGTTATTAGTTCTGTTGATATTTTCACACAGAATTTAACGTTAGCTATAAATAATATGATTGATCCATCTATGATCTAAAATCAATGAATGTCAGTAAATACCAATATAATGTTATTTCGTTCTATGCCTTTTTATCCGGTGCAAAAGCAGAAGTGTAATAAAATTGAATCAATTGTCTGTATTTCGGTGGTATCCTTCCTAGTGAATGAAGCTATTTTAAGGCGATTGTGATGAGGTTCTTTGCTAAGTTTGGTAGAAATTGGTATCCCATTATAACTATTTTTATTATTAACTTGTCTTATCTTCTAGTGATGGACCAACCGAAGAAGATTCACGGCCGTCATCACGCGATCTAGTAGTAATTGCTTGTGTTCAAATCGCGCTCGCTACTGCGACACTGCTCAGCGCTGCCGTTTGCGCTCGCATCGACTGCAGCACATGACGTGAGCCCGTGCGCACGCTGACGCGACGACGCATCAGCGAGGCGCCCGTAGCCGCTTCTGCGTCCGCTCCGCTCGACAACATATCACCAGCCGAAAACGATGGTCAGAGAGACAAGGGTGGGCGAGTTGCCTGGCTTATATAATCTTAGGGAAGATACTAGTTAATTATACATTTGCATGTGTCGTGGTTCAGAGTAGCTTATAACAAGATTTTTAGACAAAATATGTTATCTAATCTCAGTATTTTGGTATAAATTGAGCAGTATAAAAAAACACACTAGATTCAAAGTTGTAGGACTTCCGATCATGGTTTATAGCAATGAAGAAACCCCATTAAATCTATTGTTGGTCATCAGATAACCGTAATAACATAGGATAATATAATATTTAATAACAGAAATAATATACAATAAATATTTACAAGACTAACATACAGAAGAAACAGTTGAATCATCTAAAGTCCGTTGCAAACGATCTATAGATTGCTCAACTGCTCCCAACCAGGCGGAAGTGTCCTCAAGAATAATGATGATAATATAAAATAAAATATTAAGGTCAGCCACATGACGTCCACCACTGAATGTAGGCCTCCCCCATAGATTTCCAAAGCGACCGATCCTGTGCGGCCTTCATCCAACGACACTCAGCAACCTTCATCAGGTCGTCTTTCCATTTAGTGGGGCTAAGTAAATAAAGTGGGGGCAGTTTATTAGTCTACCGTGTTTACCCAAACCCCGATATTGAAATTAATTTTAAATTATGTTTGGTTCCAATTTAAAAAATATATAACGATAAAAACATTGTATAGAAAAGCGAAAAGTGGTCGTTACTACTGTCCTTTTAAGAGAATTTGTAAATTTTCATCACTAAAGGTTGTAAATGGAATTGAGTTAGTTGCGGTTCTATTGTTTTTGTTTATTAAATCAAACAGTTATAGCAAATGGATATAGAAAACGCCCAAGCTAAATCTGCATAACTGTAGAAGTTCTAAAAACTAAACCTAAGTTATTGTAGCACGCCAACCTCTTTTATCAACCACCATTTCGTATCAAAGCGTAGTACGGATGAAATAAATACGATTTGGCTGGTAGAAAATGTGTAAGCACGTATTGTTACATTTTATTTGCAATAAAGTATTAAGTATCATTATTATAAATACGGAATTTACCTCATACCGTTTTATCGGTGTTTCGACAGATAATCCTCATCCGGATGAAGGTTCACGAATTGAACCGAAACACCGATAAAACGGTACGTGATAAATCACGTATTTATAATAATGATTGAAATCAATCACGAAAGTTTTCTAAGTAAATAAACTCTGTTCGTGCTTGTACAAATATATATTTTTAGCCTCCGACGAAAACAGAAGGGTGTTATAAGTTTGACCTATGTATATCTGTGTGTTTGTATCTCTGTGGCATCGTATGGACCGATTCGGATGCGGTTTTTTTGTAAGATTATGCCGGTTTATTATTTATTAATTTAATAAATTCGATTTTTCCGAAACGTAATATTCTAACCATGAAAACTATAAAATACTTAAGATATAATTTATACAATGATTTTCTTTCACTTCAAATACTTATAAAAAAAAACTTTATTCCAATAAATCTAATTGTTGCGCTGCTTTTTAGAATTCCAGTAGTTGGAAACAACTTTTCTTTTTTTTAAATTATCATCTATCATTTCTACCTTTATGCAGACTTAACGTACTCAGATTATACTTGAATTGTTTTTGTTTACTCATTTATAAAGTTAGGAGATACAAATGGATTATAAATTGTGTTTACTTCACTTATGCTGATGAATTTTCCACATAAGTGAATTAATTTGTTTCGCAAAACTTATATTAAGATAACATGGGCAGATTTCGCACTGGACCGAGATGTCTGGAAGGAATGGGGGGAAGCCTTTACCCAGCAGTGGGACTAATAATAATAATATTAAAATATTTCTATTTCAATGAAGCTAAGATATACGAGTATATCTTAATATTAATATGAAGATATACTCGTAGTTACATCTCTAACTCAATACACAGACTCTTAAAGATATCTCACTAAGTGGTAGTCAGAGACAAGTCCAAACGTAATATTTAAGTACTCATCTTTTACAAAATCATTAGGTACGTTTATATGCGTTTAAAGCGCGTCACAAACGATGAAGTTGCTATAATATTGTATGCTATGATAAAATATCGTTTGCCATTAGTTACTATTCAATCCAATGGACCATTATTCACGGCGAATATAATATATATTTTCACCTTGCAGTATCTTAAGATATCGACAGATATGGATATATCATTTTATGATACAAAATTAATCGTAAGATACGAAAGATTCGTACACAGATATAACAGTATTTCAAGAGAATGAAAAAGATTTCTAATCTAATGTAAAGAGCCCGTGGGATCCCACTGCTGGGTAAAGGCCTCCCTTCCCTTCTTCCATTCACCACTGTCTAGGCCTTATGTCGACCAGTTCGCACTATGCGCGTCAAGTGGTCATTGTGCATTCGACATACGAGTACGTGTCCCGCCCAGAAAGGATTTAATATAATATTAACATATCTTACCCGTGTATGATACGGACACTTATATAGGTACGGGTAATTTATTATCATAAGATATTGTAAGATAAGATATTATAGCGTCTTCATATTTAAATAAATATTCCAACGCACCTTGTAGGTATACGTAGCTGGTTGCAAGTTAAACTATTAATTTAGACAAAGTAATGAAATTAATTGATGTCTCGGTACACTTTAAATTCCATTGTAAATACACAGCAGCGTTTCTCTGTTTCGGTCTGACGGTTATGGGTTACGGTGAAATTACAGGCACATGAGACTTTACAACTAAGGCATGCCTTTCAGAAATCAGAAATCAGAACGTTTATTTGCTCGAATATAGGTAAATGTTTCGATGTTACAATTTGTTGATCCTTATATATTCTACCATACAGATGGTGTGCAAATATAAATATATAAATCAAATTTAAACTAAGCGAATGTCAATAAAATTAGTAATATCAAACAATCCAATATAAAAAAAGAACAAATGTCATAGTTATAGTCAATTAAAAGTTAACGGAATGGGTTAAATATTCATTAATGTCATAAAAACAATAGTGTGCCAACCATTTTGTCAATTGTTTTGAAGATATTGAATGGTAATTCCTTAAATGCATTTGGCAATTTATTATATACCTTTATGGCACTCACATGAACATTTCTTTTATAAATGTCCAGTCTGACTTTAGGTAAGTATAATTTATGTGGATTTCTGGAGGCAGCTTTTTTTTTAACTACTTCTGATTGCTTCTTGAAATATCCAGGGTATCTTTTAACAAGAATGCACAATTCCCTGATGTACATGCAAGCCAAGGGCAAAATATTGAGCTGTTTAAAAAGTGGTTTACAACTATCCATGAACCATGCACCAAATACAGCTCTCACGCATTTTTTCTGGACTCTGAAAGCTCTACTCACCTCTACAGAGTTACCCCACTGTAATAAACCATACGATAACACAGAAGAAACATATCCGTGATATGCGGTAATAGCTGCTTCCCTAGAAACAGTTTCACGTAAACGTCTAATGGCATAAACAAATTTGTCTAATTTATCGCAAACGTAGGATATGTGCTCCTTCCAGTCACAATGCTGGTCAACTATGATACCTAGAAATTTGGTAGATTCTACTTGTTCTATGTCAATGTTATTAAATTTTATATTCATGTCATGTTTTTTACGTTTGTAATTGTGAAATTGAATAATGTTAGTTTTTTTAAGATTTACATTAAGATTGTTGTCTTTCAACCACGTTATTACCTTATTAAATGTGACATTGATATCGGATTCGTATGTATCTTTGTCTTTACATTTTATAATTAGTGTCGTGTCATCCGCAAACAAGATTGTTTTATGACTAGTAACGTTGGGAAGGTCATTAATGTAAACTAGAAATAAAAATGGACCTAAAACGCTACCTTGCGGGACGCCAGAACGATTTATTTTGAATTTTGATCTGCATATTGCTTTTTCATTTGATTCTATTTTTGAGATTTCAACACATTGTTGTCTGTCATATAGGTAGCATCGAAGCCAGTCATTAGCTTTTCCTCGGATTCCATACCTATCCAATTTATATAAAAGTAACTTATGGTCCACAAAGTCAAAAGCTTTACTCATATCTAAAAAAAGAGCAGTCACGGATTCATTGTTATTTAAAGCCTCTGTAACATATTTGATCAGATTGAAACATGCCAGCGATGTGGTACTATTTTTTCTGAACCCAAATTGTTCATGTTTAAGTAGATCGTGCGTTGTAACAAAGTTATATAGTCTATGTAACATTGCCTTTTCAAAAATCTTTGATAGAACAGGTATCAAGGTTACCGGTCTATAATTATTCATTTCACACTTATCCCCTTTCTTAAACACAGGTTTCACAATAGACTTTTTCAAAATTGTAGGGAAAGTACCTTCATCAAATGACAAATTTATTATGTGGCACAATGGCTCACATATATAAGTAGCACAGCTTTTGATAATTTTGGTTGTGATTTCATCAATGCCAGTAGAATTCGTGTTGCTTAAATTTCTAATTATTTTAAATATTTCTGGGGCATCTGTTGGTTTCAGAAAAATTGTCTTAATGTTATTAATAGTACTCATAGTTTTCTTTATTGCATTATTATTATAGATAAAATCGTTATTAGTCAAATTAATATAAAATTCATTAAAGATGTCAGAAATGTCCTTAGAATTACTATAACTTTTATTATCATACTTTACTTTTTCTATTTCATTATTTTTACTGATGTCACCAACATTATTATTTATCAATTTCCATACAGCTTTGCACTTATTTTTGTTATTGTCTATGTATTTTTTGCTTAGTAATCGTTTAGACGTCTGAATGCATTTTCTTAGTAGGTTACTGTATATTAGATATTTAGATTTCGGAAATTTTGATTTATTGTGTAGTATCTTGAGATAAAGACTTCTTTTTCGTACGCATGACCTTTTTAAGCCTTTTGTTAACCAAGAATGATTCCTTTTATTTATGCTACGCCTAATTCTCTGAATTGGAAAGCAAAGGTTAAAGAATAGCTGAAATAGAGTATGGAACTCGTTGAAAGATGTATTCATGTCTGTACTTGAGTAAACATCTGTGAATTTCAAAGAAGCTATACATCGACAAAACTTGTCAACGTTATCGTCACTAAAATCTCTTTTGAATTCGAACCATGTGAAGCTCTGTTGAACTATTGACTTTATTGTTAACGTTTGACCTGTCTCATGATCTGAAAGAGCAAGATGGTGCACCTCTCCTTTAGCTTGTTTGAAGTTACTAGCAAATTGGTCTAAACAGGATAAGTCTTTAGTTGATGGTAAAGCGTCGTAGTCTCTTGTGTCTTCCGTGGCGCAAAGGGCGAATAGCTGTCTAAGACGCACGAGGTTGCGGGTTCGATTCCCTGTGCGGAACAACTGTTGATCTACAGATATTTTTACGGGTCTGGTTGTTTACCTGCTTACATGATGAACGAATATGATTTGTTAACTGTTTTATTGGTATTTTAGGCCTTGAAAAAAACTATGATAATGAATTTGAAAAAACCCTATTTTACAACAACAAACAAACAAAAAGCCCTTAGCCCTTCCCCTGTTTTCATTTAATGTCGTAGATAACAAACCACTTAGTGTATTATAAGTACCAACGATAACCTATTTAAGTACCTAGTATATCAGATATCTGGTTCTTATAGTACACATTTTTCTTAGTTTGGGGCTAGATTACGATGTGTGAAATGTCCAGCAATTTTAATTTAATTTCAGGGGCACCGCAAAGCAAGTGATTAAATCCCTACGGCTGAGCCGGGAATAAAGTTATACTGGATTTCTTTATGCCCTCGCGGGCATAATGAAATCCATGTGATTTGAATTTAGAACCTCATATGTATTAAAATTTGAACCAAAGAGACCCACACAATAAGAACTTATTCGTAAATCGAACTAACCTCTGCACAGAATGCACCAACCTAGATATAATTTTTATTTTCTCGCAGAAAGTGTGAAAAGTAGAGTATTCTCGTCGTGAATAAAGCTGTCTGCATCTTGGGCGTGCTTATATCCATCTCTGTACTCAGGATTCTAGTAACTCCCTCGTTCCGTTCGTGAGTTAGCTCTAGAATCCTTCGTTACGTTCGAGATTCAATATAGCGCCCGTGACGCAAGACACTGCTTTAACTCCTCGTTTAATAATCTACTATTACTTGTCACAAAATTGACGAGTTAAAAAAACATTTATAAATACGCACAAATTTATGGATACACTACTTACACGTAAATGACATATAAGTTGCATAAAAAATTGTACAATCGTTCCTGCAGCAGCCCTTAATTTTTATTGGGGCAATTACCTATCGGTGTATGTTAAAAATCCTCGTAAATATATGAACTTGTAGATAATTTAAATCAGTGATTGTACGTAGTTGTAGTATAATTAATTATAGGATATCTTAAATAGTCTAGTTATGAGGATAGTTATAGGAATATGGAGTAGATTTTCTTGATTATTATTTTAAAATTTGACTTTTGTAAAGTTTATTAAAGTCTTCTTTCATAGCATTGTTGTTTTATTTAAAACTAGGTGAATTACCCAGCTTTGAATGATTTTTATCAAAATAAAATAAAGTACTTAGGCATAAAGTACCTTTCTCTCTGTTCGGTTTCTGCTGTTGAATTGAGGGTACTTGGTAAATCACCACCGACTTTTCAACGGTGGTTCGTTTGTTTTCAAAGGTATTAACAGAAACATAGTAACAAAATATGAGTATATAAGTATATCAGTATATCAGTAGTATAAGTAACAATATATCGTTGAACACAGTCTAGGTATTTTAAACTATTAATAATCCACTGACTTGACAGAATGAAGCGCCTCTAAAAGTCTTTTGATATCACTTCGTCTAGCACACATTTTTAATTTTTAGTTGTGAGTATCCACTTATACTCGGTCAGGTACCACAACCAAACAAAAATGTATGGGGGTATCACTGACGTGTTAAATATATTGTTTTAAAAATTAATCTTGTAGTAGTACAGTATGTACATACATCAGAAACATTATTTTGTCACAAATCTTAGGGTAGAAAAATGTAACTGCGAACGGCATACGCGGCGCAATACCCACACGGACACAGCGGCGAGCGACACTCCGAACAAACACAAAGAAAGTTTAACCCGTTCGTAAACAACAGCACATTTCAACGGTGGACCGCATCGTGCTCACGCACCGCGCCCCGCGGCGCAAAGGAAGCGATTAAGAGGATACGTGGTCTGCATTTAGTCCATACAAACGTATTCCCCTGTTTCCCCCCTGGGTAGTGACAATAGAGTAAATATTTTTTTTATACAATCTACAAGTACCACTGTCATGCCTCTATGTTTTGTTTTTCGCCATAAATTAATAATTATAAGAACTAGTAACCTTCTAAAATCACAATATTTGCTCATTTTATCGTCTTTATCAGACGTACAGCAAACAAATTTAGCCAAAGCTTTTCATAATTTTATTCTTGAAACAAATATTAAATCCTCCAAAACAGGGGAATACGAAATAGTGCTTTTGTCTATTTAAAATAGGTCCAACCTGCTGTTGTCTCTATCGCTTTTTATTCAGGAAGCAATAGATTTGCGCGACAGCAATAGATCTGTTACCTATTTTACAAATTTCTTGCTGCCCGCAGCGTCGAGCTGAATGGACAATCTGATTTCTCTCCATTTTGACCGTGTCATCTCCTCAAGCTAGACGTTCTAGCATCTGTATCCGTGTGTGCAGGCGTAGTAGCAGTAATTAAATCAGTTTATTTGTATGTCATGTCATTTATGTAATGGTTTCTTCTTAGGTAATTATAACATGATTTCGTTTTTCAATAACTAAAGTTTCTTATGGTTCTTCACCTTTTTATTTCTTTTAGTGCAAAGTGGTCGCAATTCAAACTTATTATTATTATTATTTGGAGCCTGTACTGTCCCACTGCAGGGCAAAGGCCTCCCTTCAAGCGTACGATAGAGTGGAGTGGAAGGAATTCAAACTTAATTCAGTAAAAATATTTTATAGCTTATTTTTACCATTCGACTCTCCTTCTTCATACAAAGTTTAATGATGCCAAATCTCAAAGCTTAAAAATGGGTAAAAAATTCTGACTTTTCGTTTTTCAGCCTTCTTTGTAGAATATTCGCAAAGCTGTGCAAAATGAAGAGAGATTCAGATATATCCGTATTAATTTTAGTAAACCTTACACATGTTTATTAGACGCTGATTCAAAGTGAATAAATAAATAATACTGGATATTTCACACAGCACTATCTAGTCCCGAACTAAGCAATGCTTATACTATGATGGGAAACAGATAACTGATATAATACCTACTTATAGACATTTTTTTTGTAAATGCATTCATTGCTTTGCTAAATTTGGGGCTACTTAGCGCTGACAACCAGACCTGGAAAAATATCTGTAGATCATGCAAAGATTTGTTCCGCGACCGGAATCAAACCCGCAACCTTCTGCGTCGCCGGCTATTCGCTCACTGCGCCACGGAGGTCGTAGGTGAAGTTTTGCGTATTCAATTACTTTCGTGGCGCAGTGAGCGAATAGTTGTCTGAGACGCAGGAGGTTGCAGGTTCGATACCTACCGCGGAGCACATGTTTGCATGATCTACCGATATTTTTTCCGGGTCTGGTTGTTTTTCTTTACATTACAAGTACCTATGTATTTACAAAAAAAGTATATAAGTAGTATTCTATCACTTATCTGGTTCCGCTAGTACAAGCTTTGCTTAGTTTGGGGCTAGATAGTGCTGTTTAAAATATCCAGCATTATTTATTTATTAAGTCTATAGAACTTTCAGCCTTAGACTGCGTTTCCACCAGAAATGTCAGAGGTAGCTAAGCGGTGAGTGAGAAAAAACTTACCAATAGGATGGCTTCAATAGGATGGCTTTATTTTCCTATAACCTCGCACAACACAGTTTTCCTATTGGTAGTTTTTTTCCTCCCTCATCGCTTAGCTTCCTCTCACAGCTCTGGTGGAAACGCACCTTTAACCTGATTATCTCGTAAACATCTGCAAGACAATTGGTTGTTTACTATCATTTTAGAGTTCCGTACCTCAAAAAGAAAAACGGAACCCTTATAGGATCACTTCGTTGCCCGTCTGTCTGTCTGCCAGTCAGTCTGTCTAGACCAGTGATGGGCAAAGACCGCGGGCCAGCTCCGGGCCAGACTACATTTAATCCGACCCGCCGACAGTCCTACAAGAATAGTAGGTATATGGCCCGCGATAATTATATTTTGAGGGTCCAGAAGTATAAAGTAGATTCTACTTAGTACAGTGCTGTGCAGAACAAACTGAAAGAATTCAGTCAGGCGTTGAAAAAACTTCACACAGAATTTGAAACTAGGTTTCAAGATTTCAAGAACATTCAGTCATCGCTAGATGTTTTCTCGGTGCCGTTTAATGTAGATCCGGAAAATGTGTCTGCAGAATTGCAGTTGGAAATTATTGAAATGCAGTGCAGCACCCATTTAAAAAAACTGTTTTAAATTCCACTAAACTACATTTTATAGAACACTGCCGAAAGCTGAATTCCCAAAGATGATTGCTCACGCCCAGAAAATTATGGCGATGTTTGCGTCATCGTATGTGTGCGAACAGACTTTTTCGACCATGAAATTGCGGAAAAACTCAATCAGAAACCGACTTACTGACTTACAGAACCTTTTCGTGCTGCTGAAAGTTACTTTGTCAAAGCTCGAACCTGCATTCGAAAATATTATGGCAAATCAAAAACAATTGCATATGTCTCACACGTCTACCATGGCAGGTCCTTCGAATAAAAGTTAAATTGTAATTTTTAATATTTGTGCAAGTGTGAAATGCTGTAATGTTTTTATATGATTAAAAGTTTCAACACAAAATGCATTTTTCCTACAATTCTAGTCCTCCTCTGAAATTTCGTAAACTTTCTGACCCCCCATTATGTAAGTTTGCCCACCACTGGTCTAGACTCTTTTTATAAGAAATGGATTGAGGTATTTTTTGTTAAACTGGTTATATCTTCGTTTGAGCATAATCTCACCTGATGGTAAGTGATGATGTGGTTTAAGATGAAGCACGAAGATCTAGAAGAAACCTATTCACTCTTACCTTATAGAGGATTGTATTATTTAGGAAAAACAGACGACGGCAAAGTGTTCCATACCTTAGCTGTAAGCATCAAGAACGTAGAACCAAAACGGTGTGTGCGAATGGGTAGTACATCAACTAGGTACGGATGGTACGGAGCCATGTGCCTGCTTGTCTTTTGCTGTAAGGAAGATGGCGGGATCCGATCGTATAGTTCCTGGGCACATTCCCCGATAAAAGATCGATATGCTTGCAACTTTACGGCGGTGTTCGAGACTTTGGGTCTTAGTCTCTGCCATTTATTTTGAAATGCAGAAGCAGAGAGATGAAATGCTGCAGCGTTTGAATTTGACATTCAATGTCGTCTCTGACTGGGGCGATGCCAATCTCGTCAAATTTAATGCTTTAAAAACGCAAGCATCTCTCTTCTCAGCGAAAAAGAGTCAGTTTCTCCAAGTTCCCATTTTCCGTGATGTACCGGTAGTTGTGAAAGGTCACCTCGAGCTTCTAGGGGTTTCGCTCACGCCTACTCTCAACTTTAGCTCAACATCGAGTCTAAGGGTAAAACAGCTGCCACGAAGCTGGGCATACTCAACAAGGTCAGGAGATACTTTACACCAGGACAGCTTCTTAGTCTTTACAAAGCACAAGTCCGGTCTGGTATGGAGTACTGCTACCACCTTTGGGATGGTTCGGCCAAATACCAGCTCACTACTTTAGACTCGATAGAACGTAGGGCTTTTAGGCTTATAGGTGAGCAATATATGGCGGAGACTAAGACCCAAAGTCTCGGACACCGCCGTAAAGTTGCAAGCCTATCGGTCTTTTACAGAATACATTTCGGGGAATGTGCCCAGGAACTTTACGATCTGATTCCGCCATTTCCTTTTCACCAAAGGACAAGCAGGCGCACGTCTCAGTATCAACTGTACCTAGTTGATATACCACTCATCCGCACACACCGTTTTGGTTCTACGTTCTTGATGCGCACAGCTAAGGTGTGGAATACTTTGCCGTCATCTGTTTTTCCTAAAGAATACAATCCGGGCCTCTTTAAGGTAAGGGTGAATAGGTTTCTCCTAGATCTTCGTGCTTCATATTAGACTACATCATCGCTTACTATCAGGTGAGATTGTGGTCAAACGAAGATCTATAAATTTAAAATATATATATATATATTGATCACCTAATAAGCCTAAAAGCCCTACGTTCTATTGAGTTTAAGGTAGCGAGCTGATCAAGAGAGATGAGGTATCAAGATAGATAGATAGATAATTCTTGATTGTTACACCAAATTACAATTACTTAACCTAGATGATCAAGATGATATTAATATCAAATACGTCCCTGTATAATTTATTATACCAGTCCCTTAGAGTAAACAAAATCATAAATGCCCCATATTTTGTTCTGAAATAAATTGAAATCAAATATGTATAGGGTACTTCCCGTTGACGACCTCCGTAGCGCTGTGGGCGAACAGCCGGCTGAGACCCAGGAGGTAGTGGGTTCGATTCCCGCCGCGGAACAAATGTTTGCATGATTTATAGATATTTGTTCCGGGTCTGGTTGTTTTTCTATTTATTATAAGTATGTATTTACAAAAAAAAAGTATATAAGTATTCTATCAGTTATATGGTTCCCATAGTACAAGCTCTGCTTAGTTTGGGGCTAGATAGCGCTGTGTGAAATGTCCAGTAATATTTATTTTATTTATTTATTTAACTAGAAACATGAAAATTGGTCTCACAGCACAAGACAAGTAAAGGAAACAATCCGAAAAATGGTAATTTGTAGTTATTTATATCACATAAAAAAAATATTACGGAACACTCAGAGCGCGAGTCAGACAGACACTTTTCCGGTTTTTTTCGTTATGTCAATAATAATTATGTATACCTGAAACACGAGATTTATTATGAAATATACTAATTAATCATAAAAAAACAATTAAATATCACTGAGAAAGTAAACAAAATAATGCCAGACGTAATGCTACCATGCCAAGATAAAAAATACCATAATAATACATTACATTAACACAATAATACAAACCAAACACGAAATTATTGCGGCTGTAAACATAACCTGATGATAATGTAAAAATAATACAAAAAGAAATATATAATACGTGAATATTAACGATAGTAACCAAGGCCTATAATTTTAAAACTGACGGCCGTTGGGGCAGAAAGGTTCTCGAGTGGAGACCACTCTGGCTAATAGATAGAAAGACGATCTGATAAAGGTAGCTGGGAGCCATTGGGTGCAGGCCGCACAAGATCGGTGGCTCTGGAAATCTATGGCGGAAGCCTATGTTCACGTCGACGTCCAATGACTAATATGATGATGATCATGATGACAGCAGCCGATAACCGTAATGCCAAAGTGTGTCAGAGATTGGGTGTGTTGATGCTCTATAATTTATTATTATAGCCTTGATTTTAGCTACATCACTCCTCCCTTATGTTAACATTAGGATAATCAGCCCTACCCAAATGTTAACAGGCTTATTGATTGACTATTTTAACCTCTGACGCAACGAAATATTATAGGCGTTGGTTACCACTCAACATCAGGTGGGCCATATCCTTGTTCAATCTCCAGGTCTGGGTCCATACAATCGTAGTCCCTTGTTTCCTCTCTGGATAGTGATACTAGAGCAAATATTTTTTTACCATGCAATATACAAGTACCACAGTCATGTCCCTACGTTTAGTTTTTCTCCATAAGTTAATTATTACAAGAACTAGGAACCTTCTAAAGTCACAGAAATTGCTATTTTTTACTGCCCCTTTTCAGACATCCAGAAAACAAATTTGACGAATATAAATAAAAAAACGAAACGTACAAACATAGCCAAAGCCCTTTTTATTATATATTTGAAAAAAATATTAAAATCGGTCCAGTTTTGGAGGAGGAAACAGGGGACTACGAAACAGTGATTTCGTCCATTTTAAATAGGTATAATCAGTCCGACCTGCAGTTGTCTCTATCGCACACACATAGGGTACAGCGCGACAGCAATAGATTTGTTAAATACCTATTTTCCAAATGTCTTGCTTCCCGGATTTCCTCTTAATTCTTTTGTTGGAACAAAAAAAAATAAAAAAAGTTAGTAGTCTATCATACAGACAGGAGTTCATATGTGAAACTATCTATCTGTAACAACTATATGTAACACACCATGTGAAAGCAATAAATATATTGAGTATTAAGTAAATACCCGCTTTAATCAGTAATTAAGTAAGGGGTTAGCATTTAGCGAAGCTGTCTGTACTTTGAGCCGTAAAATATGCCTCAGTGATGCAACACAACCGCAGGCAAAAACAGCGCAATAAGTGAGGCATTATAAACTCATTTTCACCTAATAGCTCCATTTCCCATACTCCACCCCATTATGGACCTTATTTAAGTGCTGTAAAAACGACTTTTACGGCCTTATTCATTGGTACCTACTTGTATTTCGTTTTGTTATGAGCTTTTTTGATGAATCTATGTAGGAAGACTAATCAATTGATTCGATCTATCGATCAATTGATCGAGTAATCTGAAAGTAAATCCTTTCAAAAAAAAAATTTCATATCGGTTGATAAATTACAGAGTTCTGAGGTACCAGACATTAAAAAATACAACCAAATTCCTCCTTTTTTTAAGGCTGTTAAAAATAGAACACAAACAGTAGTTGCTATTAACTGTGTAGTTGATTGCGCAAGAAAAATGTGCTAAGGGCATGTGATTGTGGCACACCGCTAAGTGACGACCTATTTTGTCTTATATTTTGTATTATGTATAACTCTTATACGATTAGAAATTAAAGCTCGTAGCTATAGATACATAACGACGTCTATATTTATTAAACATGTACTTGTCACAGCGCCTCTACACTATGGGCCATGATGGACAATCACAGAATGCGCAATGTTTGCCACCATGATTGCGCAGCTGTCTACACTATGAGCCATGATGGACAATCACCGAGTAGGTATCCGATAATATCATTACGAGCCCGTGCTCAATCATCATTCATATACTATTGATCGAGCGAAGCGAGATCTCTAAACCAACTTGGGAAAATCGGTAAATATGTATGTATGTTTGATTGTCCAGGGATAACTTTCGAAGCGTTAATCCGATCATTGTGAAATTTGATATGTAGGTAGATACACAATCCTGGTGCTATTGAGCTATTATGACTAAATGAGCTAAAGATGTGGGGGTAGTTGAGATAATTGGGTTCAAGAGGGGTAAAAAATAGACTCTTAGATTAAATGGGACGTATAATGAAAGGTCTTCATTAGTACATTTCGAACCCGTATTTGTTTTTAGATAATCCTTCTACTTTTTGAGTTATTAGCCATGATAAAAACTGAACTTTGACGAAATTCACAGGGTATCAAATCAAATTCGTTATTTGTGTTGCTTTAGTGACACACATATAGGGAAAAGTCTAAAATCCAGAAAAACTGCAATTTCTACCTCTAAAAAGTAACTACTTTACATGAACTCCCGTTACTTGTAATTTGAATGAAACTGTAGGTCAAGTTAGTTGGTTATATTTTGTGGTACTATTTTAATAGTCAAAGATTACGAATACGTTTTTTGTTTTGAGTGAGACTCGCAAGATTTCATTTCGGGGTAAACCATTAGTTTTGAAAGATACGTAAATCATTTTATATTGAAAATAAATATCCTGCTACCCAAGAAGCTAAAAAAATGTTACGGAACCCTACACTATTGTATATCCTAAAATGCACGTAGCAAATACTTGAACGAAGCTCAGCTATGAAATTTGAATATCTGAATAATATATTATAGATCAACCTCAAAGGAAAAATGACGGCGATTTGATTTCCGGATCCGAAAAAATGTCACAAGCCTTTTTGAAAGAATATAGAGAAATGAATAGGGAAAATATTATTTGAACACGGTGTATTTTTAAAACAAAAATTTTACTAGCTTCCGCCCGCGGCTTCTCACGCGTTGTTTGTCAATAAAAAGTAGCTTAGGTCTTATTCCAGTTTTAAAACTACGTACATACCAAATTTCGTCAGAATCAGTTCCGCCGTTACGACGCGATTGAGTAACAAACAAACAAATAAATAAAGAAAAATCCTAACGTTCGCATTTTTAATATTAGTGTGATGAATGGCTTTTTTCGTTAGGTAGAATAATCGTGACTTCAAAACGTATCATTTGGACCTGCATACTCCAATCATGATCATAATATATTCATATGGCTCCTGGCTATAATGTACATAGGGGTATGGTAGAAGAGGGGGGGTTTACCAGCCGAAACGCTATTGTGAACAGTTCATATAATATTTATACAAAATGACCAAAATCAAATGCAAAAGTAACTTTGTATTTTAATTAATATAGATAATGTTAAATAATAAGATCCAGCATGCTAATTAATAGATAATGTTAAATATATGTTAACCTACACATGTTAAGCAAAAAATATATTTTATGTTATTCTTACAACTTTATTCTTTTTGATCGAGCTAAGCGAGATCTCTAAATCAACTTGGGCAAATCGGCGTTGTATGTGTTTATGTATGTTTGTTTGTCCGAGGATAACTTTAGAAGCGTTGATCCGATCATCGTGAAATTTAATACATAGGTAGGTAGTGATGGCACAATTTTGGTGTGACTAAATGAGCTAAAAATGTGGGGGGTTGTTGAGATATTGCGATTCAAGAGTGGGTAAAAAAAACAAAATGGAACTATCCGGTCTAATAAAAGGTCTTTGTGAGTACATTTCGACCCGTTTTTATTTTTAGTTTAAACGTTGTAGTTTTTAAGTTATTAGCCATAATATAAACTGAATTTGACAAAATTCACAGGGTGTACCAGTGACCCCACAGTGCTGTAATTTGGTATGCGAGTAGCTTCAGTGACACAAATATAGGGAAAAGTCCGAAAACCAGAATAACTGCAATTTCTACACCAAAAAATAACCAATTTACATGAACTCCCGTTACCTGTAATTTGAATGAATCTGTAGGTCAAGTTATGTGGTTAATCAATTCGTGGCACTATTTTGATAGTCAAAGATTACGAATAATATTTTTTTGTTTATAAGGGAGTTATTCTTATCTTTATCTTTTATCTTTACAACCTTACTGACTACGAAACCCATGACTGGGCGTGGTTTGACACGCGCCTACCTACATAGTTTGTTTTTTATACAGAATATTTTTTTATCTGCGTTAGGGGAAATCTGAAACATAGCAGATACCTACACAGAAACTGTCTTGGGTACTGTAACGAACTTTTATTTGAGGCCTGATTTAATACGCTGTAAATTATTGGCTTGCTAATATTTTAAAGTAACATCTGATAACGATTAAGTTACACTTGAGAGAGGACTTGTGAACTTAATTCTTTAGTTTAGAATTATTAAAAATACAGAGTTGAGAATATAAATGTAGTTCTTCTGTACTCGCTGAAAGGCTGAGATTTACGTGTTTCTTATTTAAAACGAAAACACTTGAAGATAGAAATTTGAGAATGCTTTTAAAATTCTCAACGCAATAAATTAGTATTTTTTTTTATGATGTCAGTCAATAAATTTAGCTAAAAAGGGTTTGAAACAAGTGGGCGCCTCTCTTCTAGAAATTCGAACACTTAAGAGCCAGAAGACTCAATATTGCAACACTGACAATTATTATTCTGCTTGCTTTATGGTATTGAAGTTTAAATACACGATACTCAAGGATATAAGTAACAAAACTGCTGATCTAAAAACACGAATGATTAATAAAATGTCAGTAAAAAAAAATTTCAAAGACACCTCTGACAATTACGACATTCCCAAGTTAATTCTACACATTGAGGTATTTTGATATGATATTTCACAAATATATGCTTCAAATAATTAGAAAATAAACTATAAACCTATTTTTTAGAATAAGTGACTTATTTGCACAGTAATTATGTTTTTTATAAATGTCGCTTACGTTTTTTAATTCGGAGCCACTTCAACATCATGTCGCACTCTTCTCACTCTTTACTCGCGTATTTTACTTCGCGCTCAATCTCATTCCGCGGCGATCCGCGTTGCTAGATGGACCTGTGCAATTTTTTTCCAGGAATGAAACGAAAATTAAACCCACACAAATGGGTAAAAAAATCATTTAAAAAATTGTGCATTATGCGCGCGAAACACATGATGGATAAAGTAAGGTAAGTAAGCCTTTTATTTGCGCGTATATATTGACATTTGATAATATTTAGTATGATTTTGTAAAATCTTTCATCCAGGGAGGGTTTTTTGTGCCGCGGCACTGACGACATATATTCTTATTTTCAACGTAAAATTAAAAGTCTTGTTAGCCCAGCGGTTCTCTCTCTACACTGGAGAGTTATCTACATAATCTGGTGAAGGGAGTTCAAGTCTCATAGTACCTAGATGATTTTTTTTTCATATTTTTTCTATCTTTAGTTGTTTCTATGTTTTGTACAAGTATACTTTTATTTAGTCATGTACCTAGTGAATATACCTACATGATTTTTTTTTCATATTTTTTCTATCTTTAGTTGTTTCTATGTTTTGTACAAGTACCTATACTTTTATTTAGTCATGTAGGTACCTAGTGAATATACCTAGATGATTTTTTTTTCATATTTTTTCTACCTTTAGTTGTTTCTATGTTTTGTACAAGTATACTTTTATTTAGTCATGTACCTAGTGAATATTTTAATATGAAATCATAACTTTTGATTTTTAAACCTTTGTCAGTCAAAGCTATGTTTATTGTAAGGTCAAAGAAGAAAGATGCAAATGAGCCCCTTTTGACACAATCCGGCGAAAGGTAAGGAAAACCCATCATAATTATTTATTAGGTAGGTAGGTATGTGTATATACTAAGTATGTGGATATTGTAAGTTATTACATGCAGCCATTCATATTATCTACTTACTTTGTATCAGCGCGGCTTCATGGCGCGTCGTGGCACAGTATAAGAAAATTTGTAACAGTAGGACAAAGTTCACATGTCTTACGTTGACCAAGTTACAACTACTTACGTTCCTAGTTAGTTGAAATTGCTAAGTTGGCTATAAAATAAGTACATATATTAGAGTATAAAAACTTTTACATTAAATATATTGGAGTAAGTACCTATACATATTATAAAAAACTTTTCAGCTTCGGCCTGAGTGAGAGGACAGTCGATGAAAATTGTGACACATTACCGTGTGACACTCCAAATTTTGAACGGTTAGATGTTTGCATTATTGTTGCCTGTTTGTATTATCAATCAACTATAAAAACAGTATAAAACTCATTATTTCAAGTTATTATGTTAACTATTTAAATTTAACATTCATTAACAAGTTATAAAAATCTGCTTTACTTTAATAATATAATGTATTTTTACAATTATTTCAGAATAAACTGTCGTACATATTCAAATACAATAAACAAAAAGAATAGAAAAATGTAAACTAAAAAGGCAAATATAAATCAACTTTTTTTATTTAATATTATTATTATTATTTATTAAGTTTTATTTATTTATTTATTTTGATCAACAGCAGCAGTTTATAGTAGTCTACCCATTGCAGATTTCTAATTTGGGATTGAAAATAAAATAGGGTTGATCGAGCAAAGCGAGATCTCTAAATCAACTTGGGCAAATCGGCGTTGTATGTATGTTTATTTGTCCGAAGATAACTTTCGAAGCGTTGATCTGATCATCGTGAAATTTGATACGTAGGTAGGTAGTGATGGCACAATCCTGGTGTGACTAAATGAGCTAAAAATATTGGGGGTCGTTAAGATATAAAAAACCAAAATGAAAAAATTAGGTCAAGTGGGACGTCTAATGAAAGGTCTAAACGAGTACATTTCAACCCCGTTTTTATTTTTAGTTTAATCCTTGTATTTTTTGAGTAATTTAATAAAATAAATATAAAAACATAATAAAAACTAAACTTTGACGAAATGCACAGGGTACACCAGTAATTATAGTCAAAGATTATGAACAATATTTATTTTTGGTTATTTAGGAGACTCGCGAGATCTCATTTCGTAGTGAACCACTAGTTATTATTAAGTCTCATAATACTTGGCCAATGAGATAAATAAATAAATATTCCTGGACATTACGCACTGCGCTATCTAGCCCCAAACTAAGCAGAACTTGTACTATGGGAACCAGATAACTAATAGAATACTTATATACTTTTTTTTTGTAAATACATACTTATAATATATAGTTTTAATAGCATTATAGAAAAACAACCAGACCAGGAGCAAATATCTGTAGATCATGCAAACATTTGTTCCGCGGCGGGAATTGAACCCACTACCTCCTGCGTCTCAGCCGGCTGTTCGCCCGCTGTGCCACGGAGGTCGTATAGATCACTACTTTATGCCCTGATGAAACGTTTTATTGAACAACGTTTCACACAACTTTATTGTTTTAGGATAGAAAATGGAGGAGAAGAAAGACGAATCGTTGATATTCATTATTATACATCAAACTTATTGAATCAGATCTCAAAACATTCATTCTTTGATTGTGGACTAGAAAGTATTCAGTTCCATTCAGAGAAAAGTTTTGGTCTGTCATCGAAAATAACGTTTCTGTGTAAAATGTGCAATATCAAATTCCAAGTTGATACATGTGATCCAAAGCCTAAAAATACTTTAGATTTGAACACAGCTGCTGTCACAGGCATGACAGTAACAGGCATAGGATTAGCACAACTGTCAGAGCTGTTTGCAGCGATGAATTTGCCGCAAATGTCCCAAACCATCTATAGTAAGACACATACAATTATTTCTAAAAAGTGGGAAGAAAGCGCTATGGTGGCAATGGAGGCAGCAGCTAAACGTGAGCGAGAAGCAGCGATTGAAGAAGGAAAAGTTAAAGATGGTGTGGCAGTTATTGATGTAATAGCGGATGGATGCTGGGGGAAAAGATCTTATAAGAAAAATTATTCATCATTATCCGGCGGGGCAGCAATAGTGGGACGTAGATTCGGAGAAGTGTTATTTCTCGGCGTGAGAAACAAATACTGTTCCATTTGCGCCCAGGCCGAAAAGTGTACAACCAAAGGTACACACATGCTACTAAAATTACACGGGACCCTCCACTGGCATGGAGTCCGATATTATAGTGGAAGGCTTTAAGCATTCAACGGATATGTATCAAATCATATATGGAAGACTAATCCCAGGCAGACAAGAAGCTTACCTCTGCGAGGTGCATCAGTCCCCAGGAAACGTCAAGCAAATGTGAGAACGACCTCGTCACATGATAACAAGAAACGAAAAATAACCAATGAAATTATAAATTGTGAAAGTACAATTATTGGCAATGCACCTTCTCAAACCTTGGAATTCCGTATAGATTTTGAGGATTTTTAATTTATTATTATATACAGAAAAGTAACGTGCTCAAAGTGTCAAGCCTTTTAGCCTCCATGATTCACCAAATGCACAACGTCAAATTCAAATAGTATCTCTATTTTCATAGTGTTATCCGAACACTTACGGACAATTCCAAGACTTGTGATCTGGAATGGACTTCTTGGTTTCTCACAGTGTCACCCCGAGCGATCTTGTACCATACTGAGGGTGACATTTGAACAAATATTTATTTGCGGGTATTCTTAAAATGTTTTTTAGTTAAATTTTTGGACAGTCTTAAATCACTAAAATTCTTAAGTTAAAATTTTTCTCAAAAGAAATTAACATTTCCCTTACTTGTAATGTATGATATATAAGTGAAATGTTAATTTCTTTTGAGTAAAATAAATTTCTTTGCGTTACGCTTACCGTATGCAAAACAAGTAGGAGAAATTAAATTTCGTTTTTAGATTCGTTAATTGTCAATTTTTGTACATAATACTAACTTTATACTTACCTACTAACGGACATATACCATGAGAACTCTGCGCAGTGCGCAAAAGTGGGTATGAATAGTAATAAATCCGAGTATGTCCATCATGTAAAATTATGTTGTGGACGATATCATTAGGTAATATTGATAGAAAAAAAAAATTCGGTATCTCTTTCAATACGTCTGACTTGGTTGTTGTATTGACTTGCAATGATATTATTTCTGTAAATAAATGCTTATGAATGTATAAATTAATGTCGGAATATTTTATACTATTTAAACTTTCTATTTTTGGGCTCACATAACACTTTCAATGAAAAAAAATAAATTTCTGACTTACTACATTTATTTTACTGTGACACACTGACCAACCATCTAACCAGCGTATCGTGTGCGAATGTATAGATGGCGTTTCATCACGTTATTTGCAATGAAACGTAGTTCCCGCATTCCTAAACAGATGGCGCGAGTATAGAGAGCAATTATCAGTACTTTGTAGCCGTTTAGTTCCACAAATTTCCGAGAAGTTTATTTGTAATAATGTCTCTAGTTGTTGCTTTGGCGTAAATCTAATGGCGGGTGCGCGGTGAAGTGGGGGTGAAATCTGAAATCTGCGTGTCTAATGTCTGACCCTTAACTTTTTTGTACGTCTGTGCTAACGTGGGAAAGACACACCTTTTAACGAATTTCTAAATATTGGATATTTATTGGTTGTTTGTAGAATTAGAGGCGTGACCACAATTAAATGGTAAGTAGGGATTTTTCGTAAGAGATTGGAAATGCGGAATCGCTCTGGACAGACGGTCGTGGGTCGAGTCAGGGGTAGGCCGAAGGTGTTCAAGAGGAGCGGATATCGTGAGATTTGATAATCGTAGTAGAATCAGTGTTGAATTAGAGTTAATTGTATCAAGTTAGACTTACTGTCATTATTTACATTAAATTCAGTGTGTATATTGGTAACATATCTAGTTATAGAGGTATAGGATTGCAATATTTTAGGTACTTAGGTATTTACGAATTTGAAATTCTTGAAATAAGCAGAGAATAGATATTTATATGCGAGGCGTATTTATGCAGAAGTGCTGTTGATGAACACGTTAGATATATCTAATTCATTTTCTGTTAAACTAGGAGATGTAGTTTTAACCTTATTTTTCAGCATTCACAGGTTCATACAGACTTATTATAATGATAAAAGTGTAATCTATGTTTAGTACTAAGTATTGCGATAATTATCAAATTCTCCCAAATAGATTGTACGAGGGAAGCGGTTTGAACGTGAAACTTGTCTAAACAATTTATGCATGGTATTTTTTAAAGTCATTCACAGTTTAGCCGAGAAGGAGTCGCTTTTGCCGTCATAACCAATCAAACTTCCTTTCCATGTTCCTATAATTATTTCGTGATAGTTCTATTATTTTATTCAACAAGGGACTATACTGCGAACACATTTTCTATTCATCTACTTTATTCTGAAATCAATCGATCTAATAAAATTTAGTAGCAACTCATGAGTATTTGGTTGCCGTCCGCGGAAGGGCGAAGCCCCGCCATAAATTGTCTATTAGGTTCTGTAAGACGAGGCCTGTGTCTGACCCTTTCCAACCCGTACGCTCGACCTCTGTCCTGGATGTTTGATACTGCTTTTTATTAAATCACGTAGCTTAGCTAGTTTAGTTATCATGGGGTAGCTTAGCTAGAGATCTATTTAATTCATTGTAATATTCTAGATTTATCTTGAGTATTCCTTTGAATTTAATAAATCTATGTTAGAAATATGTCTGAAATCAATAGGATTTCAACATATTGGGGTTTGAGGGTAAATAGGCGCCTTTCCCGTTCCTCACCTTATCCGTCCTGCTTCGCAAGACTAGGAATTTTCCCCATCTCTAAGTTCTCTCCTAGAACAAGACATTCCTAGCCATACATCGCATGCAAAATGTATGTGAGTAGGGGCCCTTCACAAAATAAATCAAAATATTATAATTACTACTCACACAAACTAACATAAACCTTTTCTTTTCTTTTCAGCTATTTCGAGACCTTATTCCCGGGGCTTAGCTTTAAGATAATATTAAGAACAGTACTTATTTAGATTTATTAATCCATTAAGTCTTGTCATAATTAAATTCATTTTATTCTAAATGATTATAAGCACTCTCGTGATAATCAAAATTCAATTGATTAATAACATTTAATTCTTGTTATTTGTATAGTTTATTAAAGCCAAATTATATCAGTATTACTATTTCATTTATAAGATATAAGATAAGATATTAAAAAGATATATTATATAAGATATTGAAATCTCAGAGGTTATGAGACGGGCCGATTAGCGAGCAAACACGGAATCAACTATTTCAAACGTGTACCAGCTCGTCAGATCGTGCCCGCCTTCTAGCCGTTTCTGAGTGGGAATCAGGACTGTGGTTACAGGCTCTCCCTTCACGCAATATAGGTACTTTAATTGACTCTTCAGCTTTTCGCATTGCAGCATCTCTTCGCCTGGGAGCACCATGTTGTGCCCCACACCGTTGCCAATGCGGTACTGCCGTCGACCAGCTCGGCCACCACGGTCTTTCCTGTGTAAGAAGCGTGGGGAGAATTCCCCGCCACGCCAGTCTCAATGATGTCATACGTCGAGCTTTTACCACCGCCAACTGCGCCGCCATTTTGGAACCAAGTGGTCTCGTGCGTGACGATGGTAAAAGACCTGACGGAATGACACTAATTCCGTGGAAGATGGGACGGCCTTTAGTGTGGGACGCCACTTGTGTTGACACTTTAGCACCGTCACATCTTTCCGGAACACAAAATAAGGCTGGTGCGGCGGCTGAATCGGCGGAAAACCTCAAAAGGCGCAAATATAGTAGTTTAAACACATGCTTTATATTTGAGCCTTTTGGGGTTGAGACCCTTGGACCGTGGGGACCGAGCGCCCACAAAATTTATAATGAACTTTCAAAACGCCTGGTCGAGGCGACGCGTGACCAAAATGCTGGCCAGTATTTTGGCCAACGTTTAAGCATTGCCATTCAACGTGGCAATGCGGCCAGCATTCTGGGCACGCTTCCCACTGGCAGCGGCTTGTTAGATTAGGGTTTTATATATAGTTTGCTTTGTATATAGGTTTAGTTGTATTTTATGTTTAAGTAAGTCTTAAAAAACTTATTTCATTTATTTCTCCAAATCATTTACACAACGTAGAATAAATTCAATTCTAGACGATCACACTTAGGATGGCCAAAATCACAGATAGGTTTATTTTCGATTCAAGATAGCTTAAGTCTAGACCATAGGCTCAGGTAGACTAGTATTTTATATAGGGAGGTCAGGTTTTGTTACAGTACCATAAGGTCTTTTTTATAGAAATAATTTTGGTATATTGTTCAAGCGTGAGTTTTCCTTGAAATTGAACGTTATTATAAAAAAATATCGAGTTAGTCTCATGTTTTTTTCTCAGTAGTGATCATGTTCAAAGAATTGCCTATGTATTGTTAAAAAATCTGCAAAACCTGAAGGGTTTTTGGATAACAAATTGGTCAATATATCATTTGAAAGGTTCACCTGCCGGGAGCAGAGCGGGTATGAATTATTTCAGTAATAAATAACACGATATTTTAAACTGTACCTGAGCTAGACAAAGTGGCTGGTAACGAACGAGAAAATGTCAAGAGGGGCACAGGTGAATAAATAAATTTCTTATTACACCTACAAACGCAGCGGCCTATCGGCACTCGGTTTGTATTTGTTGTTGTTGAAAGGTTCTCCACTCGAAAAGCTTTCTGCCCAAACGGCTGTCAGTTCTTCGAGCTATGAGCTCCGCCAAGTGTCTCTTCAGCTAGCTAATCCTCTGTGCTACCATAATTAACTCTAGTCATTTACAAGTTTACATCTAAAGATTTGTATAAACATCTCGTAAATGAAGAACCAAAAAGGATTTGGACTCGCAATCTTCCCCAGTTTAATAGATGTTCAATACCATTCATCAAAATAACGCGAACCCTGAGGGCCAGCTACCATCAAAGCGGAGTGTAGAGGATATGAGTGAAATTAACCAATAGTATCGCCACGTAGACTTTTGGTTTTATAGTGTTATCCGAACACATACCAAGATTTTTAAAATCATCACATAAATATTAAGCCTAGATGGGACTTGAACTTGCAACCTTCCTCTTGGAAGTGTGTCCTCGTATCACGAGGAAGGTTGCGGATTCAGTCCATTTTGCAACTTATATTGCATTGTAGATTGTTTAGTTATAAGTTATATTTTGTACCTCATTCTTTTTTTTGTGTGTACTTTAATGTTGCAAATAAATTTTTATTATATCCTATTCTAATTTTCGCTTTGGTGGAAACCGGCCTTAACTCAGGGCGGCCTCAAATTTTCATAATACAAAATACACGATATGAGATCTGAGTTCAGTGAACTAAAGTTCATTTTCTATTGCATTCTTGAAGTGTCAGATCCTTCGGGTGAATTATGCAGGGGGTTGAAGTTTCATTATGGATGAGACCTTAGGGATCCGTCGTGATCGTTCATTTCAGTCGTAGATACGGTTAGTGTAGTGTGTCGTAATATGAACGAGGACATTTCTAATTCCAAGACCAAGTGAGGGTAGTTGCTACAGCTGCCATCACTTCTCGACGGTACCGCCAAGTCCACCTGCGACCACGGCTGTTGCAATACAGTCGAAACGTCGGGATAACATATAAAAAAGGTACATACGCGATAAATTCCCGTTTAAATCAGAAATTATAGATAGCAAAATACACTGTTATTTACATAAAAATAGGTCATCAATAGTAAGATTTGCCTAAGGTTCAGTTTAGCTTGCGGGACTTTATTTTAAGAAAACCACTGATATACGTGTGCGCTCGATGATTTTTATTTTCGACTAAACTAACCTACCCTTGCGTATCTACTTATAAACGTTACGAATTAAAGGTATACTTAATATAGATAAAACTATTCATAACACTGTACAAACTAGCTTTAAAGTATAAAAACTCGGTCAAAGCTAGAGTATTCTAAAGGTTTATTCGATTTAGCACCTTTGCGAAGATTTCTACTGCAAATCAAATTGGTGGAAAACTTTGATTCAAAGTATTAGATTTATAATCAAAAATAAACAATTTATGATAGACAATTCATGCCGGACATTTCACATAGCGTTATCTAGTCTCAAACTAAGCAAAGGTTACTTTAAATTCTGAAACTATCATGATTATTAACACTATTTGCACTAAAAACGGGACCATTATTTGTGAGTTTTTGAGTGTCCCGATATTTCAAAGCAGTTGATCACGGGTAAACTGAAGTCAAATAGTATTTTTATTTTTATAGTGTTATCCGAGCACTTACGGAAAATTCCAAGATTATAAATAAATAAAATAAATAAATAATTTATTTAACAACAAACTTCAAAATTTCATAAACAAAAATTACAATGGTTTACTAGTTTATAAAACCATCTCGAAAATCTTCAAGCCTAGACGGGACTTGAACCCTCAACCTTCCTCTTGATTCGAGGATGCACTATCCAATTGTGCTACCGGGCTCTGTCGCGTCAGGGTCGAAATTAGTGAGATGATTCAGATTACGACTAAAGAGTCTTAAATATATAACTGAAGTCTGCGAGTGGGTGGTTATAGGCAGATATAACGATCTACCCTCTTTCTGTCTCTTGCTAGGAATGAATCATGGTAAATATCCCGTTTTTAGTGCAAATAAAGCATAATTTGTTCATATAATTTAATTTCAAATTGTGTTATCGTGTATAAATTGCATAAAGATTTTGTTTATATTATCCAGTTTAGGTTTAAGATATATTTTTTTAAATCAGTTTCAATAGTCATCCGTAATATTATGTTACATAGTGTGGACTCACTTTTAGACGGTTATTCCAAGGAATAAGTTTCAATTTTTTTTTCTTGTTTAATTGTTTCCGAGGAACAACTGATCATTAGTATCATCATAATATCAGTCACATGACGTCCACTGCTAAAAATAGGCCTCCCCTATAGATTTCCAGAGCGACTTGTGCATTCCGCACAAGATAGCTTGTGCGGGATGCACTCGAGAACCTTTTTGTTCAGACCTTTTGGTCAGTTCTTGGAGCTATGTGCCCTGGCCACATCAGCTTGCTAATCCCTTGTGCTATGTCGGTTATTTTGATTCGTCTATGAATCTTCTTATTTCTGGTTCGATCTCGTTGAGAAACACCAAGCATAACCCTCTCCATAGCATGCTGAGCTCTGACTACTACTGTGGGAATTCCTTAACTGTTATGCCTATAAAGTGTGCATCTATTATTGGCATTAAACATTCCCTATAAGAGATTCTGTAATGAATAAAATATAAAAACCGGCCAAGTGACGTGGACTCGCGCTCGAAGGGTTCCGTACCTACATCTATAATAAATTGTATGAACCCCCATACAACTCACAGGACTATCTTAAGTGGCGTCAACTATGTATGTATGGGGACACCCCCATACATACTGTTACGCCGAGGCTGTTAAACAATGAGTAATAATCGAACCTTCTCGAACGCTTTTGTCTTGCTGTGTTATTGTTGCTATTGTTTGTGGTTTCGCAGAATGGGGAGTGGCCATTGTGTCGAGGGACCGACCCTTTCCTGGAAAGATCGACATCGTTCTCGAACAATCGAAATGTGTGCGATATAAATAGGCCGGAGACATGGCCGGCCAGTCAGTCTCAGTCAGTCTGAGTGAGTGAGTCTCAGCGAGGCCCTGGAGGACTGACGTGGACAAGGGTCTCGCGTGAACAGTAGTTGCTCGCAAGTCAGTCTGGATTAAGCTATACGTGCGATCATTTCGGTGACTTTAAGTAGTGTGAATTAGTGTGTTGTGATACGTGTGACCAAGTTCGTGTATTCATCGTCATCGTGTTGAATAAAAGTGTTATTTTCGTTAAATCGATTCCCATTATTTTATCCCGAACCCTCAGCTCGTAACAATACATTTAATTTTCAACTTATTAAGCTATTGCATAGCTTCTATCGCGGGCCTTGAGCGTGGAGACCGAATCCAGAAATTCCGTAACGAAAACACCTAACACTCCGACCGGCACAGCGGTGATACTTTTTAGTTTTGCCATCTATCGATGAATAGCAGAACTTTTAATGACTTTTTGAAATATCACGCTTGTCTCTTTAGTTCAGCAACTCGCCTCTAGGTGGCATTGGTTGTATCGGCGTTACTGCGCATGCGTAATCCCCCCCTTCGCCCCGCAATCTGGTGACTCATGCCTGCTTAGAGTTTCGGCGTTAGGGCACCTCCTCTTTGTATTTACTTCATGGTACGACTCTACGAAGCTCGCACGAATCGAGACGAGCTGCTCCGAAATCGGACGAATACGTAATAAAAGTAAGAAAAAAAAAAACAAAGGAAAAATAATACTGCATAAATAAAATAAATAAATAATTATAATTGCATAAGTTGATAAAAACAGCTATGCAATAGCTTTACCGCGGCAGTCTCAGAGTGCCACACGTCTTTTTTTTTTCCTTTATTTGTGCTGCTTTATTTGTGTTACCTTGTTTTTTGCCAAACGTGATTCTAAGTCAACGAGAACTACCATAATATAGGTTTTCGACCCAAAACCTATAGGGTACTTCCGGTTGTCCTAGAATTGTCAATTTTGGTTAAAAGCAAAGTAAATGGGAAATCCCGAAAAAAAAATGTTGAAAATTAAGGTAAATTTTGGTACCAACAAGTTTTCGCGAAAATCTAAATTTGCGCAAATCATTTAATCGTGTTGACTCAGGACCTTGATTTTTATACACCTAAAAGGAACTATAGATCTCAGTATCTGGTATAAATTTCAACTTTCTAGGTCTACCCGTTCTTGAGAAAATCGGTGGTGACAGACGGACAAGAGAGTGATCTTATAAGGGTTCCTTTTACACCTTTTGAGGTACGGAACCCTAAAAAGCTAAAAGATATCTTCACGGGTAGAAAGGCAGAGATCCAAAGAAGTCCATAAAGTGGTTTAGTATAATTGTGAGTCTATTTTCTGTTGAAATGAACCAAGCACTCACAAAAGGAGCTATAAACCGCTTGGGGACCAACGACTTTAATCAGATGAAATATGTTGTTCATTACCGAAAATGAGCCTACTTACCTACGCGATGAAAAGACTCTTGGTATACGAAAACAGCTTTTATATCAAAGACGACAGAGACTGGTTTGGGATAACTTTTTGATAATGATATAGGCGACTTTGTCGCTTTTGCTAATATTTTCGGGGCGAACTGGCAAATGTCTTGTTTGATGTTGAACAGTATTTTCTCTGTTTTGTACTGTGTTTTTGATTATGACTAAAGAGATAAAAAACTAATGTATCTATAAAACTCATTTACTAGTTTTATACAAAATATTATTATAGTATGTTTTGTTACGTTATGGCCCTTATTTTGGACTTTCGCTCAAACGCTTATTTCAATAAAAATAACTATAAAAAAATATTTTTTGAAAAAACAAATAACTCGACTGCAAAACAAACGAAAAAGAAGTAAACAAGCTTGCTTATTTTTTTAAGTTTTCGATTTTTTTTTTTTTTGCTTTTTTGTGTTAATTATATTTTTTCCCCATTTTTGTGCTTTTGATTGATTCAGCACGCTTTGTTCGCAAATAAAGATATTTTGATTTGATTTGAAGGGTCCTGAGAGTGGAATATCTTTAATTATACATTTTATTTACCACCAACTCTTTTTACACTAATTGGGACATCCTAGGAATTCGCGAAGTGCGAAGAAATGGGGAACAAATAGAGGACTACGGAAAATTCTTGCTTTATCACTTCGGAGAAACGCCTGGTCTTTACGGAGTAGGTTTTGTCATCAGAGATGTTCATAAAGACAGTATCAATGAATTCATCGGAATTTCAGAACGGATCGCAGTCTTAAACATAACACTTCAGGGCTACAAAGAAAAATGGTCTATCATCCAAACCTACTCACCAACAGAACCCATAAACAAAGAAAAAGCAAAGGAGGAGGACAAATTCTACGCCGACCTAAATAGAACTATCAACCAATATGCACACAAAAACTTGATCGTAATGGGAGACTTCAATGCTCAAATCGGCACTCGGCAATAACTTTGAAGATATAAATGTCATATATATAAATTCAATTTCTTCTCAGATCACAGAATGATAAGTGCAAAACTAAAATCAAAATCACACAAGAAACCTAGAAAAAACTACCACACTCCACGCCAAAAACTGGGAAAAAGTGAACTAAAAAATATAGAACAGAACCTACAGGACCTACTACTCAACTACCCAAGTGCAACAACGTACCTCACTCTGCAAGAAAAATACAATCTAATCGAAGAAATATTAAATCCAAAAGAAAACATAGTGGACAGATCCAGGAAGTCACATATATCGGAAGAAATTACAGAATTACTTGAAATCAGGAAAAATCTTATTTGTATAAGCAGGAAAGACAGAGAAATCTGTACAAAAATAGCAAACTTGAGCAAACATATTAGAGAAAATATGAGAAAAGAAAAAGAATGGAACAGACAAAAGATAATAGAAGAACACATTTGTAGAACAGGCGGTATAAGTAAAGCTCAGAAAAGCCTTAACGAAACTAAGAATTGGATCCCTAGATTAAAGAACAAAACAGGGCATGACAAAACAAAAAGGCACGACATACTAAAGATAGCTACGGAATTCTACCAAACACTGTATAAAAAACCAAATGATTGTGAACACACAAATATACAAAACGAAACAGAAGACACACCAGTAATATTAGTCAGAGAAGTGGAGAGGGCTATAGAAACACAAAAACAGGACAAATCACCAGGTCCAGACAACATAACCAACCAGGTACTACTACACACGAAGTTGACCATAGCAAAGCTTTTGACAGTAATATTCAACGAGGTTCTGACAACAGAAACCATTCCAACCCAATGGACCGAATCTAAAATTGTTCTACTACATAAAAAAGGAGACATACACAACATCAACAATTACAGACCAATTAGCCTTATGTCCAACATCTATAAGGTCTTCGCCAAGGTAATACTTAGAAGGCTAACTGGAGTACTACACGATAACCAACCTATTGATCAAGCAGGATTCAGGAGCGGGTTCTCTGTTGTGGACCACCTACACGTTGTGAAACAGATTATAGAAAAATACAATGAGTATAACCTACCATTATACTGCGCTTTCGTAAACTATAGCAAAGCTTTCGATTCATTGGAACACGACATGATATGGCAGGCGTTAAAAGAACAAGGTGTAGAAAATAAATATATTAGAATAATAAAAAACGTGTACACAGAAAGTTCAGCAAGAATTCTACTGGCGAAACAAGGGGAAATGATAAAAATAGAAAGAGGGGTACGCCAAGGCGACCCACTTTCACCCAAACTCTTCTCAACTACACTAGAAAAAGTTTTCCGTGGGCTGGACTGGAATAACCTAGGAATAGTTATAGACGGAGTTGGACTAACGCATGTTAGATTCGCAGATGATATGGTGTTGTTCTCAGAGACACCTACAGCCCTAAAAAGAATGTTGGAAGAGTTAGTTGAAAAAAGTGCGTTGGTGGGCTTAACAATGAACGCCGAGAAGACTAAACTGCTGACAAATAGTAAAAAAGTGGAGATAATAGTCAACCACAAAAAGATAGAATACCAAGACGAATACGTATATCTTAGACAAATTATCTCCACGGAGAACTAAAACAAAAAAGAGGTAAACCGAAGGGTAGCCAACTCTTGGAAACGATACTGGTCCCTGAAAGAAGTAATGAAAAACAAAGATTTCGGTATCAAGCTGAAACGGACACTCTACGAGTCTTGTATTCTGCCTGTACTTACATACGGATGTCAAACTTGGGCTCTCACGAACACACAATTTCGTAAGCTTTCGGTCTGCCAACACGCGATGGAGAGAAGCATGTTGGGCGTCAGGAGGAGAGACCGAAAGCGAAACGCAGACATACGGAGCGAGACCAAGGTGACTGACGTGATAACTAAAACAAAAACACTAAAATGGAGATGGGCAGGACACACACTAAGAGGTGTTGATAAGTGGAGTAAGAGAGTTACAGTTTGGTACCCAAGAAATGGGAAAAGAAGTAGAGGAAGGCAATACAAACGCTGGAAAGACGATATTGAAAATACGGGAGGAAAACTATGGACTAGGACAACAAACTGTAGAGAAAAATGGAAGGAATTGGAGGAGGCCTATGCCAAAGGGCACACAGATGATAACAATTAAAAACTACCAATGTACATACCTAAGTATCAAATTGTAAAATCTGATTAAACGGCTTATTTATTTATTTATTTTATTTTATCTTTTTACCTATAGATGTTATATATAAAATCTTCATGTTTAAATCGTAGTGGACGAATAGCTGGCTGAGACGCAGGAGGTCGCGGGTTCGATCCCTTCTACGGGAGCAATTTTTGCATAATCTACAGATATTCTGGGTTCTGGGTCTGGATATTTTTTATATTTTATAAGTATAGAAATCGCTCGGCGAACCGAGAATGCCTGGAGGAGCTATTGGTACATGGGAGATTTGATGAAGGGTAACCTTCCTCTTTCGCTCAAGCGAAAGTTGATGGACGTACCTATGCATCCTCCCCGTTCTAACTTTTTTTTTTTATAAATTATAGGCTAGCGTTTGACCACTATCTCGCAAACGAATGCATATATACATATATATGTAAGCGATGATGCAGTCTACGATGGTACACGCTTGCCTAGAAGAAACCTATTCACTCGTGACTTGAAGATCCCTAGGTTGTAGTTATCAGGAAACACAGACTCAGGCAAGGCGTTCCACTCCTTGGCGGTGCACATAATAAAGGTTATGGGGCGCAGACCTGGTCTTTGACCAACATACAAAAGTATAAACTCAAGGTTTGCCACCGTGCGATGGAGTGCAGCATTCTGGGATTCAAGCGTATTGGCCGCATACGCAACACCGAGCTGCGCTCTCGAACACAAATCGTAGATGTAGCTACGAAAGCCGCCAAACTCAAGTGGGACTGGGCTGGTCATTTATACCGTATGTCTGGTGATTAGTGGGCCAAGCTCACCACCGAGTGGAACCCCGACACAGCCCGAAGACGTCGTGGTAGACCAAAGAAGAGATGGAGGGACGAGCTCACTAATTTCCGAGCGAACTGGACCATCTTAGCGCCTGAAAGAAGTGTTTGGAAAGAGTGTGGGGAGGCCTTTGCCCAGCAGTGGGACACAGTGGGCTAATAATAAAATAATAATTAGTATACATGTGTGTACAAAAAAAAAGGTATACAAGGATTCTATCAGTTATCTGGTTTAGTACAAGCTTTGCTTAGCTTGGGGTGGGGTAGCGCTGAGTATAATGTCCAGCATTATTATTGTTATGGTGCCGCTAAAAAAGCACAAAGCCAATTAATAATAATAATAATCCCGCATGGCACGCTTGTGGCGAGCGTTCGGTGCGTGGCGACACCGCGGAGCCCCATTACTCCCTAGGCTTGACAGAAGCCCCTGTCCCTTGGTTTGCCTTAGTTGGCCGGTCAAGGGTGGAGGCGTAAGAGCGGAACCTATGCTAAAAGGGTTGAAGTGTTAAAGGCATAAAGCCGGGAGTAGCGCTTAGTGAAACTGCAGCACACCTCTCAAAACCCTTTAACCACGTTACACCACGTACCATGTATACCAACGTTGCCTCTTACTCTGCCTTTTATTGGCGGCACTTATAGGGGCCCGTTTAGAGGACGGCTAGTCACCACCTGCCTCAATCATTCTTAATATTATCAATCATTCTTATTGGCAGGTGCCGTATCTCATTTATCTGATAACCCATACTCTATTTCATAAGCATTACCCTAACAATAGCCCGAACTCTAATCCATGTGTTGCAATAATACTACCATCTGTATCACCTCCATCTTGTCATAGTGTTTTTTATAAAAACAAACAGGTCCCTTACTCGTTGGCTTCGGCCCCGGTAATGCCTTTGTAAAGGTCCAGGCCTAAAGCCTGTGTTATGCATTAAATGTGTGGAACAATAATAACAATAATACAAAGTCCTTCAGGTCCGTCTAAATGGAAACCTCGAAACGCAGCAAAATGATCTCCAAATAAATATTGCTGGACATTTCACACAGCGCTATCTAGCCCCAAACTAAGCCGAGCTTGTACTATAGGAACCAGATAACTGATATAATACTTATATACTTTTTTTTGTGAATACATAGGTACTTATAATATATAGAAAAATACCCAGACACTGAACAAATATCTGTAGATCATGCAAACATTTGTTCCGTGGCGGGAATCGACCCGCTACCTCCTGCTTCTCAGCTGGCTACTACGCCCACTGCGTCACTGGGGAACCAGTGTCGCTAATAAAAATGCTAGTTCAGGCCCGATACATATTTTAAATTTAAAAGCTTTCTACTATGAAAGCTCTCCAGTTTTATCGCGATTGGGAATACTCGGTCCCAAATCGAATGCGATATTTTCGTTTGGACCAGTCGACAAGACCGTTTTATACCTGCATTTATGCATTACTTTTATGAACTGAGGATTTTGTTATTATAAATCAAATAAATGCGAAGGTTCACGAATTGAACCGTAACATTCTCGGTCAAAAGACCGATAAAACAATACGTGATAAATCCCGTAACTACATTATAAATGAGAAAGTTTGGATGATCGTTTATTTATTGTTTGTTACTCAATTACGTCGTAACGGCTGAACAGATTTCGATGCAATTTAGTATTTTTTACGTAGATTGACCTGGAACAACATATAGGCCTGTAAATCAGGTCCTATAGGATCATATGGGGTGTCAAATTTGCTATAGAAAAATGATTTTGGTCTTTGCGCGTGCGATGCCGCTGGCGGGTCAGCTAGTTTATAATAATTATTAAAATACATAAACTTTATTGTAGCACCTTTTAGAGCAGCAGGAGCAGCCTTGTGACGTACCACCAGCGGGGTGGTACTACCGCCATAGCCTCAAGTTGATGCATGCATGGCAGTTCATCATACGGCACGTTTCTAATGTGCGTTACCTATGAGGAAATACTTTGCTATAGGCGATGGTTACCACTTAACATCAGGTGTGCCATATGCTAGATCCATCTCCAGGTAGCATAAGCAAGTAACTTTATAACAAAAACATAACTGACCTTACCAAACCACTTAACTGATTTTGATTAAATTTCTATAAAACCTATATGAAAGTATATCCTTTCACATAAAAAAAGAATTTTCAAATCGGTTTATAAATGACAGAGTTCTGCGGAAAAAACATAAAACTGAATTGCGTCACCATAAAATTTGAGGGTTACCCTCGATTTTTTTGGGATCCCGTCATCAGATCCTGACTTGGTGCCAATGAGACTACCTGGGAAGTACCTTTTTAACTCTTATCGAACCCTTATCGAAGGAAGAACCCTTTTAAACGAAAAAAGAATTCCTCAAATCGATCAAGGCGTCTTTGAGTAATCGGGGGATATAAATAAAAAAAATAGTACTCCGGAAGTGCCGACAGAAGTGAAAACCTGAATAAAAGCAGACTACACTACAGATACACGGATGTGTCAGTACCAATGCAGTCAAGTACCTATCTAACACAATATAAGTATTGACACGCTAAGAAGAGGTGTCAGTAACAGTAACAGTCAGTGTCAGTAGTCAGTGACAGGTGTTTGGTAACAGTATCACGAGTTCAATGGTTTTTGCCATTTCAAAAAATGTTCAACGCGCCTAAAGAAGTTTACACTACGCCCAACGCGCCTAAAAAAGTTTTCACTTCAAAATATCCGACGAATTGAGAACCTCCTCCTTTTTTGAAGTCGGTTAAAAAAAGACAATAGACCTGACAGTCGGTACGAGTATTGTTAACTCTACAGACGTCTAACTGCGCAAAAAAGGGCATTGTTTTCTTGTCACTTCAAATGCAACAAAAGCACTGGGTAGTTAGAGACTACATTATTCATTGCCTAAAGCTGAACACTAAATGGGCAGTATGCCAGGACCTTGTTATGTTTAACTATTTATGCTATGTGGAAGGAGGAGGCATATACAACCTGTTAGCAACTAGAGATCTATACAACCTGTTTTGTTATGTACGACACTAATTTAAAACACACATCCGGAATCGTATTCACTGAGTTTTAGAGGTGGGTTTAATACCGGTAGCTTGATTACTTATCCAGTAATCGATACATTTCCAATAAACAACTTTTAACGTAAATTCTCGGCCTTTGCGACGATGCCGCTTACTCAGTTTAACAGGTACCTACTTAAATGATGTATGAATATGGTTTGTTCACCTATTTTATACAGGCTGTTTCATTAAGATTTTAGAACTTGATAATAAGGATGTTTGAAAATTAAAAATGTTCTATTGTAATGAATTAAAAAAAACCTATTTTACAACAATACTAACCATTTGCCCTACCCGTGTTTTCATTTATTGTCGTATACATAACAAAACACTTATATAAAATTCCGGTGTGTATTTGTTCGTAAACATAAAAACTGCTGGACCGGGTTTGATGATTTTTTGTGCTCTCCCATAAGGTCACTTAGATAGTTCTCAGCTATAGTTGGAACCCGTAGGTGGCGCTGTTGTCGATAACCAGAAAATTGGCTAATGAAATCGCGGACTGAAACTAGAAGAGTTATAGAAAAGCTCTTTAGATACATTAATTAATTAACTTTTTATTGTACATAGCAATAATTACAGAAAACAATTCAAAATACTTAAAAACTAAAAAAAAAACAACAGATAAGTACAATGGGCGGTCTTATCGCTTAAAGCTATTTATTCCAGACAATCTTAGGATGAAGAGGTATTAATGAAAAAAAGGACGGTAGTATCGTTTTAAAAATCTCTACTAATACTAATAATATTATAAAGAGGAAAGATTTGTATTTTTGTATGGTAACGAATAAACTCAAAAACTACGTGTCCGATTTCAAAAATTCTCTTACCATTAGAATGTGCAAAGCACAAAGCGGTACTCTTCCACCTTTATTATGCGCACCGCCAAGGAGTGGAACGCCTTGCCTGAGTCTGTGTTTCCTGATAACTACAACATAGGGTCTTCAAGTCGCGAGTGAATAGGTTTCTTCTAGGCAAGCGTGTACCATCGTAGACTGCATCATCGCTTACTACTTTTACCTCCATGAAGAGTCGTGATTATTCAACTGATCTATAATATTATTGATATATGTATATATTAATATATGTATGTATGTAAGTACATATTTATTTATTTTATATATGATATTTACTTATTTAAAATTATTTATGTACCTTTTATTTATGTATTTAAGGTTAAGTAATTTTTATTTTGCTATTATTAAGTTTATTCTTTTTACACCTCAGCCAATCTTCCATTAAGCAATGATATAATAAAGATATTGGTGCAATAAAGAGTATTTCATTCATTCATATTTATTTTAAAAAAACTTAAGGAGCCCTACTAAAACTTCAACAACGTAACCGAAGGTGTAAGAAAATTAGCCATAAAAAAATGATTAAAATATGAATGTCCACCCGTGCGAAGCCGGGACGGGTCGCTAGTGTATTATATTTAAGTAAGATAATATACAAAATAAATAAAAAAAACAACTCTTTACACACGGAGAATCGTTTCTCAAACTCAAGTTCAAATTTATAAAATATAATCTCAGTGCCTCCTGAGCGATATAGGTATCTACGTTACTGAAAGGATATATCACTCTCTTTTTATCATTCATGTTCAGGTTCCTGAAACACGACTGTCAAATTATCTACAAATTACAACATTAATAAAAAAACAATTCATTCGCGCAAATTGTACAAAATGATAAGCTGATTTATCTAAAACGGCTAAATAAAAATGTACAAAGGCTCTATTTATTCGACTGAGCGCTCCATTCCATCTTCAAATCCGTATTTTTAAAATATAATTACTGATAAAAACAGGTGTTTATCGCGTATGTACCTTTTTTATTTGTTATCCCGACGTTTCGGCTGTGTTGCAACAGCCGTGGTCACGGGTGGACTGGACTGGCTGTTATATATATGTATTTTTATATATGTTATTCTTCAGTTTCTTTTTGATGTCGTCTTTTAGGCTGAGTATAAAATGTTGCTTTTCGAATAAAGATAAAAACAGTAAATATAGATAGATTAAACACTATTGTTACACCAAAATTGCAAGAAATTCTTAAACCTAGGAATAAGCTCCATTTATTTAGTAACTACGTTTAAAAATAAACAATGCTAAGCAATTTTCTACTAACTGAAGCGGGGGGAGAGGGGAATGACCAATTATTATAATGTCATTGGTTTATCCGTGGACAAGAAGTCGCTGGGCTGCGTGTAGACTGATTTAGCCAATTGCTATTGCTATCGCCAGCATTAGCCTACGTAATATACGGTAGCCACCGTTCTAATTAAATAAATAAATACTAAAAGTCAAAGTCAAAGTCAAAGTCAAATATTTCTATTCATTAAAATCACAAGGATCACTTTGAAACGTCAATTTTACTGCCTGTTGCTTCGCGACCAAGCCAGGAAAGAAAGGCAAGAAAAAAACACCAAATAATTAGAAAAAATACTGGATCATAAAATAAATCCCTGCAAAATAAATATTTACTTCAAACTATTGACTTTATAACAAACTAGCTGTTGCCCACGACTTCGTACGCGTTACACTACTAAATGTGTAGGTAACCTAGAAATAAAGCTAAACTCGCTGTTGCAACTTGACTTGACACCCCATTTTTATCCCATGGGACCTGATTTAGGGGATAAAAAGTAGCCTATGTGTTAAAGAGTATATCTATCTATCTAAAAATCTTTAAATATCTGGAAAAATACTGGATCTGAAAATAAATCTCTACAAAATAAATGTTTATTTCAAACTTTAGACTTTATAACAGGCTAGCTTCCGCCAGCGGCTTCGCACGCGTGGTTTGTCAACAAAAAGTAGCATATGTGTTAATGCAGATTATAGTCTACGTACATACTAAATTTCATCGAAATCGGTTCTGACGTTACAACGTGAAAGAGTAACAAACATCCACACATACATCCTTACAAACTTTCACGTTTATAATATTAGCGGGATTACATCCGAAAGTTTCTTTATTGAAGAACCTACGTTCCTAGCTACGTGTTTTGTCTTATGATCTTTCACTAAAAATCCTTGAGGCTCATTGCTTTGAGAAGGGTATTCGACTTAATAGCCACACCAACAAAGGGAAGGACAATTTTCCGAAGCTCATCCATCGTGACCTCAGGGTGTGATTGAGGGTGATCGACGGCTACCGGATCTCGTGATGGATTACAAGGCCTCACTTGTATTGATGAAAATAGTAATAAATAGCCAATGTCGACTGCTGTGAGCTTTTCATTTCATCGGTACAATAAAATGTATAAAGACAAGCTTCCGCCCGAGTGGTTTGTTAATAAAAAGTAGCCTATGTCATAATCCAGATTATAATCTACGTACATACCAAATTTCATCGAAATCGGTTTAGCCGTTACATGATTGAATAGCAAACAAACAAATAAATTAACAAACATTAAAATTTTCGCATTTATAACATTACTGTGATTTAGGTAGAAAGCATCGGAAAGAATTCTTTCTGCGAGGTGTAATGAATCTGGGATGACATGGCAAATGTGGGATTTTAATTCATTTAAACTACTGGTTCACCCTGAACTGAATTGAGATGTACCTACTCTTTTTCGATATTATTTTTACAATAGTTACGCCATATGTGTCTGTCTGTCTCTCTGTTGGTACGAAATTACAGCCGATTTACTCGTTGACTATTACTGCTGCAAAGTTAAAATTTGACTTGATGAATTGATGATACATTTTAATTACGCCTATCAAAAAAAAACTAAAATAAATTTATTCGAGCACCCTTCATGTGGAATATCGTTAACAGTTCTTTTACAAAAGTATGAGGCTTCATCAAAACGTTTTCGTTTACGGAATATAAAGCTTCAAAGTGATATGTTCGTAATAGTCGTGTGCTAGCAAATCATATCCCCTCAAAAATACAGTATGCTCATCTTATCTATTTAAAAAGTTTTTAACGCTTTGGTATCATTAGACATCACCTGCTAAAAACGTAGTATCCATAAACAGATGACCCACCAAACCACGCACCACGTAAAAGTTTCGTTGGAAAACCATACAAAGTCGATTCGCCCAAATTTTCTCAAAGATCTATTCTTACCTCACTTGATTAAAAAAGAACAATTCGCAAAATTAAACCACATCCAATTTGTCTGAATACTAGAACAAACACATACCTACATGATTGCCTGACGAAGTGTGGTTTGTTAGCTGTGCAAACAGAATTGGTGACATCCCATGAGACGTCTTGGCCAATTACCTAGCCCTCTTCAAACTCGGTCTTGGTCTAAGGTAAAGAAGATGCCGACAGAAGATTGGATAGACTCATGCCAGTTTCGAAGTTTTCCTTCATCGTTTTGAGGACGTATAAAGTCAAAAATAATATTTATTTTTTCATTAACGTTGCAATTTACCACCAGTTCATGTGACAATTATTCATAGCCTTGTGCAAAATTTTTCTCTATCTTCCCCTTCCCGAATAATATCTATGATGGTCAGCAATCCTAATTTTTACCACTTCTCTCTATCCCCTCGGAAACGTTACATACCACCATATCTCTGCAAACGTGGACTACACAGAAACGTGTTCTATCAATATAAGCCTCTTAAGAAGGCTTAAGGTGGTCATTGAATCAGAAATTCTGCTGGCAAGCTGAAGTAGCACATTCCCAAGAACAGAAAGGTCCCAGAGGTGCAACGTAGGCCCCCCACTGAAGGACGACCTGATAAAGGATGCTGGAAGACTGGGTGTAGGCCGCACAAGATCGGTTGCGGGGGAAATCTATGCGGCAAATTATTTTCTGCAATGGACGTCCGATGACTGACCCCCAATTGTAAAATCATCTCTATATTTATGATTTTGAGTGTACAACTAGATGTTCTACCGGGGATGATAATTATAGTGTCTAGTGGCCAACGCAACGCAAGTTAGAGCAAAGCGAATTCTGATAATGAATCCCACAGTTATTTTTGTTTAGTTTTGTATGGCTTCTGTGAGAATAGACGATCCTCAATTAAAGGACAGGAGAGATTTGGCTCTATAATTTTGCCTTCAGTATGTCCTATATGTCGGAGTACGAAGGCTAGGTTGAAGTATGGGTGATGGTACTTGCTCATCATCATCACGAGAGTCATCCACCATTGGCTAAAAGAGTACAAACGCTGTAAATCACAATATTTTATTAATCAAAACATGAGTAAATAATTTAAAACAACACGAGATAAAAAGGCGAGTTTAATAAATTACTTAGTTTAAATAAATTCGAACAATAGTTTATAATGAAAATGTAATCTAATAAAGCATAAATTAATTTCAAGGATTCAGGCGTGACCCATATCACGATTTTGAGGTGTGAATGGGCTGGCCGACAAAGTAAAGTGCCGTCCCATTTTTTTTTTTTTTTCGAATGGACTAATCTCGCTGTTGGCCTCTGAGGCCGTGACAGCTTAACCGAACTTTTGGCGAGCGCAGATGGCGCTCAGCCCAGTAAGTTTTTTAGGCAACTAGCGCAAGGGCACCACTAAGGTACGAGCCTCGGCTTGGGCTGTTGTCGGGGTGGGGATAGGAGAGAAACGCCCGGGTACGTGTCTGTACCTCGTATAGGCGGCGACTGAAGGGACTCGTCGACCTCGCCGGCGAGGTCGGTGTTTCTGTGAAGTGTTTGCTCTGTCTGATATAGATGACTCACCTTCCGCATTAGCGGAGGTGATTTCGTCATCCGGGTAGTGCCGTCCCACCGCGCCGCACGCTCCTTTTAAAGCCGGCCCGATCGCCCGATCCACGCGCTCGCCTGATTCCGTAGAGTGGTGCGACTAGTACTATTAGTCAAAACAAGACTTTATAAACAACACAAACACTTTTAAAATTAAATAAAATCACTTTTAATTGCTAACACCGACATATACGTACTTCCAGAGAGCGCTAAGCTACAAAGACTGAACTACTTTACATGGTATCATTATTAGGCTAGTATCATTATTAAACTCTTTACAAACATGCATAATTAAAAAATCCCTTCGTTTATGGATTTAAAAACTGGCATAGCTAATACAGAATACGTATTCTGCGGCTAATAACCACTTCAGATAAACTAGCCTATTAAAAAACTCGCGTCCAAATCGGTTCATCTGTTTGTGTACTAAGATCCCACAGAGAGACAGACACACAGAAATAAGCGTTAAACTTATAACACCATCTTTTTGAGTCAGGGCTAAGAGCTGTTGGTGTTGACTCACCTGTGAGTGATATTGTAGCTTATAGCCATTTTAATACATTCTGCTGTATGTGATATTGTTTTTTTTATACGACATGGAGATGGAACAAGCTTATGGCTCACCTGATGTTAAGTGGTAACCATCACATACAGAGAATTTCCAAGTCACGCATGTTAGAAATGTGCCGTACGATGCACTGCCCTGCGTCCATGAACTTGAGGCATACAAGTCTAAAGCCTCATGTGTCTGTAATTCCACCGGGAACTACACCCTTTAAAAACTGAAACACAGCAATGCTGCTTGGCGGTAGAAATAGGTACGGTGGTAGTAATTCACCGGGTGAGCCCTTTCACAAGGAACTCTACTATTCTTATGCACCTTAAGAATGTCACAGAATAGGTAATACCTCACCGTGTCACAGAATAAGAAATAGTTTGTAGGGGTTTTAATTGGATTGAATGTACTATAATGATTAATATAATTATAAAATAAAATAGCATAATATAATATACACAATTACAACCAAAATGTAATTATTATATAACCTCAACATGGCTAAACAACTTATTTATGTATGGAAGGTAAAGCAGTGCCTACAGCACAAGTCTTGTACTTAGTGTAGGTACTGCACGCCAATACTCACTGTACAAGCCAATAATTGAATTTTAATTAAGTTTAATATAAATATGTTTTGCTATATGTATATAGCTTGATTTGAAAAACAAATGATATTGATTTGATTTTGATTTAAGCTGAGGGCGCATCGCGAGCTCGCAGAAATGAACCCGAATGTTCGAAATGTTTTGATATATTTTTGCGTAAGTATATAAAAACACGACAGAGCCCTAATAATCAGTCTTTACTTAGATATTGAGTGGGATATAGGAACAACGATATATTCAATCTGAGCCCGCCATCTCCCTACCATCAAAGGACAAGCAGGTGCACGGCTCTTACCATCAGGTGAGATTGGGGTCAAATGAAGATCTATCCAGTTTAAAAAACGAGACTTTTTAATTGTTTTTATTGATTCATTGTGAACGATAATATTTAAGTTTGTGTTATCGTGATTTATGTGTTAATAAATGCTTTATTTTGGTTAAATTTGTTTCAATTCTTTTTACCCGAGCCCCAAGCTCGTAACAATATTATATTTATTTAAATTCTAAGTTTGATTGCTCATTAACTTACGTAGTTTGTTTTCTTCCAAAACTATTTTTCATTACCTTCAGCCCATTCCAATTGAAAAACAATTCCCTCCAGGCAATTGGACAAATGGTGTTTGTTTATGCGCAAAGAAATTGAGAATTTATTGTTTTCGAACACACTCGGGTTATGTTGATCGTTAGCAGCCGGATACCTTTTTCCGGATATTTTACGTCGTGGATATACAGGTTGGTTCATCAGACCAGAACGAAACCAAACAGAATATGTAATAAAAACTCAGAAATTGTAACTAGGTATTTTTATTTCTCTTTTCAATGACTGCTGTTAAATTAGACATTTCCTTCCGACTTAATATAGCTTGAAAACATGAGAAAGTTATTTTAAAACGAGAATCGCTAAAATTGTTACCTATAACCATTTTGTCTCAATGCTAAACCGGATTTACACTATGCAATTTCATAGACAACAGACTAAATTCAGCATGTCGATTTGTATGTATAATTAGTGTGGCAGCCACACTGTGGCTAACTGGCTAAGTACACTCAGTCTGTCCTATCTGACTATTGCATATTGTAAAGCGGCGTTTACCAAGTAACAAAAATATGTCTAAGACACTAAAAAACTCGACATTTTGACATTTTCTCATCGATATTTCCAATTTCATACCCATATTGCTCTCTATACAAAAGAAAACAAAATTTGACAATTTAAATTGAATATGTACATTAATTCTTTAAAAATAAAAAATGGGAAATATCCGATTCGCCCCAACTTTGGGGGTGAATCGGATCAAACAAAAATCTCTGTAATTGATCGAGCGAAGCTAGATATCTAAATCAACTTGGGCAAAACGGCTTTGTATATATGTTTGTATAGATGTTTGTTTGTCCAAGGATAACTTTCGAAGAGTTTATCCGATCATCGTGAAGTTTGGTACAATTTTGGTGGACTACATGAACTTAAAATATATCTCAACAACCCCCCCCCCCCCCCCCCCCCCGGGGTTATTGAGATATTGGGGTTCTAGAGAGATAAAAAAAACAAAATGGGACTATCCACTCAAATGGTACGTCTAATAGTTTTTATTTTTAGTTGTTACATTATAGTTTCTAGTTATTAGCCATAATAAAAACGAAACTTTGACAAAATTCACAGGATACACCAGTGGCCTCATAATGCTGAAATTTGGTATGCGTCCTAGCTTTAGTGACACAAATATAGGCAAAAGTTTGAAATCCAGAATAAATGCAATTTCTATCCGAAAAAAAGGGAACCAATTAACATGAATCCCCGTTACCTTTAATTTGAATGAAACTATAGGTCAAGTTATTTGGTTGGGCATTTCGTGGCACTATTTTGATAGTCAAAGATTACACATAATATTTTTTAGTTTTTATGGGAAGTCTCCCATAAAAACAAAAAAATATTGTGAGTACCTAATTAACATGAACCCCCGTTACCTCTAATTTGAATGAAACTTTAGGCCAAGTAAGTTGGTTATGGATTTCGTGGCACTAATTTATCAGTCAAAGATTAAGGCCGGTATGCACATAGATCACTAAACGTATTTAGCGACAAAACATGTATAAATTTGACGTATTTGATTTGATAACTCCTATCATCATATCATTCACTGTGTTAATTAGTTTATAATATACGGTACAAATGTAACTGTGAATTAATAAATAAAATAAATAAATATTTAGCCCCTAAATACGGTTAGGCGTCATCTTTCTGCTAGTCACACTAAGAATAATTTTTATTTTGTTATTTGGGAGAATCGCGAGATCTCAGTTGGTTGCCGGTTGTCCACCACATTGTTTAATTACACCCCTTCCTTGATAGTGTCACTCTCCTCTGTTAACTCATGAACGGTAGGCACTCCGTAGACCACAGCCGTCTGATGCACGGTTTATTTTTTGGTCAGGACTTTATTCGCAGCTTCTGTCATAGTTTCAGGAAGCCACTGCCCTTGTTTGGTCTTCCTTACATAAGTGCAAACCATCTAAAACAACAAAAATTAATTAAGTACTACAATAACCGGAATAAAAATGTATTTTGTAGTGATTCTATTCACCCCAAGCAACGTGATCCAATTCGCCCCATATCACAGAAGATAATAATAAACAGTTTACTCGAATACTATTTAAAATTATACTAAAACGCAAGCCAAACTGCGTAAAGAGATACTTAGCAATAAAAAAAATCTATACTTCGACGTAATTATCTAAAATGGCTACCAACATTCAAAAGTACTTACCTTACTTCGGTCGGTGCAAAAATTGCTACACACACGAGCGACTGCGCCATTGGCAGCCGGCGCCTGAACTGAAAACCATCGCTTTGCATGACAAGAGATGCGGATTGAGGAGCATGACCTTGGACGGTGACTAATTCCATATTGACACGCGCGAAATTTGAATTATTTATTAATTAATAATTATTTCTTAATTTGATCCGATTCGCCCTATGATCCGATTCGCCTCGGTCTACCCTATGAAGTATACTTACTACACAACATAAGTGTGCAATGCGCAACCCTTATTTGGGTGCAAATATAGCTCAGCAATCTTTTATATACCTAATCATACTGAGTTATGGTCCATTTTGCAATAATTAAGAAGGTAGATTATTTAGTGTTTTTTTCGTCCCTCATGTTTTGAAAATTGTCCATTGTAAACTCGATAACGGCTCCGTAAATGCAATTTACGGTCCTAGGACCGTACCGTAAGTAAAGTGAAAATAGAATGAGGCTCATTGCATTCATAATAAGCTAAGATGAGATACAATCTCCATAACAAATCATGATTTCTATTTAAAGACGAAAAAGGCCACATTCTTATACTAAAATGAATTACAGTCTCAATGACAAATCCCTATTAGTATCTTTATAAATGAAAGAGGCCATAGTCTAGTAGTAAAAAAAACAATTGATAAAAAGTGACATAAAAAGCTTTTTTAAATTTCTCGCATTGATGAAAAGTTGTTAGTTAGTTGTTAGTATATTTAGCTATTTTCTTGTACCTACTATATATTAGTCTATTTTATAAGTATTTTAAGTATTAGGATTAAATCTTTATCATATTTTTATTACACCTAAGAATATTTGTGTAAATGTATCCTCCAAAGTACACCGCACTCCGTATTGTAAATTTCGCTTCATCCAAAGGTTGCCTGGAAGAGATCGCTTTCAGCGATAAGGCCGCCCATTGAATTGCCTTATTTATTCTAGCCTAGTACTTATTTTTATATTATTTCTGTTTGTGTGGTAATTCAATAAAGAGTTATCTATCTATCTAAAAGTTATCTATTATACTCGGGTGTAAGCGATCAATAACAACATCAATTAGCGTCGTTCGCATTCACTCGCCTGTACGCCAAAATATCTCGATTCTCGGGTGTAAAATAGATCGCTTACAGCCCTTGTATAACAATGTACTATTTTAATTACTATTGTAGCGGACGCCGAGCTAGATCTAGGATAGAAAATGCATTGTATAAATTTAGAAACGAACGATAGGGTCGCCGCCGCCGAACTGAGCACGGCAGCCGGGCGCCGCCGTTTTTGTATATTTATAGTGTGCGAGCGGGAGGGCGCGATACACCCGTCCCTCTCCCACACTATCGAATCGGCAGTAAAATGTTATGGTGTGTGAGCGAGATACACCCGTCTCTCTCCCACACTATCGGATCAGCAGTATAACATTTTAGATCCCGGCCTATAAAAGTAGCGGCGGCCGCCCTCAAAACTGTATTCAGCGTTAAGACTTCGTTTAGAACAGTTCAATAAATAATAACAAGTGAAGAAGAAATCGAAGGTTTTATTCACATCAAATACAGTCCACAACAGTTTGGTCCTTCAGAAGCCGGATCAGAACGCGGATCAGAACGCGGATCAGAACGCGGATCAGAACACGGATCAGAACACGGATCAGAACAGAAAATTCGACGGATTGAAAAATCGACGACGTTACCATGGTGGTAACCCGGAGCCAAGCAGACGCCGCAGACCAGGAGCGTCGCGACACGGAACGTCGCGAACTGGAACGCGAGCTGCAAGGAGAAGCCGGAGCCGATCTTCAGGCCATCGAACGAGAACGAAGACGAAGACTATCGCTGGATCCACCTGCGTCACCAAACCCACGAGGCGGTGTCGCGATCGAACCAAGGCCAACGAACGTGGCCGCCGATGACGGTGCGGGGGGTGCCCGACCCCGGTCCCCCGCACAATCGGTACGATCGACCGCAAGCACTGCCACGAGGACACGGATGGTGGAGCTGGAGGCTGAAGAAAAGCTAGCCGCCCTGCGAAGAAAGGAGCTTCAGATCGAGGCAGACCTTATCAAGAAGCGGTTGGCTGTGAGCCTAGCAGTCATTCAGGATGACCAGGAAAGCCTTCACGGTGATAACGGAACCGATCATCATCAGAAGGTTGACGCCTGGCTCCAATCGAACACCCTTGATGCACGAAGGGAACGACGGGACGTGCCGAAGTCCGGAACCAAGGACGACCGACACCTAAGGTTCAACGTGAGGGACAGATCAACCACCCCCGTCAGATCAAGAAGTAATGTCGACGCCTTGACCGAGGCTATGGAAAAGCTGGCCAGACCCAGGATCAAGTGTCCTGACTTGCAACCATTCTCCGGAGCTTCAAATGAGTGGTTGGCATTTAAGGCCGCCTTTCAAGATTCGACGACGATATACCGGCTGACACCGGCAGAAAATCTGCAGCGGCTAAGGAGCTGCCTGAAAGGAGAAGCTAGGGAACTGGTGTCTGCTCTGCTGTGCACTGCAAGCAATCCGGAGGTCATCCTGAAGACACTTGAACAATGCTTCGGGCGACCTGAGGCCATCATCGACCGAGCCTTAGATGACCTCAAGAGGCTGCCGAAGCCAGGATCATCAGCGGTAGAACTGAACGTGTTCGCTGTTAAGCTTCAGAACGTGGTCTGCGTGATCAAGGGCATCAACCGCCAGGGGTACCTCTTTAACCCCATGCTGGCCCGAGAAGTGTTGGAAAAGCTGAGCCCTCACATCAAGGCGCGGTGGTGCGACTATGCAAGCGAACAAGAAGGAACAGCGGACCCAGAAATCGTCGTGCTATCTCGCTTCCTCATGCGAGAGGCAGACCGAGCGCTCCGATATAGTTACGCTCCATCTGCACTAGCAACCGCTGCCAAGAGAGACCCCAGGCCGACCATCACCGATGCCAGGCCGAAAAGGAAACCGAACGCCGTGTACAATGTAGCTGAAGACGAACAGCCAGACAAGTGCCCGATGTGTGAGAAGCCGCACAAGCTACCGGACTGCCCGAAATACGCAGCGCTATCCGTAGACGAACGGTGGGAGCTTGTGCGCAAGAACAAGCTCTGCTTCAAATGTATTGCCAAGAGACACATGCGCCTCCACTGCAAGGCCAAGCGGTGCAGCATAGGACAATGCCTACGACCTCATCACACGAGTCTGCATCAGCAAGATAAGGAGGAACGTCCCGAAAACCCGAGGTCCGAAGCAGGCACCGCAGAGTCTGTCCTGACGATGGCAACACCGACCGCCACCAGCAAGAGGACAGTGCTGCTGAAGATGTGTCCAGTCACTGTCGTGGGTCCACGGGGGGAGATCCGCACACACGCCCTCCTGGATGAAGGGGCTACAATCTCGCTGATCGATGAGGAGTTGGCGCAGAACATCGGTGCCAAGGGATCGCTGCTACCGCTACGGATGCAAGGAGTCAACGTGACACAAGAAGAAAATAATAGCAAGCTGGTCACCATACATTTGCGGGGAGCCGACAGAGAGCTGCACAAATTTCAAGCAAGAACAATCAGAGGCATGAAGTTGATTCAACAATCCATACCGAGCACGCTTCTGGAGTACGAACATCTCCGAGATCTATCGCAAGAGGAAGTGTGCTACGATACCGTACGGCCTGGAATACTGGTGGGAGCAGACCACTGGGAATACATCGTAACGCAAGAACTGCGCGTCGGTAAACGGAACCAACCGGCCGCATCCCGAACTCGACTAGGATGGGTGGTGCACGGGACTGTACCACGCACCATCATCGAAGATCGAAACAGCGTTCTGCACGTCTACACTCCGGAACGAAGAGTGGAGGCGAGAGAGCAGCAGGACAATCATCTCCACGACTTGGTGGAACACCACTTCAGCATCGAAGCGCTCGGCATCACTCATAAGCCACATGTGAGTGACGCGGATCAGCGAGCCGCTAGAATAATCGAGCGAACTATAAAGAAGACGGACAAGGGCTACGAGATCGGGCTGCCCTGGAAGGCGGACGGCATGAAATTGCCTCCGAGCTACAGTGGAGCGCTCCGTCGCCTCCACAAAATGGAAATGAAGATGGACACCGACCCAGGCTTCGCTAGAAAATACACCGAGCAGATAGAGAACCTGCTGCAGAAAGGATACGCCGAACCATGCGACGGCACTGAGAAGACAAGTCCGGTCTGTTGGTACCTGCCACACTTCGCGGTACAGAACGTCAACAAACCGGGGAAACAGAGGCTTGTCTTCGACGCGGCAGCGAAAAGTCGCGGAGTCAGCCTGAACGACCATCTCCTGGAAGGGCCGGACCTACTGATGTCACTACCAGGCATCCTGTTTAGATTCCGGGAGAAACGCATCGCAGTCACGGCAGATGTACAGGAGATGTTTCTCCAAGTGAAGATTCGTCGGGAAGATCAACCGGCACAACAGTTCTTATGGAGAGGCGCCGACAGAGAGAAACCACCTCATCACTTCAAGATGACGAGCATGATATTCGGCGCCGCGAGCTCTCCCTTCATGGCGCATTACGTACGCAACCACAATGCGAAAGAACACGCTCAAACTCACCCTCTCGCCTACGAAGCCATCACTCGAGATCACTACATGGATGACTTGGTAGCGAGCTACGAGGATGAACAGGAAGCCCACCGCGTGATTACTGAAGTACAAGCAGTTCACGCGGCGGCAGGGTTCACACTGCGAGGCTGGAGCGCTAGCAACAATAGCGTACTGCGAGACGTACCCGAAGAACTGCGAGCGACCACACCGACTCAACTTGGAAGAAACGGGCCAGAGAACAAGATACTCGGGCTGTACTGGAACGCCGAGCGAGATGAATTGGGGTTTAACACTTCAATGAACAGAGTCCCCGCCGAAGTGCGTGCACGAAGTCGCGCGCCTACCAAGAGAGAAGCACTCAGCGCGGTCATGTCCATATACGACCCTCTTGGACTGCTGAGCCACTGCACCATACGCGCGAAGATCATCCTGCAGAGCCTGTGGCGCTTGAACATCTCCTGGGACGAGCCTATCCCTGATGAGGAGAACGACCTTTTCGCCACGTGGCTGGGACACCTCGCCGATCTTTCGGGTCTGCGACTGGAACGACGCTACGCGATGGAAGACGACCAAAACTTGGAGCTGCACGTTCTGTGTGACGCCAGCGAACAGGCCTACTCTGCTGTGGCATACTGGCGCGACACACGACCCGACGGAAGCGTCAGACTGAGTCTCGTGGCCGCCAAGTCAAAAGTGGCTCCGAAACGCGCGCAGACCATTCCCCGCCTGGAACTGCAGGCGGCTGTCATCGGTGCCAGACTGGCTGACACCATCAAGAGAGAACATCGAGTCCAAGTCAAGAGAACAGTGTACTGGACCGATTCAATGACGGTGATTCACTGGGTGCGGCACGACGCGAGACGGTACACTCCGTTCGTCGCCCATCGCTTGGGTGAGCTAGCAGAGCTCACTCACAAGGAAGAATGGCGATGGGTGCCCACCAGGGAGAACATAGCCGACGATGCGACGAGATTCGCGAGCACACCAATCTCCATAGAAGACCGCTGGTTCCAGGGCCCAGAATTCTTGCTCCGCCCCGAGAATCAGTGGCCGACAGAAACGACGTCAAGTGAAGATGGCGAGGAAGAAGTGATCCTGCATGTTACGGAAGAAAACAAAGCAGGGGAGTGGCTGCCAGATCCCGCACGCTTCTCCAAATACGAGACGCTAGTCAGAGCGTCGGCCCGCGTGCTGGCATTCATCGACTTGTGTCGGCGCCGAGCCTCGGGATTAGAACATCGACACATCGAGGAAGCGGAACGCACTCTCCTACGTCAAGCCCAACAGGAGAGCTTCCAAGACGAGCTGCAGAAACTAAAAGCATCTCGTCCGATCACCAGGACGAGCCGACTGTTTCGGTTGGACCCGGTCCTGGAAGACGGCATCCTGCGAGTCAGAGGCCGCATCGGGGCGGCCACTGCACCTCTTGAAGTCAAACAGCCCATCATCCTCGACGGCCGCCACCGGATCACCAAACTCATCGTGCTGCGAGAGCATTGCGCAGCAGGGCACGCGAACCGCGAGCGCGTGACAAATGATCTCCGTCAGAAATATTGGATCATTCATCTACGACCCACCGTGCGCACGATTGAGAAGGACTGCGCCCTCTGCCGAAGGAAGCGATCGAGACCTCTGATTCCGGCGACAGGGGACCTGCCACGAGCACGCCTCGAGCCCTACCACCGCCCATTCACCCACTGCGGGGTGGACTATTTCGGGCCGATGATAGTGAAGATTGGACGCCGCCGAGAGAAAAGATGGGGCGCACTGTTTACGTGCCTCACCACACGCGCGGTACACCTGGAGCTCGTGTCGTCATTATCCACGAGCTCTGCGATCATGGCACTGCGAAGAATGGCGGCGCGAAGAGGTTGGCCGCGCGCCATGTACTCAGACAATGCGACCAATTTTCGAGGGGCCAACAACGAGCTGCGAGCAGCCTACGCCGAGTGGGCACCAGCGCTGCAAGATGAAGCCCTGCTACACCGACTGGAGTGGCATTTCATCGCGCCAGGGGCTCCCAACCAGGGAGGAGCCTGGGAACGACTGGTGCGATCCATCAAAGTCGCATTAGCCGCCACACTGAACGAAAAGGAACCGACCGAGGAAGTCCTGCTCACCCTACTGACAGAAGCCGAGTTCTCTGTGAACGCGAGACCTTTGACACATGTCAGCGTGAGTCATGAAGATCCAGAAGCTTTGACTCCAAACCATTTCCTCTTGGGGTCATCCGCCGGCCTGCCCACCGCCGGACAGCACAACGAAACCGATCGACGCACCTGGAAGGCCAGTCTAGCGCTCGCTGACCATTTCTGGCAGCGCTGGGTCCGAGAATACCTGCCCACATTGGTGCCACGAGGAGAACCCTCGGACGACAAGAGGCGACTACAAGTCGGGGACATCGTCATCGTAGTCGACCACACCTTGCCACGGAACGTGTGGCCCATGGGAATCGTCGAGCGCGCCTATCCGGGTCCAGACGGCGGAGTACGAGTGGCAGACGTCCGAACGAGGACTGGCGTCTTCAAGCGGCCCGTGAGAAAGCTCATCGTCCTGAAAAAAGAAGAGGCTACGCAAGCTGCGCCGGTGGAAGGAACTGTAGCGGACGCCGAGCTAGATCTAGGATAGAAAATGCATTGTATAAATTTAGAAACGAACGATAGGGTCGCCGCCGCCGAACTGAGCACGGCAGCCGGGCGCCGCCGTTTTTGTATATTTATAGTGTGCGAGCGGGAGGGCGCGATACACCCGTCCCTCTCCCACACTATCGAATCGGCAGTAAAATGTTATGGTGTGTGAGCGAGATACACCCGTCTCTCTCCCACACTATCGGATCAGCAGTATAACATTTTAGATCCCGGCCTATAAAAGTAGCGGCGGCCGCCCTCAAAACTGTATTCAGCGTTAAGACTTCGTTTAGAACAGTTCAATAAATAATAACAAGTGAAGAAGAAATCGAAGGTTTTATTCACATCAAATACAGTCCACAACAACTATACTTTTTTTGTGTAGTTTTTGTGTTGTTTTTTGTGTTGCTGTAAAAAAATCTTTTATTAGGGTTCCGTACCCAAAAGCTAAAACGGGGACCTATTACTAAGACTCCGCTGTCTATATGTCGGTCTGTCATCAGGCTGTAGCACATGAACCGTGATAGTTAGACAGTTGAAATTTTCACAGATGATGTATTTCTGTTGCCGCTATAACAACAAATACTAAAAACAGAATAAAATAAATATTTAAGGGGGCTCCCATACAACAAACGTGATTTCTTTGCTCGTTTTTATAGATAATGGTACGGAACCCTTCGTGCGTGAGTCCGTGAGTCGCACTTGGCCGGTTTTTTATAACTAGCTGGTGCCCGCAACTTCGTACGCGTTACACTACTAAATGTGTAGGTAACCTAGAAATAAATCTAAACTCGTTGTTGCAACTTGACTTAACACGCCATTTTTATCTCATGGGACCTGGTTTATGGGATAAAAAGTAGCCTATGTGTTAATCGAGATTATAATCTACGTACATAATAAATTTCATCGAAATCGCTTCAGCCGTCAAGACGTGATTGAGTAACAAACAAACAAATAAATAAACAAACATCCAAACTTTCGCATTTATAATATCAGTGTGATCATAATTGTTATTCTAAATTTTAATAAAACGTCTGAAGATAATGAATCTTGTTGTGAAATGAATGTGAAAATGTCCTTGAAACAATTAATTAATCTTGTCTGCAGCTCAAAGGCTCTGCGGTGATAAATAACTGAAACGATAAGCTAACTGCCCTAAGTAGCGATAGGCAACTATAAAAAACGTTTAGCGTTACTACGAGAACTCGAAAGTAAATACTATCTATTTCTGTAGAAAATACGTCAAACAGCATGGCTGGAGTGTGGGTGAAATTAAAAGCACATTAGTCTTTACACCTGTATGACTCAAGTTGATGGACGCAGGGCAGTAAAACGTAGAGTACGTTCCTAAGGTGCGTGACTTACAAGACAATAATTCGATATAAGCGATGATTACCACTTAACAGGCGGCCCATTTGCTTGTTACATCTCGATGCTGTTTAAAAAAAACTATGCTGTTATTTAAGTCCGTCCCAAGGTTGTCTGTAAGATATGGCTCATAGCAATAAGACTACCGATTGTACTTTGAAATTAGTTAGTGTTTTTTATTTTATTTTATTTTACAAAAAACACGCTAGACAATTTAGACTGTATATCTCTTGTTTTTTTATCAAAAACCTACCTTACACAAAAAAATTAAACGCTGTTTAACGAGTTTTAAAAAAAAATATTGCCAGTTTTGTATAGGATTTTTTTAAACAAGGTGTTAACCAGTGCTTAAATTGTTTAGGGTTAGGACCTCTAATCTCTAAACAAGGCCTTTTCTGCCCCCATAATGTGGGTTATTCAGTAGTGCGAGGCGAGACGTAGTTCGGAGCGGATCGCACTCACGCTGATGAAGGTTCACGAATTGAACCGAAACACCGATAAAACGGTACGTGATAAATCCCGTATTTATAATAATGAATGTAGGTTATGTTGAATTTGATTCGAACACACAAACTCCAAATCGAAAGTGGAGGAATTTATAGAAATCTTTTACTGATTGATAGAAACCTATTGTGTCTTTATTTTATGAATAAATAAATACGCAAGCTAACCAGTTTATGGTACGGTACCGGAGATGTCTTTCTCAAAGATTTATCGCAGCGATTTGCCGTCAAAATTCTGTTTATGGTCGCATTGTTTTGTATCGAAAATAGACAGGCTTCACGAGACGGAAAATATTCAAAGCGATGGGTGAATAGGGACTGGTTTTTTTTGTCTTCATTGAAATTTGTTTTAGGGTGAGTCGTGGTGAACATTTTATAGCCCATTTTAGTGAAAAAAATGTTCATAACCATGATAGTTTCAAAATTTATAATATGTCAAAAGATCTAGCGATGAGAAATTGAGTTCTTTTTAGTTGGAGCTGGGTCTAAATTGGCTTAGCAACTTGCAAACAAACTATTCTAATCCTTAATTTTAGACCTCGATTTCACGATACATGAACAAGCGAGCAGTGCCCTAAACAAGAACAAACAGCTCAGATAATTGGAAATCAAATCTCCTATTTCCAGTATGTTTACGCTTTAGATATACGAGTTTGTTCGGTTCATTCGCAAGATCCAATATTCCACATGGATGTTGTGCAAACTGGGAGTTGCTAGTGTCTGCGGATAAGATAGAGAATATGGGATTATACAGTGTAGAATTTAATAATAATAAATATTGCTGGACATTTCACACAGTGCTATCTAGCCCCAAACTAAGCAGAGCTTGTACTATGGGAACCAGATAACTGATAGAATACTTATATACTTTTTTTTGTAAATACATACTTATAATATATTATATAGAAAAACACCCAGACACGGAACAAATATCTGTAGATCATGCAAACATTTGTTCCGCGGCGGGAATCGAACCCGCTACCTCCTGCGTCTCAGCCGGCTATACGCCCACTGCGCCACGGAGGCAGTCAACAGGAGGAGGAGGAGGAGTTAATGAATTGAACAATGTTGTTCTGCCCACATAGTTTAGTTACTATGCGACAAAGGCCACACGAGGCGAGCCTCAAGGTAAAATTGATACAACTATTTCTCTGTCATAGTGTGGGATAGTTGTTACAACAACAATTTTCCTCTAATAAGCAAAACAAATATGTACATTACTAGTATTTTTCAAACTTTTGCGATCACTGTACATAATTATTGATTAAAACGGGTATTTATCGCGTATGTACCTTTCTTATTTGTTATCCCGACGTTTCGGCTGTGTTGCAACAGGGCACGGGTTGACTGAAAAAAAAAGTACATACCTACCTATACGATAAATACCCGTTTTAATCAATAAATATTACATTACTATTACTATTAGCCCATATTGTTCCATTGTTAGGCAAAGGCCTCCCCGCATTTCCGCCACTTGCAACGGTCCAGTGCCACCGTATGCCAGTCCCTCTCAAAGACGTCCAGCTCGTCCCGCCACCTCTGGTGTGGTCTACCGCGGCACCGCTTTACTACTAATATGTACGTAACAATTTTAAATTATACCATTCGTTTTTTTATGATATTTTATAAGATACAGGGTCTCACCCCAAAATGTAAAACACCCACTGTTTAAAAAACCTAAACAAAAATAAAGTAAAAAGTAAAGTAAAAGATTTATTTATAACAATAGTAAAGCATAGACAAAACTGAAGGTAATATAATAAAACATACATTGAAAAAAGACAAAAACAACACTGATTATGAAAATGGTAGTAACCTATAAAACACAGAAGGACAGATACAAAAACAACAGATTAGGAACGATCATTATAGGCAGGTACCTAACAAGAGCTACATAAGTACGTGGGCGCTAAAAGGTTCTGTGCTGCGAGGTGTCTAAAAAGGATCAGTTTCAGCTTTGTGTTGGTCCACACTTAGGCGCTAAGCGCAGACCAACGCTGGTTTTCAGACTGAGCCTATTATAGTCTGAAACTGTTATAGTCAGGAGTGACCACACGACCAGAGAGAGAGAGCGAAGAAAGTTGAAAAAAGAGGCATTAGTAAAATACGTATAAACTACCTACGTATAAATAATTTGAATAAAATAAATAAATAAAGGTCGGGTTTAAGGAAGGAACGATTAAGAAAAGAGCAGAGAGAGATCAGCAAGTTGCAGAATTAACTAGGTAAAGGATGCAAACACTGTTATGTCATGTGATTTTTAAATGCAGTAGGCTTGCTTTGTCCTTATCCTATAATCTCAGCTAAGTCAGCCTTAATCCGCAGGAATGACATGGTCAATACTTGCAGAGCTAAACTCCAGTCGGCGTTCATCCCATTAGGTTAACACTAGCATAAAAAGCCGAATGTAACACAACAGTGGTCGTCTAAGGTTTCGTATAGAATGCATCACGCTATTCTGCAGAACCATATAAGTTGATTACGTATGATGTAGGCGTGGAATTGCCCTCAATAACCATCTACTTTTATGGATTCGCTCCGTTGTATTGACGTCCAACTGAAAGTTATGTCAAGGTGAAAGCATAATATGCCCTATCGAAAATTCGTTCACGGGTAGTATTCGATAAGGATTATAACGATTTTGGAAACGTTTTCATATTTTTCTGTCTTGGATAACTACGAGAATTTGCCCTAAAAACATTTTTAGTCATGAAAGCGTAACAGACAGACAGAGAGAATTACCTTGGAATATATAGTATTTGTATGAATGGTATGGATATATAATAATTAATATTTGAAAGTGTTTTGGCAAATTGGAATGCATATACAGTGTGTCTTAAAATATATATGTTAACCTGAATAGGGTTGATTTTTTCCATGAACATGAACAGGTTTTTTCAAATATCCATTTATGTAAAAAAATATCAATCTTATTTTCACAGCATTATATCGATGTTAAAGCAATATGTTTAATAATGCTCGTGAATATTGTCATACTTTTCGGAAATTTTGACATAATATTGCCAATAAATCATGTGTCAAATCGTGAGCAATGCTAGCAATGAATTACAAGCAATAATTGAGGCACGCTACACGGCAACTAGTGGATAATAGAATGAGCATGTGTTGCCGGACCATTACTGTCTGGCAACTCTACTGAATTGGCCATTGCCGGTTACACATTGGGAGCAATTTTGTTGGGTTAAACATTTAATTAAGGTAAATTTGTGGCCACCATTGCCACCATTGCCTTAGGGGCCAAGGTATTCGACCTTTAAAAAGTAGGTACCCTATTAGATGTGAACTCACGATACGATCAACACAAACATTTGTGGTTTTTAGATGCTGGTGAAACATTTCAATGTACTCGTATTTTTGTTAAATGGTACTTTTTGGAAGTCAGTTAAAAACAGATTGCACGACAGTTAGAGACACTCAGAGAAATAATGACCAAACTTTAACAATTTAGTTGCATTAAACTACTCTTTATAACTTTTAGTTTTAGTAGTTAAGCTGGGAGATGTTGTAATTACTTTGTTTGAATTTATTTTAGTTTGCCTTGCAATTTCAGAACAATGTTAATTGGCAGAATATATTGCGGTAATAATTATTATTTTATACGCCACTTCCATTCGATATTGGTATTGATATTGAAAAAAAATGGCCGGACTTATGCCAGCCCCCATACAAAAATATTCAAACGCTACTTCGGAACTATTCGGAACGCTTCGAGTTCCTTCATTACACAAATTCCCGAACACTCCAATCCTCTGAAAACCTCCTTCTCAAAACCCCGATGCATAGAACCAGTTTCTATGCAAACTCCTTTTCCGTCCTAGCTGTCCGATTATGGAATGCCTTGCCGGTCTCCATTAGAAAATCCCCCTCACCTTCCGTATTTAAAGCTAGACTCAAAAACTTTTATCTCCATGAAGAGTCGTGATTATTCATCTGATATATAATATTATTAATATATGTTTATATTAATATATGTATGTATGTAAGTACATATTTATTTATTTTATATATGATATTTACTTATTTAAAATTATTTATGTACCTATTATTTATGTATTTAAGGTTAAGTAATTTTTCTTTTTCTATTATTAAGGTTCCTCATCCAATCAATGATCCTCTCCATCCAAAGGTTGTCTGGAAGAGATCGCTTTCTTAAGCGATAAGACCACCAATTATGCTTACATTTATTTGTTTTATTTTTATTTTTATATCTGTTGTGTTTAGCTTGTAAGGTATAATAAAGAATTTTCATTCATTCATTCATTCAAACTCCTTTGACGATTCTTAATTATTTAGCAACTCTTGTTGATGATTTTTAGTATTTGATAAGTTTTTTTTTTGTCAGACGAGTTAATTTCTAAGCTTCTGAATAGGAGGACTTTGTTCTTAACACACATTAATGTATCGAGGTATAAAGTAATAATCTTTTAAGAGGTTCCCGAGTACAGCTGAGAGCAGCTTAACCTGAATGAACTCAGGATTAAGCTGGGCTTGAATGCAGCAGCTGTTAGCGATGGTTTGATTTTTGTTGGTTTAGGATGAAGAAAATTAACTATCTAATGACAAACATAACATATATGTATATATATAGCATACATAGGGTATGTTGTCGAAATCCCCACCGTTATGTCCTCGCTGGTTCGTACAGGCCTTGTAATCGGACAATTACCAGAAACATACAAGCTTTAACACGGAAAATTCTTATTTCAAAATAAATTGCGCGTGTTAAAGCATTTTAATTGATTGGGCGACTACACAACACAGCGCAAGTGTACGACTGACACGTCTCAGACTTTACGTGTTATCAAATAGTTACAAGTGTTATAGTATTATGTTAGTATATTAACATGAACCGTAATAGTACATTATGATATAAGTGCGGTAAGTTGAAAATTACAGCCGAGGCTGTAATTATCAAAGCGCACGTATGTCATACGACGTTTTATAACATATTTGCGAGGAAATAAATAAACTCGGACTTTCTCAGAAAGGAAAAGCGCGCGGAATAATTTTTACTTGTTCACAAATTAGCGATGCGCGCGCGTCAGCGCTTCTTTTTAAGGCAAAGGTACAAAAACAGCCAGTATTAGTATAATATAAAGTAAATTAATATTTTTTTTGTTTTTGTTACAGATAAATGGTTGTAATTTATTGTCAAAGTTAAATAAATTAAAGAATTAAATGTTTATTTTTTATATTTTATGTCCCAAAGTTAATTTTATTCATAAAATGTTGACCACTTTTCTGACATAAAAACTCTGCTAAGATTTAAAAAAGTACCGTTCGTTTTAGACGGAGCATCTTGATAAACCGTACCTACGTTTTACCTTATTAAAAAGAAACTCGTGCGTTTTACATTACAATAACGCACAAGTACGTAATGACATAAATTACGATATTGAAATTGATGAAATAAAAGACCCTTTACGAGCAAATGTGTTATAAAATAAGTAAATCAACATCTTGTATGACAATCCTCAGATTTAAAAAGTTGACGGGGAGGCGAAGTTTACATAAATCATATTAATTGACATTAGCTTCAATATGATTGGTTCAATAACAGTTGTCAATACGTTAAATAAACAATAATCATTATTTCGAGGCTACTTTACATTGAACGATGTAATTGCTTTACATATTTATTCTTGATTACGCAATATGGACCTCAAGATTATGAGAAGACGTATTATATCTTTACGCAAATTAAAGTCTACATATATTAGAAACGGGATAATACTTTTTTCTATATGGTACTTTGGACCATGGACCTTATCTTCATCACACATAGCTAAGAACCACTCATGTCAATTACGCATGTCCTCCAACTCGGGGAAAGCTGAAGGGGTCTGTTGGACACTCCGTAGGTTAACCAACGGCATACCGACTACAAACCCACCGATGTCTCTTCATTCACCCCAATGCCAGTGCATCATCAAACCGCCCATCCTGAGATGAGTGAGTTGCTGCACTAGCACTTGACAGAGTCAAAGTCAAATATTTTTATTCATTAAAATCACAAGGATCACTTTTAAACGTCAATTTTACTGCCTGTTCCTTCGCGACCAAGCCAGGAAAGAAAGGCAAGAAACAAGGCTGGTGGTTTTTTTACATGATCCTTTTACAATACATAATACAGAAAATAAATTACGTCTAAATTGTAACATTTTGAACGAGTTGGAGCAATTTCAATCCCAAGCTTCTGTCATCTAAATAATCCGATATTTTATAGTAGGCTCTTTTATAAAGACTTTGTTTAATTACGTTTTTAAATTTGTTAATTGTCAATTTTTGTACATCGCTTGGGAGTTTGTTATAAAACCGTACACCTTGCCCTTTAAACGATTTACTAACTTTATGGAGTCTACAAGTGGCAACAGCGAGTTTATCTTTATTTCTAGTATTAAAATTATGATTATCGCTATTTTTCTTAAACAAATTAATATTTTTATGAACATACATTAGATTTTCATAGATGTATTGACAAGGGAATGTCATAATATTTATTTCTTGATAGGGTCACGGGGTCTCGGTTGGATTCAACCGCAGCCCTGTCGGAGGTAGGTAAGCCCTAAGTTTAGTAAGTCTAACCGCTCCCGTTTCAGCTTGTGCCATATCGCATAGACTCCGCATCCCGCACACTGCCTAATGCGCTAAATGTGCTAATGGTTAAAGCCTGGATTAAACGGCCGAAGTCTGATTTTTATAGTTCTTGCTTGTTTTAGTAGTAGTTGCTAGGCTAGTGACTGCCTCCGTGGCACAGTGGGCGTATAGCCGGCTGAGACGCAGGAGGTAGCGGGTTCGATTCCCGCCGCGAAACAAATGTTTGCATAATCTACAGATATTTGTTCCGTGTCTGGGTGTTTTTCTATATATTATAAGTATGTATTTACAAAAAAAAAGTATATAAGTATTCTATCAGTTATCTGGTTCCCATAGTACAAGCTCTGCTTAGTTTGGGGCTAGATAGCGCTGTGTAAAATGTCCAGCAATATTTATTTATTTATTTATTATTTAGTCGCCATTTTCCAGCGCCGTAAATTTCTTCAGATTAAGGAGTAATGGCCACCATTTTTCTAATAATTACGGGTCGTGAATAACATTTACGGAGCCGATATCGAGTTTACAATGACCAACCTTCAGAGTATGAATGATGAAAAACACATTTATATTTGTTTTTAAATCTAAAATAGAAACAGCTTTAACATTTCAAATGAGTGTTGCTGTATTGTTATAATGGAAAAATGTTTGTTCCATTAGAAGTTGAATAATTACTTTCTGTTCAAATGTCTGAAACTTTTTCATACATATACAATTTCAATTACTGGATGCTAACGTTCTATATCTTCTATACATAAAACAAAGTCGGGCTAGTTACACCATTTCACCACTTATAACTCAAGGACGGCTGGACCGATTTTGATGATCTTTGATTTGTTGAATTTGTCTCCTTCCCGGATAGCGGACCGATTTCATTGAAATTTGGTATAAAGATTATGACCGGGATTGAGACGTAGGTTACTTTTTACCCGACTGCGCAGAAGAAGGGTTCTGTTTTTATTGACAAACCACGCGTCTGAAGCCGCGGGTCTAATTCATGTTCAATTCATATTCAATTAATGTAAAATCTAATTATTTACATAGTATAACATGAATTCGCTTCCGCTGTCTGCTATCTTAGATCAAAGTCAAAAGTCAAAGTCAAATATTTTTATCAATTAAAATCACAAGGATCACTTTGAAACGTCAATTTTACTGCCTGTTCCTTCGCGACCAAGCCATGAAAGAAAGGCAAGAAACAAGGCTGGTTGTTTTTTTTAATGATCCTTTTACATAATACAGAAAATAAATCTTTCTACTATATCTTCTACTATCTTACTACTCAATGGATTTTAATGTAGTTTTCAGCAATGGATAGATTGATTCAAGAGGAAGGTTAATATGTATAACTAGCTTCCGCCAGCGGCTTCGCACGCGTGGTTTGTCAAAAAAAGTAGCCTATGTAATCCAGGTTATAATCTACGTACATACCGATTGTAAAGTAACTCAGTCTCTCTGTCTGTTTGTTACCTTTTCACGGCTCAACAGCTCGACCGATTTCGATTTTGGTACCTATATAGGTACCAAATTTCTAGATGCATTATAAATGGACTGCACAGAAAGAGGGTAATGTTTTATTGACAAACCACGCGTACGAAGCCGCGGACGGGTCAGCTAGTTATACATAAATGGAATAAAAAGAATATTTCTAATTGGACTTGGGAACATTTTATTATTATAACATTAAAAACATTTTATACCGTTTTACTTATTATCATAACGAGGGAAGTATTAAGCGGGTTATTTCAAGACCATTTGCCCTGTAGTTAATTTATTTTAGCACAAAGGGAAATTCCTTAAAACCTTCGAAGGCAATCTCCGCAATAAAATCATACTCCGTAATGATCATTACTCAGCCATTCCTTCTGACTGCTAATGAAATGGTGAACCTTTATTCTAAGGAAATCAGGTTTAGATCGAAATGGTAAAGTTAATTTTGGTGGGAAAAAAATATATATGAACAATATTTTTTTTATACAACATTGATGGAAACATAGAAGTCTATGTATATATGTGTGTTCCACCGTAGCGCCTAAATTTTATTTTCAATTTTATTTAAATTTTAATTTAGATTCATTATTATGCCACGCATAAGCTACATTTTACTCGACTACGGCAAAATCAAAAGGAAGGGTTATGTTTTAGTCTCTTTATTTAATTATTTAAATTATTGGAAAATCAACAGCTATTTTTTATCTTAGATAGATTACAGTAATCATTTCTGAAAGCTAATTTCAGATCTTCACGTATAGTAACAATAAAACTATATATCTATAATATAACTGTCTATGGACGTATGTTCCACCGTAGCGCCTAAACCACTCATCCGATTTCGATGTATGAGGAGGCCACCATCGACATAGGTATTTCGTAGTTGAATTTCAGTTTTTTTAACCTATATAGCTTGTTTAAGAAGCCCTATACTCAACACGATCTGAATTAATACTATTATGGGCAAAACGCTTTTAATAACAGAAAGAATGTACAATTATTTACAATAAAATACAAAATAAACTTTATTTAATGGAACAGTTTTATCTATCGGAATTAATGGAATGATTTTATAAATCTTAATAATATTTATGCAAACTTAGCGTGCGCAAAGTATAGTCCTTTCTTTTCCCGGGAAATAAACACTCAAATAATTCAAAATAAGTACCAAGATGGCTTCCCAGATACGACCATGCAATGAAAAATAAAAAGCTTTGATAAATGACGTCTCTGGCACCTGGAAAATGAGGTGAAGAGTATTTTCTAGAGAAATGGGCATAAACATAACTAGAACTACGTGAGCTCTTATAACTAACCCATTTCAAACAAACGTAGCTCAACCTAACCTGGCACTTTCAATTTATATAAATTTTTTCCTGACCCCACTCTACACTGAAAACTCTAGAGCAAGAAGCTCATATTAAACTGGTTATACATCCAGCGTAAGCTCAAACATGAACCTTAACATTGTGCACCGCATGAAGGTTCTTGGAAAACTGGTTGTGTAGAGGTGATTTCCACCTTGGAATAAGATGGTATATGCAGTCATAACCATACATACAGATTAGGTGGTTTGTTTGCGAGACATGTAAAGGACAACTAGGCCAAGATTACACAAATAAATAGAGTAATATTAATACATATCTTATCTGTATACTGTATTGTATATTGTGTGCTAATATAGTGAATAAATTATTGTCTATGTATATTATTCATCATGTGTTTTCATTTATACATTCATTTATTTGTCTGTGGTAATAATAAAACAAGGAGTACCGATGTAGGTAATCTTGATAAAGCGGAATATAGAACATTAGCGATGACTTTTCAATCGCTAAATCCTAATTGACAATCGCTATTATAGTGTTTAGAAAAAAATTACTTCCACATAAATTAGATAATATCTTTATTGCACACCATTAAACAGAAAAAAGTACAATATTATATCATAGGTACTATGGGCGACCTTATCACTAAAATAAATCTCTTCCAGTCTTTTTTAAAGGTTTTTTAAACTGATATACGAAATGTTAGGTAGATACTATTAATATTTCTGTTTAGGCCATAATTAAATATTAAATGTAGGTAGGAAGCACAGTGACTTTCTGTCCTTATCTTTCCTCTATGTAAAATTTCCTATCTCTCTCTATCCTAACTACCATCATCAGTCGAAGAAAGATGATTAAAACAATGCCTGTGATGTGATGTGCTCTGTGCCAAAAAACCCTAATAAAACGAATTGCTGTAAAATAAGACCTGAAAAGTGTTGGAAAGTGTAGTGCTGTGTCCCTCGCGAGGAGAAGAAACTGAAGTACCTACTCGAAGAACGAAGACTGGTGATATTGCCGAAAGTTTCTTGGAACGAAGGCATCGGAAAGGTTGGCCTTATTTTATCCTAATCCTGTGTCCTTCATCACTGTGTCTTCAATAGAAATATTAGCACCTAGGTATCCGATAATATCATTACGAGCCCGCGCGCAATCAATTTCTGTTTTAGGCTGAATCGAAAGCAATTAAGGTGGTACGATTCCTATACAACGTTCAGTGGCGATTCACTAGATAACTGATCAGCAGAAATGTTTACACATTATACGTATCGAATTAGCTACGTCTTATTAAGGTTGCAAAATCAATAAAATTACACACTTTCATAAAAGATATAATATTACAAAAATAAAACACTTTTTAATGACTTTCCAAAAGTGATTTATGATTTTCAGATAATGGGAGAATGATTTTTATGCTAATCGCTAAATACGTTTAGGGATCGTTACGCAAATCGCCTTTAGTCTTTATGGCATTACGGGCTACCACACGGAATAATAATTTTGGCGCAGAATAATCTATAATAATTAATCGACCGAAGTCGACTTGGGTGAATCAGCGTTGTATTTTTTTTATACCACTAAGGTAGCAAAAAAAGCATACGGCCCACCTGATGCCCAGGAACTGCCACCAGTGCCTGTCGCTGTATTGCCCAAGCACCACAGACCTCCAGCGTGTGCTGTGCTGTGTCTTCATGGGCACCACAATGATGGCACTCCATCGTTGATTCCCTTCCGATTCGGCACAGGTATTTTGAGAAGCAACCATGCCCCGTCAGCACCTGTGTCAATCGGAAGGTCATCGAGCCATGCTCCCTGGCAAGCCACTCTTTTAAAAGCGGCCGAACTGCGCTAACCGTCTCAATGCCAGCGCTAGGCTGCGCCAGCCTTTCGAGCCACTCTTCAATGAGTGCCTCGTGCAACTCGTCCCTTTTGCCCTCAATTTCTCTCAGGGTTGGTCTTTGCCCTCCCGCTACCTCCTGCTGGCGCCAGGAGTGCAAGGCAGCTGGCATGCAAGTCCCAAGGTAGTGAGCCCGCCAATACGCATGCAGCTTCATATGAAACGGTGCAGTAGCCGCGTATCGCTCTAACCGCCATTATCCTCTGTGGTCTTCGCAGAAGAGCTCTGTTACTGGTAGTTAGAGCATCCACCCACACCGGCGTACCATATAATGCCATCGAACGAATGACCCCGGCACAAAGATGGCGACAGGAGGCTCTTGGTCCACCAATATTCGGCAGGAGGCGCGCTAATGAGCCTGCCGAGCTTTGCACCTTTGGGACTAAACGTTTGAAATGTTCAGCAAAGTTCCAGGTGCTGTCCAGTGTTAACCCAAGATATTTCATGTGTGGGGTCACCATAATCCGCACACCATCCACCAAGACGTAGGCGCCAGCTGGTGGCCTACCCCCTCTTCCGTGGAAGAGAATTGCCTCCGTCTTGTTGCGGGCCACCTTTAGCCCCAGCAATCGAATGCGACTGACCAAGAGGGTGGATCCTACTGACGTCAGATGTGCAACCTCTTCATAGCTGCTTCCCCGCGCGATAAAAAGTGTATCATCAGCATAGCAGATAATATGCGTACGGGGAAGCAGAGTACCACGCAGCACCCAATCATAGCCGATGTTCCACAGCAAGGGGCCCATCACTGAGCCCCGTGGAACACCGGACGTCATGCGCCTGGCACAGACCCTACCCTTATTGCCAAGATAGAGCACATCTCGCTCTCTGAGATAGTGCCCTATGAACCGACGGAGATCAAAAGGAACTCCCCATGGTCCACGCCCGCCCGTTGCCGAGCGAGCTGCGTTTTCAGTGAGCTCCGCGATAAAAATTCGGGAAAAATATAAAAAAGTGCTTTTTTGTGACGTGCGACATCAAAATTTGCGCCAAGTTAAGGCGCACACGTGGGTAAAAACCAAATTTTAAAAACTGTTGTGCGCGAAAAGTTATTAGCAAAAAAGTAAAAATTTTTACAAATTTGAAATTTTGAAAAAATCCGCTGAACGATTTTGAGCGGTGACCCCTGTTTTTGACACTGCCCGGAGGAGCGCCTCGTGGGCCTCTACACGTCGGATTTTTTTCCGGATTTTTCCGTGCAGGCGCACGGAAGTTAATCCGGAAAAACCAAAAACCACGTGGCCACGAGGTCTGGACCCAGGGCAGTAGGACTAAAACCGAAAACGGAGATACCTGGACACCAGTGCAACGAGTGCGGAAGTTTTTGAAAATTTTCAAAAGGGTCAACTTTGAACATTTTACGGACAATTTTAAAAATCGTGTTTATAAAAAAGCTTATAACTTCTAAAGTAAATCTTTTAAGTCTAAATTTTATTATTATATTATATAAAGCTCGATTACCACTGACTCACTGACTGATTGACATCATTGTTCTCCCAGATGCCACCTCGTAGGGGAGAAATGTTTGGTGGGATCGTATAGAGGGAGTTCCGGTGAGTTGGGAATAAATCCTAAAGTACCCCTTTTGTCCCCCATTCGCTCCCATTGACATCGTATCTCGGAAAGTATAGGTCTTACAGCGTTGGTGCAAAAACTAATGTTGCAGAGGATATTTTTTTATATCCGGTTCCATAAAAAAAAAATTGTCTTTCATACAAAAAAAAAATTGTCCCATACAAAATATTTCTGTATGAATACCGTAAACCGTATATTTCGTTTGCCGTAATTTTCATACTGTTTTTGTAGGGAGCCCACGGCTTGTGTGTACTATAAAATTACTGTAAATTTGCTTGATTCTATTTAATGGTGGTGGAGGGACATGAGATAACTTTCATAGTTTTTGCAAATTTTTTTTTTTTTTTTTAGTATGCTACGTTCATCATGTTTATTTTGGAACATCCACATTTTTTTAATTATGCTTCATCCACAATGATCACTTTGGAACGTCAATTTTTTTATTATGCAACATCCACTGTGATCATTTTGGTAAATCATTTTTTTCAATTATGCCTCATCCACTATGATCACTTTGGAACGTCAATTTTTTTTATTTTTTATTATGCAACATCCACTGTGATCATTTTGGTACATCATTTTTTTTAATTATGCCTCATCCACAATGATCACTTTGGAACGTCAATTTTTTTTTATTATGCAACATCCACTGTGATCATTTTGGCACATCATTTTTTTTTAATTATGCCTCATCCACAATGATCACTTTGGAACGTCAATTTTTTTTTATTATGCAACATCCACTGTGATCATTTTGGCACATCATTTTTTTTAATTATGCCTCATCCACAATGATCACTTTGGAACGTCAATTATTTTTTTTTTTTTTATTATGCAACATCCACTGTGATCATTTTGGAACATCATTTTTTTTAATTATGCCTCATCCACAATGATCATTTTGGAACGTCAATTTTTTTCCCCTGTTTTTTTATTATGCAACGTTTATCATGTTCATTTGGGAGCATCAATTTTTTTTTAATTATGCATCATCCACTGTGATCATTTTGGTACATAATTTTTTTTAATTATGCCTCATCCACAATGATCACTTTGGAACGTCAATTATTTTTTTTTATTATGCATCATCCACTGTGATCATTTTGGAACATCATTTTTTTTAATTATGCCTCATCCACAATGATCACTTTGGAACGTCAATTATTATTATTTTTTTGTATTATGCAACATCCACTGTGATCATTTTGGTAAATCATTTTTTTAATTACGCCTCATCCACAATGATCACTTTGGAACGTCAATTTTTTTTTTATTATGCATCATCCACTGTGATCATTTTGAACATCATTTTTTTTAAATTATGCCTCATCCACATGATCATTTTGGAACGTCAATTTTTTTTTATTATGCAACATCCACTGTGATCATTTTGGAAAATCAATTTTTTTTTGTAGCACAAATTTTTGGTGGAATCGTTATTTTACGGTCATCATCGCCCTTGCCATCATTTTGAATTCTTCTCTCACTTCCTTTTCGTTTTCGAATGTTTCTTCCACATTGATATCCTCTTTAATTGTTTCTATAACTTCGAAATCCTCTTTGGTGGCATTTTTACTTCAATATACTTTTGAATTGTTTTTTCTATTTTTCTATTTTCTTCAATTACTTCTCTTACTTCAATATCGACTCTACAAAATTATGGGTTTTAATACAAATCTTAAATCGCTCGTATCTTGTAAACGGGAAGAGTTACCCCTAGCAAACTTTTACAAAATATTGGTACTAATTTTTGGTGGAATAGTTTTTTTAATACCATCATTGCCCTTGAGATCTTTTTTGAATGCTTCTCTTACTTCGTATTCCGCTTTGATCGCTTCTTTCACCTCGATATCCTCTATTTTTGCTTCTTCCACTTTGATATCCTTTTTAATTGCTTTTTCTACTTATATATTTTCTTCAATTGCTTCTTTTACTACAATTTCCACTCTACAAAATTATGGGTTTTAATACAAATCTTAAATCGCTCGTATCTTCTAAACGGGAAGAGTTACGCCGAGCAAACTTTTACAAAATATTGGTACAAATTTTTGGTGGAATAGTTTTTTTAATACCATCATTGCCCTTGACATCCGTTTTGAATGCTTCTCTTACTTCGTCTTCCACTTTAAATGCTTCTTTCACCTCGATATCCGCTATTTTTGCTTCTTCCACTTTGATATTCTTTTTAATTGCTTTATCTACTTATATATTTTCTTCAATTGCTTCTTTTACTTCAATTCCCACTCTACAAAATTATGGGTTTTAATACAAATCTTAAATCGCTCGTATCTTCTAAACGGGAACAGTTACGCCTAGCAAACTTTTACAAAATATTGGTACAAATTTTCGGTCGAATATTTTTTTTATTAACATGATTGATCTTGAAATCCTTTTTGAATGCTTCTTTCACCTCGATATCCTCTGTTTTTGCGTCTTCCACTTTGATATCCTTTTTAATTGCTTTTTCTACTTATATATTTTCTTCAATTGCTTCTTTTACTACAATTTCCACTCTACAAAATTATGGGTTTTAATACAAATCTTAAATCGCTCGTATCTTCTAAACGGGAAGAGTTACGCCTAGCAAACTTTTACAAAATATTGGTACAAATTTTTGGTGGAATAGTTTTTTTAATACCATCATTGCCCTTGACATCCGTTTTGAATGCTTCTCTTACTTCGTCTTCCACTTTGAATGCTTCTTTCACCTCGATATCCTCTATCGTTATCCTCTATACGATATCGTCTTTGATTGCTTTTTTCACTTCGTCATCCTCTTAGAAAGCTTCTACCACCTCGGTATCCTCTTTGATTGCTTACTCAACTTTAATTTCCTCTTTGATTGTTTCTGCTACTTCAATATTCTATTTGATTGCTTCTTTCACTTCAATATCCTCTTTGATTGCTTCTTCCACTTCGATATCGTTTTTGACTGTTTCTTCCACTTCGATATCGTCTTTGATTGCTTTTTTTACTTTGTCATCTTCTTAGAATGCTCTTACCACCTCGGTATCATCTTTGATTGCTTACTCAACTTTAATTTCCTCTTTAATTGTTTCTGCTACTTCGATATCCTATTTTGTTGCTTCTTTCACTTCAATATCCTCTTTGATTGCTTCTTCCACTTGGATATCCTCTTTGATTTGATTGCTTCTTCCATTTCAATCGTCTTTGACTGCACATGGATATCCTCTTCGATAACTTTAAACAGCTCGATATCCTCTTTGATTGCTTCTTCCACTTTGATATCCTCTTTTATTGCTACTACCAATTCGATATCATCTTCGATTTCCTTTTGATTGCTTCTTGCACTGCAATATTCTTTTTGATTGCGTCTTCATCTTCGTAATCGTTTTTGATAGCATTTTCACTACGATATCCTCTGTGATGGCTTCTTACACTTCGATATCTTCTTTGATTGCTTTTTCCACTTCGATATCCTCTAAGATTGCTTCTTCCTTTTCGATATCGTCTTCGACTATTTGTTTCACTTCGTCATCCTCTTTGAATACTTCTACCACCTCGGTATCCTCTTTGATTCCTTAGTCAACTTCAATTTCCTCTTAGATTGTTTTTCCTACTTCGATATCCTATTAGATTGCTTCTTCCACTTCAATATCCTCTTTGATTACTCCTTCCACTTCGATGTCATCTTCAATTTCCTTTTGATTGCTTCTTGCACTGCAATATTCTCTTTGATTGCGTCTTGGTCTTCGATATCGTCTTTGACAGCATTTTCACTTCGATATCCTCTGTGATGGCTTCTTCCACTTCGATACCCTCTTTGATTGCTTCTTCCATTTCGATATCCTCTTTGATTGCTTCTTCCACTTCGATATCGTCTTTGACTGTTTCTTCCACTTCGATATCGTCTTTGATTGCTTTTTTCACTTCGTCATCCTCTTAGAAAGCTTCTACCACCTCGGTATCCTCTTTGATTGCTTACTCAACTTTAATTTCCTCTTTGATTGTTTCTGCTACTTCGATATTCTATTTGATTGCTTCTTTCACTTCAATATCCTCTTTGATTGCTTCTTCCACTTCGATATCGTTTTTGACTGTTTCTTCCACTTCGATATCGTCTTTGATTGCTTTTTTTACTTTGTCATCTTCTTAGAATGCTCTTACCACCTCGGTATCATCTTTGATTGCTTACTCAACTTTAATTTCCTCTTTGATTGTTTCTGCTGCTTCGATATCCTATTTGATTGCTTCTTTCACTTCAATATCCTCTTTAATTGCTGCTTCCACTTGGAAATCCACTTTGATTTGATTGCTTCTTCCATTTCGATATCGTCTTTGACTGCTTCTTACACATGGATATCCTCTTTGATGACTTTTAACAGCTCGATATCCTCTTTAATTACTTCTTCGACTAAAAGAAAAACACGCGAGCTGCGAGCAGCTCGCGCACAACGCAACCTCTAGTTATATTATATAAAGCTCGATTACCACTGACTGACTGACTGACTGACTCATTGACATGTTTGTTCTCCCAGATGCCACCTCGTAGGGTGAAAATGTTTGGTGGGATCGTATAGAGGGAGTTCCGATGAGTTGGGAATAAATCCTAAAGTACCCCTTTTGTCCCCCATTCGCTCCCATCGACCTCGTATGTCGGAAAGTATAGGTCTTAGAGCGTTGGTGCAAAAACTAATGTTGCAGAGGACATTTTTTTATATCCGGTTCCATGAAAAAAAAATTGTCTTTCATACAAAAAAAAAATTGTCCCATACAAAATATTTCTGTATGAATACCGTAAACCGTATATTTCGTTTGCCGTAATTTTCATACTGTTTTTGTAGGGAGCCCATGGCTTGTGTGTACTATAAAATTACTGTAAATTTGCTTGATTCTATATAATGTTGGTGGAGGGGCATGAGACAACTTTCATAGTTTTTGCAAAGGTCATCATCATCATTTTGGAACATCCAATTTTTTTTTTTTTTTTAGTATGCAACGTTCATCATGTTTATTTTGGAACATCAATTTTTTTTTAATTATGCCTTATCCACAATGATCACTTTGGAACGTCAATTATTTTTTTTTTATTATGCAACATCCACTGTGTTCATTTTGGTACATCATTTTTTTTAATTATGCCTCATCCACAATGATCACTTTGGAACGTCATTTTTTTTTTAATTATGCATCATCCACTGTGATCATTTTAGAACATCATTTTTTTTCAATTATGCCTCATCCACTATGACCACTTTGGAACGTCAATTTTTTTTTTTTTTTATTATGCAACATCCACTGTGATATTTTGGTACATCATTTTTTTAATTATGCCTCATCCACAATGATCACTTTGGAACGTCAATTATTTTTTTTTATTATGCAACATCCACTGTGTTCATTTTGGTACATCATTTTTTTTAATTATGCCTCAACCACAATGATCACTTTGGAACGTCAATTTTTTTTTTTAATTATGCATCATCCACTGTGATCATTTTGGAACATCATTTTTTTTTTCAATTATGCCTCATCCACTATGATCACTTTGGAACGTCAATTTTTTTTTTATTATGCAACATCCACTGTGATATTTTGGTACATCATTTTTTTTAATTATGCCTCATCCACAATGATCACTTTTGGAACGTCATTTTTTTTTTTATTATGCAAAATACTTTGTGATCATTTTGGAAAAAATTTTTTTTTAATTATGCCTCATCCACAATGATCATTTTGGAACGTCAATTTTTTTTTTTACTATGCAAAATCCTTTGTGTTCATTTTGTTTTAAATTATGCCTCATCCACAATGATCACTTTTGGAACGTCATTTTTTTTTATTATGCAAAATCCTTTGTGATCATTTTGGAAAATCTTTTTTTTTAATTATGCCTCATCCACAATGATCATTTTAGAACGTCAATTTCTTTTTTTTTATTATGCAACATCCACTGTGATAATTTTGGAACATCAATTTTTTTTAATTATGCCTCATCCGCAATGATCATTTTGGAACGTCAATTTTTTTTTAAATTATGCCTCATCCACAATGATCACTTTTGGAACGTCAATTTTTTTTTTATTATGCAACATCCACTGTGATCATTTTGGAACATCAATTTTTTTTTATTTATGCCTCATCCACTATGATCATTTTGGAACGTCAATTTTTTTTTATTATGCGACATCCACTATTCGAATATTCTCTTTGATTGCTTCTCCCACTTCGATATCGTCTTTGACTGCTTCTTCCATTTCGATATCGTCTTTGATTGCTTTTTCACTTCGTCATCTTCTTTGAATGCTTCTACCACCTTGGTATCCTCTTTGATTGCTTACTCAACTTCAATTTCCTCTTTGATTGTTTCTGTCACTTCGATATCCTATTTGATTGCTTCTTCCAATTTGATTGCTTCTTCCACTTCAACATTCTCTTTGATAGTTTCTTCCACTTCGATATCCAATCAACAAATTTATGATTTTTCTCACAAAACTTTAATCGCTCGTATCTTCTAAACGGGAAGAGATAGCACTAGCAAACTTTGACAAAATATTAGTACAAATTTTTGATCATTATCATTTTACAACATACATTTATATTATGCAACGTCAATCATGATCATTTTGGAACGTCCAGATTTTTTTTTATGCAACGTTCATCATGATCTTTTTTGCAACGTTCAATTTTTTTTTATACAACCATTATCATGATCATTTTGGAACATCAAATTTTTTTCTCTTTGATTGCTTGTTCCACTTCGATATCCTCTTTGATTGCTTCTTCCACATTGGTATCCTCTTTGATTGCTTCTTTAACTTTGATATCCTCTACGATTGCTTGTTCCGCTTCGATATCCTCTTTTATTCCTACTTCATCTTCAATATCCATTGGATTGCTTCTTCCACTTCGATATCGTCTTTGATTGCTTTTTTTACTTCGTCATCCTCTTAGAATGCTTCTACCACCTTGGTATCCTCTTTGATTTCTTCCTCAACTTTAATTTCCTCTTTGATTGTTTCTGCTACTTCGATATCCTATTTGATTGCTTCTTTCACTTCAATATCCTCTTTGATTGCTTCTTCCACTTCGATATCATCTTTGATTGCTGCTTCCACTTGGAAATCCTCTTTGATTTGATTGCTTCTTCCATTTCGATATCGTCTTTGACTGCTTCTTACACATGGATATCTTCTTTGATGGCTTTTAACAGCTCGATATCCTCTTTAATTACTTCTTCGACTAAAAGAAAAACACGCGAGCTGCGAGCAGCTCGCGCACAACGCAACCTCTAGTTATATTATATAAAGCTCGATTACCACTCACTGACTGACTGACTCATTGACATGTTTGTTCTCCCAGATGCCCCCTCGTAGGGTGAAAATGTTTGGTGCCATCGTATAGAGGGAGTTCCGATGAGTTGGGAATAAATCCTAAAGTACCCCTTTTGTCCCCCATTCGCTCCCATCGACATCGTATCTCGGAAAGTATAGGTCTTACAGCGTTGGTGCAAAAACTAATGTTGCAGAGGACATTTTTTTATATCCGGATCCATGAAAAAAAAAATGGTCTTTCATACAAAAAAAAAATTGTCCCATACAAAATATTTCTGTATGAATACCGTAAACCGTATATTTCGTTTGCCGTAAGTTTCATACTGTTTTTGTAGGGAGCCCACGGCTTGTGTGTACTATAAAATTACTGTAAATTTGCTTGATTCTATATAATGGTGGTGGAGGGACATGAGATAACTTTCATAGTTTTTGCAAAGGTCATCATCATCATTTTGGAACATCCAATTTTTTTTTTTTTTTTAGAATGCAACGTTCATCATGTTTATTTTGGAACATCCACATTTTTTTAATTATGCCTCATCCACAATGATCACTTTGGAACGTCAATTTTTTTTATTTTGCTACATCCACTGTGATCATTTTGGTACATCATTTTTTTTAATTATGCCTCATCCACAATGATCACTTTGGAACGTCAATTTTTTTTTTTTTTATTATGCATCATCCACTGTGATCATTTTGGAACATAATTTTTTTTTCAATTATGCCTCATCCACTATGATCACTTTGGAACGTCAATTTTTTTTTTTTTATTATGCAACATCCACTGTGATATTTTGGTACATCTTTTTTTTTAATTATGCCTCATCCACAATGATCACTTTGGGACGTCATTTTTTTTTTTTTATTATGCAACATCCGCTATGATCATTTTGGTACAACATTTTTTTAATTACGCCTCATCCACAATGATCACTTTGGAACGTCAATTTTTTTTTTTATTATGCAACATCCACTATGATCATTTTGGTACATCATTTTTTTAATTATGCCTCATCCACAATGATCACTTTGGAACGTCAATTATTTTTATTTTTTTATTATGCATCATCCACTGTGATCATTTTGGAACATCATTTTTTTTTAATTATGCCTCATCCACAATGATCATTTTGGAACGTCATTTTTTTTTACTATGCAAAATCCTTTGTGATCATTTTGGAAAATCATTTTTTTTTTAATTATGCCTCATCCACAATGATCATTTTGGAACGTCAATTTTTTTTTTATTATGCAAAATCCTTTGTGATCATTTTGGAAAATCAATTTTTTTTTAATTATGCCTCATCCACAATGATCACTTTTGGAACGTCAATTTTTTTATTTTTTTTTATTATGCAACATCCACTGTGATCATTTTGGAATATCAATTTTTTTTAATTATGCCTCATCCACAATGATCATTTTGGAACGTCAATGTTTTTTTTATCATGCAACATCCTTTGTGATCATTTTGGAACATCAATTTGTTTTTAATTATGATCCACAATGATCATTTTGGAAAATTAATTTTTTTTTTATTATGCAACATCCTTTGTGATCATTTTGGAAAATCAATTTTTTTTAATTATGCCTCATCCACTATGATCATTTTGGAACGTAAAAATACTTTTTAATTGCTTCTTCTACTTGGATATCCTCTTTGAATGTTTCTTCCACTTTGATATCTTCTCAACAAAATTATGATTTTTCTTAAAAACTTTAATCGCTCGTATCGTCTTAACGAAAATAAATAGGCGTAGTAAACTTTTACAAAATGGTAGTACAAATTATGGGTAAAATAGTTTTTTCATTGTCATGACAATCTTTTTACATGCTTCTCTCACTTCGATATCCTCTTTGATGGCTTCTTCCACTTCGATATACTTTTTAATTGCTTCTTCTACTTGGATATCTATTTTGATTGCTTCTTGCACTTCGATATCCTCTCATCAAAGTTATGATTTTCCTTAAAAAACTTTAATCGTTCGTATCTTTTAAACGGTAAGAGATAGACATAACAAACTTTTATAAAATGGTAGCACAAATTTTTGGTGGAATCGTTATTTTACGGTCATCATCGCCCTTGACATCATTTTGAATTTTTCTCTCACTTCCTTTTCGTCTTCAAATGTTTCTTCCACTTTGATATCCTCTTTAATTGTTTCTATAACTTCTAAATCCTCTTTGATGGCATTTTTACTTCAATTATACTTTTGAATTGCTTTTTCTACTTTTATATTTTCTTCAATTACTTCTCTTACTTCAATATCGACTCTACAAAATTATGGGTTTTAATACAAATCTTAAATCGCTCGTATCTTCTAAACGGGAAGAGTTACCCCCAGCAAACTATTACAAAATATTGGTACAAATTTTTGGTGGAATAGTATTTTAATACCATCATTGCTCTTGACATCCGTTTTGAATGCTTCTCTTACTTCGTCTTCCAATTTAAATGCTTCTTTCACCTCGATATCCTCTATTTTTGCTTCTTCCACTTTGATATCCTTTTTAATTGCTTTTTCTACTTATATGTTTTCTTCAATTGCTTCTTTTACTTCAATTTCCACTCCACAAAATTATGGGTTTTCATACAAAACTTAAATCGCTCGTATCTTTAAAACGGGAAGAGATAGCTCGAGGAAACTTTTACAAAATATTAGTATAAGTTTTTGGTGAAACCTTTTTTTATTTTTATCATTGTCCTCGACGTCTTTTCCTCAATTTCAATTTCCTCTTTAATTGTTTCTGCTACTTCGATATCCTATTTGATTGCTTCTTTCACTTCAATATCCTCTTTGATTGCTTCTTCCACTTCGATATCATCTTTGATTGCTGCTTCCACTTGGATATCCTCCTTGATTTGATTGCTTCTTCCATTTCGATCATCTTTGACTGCTTCTTACACATGGATATCCTCTTCAAACAGCTCGATATCCTCTTTGATTGCTTCTTCCACTTTGATATCCTCTTTTATTGCTTCTACCAATTCGATATCATCTTCGATTTCCTTTTGATTGCTTCTTGCACTGCAATATTCTCTTTGATTGCGTCTTCATCTTCGATATCGTTTTTGATAGCATTTTCACTTCGATATCCTCTGTGATGGCTTCTTCCACTTCGATACCCTCTTTGATTGCTTCTTCCACTTCGATATCCTCTTTGATTGCTTCTTCCACTTCGATATCCTCTTTGATTGCTTCTTCCACTTCGATATCGTCTTTGACTGTTTCTTCCACTTCGATATCGTCTTTGATTGCTTTTTTCACTTCGTCATCCTCTTAGAACGCTTCTACCACCTCGGTATCCTCTTTGATTGCTTACTCAACTTTAATTTACTCTTTGATTGTTTCTGCTACTTCGATATCCTATTTGATTGCTTCTTTCACTTCAATATCCTCTTTGATTGCTTCTTCCACTTCGATATCATCTTTGATTGCTTTTTTCACTTCGTCATCCTCTTAGAACGCTTCTACCACCTCGGTATCCTCTTTGATTGCTTACTCAACTTTAATTTCCTCTTTGATTGTTTCTGCTGCTTCGATATCCTATTTGATTGCTTCTTTCACTTCAATATCCTCTCTAATTGCTGCTTCCACTTGGAAATCCTCTTTGATTTGATTGCTTCTTCCATTTCGATATCGTCTTTGACTGCTTCTTACACATGGATATCCTCTTTGATGGCTTTTAACAGCTCGATATCCTCTTTAATTACTTCTTCGACTAAAAGAAAAACACGCGAGCTGCGAGCAGCTCGCGCACAACGCAACCTCTAGTTGTTTTATATAGTTAGTAATTAGTTTGTCTATGTACATTTTAAATTTCAAAATTTTTTGATAAGCATTTTAAAAGTTATTGTGTGTTGACCCTTTGACCCACATTCAAGGTACCCTGGGAATCAGTAGTAGGGAAAAAGTAAAAAGGCCAAATTTTGGGATTCATTATTATTAATAGGTCTGCATTTTTAAAATTTTCAAAAAAGCCTAATTTTGACCGAATTTTGCCATTTTTATAAATTAACTGGGATAGTGAGAGGGTAGCCGTGATATTTACAGGTCAGTATATCGGGTATAGTAATATTTAACCTCCTTTTAAATTTCATAGTTCTGTGTCCAGTAGTTTTCGAGATCTTCTGTATTGACCCACTAACCTGACCTACTGACCCACTGACCAACTGACCCACTAACCCAGTGACCCACTGACCTACTGACCCAGTGGCCCACTGACCCAGTGACCTACTGACATACTGACCCACTGACCCAGTGCCCCATTGGCCTACTGACCGACTGACCTACAAACCTACTGACTTACTGACCTACATTCAGGGTGCCTTGAATGGGTTTTAAAAAAATTTTATTGCATTGCTGGACGGCAAATTTGACTTCCAAAGATCTTGGAATATTGTAAATAATTATTTTACGTTAGTTAACTTAGTTTATAGGACACATTTAAATTTAATTAAATTCTATTTTACTCTTTTATCATTTTATTGTGTTCTTTTTGATTTATATAATTGTATTTTATTGTACGTATCCGACGCCCTTTACACGTCGCATACTTTTACACATTGACGTCCCTAAAAAGCCAGATTTAAGCGAGCTACACAATGTTCGGTATCAGGACTCCGCCCAGCAAGGTGGCGACTGAGAACTCTCCCCCGAAAAAGGCCGAAGAGAAGGTAGAGAAGACGGGCCTCCCTTCAAACCATGACCGGACCTTTGCGGTCAGAAGGAGCATCGGGGAGACAGAGGCAAGAGCCGCAAAGACGTCTCCGAAGAGGGTGGTGGTGCCAATGGCGGGCCCCTCGAGGCCAAAAACCCGAACATCATTGACGGACGCCTCGGACGCCCCCCCCCCAAAAACCAACTCACCCCTCTAGAGTCGCTGAGGCTAGGGCATGCCTGAATAGGGCTAAGCTCTGCCTCAGTAGCTCTAGAAACATTAAAACAGAGTATAAAGAGGGGATCACTGCAGCTGTGGAGCGGCTCTATCAGCTCGTGAAGGAGTCAGAGGCCAAAGAAGTAACAAGAATCCAGAGCAAGGGACAGGATGGGAAGAAAGAGGAGGACACTTTACACCCTCCACTTCCTCCTCACCCTGCCCCCTGCAACGAAGAAATATTAAGGAGGATGGATGACCACTCCAAATTAATACGGGAAAATGCAGCCAAGATGGAGTCACTGAGGGAAACCCTAGAAAACCACCAGAATGCCTTGGAAGTGGCCCCCACCTACGCGAACGTCGTGGCTGGCTCGCCGAAGAGGCCACCGGCAGAGCCAGCTGCGATGCACTCTGTCATAATCACGTCGAAAGACGACCAGGACACCGGAGAGGAGGTTTATGACAGAGTAAGGAAAGCGATAAATGCCATGGATGAGGGGACAAGAATTGACAGGATCAGGAAGGCCAAGGATCGGAAAGTCATTCTAAGTTGCAAAGACAAGGCAGAACTAAGAAAAGTAAAGGAAAAGTTAACAGAAAAAGGATGTTCTCTCAAAGTAGAGGACATCAAGAATAAGGACCCCCTCTTGGTGCTGTACGGAGTCTCCAAAGTAAATACCGATGAGGATATTGTGAAGGCAATTAGGGGCCAAAATGGAAATTTGCTTGGGGATGTGGGTGAGGGGGACTTTCACGTCGAGGTCCGGTACAGACGGAGGGCGAGAAACCCGCTTACAGTCCATGTAGTTGCTCGGGTCTCGCCCGCCGTCTGGCAGCGGCTCACCGGCGCGGGTGCCGTCCACATCGACATCCAAAAAGTTAGGGTTGCGGACCAGTCTCCCCTGATCCAATGCTCGCGCTGCCTGGGTTATGGGCACGGAAAGAAGTTCTGCCATGATGCAATCGACGTATGCAGTCACTGTGGGGGGCCGCACATGAGAACAGAGTGTGCCGATTGGTTGGCTAACGCCCCCCCAAGCTGCGTCAATTGCAACAAGGCAAAGCTTGAAAAGGCGGACCACGACGCCTTTAGCGACCACTGCCCGGTGAGGCGGAAGTGGGACGCGTTGGCGAGGGCAACGACAGCGTATTGTTGAGGGCACCAAGTCTGTCTCGAACGCAAATCGCCACGCAGATCTCGCGGCCTCGGTCCACAGGGGTATGGTACTCAAAACAAAAATGCGAAAATATAGATTAATAAAAATAAATAGGGTAATAAAGTAAATTCAAAACGGTTAACTGGGTCCAGTTTCATAAGAAACTGGCCCAGTTTAAAAGGGGTAAAAAATATTTAAGTACAACAAAAATTAAAGGAACAACAGATAGGAAAACATAGGGAAATTAATGAACAAAATTACAGTATTTTAAAAAATTGGACCGAAAGCTGGAAACGCCGAAGAGGGCAAGTCGTCGCTGGCCGATGCACCATCCATGACGCAGCGCACATCAGGAGAAGACTATAATCTGTAGTATCTGTAACAAATATAAAATAGATTAAGAAACTATGTTAATATATATTGTTAAATATATAATAGTAACATAGGCATAGTAGTACTAAATAGTAATAGTGTATGTATGTATTAATTAAGTAACTTATAAATTGTAAAAATAGCAAATTAAGAAATAAATATATATAGAATTATAGTAATGTTAGTTGTATATTATGCAAATAATATATAGTAGCATACGTAATAAAATATTAGAATTAAGTAACTTAAGTTAATAAAAATTGTAATAGATGTTAGATATAAGAAAATTTGGTCAATAAATAAACGCAACCCTAAAGAAACTAACCGAAGGACAGACAAAACAGTAACACCAAGGTCTCTGATCAAGTTAGAGGTAGTGTAGGATAGCTCACGGGCCGGGCCTCTGCGCCCGGACAGGGAAAAAAAAAAAAAAAAAAAGGAACTCCATGGAATCGGAGCGCCTCATCGATGCATTCGTAGGGGATGCTGTTAAATGCATTGGCAATATCCAGGGATACCACCAACACACGTTCCCCACGCGCAACAGCCGCTTTGGAGATGTTCTTTAGGCGCAGCAAGGCATCAATCGTAGAGCGCCCGGATCGGAACCCAAAATGCTCCTCCGCCAAGTTAGGACACACAGTCGCTAGGTGTTCATGGATGCGGGCTACCACAATCCGCTCAAGCAATTTACCCGCCTCGTCGAGTAGAACTATGGGTCTATAGTCAGATGTAGATTCAGCAGGGCACCCTCCTTACGAAGCAAGCACAGCCGGCCATCTTTCCACAATTTTCGAAATCGCCCTGACTGCAGGTATGAGTCAAACAACACTCGCAGTCGTGTTCCCAGGTGTTTTAAAGTAATTGCCAAGACACGGACAGGCACACCATCACGCCCAGGGGCTGTTTTTTCCCCTCTTAGGTGGAGGACCGCGCGACCAAGCTCCCCCTCGGTGATTGGGGGAACCTCCTCGTTAGAGGGTTCCAGCGGTGGGTCAGGAGGGACCATGCGTGGTGGCTCGTGTGGCGGGCAGGCAGGAAACAGCCCTGTAACGACTTTTGCGAGGAGATGGGGCTAAAACGAATCGGTTGGAGGTGCCTGATTGGATAGTTTCTTCCTCACCATACGATAAGGGCTCCCCCAAGGGTCCCTGTTAAGGTCTTCAATAAATTCCTGCCAGGTATCAGATTTGGCCTTAAAGATTGCCAGAGGCTTCGTAGAGGCTAGATTCCTCGTCAGCAGTGTGGTTACGCCTTCTACGACAGCGTGTATACGCGCGTCGAGAGCGAACGCAGGCGGACCGGAGGAAGGAAATTTCATCCGACCACCAGTACACCTGCTTTCTTGTCGGCAACCTCCGCGCGCGAGGCATGGATGCATCACACACCACAGTTAATGCCCTTTGAAACTGTTCTGCTCTTGCGTCAACACTAAGGCGTGCTTCTGAGACAGGGAGCCAGCTCTGGTGTTTGTTTGCCCGAGGATAACTTATAAAGCATTGATCTGATCTTCGTGAAATTTGTTGTATATATGTTTTGTTATTGTAGTGATGGCACAATCCTGGGGGCCAAATCACGTGATACAATTTTAAAAACATAACGAAAGTTGAACCAGATGAGATTGGATTATGAATTGAGTATACTTTGGCATTTTGCTCCATTAATATTACAATACTAGACCCGGCAAACTACGTGCCGCCTTGACATGCATATTACGCGGTCTGCCAATGTACGTCTCAGCTAGAATTGTCGATCGGCCATCATAGCTCCATGAATGAGAAAATGAATTTTCTTAATAATTTTCTTTTGCGTGAGTTTTTACTATATTTTAATAGTTATTCTGCTATTCGGGGCGGAGACAAATCCAACCAATCAAGGATCATCAAAAAATCATCGGTATAGCCGTTCTTGAGTTATAAATGGTGTAACTAACCCGACTTTGTTTTATATATTTAGAAATTAGCTTGATACGAATACAGTCTAGGCATGCCAGTCAACTCATACCATTGTATTTTCAGTTACGTGAATTCCGTTTAGGACATATTTTATAACATAGCGAGACATGATCGATACTCGAATTTTCCTATCTTACGTTACGAGAATTGGCCCCCTGGTGTTACTAAAATGAGCTAAAAATGTGAGGGGTTGTACTCAAACCCTGAACAACATCCTATGGAATTTTTAAAGTTAGTACCTACTGTTTACTGATTATATTTATTTTTAGGGTTCTGTAAAAAATCGAAAAATCAAATTATTTTCATAGATTTCATTTTGTTTATACAAAAAACATTTCGAAAAGTTTAATAGAAAAACCACACAGACTTCAAATACGTAATACTATTTGTTTAGACTCAATCGTTTCCATTAAAATGGAAAAACATTTTTTTGTTTATTTCTCCGGTTCAACGTAATTTGAACTTGATTACAATTTAATTAAAATACGATATCTTTTCATTAATTTTTCGGGAAAAGTGAGTATCGTCTGTAATAAGTCCAAGAAGTTTTATTTATGGTAGCTTTGTTCTAATTTTATTTTCAAACATCAATAACATCATAATCGATGTATGGCATGAACAGGCAGTAAAGTTGACGTTTTGAAGTGATCCATGTGATTTTAATTAATAAATTAATATTGATCTTGAGCGGTGAAATGAGGAGATCTGTAGACAAACCAAGGTGGCATAGCAAAGAGGATTAGCAAGCTGAAGTACCAGTGGGTTGCATAGCTCAAAGAATTGACGGCCGTTGAGGCAGAATGGTTCTAGGGTGGAGACTACGCACTGGAAAATGCAGTCCACTAGATGGAAATACGACCTTCCTTGCTTGTTCACCTTATTCACCTACATTTACATACATTTTCAGTGGAACCCATCTTGTACGGTCTGCGCCTAACGGCTTTTATCAACCCTCATTAGTTCATCATCATCGTATGCTGCGCTTTGCAGTGCGTGATCTCCACTCCATGGGGCATAGCCAAATCACATTCGCTTCAAACCGATTCGATTTCTACATAATATGTTCTTTGTCGATAGATCACGTGATATTTCCATGGCATGTGTCAAATACTATACATTTTTGGACTTATCGACTAGCGTCATCGCTAATCGAATGTGACTTGGCTAAGCCCTCAGAACCTCCAGCCCCAACGGCCGAAAAACGCCAACGGACAAAATATGCTTTATCTACAGATATTTGTTCTGGGTCTGTGGGTTTTTCAATGTATTATAGGTATATATTTACAAAACAAAAAAGTATATACGTATTCTATCATCTGGTTCCCATAGTACAATCTCTGCTTAGTGTGGGGCTCCACATCCAGCATGTAATAATAACAAAAGAATTAGAAAAATAATTCATCTCTGATTTGATCTCGTAGAGAAGCACCAAGCACAGATGTCTCCATAGCACGCGTATCGACCTTGAGCCTTCTGTCTATACCACCTAGTCTGGCATTGGATATTTTTTCTTCCGTTTATGTTTTTTTAATATTATGGCTTTCGTTTGGAATATGTTCATTTTTCATGTCCATTTTAATCGTCATTCATGCACATTTTTTTTAGTCAAATCTAGTTAATAAACTGTCATCAGTTTTCATGTTGTCGTATCAATATTATATTAAATCTTCGATCAATGTTATTTTAATGTCATTGCCATCTTAAATGTCAAGTGCCTATTAGTGAGCCTTTAATAATTGCTCTTTGACGGGCAAAACGTTATAAGTACGAGGGCGTTATTCCGTAAGCACAAAATGTTACATACCTTCCAAGAAATTCGCTGGTATTTTGACAACCCTGACCTAAGTGTCCTGGTATTAGAATCGTTAGTGGAGCTCAGTGATGTGGTCGCATTCTGACGACTAGTGTCGCCTAATGAGGCACTCAACAGCACTTCACAGAGCAAATAATACCTGTACTTAGATACACCCCTTCACTATAGGAAGTCTTGCGATGTATTTTTCTGGATGCTCTTTAGGGAACGTTTTGGCAATTTGAAATCATATTATCCCAGTAATATAACTAGTGGTTCGCGCCGAACTGAGATCTCGCGAGTCTCCCATAAAAACAAAAAAATATGTTTCGTAATCTTTGACTAACAATAGTGCCACGAAATACATAACCAACTTACTTGACCTAAAGTTTAATTCAAATTACAGGTAACGGGAGTTCATATAACTCGGTTACTTTTTTGGGGTACGAAATGAAGTTATTCTGGATTTCAGACTTTTGCCTATATTTGTGTTACTAAAGCTACACGAATACTAAATTTCAGCATTGTGGGGTCACTGGTGTGCCCTGTGCATTTTGTTTTTATTATGGCTAATAACTAAGTCACATCAAAATTGTGCCATCACTTCCTACCTATGTATCAAATTTGACGACGATCGGATCAACGCTTCGAAAGTTATCTTCGGACAAACAAACATACCTGACTGCCTCCGTGGCGCAGTGGGCGTATAGCCGGCTGAAACGCAGGAGGTAGCGGGTTCGATTCCTGCCGCGGAACAAATGTTTGCATGATCTACAGATATTTGTTCCGTGTCTGTGTGTTTTTCTATATATTATAAGTATGTATTTACAAAAAAAAGAGTATAAAAAAAGATATAAGTATCATTATTATCTGGTTCCCATAGTACAAGCTCTGCTTAGTTTGGGGCTAGATAGCGCTGTGTGAAATGTCCAGCGATATTTATTTATTTATTTATTACCCTTTAAGTAGAATGGATCCTTATTAGGGATAAAAAAACATTATTCTAAACATTATACCTTATTTTCCTCAGAGACCTCATAATCCATAATTCAGTTCCGTCCGGTCAGCCCCTCAATTTATAAGGAAGACTCGTTAACTTACTCACTTTCCTGCAGACTTAACAACTTGCTACGAACGGCCATGATTAGTGAATCAGGTGAAATGCTGTGGGATGTAATCAATTTGGGAGTTTTACGTAATTGTAATTAAAATAAGCTAACCAATCAACTTGTTAATAATGACGACCACAGTGGCGCAGTGGATGAATAGTGGGTGAGACGCAGGAGGTAGCAGGTTCGATTCCCGCCGCGGAACAGATGTTTCAATGCATGATCTACAGATACTTGTTCCGGGTCTGGATGTTTTTCTAAATATTATAAGTATGTATATTAATATATATAGTAATATTATTTACAAAAATAAGTATATAAGTATTCTATCAGTTATCTGGTTCCCATAGTACAAGCTCTGCTTAGTTAGATAGCGCTGTGTGAAATGTCCAACAATATTTAATAATACGTACATTTAGTATAATGTTGTGTTTTTAACCACCGACTCAAAATGAGAGGTGTTATAAGTTTGACGACTATATCTGTCTGTGTCAGTAAGTGGCATCCTAGCTCCTAAATGAGTGGACCGATTCGGACGCAGTTTTTTTAATAGAACGCTAGTTTAACTAAGTTTAAGTAGCGTTCTAAAAACTGAAATTATCTATGTCAGTTTTTTACCCATGACTCAGAAAAGGGGGGAGGGTTTTTTTAATTTGTAATTGTAAAAATTTACTTGAGTCTTGAATATCAGGGTGAATTTAATAATTCATTCAACTGCTGCTACAAAATAATTGGGTTATTCACTAACTCGACACAAGAGACAGAACTCACATGTGTCCAGTTGGTGAAACTCAAAATTAGTATCACTTATTATTTCGTCATCTGGACACGCCAAGATTTTCACGCTTGTCCACATAGTGAAACTTATATTAAATCACTTTTATGTTTTTGCAGACTGGCACACGTTCGCATTTTACCCGAATTTATGACAATGTACAGTCACGCAGATTAATGTTTTGTATCGCAATCATCATCGGCCACTAAATGTCCCACTGCAGGGAACGGGAATTTATAAAGAATGTATTTACGTGATTTGTAAGAATTTGTCAACGCTTGACATGTTTTATTTTATAACAGGTAATTTGTTTGTTTGTCATTTTTGACATTTTGAATGAATAACTGTAAAAATCACAGACTTACCAATTTACTGTGTGAAATAAAAGGCTGTTTTTTTTTGTTTTAGTTATTTGTATTCTTTGATATTTTATTGATTTTTGTGTTATTTCTACGTATCAATCCTCCAAGAACTCAACATTAAGACCAGGGTTTCCATATGTCTTCGTAGAATCCTCTAATGACAGATAACCTTATAAACGTGTGGTTACTGGCAAGGTGGAGGGAAGGAGACTACGGGGACGTAGCCCAATGCGTTGGAGTGACTTGCTCAACACTGGACACTATCGTGAGCGACGCCATCCGTTCTGCGGAGGACGGATCCCGATTGAGACACATCGCAAGAACCAACATCCTGCAAAAAAAAGTCACGACCCTCAGCAATGAGGATATCAACGCCAGGAGGAGATGTTAATTCTGCAAAAATTGTAAACCTTGCTGTGTAAACCAGTAAGTTGCTATACTAATAATATTTCAATAAGTGCCTAACGATTGTACCTATTTTACTTAGAAAACTTTCGTGATTTATTGCAATCAATAATATTTATTCAGGTCCAAAAGGGGCCAAACTATAAAAACCTAATGCCTTTTTAACACGCTTTTATTAGCTTGGTATGTATGTAACGGAATCTTTGAACTTGATTTTCAACCACTTCAAAACGTCGAATTATATTGAAATTATGCACACTTTTAAAGGACTGATGATAATGCATAATACAATAAAGGATAAATAAAAAAACGGTTTTGTAGTTAGCTGAACTAACAATAGAAAATAAATAATAGTTTAAGAGAACTAAAAAAACACGCTGTTGTGAACGAACTAAGAAGTGGAAAATAAGTTTCAATAAATTTAAATTAAGAATAGTGTGTTTAACAAAAAAAATATTTTATTGTAAAAAACCGTGCTTTTTAGATATTTTCAAAATGACTCTATTTTTACAATATCTGTCAATAAAATATTTATAACAATTGACATCTAGCAGCGCACTCTTTTTTACAATAAAGTAATTTTTTTGCTAAGCACACTTCTTAAATTAAATTTATTGAAAATTATTTTCCACTTTTTAGTTAGTTCTACAAAGCGTGTTTTTTAGTTTTTTAAACTATTATTTATTTCAAAAGATCTCTATAGTATGGAGTTCAGTGCTTGGAATTCTAAGACATGAGTAGGCATAAAATATGAGCCATTTAATATGCAAGTTACTCAAATATAAACCTTTACCTTATCACTTAATTATGAAGGTAGAGTCAAGTCATATTTATATGGGGTAGGCAAGAGCCTTCAGATGAAGATGGCATAAAATATGTAGACGACGACCTTCACGGCGCAGTGGCCGAATAGCTGGCAGAGATACAGGAGATTGCGGGTTAGCTTTTTTTAAATAGTGTAAATTATTATTTATAGTAGTAATCGTAGTAATATTACTATATTTTCTAGTAATTATTTTTAGAGCTTTATTAAACCTACAATGTTTGTTTGTTTAGGTCAAAATTGCAACTGAGTTTTAAACCAGTTCCCCCAACCGATTGAGCTGAAATTTGGAATTCATATGTGTGGTGTTTCCTACTTCACCAATGTGGGTAGTTAGTTATAAGATGTTATGTAAGTACCGCATTGTAAAATAAATCAGTCTGCTTTGTGTCACGATTCTTGCAGTTTCATTGACCTTGTAAAAACCCAAATATAAACCATTGGCGACTTCGGTAAACCTAGAACTGTGCGTGCAAATACTTAACAAAGACCGTAAAGTGAGTGGTGATAATGGGCATCGGAAAAATAAAAGAATTTGATGTGAATACGGGGAACTGGACTTTGTACTGTGGACGTGTCGACATGTATTTTCGTGCAAACGCTATAAAGGAAGATCTCAAGCTGCCGACATTGATTTCATTGGTTGGTGAGGATGTCTTTGAGTTGATGGTGAATTTGGCGAATCCAAAGAAGCCAACAGACTTCACGTACGACGAGTTGGTTACACTCGTGCGAGAACATTTACAACCAAAGCCATCCATTATGGCGGAGCGGTACAGATTTCGACAAAGACGGCAGGTGGGTGGCGAGAATATAGTCCAGTATTTGGCTGCTTTGAAGAAACTTGCTAAAGACTGTGATTTCAAAGACACATTGACCGATAATCTTCGCGACCAGTTTGTGTGCGGAGTTAGCAGTGACCTGATACGGCAACGGTTGTTTTCGGAACCAGATCTAACCTATGCAAAGGCGTTGTCTGTAGCAACGGCCTTGGAAGCTGCGGAGAGAGATGCGGCAGCCGTAGACTCATCAAGCAACGGGGTGGACGCCGTGACGAGTGCGGTACATGCGCTCCGGGTGACGTCAGCGCGCGGCGGCGGTGCTGCCGGTTCGCGCTTCAATAGTTCGAGGTTCTCTTTCACTGGAGCGGGCCCATCATCGGTGGGACGATCTAACGATGGCTGTAAGGCGTGCGGTGGGCAACATCAGATGGAAGGATGCAGGTTCAAGAACTTCGTGTGCAGCAGTTGCGGAAATAAAGGCCACCTGAGGAGGGTGTGCCCCTACAAAGGACCTGCCAGGCAGAGCGTCGATATGAGGGCGGAGGCCAAGCGCGGTGGCGGCGGCCGGAGACAGGAGGCGAACTACGTGTGGCCGGTGGACAACCGCAGCGATGGGTCAGCCTCGGAGTTGGAGATTGACGAACCGATGTTTCAAATGTCACTAGGACACTATTCACCGGTGAGTCTTAAGCTCTTAGTGAACGGGCTGAATTTAGATATGGAAGTAGACACTGGCACCCCGGGTTCGTGTATTAACAAACAGACGTATGAAACATTATTTAGTGATGTACTTAAAGCTAGAAAAATCTAAATATGTATTCCTTTTTTATGATGGCAAATCCAAAGTGCGGCCCCTAGGATGTATGTCTGCCTGTGTTGAGTATAACGGGCGTAAAAAGGTGCTTGATTTGTTTGTAATATACAGGTGATACAGTACAGTACAGTTTAGATACAGGTGTCACCTCTTTGATAGGTAGACAATGGCTTGCTGATTTAGGAATTCAGATACCTATTTTGCAGTACCCAAACGTAGCCAGTAATTTTAAAATAGAACCTAATAAACAATCTCTTGATAAAATGCTTGACAGATATAAAGAGGTATGGAGCGGCGGTCTGGGGCGGTACACGGGAGGGTGCGCGACTTTGAGGGTGCGCGAGGGCGCGGCGCCGGTGTTCTATCGCGCGCGGCCGGTGCCCTACGCACTGCGCGAGCGCGTCGACGCAGAGTTAGACGCGATGCTGCGGAATGAGGTCATCGAGCCCGTGGACTGCTCGGACTGGGCAACGCCACTAGTATTGGTTAACAAGAGTGACGGTGGGCTTCGCATATGTGCCGATTTCAAGGTAACGCTCAATCCCGTTCTTATGGTCGATAGATATCCGCTGCCGAAAATAGATGACTTGCTCGCTAATTTAGCTGGGGGGGAGGAATTTACGAAAATTGATTTGTCTCAAGCCTACAACCAAATTGTACTCTCAGATGACTCTAAAAGGTACTGCGTAATAAATACTCATAGAGGTTTATTTAAATACAATCGGCTTTTATACGGGTTATCGTCTAGCAGTGGAATATTCCAACAGATTGTTAGTAATATTGTAGAAGCATCCCTAATGTTCAGTGCTTTGCAGATGACCTGATCATAACAGCACCTAATAGGTCTTCGCACTTGAAATCACTAGAAACGCTTTTAAATAAATTAAGCTCAGTAGGTCTCAAGATTAAGCTTGAAAAATGCTCGTTTTTGGCTAAGGAAATAAAGTACATCTTACACACATATATATAGTACACACATATATATATATACATGTGGAGGATTGTGGTGTTTCCTACTTCACCAATGTGGGTAGTTAGTTATAAGATGTTATGTAAGTACCGCATTGTAAAATAAATCAGTCTGCTTTGTGTCACGATTCTTGCAGTTTCATTGACCTTGTAAAAACCCAGATAAACCAATATGTAACTTTGGTGAATATGTAATAATATGGTACCGTGAAGCTGGTCTCATGATGGAGACGGTTACTAGACAACAGAACTTCTGAATGAATTATAGTAGGCTTCTAGTGTTTGGGTGAATCTGGTTCCTATAATGAATTTTTTGTGTTAGCTTCTTTTGAAAAGGTAATTTTAAACAAAAAACTTATGATTTTTGCTAAACTCTGTCCCGGGCTCAGGTTCGGCACTGGACGTTCTATGACAGATATAATGATGATGATGTAGCATGAAGTTCTCTTTTCAAGATTCACTAATCTAAAACATTAGGAAAAGACTCGAAAGATACAGACCAGGAAATAGAAATCTTTAATTATACGTTCTCAAGATACTCTCTTATTATCTTATTTATTTATATGATCTTATGGTGTGAAGGGTATGGTAGCCGGTGAAATTACAGGCACATGAGGTTACATGACATACCTCTATGCCTCAAGTTGATGGACGCAGGGCAGTTCATCCTAGGACACGTATATAAGGTGCGTGACCTGAGAGGCAATACTTTATTATAGGCGATGGTTACCACTTGACATCAGGTGGGCTATAAGCTTGAACCATCTAGGTACAGGTTGGTCGAATAAAAAAAACTCCATACATAAGCAACACTTGGGTTCGTTTTGAGTCTTATTTGCATTAAGAAGAGAGAGGATCGCCAAAAGTCACTCATTCTGCAACCTGCCAATAAGAACGATCGAAGTTGAGCAATTTATCAACAAAATGGCGCAGGATATGGTCTCAATGTCAATATAATTTAGAACGACGAAAAAATATTACCCGCGAAAATATTTGAGAAAGAAATAAATGACTCGCGGAATGAAAAATGTTGTGGAGATTATTTGCAAATGGGTCATTGAAAAGTGTGTCTGTAGGTATCAGTTAGTGTCCAACTGCACCATTGTAGTTATGTCTTAATGTTATTTTATAACTAGTGGTTCGCCCCGAACTGAGATCTCGCGAGTCTCCCATAAAAACAAAAAAAAAATTGTAATCTTCGACTATCAAAATAGTACCACGAAATGCATAACCAACTAACTTGTCCTACAGTTTCATTCAAATAACAGGTAACGGGAGTTCATGTTAATTGGTTATATTTTTTTGGGGTAGAAATTGCAGTTATTTTGGATTTTAGACTTTTGCCTATATTTGGGTCATTAAAGCTACACAGGTACCAAATTTCAGCACTGTGAGATCATTGGTGTGTGACCCTGTGAATTTCAACAAAGTTTAGTTTTTATTATGGCTAATAACTTAAAAACTACGAAGATTAAATTAAAAATAAAAACAGGGTCGAAATGTACTAATGAAGACCTTTCATTAGACGTGCTATTTGACAGGTCCTGTTTTTTTTACCCCTCTTGAAACCCAATATTTCAACAACCCCCCACATTTTTAGCTTATTTAGTGACACCAGGTGTGGCCATCATTACATACTTTTATATCAAATTTCACGATGGTTGGATCAACGCTTCAAAAGTTATCCTCGGACAAACAAACATTATATACCAATGCCCAAGTTGATTTTGAGGTCTGATAAATATAATTTAATAAATTTCATTCAATTCAAATTTATTTTAATTGTTATTATTCATGTTAAAATAATAAAATGCTGTTAATATACGTAATAATGCCTAAACGTATTTAGTAGCTAAATATGATTTAAGGAGTTGTCAAATCATACAAATACGTCAAATTTAAACATGTTTGTCGCTGAATACGTTTAGGGATCGTTGTGCAAGCCGACCTCAAACTATGAACGAACTAGCTTCCGCCAGCGGATTCGTACGCGTTATTTGTCAAATAAAAGTAGCATAACTATCAATCCTGATCATAATGAATTTATGTAATGTAGGTACCAAATTTCGAAAAATTACCAAAACTCGAAGTCGGTTCAGCCGTTACGACGTAAAAGCAAACAAACTCACTTTCGCATTTATATTATTACTCAAATAATAATATCACACTAATATTATAAATGTGAAAGTTTGGATGTTTGTTTGTTTGTTTGTTACTCAATCACGCCGGAACGGCTGAACCAATTTCGATGAAATTTAGTATATACGTATATTAATACCTGGATCACCACATAGGCTACCATTTATCCCATAAATCAGTTTCCATTGGATAAAAATGTGGGGTATCAAAGTTTCTATACAAAAATGATTTTGGTCTTTGTTACCCTTCACACCAAAACTACTTAACGCATCGAGCTCAAACTTTGCAAAAGTTTAGTTCTAGACCTAGAATAACATATACCTAGGCTACTTTTTATCTCATAAATCAGTTTCCATGAGATAATAATGAATTGTCATAGTTTCCATAGAAAATCAAATCATTTTTCTTCTGGTCTTCGATACCACTTCACGCCAAAACTACTAAACATATTGAGCTCAAACGTTGTAAAAAATCAGTTCAAGACCTAGAATAACATATAAGCTACTTTTTATCTCATAAATCAGTTCCCATGAGAAAAGAAAATATATTTTGTTCTTTGTTACCCCTTCACGCCAAAACAACGTAGCGACCGCAGCCAACTCTCTTCATGTTAGATATAGGCGCAATGATGAGTCATAATATCATAATAAGAATGTCATAAAAATCCGCGGATAAGATATTTTCAAAATGGCTTTACTTTTACCAGTATCTGTCAATAAAATATTTATAACAATTGACATCAAGCACCCCACGCTTTTTTACAATACATATTATTTTGTTAATCACACTATTCATAATTTAAATCTATTGAAAATTACTTTCTACTTTTTAATTCGGTATCTACAAAAGCGTGTTTTTTAAGTTTTTTTAAACTAACTAACTTACTTTTAATGATATCATACGCCGGGATTTTTGCAGCGGCAACGTTCCAACCGTTCTCGAACCGAATGGTTCGACGTGACGATGGTAAGCGACCTGACGGTATGACTCTTGTACCTACTTTGGGAGAAGGGTAGGCCTTTGGTGTGGGACGCCACGTGCGTTGATACCCTTGCGCCATCTCATCTGTCTGGTACAGCAGTTAGGGCCGGCGCGGCGGCAAATTCAGCCGAAGATCTCAAGCGGTGCAAATACGGAAATCTCGACAGAGCTTACGTATTTGAGTCATTTGGGGTCGAGACCCTGGGTTCATGGGGCCCATCGCGTTTTCAAAATTCTTTCTGGGCGTCTGGTCGAAGTGACGTGTGATCCGAGAGCTGGCGCTTAACGCATAAGCATGGGAATTCAGCGGGGCAATGTAGTCAGTGTCTTGGGGACACTTCCGCCTGGTAGTGATCTGGAGCAGTTGAGGTATCTATAGATCGTTTGCAAGGGTTTTTAGATGATTCAACTGTTTCTTCTATATTTTATTGTAAATAATTGTATATTCTTTAAACTATTGTTTATTATTGACCAACTACGCGTGCGAAGCCGCGGGCAGAAGCTAGTTAATAATAAACGTATAAACTTCCCAAGATTTCCCAGTAGTGAACTTATTTCGCAAAGAAAGTAATAAATGAAGCCCAGTTGGTCCCTGCTCACCGTTTAAGCACTCATTCAACTTTTTGTGACTTAAGATTGTGGAAGACAAAAAAAAAGGGTTGTAATTTAGTTAGCGTATTTTTTTTTATTTTATTTAGATTTCCGTCCACAGCTTCACTCGCGTGATTACTTAAAACATATTATACTAGTACATATTGTGATTTTGAACAATTTATTTGTCTTTATTCTTTATTTACTTTAAAATTTATATCCTAACTAGAGGTTGCGTTGTGCGCGAGCTGCTCGCAGTCGAAGAGGTAATTAAAGAGGATATCGAGCTGTTAAAAGCCATCAAAAAGGATATCCATGTGTAAGAAGCAGTCAAAGACGATATCGAAATGGAAGAAGCAATCAAATCAAAGTGGATATCCAAATGGAAGCAGCAATCAAAGATGATATCGAAGTGGAAAAAGCAATCAAAGAGGATATTGAAGTAAAAGAAGCAATCAAATAGGATATCGAAGTAGAAGAAGCAATTAAAAAGTATTTCGACGTTCCAAAATGATCATAGTGGATGAAGGATAATTAAAATAAAATGATGTTCCAAAATGATCATAGTGGATGTTACATTAAAAAAAAAAAAAATTGACGTTCCAAAATGATCACAGTGGATGTTGCATAATAAAAAAAAATTGACTTTCCAAAATGATCATTGTGGATGAGGCATAATTAAAAAAAATTGATTTTCCAAAATGATCACAAAGGATGTTGCATAATAAAAAAAAATGACGTTCCAAAAGTGATCATTGTGGATGAGGAATAATTTTAAAAAAATGATGTTCCAAAATGATCACAGTGGATGTTGCATAATAAAAAAAAATGACGTTCCAAATTGGTCATAATTAACAAAAAAATTGATTTTCCAAAATGATCACAAAGGATGCTGCATACTTAAAAAAAAATGAGTACCCACGAAGACGCACCCCACTATTCCTCCTAACCGTTAATAGTATATGTGTGCAAGCTTCCGTCAATGTTTGAGTGTTATCGGTACACACTAATTACCTATGAGTGCACACGCACACTACAATGAATAGACTAATCAGGAGAGAGCGTCATGGTCAAAGTGAAAGATGCTCTACTTCAATATTATTTTTTTACCCGACTGCAAGGAAACCGTTATGTTTTTTTTTTAATTTTTAAATGTGGATATTTTATGTGATTATTAGTTAATATATGATAATATTACCATTTTTATAATAGGGGGAAATTATAGACATAAATGAAATACGTGAAAAAGTTTTATTGAACTTTATTGAGAAATGAAAATCGTCAATCACTCTTTTCAGAAATATCTGATTCAGACTCTGCTGTATATCACCGACATTTATAATAAAACTAAAATCAAGATCACAGTGTCTCATGTATTCGTCTTCTATTTTTTCCACGTGCTGACAAGTATTGAACCAGACATCTTTATTTACTCGATCAAATGCTTCATTTAAAATTGACATAATCGAAGTGTAATTTTGATTGATATTGCGGCTAGCAACGTCGTTTTTTACAATACCCCAAATGTTTTCGATTGGGTCTTCCGTAGTCGACTATGTTGTACGCTCCACACTTGAGACTATAGGAACTATCGCATCCGTCTCCAGTTATATTCGATTCCATAGCAGGTAATGTAGTTTGATTCATTGTATTTGTATATTCCTTTTTTTCGCGTAGAATTCTAGTCACTCTTTCAGATACTCCAACAGCATGCGAGGTTCTCAATCGCGAATCAGTGAGTTTTTCTGCATAATTTGTACTTGCTTCTTTTTTCATAAAATCATAAACTTTAGAAATAATTTCTCTTGCCTAAAATAAAAAAAAACATTAAATAAAGATGAAATGAAGACTTCTTTTAGTAAAATTTGCTATTTTCAAAATTAAATTACTTTCCTTTGCTTATTTCATGTGTTTTAGTAACTACAAACTTCTGAACAATCATTTACATACCTGGCTTTTAAGTACAACACGCTGAGATTTTCTCGACATTTAAAAAAATATAAAGTAGAGCAACTTTCGTGACGATTCTGGATTTTCGCAACATAAGATGTACTACTCGTGTACATCGAACCGCTGACGGTTCGCGACTGACGCTCAGAGCAAACTCCCGCGGGGGCGTGGATTGCACTAACTATATCGGACGGCACGCACAGGTGCGAATATAGAAAAAAATGCAACTGTCTCTTTTACCCGGGGAGGTGCGGGGGGGGGGTGAGCGGTGGGATTTGCACGTTCCTGATGATTGGAGACAAATCGTCGTAAATGAGTCACTCAAGTTATTGGAATATCAGCTTTTAGAAACTGAGTTTAAGACTTTCTTTTGCGTAGTAGTAATTACAGAAATATTTTGTATGGGACCATTTTTTTTTTTGTATGAAAGTCAATTTTTTTTTCATGGAACCGGATATAAAAAAATGTCCTCTGCAACATTAGTTTTTGCACCAACGCTGTAAGACTTATACTTTCCGAGATACGAGGTGGATGGGAGCGAATGGGGGACAAAAGGGGAACTTTGAGATTTTTCCCCAACTCACCGGAACTCCATCTATACGATCCCACCAAACATTTTGACCCTACGAGGGGGCATCTGGGAGAACAAACATGTCAATGAGTCAGTCAGTCAGTCAATCAGTCAGTCAGTGGTAATGCAGTTTTATATAATATATAATAATATATATATTAATTACGTTTCAAAGTGAGCCTTGTGATTTTAATTAATAAACATATTTGACTTTGACTTTGAGATACGGTAATTTGAAAATCACAAAAGCGCTTTTATATTCCTAAATCAATTTTGGTTTAGAATAGGACATAGGATATTTTTACTGAAAAATATATTATATATATAAACAAATATATTACGCACCATATGGACATACACATCTACTCGTAAAATAAATATATTGAATTGAATAAAAGTATGTCTCATCAGGACATAATCTATCCATGATCCTACCAAAATTTCTTTTAAAACGGTTGTCGCAAGATCACCTATCAGTCGGCACGTAACCCTACATGCGCCCTAGGTTGACGCACGGGTGTGTGACTAGTAGGTGAAAGTACGTAGTTGCTACCTAATTCAGAGACACCTAGTACTTAGTACTTGGAATGCGTACGCGAAGCACTAAGTGTCTCAACCTAACCCTGCTCTACCCTACAGTACCTGCCTACTTAGTTACGTCGCGCAGACAGAGTGTCTACGAACGGTGTGTGCCCTAACCTACCATATAAATATATAATGTATATATAAATAGTACGGGATGTCTGTTACCATGAAACCTAAGGTAACAAACGGAAGGTTGGTAGGAGAGGGGGTTGTGTACGGCGTGCAATGTACACAGGACAGGGATTTCTCACTGCCGGTCAAGCAGACTCACAAGACCGATCTACGGACGGCTAAAGGTGTCTTGGCCGCAGTGAGGGGATGCTGAAATTCAGAAGGGGTCGGTCGTCCAGCGGGCGCTGAATGTGACCGGGCGGCTCGTCCAGCGGGCGCTGGGGGCGTCAGGGCAGCTCCTCCAGTGGTTGCTGGGCACGTCTGGGTTGGTCGTCCAACGGGCGCTGGGGGCGTCTCTGGGCGGCTGGACCAGCGGTTGCTGGGGCTTGGGCTGCTCCTCTAGCGGCTGCTAGGTACTTCTGTGGGTGGCTGGACCAGCGGTTGCTGGGGCCTGGGCTGCTCCTCTAGCGGCTGCTAGGCACTTCTTGGGCTGCTGGTCCATGGGTTCCCCGGGTCTTCTAGTTAGGTAGCTTGGAGATGAGTGAAACTCGACGACTTGTTGGTAAGTGATTTTATTTGATTTATATTTTAGTTTATATATATTTTTTCCTTATGAACACTAATACAATTTTATATTTGTGTGTCGTCGGTGTACATACCCAACACAGCATCTTTTATTGGGTTTATAACCTTTGTATTAGGGTCGAGCTGACTCTGCAATGCTGAGCATTTCAATAACGCATAACTAGGTTTTTCAAGAATAATAAATTGAAGTGTGTACATGAATAAGGTAATGTTCGTACTTATGTATGAACATTCATATTCAATGATTGAACATTCTGGGGGCTCTCAGGGTAGAGACTCCAGTTGATATAGTTCGATTGATTCGCTTAACATTGCAGGTCTCTGGTTAACATGCTTAGATCTAGGTTTATGTGGTTTCGTACTAGGAATACTGTAGACAGGGTCATTTCTTATAGCTATTTTTTGTCGCTGTTCGGACGTCTGGGCACACGATTGCAAGGCAACTGGGTTGATGTTGCCCTCAGTGGGCTGGCCGGCTGACTGCTTGGCCGTGGCCGTGCATTTGCGCTGCATCAACGCTCCCAGCCATCTCCCCATCTGTGGACCGTAACAAAATATTAATATCACTAAAACTAACAATATTAATGCTGATAGGATGCTAACTGTGTAAGTGTGGGTAGTAATTTGCCTCCATACCGTATTATCTAGTTCTGTTTGTAGAGATCGTTCTGAATTAGTTACATGGTCAAGAATGTCATCTGAGCTATCTACTACTTCGTCTCTAGTTATGTTAAAATTAGTTCTGGTAAAATTGTAAGTATTTGGGGTAAAATTTATAGGTTTTGAATATGACGCTATCGCGACTTGTACAGATATTGTTCTTTTGGCGTATATTATGGTGTTAGCTGTTTTTAACATACAGTTGTCGTCGATTCTAATAACACCAACATCTCGAAGCTCTACTTCTTCTCTTTGTCCATCACAAATAACTGATGTCGTAACGTGATCTTTGGCCATGAATAACCATGTATTTGGAATATATAGTTGCTTCCATAGAATGCTATTCAATATGTGAACTGCTTTAGTGTGACATTTTGTTTGTGTTTGGTTTTTAAAGAGTTGGTCAACAATGCAATTTTGATTTAATTGATAGATAGATAGATAGATAGATATAGACATTTATTTCGACACAAGTAACAAACACACAGAAACTACATACAGTGGATAAGTGAAGACAGACAATTAAATAAACACAATAAAATACAGACAATTTAAAAAACATTACTTAAGCAAAAAATAATAAATAGTACTAAAAATACGTATCCAGTCACTGAGCCCTGTGCCGAAAAAGGGGAATGGCTCAGCATTATACTGAACAATAAACCTATTGCTCAGCGCTGGTTTACAGCCATTAAACCTGCATTGGCGCCACGGACGTCAGTCAAAAGTTAAAACTTAGCAGTGCCTATATGAAAAAGATAAGAAAATAAAAGAATATTAGTAATTAGTAATTGCATGTTATTCACCGCACTAGGAAAGCAAATGAAGTGGGAGTATCTTTTTAAACAACTTATAAATTCTTCATGGTCTAGTTCAAAGTATAATTCATTATTGTAATCTAGCCCTATATACACTTTCTGAATGTCTATAGTCTGGAATGATTGATCACTATTTTCAGCTGGGATTGCAGTGACGTGCATCAATATGTATTTAGTTGTGTCTTGTATTGGGAAGTATGCGTACACTTGTATGTGTGTATCATTTTCAGCTATTTTTGTATCTAGTAGTTGCTCTCGAACGATTTTTAAGTTATTAGGAAGTTTTTTGTTTGCTGATGCAATTATGTCACTGATGTTCTTAGGTGTTAGTACGCTGTACACCGTTGCTTTGCTCAAATAGATTTCTAACAGCCCTGTGTAGTAGTCTATGATTCCTTGTATGTATTTGTCTGCTAATTGGTATGTTTCCATTATTTTTATGTTGGCGCGGTTGTTGTCGATCTCCGTATTTCCATTGATTTTTTCGTGTATGTAGTCTATAACTTGGTTCAGTTTTGTGTGAAATTTTTCTAGTTTTTGTGTTATGCTCATTTCGGTCTTGTTAACTTGTGAAACGGTTGATAGCATAAGTTTAGTTTGATGATTTGAAGCCTCGATTAACTTTTCTTGATTCTTATTGAGTGAGTCAATGTCTCGATAAGCTTCATCGTTTACACCAAATACTGATGTTAGTAGTTGTCCTAATATTCCTCTTTTCTTTCTGGTTTTATTGATATCAGTCAGATACTCTTTAGTTCTTTCAAATTTGGTTTCTTCTTCCTTTAAGTAGTGATAAAATTGTCTGCAGTGTGTTTCTTTCACATATTTTTTTGATTTGTCACATAACTTATCAAATTGTAATGTTACTGATTTTATTTTTACGAGGTCTTGTATAATGTGTTCTCTTGTAAACATTGTTTCTATTCTGAACATGCCTCGATCAACACCTACTGTTCCTATTTGTTCGACATAGAAACCTGGTTGGACACTTTTCAACGTGTATTTTGATGTTGCAGTACCAAATATCTGTAGCATCACTAGTAAAATCATGAGTAGTTTTGACCATTTTGTAAATTTAGGAGCTTTGGGTTTGGTATTTCTTAGGTTCACAGTGTTTGATTGTATTGTTGTAGCTGGTTCATTGTCATCCTCCGTAGTTGTAGATTTTACTGGTAGTGGAACTAGGGTGTGAATTGATCGTTTCAGAGTTGAACCCGTTGCTTTTTGAAGAGTGACAAATCTAGTTAAACCGTCATCACCTGGGTGTATCTCTTTTACTTTTGCAAGTGGCCATTTGCTAGGAGTTATGTTCTCATCTTTGATAAGTACCAATGTTCCAACAGTCAAATTTTCTTTTTCTGTCTTCCACTTGTACCTCTGTTGTAGTTGGTGTAGGTAATCTTTAGTCCAGCTTTTCCAGAAATCTTTCTTCATCATTCTAACTTGTATTGGACCTGCGTAGTCGACGCCTGTGTGACTAAATGGAAATGATTCTGTCACTCTTGCTCTTGGTAACGTGCCCATTTTTTGCTGCCTTGCGGCTGCTCTATATCGTAAACATTTCACGCATCTTGTAATGTACTTTTTTACTATTCTTTTTCCTCCAAGTATCCAATACTTCTGTCGTATATACGATAAGATCAGACTATTACCGCCATGTAATGTTTTTAAATGGGCATCGTGTACTATTGTTGTAGTTATGTGATGGTCATGTGGTATTATAATTGGGTGTTTTTGATCATAGGTAAGGTAGGAATTTTGTAGTCTTCCTCCAACTCGTAGTAATCCTTCTGCATCAATGAACGGGTCTAACCTTGCTAGTTTATTTCCTTTTTTCAGGGATAGGCCATCCTTGATTGCTTCATATTCCTCTTTGAATACTTCTTGTTGTACTAGTCTTAATATTTGAGTAATTGTTCTTTGGATTTCATCACAATTCAATGGTTCTTGGTTTTTTGTTTTATTTCTGAATCTGAGACAGTACGATAGGACTCGTATCATCTTCAGAAAACTTGAGAACCTATCCCAAATTTTGTTCTGTGGTTCGACAGTTCCGTGCGCGCACCCGCACCGGTCGGTCACACTCGCGAACACCGCACAGCACGTTACGCTAAAAACCGATTTATGATGTCGAAATCGACGCTTAAGTCGCTTGAAAACTTACTCGTACAGTTTATCACACCGATCGATCAAAAGTTCGCGACCGTGATGAAAGAATTAAAGAAACTAGAAGAAAAAATCGACAAACTCGAGGCAAAAAAGCATCTATCATCCAACATTGAGGGTAGCAGTCGCAACTCCCCGGCAACATCGCTCGCTAAACCAACGACGGTGAACACGACCACAGCTGATCGCAAGCAGCGTACCTTGCAGAAGCGGCCCACGCACACATCGACAACTCCTACCATAGTCGCCAATCAGAACCGCGCCGCTCACCAGACGCAGCCTGCGCCTGCGCCGAGCACCGCCGCTACACCCGTCCCAGTGCCACCCATCAGTCAGCGGGCCACCGCGCCCGTGGTCACTCCACTGTACAGGCCCCCGCCGGCTAGACCGCTCGCACCTGCTTTCTCGAGATCGTATGCAAATAAACCCCAGCAAAATGACGACGACGACGAGTGGAACGTCGTAAATTATAAAAACAAACGCCCGCCTCGACGGCGCGTAGTTGTCATGGGTAAGGGATCGACCGATAACGACTTACAAATCGTTGAGCGAGTGAAAAAAATTCACGCTTGCTTTTTCAAGCCCGATACAACGCCGGAATCGATCATAGCCTATATGCATAAAAAGAACCCGAACAGTAAATATCACGTAGACAAACTGAAACTGTCACACACTTATTACTCATCGTTTGCAATTACCGTCCCATGCAGTCAATTTGAGTTTTTCACATCAGCCGAAAACTGGCCCCAAGGCACAGAGATAAGTGAGTGGTTTCGGCTTGGCAGCGGACGCGCGAGAGGCACGTCCACCAAGGCAGCATCTAGGCGCAAGCACAGCTTTAGTGCCGCCGCCCGGCCCCAGGACGACTTTGCTGCCGTCAGCCCGCTCCGCGCTGCCGCCCCCTCAGCGGCCCCAGTCGTCCTCGCGAACAGCACGCGCTAAGAGCCACCTTACCGTCTGCCACCAGAACATTAGATGTCTACCTAATAAGACTAGGAAGTTGGAAGTGCTCTTGACAAAGGATCTGTCCTGCGACGTGTTAGTGATAACGGAACATTGGCTAAGAAACCACGAACTAGCGTCAGTTACACTTAATAATTTTGACCTAATATCTAGTTATTGCAGACCTAAAATTTCTCATGGTGGAAGTTGTATATATGTTCGCATCGGCACAAAGGTGACTAATAGACAGGATTTTTGTGATTTATCACAAGAACAGGTGTTTGACGTGTGTGCCGTGCAGCTTGTTGTAGAAAATATACTTGTAGTAGGAATATACCATTCTAATCAAACTGACGACTATGTGTACTTAAAATTATTCGAGAACCTCCTTACAAAGATATGCTATGAAGACGCTATCATAATGGGAGATGTTAATATAAATTTTCTAAAAAATACAAGAGTAAAAAAAGAGTTAGTAGATATTTTATCTAGACATAACTTTGTCCAGCTTGTCGATACGGCCACTAGGACAGACGGGGACACCTCTACACTACTCGACCACGTATACACGAACCTCTCCGTGGAGCGCATCGTGAGCTGCGCCGGCGTCGCCACGCACCTCAGCGACCACGACGCTCAGTGTCTTCGCGTGTCCTGCGCCCCCGCCACCCCGCCACAGTCTGTTGCAAGACGTTCGATGACGGCAGCTAACAAATTAAATTTTGGTAGGGCTCTCGAATCGATTGACTGGGCCTCGGTGGTGGGGCGGTCGGATGACTGTCACGCACTCGCTAAGACTCTAATGGCGTTTGTTGTTGATAAGTTCGAAATATGTTTCCCGGTCAAAAAACAACCCTTCATCCCTAAACACAATACCTGGGTAGATAGCGAAGTTCACAATTTAAAAAACTTAATTTTTGATTTAATTACCCTAAAAAATAAATTCCCCAGTAATACTGACCTTACAGAAGTTACCGACCGTTACACAACCAAATATAATTTGCTAATTAAAAGAAAACGCCAAGACTTCTATTCCAAAATAATTCATGACCACCCGAATAAGGCAAAGAGTATGTGGAGCGTCATAAATACCGAACTCGGACGGGGAATCCGGGAAAAAATTGACTATACTGACCTCGTGAAAGACTCTGCCGGGGTGCCCTACAGCACAAAGCAGCAGCTGGTTAACGAGCTTAACCTGGAGTTTACGACAGCCGCCAGCAAGTGCGGCGCCCCGTCGGCCGACATCACGAGTGCCTGTACGAGTCTGAGCGCGAACGCAACAGCACGCGACTCCTCGCTGCGACTTACATTTTTCACCGCGGACGAGATCGGAAAAATTGTGAAGCTACACATAGCTCCAAAAAATAGCACGGATTTATACGGAATATCGTCGGATCTGCTCCGTACCGTCGCTACATCGCTTGTTCACGTTGTTGCCTACCTTTTCAACGCCTGCATCCGCGAGGGGGTGTATCCAGAAACTCTTAAGCGGGTTAAAATATCTCCATTATATAAAGGTAAAGGTAAGAAGTCGGAAATGAAGTCCTACCGACCTATATCACTGGTACCCGCAATTAGTAAGATATTTGAGGTGGGACTCAATAAAAGACTTTTATCCTTTATAGGAGACGGTAACTTAATGTCTGACAGGCAGTACGCATACAGGGCCGGGCGTGCAACAACAGACCTGGTGCGAGAAGTGTTATGGCGCGTGCTGAGCGCGCGCGAGGCGGGCCAGCACGTTGCTTTGCTGTGCTGTGACCTCTCGCGCGCGTTCGACACTGCCCACCACCACCTGATCGCCAACAAACTCCATTTCTATGGCATTCGCGGCCCGGCGCTGTCCTTGCTGACTTCCTTTATGTCGCACCGTACGCAAACAGTAGTTGGCGATCAAGGGCGTTTACGGTCAGTGGAGCTGGAGAACACTATGGGGGTACCACAGGGTTCCTGCCTCTCGAACACATTGTTCAGCCTACTGCTCAACGACCTACCCGAGTCCGTGAGCGACGCGCAAGTCTACATGTACGCCGATGACGTGGCGGCCATTGTGACTGCGCCGTCGACACTTGAACTAGAGCGTAGGCTGAACAATGTAGTTCGAAGGCTTGAACATTGGTTTAAATCAAACGGTTTAGCCCTCAATAGTGAAAAGACCTGCTTCATGACCTTTCGCCTCAATGGCAGAACATCGCCACCCTGTACCGTGATTGCCGGGAGCACCACACTGCGGATGGTCGACAATACAAAACTTTTAGGGTTTTACATTGACAGCGGACTCACTTGGGAGTCACATATAGAGGACCTCTGCTCCAAGTTAGGTCGTACCTGTTTTGCACTGAGACGGCTCGCTAACACCGCGTCTCGTAGCGTAGTACTGTCGTGTTACTTTGCGACCGTCCACAGCATTCTCACCTACGGTGTGGAGCTGTGGGCGCGAGCCGCGGATGTCGAGCGGGTTTTCGTCATGCAAAAGCGGGCCGTGCGCGCGATCGTCGGCGTGGATGACGATGTGTCGTGTAGAGACTTCTTTAAAGAGCTGAATATCATGCCTCTTCCCTGTGAACTTATATATCAAGTAGCCCTTTTCACTCATAACAACATCGATGAGTTCCAGAGGAGAGGTGTGAACACCGGCCGCGCTCTGCGCAGTAACAGGCTCGCTCACGTCCTCGTCACGCCCGCGCACAAGCTGTGCAAGTCGGAGAGGTCCGTATACATAATGGGTCCATCGGTCTACAACAGGCTGCCGGACACGATTAAAAAGGATGCAACTTCCACCATAATATTTAAAAATAGATTAAAAAAATGGCTCATAGAGAGTTCCTTTTACTCCGTAGACGAGTTCTACACATTGCCTGTTATTTAATTTTGATATAAATGAATTTAATATAATTACAATTAATAAATTATGTTACCATTAGATATATTTATTAATACTCAATATTGAATTTATTACTTTTGTATTTGACTTGTAACTTGGCGTTATAAATAAATAATTGTATTGTATTGTATTGATATTAATGTTTATGTGAAAACTGCGTTTAATTTCTTCACATATTTCTGGTATAGTTTTTGTGATGGGAATGTCATTGTTTTTCAACCATTCAGGTCCACTCCACCATATATCTAAGTATTCAAGTTTGTTTGGTGCAATTCCTCTTGAAATCACGTCTGCTGGGTTTTGCGCAGAGACTACGTGGTTCCATTTTGCCTGTGGTAATAGCTTTTGTATTTCAGATACCCTATTGGCCACGAAAGTTTTCCATCGCTCAGCTTCTCCTTTAATCCACCCGAGAGTGATCATTGAATCGGTCCAGCAGTATATGTTTGGGTTTGTAAACATCATTGTTTTTATTACTTTATCCATTAGTTGTGCAAGTAGTAGTGCTGCACATAGTTCTAATTTTGGTAACGTTGTTTTTTGTTGTTTCGGCGCTACTTTTGATTTTGCTTGTAAAAGCGCAACCTTATAGGTACCTTCATTAACTTGTACTCGACAATATATAACTGCACCATATGCTTTCTCCGATGCATCGCTGAAGCCATGCAACTCTACTTTAGATTCAGGATTGTACTGACACCATCTTGGAATAGAAATGTTTTCAATGGTCTTGAGTTGATCTTGAATTTCTGTCCATCTCTTATTAATGCTTTCATCTACAGGTTGGTCCCATTCTGTGCCATCTATCCATAGTTCTTGGATAAATAACTTCATAACAATAATAACCGGTGCTAGCCATCCCAGTGGATCAAACACTTTTGCGACTTCTGACAAGATGAATCGTTTTGTTGGATTTATTTTCTTGTTTACAGTGATCTAAAAACAGAATGTGTCTTCTAGCGGTGTCCATGAGACTCCAAGGGATTTTCTAGTTTCATCTAATGGTATTTTCAACATCTTGTCGTCTTTGTTTTCGTTAGGGACGTTTTGAAGTAACTCTGCATTGTTTGATGACCATTTTCTAAGATTAAAACCACCTGCTCGTAGCATTTTGATAAGGTCTATTTGTAGCTTTTTGGCGTTTTCAATGGTGCTTTCACCTGATAGGATATCATCTACATAGAAGTCCCGTAGGGCCACTTGGCTGGCTCTTGGGTAAGTTGTTTCTTCATCAATCGCCAGCTGTTGTAGTGTTTTAATTGCTAAATACGGCGCTGATGCAGTTCGATATGTCACTGTCGTTAACTCATATTCATGAATTGGTTGTTTTGGAGAATCTCTCCATAGTATTCGTTGATATTTCAATTCTTGTTCGTTTACTTTTATAGCACGGTACATTTTTTCAATGTCTGCCATAAAGGCAATCTTGTGCTTGCGCCATCGTAATAGTATTGCTGCTAGGTCTTGTTGTAATCTTGGGCCTGTGTACATGTTGTCGTTTAGGCTTATGTTAGTATTTGATTTGCTTGAAGCATCAAATACTACTCTTAGTTTGGTAGTTAATGAATCTTCCTTAATCACCGGCTGATGAGGAATGTAGTAGTTGCCTTGGTAATAATCTGGTTTGTTTACTTTTCTCATATGACCCATTTCAAGGTATTCATTGAGAAACTCTTGGTATCTTTGTTTTAGTTTTTCGTCTTTAGCGAATTTTCGTTCTAGTTGTAGTAGTCTTGCAGCAGCTTTTTGGCGTGAGTTCCCATAATCTATATCGGGATTTTTAAATGGCAATCTCACGGTGTAAGTTCCATCTGGATTTCTTACTGTTGTATTCTGGTAATTGTTTTCACAGGCTTGGTCATCATGGGATAATTGGTAGTTTTCAGTGACTTCTTCTAACTCCCAAAATTTGTTTAAATTTTGGGTTTCAGTAGTACGAGTCATCATGTTTATTATTTTCATAGTATTAGTGGTTTTGGTACAGCATATGCCGGATAGAATCCACCCAAACTGGGTATCTTGAGCGATAATTCCGTTCTGTATTTTCTCCAATCCACTCAATAGTAGTTTACTATTTTCTTGGGCTCCCAATATTATATCTATTGGTCCCTTTTTATAGTATTGTTACGAGCTGAGGGTTCGGGATAAAATAATGGGAATCGATTCAACCAAAATAACACTTTTATTCAGCACTAAACGATGAATACACGAACTTGGTCACACGTAATCACAACACACTAATTCACACCACAGTTGCACCACTTAAAGTCACCGAAATGTTCACACGTATAGCTGAATCCAGACTGACTGTCAGTAGCTGATATATACCGGTTCTGGCTCACTACATTTCCAGTGTAACAAGACCCGTGTTTTGTATGTATTTGGTAGTGTTTGAGGGGTCATGTTATGTTGGTTTTGTCTCAAAAATCGATATTTGACCTTTGTGCGCATACTATTACGTATGAAACTGGAGGTCTTGGTGGTCTGGTTTCTGGTCGCTTGTTATCGGGTCATAGTTACATAGTAATAAAATGTTAATAGAACTAGTGTTTGTCTATGTCCTGCGGGTCTTGGAGCTTTGGTTTTGGTCGTAGATACCTGTGACGTCATACATGTTTTAATAGAACTAGTGCTTGTCTATGGCTTCGTATGTCCTGCGGGTCTTGGAGCTTTGGTTTTGGTCGTAGATACCTGTGACGTCATACATGTTTTAATAGAACTAGTGCTTGTCTATGGCTTCGTATGTCCTGCGGGTCTTGGAGCTTTGGTTTTGGTTGTAGATACCTGTGACGTCATCGTTATCGGGTCATAGTTACATTGTAATAAAATGTTAATAGAACTAGTGCTTGTCTATGGCTTCGTATGTCCTGCGGGTCTAGGAGCTTTGGTTTTGGTCGTAGATACCTGTGACGTATATAGTAGTTACATTGCAATCTGGCTCTGGTCGTACTTCTATTTACTAGATAAGTGAAGCCGCAGGCGGAAGCTAGTTATTGTATACATTGTAATGTAATCACTACAACTCTTCCCACTGTGGTTTTCCAATCGGTACAGGATATGATAGTTACACTGTAATCTGGATACTTACACATGTTTTTTATAGAACTAGTTTTAACCTATGACTTCACGCGCGATTTATCAATAAAAACATAACCCTCCTTCTTTAAACTCGGGTAGAAAGTAGCCGTCATCTCAATCCTAGTTATAATCTACATACTAAAATTTCATCAACTATCAATCGAACCGTTTAGTTGTGAAAACACATTATACAGATGGAGTAAGTTTTTAATGTATGTTATTAGTATTGAATGGATTTATAACGGATGAATTGATAAGAGGATGAATCAAACTATTGACAGGAAGTGATTAGATGAGGATGCTGCTGACATGAATTGAAGATTTCATTTCATACAACCAGTTGATTGAGTGCAGTACTGTGCACATACAAAAAAATGTTATTTACCAGTCTCTTACCATGGTTGATTGTGTTCCAAATACAACGAAACGATAATGATGGAGTACACTCAATTTTTGAAAAGAACATTTCACAATCCATACATGAAGATTTGCGTGATTTGTGCGTGAGTAATTATTATTATAATTTGAAGAATGTTACACTGTTGGATGTCAACAGCAAGCGTTTCGTGAAGAATTGGCAGATGAAATTTTACTTTTATACAAACGACAACGGTAATGATGATGGTATAAAATATGGGAACAATTTACCTTTCCATAGAGATCATACTGTAATCATTGTACAAAGTAAAAACATGAACAAAAGTAAACAGTTAAATTTACGTTTATGTAGTAGTAATAATCGATTATTACTCTATAAGTTGGAAGTCATACATTCTTTCAAGACTCGTGCAAAGAGAAGCAGTAGAATAACAAATAACTTACAACAAACTTGGTCGATTGATACATTCGAACAAAAGTATACAGATGAGAAAGGCTTAGAGATTACTGTAAAAGTACCGAGAGGTTCAAAGAGTTCTTATCATCACCGTCACCGCGGTTCGATATCTAGAGATGAGGATAAAGAATCAGAAGATGAAACAGTTGGAAGATCAACATTGACAACAATGAAAAATTCTTCTACAACAGCAACTTCTGAAATTCCCACTACAACGTCTCATCCTTTAAGTGAATCATGTCAACAATATAAGATGACAATTGAAAGTGTGATATATTGGAGTTATAATCAATTGGAAAAATTGAAAACAGGTGAAATCGTGGGAACAGGTTGTATAGCTAAAATGCCAATAAAATAATTTTATATACATTGTAAGAGACTACTGATAAAAAAATGTGGTGAGTTAAAATCAAGTAATCAGCGTGAGAGTCAATGAAAATAATCATGCGGTTATTCCTTCCTATGTGAACTGTGCTAGGGCTCACGTATAAATACCACCCCGGGTATGGTTCAATACTCATTCCATAACCACAGCAATTACAGTCACATACTCAAACATTGTAAGTGTTCTTTTGTTTTAATTTATTTTCAATTTAAAAACATGGCATCGTCATCAAGTCAAGCTTTGACCAACCTCAACTGTTGTGGTAACAAAACTTGGGTCAAACTCAGTGATCTAGAAGTCAACAAGCCTTACAAGATTGTTGAAGTTAAGAGGGCTACATCCAAATTTCACGCAACCAGAATGCAAACGATTGTTCAGTTAGAGAATGGGTTTATCCTAACATTACCCACTAGATTTGACGATTTAAACGATGAAATGTTTAATTACTTACAAACAGCGAACGTTAATATGGTGAACAAGGGACCAAGTGGTAAATCATGGATAATCCACTTTACAGAAGAGGAGATACCAACCCAACAACCTTAGATATTATCATGTCTGTTTTTCATTACAGTTGGGATTGACATTCATCATCATCAACATGAATAACCTGCAAATCTTAGTTGATGAGATGCAATTAGAGTGTAAATTTGATTGGATAAGCTTTATTACAACCAACAGGTTGTTACAGATCTGGACACGTGCTGTACCGCTAATAAAACTACATGGAGATGTGAATATAGTGCTTACGCATCTATATCAAAGAAGTGATTTTAACGACATTGAAATCCATACAATCGTACAGTTCTGGGATAATTTATCTTCCCATCAAGAAGATACGATTGGGAACATCAACGTGGATAGGAATGAGTGGATTGAGTTATTAAATGAAGCCCCACCCGATTGCTTTTCACATATATTTACTGAGAGACTTGGTAACTTGTTCATAAACGTTTTGTTGGTGTGTATCAGTGAAGGTATAGAGTTTTAGAGAGTGTAAAAAGTGAAGTGACAATTAGTAATAAGAAGTTTTTAATTTAAGATTTTATCTGTTGTCTGTATACTAATATCTAATTTTGTAATGGATTTAACAAACGTAAGGTTCTTGATCGACATTGATGGTTTTCCAGTTAAAAGTGATATTTATTTTAAAGAAATTGGTATTTATGATTTTTTAACGGGTGAGGTTATATTACTCCATATTAAATTACCCAATTGGTTACTGTTTGGGGGTAAATCAAGGGAAATTAGGTTTGTTGAAAAAAATGTACACGGGTTAGAATTTAAAAATTTTCAAACAGATTTGAAATATAGTCAAGCCATTAATCAAATTAAAAAATTAGACGTAAAACATCAATACACATGGTTATATAAGGGGGGAACTGTAGAGCGAAAGCTATTGAATATTTTAGGTATGACATCTTTTAACCTGGAAACCATTGGTTGTCCAAAAGTAGAGAAAATTATTAGTAATTTAAATTTAAACTTTTTACAAAATTGCTCGCGGCACACTCTTTTTAACAGTAAATCCCGCACCTGCCACTGTAGCGGAGTTGAGGTCCTAGCATTCGCTCAGTGGTATAAAAACTATCAAAAAAATGTATAGTAAATTATTAAGTGTGAATGTAAGTTACTTTGGTTTTTTAACTATGTCTTAATTGTTTTTTTCCATTACTATAATTTACATCACATTGTATATTTTAAATAATAAAAAAACATGTATTTATTATTATGTGTTTAATATAGATATAATTTTGTAAACATTACTAATTTAACATTAATTAATTTTAATTTAACATTAATTAACAACATTAATTGTAAACATAGTATACTATCATTAAAATATCTTATTAATCAATTTTGTTTTCTTTATCTATCCAACTAGTTGAATTCAGACCAAACCATTTCACTAAAACTTTATCACCTTTTTTCTTTAACACTTTTTCCACCAGGTACACATCAGGATACTTTGTTTTTTGTAGTTCTTGTTCATAAAACCCACCTAAGATTGGTTTTTTCTCTTCATCTTGCAATTGATAGGTTATAGGATAGGTATTATTCACTTTCAACACTTGAAATATTTCTGAACTCCAATTTCCTGTATAACCTTTAGCGAAAGCAGATTTGTGTTTGCTTATCCGTACATAATCACCATTAGCATATTTCGCTTTAGGACGTACTTTGATAAAATTGTAAACATTAGATAAGAGGGCGTTGGCATTCGTTTGATTCACAGTCGCTGGAGCAACCTTGATTGTACTGTGTACTTTATTGTTATATCTATTCATTACATCAGTCAATGTATGCCCAACCCATTTGTAAGAACCATTGTAAGCAAACTTTTGCCAGAGCCAATTTTTGATAGTTCTAATAAATCTCTCAACGATAGACGCTTTCATGACACTATACGTAGAGTAATGGTTAATATTATATTTTCTCATCAACACCTGAAACTTTTCATTGAAAAACTCTCGCCCATCGTCAGACTGAATGTTTTTAGGTCTTCTTTGATTCTGATTATTTTTGCTCAATAGATATAACATAGCCTGTGTAACATTATCAGCTGATTTGGTCTTAATCGGTTGAGCCCATGCATATTTTGAAAAGGTATCAATACATGTTAATATATACTTAAATCCGCTATTGTACTTGGAATATTTTTGCATGTCAATCAAATCTATTTGCCAGGTATCGTCCAGTCCTTTTTGTATAAAGCGTCTTCGTGGAAATTTTTTACGAACATTTTTATGAAGTTCTTGAACGACTTGCCATTTACTCATACTATAGACTTTATAGTCTTCGTATCTCTCTGAGACTTTTTGGTTTCCGGTGGACCTTGAATCTTTTGTGAGATTTCTTCTATGGTTTGAGAGATTTTCTTAATCTTAAGCATGCACAAGTTTAAAACATCATCAAGTTGTGCCTTTATAACCACATCATTTTTCAAGATACCTTTACTGACGCTTCTTAAAAGTCGATTTTCAAAGTTAACCTGATGTCTCATAACATTTAAGAGTGGTTGCTTCGACGTTTTCATATCACTTTTACTAATGCTACTGCTACCTGCTAGATAACGTCCAAACTTATTCACGGTCATTGTTTTACTGAAGGTATGTTTTAATTATAAACATGTTTATACCTGAGAAGAGAGTTGCGGTGGTTCAATTATATTGGCTTCTTGTAATTCTTCAATTATTGCAATGATTTCATTATCATGAGCATTGTTACCGGCATTTTGCGAGGCAATGAGAAGACGTAATCGATCAACAAGTTCATTAGGATCATCCCAATATTTAAAATCTGTATTTGGGGTATATTTTTTCATTAGTAATTTGTTAGCTGAAGATGAAGAGGTAAGACATCCACCTGTTTTCGTGGAAGCCGAAGGTAGGCTTAACTGTTTTATATATTTAGAATACTTGATACTCCTATCACCCTGTATCTGACCATCAAACAAAAAATTTCGTCTATGTGCATTCGTCATTGTAATGATTTTGCGATAGTTATCACTGTCTGCTGGTTGAATGAGAGATATTTGAGGATCTCTTTTAAATAAAAGCTCCATCAATCCGGGGGTGCACTTGAATTTTACATTCTTGATTGTTAAATAGTTTTCATTAAAATTAATGATACTGTCACCTACATAATATCCATCTGGTTGTAGGTGTATACCGTAGGGTACTTTTTCCACTTTATTAATAACAGCACTATCCAAATACGTTTTCATTATAGGAGTGATAGCATTAGAAGTCATTGATTCAGGTATAATTGTTGAATTGTTAGAATCAGATTCCCCATCAGCATCTTCATAGCTGTCATCATCTACACTATCATCAAGCTCATTGTTACTTGAGATTTGCTCAGTTTTCTTTTTTCCCCCTTTTATCGCTTTATTTTTAGAATTCATTTGTTTCAGAAGAGAATTCAAAGGTGTTGTGATTGGTTGAAATGTATCCTGTAAGGTTGATGTTAATTCAACTTTACCCTCATTCAAAGATTTAAGTTTCTTTTTCACACTTTTCACAGATTGAATTAGTTTCCGTTTGAGTTTTTTATCCCCAAAGATCTGTTGCTGCTGCTGCTGCATCGTTGAAGAGTCCATGGTGTAATGTAAAAACTTTTATTATGTCATCAGTTATATGTTTTTTCTGTGTAATAGATATTCTATTGTAGAATTATAAAGTTATCGAATCCTTTTCGATATCGACCTTTGTTTATGTCTACCTCCTCTTTATTGATCACTATAAATCCATACTTTTCTCTCCAACATTCTCTGCAAAGTTTCAAAAATGTATCCCACAACATGTCTGTATTCACATGATCATCGTACGCATGTCTAAGATTCATCTCATCCTGCTTGAAGAGAACAATAAAGTTTGCATTATCACGCACCAACTGTTTAGGTATTTTACTATAGGTTTGACACAAATAAAAACAATCAAGTCCCTTGTGTCTTCCCATTGAGAAATGCATACGAATAGGTTCCTGATCCTCCATTGATACATCATCAAATATAACAATGCTGTTGTTGTGAACATCTTCCGGTGAAGCTACCTCACTTTTATCAGAGAAAGTGTAAAAATTGATTTCAGGTATATGACTGAATACTTTGTTTAAGAATACATACTTTGGTTGGTTTAACGATTTTGAATACAAGTAAATATTTTCAAAAATTAAACCTGTAGACTCTAGTAATAGGGTGAGTAATAGATTAGTTTTTCCGCATCCAGACGGTCCGCAAACTAAACATCTTATACTGTTAGGTAGCAGTACTCCGTGTCTACGATTAGAACAGTCACCACTACCGCCATCCTTTGGGATCACATCCCAACCTTTGACTGATAAGCTTGTGGTTTGTTTCTTGAACTGCATTTTTTATTTAAGTGATAATAAAATTGCTTACACATGCTTTAAGTAGCTTAGATTAGTGACAGCAGTGTAGGAGATAACATTAAAAATGATTATGCAACATATAAAGTGTTTCAGTCATCGGAGAGCTTCTGTCAAGACTAGAGGTGGTGGTGGTTTGGTTAATACACTAATTAATCGTTTACCCTTTGAATTGCATCTGCCTGGCTATAACTACTGTGGACCTGGAACGAAATTGGAAAAACGTCTAAATAAAGGAGACGTTGGTATTAATCCTTTGGATGAAGCGTGCAAATCACATGACATTGCATACGCTCAAAACTCATCACTAGAGAATCGACATAGAGCAGATTTAGAGTTAGCATCAGCTGCAGAGAGACGTTGGCGTGAGTCGAAAAGTTTACCTGAAAGATTATTAGCGTTTGGAGTCAACAAAATAATGAAGTATAAAGTGAAACGTGGTATGGGGATGAGTTTCAAGAATGTCATAACAGCCGCCCGTAGAGCTGTAAAAAAACGTATTTCAGATAAAAATAATATACCCACGAACAAACAATTGATAAGTGTAGCTATAAAAGCGGCTAGAAAGACTATGAAACATAAAGGTGTAAAGTATCACCAAAAAAAACCGAGGGTTATACCTCTACCGAAAAAGGGTGGGTTTTTACCATTGATACCGATCCTCGGAGCGTTGGCGGCAGCGGGGTCTCTAGCTGGTGGTGTTACAACAGCTGCCAAAAATATATATGAAATGGTACAAAAGAAAAATCTAAATAATAACGCTAGAGACTCTATTCCGCATGCTTTGGGACGAGGCATGTACATGGCGCCTTACAAAAAAGGTATGGGTCTCTATATGGCGCCATATCAAAAAAACTAAATATAGCCCTACCGAATCGTGCCCTCCTTGACTATGAACTTATTAAGTATGCTAAACAACTGAAACTCCCTCATTTCCGGAGTGTGTTTATGCGAGATGATCTACTTAGAAAAAAACCATGGAGGTGTGAGACGGGGATCGTTAATTTAGACGATTCACAAGGGGCTGGAACACATTGGGTTGCATATGTGAAGAGAGACCAACACTGTGAATACTTTGACAGCTACGGAGATTTGAGACCACCGCAAGAGTTTGTCGATTACATGTCGAAACATGTTGCAGCTGTGGATATCATGTATAATTATAATAATATTCAGAAAAATAAGAAATATAATTGTGGACACTTATGTTTACGTTTCCTATCAAATGTTTGTGATTATATGTTTATCTGATAAAATTAATATAAATGTTGAGAAAATCAGTGAGTGTTTCATTCCACATTCTTGAGTTGTATCGTGCTATTGATATTAAACTGGAGATGGAGTTTAAAAAGCCTTTACCGAATGATACCACTGCTTACTGTTTAATCTTGAATGACTCACTATTTGAGTATAGTATTCTAACTAAATCAGTTCGAAAAATAACAAACTAGGAATCTATTCCAATCTGGTTTACTAACTGACCTGTTCTGATCTGTTCTAACCTGTTAACTGACCTGTTATAACCTGTTCTAACCTGTCTACTAACCTGTTCTAACCTGTTCTGATCTGTTAACTGACCTGTTCTAACCTGTTTACTGACCTGTTCTAACCTGTTCTGATCTGTTAACTGACCTGTTCTAACCTGTTCTAACCTGTTAACTGACCTGTTATAACCTGTTCTGATCTGTTAACTAACCTGTTCAAACCTGTTAACTGACCTGTTCTAACCTGTTAACTGACCTGTTCTAACCTGTTTACTGACCTGTTCTAACCTGTTCTGATCTGTTAACTGACCTGTTCTAACCTGTTCTAACCTGTTAACTGACCTGTTATAACCTGTTCTGATCTGTTAACTAACCTGTTCAAACCTGTTAACTGACCTGTTCTAACCTGTTAACTGACCTGTTCTAACCTGTTAACTGACCTGTTATAACCTGTTCTGATCTGTTAACTGACCTGTTCTAACCTGTTAACTGACCTGTTATAACCTGTTCTGATCTGTTAACTGACCTGTTCTAACCTGTTATAACCTGCTCTGTTCTAACCTGTTCTGATCTGTTATTCAATGTGTTCAACTGGAGTATTAAGTTTAGTTGTACTTTGTCAGCCCCACTGAAAAGATGTTTAGTTTGTCTTCTTACGCTCCATCAAGCCCTCAATTTTACTATGAACTTTGTAAAAATGTATACTACATTGCTTCAAGCTCAATACCATACATTACAACATATTTAACACCGTCATTAGATCAAATCAATGCAGTATTGGATGTGTGCATTAATATTGATAATCGATTAATATTAACTAAACAACAATGGAACGCAATATTCAAGGAGGACAATGTAAGAGATATTACAGTATTTTTCAAGAATGGTTCAACTCCACCTGCACCATCACCATCTAAGTCACATCAACAAGCGATAACTTTTATAAATTTACAAGGAGAAGGAAAACCGAATTTCATCATGATTTACGCAGGAGCTCAATCGATGAGATTATGTAGTGGAGAATGGTGGCACTTGTGTCAGATAATGAATTGCCTCAACCTACGTCTTCAACAATTGTATAGAACTAAATTTTATTATGAAAACCGTATGAATTTTTTTAGAAAAAGGTTTAAGCTTAGTCAAGTGAAAACATTGTATGAAGCCTCTGTTCTTATGGATAGTATTTATGATGAAACATCTCTTGTAGACGTTGAAATTAAGTGTTTTACATTAGAGTGTTTATTTTATTCATGTTTAATTTAGGTTAAAATTATGTTATGAAATAAACTTGCTATTATAATTACATTGTTTGTTATACCTACATCACCCCAACCACATCCTTTTTGTATGAGATAAGAACTTATAAAAAGGAATCTTTAACGAATAAATCATCAGTATATACTACCTCTCCCTACACAGTTTAACTTGTTTTTTTAAAATGTACGACTGTCCTTTTTGTAATGTCGAAGTAGATAAAAATCAGTTGATTGCTCACTCGAGAACAAAACGTCATAAGTTGTTGTGTAAACAAGATTCTGAGGATTATTTTACATACATTATTGATTCAGCGTTCAAGTGTAGGATTGTATCTTATAGAATCAATGGATCCTCAACCATTCTAGATCCTAAGCTATACTTGGCGGGAGCATCATCAAAGGTACACCAGTTGCTCACTCTCGAGTTGCAAACGTATAAACATATTAAAGTAAATTTGGAACTGTTCTGTACCTTTATAATAATTGAAAAAGGTGGAGATAACGAAGAAGACGTCGTAATCAGAGATCTAAAGTCATTCAACACAAAGAATGTAAATTTAGACATGTCATCAAATCTATCTTCTTTCTATGAAGATATTTGTTCTAACATATTGCGGAAATGTGAAGAGTTTCAAGAAAAAGACAGCGGGTGGGCGTTGGAAAAAATTGAATTCTTAGAAGTGAATATTAATAAGTACATTCCAATAAGAGGGAGCTCTTATACACCACTTCCTATTTGGATACAGCGTAAAAAGGCTTGTGTAAATGTGAAAAACACCGATGACGCTTGTTTTTTCTGGGCTGTAGTGAGTGTTCTTTATCCAGTCAACTCACATTCAGATCGTCCATCGTCTTACCCCCCTTATGAGAGTGTATTGAAAACGGAAGGAATTTCTCTACCAGTGTCAGCAAAGGACATTAAACGTTTTGAAGTGCTAAATCAAATTAAAGTGAATGTGTACGGTGTTGAACATAGGAAACAATGTATTGTACCCATGTTTATATCGTCGAAAACCTATGATCAAAGTGTCAATCTATTGTTCTATGAAGACGATAAAAACAAAAAATCACACTATTGTTCAATAAAAAACTTGTCCCGTTTGATAGGCTCTCAAATGAGTAAACATGAGCACCGTCTACATTTTTGTGACGGATGTTTACAATGCTTTAAAATTAAGAGTAAACTTGATCTTCATAGGAGAATAGGTTGTCATAAGGCTTTGATAGAACTTCCTTCTCCCAAAGATAAATACTTACATTTCAAAAACATAAGTCATCAACTTTCCGTTCCATTTGTAATATATGCTGATTCAGAATCAATATTAAGTCCTATCAAAGCCTCAAGTGAAATGAAAAGTACCTATTACACTCACAAACATATACCATATAGCTTTGGGTACTATATACATTGTAACTATGATAAGTCACTATCTAAATATGTTATGTACCGCGGTGAGGACTGTGTTGAAAAGTTTGTTGATAACATTTACTCTGATCTCAGTCGTATTGCAGAAATTTTTTCAAAGATTATTCCATGTGAAATTCCTACTCTAGATCATCAAGCATTATTATCATCTACTTTTTGTCATATTTGTCAAAAAGATTTCTTATCAGTAACAGAGGAAAGGGTTATTGATCATTGTCATTTTACAGGAAAAATCAGAGGTGTGGCTCATAATCAATGTAACTTGAAATTTACAAAACCCAACTATGTCCCTATATTTTTCCATAATCTAAGTGGATACGATAGTCACTTATTTATCAAAGAACTGGCTGCTAGGGGTGGGGATGACATTCATTGCATACCTCAGCATAAGGAAAAGTATATTTCATTCAGTAAAAAAATAAAGTTTAATAATGATGTTGATGAAATTACCGTACGCTTTGTAGATTCGTTTAAATTCATGTCAACAAGTTTAGACAAGTTAGTTAAGTACCTATCAACTGATCAATTCAAAATACTCCCTGATTACTTTCCAAACCCTGAACAAATGAACCTCTTAACACGAAAAGGAGTCTTTCCATATGAATACATTGATTGTTGGTCTAAACTTGAAGACAATTCTTTGCCTGATAAAGAGTTATTCTACAGTGAATTAACACAAACACACATTTCCGATCAAGATTATATACACGCACAAAAGGTATGGGAACAATTTGAATGTAACTCGTTGGGGGAGTACTCTGATTTGTATCTCAAGACAGATGTCTTACTATTGGTTGAAGTTTTTGAAAACTTTCGTAGTATATGTTTAGCTACATATAAATTAGATCCATGCAGATACCTCACAGCACCTAGCCTCTCGTGGGATGCTATGTTGAAAGAGACAGGTGTAAATCTCGAACTTCTTACCGATTATGAAATGGTTCAATTCATACAATCTGGTATCCGGGGTGGGATTAGTCAAGTTTCCAAAAGATATGCTAAATCCAATAATAAATTTATAAATCCCACCACCTGCAACAGTAATCATACGCAGGAAAGCAATTTTATAATGTACTTGGATGTTAATAATTTGTATGGTCATGCTATGAGTCAATACCTACCACATTCTAACTTTGTTTGGTTGAGTGATAGTGAAATCAGAACATTTAACATTCTCACTCAGCAACCCGATTCAGATACAGGCTATATTTTGGAAGTGGATTTGGAGTATCCCTATTCTCTTCACGACTTACACAATGACTATCCCTTTTGTGCTGAAACAAAAGCTCCACCTAATGGTAAAACTAAGAAACTATTACTCACACTTGATAATAAACAAAATTACACTATTCACTACATGTATTTAAAACAGTGCATAGAAAACGGTTTAGTCTGCAAAAAAATTCATAGAATCTTGTCTTTTCAACAATCTCCATGGCTCAAATCTTACATAGATTTGAACACTGTTAAAAGGCAAGTAGCCACAAACTCATTTGAAAAAAGTTTTTTTAAACTTATGAACAATTCCGTGTTTGGTAAAACCATTGAAAATGTAGCCAAAAGGGTTAATGTACGACTATGTAGTAGATGGGATGATCAGAAAACAAAAACCAAATGCAAATATGGAGCTCAAAGATACATTTCTCTACCAAATTTTCATAGTTGTAAAATTTTCTCTGAGAATTTAGTTGCAGTGCAAATGAATAAAACAAAAATATTATACGATAAACCTATCTACGTTGGATTTACAGTACTCGAACTTTCAAAATGTGTCATGTATGATTTTCACTATTCCTATATGCTACCTAAATATAAACATAACGTACAATTACTATACACTGATACCGACTCCTTTATCTATAACATTTTAACTGAAAACTTTTATGAAGACATTAGATGTGATTTACAAACCAGATTTGACACCTCTGATTTTCCAGTGGATAATGTATACAATCTCCCTTTAGTCAATAAAAAAGTGGTTGGTTTAATGAAGGATGAAAGCAATGGTTGTATCATTAAAGAGTTTATAGGTCTTCGATCAAAAATGTATAGTTACATTTTACAAGATGGACCAACTATTAAGAAAAACAAAGGTACATCTGCTGCGGTTGTTAGAAAACTACACTTTGAAAATTATCGAAAAGCTCTTGATCTTGATTATGTACTGTATGATAGCATGAATACATTTACTAGTGATAAGCATAATGTATATACAAAAAGTATTAAAAAAGTGATTTCTGGTAATGATGATAAAAGGTATATTTCTCCAGAGGATTGTATAACCACTTTGGCTTGGGGACACTATAAAATTAAATAAAAACAATTGTTTTCTATTACTATAACATATTTTTTATTTCTTAATATATATTCCTTCCCTTATTAGCATAGAATTATTGGCTTTGATTATCCAGTAAATAGAGGTACTACGATCAAAATAAGACCCTCGACAGATTACAATGTAACTACTATCTACGTCACAAGTAAATGTTTGTTCTATAAAAAACACGTATAAGTATCCAGATTACAGTGTAACTATCATATCCTGTACCGATTTGAAAACCACAGTGGGAAGAGTTGTAGTGATTACATTACAATGTATACAATAACTAGCTTCCGCCTGCAGCTTCGCTTATCTAGTAAATAGAAGTACGACCAGCTGCGACTAGAGATAACTAGGATTGAGATGACGGCTACTTTCTACCCGAGTTTAAAGAAGGAGGGTTATGTTTTTATTGATAAATCGCGTGTGAAGTCATAGGTTAAAACTAGTTCTATAAAAAACATGTGCAAGTATCCAGATTACAGTGTAACTATCATATCCTGTACCGATTGGAAAACCACAGTGGGAAGAGTTGTAGTGATTACATTACAATGTATACAATAACTAGCTTCCGCCTGCGGCTTCGCTTATCTAGTAAATAGAAGTACGACCAGCTACAACCAGAGCCAGATTACAATGTAACTATACTACTATATATATATATATATATATATATATATGTATGTATACGTCACAGGTATCTCTAACCAAAACCAAAGCTCCTAGACCCGCAGGACATACGAAGCCATAGACAAGCACTAGTTCTATTAAAACATGTATGACGTCACAGGTATCTACGACCAAAACCAAAGCTCCTAGACCCGCAGGACATACGAAGCCATGGACAAGCACTAGTTCTATTAACATTTTATTACAATGTAACTATGACCCCGATAACGATGATGTCACAGGTATCTACGACCAAAACCAAAGCTCCTAGACCCGCAGGACATACGAAGCCATAGACAAGCACTAGTTCTATTAAAACATGTATGACGTCACAGGTATCTACGACCAAAACCAAAGCTCCAAGACCCGCAGGACATAGACAAACACTAGTTCTATTAACATTTTATTACTATGTAACTATGACCCGATAACAAGCGACCAGAAACCAGACCACCAAGACCTCCAGTTTCATACGTAATAGTATGCGCACAAAGGTCAAATATCGATTTTTGAGACAAAACCAACATAACATGACCCCTCAAACACTACCAAATACATACAAAACACGGGTCTTGTTACACTGGAAATGTAGTGAGCCAGAACCGGTATATATCAGCTACTACTGTCCGGCCATCTCTCCGGCCTATTTATATCGCGCATATTTCGATTGTTCGAGAACGATCTCGATCGCTCCAGGAAAGGGTCGGTCCCTCGACACAATGGCCACTCTCCATTCTGCGAAACCACAAACAATAACAGACAAAAGCGCTCGAGAAACCTCGATTACCATTCATTGTTTAACAGTCTCGGCGTAACACTGCCCCCTCCTAAAACATGCTCGTCCCGAGCATTGTTAGCCCCGTAATATCGCGCCAGCCGATCAACATGAACAATTTTAGGCGCTCCTCGCGTTCCCTTCTGAATTCGGTATGTGACGTCATTGATCCTGGTCAACACACGGTATGGTCCATCCCATTTTGCTTGTAGTTTAGGGGATTTTCCCTTTTTCCGTATCGGATTGTGCAACCAGACCTGTGACCCCTCATCAAATCGCAAGTTGTTTGAATTTCGGTCATAACGGGTCTTCATTTTCTCAGACATTTGTTGACCAGTTAGTCGAATGTGTTCATTTATGTCGTTCATTTTATTGCGCAGGTCGTTTGCATAATCTGTGATGGCACGCGGAGAATCTGGAGGAATGCCAGTTATCAGGTCTGCAGGCAACCGCAGTTCTCTTCCAAAATTTGCCAACGCAGGAGTGGCGCCTGTACTCTCATGGACTGCACTTCTGTATGACAGTAAAAACGGCTGTATGTGTTGGTCCCAATCGTTTTGCTTATTTTCGACCACTTTGGCCAGATATCTCTCCAACGTCTGATTGAATCTTTCCACCATTCCATCAGACTGAGGATGATAAGAAGTGGTTCTTGTTTTATGAGTCCCCATTATTCGGCATGTCTCCTGAAATACTTGTGATTCAAAATTCCTTCCTTGATCACTGTGAATTTCCAGGGGAACTCCAAAACGACAGAAAACTTCGTGGACTAGTTTATCTGCTACCGTCGAAGCTTCTTGATTAGGAATGGCGAAAACTTCGGGCCATTTCGTGAAGTAGTCCATAACGACCATGAAGTACTTATTTCCATTTTTACTTACAGGGAATGGTCCTGCAATATCCAGGGCTATACGCTCCCATGGGGCTCCAACGTTATACAGTTTTAGTGCTCCTCTGCTGCGTGTATGGGGTCCTTTCACTGCCGCACAGGTAGTGCATTTTCGGCACCAGTCTTCAACATCTTCTCTACAATGTATCCAGTAAAACCGCTCCCTTACTTTTTGGGCAATTTGACTTCAGATGCCCTTTCTCTCCACACCCGTAGCATCTAGGACTAAATTTTGGACGATTGTACCCAGTATAAGAGTCCTTCACTTCTCTGATGTGGTGAGCTCGGTGGTCCTGACGCACGGCCTCCACCTTCTTTGGGCAGCTTGACCTCAGATGTCTTCTTTCTCCACACCCACAGCATCTAGGGCTAAACTTCGGACGACTGTCGTGAGTGTAAGAGTCCTTTACTTCTCTGATGCGGTGAGCTCGGTGGTCCTGACGTACAGCCTCCACCTCCAATGCATGGGCCAAGGCATTTTTCAAAGAATCAGGATGTCCAAGCCTTACAGTAGCTCTCACTTCCAAATCACGTATTCCGTCTACGAATGCCTGAACCAAATAACTGTCAAGGGGTGCTGGAGTGGTTTGGTATGCCTTTCGAACCAGCTTTTCTATCTCAAGAGCCCACTGCTGTAAATTCTCCGAGTTACGCTGGCTCCGGTCCTTTAACTGCGCTCGTAAAACATGTTCCAGATGTGCGTCACCATAGCGTGACTCCAGTGCCTCCAATAGCTGTTCATAGGTGAAATCCTTTCCAAGAGCCTCTAAAACCGTAAGTGCCTTGTCACGAAGGCCCAGTGTTAAAGCCGTCATGGCCTGTACCGTTGTCCATCCGTTGGCCTTGACCACAGCCTCAAACTGAATCTTGTAGGCTGACCACGAAGAACTTCCATCATATGGTGGCATTTTAAAATCTCGCGCTGAAGGTGTACCAATTGTAGGAGCCACATTGCTGTCTCCAGAACTCAGGGCATCCAGAGCTTTTTTTATCTTGGCGATCTGAATTTCAACTTCCGACATACGGCTCTCATGATGTTCTATCTGTTCTTTCACTTCCTGGAATTCCTTTCCAATTGAACCGAACAATTCTTTCATCAGCCGAGCCTGCTCTTCTTTGTCCTGACGGCGCTGTTCTTCCTGTTGACGGCGCTGTTCTTCCTGTTGACGACGCTGTTCCTCCTGCCAACGTCGCTGCTCTTCCTGATGACGACGCTGCTCTTCTTTTTCCTGACGGCGCTGCTCCTCCTGCAACCGAGCCTGCTCTTCCTGATGACGACGCTGCTCTTCTTTTTCCTGACGGCGCTGCTCCTCCTGCAACCGAGCCTGCTCTTCTTGACGACAAAGCATGGCCATAATAGCAGCAAGATCGCCTGTCACAGGAGCTTGGCCCACGGATGATGATGATGAAGCTCCAATTGATTCGGGGGCGGCTGATTCCATCTGTATCGGCTGACGCCTCTGTTGATCTTCTTGAACCGGGGAATCTCCAAACCGCCTTTCATGGACTTCCTGTTGTCGTTGACCTCTCGTCCTTACACCGTCCACGTTATCCTTTGGCAGAACCGGCATTATTTTATCCCACTTCCGACACCAAATTGTTACGACGGTTTAAATTGTCATTCCGTGGACGGTTGTCGCTGCAGCCGCACGCATTTAGCCATTATTCCGTATTTTTCTGCCCGGTAGAATACGCTAGTGATGTACCATTGTTAATATATCGATAAAAATGGAAAAATATGTGATACGTTCGTCATCGACCCCGGACCTGGCCAGCAACTCCAGCAAAAGGCCTAGAGATGACTCTGAACAGTGGCAATACGCGAAGAGAATTGCTATCCCCAAAACGGTATCGAGTGTTCCTGATGCCAGAATTAGCAACCGCTTCAGCAGTCTATCGGTTGACAAGCACGATGTACCTTCAGATGCATTCAAAAGTGCCTCTAAGAAGAAGAAGCCCGGACGTGTACCACCTATAGTACTGGAACTACTCGAAAACTGGACTCACCAAAAGCTCAAAGATATTATCGACAAGTATAACAAGAGCTATCACCTTGAATACAAAGGTAACAATCGGGTGAAGATCCAATGCTACACACCAGAGGGTCATCAATCTCTTAAGGATGGACTCCAGAATGAAAAGGTTTCCTTCCATACATTCACCAGAAAGGACGAAAAACTACCCAAGGTGGTTATCAAAGGTTTACCGGGTAACCTCTTGGATTCCCTATCAACCGAACTTGAATCCCTTGGATTTCCTGGAGCTACAGCAACCCATATCAAGACCTTCAAGCCGGCTCAATGCCCGCCAATTCTTATCCAACTACCAAGTGGAACTGACATGACCAAGTTCAAGCAAATAAAATATCTTGCAAATTGCGTCGTCACGATGCAGCGATACAAAACCAGCAACAAAATAGTCACCCAGTGCTATCGATGCCAAGGCTTTGGTCATGCCTCACGGAACTGCAACAGACCTGCCAGATGTGTCAAATGCTCCTTGGGGCACCCCACGTCGGAATGTCCGACACAGGGCTTTATTGAATCGGTTCGCTGCTGTAACTGCCAACAGGACCACCCAGCAAACTATTCCCAGTGCAAAGAGCGGCTGAACTACCTCGATCGAATAAAATCAAAACGCGAATCACATCGAAACACCATCGCCTCCACCACAGCTGTCAATCAAACGCGACCTGCTGCCATGAACAAGATGTCATTTGCTCAAGCTACGACAAAAGGTGCACAAAACCATCTAGCTGATTTGGAGAAACGCCCTAAGTTGCTACAAGCCTATCAATCCAAGGACGCAACTAAAATCAATGCTCCCTTGGCTAAAGATCTCCCAAAACCAACAGACGCCGCGACATGTGAAATGCTCCAAATCCTCTCGACAATCAAGGCCCTCAAGCAGGAGTTTATCAAATGTGAATCCTTTATGGACAAAGTGATCCTTATTCTGTCTCATGTTGGCCATTATGTTTAATAACGTTAATGAGCTACGTATATTATATTGGAATGCCGATGGCATTCACAGCAAGCAGCAGGAACTTTTAGACCTGGCGGTGAGTAATCTTAATGTTGACGTCATCGCACTTAACGAAACAAGGCTAACCGGGCGTCTTACACTTAAAATCCCTGGCTTCACCTGCTACCGTACTGACAAGCGAGCCAACGGCTCTGGCCAAGGTGTGGCTATCTTGGTTAGAGTCGATATTGTCCATCACCTTGTTTCCACTCCACCAACGCAAAATCTTGAGGCCATAGGTATATCCATCCAATTAAGGGACGGAAACATCTCGATGTTTTCGGCATATCAATCACCTAACTTGCCCCCACTTACCCTTACTGGTGACATCAACGCGCTCGCAGGATCAGGGAACAAGGTACTTGTTATGGGTGATTTTAACGCCAGACATCACTACTGGTCACCCGGTCCTACTAATACGCGTGGCAAAATGTTGTATGAACTCATGGTTCACGGTGAGCTCACTGTTCACGGCCCAAATGACCCTACCTTGGTGCATTACCAAGATAAACATGAACCATCGACACCTGATCTTTTGCTAACCAAGAATATTTACAATATTGAGGAAATTAGAACAATACATGCCCTTTCTTCAAATCACTTACCTGTGCTTGTTCGAGTTGCCATCAACATACATCGCAAACCAATTCGTAAGCTTAACTACGCGAAAGCTAACTGGAATCAGTATCGTAGTTTCTTGACTAACAACATTTCCCTGTCTAGCCAGTTCTATGGGTCAGAAGATGAGATCGAATCCGCTATTTCACAGCTTCAAGACACAATCATTGTAGCTAGGGATCTTAGTATACCGACCTCTACCCTCAAGCCTTGGGAATGCTCATTACCAAGATGTATTAAAAGAAAAATCAAAGATAAAAACAAACTACGTCGATACTCTAGTAAAGAAACAGATGCTACCATTCGTAAAGTCTTGCATCACGAAGTAAAGCAAATCCAATTACAAATCAATACTGCATTAAAATCACACCGCGATGACCAATGGAACCGTAAATTGAGCAAGGTTGACAATCCAGGATCTGACATCTGGCGTATAGCTAAAGGACTGAAAGCCACTTCTTCCTTCACCATTCCACCACTCAAGACTAGCAACGGTACCAAGAGTACGAACATAGAAGAGCAGTGTGATATATTAGCTAGCTCATTCTCTGATAATATGCTATTGACCCATAACAGGGATAGTGATGAACAGCTCGCTGTTGAGACTTCCATAAACTCACTGAACAATCTTCCAGCTGATAGTTTCCAAATAACGCTAGTTCACCCTGCTGAAGTCAAAAAATGCATAAATAATCTTAAAATACGCAAAGCACCTGGCCCAGATCAAATCTCTAATCACCTAATCAAAAATCTACCCAAAAGTGTATTGTGATGATTACTAAAATATTTAATGCCTGTTTCTCACTTAACTATTTCCCAACTGTGTGGAAAATAGCTAAAGTTATAGCCATTCATAAGCCCGGCAAAGACCCAACTGATCCATCTGGTTACCGCCCAATTAGCCTTTTGCCATGTCTAGGTAAGTTGTTTGAAAAAATGATATCCCGCCGCCTTTGTCGTTCCTCTGAAACAATACTCATAGATGAACAATTCGGATTCCGTGAATCACATTCAACGGTTCAGCAATTGGCTAGAGTAGCAGAGGCTGTCTCTCATAGCCTTAACATGAACGAGTCAACCGGAATGTTTCTTCTTGACATCGAAAAAGCATTTGATACAGTGTGGCATCAAGCTCTTGTCCACAAACTATTAAAACAAGATGTCCCCATACCATTGATTAAGATCATCATATCCTACCTTGAGAACCGCTCATTTCGGGTTCACATAGGTAGCTCCCACTCGGTGTCGATGCTAGTCCCAGCTGGCGTGCCTCAAGGCTCAATACTTGGACCCCAGTTGTTTTTATTATATCTTAATGATATTCCAATCCAAACACGCACTAATCTGGCCTGTTTTGCTGACGATACAGCCTCGTTCACTTCCTCAAAAGACATTGACCTAATTATCTCTCGTCTTCAAATGTCATTAGACCTATTATCTTCTTACTTTGACAAGTGGAAATTAAAGATAAATGCCTCCAAAACAGAGGCAATTTTGTTTACCAGGCATCGTTCATTCCCTGCCCGCACCCTCAAAGTAGGAGGCTATGAAATTCCATGGAGCCTTTCTGTCAAATACCTTGGAGTCGTCTTAGACAATAAACTCAATTGGAGTGAAAATACGCTGAAACTGCGACTTAAAGGTACAAAAGCACTAAATTCATTGAGCCCTATACTCAATAGAAGCTCGTGCCTTAGTAACACCACTAAATTAAACATTTATAGCACCTTAGTACGTCCCTGCATAACTTACGCCTGTCTAGTTTGGAGCAGTACCTGCCCAACCAATATAAATAAACTTCAAGTTGTCCAAAACAAAGCTTTAAAATACGCCTTTAACACCCCCTTTTGTACCAATCTGCAATCATTACATAAAACAATTAATTTCCCCACTTTATACGAATTTATATACAAATCATCTAGAAAATTTTATTTACACAGTAATACACGCAGCAAAAATAAACATATTCAAAATATCTGTAAAACTCGCAAGAAAAACTTACCTTACTTCGACAAGTACAATCGATACAAATTACCCCATCACTTGTTTCTTGAGTGCGATGAATAGACGTGTGCAATGGCCCAAGCGGGCGCACGCGCGCGCCTCGCCCAATGCGCACGCTGTTTTCGACCTTGTTATCTCGGGATATAGGCCGACAGCAGCGTGCGCGTCGCGCGCTGGCGCGGCGAGGGCTTGCTTGGGCGACTGCCCCTTTTATGTTGAACAGTAGGCTAATTGTTTCTGTTGCTGGCTTTAATTTGACGGTATTTTGGTCATTCGCTCGCTAATAGTTATTTGTAAGTAATAGTTTAGCGACAATATTTATTTGTACCGCTTAGGCTTCGGCCTTTTAAACCCATATAAGATCTGATGTTTAATGTAATGCTCATCAAAGCTTACATGTGTTTAAATATTTATATTTAAAATTCTAAAACTACAATAGTTATGTTTCGTAATACGAAATAAGTACCTACTTTAGGTAAAAATTTTATTGTATAAGTTTTGAGAAGCGCTTTAGCTTAATTAACGTTGTAAATTATGATTGTTAATTCTAGGATTTAATTCACACTGGAATTGTACTAGCTAAGCTTTTATAATCTAATAAAGAACTTTTGAAATTGAAAAAAATTGAAAATTGTTACGAGCTGAGGGTTCGGGATAAAATAATGGGAATCGATTCAACCAAAATAACACTTTTATTCAGCACTAAACGATGAATACACGAACTTGGTCACACGTAATCACAACACACTAATTCACACCACAGTTGCACCACTTAAAGTCACCGAAATGTTCACACGTATAGCTGAATCCAGACTGACTGTCCGGCCATCTCTCCGGCCTATTTATATCGCGCATATTTCGATTGTTCGAGAACGATCTCGATCGCTCCAGGAAAGGGTCGGTCCCTCGACACAATGGCCACTCTCCATTCTGCGAAACCACAAACAATAACAGACAAAAGCGCTCGAGAAACCTCGATTACCATTCATTGTTTAACAGTCTCGGCGTAACAGTATGTTGGATCGGCAACCATCTTGATTTCTAAGTAAGTTGCTTCTAGTTGTGGTACATTTTTATTTGATAGGGCGCCGGTTAGTTTTGGTAGAATTATAAGTGTCACTGGCAGCTTATATTCACTGGGAAATCTTGGTTCTAGTTGGATATCTATCGAATAGTTTGATGTTTTGGGTTTTTCGTCAGCAATCCCGATTATTTCGGCTTGTATCTTGCTGCGAGGGTATGCTAGTAGTTGGGCCAGTTCTTCTGTACAGAATGAAGCTTCTGACCCCTGGTCGCACAAAGCTCTTAGTAAATGCGGCGTTCCATCAATGGCTTTTACCCTTACTATGGCCGTTGCGAGCAGAGTAGTTTTTGGTAGGTTCGTGTTAGTAGTAGCGGACATATTATTAGCTACCGTCTTTGGTGTATTTGTCGAATTTGTGGGTGAACCGACGTTCTTTGAACCACTGGGATTTTTATTCGACTTTGTATATTGTGACTTGTATGGACTTTCTTGGTGTAAATAAGAGTGATGTCCTTTTTTGCCACAATAACCGCATTCTTTCGTGCTATGACAAGTTAGTGTCGATTCATGCATTAAGCAATTTCTGCACATTCTTTTATCATGCACTGCTTTAACGCGGTCTGGGATTTCTAGTTCTTTAAACTTGGTGCATTGGTACACTGTGTGATTGTTACTATGGCAATACCAGCATCTACCCGATTGTTTAGTTGTGACGGAAAATTCATACCGTGGTTTGTATGACGCTTTCTCGTCTTTGTTTGAGTTAGTGGTTTCCAAGCACTTAAATCTTTTTTCAAGAAACTGCATCATCTCTGAGAAACTTTGAGGCTTGTTTGGTTCTGATAGCTGATGTTCATATTTTTCATCTGTCTCTGGGTCCCAAATTCGACTAAGAATTCTTGTTAGAATAGGATCCCATGTTGAGATATCAATATCTTGGCCTTTCAGTGCTTGTAGGTTTTCATTGATCGTATCATGCAGATTTCTCAGGTTCTCACTGTATCCTTTTTTTATTTTTGGTATATTCAAGATGTTAAGTGTTTAATTAATTTTGCGGCGTCTCCTCGTACATGAGTTTTTAGGTACTGCATCTTTTCTGTGGCAGATAATGAAGTATCTTCGTGTATTATCTTCAAGAATAGGTCATAGAAGGAGCTCCAAGATTCATAACTTCCAGTAAATGTTGGAATAACGATTTTTGGTAATTTCACTTTATGGTTTGTTGTGGTTATTCCTTTAGTTATTCTTGATAACAGCTGTTCGATTACTTTTTCAACCTCAGTTTGCGTATTTTCAAACATATTGTCTTTAAAATAAGTATGTTCGAACATGCTGTCTTCCATTAGTATTAGTAGGTGTGTTTCTTCTATTTCTTGCCATTGTTTTTGCATCGATGTGAGTATTGACTCCCAGTACCAGTTAGGTTTAGTTTCGCTAATGGATTGTGTGGCCGCTTGTAACTTTTTCTGTATTTGATTGATCCTGAATAATTGTATAAATAATTTGGGTGAGCTGACAATATTATTTTCTTGTGGTTCTATGTCTTCTGGTTCGTATAGTTGGCTGAGACACTGGTTTCGTATCTCACATTTGTCTAGGTGCTCCATTGCCTGTGTAAACAAGGTTTTTATGGAATCATAGTAGTTTGCAGTAATATATTTATGATTGGCTAACACTTCTTGGTCTTCCAATAATATATGGTTGGTTGTAGTTCTGGTAAATATTTCTGTCAATCGAGTTTTTCTCTCTCCAATGTATCTTTCAGTCTTTCTGACTGCAGAGTCTTTCTTGATGTTGGTGTATATTTGTTTAATCTCGTTATAGTCTGCCTCTTGGCTTCTTATGGTTTCATTTATCTTCTGTATCTCCATTTTTTCTTGATGCCCCTAGCCCTATTCCTACTGATACTAGTTATGGGCGTTTTATAGCACACTTAGTTGTTATCTGTACCTCGATACGGTATATGCGACTTCTCAAAGTACCGGTGAAACCCGCTTGTGGGAGGCCGGTACCTGATCCGCTACCGTACGAACGACAACTAAGTGTTTATAGTATGTTCTTTAACATACCCAATACTAACGCTAGTTGAGTACGTTAGTTTGAAATATGCCAAAGAGTTAGTCAGTCAAAGTATCCCATCGGGACAAGAGGATCGCGAACTTTACCTACTGGTTACTATTTTCGAAGGACCATGTCGCAAGATCACCTATCAGTCGGCACGTAACCCTACATGCGCCCTAGGTTGACGCACGGGTGTGTGACTAGTAGGTGAAAGTACGTAGTTGCTACCTAATTCAGAGACACCTAGTACTTAGTACTTGGAATGCGTACGCGAAGCACTAAGTGTCTCAACCTAACCCTGCTCTACCCTACAGTACCTGCCTACTTAGTTACGTCGCGCAGACAGAGTGTCTACGAACGGTGTGTGCCCTAACCTACCATATAAATATATAATGTATATATAAATAGTACGGGATGTCTGTTACCATGAAACCTAAGGTAACAAACGGAAGGTTGGTAGGAGAGGGGGTTGTGTACGGCGTGCAATGTACACAGGACAGGGATTTCTCACTGCCGGTCAAGCAGACTCACAAGACCGATCTACGGACGGCTAAAGGTGTCTTGGCCGCAGTGAGGGGATGCTGAAATTCAGAAGGGGTCGGTCGTCCAGCGGGCGCTGAATGTGACCGGGCGGCTCGTCCAGCGGGCGCTGGGGGCGTCAGGGCAGCTCCTCCAGCGGTTGCTGGGCACGTCTGGGTTGGTCGTCCAACGGGCGCTGGGGGCGTCTCTGGGCGGCTGGACCAGCGGTTGCTGGGGCTTGGGCTGCTCCTCTAGCGGCTGCTAGGTACTTCTGTGGGTGGCTGGACCAGCGGTTGCTGGGGCCTGGGCTGCTCCTCTAGCGGCTGCTAGGCACTTCTTGGGCTGCTGGTCCATGGGTTCCCCGGGTCTTCTAGTTAGGTAGCTTGGAGATGAGTGAAACTCGACGACTTGTTGGTAAGTGATTTTATTTGATTTATATTTTAGTTTATATATATTTTTTCCTTATGAACACTAATACAATTTTATATTTGTGTGTCGTCGGTGTACATACCCAACACAGCATCTTTTATTGGGTTTATAACCTTTGTATTAGGGTCGAGCTGACTCTGCAATGCTGAGCATTTCAATAACGCATAACTAGGTTTTTCAAGAATAATAAATTGAAGTGTGTACATGAATAAGGTAATGTTCGTACTTATGTATGAACATTCATGTTCAATGATTGAACAACGGTATTGGCGTTTAGTCGTGAAAACATAACAAACAGACAGACAGACAGACATAGAGACCGAGTAACTTTCGGATTTATATTATGTATTGATTATAATTATGATTTATTTATTGAATGAGGATAGGAATGATTCTGCCAGACTTCGTAATACTAACTTAACGTTACCTAGGATAACACTTGAAATTTACAATACAAATTTGTGTGTTTATAAATGTATAATTGATTATTGGACTAACTTACCTAAGTGACGTCCAATTGTAATTTTATGAATGTAAATCTGAAATATAAATTGGCCAGGTAGCATTTCTTCGATTTTTCTTCTTTTTTTTATCTAAACAAAATGCGATGCAAGTAGTAAATGCGAAGAAATACTACCTGGTCAATTTATATTTCAGATTTCCATGAAATAAAATAATAAGTTACCTAATGACATTAAGGAGTTACCACTCAATCAATTTAAATTTAAATTATTTACATGGTTACTGAATCATTGTTTTTACTCTGTTAATGACAAATGTACTTTTAAACCTACTATTTGTCTGAATTAATAAATGAATTTAATGAATTTTTGAATTTAAGTTTTAAAAGTTTGCAAGCCCTAACCGGCAAATAATATCTTAAAGCACTATCATATTTAATTTTAAGACCTTATTTTGTAACATAATATTATCAGCAAATAATAAATGACTTATGACTTATATATGACTTACTAGCTGTTGCCGGCGACTTCGTACGCGTTACACTACTAAATGTGTAGGTAACCAAGAAATAAATCTATACGCTGTTGCAACTTGACTAACACCCCATTTTTTATCCCATAGGAATTATTTATGGGATAAAAGGTAGACTATGTGGTGATCCAAGTTATAATCTACGTATATACCAAATTTCATCGAAATCGGTTCAGCCGTTACGACGTGATTGAGTAACAAACAAACAAACATCCAAACTTTTACATTTATAATATTAGTGTGATGATTAAGTACCTAATCTATCTACTAGAACCATGAAGAGATACGTTGAGCTAACTCGTATAAGTGAACTAGCCTCGTTCACAAGTATAGCGTGAGGGAGCCATTTTAGTTCCGGTATCTTATTTCCTCAGATTTAATTTCGACTTAGCTGGGGTTACCAGATGGTATTATAGAGACATGTCCTTCTTTTTCACAAGTTGTATCAGCCCTACCAAATGTCGTCCTTTTTAAAATTTCTTGCAACTCCTAAGAAATAATATTTTAACTAAACTAGCTAGTAGTTCTAAAATATAGTAAAATGTAAAACAAAGTTTAAAAAAAAATCCTCACTTTTTTGTAAACCTTTTCCATTTTCCATCAGGCAACCGGTATAGGCCAAGCATAGGCATAACCGTATGCCACTCTGTTGGTTGCCGTGATGCCCACGGAGATCCAGAGAACCAAATTGGGTGATTGGCATGCAGAACGAGGGATTAATAATGAGCAAAACTCCCAACACCTGCTACGTGATATAAACAGCTAGCAGGGTCTTCAGGGCAGCAGGGATCCAGCAAAGTATATGACCTCTAGTCAATCTATAAATTGCTGGTAAAGCTGACCTCGTATTGTGTAGGTTTTCTGTACAATGAGAGGTTAGCTTATGCTGGTAATTTATACCTTAATATGTTGTCGTACGTATATTTGAGTGAAGAAATGTATAGATTTGTAATGCAATTTGAAAGAAAGAAAGAAAAAAATCTATTATGCCAACCACTAATATTACAAGTTAACAACACAAAAAAAAACAGTACTTGCAACAAGATATAAGTTATTAGTAGCCGCCACAAAAAGGTTCGCACTCAGTATTTTGGTGTGTCACAGCAAGTTAACACAGCGCTGGTCTTCCGTTAAAACCTTTGTGAGTACAAGGAAGTCTGCTAACATATAAAAAAAACAAGTAGGTGACTTATATTAAAACCCAGCTATCATATCATATTATATAACAACAAAAATATGTAAGTGACATAATTCAAATGAATCAGTGCTTTTAGTGCCAAAACTTATAAGTTATACTAAAAACCGGAAGATATTGTTAACAAGGAGTTGCAAGATGGCAGAAAAGTAAGATTAATCAGTCAATCAACTGCATCAAGTCAAATCTTCTAATATATAAAATTCTCGTGTCACAGTTTTCGTTGCCATACTCCTCCGAAACGGCTTAACCGATTTTGATGAATTTTTTTGTGCTTATCCGGTATCTATGAGAATCGGCCAACATCTATTTTTCATCTCCCTAAATGTTAGGGGTAGTCCACCCCTAAATTTTTTTTTTATTTTTTAGACAAAATTTTTAATTTCTATTTTTTTATGATACAGCATTCAAAAATACATGCAACCCTAAATTTTTACCCTTCTACCACCAACCCCTATCTCAACTTAGCAACAGAACATCTAAGGCGGTACGAAGTTCGCGGGGTCAGCTAGTAATCTATATAATAAAAAAAAGTCGGGTTAGTTACACCATTATAACTCAAGAACGGCGGGAATGATTTTGATGATCTTTGATTTGTTGGATACATGATGATGGCCGATTGACAATTCTACCGGCGACGTACATTGGCAGGCCCGCGTCATATGTATGTCAAGGTGGTACGAAATTCGACGGGTCAGCTAAGCCGGCGCCGGCCGCGGCAGTAGACAGCACGCGCCATAAAAATAGAAGAATAAAAGATTTGTGTTTCGACTCAAAATTATCAAGAACTATGCGCACCAGCTTGCGCAATAAAACTGTAGTACACAAGTAAACAACTCTATTGATACAGTTGTAAGCGTTTCGTAACATGCCGTCGTTATCTCGTTTATAAGAAGGCAAAAGAGACCGCTTTAAAACGAGGCAAATGGAGGAAAGTGCATTAGTTGCACCACAACAGTTGACATAAGCGAAGCTCTGGCACAAGGCTATAAATAATAATAAAATAAATAATAACAAAATAAATAATGCTGGATATTTAACAGAACGTTATCTAGTCCCAAACTGAACACAGCTAAATACATAGGTACTTAAAATATAAATAATATTAATATTCAAATCTATATACCTATATTAAATAAAGTCGGGCTAGTTAGGTACACCATTTATAACTCTTTTTTACTCTTTTTTTTTTCATTTATAACGGCTGGACTGATTTTCTTTGGTTTGTTGGATTTGTCTCCACCCCCGAATAGCAAAATAACTATTACAATATTGGCAAAGTTCACGCTAAAAAAAAGGACGAAAATTAATTTTCTCATACATAGATGTAGCTAATGATGGCCGATTGATAATACATTGGCAGCCCGCGACATATGCATGTCAAGACGATACGAAGTTCGGTGGGGCCGCTAGTATTTAAATAGAATCAACCAGATCCTGAACAAATATCAGTAAATAATGCAAACATTTTGTACTGCGGAGGAAGTGCATTAGTGTCATATACTCTTAAATATGAAGATAAATATAGTTAAAACTATTTCGGGGCTTGGGGTTTTTAATAAATACTTTAAACCCATCCAAGTAGTCGGGGATATTTATTTCTGGGTTCTATAAAAGTAAAACTTGAAAAATTAAATAATTCAAAGTTCAAGAACACTTTTTTTTAATATGTCCTGTTATGCGCAGTAGCAAACTAAACAGAAACGCCCTGCCAACTCTTGATTCGAGGTTCACTGTAACTTTATAGATTTATTACTATTTGTTATGATTTCAAGTGGTTAACAACACTTTCCCCAAATCTGTCATCAGCTCACGTGCTCACGTTCTCATGAATCACTTGTAGTAAATCTATACTAATATTATAATGAGGTAAAGTTTGTGAGTTTGTTTGGTTTGGATGTATGGGATAATCTCCTAAATTAACGATGTGATTCTGGAAATTATTTCATTAATAGGAAGCTACATTATCCCTGAGTGCTAAAGGCTATATTTTATTTTGATATAATTATGTGCGAAGCCGGGGCAAGTAGAATAGAAAATAAATATAATTTGCAAATATTGTAATATTGTTTATTCACACACGTGTTAATTTGTTACATGTCTTGTGTCAATGTATGGCTGAAAATGTATCGCACTCATCCAACATTATTACTTAAGAGCCACTCAAGATGCCAAGTTACATTAGTATAATGTAATTGAGTCGTTATCATATTAATTACCTATTGTTTAATTTTATCATTTATTTGATGTTAGTTATTTTCATCAAAACTAACACAATTTGTGATATATTTAGATGAGTTGTTTCCGGAAAATTCCTATTCACTTTGATTTATTTACATAAATGCTTATCTCAGGCGTCGCCGATGTAAACAAAATAAAGCCTTATACAAACCAATGTTATAAAACATGATCTCCATGTCGCCACTTGAGTCTGTGCCTGTGTATATAATCATGAGAAACATTATTTAATCATTCAGTTTGATTTTCATAATCAAAGGAAAAATATCAAAGACTGACTAACCAAATAAGAAATAAATAATAAATACAAGTAATTGGGACAAATAACATAAATGTCTACCGAGGCAAATGATGTTGAGTTCAAATTGGAGCCGAAAAAAAATAAACAAGACAGAGATCAAGTGGATTACGATGAGCTCCTGTCATCAGCTGGAGAATTCGGACGGTACCAAGTACTACTGTTCTTCTCGACGTTTCCGTTCTACTTGTTCGGAGTTTTCGTTTACTTCTCGCAGATGTTCATGACAGAAGTGTCGGCGAACCACTGGTGCTGGATTCCAGAGCTAGCAAACTTAACTGAGATAGAAAGAATAAACCTAGCTATACCTGCGGACGTCAAGTCCAGCTATGGATACTCTCAGTGCGAGATGTACGTAGTGAACTGGACAGAAGTACTCTCAACAGGACAGAAACCAGATGAAACATGGCAAACAGCCCCTTGCCAGAATGGATGGGAGTTCGACAAGAATGAGATCCCGTACCCAACAATATCAAGTGAAATGGGATGGGTTTGTGATAAGAATAGTTACCAAGCCACAGCCCAAGCGATTTTCTTCATTGGATCTATTGTTGGAGGGTTCATAATAGGATGGGTTGCTGACCGTTTCGGAAGGCTGCCAGCGGCTGTAGCTAGTAACTTACTCGGGTGTGCTGGTGGACTTTTAAGTACCTTTGCGACGAATTTCATTCAGTTTTCGGTATGCAGATTCATTATGGGTATGGCATATGATAACTGCATGATGATGGCATATCTCATAGTTCTTGAATACGTAGCGCCGAAATACAGATCTTTACTATCGAATATGGCGTTCGCTATCTTCTACTCGGTGTTTGTGACGTCGTTGCCTTGGATAGCCCTCGCTTGTGAACATTGGAAGACCATATCTCTAGTCACTAGCCTGCCGTTAGGGCTCGCCATCTTTGCTCCGTTATTTATTCCTGAGAGTCCAAGATGGTTACTTTCCAAAGGACGCGTCGATGAGGCTATTCAGAAAATACTCGCAATCGGTAGAATTAATAAAAAAGAAGTGCCAAACAAACTGATAGAGCAGTTCAAGGAAACTTTATCAAAAGAAAAGAAGGAAGAGACAATGAGTTGCTTGGAAATATTTAAGAGACCAGTGTTGAGAAAGACTTTAATATTAATTTGCTTGGAGTTCATGTGCTGCACAATAGTCTTTGACGGATTGGTCCGAAGCATTGGACAGTTGGACTTTAACTTCTTCTTATCATTCTCAGTGATTTCCTTCACTGAGTTCCCGTCGATGTTTCTGATTGCTTTTATCTTGGATTGGCTTGGCAGAAGATGGCTGACCGTTATCGTGATGACAGTGAGCTGCGTGTTTAGTATCCTGACTGTGTTTATGAACAGTGGTATTCAAGCTGTGATATGTGCGGTCGTGGCGAGGTTCGCCGTCAATATGTCTTACTCTGCCGCTATGCAATGGGCTCCTGAGTTGCTTCCTACGTCTGTTAGAGGATCTGGAACATCTATAGTTCACATTTGTGGATACCTTGCTACAGTACTATCTCCATACATTGTTTATCTGAAAGTCTACGCACACTGGCTTCCTCTAACCATTGTTGGTGCTGTGGCAGGGCTGGGAGGAATCATTGCATTATTCCTGCCAGAGACGGCGAAGAAAGATATGCCTTACACGTTTGATGATGCAGAGAATCTGTCTAGGAATCATAAGTTTTGGGATATTCCTTTTTTAAGAAAGAAAGAGGAAAACCTCAAAGGACAGGTGAATGAATGTTTTGAATGATTTTATTAAATTGTGAATTTTAAATTATCATTAATACATTCGCTTAGCAATGAGCTAAAAATCTGTGCCAAAATGGTCTGTATTTAATGATGGCATGGAGTAAGTATGCCATGGCGCCAGTACATCCAAAACCTTCATTCTTCAAAATAAAGAACGTAACTTTGAAAAGACCTATATAAAATCACATTCAAAATATTACCCACTTGTTTTATTTTGTACCTCCTGGTCAAAAGGTATAAGGATTTTTTTCTTTGAAATCTTTCGTTGTAACTATCAGAATGATGCAAGTTAGTTTCATATATACAACATTTAATCCCATCAATAATTTAATCCAAGGATATAATTACAAAAATTTTATTTTTTCAATTTAGTACTAATTACTTCTAACTCTAATACATTTACATGCATAAATAATATACAATTATTTACATATCTCTATAGAAAAACAAAAAAAAAGTAAGTAATTATATAAATTTTTAGTGTTATCCGTAAGTGTCGGATAACACCTTAATAATAAAATACTATTAAAAAATAGTTGAAGCATTTACAGGCCGTTACAGGCCAACGATCTATAGATAAATTCAACTGCTCCATATGCATTGCCCAGTTGAATTGCTATGCTTATGGGTACTTCATCCAGATAAGCACCCGCTCTCAGATACACGACGTTTCGACCAGACGTGCGGAAAGAACGAAGGGTACCCCATGGACCCAGGCTCTTGACCCCAAATGGCAAATACGTAAGCTCTATCGAGGCTCTCAATTTGCATCACTTGAGATCTTCGGTTCAATTTACCGCTGCACCAGCTTTTAAGATTTTTGAATCCTAAATATTTCTGCAACTAGTAGGTTGGGTATATTTTGATATTATTTATTTGAAGATCCTTCCATTAAAGTCCTGTAAAAAAAGAAATACTTTAAACAAGCTACTATTCAAGTTTTAGTTGATCAAATAAAGATTTACATAAACATTGAATACATGCTGCTACTGCTGTGCAGGCTGCACAAGATCGATCGCTCTCGAAATTTATGAGGGCGGCCTATGTTCAGCAATGGACAACTTACGGCTGAACGTACGATCGTACGAACAAACTTGTTCATAATTATACACATGACAATAATAATAGCAAAGTTGCCATCGCTGGTTTCATGACTAAGACTAAGTTCGCGGTAGTTTTGGAACTAGGAGCAGTATCCTTCCAAATTATATACCTATCGCAGAGCTTGATATAGTTAACCTATTTAGTTCGTATTGCAGTTTATCTGAGAGGTAAAACAAATTATAGGTTTGTTTTCGACAACCTCCGTAGCGCAGTGGACAAATAGCTAGCTGGATACAGATATTTGTTCAGGGACTGGTTGTTTATCTAAATATTATAAACTAGCGGCCCGTCCCGGCTTTGCATGGGTGGACATTTATTTTTTAAACATTTTTTACGGCAAATTTTTTTTACACTTTGGGTTACATTATTGAAGTTTTAGTAGGAATCCTTATTTTTTTCTAGTAATAAATATAGACTATGTTTCTTAAGAATAATGTAGCATTCTAATGGTGAAAGAATTTTTTAAATCGGACCCGTAGTTTTTGAGTTTATTCGTTACTAACATACAAAAATACAAATCTTTCCTTTTTATAATATTATAGTATAGATTAAGTATATTAAATATAGAGTATAGATAAGTATTTGAAAAAAATCTTCATATCTTATCTTTATCATTATAAAAACTGCTTAATTTGGGGCTAGGTAGCGCTGTGTGAAATGTCCAGCATTATTAATTTATTTGTTAATCCTTTTATTTCTGATTCCATTTTGTAGTGAACAGCAAGCATAGCTATCTATAGCACTATTGACGGGCCGTTGGGGCAGAAAGGTTTTCTAGAAGAGACCACGCACTGGAAAGCCCAGCATTGGAGTGGAAATGGGGACTGAATAATTTACAAAACATTACCACATTCATGAATTTCTCTTTAAAACACACATTCCTAGAATTTGGAATAAAAACGTATTAAGTACCCCAATAATTCGTTTATGCATAACTTTTAACACATTCACTGCGTTACGGGAAGTATTTGGTTGTAATTGAATTTTGCTCTGTGCGGCAGCTAGTTGTCCTTGTTTTGCACTCCGTGCGGAGGTGATTTTTTCAAGTATTCGTGCAAGTAAAAAAGAGACACCTATATTGCCGGTGTCCTTGCTTGAAGTATATTGAAATTTACGAATAAAAATGTACGGGAATTATTTTATCGTATACGCACAGAAAGGTAATTATTTTACAATAGTGCGATACGGGAACTATTTGGCCGTATCCTAAACCCCGTACCGCACTGAACGTGCGCGCGCGCGGAGCTTCAGTTAGTCGTAGTGCTGTGCCCAGTTAAGTTACATTTTTTCTGTTGATTATTGTGCAAAATAAATAATTACGATATCTTTTGTTATGGAGAAAACTTTACTTAAGTTAATTTTGTTAAAAGAAACGTTATATTTTTTTATTCATAAATATTTCAAGCATTCCTACTGCCATATTTTTAGGCTTTAGTAAAAATTATATTCATAACTGAATTGGATCTCAATATATACTCAAAGTTTATGCATATTATGCAGGATGTTATGTAAAGAATTATTAAAACTTATCTCATTTCATGGTATGGTAACTGTACTGTTACTTTTTAAGTGATTTTTTTCTGTTGATTAAATTATCGAGTAAAATAAATAATTGTGATAAATAAATCAGGGATTTTTTTGTAATTTAGCTTTTATAAGTACCTAAAATAAATAATAATATAAAATAATAATTTACTGTCTTACTTATTATTTTTGTTAAAAATAGTTTTCGCTGATTAAAATAAAAATAAATAATAATATAAAATAAGAAGTTACTGTTTTTGTTAACATAGTTAATTATTACTTTTGTTTTAAAATAGTTTCCGTTGATTGTGTACGACCTGAATAAACAATAATAAATCTGAAACAAAAATATTTTACTTATTACACCCCATCCCTAGCAATATAACTGGTGTATGCGCCACGACAAGTATTTTCCCGTAAAATCAACCATTTCCAAAAGTACCTGTAACTCTTAAGATATTACTTAGAACCCCGTGCGACTGCAGCTGTGTATACACAAGGATGTAACATATTGATTGGTACAACAAAAAGAATCAGCTGTGGACTTTCCATGTCTCTGTGGAGGTTTAAAGTTAGGACTACGTACGGGAAAATAGACGTCGTAACGCATATCAGACATTCTCGATACGGGAAGTATGTGACTTGTACAGCACTGGAAGTAAGTCTTAATCTAGCGCAGCCGCAGGGAACGTGTTAAGGCACTTATTTTCTTCAGAATTATTTTACGACCCCGGAGTCTATCGTCTGTAAAGTTAGAAATTGGTTATAAGGATCATTTAATAAAATAATTTAGGGTGTTCTTGGGAACTTCAATTTATTATTGAAAGGCGCCACATTTGCTCCACAAATTGGCTCAAAGCTTAGTGGAGCATATTATTGAAGAGAAAAAATGTATTGCTCGATGACATTGATAAGTATATCATTATTATTCTAACTGAGCTTACTTTCTTGCTTAATTCTAACACAAGTAACTTTTTAACAAAAATATTAACTACTGAACCGATTTTGATAAAATTACTGTGAACTATTCTGAAAGTATATCCTTTCAAATAAAAATTATCTAAACCGGTTAATAAATGACTGAGTTCTGAGGTAAAAATAATAAAACCAAATTGCGTTCGTATAAAATTTGCGGGTTGCCCTCGATTTTTTTGGGATTCCATCATCAGATCCTGACTTGGTGCCAATGACCACCTGTGAAGTTATACCCTTTTAAAAAAAAATACAAATCGGTCCCAGCGTCTTCTAGTAATCGGGGAAAATACATAAAAGAAAAAAAATTCGAATTGAGAATCTCCTCCTTTTTTTAAAGGTCGGTTAAAAATTAAAATTGTGTCCTATCAACTATCTGGTTCCCAAAGTACAGCTTGACTTAGTTTGGGGCTATAAAGCGCTGTGTGAAATGTCCAGCATTATTTATTTATTTATATACCTACCTACCCCCTGCTAGACATTTCACACAGCGCTATCTAAGCCCAAACTAAGTCAAGCTTGTTTTATGGGAACGAGGTACCTGATAGCATACATAATACGAGTATATACCTATTTTTGTAAATAGGTACATATATACTTATAAATATATCGAAAAACACCCAGACCCGGAATAAATATCTGTAGATATTACACGGGAATCTAACCCGCAACCTCATGCGTCTCAGCCGGCTCTTCGCCCACGGCGCCACGGAATTAGAGGTTGTCATATACAGGGTTACAGGAAAAATCGTGCTAGATCCGTTAAGGGCGTGGAGTACCCATCATTTCTGACTTATTTCACTATGAAACACCCTACCCTAAACTTAACCCTTTTCGAGATATTCGACTTTTAATTTTTTTATTGAAAATTGCCGATTTTTAGGCTACTAAATTTATTTTTGTTTATTTTGTGTATCTTATTATTATTATTATTGCATTTTTACATGTGTAATAAGATGCTTTAGGACGTCTATCATTAAAATAGTGCATAAGTTAATTGAATAGACCGTAGTAGACAAGTGAAAGTTAAGAAATAAAAAAAAATATTAGAAAGTTTATTTTTCTCTAAGGGATATCTAAAAAAAATATTATGGCAATTGTTCGGCAGATGTTTTTTAAAATATCTACGTTTCATTAGCTATCTAACGAGGTATAATAATCTAGGGTTTTATTCAAATGCATTGAAAAAAATTTAGTTTTATAGGCGACAGTGGAGAAGAAAATTTATACTTAGCCCTAAAAAGTAAAATAAAATAATAGGTAAGCATGAAATGTCATTTATTAAAGATTTTCACACAACTTTTTCTTATTCTACAGTTCATGTTCAACATGGCCGCCTCTATTTCTGATACATTGTCGCATCCTTCTACGGAGACCAGTCTTTACTACTCCAGTGGTTAACGTGGTCCTCCTTTTATTGGCTGCATCCACAATCCTTTCTCGTAAGTCTTCCACAGACGAAACTGGATTCGGCTCGCTGTACACAAGACTTTTCATGCACCCCCACACGTGAAAATCCATGGGGGTTAGGTCCGGACTTCTTGCTGGCCATGGCAACGGTCCACCTCGTCCTATCCATTTGTTTGGATAATTTGTGTCCAGCCAGTCTCTGACACTTTTCCTGAAATGGGCAGGGCAGCCATCGTGTTGGAACCACATGTCCCTGATCAGGTTGAGTGGCAGATCATCCAGCAAATCACTTAAGTCTGCTCTCAGGAAATTTTCGTAGCTTTCCCCATTTAGATTATCCGGGAGAAAGTAAGGTCCAATCAAATGATTGGAGATAATGCCCATCCACACATTCACGCTGAATCTTCGTTGGGACCCCTTCACTCTTTTCTTATTGGGATTCCTTAGCTCTTTTGGGGCCCAGTAATGGGCGTTGTGATAGTTAGTTATGCCATCTTTATCAAATTGGGACTCATCCGTCCACAAGATATTTCTTAGAAAATCTGGGTCTTCTACGTCAGCATTTAGCATAAATCTGCAAAAGTCCAATCTTCTCGCGGGGTCTCCTTCTTCAATAACGTGTACCGGCGTGTAATGGTACGGGTATAGGCGAGCAGTATGCACTGTAAACCACACTCTCCATTGCGAAAGTCCCAGATCACGGGCAACAATATTAGTGGAAGTAGTCGGATCCGCTCGAAAGCGTTGCACTATCTCATTGTCCTGTTCTTCGTCATCAATTCGTGGTCTTCCCATGTCTGTATTTCGTCTCAAAACAGAGCCAGTTTCTCGAAGTCTTCGATAGACTCTGTCAAAAACGGCCACATCCGGCACTCGACGACCGGGGTAGCGAGCCAACTACTTTTTTTCCACGAAATGTAATACAAACCCTAGATTGTTATACCTCGTTAGATAGCTGATGAAACGTAGATATTTTAAAAAACATCTGCCGAACCATTGCCATAATATTTTTTTTAGATATCCCTTAGAGAAAAATAAACTTTCTAATATTTTTTTTTATTTATTAACTTTCACTTGTCTACTACGGTCTATTCAATTAACTTATGCACTATTTTAATGATTGACGTCCTAAAGCATCTTATTACACATGTAAAAATGCAATAATAATAATAATAAGATACACAAAATAAACAAAAATAAATTTAGTAGCCTAAAAATCGGCAATTTTCAATAAAAAAATTAAAAGTCGAATATCTCGAAAAGGGTTAAGTTTAGGGTAGGGTGTTTCATAGTGAAATAAGTCAGAAATGATGGGTACTCGACGCCCTTAACGGATCTAGCACGATTTTTCCTGTAACCCTGTATTATTTAGTACTGAATTTTAAAATCCCCTCTAGAACTCAGTTTGCATCTTTTGTACCTTGCGAGAAAAGTTTAATATCGCGCAAACATACAGAACGGAACGCGCCTTTAATTTCATGGCGCTTACAACGTTTTGGTCGCGAGTAAACTAAACTCTATAGGCGATCTAGCGCTGCATGTTTTAATAGTATGGCTAGATTACATAAATGTTTTAGCGCTGCAGCGAACTTTAGTTCTAACTCACCAGCATTTGAACAAACTTTTTTCAAGAATGTTCTTGTCTATCGGTAGAATATATTATGTTTATAGCTGGCGCCTATTTTTTTTTTCTCCTATATAAAGGATAAAAGTTCGTTCATGCGAACTTCTGAGTGACAGTTCCATTGATCAAAACTTTCCTATAAGAACTCAAGGAGGGCTGATAATATTGGTTTTTGTTCGGTTTCGTCAGGAGTTTGCGTTGAGTTCATAAAAGTTTGAAGTTCGTTCAGGTGTTTATGAGATGCTAGACATGATTGAATTTAATTACCTATTTAATAATAAGGTAGGTTACAGAAAAGGATTAAGTAAGTAAGATACAAGATTATATTGAGAAACTGATTTGTATGTTTATAACAAAAGCATATAACGCTCTCAGCGATAAGATCACGTGTTGCCATTTTATTTTCTATTTTTTGTTATCTACTACAGGTTTTGTTATGTACGAGATTAAATGAAAACACGGGTAGGGTTAGTATTGTTGTACAATAGGTTTTTTTCAAATTACGATAAAAAAATTTAAATTTTCAAACACTTTTTATATCAAGTAATAAAATATCAAAGAAACAGCCTTTATAAAATAGGTAAACAAACATATTCATTGATCATGTAAGTAGGTACCCGTTAAACTGACGAAGTCGCATCGTCGCAAGGGTGCCGCTGATTTACGTTAAATTTTTTTTTATTGGAAATATCGATTTCTGGATAAATATTCTAGCCATCGATATTAAACCCACCTCTAAAATCAGTTAATACGATGCTGGATGTGTGTTTTAAATTAATGTCGTACATAACAAAACAGGTTGTTTCTGTATGGTTATTACAATAAAGAATTATCTTTCTTATCTTATAACATGCTACTTATAGTGGAATTGATGATTATGACTTTATCTATATCTACTCTTATCTAAAGAGCGGCAATCTTGTAGCAGCGATATTTATTTATAAATTGCTGAACCATTTACTAATAGCCGGCTGAAACGCAGGAGGTAGTGGGTTCGATTCCTGCCGCGAAACAAATGTTTGCATGATCTACGGATATTTGTTCCGGGTCTGGTTATTTTCTATATATTATATGTATGTATTTACAAAAAAAAAGTATATAAGTATTCTATCAGTTATCTGGTTCCCATAGTACAAGCTCTGCTTAGTTCGGGGCTAGACAGCGCTGTGTGAAAATGTAAAAAAATATATGTTAAATTTTTTTCCGAACCAATGCGACGGAAAAATTAAAGTACTTACTAACATAGGCGATGACAAGTAAGTACAGTCAGCAACTAAGATCGTTTTATTAGGTACTATCTCAAATATTTCATTTGATAAGCATCGGTCTCTTCAAACAACATGTTCCTGCCATTTAAAGTAGGTACCACAACCTACAGCGAAAATTTAGTTTATGTCTTTTTGTGTAAACTGTACCTGCTTAAAACTCATAACATTAATTGGTAAAAAATGGTAGATTTAAAATGTCGTCGCATAGCTTGGGAAATAATTTATATTTATGAAGTTTTAAATTCAGAGAAAATAGTTTTAAATTTAGAGAACAATAGATTTCGCAATAGTGGGAATAAGGCTCTCAATCCCCGTCATAATCTATCAATAAGTACTTAAACCAAATTTTATCAAAATCGGTCCAGCATTTGTATTAATTTACTGCCTTCAAAATTCCGATTCGTTATTCCGAAACGTACCTAGTTCCGATTGAATGTGACCAGTCTACCTACATACCCTTCTAATAGAAGGGTTTGTTTAATTACCTATAGAAGGCTTATATAGGTACCTAACTAAACAAACCAAATAGAATCTAATTTTAGTCATATAAGGCTTATTTCACATCGTCGTCATAGTGACACAAGCGGAAGAAGCAAGGAATGGAAATTGGAAACTTTCTTTCCGAAGTCAGGTCTACGACTTGTGCCTCTTGCATTATGCATATCTTGATGCATTCTTACTCCGAAATACCTATCCATAATCGGCGTTATTGTTACGTTTGTAGCAGTCTAGGTAATGCACATAATAAATATCAAATAAGGATGTGCAGATAAGAATCAACTTGGTACAGGAACATTCGTATACTCACCTGTGATAACCTTAGGCAGAAAAACAAGTTACTCCTAACAAAACAAAAAGAGGTAAACTGGTTTCGCTTTTAGAATAATTCAGTTATAGTTTAGTATAATTATATTATATTGACTTTCTCTCCCATCATCATAATTGGCAGCTTAAATGATAGCCCAGTTGGATATAAGCCCACCAACGCATCTTCAACCGATCTATGCTATTCGCATCCAGAGCTTAACTACCATTTTGTTTTTTTTTAAGATGAAAATGCTTTACCCGTGTTCTCCAAGACGGGGAGCGCTGAAGGGGTCTATCGGATTCTCCGTAGGTTAACAACCAAGGGCATACCGACTAAAAACCCACCGATATTCCTTCATTCATCTCAGTGCCAGTGCATCATCAAACCTCCCATCGGATGAGTGGGTCGATGCTGCACTAGCACGTGACAAGGTCACGGGGTGCCGGTACGATTCAACCGCGGCGGATCCAGGTCTTACCCACCCATCGGGCTGATGATTTATTTCTAATAATGGTTATTCGATTTAATGGTCAAGGTATGAAGTGGATTAAAAAGGTTCCTACCGTTTTCACAAAACTCCCAAAGAGGGTGATTACGACGCATAGATAAATGCGCAACTGATAAAAAGGTGGCATAAGCTCGCTATGATTTAATTTATAGCCACGCCGAATAGGCTGGCTAAAGTGAGCTAGGAAGAGCATGGTTATTAGATATATGTATACGTACTCATTGCATGCATAATTTTAAACTTAACTTTACTAAGTTCGACGTACCGTGGCTCGATTGGACAGAAGACATACCTACTTAGGTACACTACCATATCCACATAGGTAGAAGGATATCCAGAATAATATTATAAAATCGAAAGTAACTCACCGTTTTCACGAATAAACGGCTGGATAGATTTCGATTACTTATGATCCCGTATTGAGATATAACCTACTTTTTATTGACACACCACGCGTACGAACCACGGGCCGATGCATACATATATATTATAACCATGTAGCTAATTATAAAAAAAAAACATATCTGTAATCTGGTTTTAATAGTATATAAGTACAGGGTTTCCTTAGTTGTGGTATAGTATATATATATAGTACCTACTAGTATAGTACTGTAACGAACTTTTATTTGAGGCCTGATTTAATACGCGGTAAATTATTGGCTTATGTTTATTATTGTAATATATATATAATATATAAGTAATATTGTTTTATGATACAACATTCAAAAATACATGCAACCCTAAATTTTTACCCTTCTACAATCAACCCTTATTTTTTAATAGCCATTTTAGTAATTTAACAACCCGATTTATAAGGCAAAACAACGTTTGCCGGGTCAGCTAGTAATATATAAAAAACACCCAGACACGGAACAAATATCTGTATAATCATGCAAACATTTGTTCTGCGGTGGGAATCGAACCCGCTACCTCCTGCGTCTCAGCCTCCTATACGCCCACTGCACCACGGAGGTCGTAATGAGCGTTAATGATAACAAGGTAAAGTTAAAAGTAAGTAGGTAACCAACCATCTAGAGGGAGGCCGTCCTACGCTGCGCTTTCCAGTGCTCACCACTCGAGAACCTTTCTGCCCCAACGGCCAGCAATTCTTCGAGCTATGTGCATTTCCTAATATTTTAAAGTAACATCTGATAACGATTAAGTATTACACTTGAGAGAGGACTTGTGAACTTAATTCTTTAGTTTAGAATGATTAAAAATACAAGTTGAGAATATAGTTCTGTACTCGCTGAAAGGCTGAGATTTACGTGTTTTTTATTTTAAAACGAAAACACTTGAAGATAGAATTTAGAGAATACTTTTAAAATTCTCAACGCAATAAATTAGTATTTTTTTTTTATGATGTCAGTCAATAAATTTTAGCTAAAATGGGTTTGAAACAAGTGGGCGCCTCTCTTCTAGAAATTCGAACACTTAACTTTTTTGTACGTCTGTGCTAACGTGGGAAAGACACCTTTTAACGAATTTCAAAATATTGAATATTTATTGGTTGTTTGTAGAAATAGAGGCGTGACCACCATTGAATTGAAGAAGGGATTTTTCGTGAGAGATTGGAAATGCGAAATCACTCTGGGAGACGGTCGTGGGTCGAGTCAGGGGTAGGCCGAAGGTGTTCAAGAGGAGCGGATATCGTGAGATTTGATAATCGTAGTAGAATCAGTGTTGAATTAGAGTTAATTGTATCAAGTTAGACTTACTGTCATTATTTACATTAAATTCAGTGTGTATATTGGTAACGTGTCTAGTTATAGAGGTATAGGATTGCAATATTTTAGGTACTTAGGTATTTACGAATTTGAAATTCGTGAAATAAGCAGAGAATAGATATTTATATGCGAGGCGTATTTATGCAGAAGTGCTGTTGATGAACACGTTAGATATATTTAATTCATTTTCTGTTAAATTAGGTAGATGTAGTATTAACCTTATTTTCAGCATTTACAGGTTCATACAGATTCGTATAATGATAAAAATGTAATCTATGTTTAGTACTAAGTATAATAATTATCAAATTCTCCCAAATAGATTGTACGAGGGAAGCGGTTTGAACGTGAAACTTGTCTAAACAATTTATGCATGGTATTTTTTATAGTCATTCACAGTTTAGCCGAGAAGGAGTCGCTTTTGCCGTCATAACCAATCAAACTTCCTTTCCATGTTCCTATAATTATTTCGTGATAGTTCTATTATTTTATTCAACAAGGGACTGCGAACACATTTTCTATTCATCTACTTTATTCTGAAATCAATCGATCTAATAAAATTTAGTAGCATCTCCTGAGTATTTGGTTGCCGTCCGCGGAAGGGCGAAGCCCCGCCATAAATTGTCTATCAGGTTCTGTAAGACGAGGCCTGTGTCTGACCCTTTCCAACCCGTACGCTCGACCTCTGTCCTGGATGTTTGATACTGCTTTTTATTAAATCACGTAGCTTAGCTAGTTTAGTTATCATGGGGTAGCTTAGCTAGAGATCTATTTAATTCATTGTAATATTCTAGATTTATCTTGAGTATTCCTTTGAAATTAATAAATCTATGTTAGAAATATGTCTGAAATCAATAGGATTTCAACATATTGGGGTTTGAGGGTAAATAGGCGCCTTTCCCATTTCCTTACCTGATCCCTCCTGCTTCGCAAGACTAGAAATTTTCCCCATCCCTAAGTTCTCTCCTAGAACAAGACATTTCTAGCCATACATCGCATGCAGGGTGTATGTGGGTAGGGGCCCTTCACAAAATAAATCAAAATATTATAATTACTACTTACACAAAACTAACATAAACCTTTTCTTTTCTTTTCAGCTATTTCGAGACCTTATTCCCGGGCTTAGCTTTAAGATAATATTAAGAACAGTACTAATTTAGAATTATTAATCCATTGAAGTCTTGTCATAATTAAATTCATTTTATTTTAAATGAATATTAGCACTCTTGTGATATTTAAATTTAATTCACAAATAACATTTAATTCATGTTATTTTATTTGTGTCATTTATTAAAGCCAAATTACATCAGTATTACTATTTCATTTATTTCTCCAAATCGTTTACACAACGTAGAATAAATTCAATTCTAGACGATCACACTTAAGATGGCCAAAATCACAGATAGGATTATTTTCGATTCAAGATAGCTTTAAGCTCTAGACCATAGGCTCAGGTAGACTACTATTTTATATAGGGAGGTCAGGTTTTGTTACAGTACCTAGGCTTTTTGATTTTGTTTTGTCCTGTCCATCCAAAGGTTACCTGGAAGAGATCGCTTTTAGCGATAAGACCTACTTAACTTTATTTTTGTGTATTTCATTGTACTTATGTTTAATTTTGTTTGATAAAGAGTATATTATAGATAGACATACCTAATACTATAGATTCTATAGTAGTATATTATTTGTGGTTTGGGGCTAGATAGCGATGTGTGAAATATCCAGCATATTTTTCTGTGGTAAAAGTAAACAAAGGAATCGTGTTCAATTACACTTTATTTCGACAAGATTAAGAACATCAACAAATCTCTTAAAAATTACAATAACGAAACTTAGGGGTCAGCTACCTAAGTCAGCTGCAAATATTTACAAGAACCTCTTTGGCCTGTACAAAACATATATACAAAAAACATAAAAATAAAATAGCTAACCAAAAAGGTAACGTAATTTAAAATTATCAATTTTCAACAGCGTTTGAAATAAAATTATACAAATCAAAAACGTGCGACAAATAATCCTAAAGTGCATTTTTACATCTATCTAAATCGTAATACTGATCGGTAAAACGATTTATTGCTAATTAAACAAAGTTTTCAATAGTTTCAAAAAGAACAACTAATTGCGAAATTGAAATCAGTAAATTTACCATAGCATAATTATTAAAAAAAATGTTTTATTAATTTTAGCAAAAAAGAAAAGCTGGTTTTTAAAACTGCAAAACAAGTCTACTTCCTACATTCTTGTATCTTCATATAGTGATGGCGCAAATGTCCGTAAAAACACCCACAAGTACGGATCCGTACCGCAAGAACGGATAAAGTTAAAATTACGGATAAAAATTTAGAAGAATCAATAATGCACACATTTAAATAAATGCACAAATTACTAATTTACCTTAGCCTTACAATATTTAGTGAAATAATGAAGAGATAATGGATTCTGTGTTTCTATGTTGTCTTAAAAGCTTGAACGTGCCTATTTTTTGAGTGCAATATCTCGTTTTTGTTCCTCTATTATAATCTCTCTCTCATTTAAAAAAATTAACATGACATAAAATATTGTAATTTTGCTACTCTATTTTCCTTCCAAATTAGTGTGACATTTTGGTCGTTGTTAATTGAATAAAGTAATTGAATATTTTTATTAAGTTATGCGACATAAATGTCTATATTTGAGAAATTATATGGTATGCCTCATAATCAACACAGTATCCAATCGTCTCACAGCATGCCTAGTGTACTACTACGGGAGCGTTCAAGTATTATGTAACGCAATTTGGGGGGGGGGGGGGTGTCTTGTAAAACGTTGCGATACGTTACAGGGGCGGGAAGAGAGTTCGAACAACGCGTTACGTAACACTGTTTTTTTTTTGTTTAAATATTTTTGTGTTTTATTTATTATCACCGCAAGCGCGATTAGAACAATAACAAAGGTATTTTAGCAACTTTCCGGTACTTTGCGCAACATAATTGTGACTTTTAGGTGAAAATGATCACTTGGGTGTTAAAAACGTTCCGGCGAAAAATCGCGCAGGTCAAAAATCTTCAAAAAATCGCGTTATATAATACTTGAACGCGCCCTAGACAAGAAATACCACTTCACAATTATTAAATTGGAAACATCTAATAATAGTTCCGGAGATAAGACTATTTTAATTATATAGAAAATATTATGATAAAATTATCGTAAATAACATCACTATCTCCTGCCGTATTATTAGGTAATCGCCAAATTCTCATCTGAAGAAACTAAATGTTCCATACAGTCAAAACATACGGATTAATTCGTAAAATTACATAAATACGGATAAATCCGTAAAAATAAAAGTAGATACGGATAAATCCATAAAAATAAAAGTAGATACGGATAAATCCGTAAAAATAAAAGTAAGTACGGTTGAATCCGTAAAAATAAAATTACTGATAAATGCATAAAAGTTCCGAATTTGCCTTGTAAGTATAACTTTAGGGTTAATAGTTATCAGGTAATTCAGATGAGAACCGGCCAAGCGTAACTAACTATTAGAGTAGGCACGAAGGGGTCAGTACATTTGGCTTAATACGGGAAAACCTTAGGTATCACATCAACTATTACATTAATCCTTGGGTGATAAAATTATGGAATGTCAATAAAAAGTACAAGCGTACGTACGGTAAGCAAATATCTAATTTAATACTTATACAACCTGTTTTGTTATGTACGACATTAATTTAAAACACACATCCGGAATAGTATTAACTGCTTTTGAAGGTGGGTTTAATACAAGTAGCTTGAATATTTATCTAGTAATCGATAAATTTCCGATGCCGCTAAGTCAGTTTACTTACATGATGCATGAATATTATTTATTTACCTATTTTATATAGACTGTTTCATTGATATTTAATATTTAGGTTGTTTGAAAAATTTCATGTTCAATGTTCAATTCAATATGGTGACAAATTTGAGAAAACCCTATTTTACAACAAACTAGCTATTAACCCGTGTTTTCATTTAATGCCACATAACGAAACATGTTTAAGTTCAAACTGAATAAAGCTCTAAAAAAGTCATCTACCACCTACATAAAATCTAGAAAAATACTCTAAACTAATCTTTGAAGATAGTTTTTACAAAGGTGTCAGTAAAGTCAAAGCAAGATGAAATCACCCAAGGCGCTAGGGTAAAGCGATAATTTACCACTAAATTACGATTATTCTAATTTTACCCTACAATAGCATTGAGCTGAGATCTTGCACCCTAATCAATTTAAGTTTACCCTATGTATACCCTATAATGTAATACGGAACATGAATATATCACCCGAAACCGAATGAAACTACAGCACAGATAAAAAAGTTTTACCAGAAATATTACAATATTGCCGGAGATATCCGGACGTGGGTAAGATTAGCACCTTGTCGAACTAAATGCATTGATAGAACCATTTTAAGATGTTAATGTACGGGTAAAATATTCATGTATCGGCCTGTTTTGCTACCCAATTTTATAAAACGCGAAGTTTTTGTAACAAATTGTGATTCTCAAAGGTAGCAAACCAGAAAAAACCACTACATTTATAAAACTTTCTACATTTGATGTGCACTATTCGAGGGACCACAACAAAATTTGACCCTAAATTTCTCTAAACTACCAAAATAAAATTTGAACTATTAAGCTGGATATGTGAGAAAGGATTTACTAATGTATAATTCACTAAGTTAATTAACTTTTTTAAATTGACATACAAAAAATTTTACTATTCAAAAGATGGGATAAATATTTACCGGAATTACGGATTATGATACCGTCACTATTTTTAAAACATTTACGTATAATTACGTACATTATTCTAAATTTAACGACAGAGCTCAATTATACGTACAGTACTACGATTTAAGTTCAACCCGTAAATTTCGTGTATCACCGGATATACGGAATATATGGGAACTTATATACTTCTACATGCTGGAAGCACGTTGCTACCGCCTTTGAAGCACGGTCAAAGGTTTGCTGGAAGAAAACTCTTCTTAGGGTTAAGCTCGCCTTTGTACATGACCTCTTTTTATGTATTTACAAATGTATTTTCTTGTGTGCAATAAAGAATAAAGGACGGTGGTGATTGACGAGTTACGAGCCGCGAGACGAGACATTGCTTGTATAATCGTACTAACTTGGAAACAAGAACGTCGCCGTAGTAACTTAAATCGTAGTACTGTAATATCAGATAATTTGATACCTAATCAAGCTCAGCTGCAAGAAAATTTAAACTTTAAAAATAAATAATTATATTGATCCACAATCTGATAACCAGCTGCCTCTTTTGTGTTTATTTTTAGTGTACGTAAGTTAGAGCTCTGCGTTTTTTCAACTTGGTAACTATAACAAGAATTTTCGATTATACTTTCAGTCGAAACATTATACCAATAATTTGTTACATTATGTTACATTTTCAACAGTACGAAAACCGCTTTTAAGTATATTAATAAACTTTTAAGTAAATTTTACATCAGTGACATAAACTTTCAAAATTCGGTGAATATCTAAAACTACACTTGCTTAATTCAAATAAAATTTGACACCATTTAATAAATAAATCTTAAATGTCACTATAAATTTGCATCGAAATGAACAACGAAATAGAATTACGAAACCGTAATCATGTAATCACTCTTAACAAATCAAAATATTTATTGAATTGAAAAATGTCCAATGAAATCTGACGGATCCGCTTCAATAAACAGTACAGAAAATCTGTCCGGATTAATCCGTAAACTGGACCGAATCCGTAAATCGTAAAGTACGGATTAATCCTTAAACTGAACCGAATCCGTAAATCGTAAAGTACGGATTTATCCGTAAACTGGACCGAATCCGTAAATCGTAAAGTACGGATTAATCCGTAAATCTAGACTATGCTCCCGCACTTCCCATTGGTTAACGACAGATTTGGTCTCCCCAGAGTCGCATGGCCGAAGGAGTTGACTCCATTTGTATCATATCCGTTCATATACTGGTTATTCTGGAGTCCGATGAGTATATCGACTAAGGCGTTGGAGGCGGCCTGGGCGTTCAGCAGCTCGAATATAATGCAGTTGCATTCTGGTTCCGGGTTCTTGATCGAGGATTTGGCGCTTGAACTGGAACTGGTGGAGTTCGTCCCTGCGGAGAGGAGATTCGTTAGTTCAGTTGAACATACCGAAGTAAAATACTGTCATGTCAAAGTACATATGTAAAGTAAAAAACATTTATTTGGGACAACAGTACAGCACAGCTAAAACAGAAGGTAATAAAATAAAACATATATTGAAAAAAGACATTAAACAACACTGAGTATGAAAATGGTAGGTACCGAAAAAACACAGAAGGACAGATAACAAATATAAATTAAGAAGGAACATTATAAGCAGGTAGGTATAAGCGCCCATCATAAGTAGTAGGCGCTAAAAGGTTCTGTGCTGCGTGGTGTCTCAAAAAGTATCAGTCCCAGCTTTGTATTGGTCTACGCTTACGCTCTAAGCGCAGACCAACGCTGGTCGCACTGACCCTGTTACGACCAGAGGCCGTAGATACATGAAAAAAGAAATATTGGACGGGATTATGGAAGGAACGATTAAGAAAAGACCAGAGAGCCCAATCAAAAACAAGTTAAAATTGTTTGAAAAACCTATCCCTACGCTATGTCACAACAGTCGACGTGACACGATAAGCAGTAAGCGCGGGCGCACCGTAAGATTTCGCGAGTGAATCCTAATAAATATTCGGGAAATAAGTGGATTATACGCGCGAGTATAAAAGGACGCGATGGATCGCGTCCTTTTATAGTAAACACTGTCAGTGACAGTGTTTACTTGGCTAAAAGTGCGATAGTGTTTTATGTTTAAAATTGTGTTATTGTGATTTATTTATTTAGGACATTACTTAGGTACATGACCCAAAAGGTTCAGTCTCAGCATTATTTGTTACTAGTTTTTCATCATTATAATCATTCTCCATGACGACCTCCATGGTGCAGTGGGCGAGACGTAGGAGGTAGCGGGTTCGATTCCTGCCACGGAACAAATGTTTGCATGATCTACAGATATTTGTTCCGGGTCTGGTTGTTTCTCTATATATTATAAGTATGTATTACAAAAAAAGAAGTACATAAGTATTCTATCAGTTATCTGGTTTCCATAGTACAAGCTCTGCTTAGTTTGGGGCTAGATAGCGCTGTGTGAAATGTCCAGCAATATTTATTTTATTTATTATTTATTCTACTAAAAAATGCGTACCTACTAAATACCTTAAAAATATATAGTGTTTTAATCATTTTCTCTAGGTAACTAATTTCTTAAAAGTTATGACTATAAATGTGAATCTGTTATTGGCATTAAGCATTAGCTATAAGAGTTTATTTACATTGATATGAAGTGCTGTTGATTCTGTAATACATGAATAAAAAAAATAAAAAATGGTTTGTGGCTGGACACGGTCGTGTTTTGTACGTGAATACGTGTACGTAACAGGTATTATTTTCTATACAAAATATAAAATACTTATGTATGTTATAATCATGTTTGATCACTTAAGAAGCCCTAAATGGAAGTCTCGAAACGCAGCAAAATGACCTCACAATGGCGGCGCTTTCCCCTCACAGTCCTCTTAGGATGATCCTTAACCTTTGGAACGCCGAAGCCCATATCTGCGCCACGAAATTATGAGCGCCTCAGTGCCGAAGCACAGATCTGCGCATTCGTTACCTTCGTCGGTTTTCGAGCGATTTTGATACTAAATATAAATTGAACAAAGTTTAAATTGCTATTTTATTTATCCCTATGACATTAACCAATCATAGCAAATATCATTCATTGAGTGAAGTTATCCTACTATCGAAAACGACCATTTCAAATTTGAACATCGTCGTCGCTTCATCGAAGTTTGTTGTGTGTGAAAAATTGTGTTTATTTTTGGATAATACTTTAAAAAGGTAAGGTATTTTTAGTTTTTATTATTTTTGACTATATTACTAATATGAATTCAATGAATCCTGTTGTAAATTTGAATAGTTTTATTGAAAAATCATTCATCAAAAAGTTAGAGTGCAAAGTAACCGTTGTAATACATTATTATTTTGGAGAATTACATGCTTTTGGTCATACATTTTACGTATGTATTGTTATATTTAGAATCTAAATTTTATTGAGAATATAGATTTCAATACAAAATAATATTCTAAACTGTCCTTAGTTAGTAAAAACAAATTTTTCTGTTCGGGTGCCGCATATCGCATGCATGTGTGCGTGCGATATACACAAAAGAAGATGGCCGTCGCGTGTATTATTATAGGCAGTCGCCATGATTGATACCTGTAGTTCTATAGGCTGTTGTTTTTTTGAACCTTACATTGGTATCGTGTAACTTTTACAAACCACCACAAACTTTTTTTCTGATTCGGCGGATCAACACCGCCGGACTTGTTGTAGGATAGTGATGTGGTGTGAGTGTGGTGGAATATTATTATTATTAAATGAGTGATTTCATTTTGGCTTTTTGATGTTCATAAGCAAGGCTGAGATGATGATTTTAGGTGTAGCCCCTCATCGTGGCAATGTTGCTAGTGGTTTTTAGAGTACTTCTAACTGGTGGTGACGAGTATGACCCACCTTGAATAATACCGTACTGTACTTGTTTCTCTAGGCTTTTCTGTCGGTATCCCTTTCTGTAGGCATATTTTTTTGACTTGCATAAGTGTCACATTGTGATCTATATGAATAAATGATTTTGAATTTTTATGCCATAAATAAAACTTGAGTAAGTGAATAACCAATTCAAATATTAAATTTATAAAAAATGCATAAATTTATTATTAAGCTTTGCTTTAAAATATGTGTAAGTGTTATTATACGTAAACTGTAGAGTTTTTTTAGTATAAACTTACATAAATATAAGTTTATAAAATTCTTTAAAAAACGTGGCATATCTTAATTTTGCCTATGTTTGTACTAACATTGTCAAAATTAACATATGCTACGTTTTTGTCACGATATTACTACAATTGACATAAATAATGTTGATAACTACCATTAAAATATATATTTTTAAATTATTTTGATGTTTTATTACAAGAACCAAAAAAAACTATAACAAAATATTTTAAATTATAATATTATTTCTTATAGTTTTTTATACAAACATCCCGAATAATTATTTTACTCCAAAAGGGAACTCCTGTATATAGTTCCAAATCTGAGCTTCGGCAGACAGACGTTCGACGCACTAGCACAGATCTGAGCTCCGGCAGGATGCGACGCGACAGTTACACGCACACATACATAGGATTCAAATGAAAACGGGACTCGTTTTTATCTATATTTTTGGGCATACTGAATGAGAATTGTCTATGTATAATAAGTTTTACGAGAAATAAAGTTCGTTCTCTTAGTCCTTCAACAATTTCCATAGACTATTGCGAATTATTAGTACTAGAAATTTGTAATTGAAAATGGGCCTAACAAATCGGCTACTCTTTTGTTTATAGCCTGTAAAATATATTATTTTGATAGTAATTCTTATATAATTTGCTGTAAATCAATAGAATAAAACATTTTTGAAGTAAAAAAAACATTTACTCGCAACAAATACTGTCCAAATAGAGTTCAGAGCAAAGTAAAAGTTCGGCTGGAAAGTGTGCAAAATGACGGTTATTGTACAGTGATAAGTGATTTTCAATACAGTATTTTCGTGTGAATTTTATAACAACTATTGTGTTTTATGTATAATTAGCTAGCTCTGTTATTGAACTTTCGGGGAATAGCAATAAAAAACAAAAATAATAAAAAATATGTATTGAAATTTCTGTTTTTTGTAACATAGGTGCTTGAGTAGCCATTTGGTGAGTTTGTCTGTAAAAACTAAAATGAAAATATGTGTTTTAGTAATAAAATATTAGATAACAATGTACCTAAGTTATCCATCTATCAAATAAAATCAATAGTTATATAACCATCCTAACATTTTTTTTACGAAATACTGATAAATTCCGAACTCTCTAGCGCGCTCTCCAAACGCACAAATGTTCCGGCAGATGACGCATACAGAGCATGTTGTAGGTCCGGCACTCCAAAGGTTAAGCTATCTAGTGGTGTTATTCAATTTTGGATGGAGATGATAGATATGTAGCTGCAACACCAACTGTATCCCCGATTTTGTTATCATTCATTTTTTGAATTGCCTCCCACTGTGGAAGCAATTTTAAACACGTATTCACGTCAAAAACCTCCTATAACCTATCCTGCGAGTCTTTTGCCCAGGTGTTTGTAAGTTAGTAATGTACCTGAGCCGGGCGCCAGCACGGGCGGAGTGGGGTGCAGGGGGCAAGTGAGCTGCAGGTTGCGCGGGTACTGCGGAGGGATGCCCGACAGGTGGTTGGCGGCCGCTCGCGCATAGAACACGCAGCTGTGACCGTCGTTATCCGGGAAGTTGGGGTTGCCGTTGTGCTGTAAACATAATGTAAGATTAGATCCCTTGTTATTGTTTAACAATGTTATAGTTTCTCGGAGCTTGCGAGTACAAGACTTCAGGGTTTTTCATCTAAAACCGCTGTTATATTGAATTTTCAAGAAAAGAGCGGTGGCGGCGGCGGCGCGGCCAGCATGCGCGCCAGCACGCTTCCTGCAGTGGTACAGTACATACCCATATGAGCAGCTGTGCGGCCGGCAGGTATCCTGCCGCAGCGGCCGCTCTGAGCGCGAGCGCGCGCGGCGGCGGCGCGGCCAGCATGTGCGCCAGCACGCCTCCTACAGTGGTACAGAACATACCCATATGAGCAGCTGTGCGGCCGGCAAGTGTCCTGCCGCGGCGGCCGCTCTGAGCGCGAACGCGCGCGGCGGCGGCGCGGCCAGCATGTGCGCCAGCACGCCTCATACAGTGGTACAGAACATGCCCATATGAGCAGCTGTGCGGCCGGCAGGTGTCCTGCCGCAGCGGCCGCTCTGAGCGCGAGCGCGCGCGGCGTCGGCGCGGCCAGCATGTGCGACAGCACGCCTCCTACAGTGGTACAGAACATACCCATATGAGCAGCTGTGCGGCCGGCAAGTGTCCTGCCGCGACGGCCGCTCTGAGCGCGAGCGCGCGCAGCGGCGGTGCGGCCAGCATGTGCGCCAGCACGCCTCCTACAGTGGTACAGAACATACCCATATGAGCAACTGTGCGGCCGGCAAGTGTCCTGCCGCGGCGGCCGCTCTGAGCTCGAGCGCGCGCGGCGGCGGCGCGGCCAGCATGTGCGCCAGCACGCCTCCTACAGTGGTACAGAACATACCCATATGAGCAGCTGTGCGGCCGGCAGGTGTCCTGCCGCGGCGGCCGCTCTGAGCGCGAGCGCACGCTCGTGCGGCGCAGGCGCGCGCGGCGGCGGCGCGGCCAGCATGCGCGCCAGCACGCCGACGTGTCCCCTCGCGCCGGCGCTGCGCAGCGCTTCCGTGCTGGTTGCGGCGTCCGTCGCGGACAGGAACGCTCTGCGCTCGTATTTTAGACGGATCCAACTGGAACGAGATATTAATTGTAAATATTATAAGGTTTTGCTCAAACTGCCAGTGCGCTCCACATTTAGAATTCTCAAGACTGACGAGTATTTTGATTGTTACAACACAATGAATTGTTAGAAAAACTAAATATAGGTTAATATCGATAATAATGTAAACATACATTTATCTGTCAATCACCTATACCCACTTAGAGCACAAAATGCGGTTTTGCTACCTAGAGAGAGAAGGGCTAAAACACATTAATACTCTGATGTAAGTACAAAATATTAGAACGTGGCAGAGCACGCGTGACCTACACGCAGTTGAAAGCAGTGCAATTTTGCTCCCTAAAGCGAACGACCGAACTACACGTATAACAAATTTTGCCTTCTTAACGGGACAAAGAGATATATTCTAATACAGTTCTGCTTACCGTTCCTTTTCTTCCCGGGTAGAGGTCGCGATGGGTTTGATGTGTCCCCTGAGATCCGCCTCCCATATCGAGTTGGCGAGCGCGTTGCCTATCGATACCATCACGCTGACATGCCCAAGACTAGAACAAAATCATAGTTTTTTTTTATTTACCAACCTAGCAATTTTTACTTCTCTCACTGGATAATAAAAACATGTCTTATAAAAATTAGCACGAACATCTTGTACCGATATTGTAAATTTGTAACCAAGATCCACAAACAATAAAGATGTATTATTATTGAGACAAACGCTATTTGGTCCCAAGGGAGGAAAAATAGTTTTATATTTTATTTTGATTAATGCTTAGAAAGTTAACAAAATATATAACCTTCTTTTGGCTCGGTCACTGAAATTAGTTAAAAGATTAAATAAAAAAAATCTCGAATGCAAAATGAGCTTGATTTATTTGACAAAACTTAATATAAAAGTGAAGGGCATGATATTGTTTAATTCCTTTCTCTACTGTACTGGCTTAAAAGTACATTTTAATAATAGTATAAAAGAAAGAATGAATGAAAAATGGTTTATTCAAACCCCACAGTAATAAACAACAAAAACATAACAACAACATCTCACATAATCACTAACAAAACTTGTATTACAAGTTATTAATAATAGTATATTTAAAACAATAGTTACAATAGTATAGATAGGCACTCTTTCGTCATTGTCTCTGTAATGTGAGATGTCGATTGGTTGTTCACATTTTTTCTAATTTAATATTGTTGTTTAAACGTGAAAACCTGGTATTGGGTATCTGGTAAACAATATGTCTTAAGTATAAGTTACAACAGGTGTTGGTTTTCCTACAAATAAATTAAATTTAAGTTGTAAAGAATCACCCCCCACCTGGTTCCCATCACCTGCTCGACAATGTCAAATTATATGTCATGTAAAACTCACCGAAAGCAGGTGATTAAATCCCTACGGAGCCAGGAGCAAAGTTGTACTAAATGTAATTTGAATTTGGAACCTCATCTGTTTTGAACCAACGAGACTCACACAAGAAGAACTTATTCGTAAATTGAACTAACTTCTGCACAGAATGCACCAACCTAGATTTGGTTTTTATTGTCTCGTAGAAAGTGTGAAAAGTAGAGCATTCTTCTCGTGGATAAAGCTGCATCTTGGGCGTGCTTAAATCCCTCTCTGCATTCAGGATTCTAGTAACTCCCTCGCTCCGCTCGTATGTTAACTCTAGAACCCTTCGTTACGCTTGGGATTCAATATAGCGCCCGTGACGCAAGACATTGTGTTATCCCCTCGTTTAATAATCTACTATTAAAAGCTTTGCGAGGAAAAGAAAGTATTACTTACGGCCATTCGTCTAGATCCAAAGATCGCACCCGCGATATGTGGGAGCCGAGATTCCTGTGCACTCCGGAACATTCGATACAAATCAGAACACCAAGGTTGAGACTCGCCCAGTCCGGATCTAAAAATGATTATAAAAACTATTATACTAGACGCCAACGATCCTGGCAGACGAAGTCATAAAACGTCGGACAAGTGACGATGATATTGCTATCTCGCTCGCTGTTGCAGCCCTTACGGGACCCGTTAGTATGAACTAATAAAATAATAAAAATAAAAAAACCGTACTAATGAAGAATGTGAAGAAATGTAGCTTTCATTAGACGTCCCACTAGACCTAATTCTCATTTTGATTTTTTTACCCCTCTTGAACCCGAATATCTCAATAACTCCGTAACATTTTTAGCTTATTTAGTCGCACCAGGATTGAGCCATCACTGTTTACCTATATATCAAATTTCATGATGATTTCAGTTTTTCAGATCAACGCTTCGAAAGTTATCCTCGGACAAACAAACATACATACATACAAGGCCGATTTGCCCAAGTTGATTTGGAGATCTCGCTTCGCTTGATCAATTAGTATGGATATGTATTTATAGTTCGTAAATACCTGCAGCACCACAATCGCAGCACGCTGAGTTTCCGTGCACACGTCTGATGTAATAGGTCGCGCGCACATCGCCTGTTGAATTAGCGCCCGTCGGGGCTGGTTGCCGGGAAGTCTGCAATCAACCACATGCAACTCAATACAAACTTACACATAACTACACAGAACAAAAGCTCTAATTCTAGTGTCGGGGGGAATAAGATCTGCACGGACGTCCCTCATAGGGATGTATTGTGCATGACCACCCCCCCCCCCCCTTCTAACCTGACCCCAGCTTCCTTCTTGATTCCTTAAAGAAGCGGACTAGGACTTTGGAATGGTAGCAGAAGTTTTCCAGAGTCCCCGAGGTCGTTGCTGACGTCGAAGATGAATCGATGAGTTCATGCAGTTCCGTCTTAGTTTGGCTTCGTGTGTGGCCGTACAGTATAGCAGCACGTGCTCCACTAACAAAAGCTCCATACAACAGAAATGCTAATGCTAAGGTAGGCACGAGTTACACTAAAAGACACTAGCGCGGAACGAGCATAAGAAGTTTTAAAGTTGCCCCGATACGCGGAATGTCCGAATCAAGGCTCAGGTGGTAAGGACATAATACGTGCAGAGCAGACGACTACGTTGTGAGGAAATACCTTTACATTGCCACAAAAAAGAGTAAGAGGAGAAGACCTCAAACTACATGGATGACGAATGTCCAAAGAGACATCAAATCTCTTGGCATCCTAGGAACATGAAATTAATGGCACCCCATGATAAGAAAGCCGACTAGGTGACGGGAAAGAGCAAGGACAAAGAAAAAGACAATGCAAAGTTTAATTATTTCTAGTTTTGAATAACTTTTGACGGACGTACCCGGCACTCAAGAAGAAATATTAAACTGGCGCAGCCAAAAGTTTTATATAATAGTGGGTACAATTGGCAAATAAACTGGTTCATCACTGTTGACAGAATGTAGTTTCCATTAAAAAATGCAATGAAGTCGACATTTGCTAGATGAACATGAGACTTTTCCACTTTATATCTAATAATAACGCAATGCTATCTCTAAGTCTTGATTGGGCGTTACCATTGGGGTTATGTAATTGTTATAGGTAAAGATGAACTCTGAACATCAGGTGAGCCTAAGCCTTCTTCCGACATCTCATCCTCGTCTAACTCCCTGTCCATCGTTTGGCATTAAGGCTGCGTAAATGACTGGCGCAGCCGATAGGATCGCCTTATAAAATATGTTGTACATACCCGTCCCTGCAATGAAGCGAGTATCTGCGCCTCCACAGCGCACACCCAGGCGTCCCGCTCGGCGGCGGCGGCACCGGCAGCCCCGCTCCCGCACGCCAGTCCGCACACCTCCCACCGCCAGCGCTTGCCGTCGAGGCTCACTATCGTAAACTCGCATGATGTGAAATCTCCATCTACAAATAACAAAATACATTTTTATCTACCGTCACTTCGTAACCGAGAAATGCAACTGACTTAAACTCGATATCAGAATTAGGAAAGATCTTGTGTAAACACAGACAAGCCCGATCGAAAACCCTGTGCAACGCGCTACAGCGTTTCATTTCATTTGACAAACCTCCGTGGCGCAGTGGATGAATTGCTTGCGAATAGCTCCCAACCAACTCCCAAGTGATGTAGGTAAGTACAAAAATTGACAATTAACAAATTTAAAAACGTTAAAACCAAATCTTTATAAAAAGCCTACCACAACATACCGGATTATTTAGATGATAGAGTAGCTTGGGATTGAAATTGCTCCAACTTGTTCAAAAATGTTACAATTAAGACTTACTTAATTTATTTTCTTTATTGTTATGTAGTCTAAAAGGATCATTAAAAAAACAACCAGCCTTGTTTCTTGCCTTTCTTTCTTGGCTTAGTCGCGAAGGAACAGGCAGTAAAATTGACGTTTGAAAGTGATCCTTGTGATTTTAAGGAATAAATAGATTTTAATTTTGAGTTCTGTTATTGTTCAGGTCTTTGTAAGCACAGGGGAAAATACAATATATTTTGTACCTTCATCGCCATTCTTGACACCACTACTCTTCATTCTGCGATGCCGTTTCTTGACATGTGGCGTATCTTTATCAGCTCCATTCGTAGAGCCGACCTCCGCCTCCGGTGCTAAAGACTGCCGACTCGACGCCGGTTCCTTCATCGTGTCGAATGCTGAGAGTAGGGCTTTGTCTGTCGCTCTTTGGGGTTTATCTTTGTAACCTGAACACAAGAGTTAAGTTATAAGTTGAGAAAATAAAATCAAATCATTTATTTGCATCAAATAAGGTTTTAACAAAGTTCTTAAAATTATTAAAGATGGGTCCAACTTATTTCTACCACATAGGCATGCAAATTATTAAAATATAAATAAAATGAATGATTACAAATTACAAAATAAGAACATTAATAAAAATAAGTCAAGAACACAAACAAACCAAAATAAAATGAATGTCAAATAAAAATAATTGATCAAATTCAGATGTCAGGCAATATTAATTATACAGTACGTCAATATTAATATTCATTTATCTAGTAAGTATTACTGAATGCTTTAGTACTGAATGCTAAGTAATTAATATTTAATGTTAAAGATTTATTATTAAATGTTCTTATTTTAGTTTTACTAAGATTTATTGATAGATTATTATTAAGAGGAGGAAGGATGTGTTAATCCAAAGCTAAACTAATTTATTAATTACGGTAGAATTTTGACTATTGTGAGTACACCCACAATGTTCAAAATTCTACCGTAATTAATAAATTATTTTATCAGACGCCTCTACTTCTCCATGTGCGCGCAATAAGCTTAAAAAGGGCTACAAAATTTTCTCTTCACGTATTAAGTATAACAAGAATATGGATCATAATGTCGCCAAATAAGGTCATAATTCAACCGTGTGCCGAATGTACCAGAAGGCAACTAGCTCTTGTTATTATTATGATAGGCAGTAAAACTGACGTTTCAAATTGATCCTTGTGATTTTAATGAATAAAAACATTTAGATTTGATTTATCAATGAAATTAAATAATTGTTTTAGTTATCTTACCAATAGACAGTCCTCCAATACTATCATGGATATCCAAACTGGCTGAGTGTCCATTGTAGCCCGGTATTGTTGTGATGATGGACTTGGAGCCTCGAGGCTTCTGCCCCGGGACCTTCACTGTCACGTATTGGAGAGAGATCTCTTTGCCATTCACATCTTCCATGTAATCCTGGATTTAAATTAAATATATTATTTTATGATGATAAAGATGACCACTGATTGAGCGAACCAATTATTTGCATAATACCCATCACATATACATATTTTAGGATATTAAGATTATTTGAAAGCTTAATGAATTTGAAAAAACATATTTTACAACAATACTAGTCATTAGCCCTACCCGTGTTTTCATTTAATGTCGTACATATAAAACACGTAGTGTAGAAAAACAACCAATAATACAAGTGGTTATGTAATTGTGTACATAAATTGAGACTACTTAGAAATTTAGCATTGATTCAGACGTTTATTAGAAGACCCGTAACCGACCTAAATTCATAACTCAATGAAACAACACGAAATTGAATATTCAAGGATCAATATATTGAAGGCCGGTACATACTTCAACTGCATATTAAATTATTGATTTTGATGAACTCTGTGGCGCAGTGGCCGAATAACCCGCTGAGACGCAGGAAGTCCCGGGTTCGATTCCCGCTGCGGTACAAATGTTTGTATGGTCTACAGATATTTGTTAACAGTTTATAAACCAATCTGAACTCAGTTCCTGTGAACATAAGGTTGAATAATACAGGTTAAGAACTCATACTCACATGTAAGCTAGGATGGTAAGTAAGGCGTCCATCATCACAGAGCGTCACATATTTCTTCTTCCACTCCTTATTCAACGCCTTACTACTCTTTTTATAAAGGTAACCTTGCTTCAATGGTATCGCCCTACCCGACCCGAGCTCCCCATTCTTCAACCTATCGTCTTTCTTCGAAGGGGTGAACAAATTAGATCTTCTTCTGGATTTTCTTGATGTGGTGGGGGTTGATAGAGGGGTGGGTAGGTCTTTTTCTTTTTGGAGATTGTCTAGGCAATGCGGGGCTGTGAATTTTACATTGTTGTTTTCTGTCGCGATGGATACGAGGCCTGATGATGAGCCGTGGCTACCTGTAATTAATTTTTTTTTTAAATATGCTTAGAATTATATACATTTTTGGTAGGTTGGTATGCTAGATAAATTCAATCAAGTTTAGCAACATTTGTCAAGCTTTAGGATATTTATTTTATAATCCTCTAAAAATGAAACAAGAACGAGACCAAATGAAATTTGAATCCGCAACCTTCCACCACTGCGCCTCCAATGCGAAATTATTAGGAGTTACTTTACAGCTCAAGGCACCGTTAGATCCTACAGTGGAAACTCAGAGTCCTCTGAGCAGATAATCCAGGCGGTAATGATAATTATTCTGTGGCCCACGGAGACCACTAGCTTATGACTAAGATGGCGGTCTCTCCTATAAAGCCACTGAGCCAACTTACCCAGGGAATTCCCCCATCGTGATGAAGTATCTGATCCGTTCGTGCTGTGGATTTCAACGACGTGTGTGGAGGATATACCGCTGCTGTTGGAAGAGGCGTCGAAGGACTGCGCGCCTCGGTGCAGATGGTGGGATGACGCGGACAGTGTGTGGTGGCTTCGTGGGAGAGAGTCCTGGAATGAGGAAGGCATTGTTAAAATCATAGTCATAGCCTTTAGAGCATTTGGCGAAAAATGAGGATCGGTCAGGCACCACATCCAAACAAAAACGATTGGCGTGATCCTTGACGAGTTACTAAGTAGTTTGACACAAGTTAAACAAGTTTGCTCAAATGACAACATCGCAATAGGTCAAGTGGGATGAAAATAACATTAAATATTTGTGTCAGTTGTCCCATAGGACAACACTATGGAACTAGTTGGATAGACGGAATCATTTCACTGGTTCATGGTACCAAGATGGTACCATGAACAACGGTACGGTGCCACGACACCCGATCAAAAAAATATTTGCAGTTTGTATGATACGATCAACCCTCAACAGGGGCATCGAATTAAACGTCTGATGATACCAATTTTCTCGCAATCAAGCAAAAAGCTTACAGCCCTAGAAAAGTTTATCTTTACAGATTGATAGAGTAATGACTTTTTAACGTAAAATGTAGAAACATTCGCGATCACTGTACATAATTACTAATATTTATTATCCCTTCGTTTCGACTGTGTTGCAACAACCGTGGTCGCAAAACGTCGGGATAATTGATCGAGCGAAGTGAGATCTCCAAATCCACTTGGGCAAATCGGCATTGTATGTATGTATGTATGTATATATATATGTTTGTTTGTCCGAGGATAACTTTCGAAGCGTTGATCCGATCATCGTGAAATTTGATACATAGGTAGGTGGTGATGGCACAATTTTGGTGTGATTAAATGAGCATATAATGTTGGGGGGTTGTTGAGATACTGGGGTTCAAGAGGGGTAAAAACAAATGAAAATGAGACTATTAGGTCAAATGGGACGTCAAATGCAAGGTCTTTAATAAATTTCAATCCTGTTTTTATTTTTAGTTTATTCCTTGTAGTTTTTGAGTTATTAGCCATAAAAAAAAACTGACAAAATTCACAGGGTACACCAGTGACACCACAATACATAATATAGGCAAAATTCTAAAATTCAAAATAACTGCATTTGTACCCCAAAAAAAGTAACCAATTAACATGAACTCCCGTTACCTGTAATTTGAATGAAATTATAGGTCAAGTTAGTTGGTTATTTATTTCGTGGCACTATTTTGATAGTCAAAGATTACAAATAATATTTTTTTATTTTAATTGGAGACTCGTGAGATCTCAGTTCGGGGCGAACTACTACTACTACTAGTAAATAAAAAGGTAAATACGCGATAAATACCCGTTTAATATTAGTAATAATGTAAACACATTTCTACGGTATTTGTACGGTCTAGCGTAGAAAGGTTTCTTTAACATTCTGACCTAAAATGTAGTTTACTCTACTCTATTCTTCTGTAGAGAAACATATAAGCTTATACCGGCCTGACTGGACTTGATAATAAAGGTAGAACTGACAGCCACTCATACAATCAATGCATCAAGAAAATAATCAAAAAGGGCCTATGAAGGTCATTGTAATTGAATCTATGATGTAACTGGCGGAATGGGCCTAGTCATGAAATGCTGAATAGCTCACATTCCCGAATTAAAATGCCATTAGGATGTTATAGCTTTTAATACTGTCATGGCTAACTGGTGGCGATTTCATTGGTTTAAAATGAATTTAGTGAGCTGGTCTAGTCGTAATTCTCTTATAGGTGTTTTTTGGTGATTAGTACTGTAAGTTTTAAGACTCAAAATGAATTATAGTTTTAAAGTGGTATTGGACCTCAGTGGAGCGATAGGCGAGTAGCCGACAGACTGTTCTGTTTCCACGCTGCTAGATGTTTGCAGATCTACAAGAATGTAACAACCAGGATATATAAATAAATATTGCTGGACATTTTAAACAGCGCTATCTAACCCCAAAAGAAGCAGAGCTTGTAAGTACTATGGAAACCAGATAACTAATAGAATACATACACCTATAAGTAGGTACCTTTTTTTTTAAATACATTCTTATAACATAGAGAAAAACATCCAGAACCGGAACAAATATCTGTAGATCATGCAAACATCTGTTCCACGGCGGGAATCAAATCCGCTACCTCCTTTGTCTCAGCCGACTATTCGCCCACTGTGGCAAGGAGGTCGTCATTCTTTCTTGCTCTTGCAAGACCACTGACGTTCATTCCATAGCGATTGCAATTTCCGGCAGGAATGTTAGTGGATGAGCTGCTTTTACCAAGGAAGGGTACTAGGATCTCGTTTTGACAACACAACATGATGACCTGAATAGGTTTCTTAGTTTGAAAGCTGGTGTTTATGAGATGGTTCTCAGAGATGTGTTTGGAATATTCCTGACATTCAAACTTATTTAGACATGTAATTAATAGAACCTCATAACTAGGCCTTTTACATCTTTTGACTGAAGATGATTTATTCAGCATCTGGTGGCAAACTGCAGTATTAGATAGATGATGGATGCAGCCACTGTAATGCCAGGAGTTTTAGATGGAATAGGCTTGTCATAACCCCTTAGAACCTCTTCATCATCACCATAACAGCCATCAGATGTCCACAGCTAAACATAGAGGTCTCTCCCTCACAAATTTTCCAGCTACTGATCTTGTGCAGCCTGCATTCCTGCTCCCAACAACTTTCCTATTTAGTGGGGTGCCATCTTACTCTGCGCTTTTCGGTGTGTGATTTCCTGGATATTTTGATAACTAGGTACTAAAAAGAATGAATTGCTAAATTAAATTGTTTCATGTGTATACCTGGGCTGACCCTTAGTAAGAGTTGCCAAATACGCAAACATCAATAGTTTTTGAGATTGTTTCCACTTGAGACCATTTCTGCCTCAACAGGCTTCAGTCCTTCAAGCTGTCCTGCCTTACTGCAACTTCAGTTTGCTAATTTTCTTGGTTATGTTAGTGAGTTTGGTTTGTCTATGATTCTCTTCATTTCTGATTTAATCTTGTGACAAACCTCTTTATCTTTCAGAAAATACTGGTCAAGTAGAGTAAATCACACAGCCGATAATCTTATTTATTTTCACACACATTTTATTTTCCCTTCTCTTATCAATAGATGTCAATATGGAGATATTAACCTCAAGTTTTTTCAATTGTTGTTTATTTATAATCCAGATAAGATAATGTTTATGAGGACATATTTTTTTAATCAAGGATTTATATAAAGTACCTAATGATTAGATGTGTTAATCTAATAATTAATTGGCACATGCACCTAACAAATTTATCTAGCCATTGTATATTTTTTGTTACTCTTTATCATAGTAGAATATTTTTCAATCAATTTTTTTTTATTTATAAAACAATCTTTGATTGAAATTTCTGGGTAGGTAAGTCATATATTGGAAACGAAGGAATGTGCCGAGAAGAGTTGGTTGGTGGACTCTCTTAGCATTCAAACGCTGTATGTGGTCCCTTACACGTGGTGTCCAGAAGAGTATGATATGGAGGGGTCCGTATAGACATAGAGGTAGGCATAAGAAATGATAGATTGTGTGAAAGCTGATATGGGTAAGCAAGTTTAAATAATATGATCCTTGTTATTTTAATTGTTAAATGAATAGTGTTTTTTATAGTTAGTACTGAGATGACAAAAGATAGAGCATTAGAGAAGAATAAAATATGTTGTGCCAACTCTATGGCAGAGACATAACACTATTATTGTATTGATGAACTTATCTTTAAGTAGATAGGTACTTTTGTAGAAAAAAATACCACACAGAAAGAATGTGTACCTACTTACATAGTTCGATTCTTTCAATGTATTAATCTGTTTTGACATTGAAACCAAATTCTTTCTTGTTCTTTGGAATAGATATGAATATTGTTGTTCTAACATTAGTTATAGGAATAGAATATACTATACATAATAAATAACAATGCTAGTCTGGTGCATGAATATGTAACAACCAGATGCACTTTAGATGGTCATAAACAGAACATAATGCCAGTAAAACAGGTGCCCATTTGAAATTCAAATGAAGACAACTTTACAGGCAAGTTCCCAGTTCATTAGTGTTAGAATTTCTGAAACTAGACAATAATTATCTAGGTAGATACATGGTTCTATAAGTACAAGGAAAATTGTCTTTCGTCTCAGCTTCCATCTCCCGACCTTCATCGATTTATGCCGAGATGATGATGTTATTATCAATTAGGTTATATTGGTGGGTTATTGTCACTCACCTTATAAAGAAATGTGGAATGATTGTGGCTCGGTGAGTTCGCAATAGGCTGAGGAGTAACAGGCCTGGACCCCCCTGCCAAGCATTGCGAAGAAGCCGACAACCTCGTCCCAACAATCTTCTGACACGCTGAAATATAAATCACCACGCTATACTTTCACAAATTTCAATCACTTGGAGTTCGAAATCCAAACAACAGGTATTCACGCACATTCAAACTTAGACGATTTCCTACGATCGCGTTCCTCAGCTCTTTGTATATTATAACACGAACTCCTACGCCTCAAACTCGATATGGGCGACATGTTCGATTTAAATATGAGCGTTCTTTCCATCCTTTCATTCAGAATACGATTTTATTACGACAAAAACTAGCCAAAACAATTTGTTTGGAAGCGTCGAAAAAATGTAAACAATACGCGGCGATCGCGGTGCGCAACGAATGAACGGGAGTTGATTTGACGAGAACGAACAAAACAAACGACCGCACGGCAGGGGGCCGGTGTTGCCACTGCCGAGCCCGTGACTCCCATCCCATGCCGCGGGCGAAACGAGATCTATCAAAAATGAGGTTCGTATGTACTCTACTAGCTAGCTCATCCATCGGCCGTAAATTCACGCGAGCGAGATAGATACCTACCAGTCGTAAAAAATCTCGGTTACGTAACATTATAACTCTCTACATTGGTCGTCAATGAATTAATTGTAAAGATCAAAGCATGGTTCAAAGTGTCCAAGCCTGTAGGTGATTTATTTTATAAAAACAGTAATAGGTAGGTATGTATGCTGAATACTTTCTACGCACAAAATCCAACAAACTTTATTCATGTCAATTTTTTCTATAGGTTACATTACAAACAAAACAAATTACCTAATCAGGTACCTAATACTTACAGAAATACCTATAGTCGAAGAAATCATCAAGAAGAAACAGACAATGCAAATAAGAAACGGTAACAACATTCCTTAGGCGGTGACGCGAAAAAACTATAGAACATAATCATCATGATTTAGATATTCTGTTAACGTTTCCAATCGTTACACTTACCATCTTGAAAGACTCGTTCCACGTTCAGGCCATACGTCGCACAAGTCTCGTAGTAGGAGCATCTTCGCAGCTCATTCGATAACTTACGAGCTCGGTTATCGTCCACAACGCGTGGACTACTTTCACTTATGGCATCTGGAAGAGCAACCAATCATTTTATAGGAAACAGTATATTGGAAGCGTGTACGCAATTATGTAAATAGGAATATTTATTATTTCTAAGTTAGAGATATAGACAAATTAATGTCTTGTTACGGCCTCAAATTCAAATATGTATTAGACAGTTCCTTTATCGAATACCAAGTAAGTAAAGTTTATATCAAAGGTAACTTTAACTTTTTTAAGTGAACATGTCGAAGGTACCTAGCCAAAAAAGTTTACAATGTATTATGATTTTGCAGCTTAGTACCTAATCGAAAAAATAAGAAAGTAACCAACTCCCGACACCATACTGTGACCTAATTTGGGTCTCAAACCCCTGTACTTCCTCTTAGTATTTTTCGGTATTTGCTATAGAGAAAATAAAATTGCAACGAAAGCGGAGTTCACAATAAACTTACCTTGGGTCCCGACCAATATGATAGGAATTTCTGCGGAATTCCGATAGTGGGACATTTTATTGAAGTAACTGGACACGGTATTATAGCTGATTTCGTTCTCAAGACTAAAAACGAATATTACCGCATCCACCCACGCTGTAAACTGAAACAAAACGAAAATGGTATTATTCAGTGATTCAGATTCAATTACAAAACGCTGAGGAACAGCTGTTATAACAACAAGAGCAGTTATTCTTTAATCTCTCTGAAAACATTAATTTTGGAAAATAAACATTTAATATTTTTCACAGTGCAAGGAAACTTTAATTTTGTGAACCATGACAATATGGATTTAGCTATAAAATTATTCAAATGCTTCAAATACGAAAATTTGGTGACTTGGGTCTTGTTGATGTTGATGTCATGTTTTTACTACCCAATATACTTACGTTAAGCCCCCTAACAGCAGTAACCCTGCTCTTGCAAAATTAAGTCTGAAGAAAAAACCGCGCCCTTCCTATAGTAATTACGTGGGGTATTTTCGTGCACTCGTAGGGGTTTAAAACGGAAGGGTTATGTGACATCATGACACACGATACCTTTTACCATAAAAAATTATGCAAGAATGGGCACAATCTATATGGTTAGATAAGTAGCCTGTTTTTAATTAGTTGTGAACGTGATTATTTAAATAATTATTCATCGTAGGTAGGTATTTTGTATTTAATTCATTTGAGGAATTAGTAATAACGTAGGTATGTGGCCAAGTCTTTATGTGGAACTTATGCCATAGCTATTCCATAATCCCTCACGCATAAATTAATAAATTATATACAAAAAAACTTTCATTTTCTTTAACACGCTACCTAACCTGTTTAGGTAGGTATATAGAGAGAGGTTTATTCATAGAAAGTAATTATTCAAAGGGTAAATGTCAAACATTCTGCTCGTGCGTCTATTTTTATTATTTACCACGTACAGCGAACAAAGTGTAGACCTAACTCAGCTTCCACTTGAATGAAGAAACGTGCGTAGGAGGGTGTCAACCCTTTCCTCTGAACAACAATTGACGGCACAAGGAGAGTCATCCGGTGACAAGGCGTGTGGATGACGGGTTGAGAATTAAATCTAGAAAAATATCTCCAAAATATCATTTTCAAGGTCTTTGTTTGAAGGAAACTGTCGTAACCGCTCGAGACCTTACGAATGGTGGCTTTACACGGGCGATTTAAAGTTGTAGGTACAAAAAATTTTGTAATAGTTTTAGAATGTTGTATGGTATGTACAAACTTCTAACATTGTACGTCAGTTTAATTTTGATACCAATATCCGATATCAGATTCAATATGTACCAAAAATACTATCAAAATTACGGATAAAGAGCAATAATTACTGAAGTTTATATTGCGTGTAAATCGAGTCTGGATGACACGAGATTTTTATTTGAACATTGTTCTAAAATAAAACTATAAAGGAATAATGGCGCAGTGGGCGTATAGTCGGCTGAGACGCAGGAGGTAGCGGGTTCGATTCCCGACACGGTACAAATGTTTGCATGATCTAAAGATATTTGTTCCATGTCTGGGTGTTTTTCTATACATTATAAGTATGTATTTACAAAAAAAACGTATATAAGTATTATATCAGTTATCTGGTTCTCATAGTACAACCTCTGCTTAGTTTGGAGCTAGATAGCGCTGTGTGAAATGTCCAGCAATATTTAATTATTTATTTATAATGGGTACAACTGAATTGCATGTCCGAAATAAAATCGTAACCTTGAAAATAATGCGAAGGTGCTGCCTACTGACCTATTGTGTAATATGTTTTAAGAAGTAGACAACTAGACAAATAAAAAAATTTTTTACTTATAATGCCTATATGATAGGTAATTTAGGAAACCAAAAATTATAAGGTTGTTTTACCTGAAATACAAAATGAAAATTGAACATACAAAATTCCGGATAAACTGATCAATCGATACAATAACGTTCTGTAGGTAATTATGCCAGCTATTAAAATAATACTATTTTTAAAACAAATACTAATGGTAGCTAGAATTTAATAACTAATCTTACCCGTTAATTAAGTAGGTACAAATCCAAATTTATTAGTCACAAAGTAGACCGTACAGACAACAATTATTTTATGATACTCTATTTTGAAATCACATAAAAATCTGATATCAGTACAGAGAATCGTAACTGTGTATTCAGGGCGGCGCACCACTGGTGACTGGGCGGGCGGGAGGTTCTGCTTAGGCGGCGAAGCCTCAGCTATTTCTATTTCCCTCCCACATAGTAGATTTTCCAGTAGAGAAAGGGATAGCTGTCATTGCATTGGTTTTAAATACAGACCATGCAAGTTGCAATAGCCTGAAATTCTTGCGTTAAGTGCTTTATCAATTACTTTGACAGAAACGAGCAGCTTGATATTCCACTACCCTATTGCCACTGATTTTACAAAAAGCTTTCGTTATTATGACAACAATTTTCATTGTTTATATTATCAGTTAGGCAACAGTTCATACGCGTTCATGTTCTTGTACAGATTAGAAACAATAAGCTGAACATTTTTATTAAGCTATTGTTCTATATACTGTTGACTGTCATAATAGTAACACAATCAACACTAATGTTTAGTATCTCATTAATTAAGCTTTTCTACGAGCATTAATTAGCAGTTAGAGTGGTTAGTTTTGTTAAAGCATATACATTACACACCAAAATCCCAGATTTCTCCTAATGGAGCATTGGTAAAGACCTCGAGGTTAGAGAGTAACGCTCTTTTAAGGGCCACTTTCTCAGACCTTGAGTAGACGGCCTACGAACCTATCAGTTGAATAGCCTCTGAAAAAAGGGTCGCACGGCCGTTAAACTATAATTTTAAAAGGGCCAACTGAAATAACCTCGACTTTCAACGCAAAAATTACGCTAACTAATTGGATGTATGTACTTTTCTAGGCTCTTTTCGTTTCGTTCAAAGTCTCTAACTAGTTAGTTCAATAAACTGAGTTATAATAGTCCTCAAATATTAATTTAAATCTAAGCTGGTAGAGCTTGTTTTAATGATGGTCGTGATAATTGTAAGGAAACGAGAAATGCACTTTCATCTTCGATCAACGTACTAGACATGGGGAAGCGGAATTACGAGGAAGTAATCGTGGCTCGCGCTCATGCGTGCGGTGACCGTCGACAACATGCTATCAATTTAGTTTCACATTTACCCTGGAATTTGGGAGATGTCTTGCAACATTATCCTCCGACTGAATTATTTTTATTACAAAATATGCTATAATGAGCTTTTTTTTTGGAGCCAGTAATTTAAAATATTATATTTAAATAGGTCGGTACTTGGCACTGCTTGAATAAGCCACACTAAAAATGGCGTGAATTGTGATAATCTAAATTATTTCACCACGATTCTGCTCATGTTTTATTTATCTTTTCAGGCCAATGCACCAGAAACCGAGTATTCGACTGCGAATGACAGCGATAACGTATCCTACTAGTTCCGGTGAGAACACAGCATTTATAGAGCAAGTAAATTGCAAAAACTACCTAAATGTATTCTTCGTGGCTCGTAAACTGTAGCGCTGACAGTGCATCCTTGTTCACAATTTGGCCTATTGTTGCCTTCTCCGTACTTGAAACAGGTTTTCATGTCCCCACATAAGCTGGGGTGTTTTGAACAATACACGCTATGGCTATCTACGTGATATGGTCGTGTAGTTACAGTTTTTTTATTAAGCAGGAGAGAATAATGTCGAGGCAAGTAACCCAATCCACAAACGTGACCCTTGCGGCTCTCACTGTCGACATTGTTCGTGTTATATGATACTTTTGCGGTAGGCTTGGAGGATTGTAAATCACACGAAAACGACCTCTACCTATTCTCTACCTTAACTTAATTATTACACTGTAGTACAATACACAACAATTTTATATTCCCGTTAACTGGTATTGGTTTGATCCTAAAATACAGAAGGTAAGTATCTCAAATTACCTACATGTTTATAGGTGAAGTAGGTACTACTATATATAACTTCAAAAGATGTGCAGAGACAAAAGTCAAGAAAATTAATCATCCAAAGAAACTCAGATCAACACATTGAGAAACAAATCTTTTGGAGCATTGAACCTATTCATCTTCGTACATTTGAATAGAAAACCGTGTCCTAGTCATACCTTTTCAAATGTTAAACGTGACTGAGTGCCAGCTGAGATCATTGGTCGAACGTAAAGTTGTTTAACATAGTTCTTAAAAATCATATTAGTAGTATGCATCATGGTTGATTTGATACCTTTCATTAGGTACGAATCTTTATGTTTTATTACTATGTTTTACATTTAGTAGCCTAGATTATGGTGGCCTAAAAATTATATATTAGTAAATTGCATTTGATTTAGTGTAAGACGTATTACAAAAGAACCATACCAGACTGAAATAGCATTCAATTTTGAACTAAAGTAACTAACTCCAAACTTAAATTATTTTTCAACATTGGATAAACAAAAAATAACAAAGTGATCGCATCTGCTTGAACTGCCACAAATGCCGTAAGGCAAAACAAACAAAACGTGAAGTAAAATTACGGTCTAATTAAAGTAGCCGACGCTAATTAAATTGTCGGCAGCTCGCTTCACCAGCCGAATTTACTTCGCCTTAACAATTTGAGAAAATGTCTATTTGGAGCCTTGTCTTAAAGAAGTACGATTGAAATAGCATAAATCGTTTGAATGGTTTATTTTAGGTAAGAGTATGTTACTAAAGAAAACCAACCTATTAAAACACCCTGTAATTTGGATAATTGTACAGTAGCTAGCAACATTTTGTATGATTAAAAATTTAGGGTGAACGACTATTCTATCACCTTTATCAATTTATTCCCTATATTCGGATAAACTTACTTAACTATGAGCATGTTTTAATCTCAAAATCAAATTATTAAATTCTACCAGTAAAGTCTATTCACACTATTTCACACTTAGAAATTCCTCACTTTTTGAGGAGTGTACCTAACTACCTAGCTAGGTAGGTTGTAGACAGGCACTAAATATTACAGAATGGTAATTTGATCAAGAAACTTCGTCCGATGAATATAATTAATAACTTGTTCGTACGAGTAGGTATCATATCTACGTATGTACCTATGATATAACTAGGGAAAACAACTGATATTTTATAAGTAGGTAGGTACTAGGTAGGAACCTATTTATGGAGCTATCGAGTTACCTCCAAGGAGTGATTGATTTTAAATTGATTTATTTACGGAATCGAACCTAATGGAACTGAATAATGATAGTAGTCTAATAGTCATTTACTGGTAATTACTTATTACAAGTAATAAAATCAAAATTACAAAACTGTAATTCACAATGCTGATTCATACAAACCTAACTGTCATAAATATAAAATTAGATTGAGGCACAAAACTTTTCCTGACCACGTACCTAAACCAATTACGGAGAAGGTACTTCAAGTAACGAAGTATTAGGAACTTTTGAAGGAGGCTTTGACCCCGGCTTAATTTAGATTCAGATCATAATTGCGAGTGCTGGTCGTATGATCCATCCCAACTCTAAATATTTGACCTTCGATACGCAACTTTGCAAGTCAACCGAAGACTGATCTGCTCCGTGAACTATGAGAGCAACGCACTTTCAATGTGAAATAACGGGCTCTTGATCGGGGCTATTAGATTAGATAATTTAGGTATGTTAGCGAGGAAATCGATTTTCGATCACTGATGTGCCTGTAAGTACTTGGCTCAAAGTAACGAAAAGTAGATCAATTACTTTCTTGACAAATCAGTTTCTTACATTTAACATTAGACATATTACCTACCTAATATGCATAGACAGCTATTATTAGTATAAAACGCCTACTTACAGCCCTATTGTAATTTGTACGTATGTAGGTGCCTACTCGGCAGGTTGGCGCCACACGCAATAGTCACCCTCAACGGAATATAATACAGTACACAGATGTACATTGCCTATTCTGTGTGTGCACCCTTGACAGGGCCGTACGAACCTGGGGTTTTCACCCTATCCTACAGGTTATGGACCTTACGTCAAGTTGACAGATAAAATTACGAAGTTCATTCACTGGCTCATACGGTCTTTTAAAATATTTGACATAATCGTTTTGCTATTATTAGTTACATTTTGTTAATTAGCTAACATAACAAATTTGATTGTTGTTTCTCAGGAACTGTGATGTTATTTAATCTTATTTTATTTACTGAATCAATCCGAATAATTGTTTCAGCAGTTTTGTTGAATCATTTATAAATAGTATCTTAACTACCGTTTCAATGATCATGCATCGCTAGGGTTGTCGCATTTATTGCACTTTATTTATTTTTAAAGAAAGTAAATGATTCTACTTAAGCATGAAAATATATTCTAATATAAATTTGGAATTACTTCGGTAGGCACTGAAGTAGATTGATAGATACCTACTCTATGTTTAGTTTTCATTTTCGTTTAAACTTTCATAGACTGTCTGCCAAGTGGGCTGTCATCTACCGCAGGGGCTAATTTGCCTGTAGGTAGTGTCAGTAGTCAGTAGGGGTATGAAATATTAATTTAACTTCAAAGGGGAGAGTTCAAAGCTACCAACTTTTATGAATAAATAATATCAACCTGTGTTATTGTTCATTTAGGATATTTTAACTGAAAGCATTCAAAAGGGAGCGCCACAGATAAAGTTCAATGGTTTACGGTTACTAAACCTTCATTCAGAATAAAATAACGTTAGTAAGTAATTACTTTACAGTAAGTACCTTCATTCAAGTTATTTTGATGGAACAAGGTTTCAGCAAGAAAGTTCTCTTCGATACCTAAACGCTATCCACTCGATGAAGAAACCTTTGTTTGTTTCAAACTGATAGGTAAGGTACCTCGTTTGATTATGGAATCTAGGCAAGCTATGTAATTACTGGGATGAAGGAAGGACGATGCAATAAAAGCGCCAACAGCGCTCAACTATCTCTCGATAGCGTGAGCGTTTTCACTGTTGGACTATCGACGTGTTTCATACGATAATGAACTAAACTTCCTTGATCATTTACACTCTATCAAAGCTGAACTTCTATAAAAGTAAAATTGTAAGACGTCCTAAAAATTGTATTTCTTCAACAATCTTAGACAGGCTGACTTCATAAAATACGAATATACAAAAAAAATACGTTCATTAAATAACAATATCTACTATTTCAAAATTCATCAAAATCGCTTCGCCAAAGTTTATAGATACAAACTTCTACACTTCTTGCATTTCTAGTATTAATTGGAGGTCAATAATTCAGTATAATTCAATAAAAATGGTTTATATTTTTACAGTACACGACCAATGCGTTATAACTAGGTACTACAAAAAATTTAAAAAAAAATGAAACCTACAGTTACCCTCACATACATAAAAACAAACAGAACACGAAAAAAGTAATACACACAGGAAAATACAGTAATAAAATAAAAATTAACAATTAAAATACAATTAACCAATGCACAAAAATATAACATTAACTTACTCAATATACCTATATAAAACTTTACAAATATAATATAAATAAACATGAAATTGAGGTGGGTATGTATCTCAGTAATAATTACATACCTATGTACGTGCTTCACAAAATAATATTATACTAGACGCCCACACTTCTGGCAGACGGGAGTTATAAAACGTGGGACAAGCGACGATGACATTGCTATCTCGCTCGCGCTTGCAGCCCTTACGGGAGCCGTTAGTGCTGCGCCGAATACCTATCGATAACACTAATTACCAATAATTGTATTAAAAAAGAAACAAACATGTTTATTGGCTGACCCTATTTGCCACAAGTCTTGGCCTATAAGACCTACCTAGAGATATTTCATATTCATTTCGCTTCAGTGAGATGAAGGTATAAAATCGTTAGATACAGACGATCGGAAGTATCTAATAACTCGGAATTGCAACTGCAGGTTTTCTGTGAACATTTTCCTGAACAACTCGAAACAATATGGGGCATACTGCGATTTGAAACTATTATGGGATGAGCATTCGTGTCGTGGGAATATAGCCTTTACCTATAGCAGAGAAAATGGCTTAACAGCTGCGACTTGAACCATTTTAGTATTGGGAAAATCACGAGATACCCTCAGCTAGATAGTAATAAGGATGTATTGCTCCCGGTATGCTTCGTATACGGTGTGCTTCGTATACGGTAAGCAGTTATACACTTGTAAATATTTGTCTTGAGTATTCAATCAATGAGGAATAAGTCCCAACACAATATGAAATTCGGTTGATATGTTTATCAATTAAGGTAAATAATTCTAAATACGCTATAAACCAAGGATGGAGAGCAAGGTCTGTTTCAACAACTTAAGGAAGGTTTTCGTTAATAATTCTCAACTGATAAATTGCCAATGTCACACGAATCCGTACAACATATTGCTACTGCATTTTAAAATTGCAATTGAAGATACTCGTAAAAGCCCCATCTGTATTCGCGGGCTCCCACCGCGCTATTTCGCATTTCGGTTGTGACTTCCCAATTTGTTTCAAATTGATGTGGCGAGTTGCGGACGCAGCTTTATTGAGTACGCAGAGCCGTACGTAGTACAGAACAAATCATAAACATACGGTCAAAGAGGGTTAATAGAACTAACTCCCAAAAGCGACAAAATTTTCCGGTGGTGGTCAAAAACTATTAGACACTCTTTTTCCTCATTCTTTGACATAACAATGTCGATGAACCTTACACAATCTACCTCCACAACCCCCAAACATTAACCCGATGTGTATGGGTTACGGTGACCATTTCTGCTGGTAATGGTTATGCTGGCAATAGAAGTCCTAAATGGTTCCGTTGTAGGTTGTCATTATTGTTTTACCGTCGACTAATGTGGCAGTTATGTCCATGGACACTTCTGCCGGTAGCCAAAGGCTTTTCGTTATCTATAAAATATTTTGCGATGGTTTTGGCAGTATCCTTTTAGGGGAAAAAAATTTATTACTTAGGTTTTTAGCATTCTCATGGAGTTTTTTGATCCTATTTCAGAAAAGACAATCAACATGCTGATATAGGAAAGATATCTCGAAAGGTAATTGTTCTAAAATGAAATGTCAGAAGCAGCAGTTAAAATTGCCTCCGGCGGTCATGAAAGTCGGAAGCCAGGAAGTATCGTAATTTGTAAAGATTTCTTTAAATATAACATGTATAGGAAAACTGCCGGCACCAAGCACTCATTTCCTATATTAGATTATGTAAAATTATAAAATTGGCAGTTTTCAACTATACTTGACTAGACTACTGGTACCGCTACTTAACAACAAACAAGTTTAAACCTTTCGTGAAACAAGTTTTTATAGTCTCAAGTCCCGAGGTAGAAAATATGGTCATAACTACTTAGTAAATAAATAATAAATAAATATTGCTAGACATTTCACACAGCGCTATTTAGCCCCAAACTAAGCAAAGCTTGTACTATGGGAACCAGATAACTGATAGAATACTTATATACATTTTTTTTTGTAAACATATACTTATAATATATAGAGAAACAACCAAACCCGGAACAAATATCTGTAGATCATGCAAACATTTGTTCCGCGGCGGGGATCGAACCCACTACCTCCTGCGTCTCAGCCGGCTATTCGCCCACTGCACCACGGAGGTTGTCACAGTAGATATAACTTACTGGATGTTTGTCTCTCTTACATATTTGTTTGGTCTATGATATCTTATTAATTTATGCTGATACCTTTGTTAGATTTTTACTTTCCTAGTTAAGCAAGGGGTTTAGTCAGTGACAATTAGAGCAAGATGAAAAAGCTTCATCATATCAGCCACAGGACGTCCACTGCTGAACATAGGCCTCTCCCATACATTTCCAGAGCGGCCGATCTTGTGCGGCCTGCATCCAACGGCTCCCAGCAACAGCTCGCTTTAACATCTCGTTTTTCCATCTAGTGGGGCGTCCTACACTGCGCTTTCCAGTGCGTAGTCTCCACTCGAGAACCTTTCTGCCCCAACGGCCGTCAATTCTTCGAGCTATGTGCCCTCAGCTACTTCAGCTTGCTAATCCTTTGTGCCATGTCGGTGACTTTAGTTCGTCTATGGATCTCCTCATTTCTGATTCGATCTCGTAGAGAAACACTAAACATAGCATAGCATCGCCTGCAAAAGCTTAGCATCGTCTAATCTAAATCATGTGTATATGTTTTGACCCTCACAGATAAGACTTCCCCTTGTACGGGCTTGCCCCTTCGCAGAGTCACCCACCGCACGCGTCACACACGTATATATTTAGGCGAACAATCTGTTTGCGGGTCGCGGGTCAATCCCGACTAATGCGATGACGTCATATAAACCCAATCTCAGATACGGGTTGGAACGGGTTAGGTGAGATTTTGTCACATCGAGGTGATCCTGATTTAGCACATAGTTTATCAAACGGATCGTGAAGTGTTGAGGTAATTCGATAACAGGTAATATACTCTTGACATTTTCCTAATCCTCTTGATTCTTGATTAATTAACGAAGAATACGTGCTAAAAAGTTGCTGATCAGAATCAGTCACAAGCGCCATCTGCCTCAGCAGAAGGCATAAGCTAAGAAAGGCAGGCAACAGGCTAAAAACAGAACCCTGAATCGTCTTCAAAACACCAAATCCTTTTACTCCCAGAACATTCAATATCCAATTTTTTTTGTGACCTGAAAATGGAACAAGCTTATGGCCCACCAGTATTGCCTCATAGGTCACGCACCATAGGAACAACTTCTACTTGAGGCATACAGGTGTACAGCCACATGTACAGCCACATATCCTTCAAATCCAAATACAGCAATGCTATTTGTACTAAAAACGGGATATTTACCATGATTTGTGAGTTCTTGAGTTGTGTGCTGCTTGGCAGCAGACATAGGTATGATGGTAGTAGGTACTTCCCCGGGCGAGTCCTTTCACAAGGAACTCTACTACTCTTATATCCTGTAAAACAGCTTCCACCAGGGCACGACCTGCCGTGGCCAGTGTGGAAGTCCTTAAATAGGCTTCGCACACAGGTTGGTCGCTGCAGAGTCAACATGTGCAAATGGAAGTTCAGGGATCCCAGCCAAACGCAATGCGACTGTGGTGATCCTGCACAGTCGATGAAACAATGGAAGACTTAAAAATGGCTTCTCCTGACGCCATCAATGTAGCCAAGTACCTATCTAACACAATATAAGTAGAGCTATTGACACGCTAAGAAAAAGAAGATATCCTATTGTTGTCAGGTGTACAAATTTTTATGATCCTTCATTGTATAAATATAATTTGTATTTTATTCTTGTAATTGTTTTTTACGTAATAGATTAATTCTGTAAATTTATATTTAAGTGTAAATAAACGAAGTTGAATGTTTCTACCAATCACTCTACATTTTCAACTGCCATCATCGACAACTAAGTTAGAATTTTATATAAAACCTCCCCTAGCGCTCACTCGAAATCTGAACATGCCAGGCGCCCGGGCGTTGTTTACTCGGCAAACTATTGTCAGGCTTCGATTACCGGCATAATTAATGTGCGAGTACGCTGAGTACCTACCGATATTCGAGTCAGTGAATTCTCGAATCGATTAATAATTTGTTATGCATCGAAGTTGGGCTGGTTTAGTTAAATTAAACGAGAAACCGAAGACGCGTTGTTAAATGCATGAGTATTTTATTCGTTATACAACTTTAACCAACCGGTTTATGGACCAAATGTTTACTCGATTCGAAGATAAATATTGATTCCCTAACTTATATTGTGTGAAAAATATCTATAATTCTATTCCTAATTCTGTTAGGGTGAAACTTAGTGACGTAGAAACCTAAGTGAGGTATGGTGGGATTGAAAAGGGTTTCGTGACCGACATAAAACTACAAGGTTTATTCCAGTCGACATAATTTACATACATTTTAGCGTTCCTACTAAAGCCGCACCACGAGTCCAATTCTGAATGAATGTACTTAATATTAAGACTGAAATGTACCGGTTTATTTTCCACATTCTTTAACAATCGTGTTGCCGTGAACATTATCACTACAAATTAGGACTAGCAAGTTAAGGACAATTGCTTCCTTCCTCATTTCTACGCAGTTACATAAATTATTTGTTGACGAAATTAGGTGAAAAATGTACCAATGAGTCACCTAACAGTTAACACGTACTGGCCTAGAATATACAGCTGTGTTAACATTTATATTCTTAAAAAAAAGAATTATGAGAATAAATCGTACAAACGGCAAACGTACACAATCTATTCTCATTACTCAAGTTCAGACTTCTTCAGACGGGTTCTCAGATAGACCTTTACATAAGGCTATTAACAAAGGCATTCTAATAGGGGTTTCTTCAACTTCAACTTGAAGCGTAAAACCTCTAAGCGTACAAAGATACACCTCCGCGGAAGGCTGTCGCGACAAGGGCCAATTTGCGAAGACTACTCCAAACATTACCTTACAAGGGTTTTACCATGAATGTGCAGTAGAACCAATAAAACCTGATATCATAGCCCTTGTTTACTTACTCGTTACCATACCTTACTGCCTAAATACTATTTACAGCAGTAAATGTCATGTTCAAAAACATCGTAAAACCGCTAAGCCGCTTGTAAATTTGAGACACGACCGTAAAATGCCGAGGAGGCTTCGGCGTGAATAACTTGGTTCTATTAAACGGTCGGTCCCCCTTTATAGCACGAATCGATAGGAGCATCCTGACAGCGCGGTGGATGCGTGGCCATTGGATGATACGATACGACTTTTTTGTTGTACAATACTTAAATATCTCTAACGATACTATTACTTCACAGTTATGTACACGTGGTAATTGCTAGTCACTCGTTTAAAGCACAAATATCTGCCTGTACCAATTACCTACACGTATTTTGCATCTATGATCCTAATTTATTTAACAAGTTTATTATATGAGTCTTTTTGTAGGTAAAATTTTCTTGAAATATTTTTTATTCGTGTGAAAATTGCTAACGTCATGTTTTTTTATGTCAATTTTTGCATCCTAGGTCCTAATGTGTGCCGCAATAATGTTACTTACCGAATTAAAATCTTTGTATTGCATTCAAGCAAATAAATGAATTATGAATCTAATGTAGGTGTAATTATTCGTTCAATTTTATTAAGAAAAAATATGATATAAATACCTACACAATTATATGGGAACATGAAAACACACAACCTACAGTAGGTCACTTGAGCTATTTCCAAATAACATGAACTTCCATCGACCTATCTTCTTCCTTTACACAATATTCGAACACACTTATTGTCTGCCCCCACGCGATACCCTCAATCAAATTGTTTTGAATATTTTATTAAGATTTACCTACATATCTACCTTACCTATTGATTTTCCAATGGTGATTGACACGCGTGACAACCCTAACAGAAAAGGAAATGATTAATCGGAAGTCAAATCACAGTTTTCTACTTACTTACTTTTTAACTTTTTAAGTTTAACCCCAGACGTAAAAAAATGGTGTCATAAGTTTGAAGCCTGTTTCTGTCCGTATATTAGTTTTTTTATAATAGGTAGGTACTTAGAGATGGAACGAGCTATGGCCTGCCTGATGTTATCCATCGCCTATTAGAGAGAATTGCCTCGTAGGTCACGCACGTTAGAAATATGCCCTGCGATGCACTGCCCTGCGTCCATCAACTTGAGGCATACAGGTGTAAAGTTTCATGTGTCTGTAATTTCTGCGGTAGCCATACCCTTCATACCAAAACACAGCAATGTTGCTTGGCGGCACAAAAAGGTAACCTACGGTGGTACTTCCCCAGGCGAGCCCTTCCCCAAGGAACTCTATTACTCTCAGGGGTGGGCACTGGGCAGTATTTAAATTACTTGTAATTATAATACGTACCTAATTGAAATACAAATACGTATTTTGTACCTATTTGTAATTCAATTATTCGTAAAAATGTAATTTGTAATTGGTATTTCAAATACTTATGGCTTAAAAATACATCTAAACATAAATACATTTAGCGATCTTATTAATGGTGCGTTCTATTAATGGCGACCGCTAAATATGTCAATCTTTAAAGTTGGCAACACTGCATCTGTACTGTAGGTACCTACGTCAAATTGTCAAGTACTAACACCTGACTGTATTTTGTATTTTAAATAAAAATAATTAAAATACTGTATGTTGTATTTCATATTTAAAATCCACGACTTAAAAATATTGTGTATTTCGTATTTTAAATACGTGCGAGTAATAAAATATAATAGTAATAAATAAAAGAGAGAGAGTAATAAAATAGTTTTTTAGTAATTTTTATTTGAATTATTGCAAAGCATGTATTTTGCCCAGCTCTGACTACTCTATGTACTATATCTTAGTATATTTATGTGTTTGTCCGTGACATGGGCATCGTACCCAGCTCGCATTCTTAGACCAGACCTACCTACCTGTAGATTTGGTAGAGATTTGTGTAGGTAAGGTAGGGTCTACCTAGTTTTTTTTTTGCTTTATAATTTTGCATTTGACAAGGGAAAAAATATTTGTTACTAGCTACTAACCGGTTTCATTAAAATAAAATATAGCCTAATATCATTCACATAAGTATAGCTTTTCATCAGTCAAAGGATTATCAGAATCGGTTCATAGTTTCTGAATGAATGCGATTGTATATTAATAACTAATTACTTACTTGCATTTCTGGAGATCCTCCTTCATCTCGTATTAGTAGTAAGTAGCTATGGCCATCGATAATCACTTCTTTTTTGAAACGACCACCTTAAATCAGAAATAGACATACCTATTTTATTTGAAAGTAAATTATCTCGCCATCTATCGATTAACTGATGAAACATTTACTAGCGCCATCAGAACTTAATTATTCAAAGTCTGGTGTTTGAACTTTCTATAACTGCCAACAGATGTCAGTTTTATCAATTTACGCACTTATTGAATATTTTTTCAGGTATAGGTTTTACTTTGCAAAACCTAAAACTTATACAAAATTTATTACAAAAAATAAAATTAATATTTAGTTACGATTTGGACCTATCTTTACGATTTTATTTAATGCAGAACAATTACAGAGATCGTGTACCAAATGCCCGAAATATAAAGATCTTGTTGACAAATAACATATTTATTTCAAATTGTTTGAATGCTTTACCTGCAAATAAAACTTGTTTTAAAGTACGCTATTTTGGGAAAATACTGCCTTAATTTTATAACAGATTTGTGTACCTTCAGGACTTTCTTCTTGCATGTAAGCTCCAGTTAAGTACCGATGAACTAGTGCCGATTTTCCGCTGTCTGGAGAACCCAGAACACCCACCCTGAGTTCTGTGACACCCCGGGCCGCCGTCCATTCTTGACTGTTGACAAATGAATCTGGAACAATTAAAATAATTGTTTTTTGTTAAGAATTATTCAAATAGAATTCTGTTAAATGTTTTTATTTTTAAATCTATGATGCGCCATCTATGAGCGAGTAGTAAGACGACGCACCCCTAAACAAATTTTGTACAATCATCGGTAAACTAGATGGCGCTGTTGGACCTTTTTATATCTCTTATAAAATGTAGAGCTGGCTTTGGCAGATGTAACTAGGGACCACGACATACTCGTATATCTTCAAATGAAGCTTACTCATATAATATCGATCGAACTTCACTTGCAAGTTCGCTTGATCATATATTATTGTTTACTATAAATTCCTGGCCCTATAATTTAGGTAAAATTAATATCCTTGGTAATAATAATAGTAAATAAAATCATGAATAATATTTATTGATAAACCATTCATGTACAATATTTGTGGAAAGGTAGAGTCATATGGCTAGAGGATTCTTTTTTGGATTTGATTGTACCCACACGTAGCTATCTAATATTACGTCCGTACCAATTAGAAGTTTTATGTTGGCAAGTTATCTGTCTACTTTAGAATTGTTCTTTAGAACAAATTCTCAATGTAATAACTGTACTTAGAAAGCGCGGTTCAACTTAGTTGCTACAAAACAACCACTACACTAGCGCGTGCTTGAAATTGCGCAAGAGTGGTTATTTGTTACAGTCCATCGCATTGTGGCCACGAGAAGAGAACCAAAAAAAGTTAAATATTTAGTGTAAGAATAAAAAAAGATTTTCGCAATTTCAATTCTCACGAATCTAAGCACTTTAAAGGTACCACCTAGAAAGGTCATTAACAAACATCTTTTGTTTTATAATTTTATCCTTTTTTAGCCAGTAGGATATTATCAGAGTCACTTTTGCAACCTAGAAAAAAGCATCGATGGGCTTGCAACCTGTCACGTGAATGCTCAACTTTTATGCTAAAAGTGGGTATGTTTCAAAAGTAATGTTTGAACTGGCTGACTATGGGACATCTTCGAAAGTCTGCGTACTGAGTAAGTGATTACTGTATGTATGTGTAAGTAACACTTATAAATTAACTTAATATACGTGTTAGGCATAGAAAGAATACATACATCGCAATTAAACAAGATCTCAAAACAAATTGATCTCCAAATTACTTCATAGCATAAACACAGACAGACGTGTAAACTAATGTTGTAAGTATTATATTATTATTCTGTGAGACTGTGACTAAAGCCAATTGGCACGCTACAAAAAAGCCCGCTTAAGTGCAGTCTCTGTCATAATTGCAGCACTTTTTGACTGGTCTAAATGGCCTGCATTTTTAAACTTCATCAAATAAGCTATTGATAGAAAAATAGAATAGAATAATCATTTATTTCAGACAGTGTCTGTCCATACAAAATATCAACGATCACAAATAAATACAATTAAAACAAAAACATATAGAAAATAAAATAAATATTATAATAAAATAAATAAATATTGATAGAAAAGCGTCTCTACATTTTCATTCGCTATTTCCATAGCCAACAAACTTTTACGATGTCTCATCATTACGAAACCGTCGCGAATTGGACACGAATCAGACGTTAGTCCACGGTACGAACCACAATAGGTCTAATGGGCCATGACATGGCCCATCTAAAGTATTTTTGTCATTAGGTACTAAGTACATTCTTTTGGACACGCGAGAAAATTTTTACATTTTTATGTTTTTATGGGAAGACGCTAGACATAGGTATCTATTCGTGATGACCAGTATTTTATATGTCTTGTTTCAAAATACTAAGTCGTCAAGTGTCGGAGGCCTGCAGGTGGCCTTTTTATGTATACAGGATGTTTGGTTAATATACTGACAATATTCAAGTGACAGTTTCTCAAAACATAAAAAGAGACTTTTCCAAAAAAAAAATCAAATTTCAAAGAAAATCAACTAGGTGACTAGTTCGATATAAAACTTACTGCCTACACTTGCAATCGACATCCAAGAATAAAGGCCGATATGATATCTCTTACGGAAATGTCTGCGGGTTTTGGGTTAGAAAGGGACAACAAGAGATATCTCGAGACGTCAGCAATACAGTATCTGTGGTTAGATGGCAAGCAATATGCAATAGTACAACATAAGTTTAATAAAGTGTTTGTTTTACGTGCCAAAATAAATTTCACATTTCTATGGTAAACATTTCACAAATTTATTTATTATGCTCACCAAAATAACCCCTTTCATTTTTGTGCGTATATTATCAAACACTTGATATGTTCTTAGTTCTTAGCGAGTATCAGAAAGAAACAAAGAAAATACATTTATTTGTTCCCACATAACTATAGGTAGAAACATACTACACACTCTTAACTACATAGTACATTAGGTATCATAAGAATAAGAGACTACTACTATATTTAGCTATCAGATCTCATTAGTGAGACTTAACTTATGTGCAAGGGATGAAAGGGGACAAAAAACAGCGCAAAAAACTACCTATATAATGAAAGAAATAAATAATAATAGCATTAAAATCTGCGTCCAAAGAACTAAAATTATTATCCTGTTTTACCCTGTTTTAAACTCGTTTACTTGTGTACAAGTATGGTAGGGTAATAAGGTGCCAACAGAGCCCACTCGGTATAATAAATCTAGCAAAAACATTTACGACCATTTTGCTCTCCATCATTTTCTTTATCCCCTTTCATTTCTTTAAGTTTTATGACCATATAGTTGTTCAAATCGACTTATGCACTATTAATACCCACTTTTAAACATGACATGACATAAAACAGGGTTAATTCACGACTAAGTAAATCCATAAAAGTTCACAATCTGTTCCATTCCGTCCATTCACGAAAGAAATCCATTCAGAATTTTATTCAAGTCTTCACTGGTCTTGTTGCTGAGATAGGTTTGGAAATAGGTATCAGTATTTCATCGACGTGTAATTGAAATTTAGGGGGGGAGGGGGGTCCTACGCTGCGCTGGTGTGACTTGCGTGGTATTGTGACTCGAGAACCTTTCTGCCCCGATGACTGTCAGTTCTTCAAGCTATATGCCCTTCCCGCTGTCATTTCAGCTTGCTATATCTTTGTGATATGTCGGTTACTTTAGTTTGTCTACATAGAGTAGATTTGAAGATGGAAAGACGATTAGATGATAAAAAAAACCGAATTGAGCACCTCCTAATTTTTTGAAGTCTGTTATAAAAGTAAAATTATAATTCAAACCACAAGTCCTTTAGTTTATTTAAATGCTAATTGACCCTATGTTTGATTCAAATTAAAGCACAAACCCGCCCATCGTAAGATTTTATGGCCTCGTAAATGTGTGAAACGAGTGATTAATCGTGTTTTGGTGCTGTTTGGGGTTAGTTTACTTATTAAGGGGTGGATGAATAATTAATTTCTTGAGCTGGTTATTTGTTCGGACAATCTAGACTGTATCTCCCTATACATAAATACGCGTAGAGAATTTTTTTTTGCCCTTTTAAGCTTATTGTGCGCCCGGAGGTGTGAGATTTGGCATAGTTAAAGTTTATATGGAGAAAGAGGGGTAAATACTAAAATTAAGCTAAAAACAAAAACAACCTTTTTTTGCGCATTTGGGTAAAAAGTAACCTATGCCCTTTCATAATTTATCTGTTACCAAATTTCATAGTAATCGGTCTAGCCGTTTAGTCGTGAAAACGTAACAAATAGACGAGAGCCAGAGTATCTTTCGAATCCCACTTCCCCCCATAACCCCACTAATATTAGGTACCTATTTAAAAAGTTGGTATGTATGTATGTGTGGATGTATGTTACACTTTCACGTCGTAACGGCTGAACCGATATCGATGAAATTTGGTATGTACGTAGATTATAACCTGGATTAACACATAAGCTACTTTTTGTTGATAAACCATGCGTGCGAAGCCGCTAGCGGAAGCTAGTTTATAATATAATATAATATATAGTTTATAATACTAGCTTCCGCCAGCGGCTTCGCCCGTGTTGTTCTGGGGTGCAAAAATACAAATAGCAACTTTGACACCCCCTTTTTATTCCATGGGTACTGATTTATGGGATAAAAAGTAACCTAAAAATACAAATAGCAACTTTGACACCCCCTTTTTATTCCATGGGTACTGATTTATGGGATAAAAGTAACCTATGTGTTAATCCAGGTTATAATCTACGTATGTATATCCAAATTTCATCGAAATTGGTTAAAACGATTCGACGCGAATGAGTAACAAACATCCACACATACATCCATACAAACTTTCGCATTAATACTGGTATGGATAATACTGGAAATTTTTACACAACGCTATCTATCATCAAACTAAGCAAATTTAATGAACTTAAAAACGACTTGTAGGTAAATATACATTTACTTTTATATAAAGTGAAACACTCAAACCAGAATCAATATAAAGATCGTGCAAACATTAGTACCGCGGCAGGAATCGAACCTCGTGCGGCTATTCGCCCACTGCGCCAAAGTTGGTCATCATCGCCATCATTTTATTCATGGTACTCTACCATTAAACCCAACGCCAACATTTTTGTATGATTGTGATGCCTGTTCGCTTACGCTTTTATTGGTTTTACCTTTCATGACCACACGATTTAAATGAAATGTGCGGTTCCGAAATTACACAATCATAAACTCTATTATAAATGTTATAAAGTATGTATGTATGTATGTACACACCTGTAAATGTGGCACGTATGTAATTGGATTAGAACACGCCTACAAACCTTGACCCTGACTTTATGTTTGAGTTACGAGTATGTTTTGTAAAATTCAATTGTTTTTTTATAGGAAACGAATACATATACTTACATTATATACAAAGTAATGATTTTATTATTTAATGTTGGATTTCCAATGTTAAGTTAAACTGTTAAATAGACGATTCCTGTTATTTTAACTTCCGACGCGTCTGTGTGTCTGTCTGTCTGTGGCATCGTAGTTTCTAAACGGATGGACCGACTCTGACGCAGTTTTTTTTAAATAGACAGCTAGTTTTAATGTGTTGGTTCTTAGCTATGTCAGTTTCTACCCCTCGACGCAAAAAGAGCGGGGTTTTGATATTTTTATTTGTTGATTTTATTGTGGTGTTATTTAACTATGACTAACTGTGTGCGTCAAATAAATGTATGTTCTTTCTTTTGAAGTTAAAACTTCTTTAGGCGCGTTGGGCATTTTTTGAGATGGGAAAAAAACTATTAAACTCGCGACACTGTTACCGTTACCGACACCTCTGTATATAAGTATATGTAGTGTAGTCTGCTTATATTCAAGTTTTCACTTCTGTCAGCACTCCCGGCGTGCCACTTTTATTTTTTTTTACTATGGGTGCTTCAACCCAAAATTATATTTTACTTCTCAATCACCGATAAAAACTTTATCAAGGGTGGTCCCAAAGCGAACAGGTAGGTAAGTACTGTAGGTGTTAATAAAAGGGCGTTGGGCGATGATGCGTCAGTCGGGAAGCGACGATATGGCTTCCTTCCGGGACTACGCCGCGCGCCGCTTTGATTTGAACGTGTGCATTCGGGTTAAGGCCGGATATACTACGTGTTTTGTTATGTACGACATTAAATGAAAACACGAGTAGGGCTAATGGCTAGTATTGTTGTAAAATAGGGCTTTTGGAAATTAATTACCATATAAAATTTGAAATTTTCAAACAACCTTAATACTAAGTCCTAAAATATGAATGAAACAGCCTGTATAACATAGGTAAACGAATAATATTCATTCATCATCGCAAATCGATCGGCATCGTCGCAAAGGCGCCGCCGATTTGAAAAAAATGTTTAATGGAAATATATCGATTACTGAATAAATATTCAAGCTACCGGTATTAAACCCACCTCCGAAATTAGTTAATACGAATCCGGATGTTTCTTTTAAATTAATGTCATCCATAACATAACAGGTTGTATTAGGCACAAGCTGACCCGTTCCGGCTTCGCACGGATTTCAAAATATGTATGGACCTTTAAGGTCTTGAGTTCATACAAAAATCCCGACAAGCAGCTATAGTTGCTGCTTTTTTTAGTACTTAGTTAGTTTTTTTAGTTACAAGCTGTTTGTCGGGATGTACATAGCAATAGGGTCTTAGGGTCCGAGTAACCATATACTCTTGCCAAAAGCACTTACGTTGAAAGCAGAAATCCTACACCACACGAGTCACGCATGCGCCTCAATATTCCAATCCTCTGAATACTCGTACTCTGTCGTTTCGTTTCAGAGCCAACATACCAGAATTTAAGACATTTTCTACTGTATCTTCAAAATCTTGAAATATTTATTTTCAGACTAAGATTGTGTCCATATTTTGTTAGCATACAAAAAACATTAGAATCTAAACTTCGCCCCGAACTGAGATCTCGCGAATCTCACAAAATAAGTATTATTCTTAGGGCAATTTGCACAACGATGCCTAAACGTATTTAGTGGCTAAGTATGATTTCAGGCGTTGTCAAATCATACAAATACGTCAAATTTAAACATGTTTAGTCGCTAAATACGTTTAGTGATCTATGTGCATGCCGGCCTTAATCTTTAACTAATAAATTAGTACCACAAAATGTTTAACCAATCTACTTGGCCTACAGTTTCATTTAAATTAGAGGTAACGGGGGTTCTTGTTTTGTTTTGTTTGTTGATGTTTTTTGGGGTACAAATTGCAGTTATCCTGGATTTCAGACTTTTGCCTATATTTGTGTTACTAAAGCTACACGAATACCAAATTTCAGCATTGTGGAGTCCCTGTGAAGTTTTGTTTATATTATAGCTAATAACTCAAAAACTACAAGGACTAAACTAAAAATAAAAACGAAGTTCAAATGTTCTAATGAAGACCTTTCATTTGACGTTCTATTTGATCTAATAGTCTCATTTTCATTTTTTTTACCCCCTTTGAACCCCAATATCTCAACAACCCCCCAACATTTTTGGCTCATTTAGTCACACCAAAATTATGCCATCACTACCTACCTATGTATCAAATTTCATGATGATAGGATCAACGTTTGGAAAGTTATCCTCGGACAAACAAACATACATCCATACATACATACATACATATATACAAAGCCGATTTGCCTAAGTTGATTTGGAGATCTCGCTTCGCTCGATCAATAAATAGTATATGCAGAAATGTAGTTTTATTTAGTAAATATTAGCATACAATGTCACTACGCGAGAAATCTTGATGAAAATCCACAAAAACTACTTAGTGACCAAATTATGACTAATTTGGATAAAAAGTATTCCACTTTTTAAGTTATTCCCTTTAAAGAACTATAAGATACTACAAACAAACTTATAAAAATTGGTTCAGTTCCCTTACTATCTAAGCAGGCAAAGCAAGGAGTTGACAGTAGTATTTTTTTTTTGTAGGTATTAGATGAATTACAAAAAGTTTTTCAACAACGTGCTGTTCAATTCGTGTTCAAAAAAATTAAAACACGTTCACAAGCAACAAAAAAAAACTAGATCACAAATCTTTGACCGAGCACAAAAACGCTTACACAATCAATACTTTTGAACCCTCAGATGAAGAGCATAAAAGTAATAATTGAACAGCTAAGCGTAACATTTGTGGTACAAATTGTATTCGCTGTACGGCTATAAATCGGACATTGCCTTCTATTTGCTGAGACATGAATGGGACAGATTGACATCCGCCGATAGTAGGAGTACGGGCAATCTCAAAAGTGTTTTTTTTAATGGGCACGTGCTGAGAACTTTTGGATGTAGCTGTTAAACTAGTTTTGAAGAACGTAGATGATTTCGTACTGTTTTTGTTATTTCTAGAGATGGGGCTATGACTTTGGCCGACTAGCTGATTGGCCGGTGTGGAGTTTGGGTGGCGTCGGCAATATCCATGGCGCTTAATAAATTTGACAGCTGAGTTGCTCGCACCTGCCGTGAGGCTATTTTACATTTTTCTCTAGTGTTATTTACGTACGGGCCGGCGTTACTGGGTGTTTTTTAGAAAAATAAAGGTATAAATACACAATAAAGGTTACGAATTCGCGATACAATCTCTCTATTTTAACCATAGAAATATGAATAGAGTAATAAGCTGACTGTGTCTAGTCGGCGCTTTTTGCCGACTAGTCGCCGACTATAAATACATCTCTAGTTATTTCATAGTTTATTGAGAGCAAAGAACTGTGATTGATATCTAAAGGCTCGTCCGTACTTGGAAAAAATTGAAATAACTTCAATAATCGGTACATTCACAATAATCAAACAAACAATAATAAACTCAAAGTCAAAGTCAAAATTATCTACTAACATAAATTACGAAATACCTACATCTTCTAACACATTTCATACAAACAAAAGTATTTCAGATACAAAGGGCAGCGGACAATGCTGGCCACTTGAAAGGAGGTTGCCAACAATAGGCCAAAGGTCAGGGTCCACGAATTATTAGACCATACACAAAAGAAAAGATATTGTGGGAGTTGTGTTAGTTACTCGGAAGTCGGAAAAAGGGCAGTTTAAGATGAAAAAATAGCCATAATTCGTAACTAATCGTGAGCACTATGAACCATTGTGGGAGATTTTCGGAGCTTATATGAAGACATTTTGAAAAGGATGCGTTTTTATCGATGTTATATCGCCAAGTAGCCTCGTAGGTCACGCACCTTAGAAACGTACCCTACAATTCACTGACCTACGTGCATCAACATGAGCTTCAAGTTCTTAGTATATATATTTAACTAAAAGCAGGCTGTTTTGTTGAACTTAACAAAGCGAAAACTAATGACAATATTTAACCGTCAAAGCCTGACATTGACTAAAGTACCGTGGCAAGGCTGAATCGCTCTTGCGTGACGCGAGGTATTGTTTTCGTAGAGGATAAACTATTGTTTACATTAAAATGGATGCCTAATCTAGCAGAAACAAATACACTCAACAAAGATAAAGATACGATAAAAAGATAAAATTTGTACCTATAAAAAAAACCATCTTGCGTGCCAATGAACAAACTTAAATTACTTTCGAATAGTATTTGCCACTTCTATAGCGTATATATTTATCTGAAAAGATTAGCCGGGGGGCATCCTACACTAAGCTTGCCTAGACGTGGTCTCCATTCTGGAACACGTTTACCCCAACGGTTATCGGTTCTGCGGCAGACATGATCGGCCCACTGCCACTTCAGCTTGCTGACCCTCTGAGCTATGTCGATCACCTTGGTTGTTGCGTGTATGGCCAGCATATAGGTTGATGACGTCTAGCTCTAGACTAATATGGTATAATCTATTGAAGCCCAAATAAACACAATCGATGTACATTTAGATAATTCCTGATAAATATGCAAAAACAATACAAAAATCTCATTAATTAACAAATTAAAGTGCATTGCAGCCGTTTATCTGCGATCAGTCGTCGCGTCGTCGGCGCCAATGCCTTGTCATTTCAATACAGGGTGTTGGGTAATAGCATAGGGTTGCTAACTGGGTGTTTGATGTAAGTTTGTGTTGTCATATTACGTGAGGTAATGCAATAGTATGCATTTTGTTCTGTGCACTTTATAATTTAGTTTGTTTTTTATGTAATCACCCTCTCGGTTTGAAATGGTGTAGTTTGTTCTAAAACATTTTTAATGGGTCTCATTTTCATTATTATACTTTCAAGATAAAAAATGAATCATTTTATCATTATTTGATTACCAGGGTCTGTTGATAGAGCCAGGGAATCTACGAGATCGTGTTTGGGTTCTTTTAAATACTTTTTAAATGTGTACTGGAGTGGACCACGTCTAGGCAAGCGAAGTGTAGGACGCCCTCCGGCTAGATGGAGTGACGATTTGCGCGCTGTGGCTGCCAAAGATTGGATGGGACGAGCTGAGGATCGGGCACAATGGCGCACCCTGGGAGAGACCTACGTCCAGCAGTGGACTGTTATAGGTTGATGATGATGAAATAGTTTTTGCGTCTAATAGTGTCTTATATTTTGTGCCTCCAATAAACTAATTTTATTTATGTATTTTAGTAAGATAAGTCATCGTGTTCATAGCTTGTAAGATATGTGCGGGAGCGTCAGTTGCTTCTGCATTTTTTTTTTAAGAAATGAAACTCTGATAGAATATTGCAGGTTTTCAAAATAAACGAGAAATAAATATGTTACTTAAGCCCTAAGTAGGATTTAAATAACTCTACATTAAGATTTAATTATAAATATCTAATTCAGAAAATACGATGTATAACTTCTTGCATAACTTTCTTTGACAACCCTAACTGCAAAATCACTGCACTAATCGTACAAACATACAATAATAAACCTAATTACCAGTGCATTAAGCCTAAGTGCATAACAGAGCTTGTTCTGCTAAAAATAGCTGCATTATGCACTAATGAGTGCAATTTCTTGGTATTGCTTGCTGCTGAGAATTACCTACTTACTTTTTATTATTCTGAGATTATTGTGTATAAATGCAATGTAATATTCTGTGGTGGTAAGCACGTAGTTTCTATGACGACCTCCATGGCGCAGTGGGCGAAAAGCCAGACGCAGGAGGTTGCCGGCTCGATTCCCGCCGTTATACTAATGTTAGCATGACCTACTGATGTTTGTTTGAATGAAAAAACAGTACATGAAGAGGTATATGGTTAGGGTAGCAGGAACACTAGGGACTGACGGCCATTGGGGCAGAAAGGTTATCGAGTGGATACCACGTACCTTCTGGAAAGCGCAGCATAGGACTATCTACAACATGGAAAGACGAACTGATAAAGGTTGATGGGAGCCGTTGGGTACAGACCGCACAAGATCAGTCGCTCTGGACATCTATGGGGGAGGCTTCTGTTCAGCGGTGGACGTCCTATATCATGATGATGATACCAAATAAAATAAGATAAGATAACTCTGTAATGTAATTACCACACAGAACCAATACAGCACTAAAATAAAACTAAAAAGGCAATACAATGGGCGACCTTATCGTGAACGGTCATTATCAAGAAAGTTCTAATTGGAAACATTAATAAATCAAAATGGCATTATCAAACCACTTCCGATGATAAACAATGCTATTTAATTCTCGAAAGAGCTAACAGCCACTGTGCTGTGCTCTCCAGTGGCGCCACATGTCGCAGCTGTCAGAACTGTCAAACTGACATTGACATTGATTAATCGAACAGCATGCAGACTCTCTCTGTTGAGTGTGCGAATCATATTTATTTTGTTTGATTGGCTAAGTGAAATCTATTTTAATCATTGGGCGACTTGCACTACGATGTCTAAACGTATTTAGTGGCTAAATATCAAATCAAACAAATACGTCAAATTTAAACAGGTTTAGTAGCTAAATACGTTAGGGATCGTTTTGCAAGCTGGGCTTAATGTTGTAAAAAATCCAGTTTAAAAAAAACTATTTGACACGAACAACCAACTGATCTCTATCTATCCTCAAAGGTTTGCTGGAAGAAAACTCTTATTAGGATTAAGTTCGCCTTTGTAAGTAGGTATGTACACATAATTTTTGTGAGTTTCATGTTTATAATCTATTTATTTATCTATGGCATATAATATTAGTATAGATTCTAATGCTAATAATAAACAGGTAAAGTTTGTAGTTTGTTTGACGTTGGGGGTTATCTCCGAAACTGCTTAACCGATTCTGAAAATTCTTTCACTGACAGAAAGCTACACTATCCCTGAGTGCTATATGCTATATTTAATATAAAAAACCGTTCGAAGCCGGGTTAGGTCAGCTAGTGTACAATAAATAACGAACTTAATTAGTAGGTAAGTATAAAAGCTCAAGTCTCCTTCAAGTTTCGCAACTGGAGCTTCAAAGTAATCACAACTTGGAGAAGATACAAATTAAAACACAGTTTAACTAAACTTTTATTTAGATCAGTTTACGGTTTTAACTTAGATCAAGTTGAATGAGGAAACTGTACTTAGTTATAAGACACTTTAAAATTATGTACTTACCTATATGAACTTTATAGATAGGAAAAGGTTTTTCCTATTTGCGGATAAAACAGAGGTAGACAGCAAAGTGAGGCAGCATAAGTGTGCCGGCCCTCTCGTAAATATAAGACTAGACATCTTAGGTAGGTAGGTACAATTGGCTGGGCAGGCAACTTGTAATTATTCTTTTACTAATCATTTTTTTTTCTTATCTTTTTATAAGCACTTATAAGTTTTAACTTTTGACTGACGTCCGTGACGCCAGTGCAGGTTTAATGGCTGTAAACCAGCGCTGAGCAATAAGTTTATTGTTCAGCATAATGCTGAGCCATTCCCCTTTTTCGGCACAGGGCTCATAGTGACTGGGTACGTATTTTTAGTATTATTTATTATATTTTGTATAAGTAACGTGTTTTAATTGTCTGTATTTTATTGTCTTTATTTAATTGTCTGTCTTTACTTATCCACTGTATGTAGTTTCTGTGTGTTTGTTACTTGTGTCGAAATAAATGTCTATATCTATCTATCTATCTAAGTGATTCACGCACACATAAGCAACACTTGTGCCGGATCAGGATCAGGAGCTAATCACGCCGAGAATCATTTCGCAAACATATTTAAAATGATAACAGTCCCTTTTCTTCATCGGATTAAAATAAATAAGTAATTCCATAGAAACCAGGCCAGCCTATAAAACTAACAAAGTAAAAATATTACATAAGTAATTAAAAATCACGACCAAACCACACCCGTTGAAAAAGCATGAAAATGACCATCTAAGTTATACACCAAGGTCAAAGAATAATAATATGGTCAGTAGAAAAATCAGTGAAGCTTGTCAAAAGATAAGGAGATTCGTAGACAAACCAGGTCACTGACATAGCCCAGAGGATTAGCAAGCTGAAGTAACAGTGGGCGGGCCCCAAAACACAAAGAACTGCCGGCCGTTGGGACTGAAAGGTTTCGAGTGGAAATCACGTACTGGAAAACGCAGCGTAGGACAGCCCCGATGGAAAGACGATTTGATAGGTTGCTGGGAGCTGTTGGCTGCAGGCCGCACAGATCGGTTGCTCTGTAAATCTATGGAGGAGACCTTTGTTCAGCAGTGGGCGTCCTATGGCCGATATGATGACGATAATGCTAAAAATTTACCTATAAGTATAAAGTTGCTAGAGATTTTACCTTTTTTTATGCCACCTGGAGATGGAACAAGCTTATGGCCCACCTGATATTAAGTGGTAACCATCGCCTATAATAGATAACTCCTCCTCCTCCTCAACCAGCCTCGTAGTTCACGCACCTTAGAAACATGCCCTACGATGCACTGTCCTGTGTCCATCAACTTGAGGCATACAGGTTAAGCCTCATGTGGCTGTAATTTCACCGGCAACCATACCCTTCCAATCAAAACACAGCAATGCTGCTAGGCGGCAGAAATAGCTATGGTGGGAGTACTTCCCCGGAAGATTCCTTTCACAAGACTACTACTCTTAAAAATACTTCTCTTACCTAAAATTCCACGGTCCCGTTCAGCCTTACGCAGATAGTCTCTTGAGAAAACTAATAAGTGACAAAAAACTTAAACCTATGAATAGTCTTTATTTTGCAGACTGTACCTAGTGCTCACAATTTATCCCTCACGCAATATTTTCAGACAAATTGCTATTATTAAAAGAGTTTTCGGCCTAAAGTCAAGGTAATAATATAATTTTTGACTTTTGTTTTTCTGACACGAAAGGCCGAAACCTTGAAGTTTCACTGTACCATTTTCAAAGTACTGTAAAGCTTAATCTAGTGAAAAAGGACACAAAATTAAGTGAAATAGTCAGGTTTGGTTGCAAAACTTTGTAATACTTCAACAGCCAAGAGACGCGTATTTGAAAGAGGCTGGGGCATTGCCTTTGGGGCTTTATAATCCTAAGAAGCAAAAAAACTGTATTATTTGGTTTCTTGCTAATTCTTTCTAAACAAAAAAATACTTTTCAAGAACAAAAAGCCGCAACTCTTTATTCATTCAACCGTATTAGAAACTCTGTAACTCGTGTAAAACGGTCTCTTTTCAGCCATCGTTTGTATAATAAAAATTCAAATTATAGTTTTTGAATAGCGAACGAATAGAGTTGTACAAAAACGATGTTTTGCGAAATGCTTCACGGACCGTGAAATGAAACTGCCAAGTCGTGCGCCGAGTAGGGTTGCCATTTGCCAAATCAAAAGAAAATATTGCAGGGTTGAGTTGATATCTTTTGATATTTTATTGAATGAATGTGTGGAAAATAACTTTGAAGTTATATAAACCAATAGTTATTTGTCATGATTGTTAACTCCAAAGTAGTGTTGCCCAAATTCAGTCTTGGTCTTGCAGTCTTGGTCTTGTTCTTGCGTTTTTGCAAGACCAAGACCAAGAACAAGACCGCGTATTTTTAGCAAGACCAAGACCAAGACTGACCGTGCAAGACTTGAGCAAGAACAAGACATAGCCTGCAAGACTCTTGCGTCTTGCAGCTAGGACTTAGCGCTATTTCACTGAGTAGTTAGGTGTAACAGTTCGGTGTATAGGTAGGTACGCTTAGGAATTCTATGAGACGCAAAAAACTGTATCAAAGAATATGAAAAACTGGACCTATGCGCATTACGACTAATACCATAAACATAGCGAATAAAAAAATATCTATTAAAATCAAACTGAGTGCATGCATAGTTATGTTTTAACCATCGGCACTTTGATAATGCGGCGTCAAAGGTTTTGTACTTACTTCTCAAAGAAATTTGCCGCTTTTCGGAAGTACATGGTTATGATACACGCGCCGGCGGCTTCTTTTGAAATCTAAAACAATCGTTGCCGCCACGCCGAAATCATAACATTTGACACTATTTGATTGCCGCCATAGGGCGTAGGTATACTCATGCAAAATAATTTCCTAGTAGAGTACTTACAGGTGTTCCAAAGAATAAATAAGTTTCAGAGTGCTTAGAATGAAAATGAATACATTATACTGATCACGCAAGTAGTATTATGATTAGGATAAAATTGTAAGGATAGGTAGTAGATGTCATATTAATTCATTATAGTAAGTATATATTATAATATTGATTACTTATATGGTTTTAAACTAATTACTTAGGTACTATTGTTGTACATTTAGTCATTATATTTCTTAAGTTTTACAAGAAAAAATAGCAAAAAAGTGTTCAAATATCACCCGTTTAATAAATATTGTAGCCACTTTTAAATATCCTTGAAACGTGTAAAAAAATTCTACGAAACTAATAAAATAATATAAAAAGCGTAGGTACTTACCTACTAATAAAATAAAAAGCCTGCGATAAGAGTTTTGTATTACTTACCAGCCCGAATATCTCTGAGAGAGATGATGAGAGTAAGTATTTACTAGCTGTGCCCGCGACTTCGTCCACGAGGAATAGTAACTTTGGAGGTATAGTGACGTTCAGGACTTATTTATTTATTTTAAAACTTCTGTCATCAAACATACAAACGAACTCTTCAGCTTTATAATATTAGTATAGATGTACGCCAAAACATTCACTTATATGTAAAGAATAGTGATTGGCACTAATTCTATTTTATTCACGCGTCGCGTCTGTACAAGTAGGTTATATTTAGTGTGTGTTTGTACGCCGCACGCGGCATTGTTTGATTTGCGGCGGCATCCTTTTCATAGAGCCGGCACGTAGCGAGGCGGCGCGGTAGAAAGCAAGGAAACGTACTATAAATAAAGGAATTATTTTAATTCCAGTCATTTCCAATTGAGCTGTGCTTCGAGTCTAACTTAATAATTGTTTTTACTAATTCTCGTTGTTTTCTAAAAACGTATCACGTGTACAATTTAATATGAGTGACGAAGATTCAAATTATTCTAGTCCGAGTAACGAGAGTTTGAGTCACAGATCTAAAAGACCCAAAAGCAAATTTGAGGAGTTTTTCGAAATAATTCATGCATCCCAAACTGCCTTCTGTAAATTGTGCCAACATAAAAAGATTGAAATAAAAATGAAAAACAGAAACACTTCAGGCTTAAGGAAACATCTAATATCTTTCCACAAAAAGGAATCAGAAATATTTCTTCCTGTTAAACCAAAATTAAGTGGAGATATCACAAGCTTTTTAGTAACCGCTGGAAGAAGTGGACAGGTAAGAATATTTTTTTAACAGTTAAAAGAATTTTAACTCCGCGTAGCTATTCATGCGATACTTTCAAAAACGCCATTAACTTACGTAAGTATTTTTGAGTTAGTGGTGTTTTCACAGTTTTCATCTAGGGGTGCGACATATTAAGTATGTAATTATCGTCTTAAATATTTTTTATAAACACCCATATTTTCATTTAATAATAATAATAATAATAATAATCCTCCTAGCCGATTTCGGCTACAGAGACTTGACTTTGTGATTATTGGCCTAGGTGTTTAGCCTGTATGTGGCTGATGTACCCTATTTTTGCGCTAAAAGTCCGGTTACAATGAACACAAGTTAAGGCGCCATTAATGTAGTTGTAATTGATATTAGCCGGCGGTCGACTTTTAAGCTGATCTCGTTTTAAGTCTAGTTCTTGCCTCCTTTCTTCTTCAAACTCGTACACTTTGTCCTGAACATGACGCCTCCATTCAGGTCGTTTTTCAGCGAGAGCCTCCCAGCGCGACGGATCGATACAACACCTCTTCATGTGCCTCTTCTGTACGTCTTTGAAACGTAGGAACTGACCTCCGCGTTTCCGCTTACCATGTTCTAGTTCACAGAAGAAAATGCGTTTCGCCCTTCGCTCATCAGACATCCGAGACAGGTGCCCGCACCAACGCAGCTGACGCCGCATCAAATATGCCTCTATGCCACAGACATTAGCCCGTCGTAGAACATCGGTATTACGGACCCGATCCGACCACTTGATGTTAAGAATGTCGCGGAGGCATTTCAGATGGAATCTGTCTAACGTGCGTATGTGTCTGCGATACAGGCACCATGTCTCTGACGAGTACAAGATGTTAGGAAGTACAATAGCCATATACACCTTAATCTTGGTACTCAATTTGATGTTATGGGAGCGAAATACCTGGACTCGTAGTTTACCAAAAGCAGCCATAGCGGAGCCAAGTCTGCTGTTGATCTCCGAGTCAAGGTCGCATTTTGTTGTTATGCTGCTTCCCAGATATCTGAATGTATCGACCTGTTTTATGGGCTTTCCATCGATTTGCAGATTCAGTGGAGCTTGGTTAACAGTGTCCATGGCCATCACCTCTGTCTTTGTAATATTAATTTTGAGGCCAAATCTACAGCACGCAGCGTCAAGCCGAGTCATCAAGTCCTGGAGTCCCTCAGAAGATTCCGCAACGAAACATAGGTCATCAGCATACATCAATTCGGTAATGAGGTCATACGATACCTTTGTGTGCGCTTTTAACCTAGCCAGGTTAAAGATACTGCCATCTGTGCGAAAACGTATGCGGATCCCTTCGGTGTTGGCTTGTAAAGTCTCCCTCACGACAACGGAAAAGTACAGAGCAAAAAGAGTGGGTGCTAATACACAGCCTTGTTTTACACCACAAGTGACAGGGAATTGCTCTGTCTGCTCACCATTGACGGTTACGCAACAAGTCACGTTGTCGTGAAGAAGTCTTATCAAGCGTATAAATTTGTCGGTGCAACCAAGTTTCGAAAGCACAATCCACAAAGCTTCGCGAGGTACACTGTCAAAAGCTTTCTCCAGATCAACAAAACAGAGAAACAGAGGTTGACACTGTTCCCTGCTTTTCTCTTGCAGTTGTCTAAGAGAGAATATGGCCTCGCATGTGCCGCGATTGGGTCTAAACCCAAATTGCGTTTCAGGCAATATACTTTCAGAGAGCTCCATAAGACGATTTAAGAGTACTCTGGCAAAAGTTTTTCCTGGAGTAGACAGAAGTGATATACCCCTATAAGAGTTGCAAACAGATCGATCACCTTTATTTTTATACAAAGAGCAAATTAGTGATACGCCAAAACTAGGAGGAACGAACTCCATTTCCCACATGCGCTGGAAAAATTGCCAAATCTTGTAGTGCAACTCATCTCCGCCATATTTTAATAGTTCTCCTGGTATGTTATCGATGCCGACAGCCTTATTGTTTTTCTGCGCTTTGATGGCGATGATAACTTCCTCAAGAGAAGGAGGCTGATCCAGATCTACGGCTTGTGGTAAGGCAGGAAGTGATGCTAAATAGTTTATGTCAGCAGAACGATCCACATTGAGTAAGCTGTTATAGTGTTCTGCCCAGCGAGTAAGAACTTCTCCTTTGCTTACCAGGAGGGTACCTGAAAGTGATTTCAGTGGTACGTTTACTCGATGTGGACTTCCTACTAACTTTTTAATCTCGTTAAAGAAATCGCCGAGTCTATTCGAATCAGCAAGCCACTGAATATAGCGAACCTTGTTCAGCCACCACTCATCTTTTGCGTTTCGAGTTAGTCTCCTTATTTGGCTCGTACTCTCCTTTATTTTTTCAGAAGCAGTTGTCTGATTTTCCTTTCGAAGGAGCTGGCGGTGTTTTTCTAGGGCGACTGTCAATGTATTATCATTTTCGTCAAACCAGTCTTCACAGACACGAGGTTTTTGGCCTAAGATCTCAGTAGCCGCATTGATGGTATTTGTAGTTAACAGTTTCCAGCCCTCGTCTAACTGTTCATCTTCGGGGTGTATGCCTGCTGTAAAGGTATTGACAGCTTCCCTGTAATTTGCCAATATTTCAGCAGACTCTAGCTTTTTCAGATGGAGACAGTTAGGCTTAGCCCTGCGAGGTCTACGGCAAGGGCTAAGACGCAAAAATAGTTTTGTAACAACAAGTCGGTGATCCGACCAACAGTTTGCGCCCCTCATTACTCTCGTTACTTTGACATCCGCTATATCCCGTTGACGGACTATAGCATAATCAATAAGATGCCAATGCTTGGACCTTGGGTGCATCCAGGTAGTTTTGTATTTATTTGGGAGTCTAAACATGGTATTGGTAATACCCAGATGAAATTGGGAACAGAGGCTTAGTAACAGTTGCCCATTACTGTTCATGTTACCAATGCCATGTCGCCCTATCACCCGAGGCCAAGCTTCAAAATCACGTCCGACGCGAGCATTAAAGTCGCCAAGAAGCAAAACTTTCTCACAGCGCCGGATTTTAGTCAGCACTTCTGACACTTCCTCATAAAATTTGTCCTTGACGTCATCACTTTTGTCGAGTGTTGGCGAATATACGCTGATAACATTTAAGTATTTATTGTTTCGAAGATGGAAACGTAAGGACATGACACGATCAGAGATAGCAACTGGATGTTCTTCCAACTTAGAGGCTAAAGTAGTTTTAATAGCAAAGCCTACTCCTGACCGTCTAGGCTCAGAAGCTGGTGTGCCTTTCCAGAAGAAAGTGTACCCACCACCACGTTCAACAAGCTCACCTTCGTCAGCTAGATGTGTTTCGCTGAGAGCGGCTATGTCGACGTCATAGCGTTTGAGCTCGCGAGCCACAATGGCGGTTTTACGTTCTGGGCAGAGGTTGTTGGGTCGGTCTAAAAGAGTACGTACATTCCACGCACCAAAAGTCATATTCATCTGCATGTTTTTAGATTTATTCTTATTGCGAGGAATAGCCCCCTCCCCGGCTGAGCGAGGAAAGCAGTGCCTCTCTAAATAAAGCTGCTTTGTCTCAAAGAGTGCTGCCGAACCACACTGTCACCCCGATGCAGTGCTAGAGCGACCACTCTCCTCTCCTTAGGCCACCCGTGTCCAGGTATTAGACCAAGCCCAGGACTTTTTTAAACTCGGAATGACAAAGCCAAGTCAGATGCGCAGGATATATTAAGTTGCATAAGTGTGCGCGCCGTACACAGATGCACCCTCTCCTCCTTACTCCCCTTGACCCAGTGGAACGGAGAACCGCTACGACTGGAAGGGAACAGGACGCAGTATCTGGCAACGATAAAAACTCCTATCGCTACTTTCAGGCCTTCTACAGTTGCCTGGTTGCCTCGCCACTTGAGGTGGATTGCGTTGACGCCGAAGCAACGAGCACTAGCACGGGGAGTGACCGTGCCGACTCGAGGGCCGAAACACGCCGTTGCTACAACAAAGTGTTTCGGCACTCGAGCCCCCCTCTACCAGCCTAGGTTCCTAAGGTGTGGCCGCTGCATGCTATAGCGGCGACCACTAACGACGATCGAATGCGTGCCGCGCGATCTGAGGAGCCTTTTATAGGCGATGTTGCCTCGACCACTAACGACGATCGAATCTTCGTATATTCAACGGGCAGCGTAACGACGCCCCAGAGACGTCCGCACTGTACGACGGCTCGAGCACGACTCATTATCATTTTCATTTAATCGGCCAGTAACAACTAAGTACTTTATTTTGGTAAATTACAGTACAGTGCAACCTTAATATAACAAATATCAATTTAACGATTTTCTCGATTTAACAACAACAAACCTCCTCCTCTTATATGCTCAAACCTAGTATGTTTTAAATAATAACACAAGATTTATTGTTTTGTTTCAGTCGGAAAACAGCAGTGACAACATCACGACAGCTACAGTTGATTGGGTGGTGAAAAAATATCTTCCCTTCTCATTTTTCGATGACGAAGCTACACAAGTATATTTTCGACGTATTTGCCCTAATATGGTGTTTCCTAAAAGGTCTACACTTAGAAGGAAAGTCAAAGAGCGATTTGAAGAGCTCCAATTGAATCTCAAGGAACGACTTCAACAATTATCATCTAAAATGTCTTTTACCATTGATGGGTGGACGTCAATTGCTGGTAGGAGTTACTACGGGGTTACTATTCATTATATAGACAACGAATGGAAGTATCAATCTGTAGTTCTTGATTTTATACCATCACGCGGTCGACATACTGGGGAAGATATTGCAACGATTTTCCATGAATGTTTATTGGAATATGGCATAATTGATAAAATACAAGGTATCACGGTCGACAACGCAACTGCAAATACCAAATTTATGTATGAACTGGGCAAACAGCTGCCGCCACACTTTGATTCAGACAATCAACATTTCCGGTGCTTTGCTCACATTTTAAACCTTGGTGTACAAGATTTATTAAAGACCTTAGCATTACACTGTGAGTCTGACACTAACGCGCAAGATCAGCAGTACGAAGACTATGCAGACGAAACTGAGGATGAGGAAGATGAAGAATCTGCACCAAATATTGCTGACTCGCGTACATCTGTAACAAAGTTACGCAGTATTTCCAGTAAAATAAAAAGAAGTGAGATAGTGAAGAAGAAGTTTCAGTCTGCTTGTGAAGCAGCTGGCGTGCCATCAAATCTAAATGCCATTCTTGACTGTCCAACGAGATGGAATTCCACACATGATATGATTGGATTTGGTTTAAAAGTGAGAGCGGGCATTGACATATTGTGCAGTTCTGTCACCGAATTAAATGATTTTCAAATCACAGCTAATGAATGGCAGGTACTCGAAAAATTACATAAATTTCTAATAAACTTTAAACTTTTAAGTACAAAACTTGGTGGAGACAAATATGTTACATTACCGCTAGTCATTGTATCATTCAATCTCTTGCTAGATAAAATTGAATCCATGGTAAAACAGTTAGATGAGAAACCTAATCGATCTGAAGTGGATGAAAGGCTCATTCTAGCTTTCCAAGCAGCTCGAGACAAAATGCTTAAACATTACAAGAAGAGCAACTGGATTTATTGTACTTCTTTAATTTTAGACCCAAGGCATAAGGCTCAGACTTTTGACCTGACAATGTGGGGGAAGCAACTTAAAACAGAAAGTCTGCGCAAGTTCAATGAACTTTATGAAGAATATAAAAGTCTACACTCACTGAACAAATCTCTGGAATTACCAGAAAAAGAAAATAAAGTATGTGATGAAGATGAAGACGTAATAGACTTTGATAAACTCTATGAATGTCCCTCGACGTCATCTGGATCTTGTCTTCAAGGCTTGGTGATAGACGAGTTGGAGGAGTACCTAAGAAAACCAAGAACTGCCAGCTCGGAAGACATTTTAGATTGGTGGAGGACGCATGAGACAGAGTATCCGATTTTATCGAAAATGGCCCGTGATTTTCTCTCAATACCTGCAACTTCAGTACCTGCTGAGAGGTTATTTTCTAAAGCATCATTAGTAATTAGAAAACATAGAAATAGGTTAAGTGATGAGTCAGCCAGATGGTTACTTTGTATTAATTCTTGGTCAAAAAAAATTATATAAAGTATCATAACCTAATGATAAAGCTGTTGATTTGTGTTGTATTTTATTTTTTATTCAAATAAATGATAAATCGTAAAACTCTTTTATTAAATTTCTTATAAGTTGAGGGTTCAATCTCTTTCTAGACAGATAAGTGTTGTTCTTTAAAATACAGTCAAGTTATTGTAATTAATTTGTTTTTTTACATGTTTTAGCAAATGTAAGCTTATAAATCATAAATGTTTATTAAGAAACAGTTACTTCCATGGAAAACGACATATAGGTCAGTTGATTTTTCGAATTTCTTATCAAATCTTCAGTTATTTATTAATCTGCTTGATCTTTACTATGGCTATGTTAATTTAAGCTCACAATGTTCCAATTCTAATACGTTTTTCTAAGATTTAAAGTAAACTTTAATAAATAGTAATAGACTAATAGGTAATTGCAAGACTTGCAAGACTCTTGCTGCAAGACCAAGACCAAGACCAAGACTGGGAGCGCAAGACCAAGACCAAGACCAAGACCAGGTGTATTGGCGCAAGACCAAGACCAAGACTGGCTAAGTCTCGTCTTGTTCTTGCATTTGGGCAACACTACTCCAAAGTAAGAAAAGGGGTGTTATATTTATTTTTGAGAAATCCTTAGGTACAAAATGTTTAAGATTGTCTTTATTTGTCTGCCTGTCGGTAAAACAGATTAAAATTTAAACAAAACCGTTTTCAACCGCAAGCGGAAAGATAAAAAAAAAACACAAAAAGTATGTTTGAAAAGTGTCCAGTCTTGAAGTTCAAGTTGGTTGAAATTGTTGCAGCTGTTACAAAGATCTGTTGTCAAGTTTCGTTCAAAAAACATTATCCAAAAAAAAATAATGTCAGATCTCTTCATAAAAAACTTTGTTTGCATTTTTACTAGGGTTTACATCTAGTTTTAGTTTACCTACCACCTTTACACTCAAAATAATTACATTTGCTATGTCTACAATAAAATATCAAACCAATTCCCAAAAACTCGCGAGAATCGAAACTTTTATAGAGCTTTTACAGCGCCAAAACAGCGAATAATCAAATTAAAAGCAGCGACAATAAAGGCATCAGTCGGCTTCAGCATCTGCCAACTTGCTCCAGTTTACCTGAACATCTGCTCAGCACCGGTCTCCATTGTGAGACCCTCGCGAATAGATTAAGGAATCTTTGTGAGGTGCAACCCTAATCTTGGCTAGTGTTGGAAATGATGTGACAGTTAAATCATCGATATCGAATCTACAATCTAATGATCAATCTAACTATCCTACTTATTTCCCACTAATATTATAAACTTGAATGCCCTTGTTTCTTTGTTAAACGCGCCAAAATGGTTGAATCGATTGTAATGAAACTTGTCCAAACATCTTATAAACAGTAATTTATTTTGTAATTTATAAACTAGCTAGACATTTTAAAGGCACGGTTTTACCAACCACCAGTATCATGCAAATATAAATGAACATTACTAAATACTTGTTCCTACATAAACCACTGCCCCTTTCATACAAATATAATTAAACACGTGTATCAGTGACAGTTACTTAGCTACACTACGCATACCTCTATTTATCTCGGCCTAAGGCTTGTGGCTAAATCAATTTATGTGATACCAGACTTTCCAGGTTAGGTAAGTTTGGCTTATCGATGTTTATAGAATGATGCAGTTCAGTCGAAACGTGATTAAATGCAAAATAGACAATCTCATTATTGATTGAATAAGTTCAATTTCTCTTTTGGTTAAAGTTCTGAAATAAATTACATTGCACGTTGTTATGTGCTAATATTAGATTATCGACGAACAAACGGATAAAATATTATCCGGATAAAATATAACGGAAACATACACAAAGAGAGTGAAAGTATCTACTCTACTACCTCAAATCGATACGTTATCAATCCGATAGATAAGATATTGAAATGAATGGTTCTGATATTGGTGTTTGTATAATCAGCCATTAACTGATTGTGGAAGTTATAGTGAGTACCAGCTGATTGATGATCTCTATCAATCAACTGTTCAAATTGATGACGTTTCTATACAAATACCTGCTTATGGGGCGGAATAAATTAAACAAATTGACAAAGGTAACTTCTCCTACCGTTTTAGGAGTTTGGTGAATATAGGCGAATCATTCGTAGTAAAATTCGATGGGGAGGCCTATCTCCAGCAGAGAACGGCTAAGATGATAATGTAATCATCATCATCTCAGCCAGTTTCTGACCTTAAAATACATTATGGATATCCCGGTACAACTCAAATTCACCTTGTCATAAAATGTCTTATTTCTAAGGTATTTAAGCAACACTAGTGTAGTCAGTGCACTGTGGTTGAAATTCGAACGTTATGAATTTTTTTTTAGCATTCGCCCTCCCCTTCTCTTTATAAACTATAACTATGCCAAATATTACACTCCTTCATGCGCGCAATAAGCTTAAAAAGGGGTAAAAAATGATCTCTTCACGTATTAATATATAGATTCTTATTTATAGAACTACATATATATATATATATATAATTAACATAATTATTATGCATTTAAATCAATAACATGATTGGTAACATGAGGTTCTGGCAAATTTTTTATCGATAAAGTTATGTCAATTTCACATCCCTATTCGTCTTTTCTCCGCCTCTTCTACATTTAAAAAACCATAATTACATGTTTTCCGATACGTGAATTTCGGTTTGATGGATCATTATTGAGTCATTTATCCTTGGTTAAGGGTGACGCCCACTAATATATATATATATATTTTTTTTTATAAGCAGCGGGGTGCAATTCGCACGCTTAATGATACGTTTAGAGTTTTGTTTTGTCAACTCTGGGAATTATTTGTGATGGTAATTGATGCGGATGGGTACTTAATTAATTTTGAATTCTGACACATGATTGCTAATGTCTATGAGGATTAGGAAGTGTCATTCTTTAAAATAGTATTTTTCCTTTGAGCCTTTATTGCTCTACATCTTAGCTTCATTTGTGTTTATTTTATTGAGTTTTTTATATAAAATAAAACAAACACAAAATGTCAAAATATTTCATACATTACGTTTTTTTTTCTTATTTATATACTTTCTTTCGAGACTATTATTTTATCTCTGTGATATAACACTACCGCGTTTTTATAAGGTCAGTTTAACTTTATATGTACTTAGGTACTCGTATTTATCTCTTAATTTTCATCCTTACCTACCTAAATAACAGAAACGTGAGATACATTTATTTAAATCAAAAATACCGAAAGTATAGTTAAAACGGTATTTCTTATAAAAATCTACATTGATTTGATTTTGTGAACAAATATTTGAAAATTCGCAGTCAAGTTTATTTCGCACTTTAAAACAGTTATCACGAACAAGTGTCACTGCAAACAGCAACTCTTCCCACACTGGACATAAACGACATCTGTGCTCCATAACCAAGCTTTGGTCCGATGTTCGCAGTTTCACACTTCTATGTTGTCCGGTTATGCTTATGTCTATTCGCACTGTATAACGTACTACTTATATCAGAAATACGACTACTTAAGGTACTAGAATTATGGTTATGTTCACTTCAGTAGTGGTGAGCTTATTCATAGAAGAAAATAATGGGGGTTACTGGCCTCGACTTAAAAATAGGTGATTGTACTTGGTGCTCGTGATTATCTGAAGGTAGGATTATAAACAGTATAATTAACATAATTTAGTAAACAAGAGATGCAGAGTTTTACATATTTCGTGAAAATATTGTTTAAAACTGTGATAGTTTCAAAAGTTCAAACGAATGTAGTACTTTTTTTTAAATAAATCATTGAAAATATTTCTAGGGCTAAGCTAGCCTTTGTACTGATGTATATTATTAACTAATAGCTTCCACACGCGGCTGCGCACGCGCGGTTTCTTGATAAAAAGTAGCCTATGTTTTAATACAAGTTATAATCTCTATCTTTATACCAAATTTCATCGAAATCAGTTGAGTAACAAACATCAAAACTTTCGCATTTATAATACTATGAAGTGTGATTTGTGTTTTTTCATCTAGGTACCTACTTACTTAAAAATATAGTTTTCTGAATATATTATTTTTTATGTACCTATGTAATTTCATTGCGGTGTAGAGTAACGTATACATAATAAATCTACGGTAAATCGAATGTAGTACCAATATTACCATTCAAAGTGTGTTGCATTGAATTAATATTTTTAAAACTGATTCATTCAATTACAATGTTCTGATTCACGTACCTTGCCAAAATAAATTTGAGTAGCGGAAGTCTTCCAAAAACGAAATAGGGTAGGGAAACACGTCTCAGTATCGAGAGCACGCATTCGATCTGCGATTTACGATTCAAGTCACTAAACAATCGCTTCCGTTTCCTGCCGCGCGCCGTCAAAGAGCCACGTGCGTTCCAAGTTTGAACGCAAAGCTTTTGCGCAATCAATGAACCGAAATGTTTTTCATCGATAAACAAGATACATTATATCGATATCAATTACGTCTCTATTAAAAATAAAAGTTGAATTAAAGTTTTTGGCACCGAAAATCAACTTGATTGCCAAGTTAATGTTGAATGTTTATGGTATAGTTTTGAGAACTTTCCTGGCAAAGATAATTTATTTAATTACAAAAACAAATCCATGTAAGTAGTAACTTTCTAAGATATATGTTTTTACTTTTAATTTCGGTACTAGTAGATATTAATTTGACCACTGTTGACAAGTGATGGTGTGTATCAATGAAAGTAAAATGCCAAATTTGAATCCTCTATTTTTAGGGGTGGCCTAACAATCAAGCAAGAAAACACTTTACGCGAATCAAATATCATCATTATCATCATATATGCCAGGATATCCACTGCTGAACATAGACGTCTCTCATATGCACCCACCGTCTCCGGCCAACCTTTATAATAATAATAGTTGCAATAGTATCGTCAACAACCGGTGTTATTCCTAAAAAGCTATTCTAAAAAGAGTGCTTAAACCTGTCAAAGCACACTTACATTATGCTATAAAAAGCGGCTATTTTGAATAATAATAAAAAATAATGACGGACGAAAAGCGACACTAAGGAAGGCCTAAAAAGCGCTGGAGCGACGACTTCCCAAGAGACTGACAGGATCTGGCTCTAGACCGTGTTATGTGGAAGGAAGATGGGGAGACCTTTGACCAGCAGTGGGACAGTATGGGCTAGAAAAAAAAATTGGACATTTCACACAACGCTATCTAGCCCCAAACTAAGCAAAGCGTGTATTATGGGATCCAGATAACTGATATACATATACATATATACTTTTTTTTTGCAAATACATAAGTACTCACTCTTTACACAGTATAAAATGAAGTCACTTTCGCTGTCTGTTCGCTTAGATCTTTTACTACTCAACGGATTTAAATGCAGTTTTCAGCAATAGAGTGATTCAAGAGGAAGGTTTATATGTATAATACATACATAACTTACATAACATAACTTTGGCATCCGGTTCATCTTCGGCTTGCGGAAGTATGACCATGTGTCCGAATTTCGCAGTAAGCTCAAGTGGTTACCCATACGCCTTCGCCGGGATACTCACATCCTTCAGCATTTATATAACATCCTGTTCAACCCTTCCTCACCTTCCTATCTTAAACGCTTCCATTTCCTCTATCAATCCAATCCTCGATCCTTGCGTTCATCTGACACACTCCAACTCAGGACACCTGTACACTCCTCCTCCTACTTTGATAAGTCTTTTACAGTGCAGGCTGTCCGGTTATGGAACGCGCTGCCGGTGGCTATCAGATGTGCCAAGTCACTTGCCATTTTTAAACGTATGCTCAGAGAACACTATCTGAGTATTTGTCGCTAAATATATATGTATTTATTATTAATTATTTGTTTCTTAAATAAGTCTAAGTATGTATCTATAAATTATTATGAGTAGTTATTATTTAGATTCATGTAGTTTTCATTTATGTAAGTTTTATATTTTTTATTTTTATATAATTAGTATTAGTATGTATGTACATGTAGTATGTCAGGTACACCCCAGGTAATGTCTACACAGTCCATTCCATCCAAAGGTTGTCTGGTAGAGATCGCTAATTAGCGATAAGACCGCCAATTGTATCCATAGATTTACGTAGTTGTTTTTTTTATATGTATTTGTTTCGTGGTGTGCAATAAAGTATTATCTAATCTAATCTAATGTAACTCTGTTTGTTTGTTAGTTTGTTTGTTAATATCTTTACACGACTAAACGGCTGAACGGATCGTAATGACATTTTGCAAGGAGATATAGCATGAGAAAGGACATGGTCTACTTTTTAGCCAACTGCGCAAAATGAGGGTAATGTTTTATTGAAAAACCACCCCTGCGAAGCCGCGGGCGGGTCAGCTAGTAATATATACAGAAACAATCAGACCCGGAAATATCTGTAGATCATGTAAACATTTGTTCCGCGTCTCAGCCAGCTATGGGCCCACTGCGCCACGGAGATCATCAAATACGTGAATACGTCTAGGATCGTGAGAAAGTTCCTGTAGACTGAGCTTCGTAGCGAAGTTCGGCCTACTGAGATGCACATGGCTTAGGCCCGTGACCCCTAGATATTACCGATTCTTAGAAAACCGAGTAGAGAAAATCTCTAAACACAACTAATAATAAATCTTTATTTTAGGCAACCATAGAATATCATTATTATAAACCCCGTATTTATAATAATGATTGGAATCAATCACGAAAGTTTTCTAAGTAAAACAATAAATGTACGAGTACAAGATGTTAAAACTTACTACGGCCCATACATACTTTTTATTGACTAATATATAGTGTTACGCCGAGGCTGTTAAACAATGAGTAATAATCGAACCTTCTCGAACGCTTTTGTCTTGCTGTGTTATTGCTGCTATTGTTTGTGGTTTCGCAGAATGGGGAGTGGCCATTGTGTCGAGGGACCGACCCTTTCCTGGAAGGATCGACATCGTTCTCGATCAATCGAAATGTGTGCGATATAAATAGGCCGGAGAGATGGCCGGACAGTCAGTCTCGAGTCAGAGTTAGTGAGTGAGTCTCAGCGAGGCCCTGGAGGACTGACGTGGAGAAGTGTCTCGCGTGAACAGTAGTTGCTCCCGAGTCAGTCTGGATTAAGCTATACGTGCGATCATTTCGGTGACTTTAAGTGATGCAACAGTGGTGTGAATTAGTGTGTTGTGATTACGTGTGACCATGTTCGTGTATTCATCGTTTAGTGCTGAATAAAAGTGTTATTTTGGTTAAACCGATTCCCATTATTTTATCCCGAACCCTCAGCTCGTAACAATTTGGTGTCAGAAGTGGGATAAAATAATGCCGGTTCTACCAATGGATAACGTGGACGGTGTCAGGACGAGAGGTTAACGACAACAGGAAATGGATGAAAGGCGGTTTGGAGATTCTCCGGTTCAAGAAGCTCGGCAGAGTCGTCAGCCGAAGGAGATGGAATCAGCCGCCACCGAATCATTTGGAGCACCATCATCATCATCCGTGGGGCAAGCTCCTGTGACAGGCGATCTTGCTGCTATTATGGCCATGCTTTGTCGTCAACAAGAAGAGCAGCGACGTTGGCAGGAAGAACAGCGACGTCAGGAAGAAGAGCAGGCTCGGTTGCAGGAAGAACAGCGACGTCAGGATAAGGAAGAGCAGCGTCGTCAGCAAGAAGAGCAGGCTCGGTTGCAGGCAGAGCAGTCACGTCAGGATAAAGAAGAGAAGCGTCGTCAACAGAAAGAGCAGGCTCGGTTGCAGGAGGAACAACGCCGTCAGCATTAAGAGAGAAGCGTCGTCAGCAGGAAGAGCAGGCTCGGTTGCAGAAGGAACAGCGACATGAACAGGTGGAGCAGACTCGGTTGTAAGAGGAACAGCGACGTCAGGATAAAGAAGAGCAGCGTCGTCAACAGGAAGATCAGCGACGTTGGCCATAAGAGCGTGCTCGACTGATGAGGGAATCGTTCGGTTCATCTGGAAAGGAATTCCAGGAAGTGAAAGAACAGATAGAAATCATGAGAGCCGTGTTTTGGAGGCTGGAATTGGGATCGCTGATGAGAAAGGGACTCTAGGTGTCCTGAAGTATTGGAGACGGCAATGTGGCTCCTCTAGTTGCTACATCTTCAGCGCGAGGTGCGCCTAAAATTGTTCGTGTTGATCGGCTGCCGCAATATGGGGCTAAGAATGCTCGGGACGAGCATGTTTTAGGAGGGGGCAGTGTTACGCCGAGGCTGTTAAACAATGAGTAATAATCGAACCTTCTCGAACGCTTTTGTCTTGCTGTGTTATTGCTGCTATTGTTTGTGGTTTCGCAGAATGGGGAGTGGCCATTGTGTCGAGGGACCGACCCTTTCCTGGAAGGATCGACATCGTTCTCGATCAATCGAAATGTGTGCGATATAAATAGGCCGGAGAGATGGCCGGACAGTCAGTCTCGAGTCAGAGTAAGTGAGCGAGTCTCAGCGAGGCCCTGGAGGACTGACGTGGGAAGGGTCTCGCGTGAACAGTAGTGCTCCCGAGTCAGTCTGGATTAAGCTATACGTGCGATCATTTCGGTGACTTTAAGTGATGCAACAGTGGTGTGAATTAGTGTGTTGTGATTACGTGTGACCATGTTCGTGTATTCATCGTTTAGTGCTGAATAAAAGTGTTATTTTGGTTAAACCGATTCCCATTATTTTATCCCGAACCCTCAGCTCGTAACAATATGTTAACGGCTTCGCACGCGTTGTTTTTCAACAAAAAGTAGCCTATACATATTTGAATTCAGATCATATTCTACCAATACACCAAATTTTATCGAAATCGGTTCAGCCATTACGACGTGATTGAGTAACAAACAAAAATATAAACAAACATCCAAACTTTCACATTTATATTATTAAGGTGATAGATAATACTTAACACATTATACACTTAAACATTTTATAACACTTACTTTATCAGGTCGTCTAATGAAGCGCCGTCCAGTCTTATTAGTCAGTTAAATGTCACAACAAATTAATAATTTCAAGTGGTCTAAATCCATCTCATTCTACCCTCTAAATATAAAAATAATTGTCTCGACCCATCTCCCCGTCAACAGCTAACGAGTTTGCATTGTGGTATAAAAGCCTCGAAATAGGTCACCCGTGGCATAGTGGCATCTAACAGGCTGCGGGCAAATGGCTTTTCCGATTGCACAGTGCGACCTATTTTCAAGCATTTTCTTTAAAAAGGTTCAGGTTTTATGCACATTTAGCGGACAAGGAACCAGCGGACTTTTTGTAATGACCGCTACAGAACTCCACTGTAACGATACTGTATTTTATTTTGTATATTTGATAGGTACGAGAATAGGTTGCAAAGTATTTTTAACCCTCCTATACCCCCCCATTTTTTAATCTTGATTTTAGTATTTGTGTATACACAATGGTGGCAATTCTGTTATTTACGCTGACTAACTAAAATTGTGTAAAATAGGAACGGTCTTATTTTTTTCACACTAAAGATCAAATTAGAATGCAATTTAATGTGACATTTCTAAAATTAAGTAACTTTTGTAATGATGGCATGTTTGCGGGCTAGTTTTAGTGATCAATCAAATTGGTGTTGACTAAAACAAGCCCGCAAACACGCCTTCTTATTTAAAAATACTTAAATTTAGAAATGTCACTTTAAATGTCATTCTAATTTGATTTATAGGGTGAACAAAATAAGAGCGTTCGTATTTTACACAATTTTAGTTAGTCAGTGTAAACAACAGAATCGCCACCACTATCCTTATAATTTAACCGTCGTTCATTGACGTGAACTAATTTACATGAAGTGTCGCGTCACTTTAACAAGAGTGTTTTACATAGATTTTATCGAGAAGTAGGAGAAATTGCAAGCCTGCGAAGCCGCGGGCGGGTTAGCTATATCTAGTAATTAATATATTTCTGCTTTTCAAGACATGTACTATTAAAATCTATAGTCATAATACCTACAAAATCATATTATTAAATCTACAAAGTCTTCGAGGACATATTTTATGTAATATCTGTTCACATTTTCTAATTAAAAATAATAACCAGCCTTGTTTCTTGCCTTATTCTTTCCAGACTTGGTCGCGAATCACATCGCGACATAGTGGAATAAATTATTGATTATTATTGAACTCGCCTAAAATCTGGAACCAATTTTAATTTTAAGTCCACAGTCCGCTTGCTATGCATAGAGTCTTGTAAAGTTTTCAATCTGGGCGCTTCGCTTCCGCCGTCCGCTACACCGCTCTTCGCTTTTAGTAGTTTTATTGGCTTGTTGTGGGTTCATAAGAGAATAGAAAATTCTGCTTTACGTCATTCGAGTAGGGAATAGTAAAGTCTACCTTACTTCAGTCGATTCTTTAATTTAGAGGTAGATTTTAAAAATCTTAGGTAGATTTTGTTCAGTTAATTAGTTTTTAAATCCTTACTAATATTATAAATTCAAAAGTAACTTTGTACTTTGTCTGTTTGTTACGCTTTCACGGATAAACTGCTCGACCGATTTCGATAAAATTTGGTATATAGATAGATTATAAGCGGGATTGAGACAATTGCTACTTTTTATCCGACTGCGCAGAAGGAGGGGAATGTTTTTATTAACAATCCACGCGTGCGAGAGTTGTTGAGAGATTTGATCCTTATAATTGACCATAACGATTTGTGCCATAAAAGAAAAGGGTGGTATTTTTTGAATTAGTGTCATTTCAATTTCCAAGTCTAACAAGCGCATTAACAAAAATCTTTGAATGCAGATTTGATTCTTAAAAAAAAGGAATGGTTATTTTGAGTAAAATTTGCAATACAGTATATAGGGTCCCTCGAGTTCGGCTCAAAAATTCCTACCTATAACTTTTTAACTATAAAAACTCAGGATGCATCGCTAATTTTGACATTGTATACTCAGGGCAGACTGAAATGCATTAAACTTTAAAAGGTCAATTCATGCTGTCGACCGTATGCCCATAAAAGTCAATGTCACAGATGACTCACAAATCGTCTCGTTCTGGTGATGACATACATTACCAGCTTAATTGCGCTAGCAAAATGGTTGTACATGGCAATCGATTTTGACAGATGAAAAAATGGCAAACTTACTTTTTTTAGGGGGATTTCTTAGTTTCGCCTTGTCCGTCTGTCTGTCCGTCCGACCAGTTACAGACGTAGACCTTTAGTGTAGACTATTGTCATGATGATATGTTTTAGTGACGGCTAGTTAGTTAAGAAATAAAAACGTTGACACTTGTTTTTTTAGGAATCTTCTCCTATATGGAGGTGGGGGGTTCTTTTTGAAGTGAAAACTTCTTTAGGCGCGTTGGGAAAAAACCATTGAACTCGCGACTATTACCGTTACCGACACCACTGTATATAAGTATCTCGTAAATGTTCAAGTTTTCACTTCTGTCGCCACTCCCGGATTGCCACTTTTATTTTTATTTCTTGATATCGTTGAATAAGTCTTCTAAAGCTCTCTTAGCTCAGAGGTTGTTACCGGTAACTTTGTAAACATGATAGCTATAAATGTATTAAGGTAGAATTATGGGAGCACGCCATGCTCGGTATACTACTCTTGGACCACATATCCAATGTCGAAATCCGACGTCGCATAAAGGTTGTGGACGTGGGTATGTTGATCGCAGAGCTGAAGTGGAGATGGCGTTGGACGAAGGCGATTACAGAGTGGTGGGCAAGGGATGCTCGAAGACCAAGAGGCAGACCACCCGGTGGTCGAATATTATAAGCGTAGCTCAACGGATGAGACTCGTAAGGGAAAGGAAAGAATGGCGTAATAAAGAGGAGGTCTATACCCAACAGTGGGTGGAGACAGGCTGAGATGATTAATGGTAGTAAGTAGATAGCTTCATATTGACGACCTCCGTGGCGCAATGGGTGTATAGCCGGCTGAGACGCAGGAGGTAGCGGGTTCGATTCCCACCGCGGAAAATGTTTGTATGATCTGATATATATTTGTTCCGGGTCTGGATGTTTTTCTATATATTATAAGTATGTATTTACAAAAAAAAGTATATATGTATTCTATCAGTTATCTGGTTCCCATATTACAAGCTCTGCTTAGTTTGGGGCTAGATAGCGCTGTGTGAAATGTCCAGCAATATTTATTATTATTGAACCGGCAAGCAACAGGAATGTAGACCATATCTTCGTATCTAAACAGAAAGGCATGTTTACCATTACACAATTTATTTGATTTTTGTATCATCCATCATTTTAAATTTTAGTACGCAACGGTAATTTCCTGGTAATTTTAGTGTGCGTTTTTGTTTTTATTTTTGTTATTATGATAAAAACTATTTTGTATTGGTAACTATTACTAAAAACCTACTATCTTCTCAGTGTAGTCAGATCTACAGAATATTTACACCAAAGTTAACATTTTTTTGCCTTAAAGTACGTTGGTAAAGAGGTAAGAGGGGAGGGAGGCCATTGCCCTGCAGTGGGACAACACAGGTTGAAAAAAAAGTATGTTGGTCATTGCAGAGTACTGTAATACCTACATTTAGCGATGCAGTCATTCAAATTAAATTAATCATTGCTGATACATCGCGAATCTAAATCTTATCTATAGATCTACGTTGTTTATTTTATAGGTGCAAAAGGTGTTTCTGCATCACTTATATTCTTTTTTTAATATATACAAGTATATTTATATATATAATGTGTTTATATATATATATATAAACACAGTTCACATCAGTATAAATGTTGTTGCGTTTTGGTAGGAAGAAATACTTTAAATAACCTAAGAATTAGGTTACATTTATTAATTTTATTATTTTATTCTTTATAGCACACAAATAGACTGCAGTCAAAAACAGCTTACAGAATGGACATGTACAAAGGCGAGCTTTTAAGTATTATTTTTGTTCATTTTAAGTTCTAGAGTGCTTCATTCCTTGAGAGGAAGTCAGAGTCCACTGATTTCCACTAGCATCAATCCTGACATACCTCAGTCATACAATATTTATTTTATATTTTATTATTTATTTTAACTTAAAATACATAAAACCAATTTATAATATGCCCATAAAACTATTTAATAAATTACCTGAAAAACTGAAAGTATCACAGGGAATATATTTAAGAAAAAAACGGACAGTTACGGACGGCGACTAAACATGTTTAAATTTGACGTGTTTGTATGATTTGAAAACTCTTAAACATATTTAGGTGCTAAATACGATTGGGCATCGTTGCGCAAGATGATGATTAATTATTTTTTAAATAGTACTGACAAATATTTGCACGAATGAATGTAAGTTTACATTGACAAGCACAGATTTAAAGACCTTTTATTGTAATTTTTGTGTATTCTAGCAAATAAATGATTTAATTTTAAATTCATTTCCACACAAAATGAAATTATAGCTAAGCATAATATACCTTTGAATGAATGAATGAAAACACTTTATTGTATACATTAAAAAATAAAAATTACAGACAAAATAGAAGACTTCTTATCTATTCTTATCGCTTTGAAGCGATTATTTTATCTTTATATTCATCTTTTATACCTGTAACGGACGATCAAAGACGGGGAAGGATCGAATCTAGATTTGAAATGTATTAGGTAGTTATAAGATCGAATCAGATTCAAATGTTAACAGGTAGCTAAGATTGTAACAGTTTAAACTTGTAAAGGTCAAAAGAGTGAGATAGCTACATGTAAGTCCCCGTCTAACTTTGCTGGAAACTTCGATGTATTAAGAATTGTATAACATGATTTGTGAAAGCGTGAATTACGATCCCCGCACCATGGCTAGGGCGAGGAGTAGTTTTGTATAAAGATAGACCGTTTTCAAGCAGAAATTTGTGATCATTCAAGAACGCGATTTATACCTTGTAAACTAGCAACTAAGAAGAAAAATAAATACAGTCCACTTTTGCACCGAGTCTATCAATGAAGCCTGGGTAGGACCTCTATAAGTTTTGGTCCTCCGACCCGGATAAGCCGTTCCTGAGACGACCGGACCAGTTGTTCCTGCGGAGCCGACAAGACCCGCTCCATTGGGGAAAAGAAACAGTTACATCGTATAACCACTGAAGAAACGGCGCGGGCTTGAAGATCACCCAACGGTGCGACGAGCATCGTTGTCAAGACCGGCGCAAGGGCACGGGGTGCCTGAAGATCACCCAACGGTGCGACGTGCGACGTTGTCAAGACCGGCGCAAGGGCACGGGGTGCCTGAAGATAAGCCCGCGTCCGTTGAAGACAACCGAACGAGGACGTCACCCGAAGAGTGAAGACCCCCCGCCCCCTCACGTGGCTGGTCCACGGCCCGTTTATTCCGGCCACCTAACGGTGCCAAACGGTCGGAATAGCGGGTAAACGCCTTAGGGCGGTTTTAGTGTTAGTGTTAGGGACCGCTAGGTAGGTAGGGGCATCAAGTGCTGAAGAAGATGACCACCAGGAGCCCACCAGTGACGAGGGGGAAGAAGGCTGCACTTCGCGTCTACGAAGACTACCCCGCGTCCCCGTCCGAACCCGCGCTTCCGAATGCTCCCGTTGAGCCGCGACCCGCCGAAGCGGGACCCTCCTCCGCTCGCGTAGCGTCAGAGACGACCGCGCCCGCGCCCGCGACCGAGGTAGCACCGCGAGTGACCGCACACGCCGAGCCCGAACGCCGGCGTGCCCCGTCCGTCCGCTCGCAACGCTCCAGCGCCAGCGCGATGGCAAGGATACGGCAAATTGAATTTGAAGCTGAAGAACGACTTGCCGAGATCAAGAGGCAAGAGCTCCATATTCAAGCGGAACTTATAAGGAAGAGGTTGATTGCCGAAGTCGCTACAATACGGGAAGAAGATGAACAAGAAAGCATCCAGGGCACGGGTGCACGGAACGGGGCCCTAGACACAGAACACAGAATAGAGGACTGGCTCCAACGCCATCATAAACGGGGGGAGCCAGAACAACTGCGAGACAGATCACTCACGCCGGACCGAACGCGAGACAGAGGGATTGATCGATTAACGGAAGCCATAGAGAAGATGGCTCACCGTAGACCACCTCCGAGACAGACGTACGACCTACCTGTATTCGGAGGTGCTGCGGGGGATTGGCTACCGTTCAAGGCAGCCATGAAGGAATCGACGACCATCCACAAGATCTCATCGGCTGAGAATCTAGCGAGGCTTAGAACATGCCTGAAAGGCGAAGCCCGTCAAGCAGTGTCGGCTTTGTTATACACTGCAACCGAACCGGCAGTTATAATGAAGACTTTGGAGCAGTGTTACGGTCGCCCAGAGATGATTATAGACAACGCGTTAGAAGAGATTAAGAAGCTACCGCGACTGGGCGCGACCGCAGGCGAGTTAAACGCTTTCGCCATCAAACTACAGAACGTAGTAACCGCCATCTCTTGTATGGACCAACGCGGCTACCTGCAGAACCCAATGTTTGCGCGACAGGTAGCCGAGAAGTTGACACCGCACATCCGATCAAAATGGTGCGACTATGCAGAGGAATTTGGCAGCATCAATGAACCAGAAATATTGACGCTGTCCCAGTTCCTGATGAGAGAGGCAGATCGCGCAATGCGATACGCGTATACAGCTACGCCTTCGCAGAGCACCTCAAAGGCCCGACCTACAGAGCAGCGACCCAGGGTGAACGAACGAAATCGTGGGTCGGTGTACGCTACACAGAACGCGGCATCGGAGAAGGAAGCCTCAACGAGACAGAACGCAGCAACGGACAAGAACAAGTGCCGTTGCTGCGGGGGCGACCATAGAACCGTCGAGTGTAGAAAGCTCACGGCGATGCCAGTAGACAAGAGATGGGAATGGGCCAAAGAGACAGGCATATGTTTTCGCTGTCTGAGCAGCAAACATAGACGCTTTATGTGCAAGAGCAAGCGATGCGGAGTGGGTGAATGCACACGTCCGCATCACGCACTGTTACATGCGCCGAAAATAAGGAACGAGGGTGCCGGTGAGCAGGGCCAGACCGAAGAATCAGCCATCACTGCATCTGCGCATGTAACAGCAAAGAATCAAGTCCTACTGAAGGTGTGTCCAGTCGTGATTAAGGGCAGTAACGGAATGGAAATGAATACGTATGCGTTACTGGACGAAGGATCAACGATAACTCTGATCGATGAAGAGATCGCCGCGATGATCGGAACGGAAGGCCCGACAAAAGCCTTGAACATCGTGGGGGCTACGACCAGTCAGAGGGAACCCGAGAGCCGGGTAGTGGATATCGTGATCCGAGGACACAAGTCGGACGCACATCGGATCACAGCGCGCACTGTGAAGAACCTGACCTTAGGAAATCAACTCGTCAGTACCGATGTGTTAAAATACGCGCACTTAAGGAAACTCCGTCCAGAAGCCGTGTGCTATGCGTCAGCGAAGCCACGCATACTCATCGGGGCCGACAACTGGCATCTTATTGTGACGAGGAAGCTTCTGACAGGGAAGAGAACCCAGCCAGCTGCATCACTAACGCAGCTGGGATGGGTTATCCATGGATCAATCCCCAGGAGCACAATAAGACAGCAGGAGACGGTACTACACGTCCATACGTGCCAAGGTGTCCAGAACGGACATACTTTGAACGACCAAGACGAGGAATTAAGCAAGCTCGTGAAAGCACACTTTGAGATAGATGCTTTGGGCGTTTCAATTAAAAGAAAGCCAAACGCAAAGGATGAGCGGGCTCAAAGCATTTTCGACAGAACAGCGAGACGAGTGAACGGTCGTTTTGAAGTGGGACTACCTTGGGCCAGCGATGAGGTGAAGATGCCGCCCAGCTACGACATGGCCATACGACGCTTACATGGGATCGAACGTAAGATGGACAGATCGCCGGAGTTTAGAAGTGCATACACCGCGCAAGTGGAGAAGCTGCTAGAAAAGGGATATGCAGTAAAAAGCGAGGAGGAACAGAGTCAGAACGAACGTCTCTGGTTTCTCCCTCACTTCGCGGTGACAAACCCCAACAAGCCGGGGAAGTTTAGAATGGTTTTCGATGCAGCCGCGCGCGCTAATGGAACATGTCTCAATGACGCGCTGCTGGACGGACCAGATCTACTACAGACATTACATGGCGTCTTGTTTCGCTTCAGAACGAAGCCGATCGCGGTCACTGCGGACATTCGGGACATGTTCCTGAGGGTGACCATAAGACAAGAGGACCGTACAGCCCAACACTTTCTATGGCGCGGCGACAACCGAACAGATCCACCGCAGAAGTACACGATGAAGTCCATGATATTCGGAGCGAGAAGTTCTCCATTTCTGGCTCATAGCGTCAGGAACAGGAACGCGAAAGATCACGAGCGGACACACCCGCTAGCGTTTGACGCTATAACTCGGAACCACTACATGGACGACTGGGTGGACAGCTTTGAAACGGAAGAGATAGCCGCCAGAGCTATGGCACAAGTGCAAGAGGTGCATCAACAAGCGGGTTTTGAACTTGCAAGCTGGAGCGCAAACCGTGAAGGCTTACTGGATAGTATTACCCCGGAGAACCGAGCGCATGCACCGAAAGAGCTAGCGGCCAATGCACATGAATATGGAAATCATAAGGCTGAGCGGTAGGATCAACGCCGCTACAGTACCGGATCACCTGAAGGATCCACCCATTCTGGACGGAGCGCACCGCTTATCACGTCTACTGATCAGGCGGGAACATGAGAAGAATAAGCACGTGGGCAGAGAATAGATCGTGAATAATCTGCGCCAGCGATTTTGGATACTGCGGTTGCGTCCGGCGGTCAGAACGGTTCTGAACGATTGTACGCTGTGTAAGATAAGGAGAGCGAACCCTAGGAAGCCAGTAAAGGGCGACTTGCCGAGGATTCGCATAGAGATGAACACGAGGCCCTTCACTAACTGCGGCATCGATTGTTTCGGCCCTATGTGGGTAGCGATCGGGCGGCGCCGTGAGAAGCGATGGGGTATGCTCTTTACGTGTTTGGTAACGAGAGCTATACACGTGGAGCTTATAGCGAGTCTCAGCACCGACTCGGCTATTATGGCTATCAGGCGAATGGCTGCCCGACGGGGGACTCCTAGTGCAATCGTATCAGACAATGGAACGAACTTCCACGGATCGGAAGTGGAACTAAGAAAGGCGTACGAAGAATGGCTCCCAGGCCTAAAAGAGTACGCACTCAAACAGCGGATCGAGTGGCGGTACATCGACCCTGGTGCACCAAACCAGGGGGGAGCCTGGGAGCGAATGATAAAAACGGTGAAGAGAGCCCTAGCCATCACCTTAAATGAACGTGCCCCGCGAGAGGAGGTATTGAATACGCTAATGACAGAAATCGAGCACACCGTAAACTCGCGGCCTTTAACGCATGTACCCGTGGACCCAGAGGAAAAGGAAGCTTTAACGCCGAACCACTTTTTATTGGGGACGGCAGTAGGTTTGCCATATGTGGGAGACTGCGACGTAGCCGACAGAAGGACGTGGCGCGCCGCACAAGCTCTGGCAAACTCCTTTTGGAAGCGCTGGATCGACGAGTACTTGCCTACGTTGGCGCCGCGAGGCGACGTCAGAAGACAGCAAGAGAACGTCAAAGAAGGGGACGTCGTCATAATCGCGGACGGTTTGCTACCTCGGAACGTATGGCCGCGGGGCCAGATCGAGCGCGTGATTACGGGTCCGGACGGAGTAGTTCGGAGCGCTGAGGTGCGGACGCGGGGAGGCGTTTTCCGGAGGCCAGTGAGAAGGTTGATCGTCCTCCCGATTGAATAAGAAGGCTGCGAGGATCTGCGCCGGGGGGAGACTGTAACGGACGATCAAAGACGGGGAAGGATCGAATCTAGATTTGAAATGTATTAGGTAGTTATAAGATCGAATCAGATTCAAATGTTAACAGGTAGCTAAGATTGTAACAGTTTAAACTTGTAAAGGTCAAAAGAGTGAGATAGCTACATGTAAGTCCCCGTCTAACTTTGCTGGAAACTTCGATGTATTAAGAATTGTATAACATGATTTGTGAAAGCGTGAATTACGATCCCCGCACCATGGCTAGGGCGAGGAGTAGTTTTGTATAAAGATAGACCGTTTTCAAGCAGAAATTTGTGATCATTCAAGAACGCGATTTATACCTTGTAAACTAGCAACTAAGAAGAAAAATAAATACAGTCCACTTTTGCACCGAGTCTATCAATGAAGCCTGGGTAGGACCTCTACAATACCTTTATGCCTTTATACTCATTTAATTGGTATAACATTTATTTATTCCATCTCCATCCATCCTATTCCAGATTACTCCCAAGAGGACGATGCTCAGAAATAAAACCGGTGGAGCCTTTTCAATGATACCGGCCCTGGCCCTTTAGACCCCTATAAATTGGGAAAAAGCCGCGGCTAGGGACCAATGGTGGGTAACTTTAGGGCTATCTGTGGTTTGGTAAAGGTGGAAGGGGTGAAGAGGGAAAACCATAATGAATGCTTTTTAAAATGATTTGAAACACAATTTGATGAGATTTTGTGATCAAAAAAGTAAGAGTTTCAGTTTTTATTTCGCAACAAATTAAAAATAATTTCCCATAAAAGATAAGGAATTTTCATTTTTATTTTTATATTGACCACCTCCGTGGTACAGTGGGCGAATAGCCGACTGAGACGCAGGAGGTAGCGGGTTCGATCCCCTCTGCGGAACAAATGTTTGCATGATCTACAGATATTTGTTCCGGGTCTGGTTGTTTCTCTATATATTATAAGTATGTATTTACAAAAAAAATGTATATAAGTATTCTATCAGTTATCTGGTTCCCATAGTACAATCTCTGCTTAATTTGGGGCTAGATAGCGCTGTGTGAAATGTCTAGCAATATTTATTTATTTATTTTATTTTATTGTATCAGTCATCTGGTTCTAATTGTACAAGCGCTGCTTAGTTTCAGCGTAGTCAAATACTTATGTACTTTTTTGTAAATACAAATTATTAGTATGTATATTACCTGGCGGCCCGTCCCGGCTTCACACGGAGGGACATTTCTTTTTTATGGCATTTTTTTTACACTTTGGGTTACTTATTGAAGTTTTAGAATAAATCCCTATTTTTTCTGGTACTATAATGTAATTTATGGTTCTGGCCTATGTTACTCAGGGATAATGTAGCATTCTAATGGTGAAAGAATTTTTGAAATCGGTCAACTAGTTTTTGAGTTTAGTCGTTACCAACATACAAAAATACAAATCTTTCCTCTTTACAATATTAGTATACATAGAATAACATCTAGACCCGGAACTACATCTACAGATCAACATTTGTTCCGCGGCGGGAAATGAACCCGCTACCTCCTGAATCTCAGCCGGCTATTCGCCCACTGTGCCACGGAGGTCGTCGATATTAGAAGTGATATGTTGATCGGGAAAGTTCTATTTTAATTTTATTGTTTTGTTTATCATTAGCTCATGTCGTTCACATATTTGTCATCGGATTATGACATGTACAATTCAACCGAGATCAGCTTGCAAGATTGCTATGTATAATTACATAACATGCGAACATTTGGTGAAAGTCTAAAAAAATCAGAGTACTTAGTTAGAGACATTGGGATAGAAATAATACGTTATAAGATAATTGACAAATAATGCTGGACTTCTAGCCCCATACTAAGTCAAGCTTGCATTATGGGAATCAGCTGATACATTACATATATATTTTTATATATACATACTTATCATAAACAGAAAAACAACCAGACCGGAAACAAATATCTGTAAATCATAAAAACATTTGTTCCGCGACGAGAATCGAATTCGCAACCTTCTGCGTATCAGCCGGCTCTTCGCCCACAATGCGCCACGTGGGTCGTAGTACTCTGATTTTTTTGAACTTTCACCAAATATTCGCATGTTATGTAATTAAGTATAGCTATCTTGACTTTTAAAAATAAGGATAGAAATAGTCCCCAATATTCTAGAAAAATACATTTCCAATTCAAGGTTGCACTATTGGTGTGCTCAATTGCACAAAACGCAGTTGGAATGTATCCAATTGTTCTGCGAGTATCTGACCCGATTGCTATCGGGTCAGTGGACAAGTAGAGTGCCCCATGCATCTCTAATAGGTTATATGATAACTCGCATATTGGGTGACTGGCTCAGGAATTTAGAGACGTCCTTGTTATCAGTCAACTCTCTCACCTACCTTGTTTATTGGAAGCAGAGACTGCAGTATTAGTCTAAGAGCCGGTGAAGATCGACCTTCACCGATCTGATAACCAGATGAGACGTATTTTTTATCAAATATAATTTATAAACAAATATGCCTATAATTACTTGCCTATCTAAAAGTGCTTATGGCTATTTTTAATTAAATTAACTTTAATCGATTTTTTTTTCATCACTTTCATTCTTTTGATAACCAAATGAATTTTATTTCACTGTTAGTTTTTAACACACAGAATATGCCTCAGTAGGCTTGCCTACTCATTTCTGTGTATAGCTACCTGGCAAACCGATGTGAACAGGTAAGTCAATATAGGTGACTCCATCGTTCTGCTAACTTATCGAAAGTTATATCAAATTTTAGATTACTTTATTACAAAATCAGTCATATTTCAAAATCATTGCCTGCAAAAAATCATACTTATAGTACTGTTGCCTAGCTAAAAACTTTTAGATAGCACTTTTAGATAGGCAAGTAATTATAGGCATATTTGTTTATAAATTATATTTGATAAAAAATATGTCTCATCTGGTTATCAGATCGGTGAAGGTCGATCTTCACCGGCTCTTAGACCATATGGGTATAAGCGTATTAAATTTATTAAAGGATCGAGAATGCGCGGTTGGTGCTACAAACATCCATAGGCTTCGGTAACCCCTTACCACCAGGTGGATCGTAAGCTTGTTTTCCTTAGTAAAAATCGGTAAAAAAAAACAGAACAAGGTGGTGTGTGTGCAGGTCTGGCTCGCAAAGCAAGAGTTCTGTAAACATATTTTATGTATGTGTTTTATAACTACAAATTAACTATTTATGGATTTTTTCTTTTACTTATATGCTATGAGACCTTGCTTTTTGCCTTAACTTAATGATTCTACAAAGGCCGTATTTTTTTATTACTTTGACTTAGAAGCTTCATTTCTTTACGTCACCAAGATACCGTAGACTTATGTATTTGATATTAATTTCAATTAAAACACGGACAGACAAACAGGCACACGGACAAAAAAGAGATCCTATAAAGGTTCCTTTTGAGATATGGAACCCTCAAAAGCTCTTAAATTCCAAAATTAAACTAAAAATAAATCAAGACTACTATTAATATGTTTAAAAGACTATTCAGAATTACTTTACGCGTAAGTCTTAGGCTGAAAACAACACGAGAGAAAAACCATTTCTACCAGTTATATTTGCTGTGACAAGTGATGACACCTTGGCACCACAAAATGTACCATCATTATGAGTCCTATTAGCTTTATCGTCACGGCAGTTGGAGCGGCTCCAAATACTACAACATTGGGCGAAGCGCCAGACTATCGCCAGACCAGTATTACAAAAAAAAATTGTTTTGTTGAGCCAATGAAAATGGTCATAGATGATTACGATAACCTTTATCAGTTAGCAGTGGAATCGGGAAGAGTTCAATTCAAACTTTGAAAATAGAATATAATGCATTCAAACATAAAAGAGCATGGGCATTGTGTACGAAAAACGCAGGATGAGATTACTCACCCTTGATATATTAATAATAATAAATGCTGGACTTTTCACACAACGCTATCTAACCCCAAACTAAGCTAAGCTTGTACTATGGAAACAAGATAACTGATATAAGTAATATTTCTGTAAATACATACTTATATTAAATAGAGAAACACATATAAAAAAAAGGATTGTGTGGTTTTATGAAACCACGGTACAAGTGAAACTTTGTTTCACATTATAGACATTTAACTAAAAATTTTCGTCGGCACAAATAAGTAATAGTCGATACACTACACGGTCAGCTGATGCGAACTATAGGCGCCGCCATATTGGCCTCGGCTGCTCTGACGAGCGCCTTTCACTTTATCCCTACTCCGCGGCTGACCGTCACGCGACATGCAACACACAGACGAAAAAGTTTGAGACGATGTAATAAAAGTTTCACTTTAATAAATAAATAAACATATCTGGACATTTCACACAGCGATATCTAGCCCTAAACTAAGCATAGCTTGTACTATGGGAACCAGATAACTGATAGAATACTTAAATACTTTTTTTTGTAAATACATACTTATAATATATAGAGAAACAACCAGACCCGGAACAAATATCTGTATATCGTGCAAATATTTGTTCCGCGGCGGGAATCGAACCCACAACCTCCTGCGTCTCAGCCGGCTATTCGCCCACTGCACCACGGAGGTCGTATTGATATAATATTCTAAAACCTTTTTTAAGACTAAAATAGTATGGGAAGTCTCTCAAAAGTTTTACCACAAATTAATATTAATACTAGTCTTATGTGTCGGTTTAAGATAATTGAAACGTTTTGTTAGTCAGAAAAAGTAAATTATATTTATTTTACGATTTTATAAAAAAACAATGCATTGAACAAAAATTTAATTACATTTTCCAATTTACGTGAAATAATATGAACGACTTTTTGTGTTACATGTATGGGCTGAGTTTTGCCAATTTCCTTCCCAATGCGCAAATTTAATTTAAATATTTTATATATTTATAAAATCATAATTTAAAAAATTCTCACGATACTTTTCATAAATAGAACGCAGAGGCCATGTGGCCGGTATTAGCACATGTTCTCATAAGGCGAATACTTGCATTTCGCCTTTGAAATAACGAGTTCAGTTTCCTTCTTTGAGACTGTTGCAAAAGCTTATACTTTAATTAAATGTGTTGCAGATCCCAAGATCAGCTAAGAAATGGCAGGATGAATAGATGTGTCATCGGTTTAACTTGTTCATCGAGTATAAACGTATGTGTAGGGCAGGGTGTCTTAACATGGGGTCCATGGACCTCTAAGGGCTCCGTGGAATGATTGCCGGGGGTCCATGTCAGTTAAGAATAATATTGTGTAAACAAAATCGTAACCGATTGGCTTATTACAGGTGATATGCGCCTTGCGTTGTCTAACACAATTCCTAAATTTAACGTGCTAAACTGCTAATCCAACTGAAGCAGCAATGAAACTGGTAAACAATAGGTAAACAAATCATATTTAATTATCATGTAAGTAGGTACCTGTTGTTAACTAAATTAGCGGCATCGAAAGACGCCGCCGATTTACGTTAAAAAATATTTATTGGAAATGTATCGATTACCGGATAAATATTCAAGGTACCGGTATTAAATTCACCTCTAAAATCAGTTAATACGATTCCGGATGCATGTTTTAACATAGTCTCTTACATAAAAAACAGGTATATAAGATATAAAGAATGGAAGGGATCAGCAAGATTTTCTAAATGTTACTAATGGTCCGTCACTTTAGAAAGGTTGAGAAACCCTGGTGTACATTTTAGAGGAGCATACGCATTTGTTTGTATTTCGACTTATCTTGAATATAGAAGTTTTTTTTATCAATTTTACATTATGCATACGACTTACTTAGTAAGAAATTTTTTACCTTTTTTGTGGTATAAGGCTCGGTATATTTAGGGTTCATTTTTAAATAAGCTTAATAAAAGTTATCAGATTCATCGTGTCCGATTTTTCAATTACATAATCGAACTACTTACTTAATGAAATTAATCTAACTGTGAGAAATGGCGAGATATTGAATGATACGGATGCATTAAGTAATTGGATACGTTCCGACTCGGTCTGTCTGTCCGTCATATCGGATTTATCGCATTTCTATATAGACTGAGAGAGACTGCAGCTAGCCCTACCTCATCGAGTACCTGGTTTAAGAGTAGTAGAGTTTCTTGTGAAAGGGCTCCTCCGGGGAAGTACTACCACCATACCTGCAGCCATACGCCAAGCAGCATTGCTGTATTTCGGTTTGAAGGGTATGGTTTTCGGTGAAATTACAGGCACATGAAGCATTACACCTACTACTTAACGTCAGGTGGGCAATATGCTCCTCAAGTGATGAACACAGGGGAGTGCATCGTAGGGTACGTTTCTAAGGTGCGTGACCTACGAGGCGATACTTTGCTATAGTCGATGGTTGCCACTTAACTTCAGGTGGGCCATATGCTTGTTCCAACTCCAGTTGTATAAAGAAAAAAACCTGGCTAAAGTAAACGATTTATTTATAAGCAATTTGTTATTTAACAATCGATTTTCCAGACGCAAACAGAAAAAAAACATCTAATTGACATGAATCTGTTTTTTTTTATTAAAGTTATATTATATCTTTTAAGTTCCTTTATCAGTTTTAAACTGGAGAAACGAAATAGGTAGGTCTAAATGTTTAACATTTGCCTGGGCGCAGTCAAGCAAGTTTTTTCACCAACTTTTTCCTTGACAGTGTAATTTCTGAGAGGCTGTGCCAAGACTACCATGTTTTTATTAGCATTGAAAGAATATTATACATTTTCTTTCAAACCGTGTAAATTTTATTCCAGTACTCAATGAGATAAGGTCGGCTACGTTGAACTCTCGGTCTAACAGAAACCGCGTTATGATTATGTCAGTAATGCAGTTACGGGAAGCTGTGGACTATATTTAGAAATACTGTAGTTATAATAATTCCAAATGCAATAGTCATACAGGATAGTACTTGTAAATATTAACTAATAATAAAATTGTATTACAGAATTATTATACTATTAGACAACTGCTGCAGCACTGATGACAGTAACTGAGACCGACTGGTTAATCTGGGTATATAATAATTCACACTTCACACTAATATTTATTATTATATCACACAAATATTATAAATGCAAAAGTTTGGATGTTTGTTTGTTTGTTACTCAATCACGTCGTAACGGCTGAACCGATTTCGATGAAATTTGGTGTGTTGATAGATAAAATTCATACAGGCTACTTTATATTGACAAATAACAGTGGCAACAGCGAGATTATCTTTTTTTCTAGTATTAAAATTGTGATTATCGCTATTTTTCTTAAACAAATTAATATTTTTGTGAACATACATCAGATTTTCATAGATGAATTGACAAGTAAACTTATAGAGTAATACAGATACACTGACCTCGCCGGCGAGGTCGAGGAGTCTCTTTAGTTGCCGCCTACACAAAGTACTGGGCGTTTATCTCCTATCACCACCCAGGCAACGGCCCAAGCCGAGGTTCTCTTCGTACCTAAGTTGGTGCCCTTGCGCTAGTTGCCCCATCAAAACTTACAGGGCTGAGCGCCCTCTGCGCTCGCCAAAAGTCAGCCTCAGAGGCCAACAGCGAATCCTTCAGAAAAAAGAATCGCGCGCTCATTTTTATTCGAGACTTAGTGCTGTGTCTAGAATCCTAGTTAATTTGTTTGTAATAATTGTTAAAATAAACCACTAAGTGTTTTTTTTTATTTAATAATTACAGAATCAACCGCACTTGATATAAATGTAAACAAACTCTTATAGCTAATGCTTAATACCAATAACACATTCACATTTTATAGATATATAACTTTTAAGAAATTAGTTACCTAGAGATAATGATTAGAAACACAATATAATATTTAATTTTTAAGGAATTTAGTAGGTACGCATTTGAAGAACGTAAGGGAAGGAGGGATGCTGTGTAAATGTGTAAGCTTGAGCGGGTGAGGGAGGGAGTGTAGTGTGTGTTGTGTGAGTTTCTGAGTATTTTATGGAACACGTTATATTTAATTAAGAACAAATATAATTTGTTTCTTAAAAGATGCTTTGCTATTAGAGAAGATGTCTATTGACGAAAAAGCCTTGTTGTAGCTATCTAGCGTGTGTTTATGAAACAATATTTAAAAAAAATGTTTTTACCTTTAATTCCTAAAAATACCTACTTATTTATTTCATGAAACAGGAAAGTACTTATTGATGAATAGATACAAGAAAGTAAGCATTTGACTTTTTGGATAAATATCGTAATTTCGCTTCGTTTCATAATATTTCCAGTTGTATGACCAACTGTATGAACAATGGGTATTTTGCATAATGTATGACGATTACAGTTTGTAAAATATAACATGAGGCTTTTGACAGCTGTCAGAATAACATGCCTACAATTAGATCTGGGACTATTTCGATAATTATTGATCGCAATTATCGATATTTTGATAATATGTAATTGAATATGATTCAATTAAATCAAACACAAGGAACACCTTACAACATTTATAGTCTTGTAATTAAGGTGGTACACAGCCCAAATTTAATTTTGATGACATCAGGACTCATGCTATATTTTAGAAAGTATACAGTCTGTCACCGTATTCACGACATTAATTTAAAACACATGCATAATCGTATTAACTAATTTTAGAGATTGCTTTAACACCGGTAGCATGAATATTTATCCAGTAATCGATACATTTCCAATAAACAGTTTTTAACGTAAATCGGCGGCGTCTTGCCGATGCTGCTTAGTCAGTTTAACAGGTACCTACTAATAGAATAGAATAGAATACTCTTTATTGCACACCAAAACAAAATTAAAAAATACAATAAAAATACACAAAAATTATGGTAAGTACAATGGGCGGTCTTATCGCTAGAAGCGATCTCTTCCAGACCACCTTTGGATGGACAGGACAAAACAAAATCAAAAAGACGGCGGTGTATATACGAGTATATGATGAATGAATATGATGTGGTTATCTATTTTATGCAGGTTTCATTTATATTTTAAGACTTGAAATTAAGGTAAATTGATATTTAAAATGAAATTAAAATTCATGGTAATGAATTAAAAATATTTTTTTTACAACAATACTAGCCACCAGCTCTACCCGCAATTTAAATTAATGTCGTAAATGCGGTGACACGCAGTAAAGTCAACTTTATTATGTTATTATTATGTTGTGACGTTTGCTGACGTTTTGGTATATCACGAGGTGTGATACGTTGCTTGCGGTTTCGCAGTTTTCTGTGGTAAATTTTTATACTCATAGAGGTAGAAAAATTTAGCACAGAAAACTGCTACGTATTAGTATTACCACGTATTACTAATAAACTTCCGAAAAAATGACGTGATACTCGTCAAGGATTACCCCAATACATTTTTATATGGTTTGAGGTGCCTGACCGATAAAATACCAGATATGATAAACCTGAGTTGCTGGAAGCCGATGGGTGAAGGCCGCACAAGATCGGTCGCTCTTTAAATCAATGGGGGAGGCCTATGTTCAAGAGTGGCCGTCCTTTGGCTGACATGATGATAATGATGAACCTACCTTCATTTTTCCGACGACCTCCGAGGTACAGTGAGCGAATAGCCGGCTGAGGTTCGATGCCCGCCACGAAACAAATGTTTGCACGATCTACAGATATTTGTTCCGGGTCTGATGTTTCTCTATACTTATATTATAAGTATATATTTACAATAAAATTAAAAAGAGGATAATAGTTAATTGGTTCTCATAGTACAAGCTTTGCTTAGTTTAGGGCTAGATAGCGTTTTGTAAAATGTCCAGCATTATTATTGTCTCATTTTTAAATGCCGTTTGCAAAAAAAAAAAGATTATTAATCCCAGTTGTGCCCAATATTGTAGAATTCAAAAATCTTGAAGAATTTTTCGAACAGGCGACAAACAGATACACTCAAAAAATCACTGAAAAACTAATTCGTTTTCGAAACTATTATTTCCAACTGCCACCCCCAAGCATTTTAAAAGAATTTTATTGAAGGGGAGAAGTTTTACATACCCAATGTCAATATCGATTAAAAATAAAAAACAAAACCATTATAGCTAGAACCTCATCTCTGTTTATATTTGAGGGTATAAAGGTTCAAATTATGTTGGCGACTGTAACGTACATTGTGACATTTGTAGCACACGCCCGACATTTTTTTGTGCCAGGTGCATCCGCTATAGGCACAATTATTTATTAATTAGTGTCAATGTTAGGTCGATTCGGTTGAAAGGGCAAAAAACTGCGTTCTATCAATTAAACGGTTTGTTTTAATATAACAAATGTTTATAATGATTATTAGATTTATTAGGACCATTATTATAGCACAAAAACATCTATTTTATCTATTACTTATTATTTATTTGACTTAATTAGGTCTAAAATCATGATAGCAATAAGTAATTGAAAACCCCAGTTCTATAATGGAAGTGGTCCAAATGTGATTCAGATCAAGTTAGTCTTGATAAAAAGTTATATAATTACCAAGTGAAAAACTAGGTCACTTAGACCGCTAATATTTGCTTTTCCTCGTGTTTCATGGTTATTTTCTGGTCACATGTTTATGTCTAGGTATGTTATTGAACCGTAACATTGCCGGTCGTAAACTCGTAACACCAATAAAACGGTACGTAATGATAATTTTTCACACCACCTGCTCGACAATGTCAAATTATATGTCCTGTAAACCTCACCGAAAGTAGGTGATTAAATCCCTACGGCTGAGCCGGGCGTAAATTTGTACTGAATTTCGTTATGCCCTCGCGGGCATAGTATGATTTGAATTTGAAACCTCATCTGTATTAAAATTTGGACGAAAGAGACCTCTACTATAAGAATTTATTCGTAAATCGAACTAACCTCTGCACAGAATGCACCAACCTAGATTTGTTTTTATTATCTCGCAGAAAGTGGATGGATTTTGATTTTTGTAATTTTTTCGGAAAATTTATACCTACCTATACCAATCAGGCTGCGCAGTCCTCTCCACCTTCACGAGACTAACCTGTAGACACAGATTCGACCTCCTAGGATCAAGGGAACGCGAGTAATCGCTAAAACTTATACCAATATTTTGCTCAAAAGTCTACATAAGCCTATTGAAAAATTCAATCACCTAAAATCCGATTTAAAATTAGACTTTCTTCGTTAATTTAGCTGCGCAAATTACTATTTGGACTTTTTGGTCTACTGTTCTCACAGAATTACTAGTGATAAACTGTTCTGTCAGTAAACAACCCAATTTAACCACACAATTACAACTAGCGTTGTCACCTTGTCGGTCATTGCACCCGTTCCAATTATACTATAAAGGCACAGATTATATTATAATTAGTACTGGTCAGACCGCAGGTTACCTTTATCTGTACATTGATCTGCGTTGATCGAGCAAGGACTTTAGAGTAGAAATAAACAAGTTGTATTAATACGGCCCAAGGTTTTTCAAGTGGAGAGAAAAAGAAGTTATTTAGGGCCCTAAATATTTCGTAGTTTATAAATCCTATATTTAAGGATCCTAACTCCCTAAACATGGTCCTTAAATATCGTGGGATCGTGGGAAAGGGGCTACATAGCGCTGTGTGAAATGCCAGTATTATTTATTTATAATTTTTTCTCTATTTTTGTAAGTTCATAGAGAGTTTATCTATCTATCTGCATTGGGCTGTATGAAGTTATTTATTACTCTGATGTAATCCCATTGGCTTGTGGCAAATTAATTAAATTATCTTTTAACTAGAATCTCTATTTCGATTAAAGTAACATTGATAGGATGTCTGATAAATGGATTAATTTGTTGATTGAAACCAGTTTTTTAATGAAAACTAAGTTAGCTTATCCGCGCAATGCGCAAAACAAGTCTAGACCAATGGTACACAATGGAAGAGGGCTATATCAAAGGACAACATGACTCGAACATTACAGATGTCGCTTAATAAGGGAGACTTACTTCAAACCCTTTGTACTCCTGGCGCCTGCGCGCAAAGCATTAATTGTATTTGTATATATGTTATTTTTGTTTACCTTTTTAATCAACTGAAGCGAGATCTCCAAATCAATTTGTGTAAATCAGGGTTGTATGTATGTATGTTTGTTTGTCCGAGGATAACTTTCGAAGCATTAACCGGATCATCGTGAAATTTGGTATATAGGTGATGGCACAATTTTGGTGTGACTAAATGAGCTAGAAATGTGAGGTGGTTGTTGAGATATTGGGGTTCACGAGGGGTAAAATAACCAAAATGAGACTACCCGGTCAAGTAGCACGTCTAATAAAAGGTCTTTGTAAGGACATTCCGACTCCGTTTTTATTTCTAGTTTAAACTTAGAAAACTTTCGTGATTGATTTCAATCATTATTATAATTACAGGATTTATTAAGTACCGTCTTATCGGTATAATAATGTCTAAAATAAGTTCTAAAATGTATGTTTATGTGTGTTTTTGTTGGTGTGTCATATTATTCCAATTATTATTAGCGTTTTTTTTTTAGTTTTTTGAGATATGTATACTGTATTGGATTAATGCTGTAAAGTTAGATTTGAGTGTATTATATGAATAAGATTGAAGGATATTTTCCATCTCCTGATTTCTGGCCGGGATTGTGTTTTTACGCTATAGGGAGGCGCCAACGCAGAGAAACCCCTAGCTATTAGTGTAGTGTAGTTAAATATTTTGTTATGTGTGTTAGTATTTATAGTTATGGGTCCTTGTATTTACACAATATTTCACCTAAAAATTACTCTTATTTAATAACAAAAACAATGAATGAATTGCTTTATCTTTATCCTCTACAATATGGATTCAACGAAAAAATTTGAAACTAGTAAATGTTTTAACTAATATAACTAATTGACTAAAAGAGCGTCCTTTTTTTTCTTATGAGAATCATGTCAAACTAGTGCAATAAAAATAGTGTTAGTTTACATAAAATGTACTGCAAGCTCATAAAAATAAACATAAACCACATGTGACTAGACTCCATACAACTGCACGAACTTGATCAGCGACTTTATGGTAATTTTACGGTACGCGATAAAAACACGCATAAAGTAAATATACTTGTAAAACATTTGCTAACTTTGTTGCAGTCAATTTATTTGTATGAAAAATACTGCGCGTATAATATTCCTCAAAGTTATAATATAATCATGAACACAGTGCAAAAAGAAAAGAAAAGAAAAAACATTTATTTGTGACGGTACAAAACACACACAGCACACAAGTAAGGTACACAAGAGAACATATTCATGCACACAAGAACAGGAATACCTAACAAATGTGTGACTCACAATTACCTATATCTAAACGACCGACGTCACAAAAAGGTGTCCAACTCAGCATTTGTTGTGCTTTTGGCACAACGCTGATCTTCCGTTGGAACGATTTAAAAATGAAGATATCACGGATGCCCGCACAGTACTACAATTACAAAAAATATGAATATATAGATAAATATAAGTTACCACACTAACAAAATAATAAATAAATAATAGCTATATTAAGTTACAACAAAAATGTAGATGATTGGGGAGAACTAGGCGAGAATGTGCATTAATCAGTCCCACTGCTAAGCAATGGCCAAACTGCTAAATAATCAGGCTGCCAGAAGCGAGAAAGGATATTTGGATATATAAAGGAGTGAATAGAAATGGAAAAACTACAATATAGAAATTTAGTTTTTGAGGAGTTCGTGAGACTTTTGGAAATCAATGAGGAACAATCTCTGTTAAGTAATACTACTCAAAAATTATAACTAGTGGTTCACCCCGAACTGAGATCTCGCGTCTCCAATATAAACAAAATAAAAATATTCGTAATCTTCGACTATCAAAATAGTGCCTGGGAATAATCAACCAATTAACTAGACCTACAGTTACATTCAAATTACAGGTAACGGGAGTTCATGTTATTTGGTATATTTTTTGGGGTAGAAAATGCAGTTATTCTGTATTTCAGACTTTTGCCTATATTTGTGTCACTAAAGCTACACGCATACTAATTAACAGACCATGTTTTCCCACTCTACAAGTTCCGTAACAAATTTCCAAGGAACTTCTTAAAAAAATGTCATAGAAACTCAATAATGTTTCAAGTAATAATTTGACAACGGAATCCATTGAATTTTCTGGTTAGTAGTGGGATATTCTATTTTATTGAAAATATCAACAGCTACCTCCGTGGTGCAGTGGGCGAATAGCCGGCTGAGACGCAGGAGGTAGTGGGTTCGATCCCCGCCGCGGAACAAATGTTTGCATGATCTACAGATATTTGTTCCGGGTCTGGTTGTTTACCTATATATTATAAGTATGTATTTACAAAAAAAAATGTACATAAGTATTCTATCAGTTATCTGGTTCCCATAGTACAAGCTCTGCTTAGTTTGGGACTAGATAGCGCTGTGTGAAATGTCTAGCAATATTTATTTATTTAGCTACAATTATAGAAACAGATCTCAAATTATGTTTTTAAGACTATACATCCAATTGTAATTGACGACCTCCGTGGTGCAGTGGGCGAATAGCCGCTAAATGCTGAGACGCAGGAGGTAACGGGTTCGATTCCCGCCGCGGAACAAAATGTTTGCATGATTTACAGATATTTGTTCCGGGTCTGGTTGTTCCTGTATATATTATAAGTATGTATGGACAAAAAATTGTATGTAAGTATTCTATCAGCTATTTGGTTCCCATATTACAAGCTCTGCTTAGTTTGGGGCTAGATAGCGCTGTGTGAAATGTCCAGCAATATATATTATTTAATTAAAGATATCTCTAAATGTAATATAATGATAGTTCCTACAATTATACCTATGTATTGTATTTTTTTTTATGAACAAGCTTCGCCTATAACAGAGAATTGCCTCGTAAGTCACACTCGTCAAAAATGTGCCCTAAGATGCACTGCCCTGCGCCCATCAACTTGAGGCATACAGGTGTAAAGCCTCATGTGCCTGTAATTTCCTGAACAGTTGGAAGGATCTGGGGGAGACCTTTGCCAAGCATTGGGATGGCATTGGCAAAGTAAATAAATAAGAACTGTTAAAATTGTACAGCTCATAGCTTGTTTTGACTTATATCTACGATTTCTTCTTGAATTACAAATTGTAATGATTGACATAACAATTGATTCACACGGAAGAGTGATCTGAATCATCACGACACATACGAGTAAATGACAACACGTTATCGTGTTATGAATATGTATCCTGGATTTCTACTCATTTATCGATTGAAATGGTCGTAAATTGTAGTATTTTTGTTTGACGTTAACTATTGCAATCATTGCTACGAGTATGTATTACTTTTGTATCAATTTGGAACAGCGAATTAAACTTCACGGGAATTGAATGGTTTTACCTCGCTCTTTTAATTCACCACCCTAGTTAGTAGCACCGAGAATGCTCTATGAATGAATGAATTGAATTGAAATTGAATGAGATAATCATTTCAGTAAGACGTCTACTGTTGAACATAGGCTTCTCCATATACAGGGTTTCCCGGAGTTCGTATTTAAAGCCTGAACGGGGTGATTCCGATTAGGAAAAAATTACAATTAAAATACTATTTGCACCAAAAACGGGATATTTACCACGATTTGTGAGGGTTTGAGTATCCCGAAATGTAGACGCAGTTGCATGATAGTTTCAAAAGTTATGACAATTTAAACATTTTTTTTTTTCAGGATAAGTTTCTTCTATTTAGCTTGTCTTTAAATCAGCTGTTTTTTAGACTTTTCGCCTTTCCTAGAACTTATACCTTATAAGAACGTAATGTTTGACTTATGGTCTTTGACCGAAAACAGCTGATAAACAGAATTTTAACCGAAATCAGCTGATTTTTATTACAATTTGTAATTAATTAAATATTCTTCAATGATAATCATCGTATTGGCAAAAGTCGTAGAACATTTGTTGTTCTCGTAAGTGTCGAGAATCGACTTGGGTTAACATATTAGTTCTAGGACAGCCTGTACTTCTAGATAAACTGATCTTTTGGTGCCTGCACCCAACGGGAGCCATTGGGTGCAGCCACACCACCTTTTCAATGGTTCCGATTCCGATTTTGGATGGATTTGCTGCCTTTGAATTTACGAATCGATAGTCCGAAATGGAATTCCGACAGAATGTGGCCGGCCTTAATTAGTTAAATTTTTTCAGTTCATTATTTATAAAAAAGGGATTACTCATTCTTTATTCTTATCAAAAGGTTACTACGTAATTAGTTCTTCAAAGGAACAGAATCCCTAATGTGAGCTCTTTTATTACAAAGACATCTCGGAGTACTAATTAAATAATTAAACCAGTTCTTTTATCTACTCTATTTATTCTGAGTTGTAATGTAAGCCATTATATAATTAGATGAGACTGATAAGATAACGTGTTAGAGGCTTAGAGGTAAGTAAATTTATATAGCTAATAGTCAATTTTGATGCCCATAAAGCCGCCCGAAGGCCTCCAACATGGCTTGACGACTTTTATAGCCGGGACTGACATTTTAACGTGCCCTGTGAAATACGGAAATGCTGTTGTAAATGCCAATAACGGTCACCCATCCAAGTAAAATCACATGTCTTCTTCTTCCTGCCCTTTTCCCACACAAGGTGGGGTCGGCTCATAATGTAGGAATTAAAGTCACATGTATTGTAATATATATTACATGTGTTCATAGTTCTATGCAAAACATTCTATTTATACTATCTAAGCACTGGCTACAAGGAAAACTATAGAAAAACAAAGAACAAAAAAGTGTGAAAAAAATGTAGAGTCTTTAATCTTTGTTAATATTTACTTATTCTGTAAGTAAGTATAATTAAAAATGTAAACGTAAAACACGACACTTAAAAAGTTCCTAATGTATTGAACAATTTAAAAATATAAATAAAACCAAAAAGAATAAGGTAAACAAAGAAAAAAAACAGGTCGGTACACTACCACTCACCAGATTTTCTCTTCTCGTTAACAAGTACCAGCGACTTGGTTCTCTTGACCCTCAAGGACCGTCTCCTGATCGACCTCATCAGAGCCTCCGGCATCCTCGAAAACCTAGGAGAGTCCACTCTCTTCTCCGGCATAAAAAAGTTTTTTACCGCCAACATTGTCAGTTTCTTAATTTACTGATCAACAAGCACATTCATTTCAAACATCTTAACAAATTATTTTTGTTCTGATCTACACAACCATTTCAAACACTAACAATTTCTTATTCCATTTTTGAATCCGTAAACTGACGTAGTAAATTTACAAGGTCGACGATATCCACTTTTTAATCTATCACTATTGTTCCTTATTTGAATTGTGTCACTAATCACTATTGTCTGAACTCATCACTATTCCGTGCGTAAGTATGACTATCCTGCTGGCATATTTGGAATCGTTATGGAATTCGACCGGACGTGCGTCCTCATTGGCGGTTGAACGAAGACTGGCAAGCAAGGCGATTTATGGTAGAGTAGGGGAGAGGCTTGCGGGTGTGTGTTGCCAATCTGTTATCACACAGTTTACCTATTGGAGGTTGTTGGATTAACATTGATAACCGTGAGTATGGAAATTAATTTCGATCTCAATAGGCTGTGTCTAGGTTATGGTTGTTTTACGAGTAATACTACTGTGTGGAGAGCGCTGGTATGGAGCGCTGGGTTATGAATGGTTAGAAAGGAATTTTAGGCAGTGAGAAATATTTATTTTGTAAGTAAGGGCTTCAAATATTCCTTATTTTATTAAAATTTATAGAATTTCAGCAATTTGAATAATAATAATTAATTCGATGAAATAGTATGACCAGATTTCAACCGTATAACAGTGGGTATTAAATAGACACGAGATAGATAGGTTTTATAGTGTGCACTATAAAACAAAACAATTGAATAAGACCAAGGTAAATATATGTGGTCTAATTACTAAATAGCGATCTCTACCAGACAATAGCAAGGCAACTCAGGTATAAAATTATAAATAAAAACAAGTATTTAATTGGCTACTAATAATAATCTAAAATATACAAATGTCAAATGCACTGCCACACAGCAACCAAGAAACAAGTTTGTTTAAGTAATTTTTGCTGGGTTTTATTTTAAAATAGTAGTTTTAATAGTGAGTCTTTGTCAGTAATGAAATTCCCTATTTTATAAAATACCGAGTACAAAGACTGGCATCAACTAGACACGGTACGAGTACGTAAGTACCTTGTTTCATATTCCGCGAAATTTCATTTTGTTGAGTTAGCCGCTTTTGCGCTTAACGGACAAAGTAGTTGAAGCAAATTGTGATTAGCTTACCATTTTCATATTGTTTCGTATTTAAATTTTAGCATAATAGTTTTCTCATAAGGTATATTAAATCGAAAGTGAAAAATCTATCAAATAATTTGTTAAATGAATGAACATGAGAATTGATTACCATTCATTCATTCAGTTGATGTGACGACTCATTGGCTCATTGAGTTGACGAAAATTAAAGAGTCATTGAGAAATTTAATTTAAAGAAAATGTGTCTGTAATTGAGCTGAATTGAATCAGTCTCATTAAATTTGTGCTGCACCAACACTAGCGATTGGGGTGTGGCAACAACATAACGCATTTTGACTAAGCGTCAAAAAAAAATCATATATCTTTATTGTGGAAAACTAATGTAATTATTTGTCGAAGTCTATATTTTCGCCTAAAAACGTTCATCTAAAAAGCGCTTCATAGCTTTTTACTCCAGCATCAGAATCGTGCAGTGTTATCGAAAGATCAGCACGAAGTAGGCCTCAATGAAAATCCAGTCTACACAGACCTCTCCTAAGTCCATCTTGTCATGGAACTTGTGAGGATCGAGGATGGCAAAGGTTCTATTTATATTGGTAAACTTCTATCAAAATCCTCTTACCTACCTCTAGTAACGATCGTGGATTCGAATATGGAATTGTTTAAAGTATAGAATGAAGCCATGTATTCACTGAGAAACAATTGTTTATAATCACTGTTTCAGAAACACGTAGCGTTTCTCGGCATGTTTCTTCCCGCTCGAAGCGGGGAACACAGAAACAAATGAATTTCGCAACAGATGTGTACGAGTGTAGACGCGTGTTCCACTTGTTTATGAAACATGGAGATAGTGTGGGAAGACAAAACAAATTTTAACCTCTCGACAATAAAATTGATGATGGCGGTACAGTTTCCGAAACATTGGTCCTGGAAACATCTACGTGATGTTTCAGAAACTGTGTATCCAAAATATTGTTTCTCAATGAATAGGTACATGGTTTAAGGTCGGTCACATACAGTCGGAATTCCGTATCGGAATGTCGAATGGGAATGTCAAAAGGCAGTAAATTCATACGAAATCAAGGACCTTATCACAAACTTTTTGTTTTTTGACTTAATTTATTAATGAAGCTATTTTATAATTTATTATTTGTTTAAATGGACGTTTCTTTTCCATAAAATAATTTTCATGACTCTGTGGTATATTTAAGTAGGACCCATATAAGTAGAATTTTAAGAACTTGATAACTCTTATTTAAAGGGAAATAAATGTTTTGATTCGTTAATTGATTGACAAACGTATTTTCCGTTAGCTTTTTTCCGATTATGAATGGATTCGATAAACCGAAACGCAATTCCGACTATTGACCGGCCAAGACCATGGCCAACCCTGGTGGCAGAATTTATAGGCCACCCAAAAATTTAAAGGACCATTAAAAAGAATAACCAGCCTTGTTTCTTGCGTGATTCTGTCCGGGCTTGGACGCGGAGGCACAGGCGGTAAAATTGACGTTTCAAAGTGATCCTTGCGATTTTAATGAATAAATGACTATTGGCTATTGTAATGTGCTAATGTAGGCCAAGTCTTCTTTGTACGTACATAAATGCACACTAATATTATCAAGAAGTATTTGTGAGTTTGTTTGGATGTACGGGGTAATCCTAGAAACTACTGATCCGATTCTGAAAATTCTTTTACTAATAGAATCCTACATTATCCTTGAGTGCTAGCTAGGCTATATTTTATTTTTATAAAAATCCCTGCTAAGTCGGGGCGGGTCAGCTAATAATAAATAATGCTGGACATTTCACACAGCATTATCTAGCCCCAAACTAAGCAAAACTTGTAATATGAAAACCAGGTAACTGACAGAATATTTTTATTTTCATGTGTTCTATCTGGTTACCATACTACAAGCTTTGCATAGTTTGGGGCTAGATAGTGCAGTGTAAAATATCCAGCGTTATTTATTTTCTTTTGTAAAATATTCAACCTCTGACGTATATTGATGATGATGATAACTGAACAATAAAAATAGCCTCTCCAACCTGTGCAGTCTAATTGCGTGTAATAATAGTCCAAAGAATGTGGTTCTACCCACGTCACTTTGTGGGATGAGCCGGGAATCGAACCGGTTGAAGCCTTTAACATTTGTCAATGAGAAAACCGATAGAAAGAGGTTCTGGTAACAAATCTTTATCATCATCATCATATCGCCACAGGACATCCACTGCTGAACGTAACCCTCCCCCATAGATTTCCAGAGCGACCGATATTGTGCGGCCTTCACCCAACGGCTACCAGCAACCTTTATCAGTAGTTTAGGCGCTACGATGGAACGTAGGTAAATACAAACATACATACATAGAGTGCTAAACATATAACCCTTCCTTTTGGCTTTGCCGTAGTCGGGTAAAAAGATCAAAGACTGCTAAGTTTTGATCCTTTTGACCTTTCTTCATTAGATATTTCAAGGTAATCCTACCCTATTACATATACAGGCCTGAAATAATTTATTATCAACGCCTATTTTCCAAAGCGTCAAGAATCACCAGACAAAGAAGTTACTATTACATATTCTACGGCAAAAGGCCAAAGTAACAAAGAAGAAACTAAGGTTAAAAGTAAAACAAAGTGGGCATATTAAACCATTTTATGCCTAAAAGCTAATAGAATCCTATTCAAATAGCCCGGAGGAGAAGAACTTTTGCATTTGAAATTAAGGTTTGCCTTTAATGATTTAATTAGCAATTGTTTTACGGTTTTGTAATTAGAGTTGATAAAACCTAACATCTTAAATCATTCGTCTTTTCTTGAAACTGGGCTTCTGTTTTTTCCCATCTGATGTTAAGTGTTAACCATCGCCTAGAACAAAGTATTTCCTCGTAGGTCACGCACCTTAGAAACGTGCCCTACGATGCGCTGCCATCAACTTGAGGCATACGGGTGTAAAGCCTCATGTGCCTGTAATTTCACCGGTAACCATATACCTTTCAAACCGAAACATGCAATGCTGCTTGGCGGCAGAAATAGGTATGGTGGTAGTACTTCCCGTAGGGGTCCCTTTCACTAGGAACTCTACTACTCTTTCAATTATATTCTTTGCCCTTCAACAGATCTGAATCGAATTAGTATTTGACCGTGGGACCAATTGCAGCATGAAAATATTAAAAAACTAGCTTCTGCCAGCGGCTTCGCACGCGTTGTTTGTCAACCAAAAGTAACTTATGTTTGAATCCAAGTCATCATAATCTAGCAACACACCAAATTTCATCGAATTCGGTTCAGCCATTACGACGTGATTGAGTAACAAACAAACAAATAAATAAACAATCATCCAAACTTTCACATTTATAATACTAGTCTGATTTGCAATACTGTGATTTAGACCAAAAGGTCCGTAAGGCCATGGTCCGAGTCGCAGCATAACTCTTTTTATAAAGCCCTTTCTGCCCCAACGGCCTTGTTCTTCTCTATATCTTCTTGTTCCTCAGTTTGTTAATCCCCAATGTTTCTAAAATAGATATATATTAATGAACAGAAAGAATATACAATGATTTACAAGACTGTAAAATACAAAAGAAGCAGTTGAATCATCTAAAGACCGTTGCAAACGATCTAGCTCAACTGCTCCAGATTGTATTTTACTTTCCAATGTAATGTTTTATCTATTACAATAGTTTTTTTTTTGCCAAACAGAATTTTCTTGCTCAGGTAACGTTATCAGTTTGACCTTTCATGAAAATAATCCGAAGACAATGTTTGATTATTTCGTTTGACCTTTCGTATTTACCGATATTTACAATTCCTTAGTCATAACAAGTTCTGATAGCCGAAGGATATACCTGTCCTACGCACCTGTCCTCCTACGGGGTTTTTGTCTCTATCTATCATGTTTCTAAAACAAATGAGAGAGTAGGACGAAGCATTAACATTATATAGAGCAGGGCCTAGGATAGAGCCTTGTGGTATGCCGTGTAGGGTACTCAATGTTAGTATTATGTTTGTACTATTATTGCTTAAGTCTTTATAAATTATGTTCAATAAAGTTATTTCAAAATTTAATTTGATTTAAATAAAATAAGTTTAAACCCGATACGAATATCACTTCAATGAAAAACAGAATACTCTTTCAAAGGGCTCGGCTATTACAAAATAAAAGTGCAACAGCGATTTTCTTAATTTAATTTTTCATACCTACTATGTTGAACAAGCAGGGTTCGCCTGGTTTCGAAGCAAGTGTTTATCTACCTGAGTAAAATCAGCAGATGTTCAGCCATTACCTGAAATAGAATAATACCTCAAATTAATATATAATGAAGATTATCACAACCAAATTGAATCAAAATCTAACACTAATAAACTCAAAGTAAACTTTACAACATCGTAAAACTGAACAAAGAAACGCAGCAAAACGACATCTTTTAAAAAACCGTAAAAGAATTAAACGGAGCTTTTGTAAGGGTTTACGAGTTTGGTCACATATTGATGAAAGGTTTACGATTGAAAGGACAGAGATATAAAGTAGAGTGGAAATGTGAGCAAGTGATGTAACTGATTTACGTTGCTGAGTTGACAGACCACACATGTGAAGGGTTCTAATAGGAACACGTGTATCGATAGATCCAATATTGCGTTCTTGTCATTAATTACTTATGTACATGTTTTTGCTTCATTAACTTTATCTGGACAGGACTTGGCAAGAGCCTAAGAGAGTTTGTATTATTTCACAAAGCAAGCGCATTCTATCGTAAAAATATTCAGCGTAATTTTGTTTATTTATATTTTTTTATGTGTAAATAGTGATCTATGAATTCAAGAGTCCCAAATTAAGTAAGTTTAATTTTGTTTGATTATACCTTTTACCGCTGGTAATGTTGGTAATGGTAAAATATGTATCAGATTGTTTAATATTCGCTCAAGTTGAATTTCTTTTTAATAATGATTGCGACACATCACACACTGAGAAGCAAATGATGGAAATCAGTCACATTAGAAAACATGTGACTATTAAAGTAAAAGCACGTCCATGATGACCACGGTGCGAGATATTACCCCGAATGAGTATTGAATAGGGTTTAATTCAAAATGTACGTATTAACGTTTTTACTAAGAACTTGAATCAACGTACTGACATGAGTAAACCCATTAGTATTAGAAATGCAAAACGTATGTTTGCTATTTATAAAATAGTCACAAAATATGTTATAATGTTGGCAAAATCTATTAGAGGCGAAATCAGAAGTAAGTCTATAAGTTTTTGATAATACTCATTTTTGCATAGTTATAATTCTGTAAGTGACAAGTTGTACGCTAATCGCCGCTCCTCAAAAAGGCAATGAAAGGAAACTCACAATAATCGTACAAAACAGTATCAACACTGCTAACGATATAATCGTACATTATACATGCAAAGTGAACGACTCGTTAATGCAGATTCACTGTTTGAATAATGATAATGTCAGTGCTTGAACGCGGCGATGAGGCGGTTAATATGGACAAATTGTACTTTTGGTTCCATTACGGTATTAAACTGGTTAGTGGGGCAAGCGAATGCTTATCGAAAATAACCTCTGATAGTCCTTCGAGCTGGATTTTTGTAGTGAAACTAAAAATAGAATTAGGGTAAAATTTATTATTATTATTTAACTATAATTTTTTTGGGTAAGATGTTGTGTATGAATAAATGACAAAGTTAAAAGTACGGATAAAGAATTGTTTACCGTCACGCGTATGGTCATATTGCGTATGTTAGGATAGGATAATTATAAACGGTTTTTTGAAATTATAAATTCTTTCAGTAACAATCAATTTAACGTTTCACATCTACCAGGCGTCCCATGATGGCCACATTTTTTTCACCACTGAAGTGATGGTAAAATCCGCACGAAAGAATTTTACCAGGTGATACTCTGTACATCATAATAATGCAACCGAGAGTTAACCAAAGTTTTTCAATAATTGGGGTACTCTGCATAACGTAAAATTGCTAAAAATATCAATTTTAAGAAAGTGACGAAATAGGTCGTCGTAACCTAAAACTCAAGGTGATTCAAGGCATGAGTAACTTCTTTACTGCTATACATAGTTTATTGTTTATCTCAGCTTATCCGGTTTATTAGTCAGAATCGATCTATCAATTCTATTTGCATCTTTAATTCACTCATAGTTTTCTTGAGGATTTAGAATCGACCTTTCAAAGATTGAAAGAAAATCAATTTCCGGAATTATAATGATTAATTTAAATATTGCCCACCACATGTCTTTGACGAGTAGAAAATGTGTAAGTATTAGATTCACATATTGTTACTTTTTATGTGCAATAAAAAATTAAATAAAACTTGTCTACCACCTGCACGATGGGGGAATTAATGAGCTGCTCCGACGCTGCCACGAAAAGAAGAAAGAGTATCTAAGTATTTGGTTTTTATTTTTTTTTTTTTCAAAAACATGTACTCGTACTCAAAGGATTCTAATACTTTAAATCAAAATTTGAAACAGTTTTTTTTTTGCGACCAGGAAATACTCCTAGAACAAGTTATGCTTACCCACCTGATGTTAAGTGGTAACCATCGGCTATAACCACATAAGTATACAGATATGTGCCTATAGTAAAGTACTGCCTCGTAGGTCCAAATATATATTTTAAAAGTTTTCGTGTCGCGTTGCATCAAACTTTTTGTGGTTCGTTTTTATTATTGTCAAAAACTGATACAAAATTGTTGGTATTAATATACCTTCATGGAACGCTGAACGAGGGAGCATATTGTTTTTCCTAGTCTAGTTGTAGTACTTACTTGATTTTCGAATTAAATCGATATAAAAATTACCTATAACATTTATTCAAAAATAAATAAAAAATACTGACTTACCCATTTCATTGAATGAATGGTGTAAATTTAAAATTAATTCAAGGTTTCATGGTTGATTCAAAAACTGTGACAATTCGACCTTTGCTAAGTACAAACCTGTGTTCAATCCGACCCCTATGAATACTTAACATTTGTTGGCATTTATTTCTGATTACAATTCGGGTCGAATGTAAATCCAATTTCACTTTGATACTGTTTGAGAGAGAATTTTTTAATTTAATTTGTTTGTTATACTTTGTATTTATTTTAATATTGCATCAATAAAAAAAGTAAACATTTTTTTATTTGGTAAATGATATTTTATATAGACAGGAGGTAGCGGGTTCGATTCCCGCCGCAGAACAAATGTTTGCATGATCTACAGATATTTGTTCCGTGTCTGGGTGTTTTCCTATACACTATAAGTATGTATTTACAAAAAAAAAAGTATATAAGTATTCTATCAGTTATCTGGTTCCCATAGTACAAGCTCTGCTTAGTTTGGGGCTAGATAGCGCTGTGTGAAATGTCCAGCGATATTTATTTATTTATATTCATTATTTCATATCAGATGTCATGAGATTTATTGAATATCTTTTGAATCTTTAAGAATATTTTCTACCTTTGATGATATTTTGTGTTCGTTGAATTTATTTGACGATAAAAAACACCATCGCAACATCAGCTCTCTTCAATTGGCAAGCCCTGTCCGAGGCCTTCACAAAGTCCATAAACTCCAATACCATTGCTACAGCAAACTGCAAACTTACATAAACCGACATTTATGAAGAGATAGAAACAGGAAGTTAACATAAGCAATTACACAAGGACCGACAGCAAAGACGTCAGGTTCTATATTAAGAGACTGGTTTTGCCAATAAAGATAAGATTGCCTTCGAATCACATCTGTATTGCAGATAAATAACTCTTATCTTGTGAGAAGAGATTATGTGACCAATTACTCTAGAATAGCATCATCCAGTAACATTAATTCCTATCGGAATCTACAATCACTATAGATCTATCGACAGTGAAAGTGCAAGAGCAAAAAAGAATGACAGTTTTACTAAAAAAAATGTTCTGATTTATCCCGTCTCGTTTCTATACAGTTTGAACGATAGGACAAGTCAGATAGAATTAACGCTATTCTCGATTGCTTTCAATCAAAAACTTGCACAAAACAATGGAATTTGGAGTTAAATAATGAACCATGACATTACAGGTACATGGGACGTTTCACATGTAACTTGCAAGTGTTAGTTGTACGTAACAAACTGGATGGCTCAAACTTATGGGCTCCACAAATATCAACGTTTTCTTTGCGCAAGCCCCTGTGGGAAGAATTTTTCCAAATTTCTAGACTTGCCCAAGGCTTGCGCAGGCTTCTGTGGGAAGAATTAGTTCATACTAGACTTGCGCAAAGAAATTGTTGACGTGTTTGGGCTTCATTATACCTAGCAGTAAGGTGATGTCTCTTTTCCAAAATACCTGTGTCTAAAGACAAAAGTATTTGATCAGTGTGTGTTACCAGTGCTGACATATTTATTTATTTAACAAAATCCACAATCCTTAATATATAGATACATACTATTACTAAGCTTAACTTACGGCTTGGCGTGAGACGGCTATGCTTGGTATTTCTCTAACCAGATCGAATCAGAAATGAAGAGATCCGTAGACAAACCAAGGTATCGTTGAACTAAAATGACGTCATGTTTTCCCAACGATTCATTGGTAATTCGTGGATGTTACCCAATTCCTTGAATACATGTGTATTTGGACCGGGCCGAAGATATTATTTATATTAGTGTTATACGGTGACGTCAATACAACCCTATATTCTGTAACGATCAAAAACAGCCATTGGAATGTGTTTGTTTATTTTAGAAGAAACAGATTCTTAAACTAATTGTTTTAAAGTAGGAAATAGAGCAACAGCTGGGTCATGTAGTATAAATTAAGACGAATTTGTGTATCGTTAACTTTCTATATCTCGTTCTATTCTAATTAAACTCCTCGCTTTAAGCAATAAGACCTCTAGATGTGTATTAAATTATTTTTCAGAAGCTGAAATTATGATTTTGTTCTTCTTTATTTTCCCGTTGATAAAAAGCTCAGAAGCTCAGAATTGATGACAGAAATCGCCGTCGTCGTAACGGGTGCTATTGAAGTGCTGCGCACCCACTAATATTATAAATGCGTTCCCCAATCACGTTGTAACGGCTGAACTGAAATTTGGTATGCACGTAGATTATAACCTGGATTAACACATAGGCTACCTTTAATTTGCAAATCACGCATGCGAAGCCGCGGGCGGAAGCTAGTGGTAAATAAATTTTAAACGCAATCTATTGATCTCTCATTATATAAATAAAAATATGAGCGTTTCGTTGGTTCCCGACACCTTTCCTTAAAGCTTAAAGCCTTACGTCCTTAATGTCTTAGTTCTAAGCTACCAGTCCATACAAATTGTATCGCTATTGGTTTCTCTAAATAAATAAAAAGAAAATGGTATTGATGTGAAAAAGGTTTACATAAATGTATAGAGAGGCCTCTGTTCAAAAGTGAACGTATCATGTTATTTGATGATTGATAAGAAGTATGATTTAAGTAATTGATCTTCGAAGTTAAAAAGATAAGATATTGTATAGGTTTGTACGTATAAAACATTAATTTTATATTTAATAGACTGGAGAGAAGAGTAATCAAGTCGTAAAAATAATTATTGCTAACGCTGGCGTTAACCTTATGAATTACCTAATATTCTATTTCTTGACATTCCATAATATAAATGACTAATTCAATTCTAAATATATGTATAAAACAAAGTCGGGGTAGTTACACACCCTTACACAATTTCTAACTCAAGAACGGCGGGACCGATTTTTATGATCTTTGATTTGTTGGGTTTGTCTACGCACCGAACAAATCAGGTGAGGTAGTGGTCAAGCGCTTGGCTATGATCAATAAAAAAAACAGCTGAATAACTATAAATACATTGGATAATACCCCAAAAAAAATTATCAAGAAATATATGCAGCTAATGATGGCTGATTGACAATTTTACCGGTGACGTACATTGGCAAACCGCGTCATATTCATGAATATGCGCAAGATGCAATGAATTTATTCTTTATCGTACACAACTAGATTACAGATAAAAAAAACTGAATTTAATTCAGCTGATAAGTTAACACAATATTTATTGATTCTAATGCGGTACGAAGTTGGCAGAGTAAGCTAGTTAGGTATATAATAAATAAATTCTTTGACAATGCCCATCTACAGCAACTATAATCTTAAGTACTTATTAATCCATGTTTATATGTCTATTATGAAATGGTTGTCTATTTCTAGCACCTACCTACCGTACCTAGTCGATATACCACCCATTCGCACACACCGTTTTGGTTCTACGTTCTTGATGCGTACAGCTAAGGTATGGAACACTTTGCCGTCGTCTGTTTTTCCTAAAGAATACAATCCGGGCCTCTTTAAGGTAAGACTAAATAGGTTTCTTCTAGATCTTCGTGCTTCATCTTAGACCACATCATCACTTACCATCAGGTGAGATTGTGGTCAAAGGAAGTTCTATCAAATTAAAAAAAAAAACCTCCAAAATTATGGTGCCATGAGCTACAGGCAGACAGGCAGATGAAGCATATGTAATTATTTATGTAATAATATATATTTATATATATTAATATATAATTTATATATATTTATTTATGTACGCAAGTGTTGTATTCTGTCCCTACAGTTTGAATAAATGAGTATGAGTGCACGTGAGATGCAGAGGCGGGTCGCTAGTTTAAAAAAAAGTAAGATTCTTATAAACGGTACTGTTCCAAATATGTACGCTTCAGTGGTTCGTACTAAACCACACAATTTCTTACCTCCATAAATAAAACAACCACAATGCAAACTAAAGGGCTCGATTTCTTTACGAGCCAAAACTAATACAATTTACGATCATCCCCGAATTAGACACGAGTCACTTCCGATCGCTCGTTACAGACGACAGAATCGTTATTGAAAATTTGAGTCAAAAAGAATATTGAAACTTAAACTCATTGCGTTACAGCTCAAATTCAAGCAATATTGAACAATCGATATGCTATAATATAGTTCAATTTAGAATGAAAGCTAATAAAATGTCTTCTGATAGTTCCGATTACGATTGAGGTAATAACGATTATCGATTATTTATTTGGTATGAATCGTTCGGGCGTATGAGTCGATTGAAACGATTCATTTTAAGGGTACCTTTCTCACGACGGACGTAAAGGATCTTCTAATTCCTCGTCTGTTAAATCCTTTGTGATTGTCATGCTAAAACAACAGCGAATCTTCTTTTCAAAAAACAATAATTATAGGTTGTGTTCAGGCTAACACCTTCAAAAATATAGGCTAGGAAATAAGGATTCATTCAATCATTCATCAATCAAGTTTCACCATTCATTCAGTTCTCATCAAACCATTGTACTGGAAGCACACATCATTTTTATTAAAACTAATCCGGTCGCAATTTTGGGGTTTTATTTGCACCTGAATATCCTCCAAAGATATTACAGGTTGTATTTTTATTTTTAAAGTGTTATCCGACTCCTACGGGAAATCTGGAGATTTTTATGGGTTTTTTTTTTATAAATTATCGGCTAGCGTCTGACCACGATGTCGCCTGGTGGTAAGCTATGATGCAGTCTACGATGGAACACGCTTGCCTAGAAGAAACTTGTTAAATCGCGACTTGAAAATCCCTAGGTTGTAGTTAACAGGAAACACAGACTCGGGTAAGGTGTTCCACTCGTTGGCGGTGCGCATAATAAAAGCTTTTTTTTTAATATCTGGTGATGGAACAAGCATATGGTCCACCTGACCACTATAATTATATGCGGCTGAGACACAGGAGGTAGTGGGTTCGATTCCCGCTGCGGAACAAATGTTTGCATGATCTACAGATATTTGCTCCGGGTCTGGATGTTTTTCTATATATGATAAGTATGTATTTACAAAAAAAATGTATATAAGTATTCTATCAGTTATCTGGTTCCCATAGTACAAGCTCTGCTTAGTTTGGGGCTAGATAGCGCTGTGTGACACGTCCAGTAATATTTATTTATTTATACGTATTAAATAAAAATATCTATATGCATATTGTTATGCAATTTTCAAAAACGTGTAGTGGTAATTTGGTATTATTAAAAAATATTTAGTAGGTAATTATAGTTTCTATGAAATTATTATGTAATTAGATATTTATCTTTTTCCACAATAATTAATTAAAGGTTTGTTGCAAATGACTACATTAACTAGTACAGAAAATCGATTTTAAATTTAAAATTAACAAATTTTAATAACGATAATCTAATACAGAAACAAATCTCAAGTTTCACAGGAGTATCTTTCATTTCCAACAATAACCAATACGGAAAAACTGTGTGTACGGAACAACTTTCCTTTCGTCAAACGGAAGTAATATTCTAGACTTTCACTAAGGTCTGCGGAAATAAAATAAGCCCTCTAACCCGACACCACACCTATAGATACCTATAGAGATCTTGTACCGGAGGTTTTTATAATTTTTTCCCTTTGATTGCGGAGTTTTTCTATATACATTTTTTATAAAATAGTATAGTGATCAGTTGGCATGTGGACTCAGATACATCTGTCACGGAGGTCGTCTAGGTAAAGTAGGTAATAACTGATGTTTTTAAAAGATACACCACTTGAAATCGCTATACTTAATAATAAATACACACAATACATTTGTTCACATAGATGTAGTCAACCCAAAGGTTGCCTGGAAGAGAACGCTTATAGCCATAGAACCTATGATTTAAACATAAGTTTTTATTCTGTTTGTTTATTTTTAATGGTGTGCAATAAAGTGTGTGTTGTGTGTAGATAGTTCGATATTATCCATCTATTTATAAGGTTAACGTGAAAAATCATGTCATAAATATTTATCGTGTTTTGATCGTTAGCTTAATAATAAAACGGCTAATATAAAACAATATCCGAATCAATTATATACAAATTGTGGGTTCAAATACTGGGGTGCATTACTTAAAACTGAAATTTGTTGCAACATCTGGCGATTTCCTTTTCGATTCAAGCTATGAAAGCTAAGCGATTAATAGCATTAACTTAATTTTTAAAAAATTTAAGAACCCTCGATACTTGAAACCCTAAGAGGTAAGTAAAATTCCATTTACTGCTGAGAGCTGAGATCCCTTCACCAAAAAGGAAAAGCGCTGATAGTCTTTGGACCGGCTGACCTGATCTTCATCACACATATCTAAGGAAAGAAACACAACATAAAAAAAGAAAAGTTTATAGGTATATTAGTATAAATTAAAACCAAATTGTTAATAATATAATTATAGTAAGGAAATTATTATTATAAGTTAAAGGTTATCTGGAAGAGAATGCTCTTTAGCATTAAGTTCGCCTTTATACTAGTTTTATAAGTGCAATAAAGTATTTTCAATCAATCAATTTAAACTGATTGACGACCTCCGTGGTGCAGTGGGCAAATAGCCGGCTGAGACGCAGGAGGTAGCGGGTTCGATTCTCGCCGCGGAACAAATGTTTGCATGATCTACAGATATTTGTTTCAGGTCTGGATGTTTTTCTATTTATTATAAGTATGTATTTACAAAAAAAAATGTATATAAGTATTCTATCAGTTATCCGGTTCCCATAGTACAAACTCTACTTAGTTTGGGGCTAGATAGCGCTGTGTGAAATGTCCAGCAATATTTATTATTTATTTATTATTATAAGCTATATAAAAACTATTTAGGTATGTATCTAATCTACGAATAGACGCAGATTGCAATGATCGCTAAAAAACAGAGTAAACAGTTACTACGTATAAATGTTAGCCTAAAAATGTCTCCGATCTCCATGTCAGAGGAAAATCAGGCGGAACAAATAATAAAAAAAAGCCGTACCGTAGACCCGCGGGAAAAATACATGAGATTCGACACCATGGTCGGATACCAGCTCTTACAAACTTACATGGAAAAAAAATGCCACAAACTTTTGAAACTATCATGGCGATGAACACTATTTTCACAATAAACGGGATATTTACCATGATTTGTGGGTCTTTGAGTGTCGCAAAGACTCCCTTGATCCGTGATCATGGAAAAAGCAACTGCGTCGAAATATTGGGATACTCAAAAACTCACAAATCATGCTAAATATCCCATTTTTAGTGAAAATAATATGCCATAAGTTCACAAATTGCACCAATTCCCATGGAAGTACTCCATGGTTCCTTATTCATTGGAGCAAGGAAACTGTCACGGTGAACGGCCACCGAAATGCGAGGTCGACGGTCGATTAGCGATACAATAATAAAAAGTTTTGACATGGAAACGTGGTGAAACCTTGACATGTCGACTGCGAAATTGACATAAGGTTATATTACGCGTGATTTATGCAAAGAATACCTAACTACTATAACAAGTAAAGAAGCGATACTCCCAGCTTCCCGCGAATTTATTGCCCCTCAGCAGTAGGCCTGGTAGTATTGCCGCGCCGACGTCGCTCGTTTCATAACTTCCAACCAATATAGTAAAACAAGACCAGTCAAGTGTGAGTGAGACTCGGATTGTGACGTCACTACCTACCTATATGTACTTATACCAAATTTCAAGATGATCGGATTAACGCTTCGAAAGTTATCCTCGAACAAACAAACATACATACATACAAACGCCGCCTCGTTCGAGTTTATTTCGGAGATCTCTATTTACTACATATTAACATAATAACGAATATATAGCTATCTATTAAACGTAGCATAGCACGCCGATGGGTTAATTTTCCACGAACCACAAATTACTAAGTTGTAACTTAATTTCAACTTTGGAGCGTCAATTAGGTAAGTTAGTTGCATTAAAGTGCTCTCACAGTATGCAAGTTGCAAGTTATTTAACTTGCAAACTACGGTCCCGAGTTTGGTTACCCAAATTTCGTATTAAATATTTGAAAAGTGTTATGAGAGGGAAAAGTTAAGTTGATGTGATGGAAAATGGAATTTATTTGGTAATAACTTTTCTTTGAGGTCGCGGAAAGTTTACTATTCTGATGTTTGTTTGTCCTTAAATATAAAGAGAAAAGTTTGCAAAAGTAGCTAGCTAGGGTATAAGTGGTTTCTGAAATTTATGTCCTGTGGCTGATATCATCATCATCATCTGTAAGCTGACGTAATTTAGTTTTATTTATCTTCACATTAATAGGAAAGTCACTGTCCCTATCGTTATTTGATACCAAAATCTCCCTCAATATAAGAGAAATCCATTATATCTGGGGTGCAAAATTAAGGCGTCAGATTGCAACCCTCTGCACTTAAAGGGATTATGCTCTCTCCCTCATAAATGCATCCCAATTAAGGGTCAGACATTAGACACGCAGATTTCAGATTTCACCCCCACTTCACCGCGCACCCGCCATTAGATTTACGCCAAAGCAACAACTAGAGACATTATTACAAATAAACTTCTCGGAAATTTGTGGAACTAAACGGCTACAAAGTACTGATAATTGCTCTCTATACTCGCGCCATCTGTTTAGGAATGCGGGAACTACGTTTCATTGCAAATAACGTGATGAAACGCCATCTATACATTCGCACACTTTTTTTATAAAATTTCAGGACTAGAATTTCTCATAGAGTAAAAATGATAATTACCGTTGGTCACCTTCACCTCACACCTATTTTCAAAATTTGCAGTAATTTGTAGAAAATTGCAGGTGACAATGACCATATTAGAATATTTTTGTTTATCGCATAACAAGATCGTATAACAATAGCTACAATAGATCGTATAGCTTTCGTATCGCATAACAAAATCTATCCACTTGAAAAATGATCTTGCAACCTCTTTTTTACCAATTTTCTTCATTTGTGTCATACTACGCGTTCATCATATCAGCAGAATTACGCTAAACATAGGCCTTCCCAATGGATTTCCAGAGCGACCGTTCTTGTGCGGCCTGCATCCAATGGCTGATAGCAATCTTTATCAGGTCTTTTTTCCATCTAGAGGGCAGGCTGTCCTACTTTGCGCTTTCCAGTGCGTGATCTCCACTCTAAAACCTTTCTCCCCCAATGGCCGTCAGCTCTTCAAGCTATGTGCCCTGGCCACTGCTACTTCAGCTTGGTTATCCTTTGTGCTATGTCGGTGACGTTGGTTCGTCTACGAATCTCCAAATTTCTGAGCAAAGCCCTCTCCATTGCACACCTTAGAATGACACAAATGGAGAAAATTGGTGACAAAAGCGAAGCTTAAATACGAGAAGGAGACTTTGTGATTAAGCTGGGTTTACAATTGCGTCATTGTCGCTGCGATCTACAAGTGGCGTGATGGTCGAATGAAGACGTGTGACGCATGCCAATTAATGACGTGTGGTTTCAAGTACTAGCAGTAAGCTTGTTAATTTAATTCATAGATAATTTTATAAATGGTGCATAGGATTACTATTATTTAACGAATATCTATCGCGTATTTTTTTTTGTCACGAATAGATTTTCGTTTGACCACAATCTCGCCTCATGGTAAGCGATGATGTGATCTAAAATGAAGCACGAAGATCTAGAAGACACCTATTCACTCTATGTTTGCGAATCTTTGAATAATACTGCAATGAAGTAACTACATTACTATATTTTTTTTTATTTGATGTTTCGATGACCATTTTATTTAACACTAGCAGACCCATCCGCGGCTTTGCACGCTTGGTTAGTCAATAAAAACATTACCATCCTTCTGCGTAGTCGGGTAAAAAGAAGCCTATGTCTCAATCCCGGTCATAATCTATTTACAAACCAAATTGAATTGAAAACAGTCCAGCCGCTTAGTTGTGAAAAGGTAACAAACAGACAGAGAGACAGAAGGACAGAGTTACTTTCGAATATAAAATATTAGTATAGATATAAAACTTTCCCCGAAGTAACATACGCTTAAATCTTAAGCTTAGATTAAGCCCATAGATGTTTTACTCTCGGCAATGCAATAACAGGAAAGAGCATTAAAACAAGCATTAGGATTGCATGGGGGAGACAAAATCGATGGTAACGTGATCAACTGCATCCCTCCTGGCGTAGGTAGATACTTCTAACTTAACCGTATGAACATGGAATAAAAAAATATTGGTCAAGCGTGTGTTGGACCACGCACAGTCAAGTGTTCCGTAGTCAGTATGGCTGTATAGTCATTTCATAATACAAAGTTAATTTTACAGTACAGTTTGTTTTAATCATTTTGTACAAACATAATGAATCTGTAGTATCTGCTGTAACCAATTGTTTTTTCTAATGTTCCGCATAAATCTAATTTGTTTATTTATATTGTTATAATATATTTCTGACATAAATAATATTATGCAATGTAATGAAATGGTGAATAAATGAATAATGAATTGCTTATATACTCAAATTTATCTAAAATGGTGGCCATTTTGTCATTTTCAAGCATATCAAATGGTTTATTTCATAAATGTACTTCTGTATTAGCCTTGTAAAAAGTCTTGACTAAATGTAATAGTGTTTTTGGAAGACTCTGCTGCTGTCGGATTGACAGAGAAAAACTATGGGGGTTTATATTTTGACTACGCTACCGAACCCTAAAAAGTTACATGAAAGACGAAAAAAAAAGGAAAAGGTGTGACTTGGGGCATGGATATTGGTTCTTTTTTAGTTACCTTGTATATTGCGACCATTTTGGCGCCGATAGATTCTCGGTTGGAAACCACGCACTGGAAATAATTCACTGGGTCCTCCCGAGATGTACCTACACTAGATGGAAAGATGCCCTAATAAAGGTTGCTGGGGTTCCGTTAGGTACAGGTCGCACAAGATTAGTGTGGGTAGTGGGACGCCTATGATGAACTGTGATAGACGACGGTGTATCTTGCCACGGATATAAGCCAAAAAGAATATAGATTAATTTGTGTCTAGATTCTAGTTAGTTCAACTGTTTATTTGGTATTTTATGATATTACTAGCTTCGAAATCGGTTCAGCCGTTACAACGTGATTGAGTAACAAACAAACAAACAAACAAACAACCAAACTTTCTCTGTCTCTCATATTAGTGTGATGTGACGCCAAGTCGAACGCAACGCAAACTACCTTAAATACCTTTTCCTGGAACCATTTCGAATTTTATTAAAAAAGAAAGTCAGTAACTAATTTCAATGACAATTTTGTCACTCATCGGTCGTTGACAGTGTATTTGCTTGAGTAAAAAAATCTAAAAGTGTCACGGCATCGATCGTTTGAGTTGCAGACACCCCTCGATAGACAACGGGCGAAGGGACCACGCAACTTTATTAACACGCGTGAGTAACTAATTACCCCTATAATAGCACAATGACGCAGTGGGCGACTGGCCGGCTGAGGCGCAGGAGGTTGCGGGTTTCATTCCCGCCGCGGAACAAATATTTGCATGATGTACAGATATTTGATCTGGGTCTGGTTGTTTCTCTATATATTATCAGATTGATTGATTTATTTTATTTAGTATAAGTATGTATTTACAAACGTTTGCCGTATGCCAGACACAATGTGGGCGAAGATCACCACTGAATGGCTCCCAAACTACGGACGACGCCCGCGTGGAAGGCCCAGGCGAAGGTGGCGGGATGAGCTAAACTCCTACCTCAAGAATTGGCCCCTACTTGCAATCAACAGAGACGTGTGGAAAGAGGGAAGGGAGGCCTTTGCCCTGCAGTGGGACACAACAGGCTTATAATAATAATAATAATAAATGTATTTACAAGAAAAAAAAGTATATTAAGTATTATATCTGGTTCCCATGGTATAAGCTTTGCTAAGTTTGGGGTTAGATAGCGTTGTGTGAAATGTCCAGCAATATTAAGTAAATATAGTCCATTGTTCTACTTCCGGATTCCTCGCAATCCCATTACCATTAGTAGATAGGTACATTAAAATCCAACATGGCGATAGCTAGTCGACTATTTGCTATAAAGACGTGCCCTAATAGAGCAAGTGTGCAAATGTGAGTCTATGTCAAGGGCGTACTCTGGGTGCCGTATTGTAAAGAATAGATGCCAGTACACGTGTCTTTGAAATTATTATTACTGTTTTGTTTGGTGCTATGTGCTTATTATTTTCGAGTCGGAGATGGGATTTACTTTTTTTTAACCTATATCGTCCATCTGCTGGGCAAAGATCTCCCCCAAATCCTAACAATCATCTCTGATCTTAGCTATCCCCCACCATCCTTTCTCAATGCATCCAGATCGTCCCGCCAACGCTTTCCACGACCACGACGCCCCTCAGGTTGCCAAGGTGTTGTGGCATTTTGGTGGTTGCCGATTTGGAGAGAAAAACGGCAGGATTGAAGTGGGATTGGCGTACCACGTTAGCCAATCAATCAAACAGTCAATAAAAATCTTTTTATTCATTAATATCACAAGAGTCACTTTGAAACTACAATTTTAGCCGGATGGACCCAGCGAAGTTGCATTCAGTATTCATTTATTCACCATTTCAATATATAGGATAATATTGGTATGTCAAATATATATTACAATTTACAACTGTCAGATTCAGATAATATATAGAAATAAAATATATATATAATATATATATATATATATTACATTTATAGGTACAGAGTATTTATATCTTTCTAAAAATATTGGACAGTATCAGATTTTTTTTTTAATGTGTTACGTAATATTTCTAAAATAAAATCATTGTTTAAATACTACCAACGGTTACACTAATTAGGAGTGCCAAGAAAATGAGAATAAATATCGCTAAATCGTCAATAATGTTCAATATGTTCATACAAAAACATAAAATGATAAAGTAAAATTGATTTCACATGAAAAATGATGAAGCAACAACTCAGCTGTATTGATGTTACAATTTTATTGTGACTTTAATGACCTATTTAGAAATACTTTTATCGAAAATGACCTATTTTAGACGTCAAATGATGGGAAATAAACAAAATTAATGATACAAGTCAACACTACTCAATAAATTCAATATAAGAATCATTCTTTTGAAGGAATCGCTGAATTCGATTTATGTCGACTGCTGATTGATGATGTCTTGAAGTTTCTATAAAATATAGTTCTTGCTGTACAAAATCATTTAAAAATCTCGACTTTTCTTACACAAAAGGTGGGTTTTTATAATATAATATCAATCAAAATGGGTAAAGTTTATAATACAGGTACTTTTAACGAATATCATCATAATATTATCAGTCATAGTGTCGAAAAGTTTTTCGTAAAAGTTGTCTGAAACACCAACCGCACACACATATACATATAGAATTTATATGCTTAGTACTTAAATTGTCCTTGTTTTCTACCTCTACTATGATTCTGCAATTAGCAAAATAACTTACCGTGTTATTTTGTTATGTTAAGTTGTGCAAATATGTATCTTTTAATTATTATTAGATACTTTGTTTTGTTTAGTTTGCATAGTCTTTCATTAAAACTATTATTTGTCTAGTTTACACCTTCTTACATTATATTTAGTCTCTAAGCCCAAACAATTAAGCGTTCGTTTTATAGAATATAATAGAATATATTCGTATTTTTTAAATTTTATGTGTTAGCTTTGTTTTGGGGATGAAGCTTTCTTCTGTAGTAGTTTTTTTATCTAAAACAGAAGTCAGAAGACTCTCTCTTCTTTATTGAAGTGATGTTTATGTTTGAATTTAAATAAATGAATTATGTATTCGTATAAAACTTCCATTGGTTAACAAAGGCTTCCCATATACATTTCTAGAGATACTAGTCTTGTGCAGCCTGCACCAAAAAAGCCAGCAAAGTTTATGACTTGATCTTTCTATCTACCCCAACGGCCGTCCGCTATTTTATATATATTTTTTATGTTGATTTATTGGGGAATCAACAGCGTTACAGGTTTTAATTAAATATAAACAGATATGTACATATCAAATATAAACAGTTAATAAGGCCAATAATACATTTCCACTTAAGAAGCTATGAACGAGGGTTGACGTCATCATGATCATATCCTTTTATTTTATTCCGCCCCAGCTTTGCACGGAATTTTATCAAATTAAAATATAGCCTAAAGACTGTTAGAAAGATATACTATCTCTGAGTACAATATAATTTCTTTCGTTTAGCTTTGTATAAGTGGAATAATTTTCAAAATCGGTTCAGCAGTTCCGGATATTACCCATAACATCCAAATACACAAATTTTATCAGTTTATAATATTATGACATTGAAAATAACAAACCGTGACGTATCACACAACAAAGGACTAATCCTCACAACCTTAGAATATTCAAAATAAACATAAAAGTTCTTCAATCGAAAAAAATGCATAATTATTCCTTCATTGGCCACAATAATAATCTACTAAAAAACATAAGCCAAGCTAATCCTAACCACAAGTGACAAAATACCCCATCATTCATAATGATGTATCGAGTTTGACACTGAAAATCTCCAAACCGTGACGGAATGCACAGTAAGGGTCCAATTACAAAAGATTCACTTTAATCCTCACACCATCGTAGAATATTTTTAAATAAACAAAAATAGAACACATAAAATCAAACTATTAGAAACAAGAAGCTAACCTTATTACCATAATTGTTTTACGAGGGCTTAAAAAACACCTTATCAATTTTAGTATCGGATTTTTAAAACAAGCGCTAATCCGTGTTTAATTTTATTTGTGGTAAGACCCTACAATTTTAAAAGCGAAATCGGACTCTAATTTAGACTCATGCATAATTATCGAATAAATTCATTTTTATGCGAACTATTTACTTTATATATAAACAATAGAACAGGCAAAAACAATTTAAAAAAGCATCAGTACAGAACGGCAACATATTGAATTTTATGTTTGAATCTTGGTTAATGTTTGCATGTTCACGGAACAAATGTTTTCATGATCTACAAATATTTGTTCCGGTTCTGGATGTTTTTCTATATTTTATAAGTATCTATTTACAAAAAAATGTATATAAGTATTCTATCAGTTATCTGGTTCCCATAGTACAAGCTCTGCTTAGTTTGGGGCTAGATAGCGCTGTGTGAAATGTCCAGCAATATTTGTTATTTATTTATTGAGTTGGACAAATGTTATTTTTTGCGACACCCAATGCTAAGTAAACTGTTTGGTTTCATGGTAGTGCAGATCGTGAGAATTAAAAAAAAAACAATAGAACAATACGTTTAGGACAAAAATAGTTACTTGTCATTATGTTAGTACAGTCAAAATAGTTCTACGACTGTGTTACGAACGACGAAAAAACACACAAATTTTACTTACATTTAGATTTTTTTGAAATCTGTATATTTTTATCGTTTCTAGAGAACCAAATTTGTACAATTTTAAAAAGCAACAAAGGAATTCCCTCATTAAATTTTCCTTCAAAATAATTTTAAATACGAAATTTTAAGTCTTTACATTTTTAAATTCCTTGAAGTTAATCCCAAGACCGTTCCCATGAACTTAAGGCATGCACTCATTGTAAAAATGCCGAATAAACTTATTTTCATTCACAAAACCGGTTGTGTAACACGGAAGCACAAATTCCTGTTTCCTTAAAAATTACTGTTGCTTTTATAAATCGAACTGTTTCGAACTTGAAATGTAGTATGGGCTTTAGGGCGAAATCTGTTTTTTCTTCTTTTCGTGGGGGTTTCTTGGTTAATGGTACATCTGTCAGTTCTGGTTTTTGACCTTGTCAGTTTCTTTTGTCAGTTTTGCACTCTGTTACATAATCTATATCATCTATGCAATAGATATTGTGAAGATGTCAAAAATCTTGACGATTTTTGATGTTAGGATCATTTCAATGCGTCTATTGTGTCATGATGGTGATGCAATTATGAACTTCCTTTTCTCTTTGATTTGAGTAAATAATTTTATAAATTGATTTAGAACAGAATTAATTGAAGAGGACACTAAAATCTATTTTATAGATGAATTTAGAATTTAACTAGTTCTTAGCATAGATTTTATGATGAAATAACTAACTGAAATCATAAAATCATTATTATAAATACGGGATTTATCACGGTCATTGGTATTTCGACCGAAAATGTTTCGGTACGTGATAAATCCCGTATTTATAATAATGATTGAAATAAATCACGAAAGTTTTCTAAGTGAAATATTATGCTTGATGACGACATAGTTTTAGGCTATGGACAAATCTAAGCGAAAAAATACTATGCAATTTCACTAGCGTAACTTTGCGCCATCCTACCAGAAAGGTTCCGTTGTTTTCGCCCAAATGGCGCTATCGGAACTTATAAAAAACTACTTGCTATAAAAAAATGACTTACGCAGCCGAAACGTGGACACTTACGGTGGGACTGGTCCACAAACTGAAAGTTGCTCAGCGAGCTATGGAAAGGGCTATGCTCGGAATTTCTCTGAAGGATAGAATCCGAAACGAGGTTATCCGACAGAGAACCAAGGTGATCGACATAGCTCAGAGGGTCAGCAAGCTGAAGTGGCAGTGGGCCGGTCATATCTACCGCAGAACCGATAACCGTTGGGGTAAACGTGTTCTGGAGTGGAGACCACGTCTAGGCAAGCGAAGTGTAGGACGCCCTCCGGCTAGATGGAGGGACGATTTGCGCGCTGTGGCTGGCAAGGATTGGATGAGAAGAGCTGAGGATCGGGCTCAATGGCGCACCCTGGGAGAGACCTACGTCCAGCAGTGGACTGCTATAGGTTGATGATGATGATGATGATAAAAAAAATCTATTATCCAATTAAAAAAAAATACTGATTCTAACTTGGGTCAAAAAATTAGTTACACGTTAATTAATATTACTTTCACCCATTGTGCCCTTTCTCAAATAAGTTAAACGATCCGTGGCCAAATCTTAGATAGCGAGAAATTACAATAACACCCGGTCGCTGCTCGGTACCCATAGGTTACCCTTACCGGTAGGATCACATATGATTTATATTATACCATCTAATATGGTGTTACGCATCATAAATTTGTTCATGCCTTTGTAATACAGACTTAAATACAGTTATGTCAATGATAGATGCCATTGTGATCGGCGTATGCGCAGGATTTCGCTTGTTAGGTTGATTTATTATAAGCTTTTAGTTGAAAGAGTTTGTAGGGTATGCTAATGTTATAATGTGCAAAAATATATTGTTTTGAAGATAATGTGGATTAAGAACTCAATAAGATTTTTTTGGTTATATTCTTTATGAGGTGGTCGAAGTTAGTGTTGCCCAAATTCAGTCTTGGTCTTGCAGTCTTGGTCTTGTTCTTGCGTTTTTGCAAGACCAAGACCAAGAACAAGACCGCGTATTTTTAGCAAGACCAAGACCAAGACTGACCGTGCAAGACTTGAGCAAGAACAAGACATAGCCTGCAAGACTCTTGCGTCTTGCAGCTAGGACTTAGCGCTATTTCACTGAGTAGTTAGGTGTAACAGTTCGGTGTATAGGTAGGTACGCTTAGGAATTCTATGAGACGCAAAAAACTGTATCAAAGAATATGAAAAACTGGACCTATGCGCATTACGACTAATACCATAAACATAGCGAATAAAAAAATATCTATTAAAATCAAACTGAGTGCATGCATAGTTATGTTTTAACCATCGGCACTTTGATAATGCGGCGTCAAAGGTTTTGTACTTACTTCTCAAAGAAATTTGCCGCTTTTCGGAAGTACATGGTTATGATACACGCGCCGGCGGCTTCTTTTGAAATCTAAAACAATCGTTGCCGCCACGCCGAAATCATAACATTTGACACTATTTGATTGCCGCCATAGGGCGTAGGTATACTCATGCAAAATAATTTCCTAGTAGAGTACTTACAGGTGTTCCAAAGAATAAATAAGTTTCAGAGTGCTTAGAATGAAAATGAATACATTATACTGATCACGCAAGTAGTATTATGATTAGGATAAAATTGTAAGGATAGGTAGTAGATGTCATATTAATTCATTATAGTAAGTATATATTATAATATTGATTACTTATATGGTTTTAAACTAATTACTTAGGTACTATTGTTGTACATTTAGTCATTATATTTCTTAAGTTTTACAAGAAAAAATAGCAAAAAAGTGTTCAAATATCACCCGTTTAATAAATATTGTAGCCACTTTTAAATATCCTTGAAACGTGTAAAAAAATTCTACGAAACTAATAAAATAATATAAAAAGCGTAGGTACTTACCTACTAATAAAATAAAAAGCCTGCGATAAGAGTTTTGTATTACTTACCAGCCCGAATATCTCTGAGAGAGATGATGAGAGTAAGTATTTACTAGCTGTGCCCGCGACTTCGTCCACGAGGAATAGTAACTTTGGAGGTATAGTGACGTTCAGGACTTATTTATTTATTTTAAAACTTCTGTCATCAAACATACAAACGAACTCTTCAGCTTTATAATATTAGTATAGATGTACGCCAAAACATTCACTTATATGTAAAGAATAGTGATTGGCACTAATTCTATTTTATTCACGCGTCGCGTCTGTACAAGTAGGTTATATTTAGTGTGTGTTTGTACGCCGCACGCGGCATTGTTTGATTTGCGGCGGCATCCTTTTCATAGAGCCGGCACGTAGCGAGGCGGCGCGGTAGAAAGCAAGGAAACGTACTATAAATAAAGGAATTATTTTAATTCCAGTCATTTCCAATTGAGCTGTGCTTCGAGTCTAACTTAATAATTGTTTTTACTAATTCTCGTTGTTTTCTAAAAACGTATCACGTGTACAATTTAATATGAGTGACGAAGATTCAAATTATTCTAGTCCGAGTAACGAGAGTTTGAGTCACAGATCTAAAAGACCCAAAAGCAAATTTGAGGAGTTTTTCGAAATAATTCATGCATCCCAAACTGCCTTCTGTAAATTGTGCCAACATAAAAAGATTGAAATAAAAATGAAAAACAGAAACACTTCAGGCTTAAGGAAACATCTAATATCTTTCCACAAAAAGGAATCAGAAATATTTCTTCCTGTTAAACCAAAATTAAGTGGAGATATCACAAGCTTTTTAGTAACCGCTGGAAGAAGTGGACAGGTAAGAATATTTTTTTAACAGTTAAAAGAATTTTAACTCCGCGTAGCTATTCATGCGATACTTTCAAAAACGCCATTAACTTACGTAAGTATTTTTGAGTTAGTGGTGTTTTCACAGTTTTCATCTAGGGGTGCGACATATTAAGTATGTAATTATCGTCTTAAATATTTTTTATAAACACCCATATTTTCATTTAATAATAATAATAATAATAATAATCCTCCTAGCCGATTTCGGCTACAGAGACTTGACTTTGTGATTATTGGCCTAGGTGTTTAGCCTGTATGTGGCTGATGTACCCTATTTTTGCGCTAAAAGTCCGGTTACAATGAACACAAGTTAAGGCGCCATTAATGTAGTTGTAATTGATATTAGCCGGCGGTCGACTTTTAAGCTGATCTCGTTTTAAGTCTAGTTCTTGCCTCCTTTCTTCTTCAAACTCGTACACTTTGTCCTGAACATGACGCCTCCATTCAGGTCGTTTTTCAGCGAGAGCCTCCCAGCGCGACGGATCGATACAACACCTCTTCATGTGCCTCTTCTGTACGTCTTTGAAACGTAGGAACTGACCTCCGCGTTTCCGCTTACCATGTTCTAGTTCACAGAAGAAAATGCGTTTCGCCCTTCGCTCATCAGACATCCGAGACAGGTGCCCGCACCAACGCAGCTGACGCCGCATCAAATATGCCTCTATGCCACAGACATTAGCCCGTCGTAGAACATCGGTATTACGGACCCGATCCGACCACTTGATGTTAAGAATGTCGCGGAGGCATTTCAGATGGAATCTGTCTAACGTGCGTATGTGTCTGCGATACAGGCACCATGTCTCTGACGAGTACAAGATGTTAGGAAGTACAATAGCCATATACACCTTAATCTTGGTACTCAATTTGATGTTATGGGAGCGAAATACCTGGACTCGTAGTTTACCAAAAGCAGCCATAGCGGAGCCAAGTCTGCTGTTGATCTCCGAGTCAAGGTCGCATTTTGTTGTTATGCTGCTTCCCAGATATCTGAATGTATCGACCTGTTTTATGGGCTTTCCATCGATTTGCAGATTCAGTGGAGCTTGGTTAACAGTGTCCATGGCCATCACCTCTGTCTTTGTAATATTAATTTTGAGGCCAAATCTACAGCACGCAGCGTCAAGCCGAGTCATCAAGTCCTGGAGTCCCTCAGAAGATTCCGCAACGAAACATAGGTCATCAGCATACATCAATTCGGTAATGAGGTCATACGATACCTTTGTGTGCGCTTTTAACCTAGCCAGGTTAAAGATACTGCCATCTGTGCGAAAACGTATGCGGATCCCTTCGGTGTTGGCTTGTAAAGTCTCCCTCACGACAACGGAAAAGTACAGAGCAAAAAGAGTGGGTGCTAATACACAGCCTTGTTTTACACCACAAGTGACAGGGAATTGCTCTGTCTGCTCACCATTGACGGTTACGCAACAAGTCACGTTGTCGTGAAGAAGTCTTATCAAGCGTATAAATTTGTCGGTGCAACCAAGTTTCGAAAGCACAATCCACAAAGCTTCGCGAGGTACACTGTCAAAAGCTTTCTCCAGATCAACAAAACAGAGAAACAGAGGTTGACACTGTTCCCTGCTTTTCTCTTGCAGTTGTCTAAGAGAGAATATGGCCTCGCATGTGCCGCGATTGGGTCTAAACCCAAATTGCGTTTCAGGCAATATACTTTCAGAGAGCTCCATAAGACGATTTAAGAGTACTCTGGCAAAAGTTTTTCCTGGAGTAGACAGAAGTGATATACCCCTATAAGAGTTGCAAACAGATCGATCACCTTTATTTTTATACAAAGAGCAAATTAGTGATACGCCAAAACTAGGAGGAACGAACTCCATTTCCCACATGCGCTGGAAAAATTGCCAAATCTTGTAGTGCAACTCATCTCCGCCATATTTTAATAGTTCTCCTGGTATGTTATCGATGCCGACAGCCTTATTGTTTTTCTGCGCTTTGATGGCGATGATAACTTCCTCAAGAGAAGGAGGCTGATCCAGATCTACGGCTTGTGGTAAGGCAGGAAGTGATGCTAAATAGTTTATGTCAGCAGAACGATCCACATTGAGTAAGCTGTTATAGTGTTCTGCCCAGCGAGTAAGAACTTCTCCTTTGCTTACCAGGAGGGTACCTGAAAGTGATTTCAGTGGTACGTTTACTCGATGTGGACTTCCTACTAACTTTTTAATCTCGTTAAAGAAATCGCCGAGTCTATTCGAATCAGCAAGCCACTGAATATAGCGAACCTTGTTCAGCCACCACTCATCTTTTGCGTTTCGAGTTAGTCTCCTTATTTGGCTCGTACTCTCCTTTATTTTTTCAGAAGCAGTTGTCTGATTTTCCTTTCGAAGGAGCTGGCGGTGTTTTTCTAGGGCGACTGTCAATGTATTATCATTTTCGTCAAACCAGTCTTCACAGACACGAGGTTTTTGGCCTAAGATCTCAGTAGCCGCATTGATGGTATTTGTAGTTAACAGTTTCCAGCCCTCGTCTAACTGTTCATCTTCGGGGTGTATGCCTGCTGTAAAGGTATTGACAGCTTCCCTGTAATTTGCCAATATTTCAGCAGACTCTAGCTTTTTCAGATGGAGACAGTTAGGCTTAGCCCTGCGAGGTCTACGGCAAGGGCTAAGACGCAAAAATAGTTTTGTAACAACAAGTCGGTGATCCGACCAACAGTTTGCGCCCCTCATTACTCTCGTTACTTTGACATCCGCTATATCCCGTTGACGGACTATAGCATAATCAATAAGATGCCAATGCTTGGACCTTGGGTGCATCCAGGTAGTTTTGTATTTATTTGGGAGTCTAAACATGGTATTGGTAATACCCAGATGAAATTGGGAACAGAGGCTTAGTAACAGTTGCCCATTACTGTTCATGTTACCAATGCCATGTCGCCCTATCACCCGAGGCCAAGCTTCAAAATCACGTCCGACGCGAGCATTAAAGTCGCCAAGAAGCAAAACTTTCTCACAGCGCCGGATTTTAGTCAGCACTTCTGACACTTCCTCATAAAATTTGTCCTTGACGTCATCACTTTTGTCGAGTGTTGGCGAATATACGCTGATAACATTTAAGTATTTATTGTTTCGAAGATGGAAACGTAAGGACATGACACGATCAGAGATAGCAACTGGATGTTCTTCCAACTTAGAGGCTAAAGTAGTTTTAATAGCAAAGCCTACTCCTGACCGTCTAGGCTCAGAAGCTGGTGTGCCTTTCCAGAAGAAAGTGTACCCACCACCACGTTCAACAAGCTCACCTTCGTCAGCTAGATGTGTTTCGCTGAGAGCGGCTATGTCGACGTCATAGCGTTTGAGCTCGCGAGCCACAATGGCGGTTTTACGTTCTGGGCAGAGGTTGTTGGGTCGGTCTAAAAGAGTACGTACATTCCACGCACCAAAAGTCATATTCATCTGCATGTTTTTAGATTTATTCTTATTGCGAGGAATAGCCCCCTCCCCGGCTGAGCGAGGAAAGCAGTGCCTCTCTAAATAAAGCTGCTTTGTCTCAAAGAGTGCTGCCGAACCACACTGTCACCCCGATGCAGTGCTAGAGCGACCACTCTCCTCTCCTTAGGCCACCCGTGTCCAGGTATTAGACCAAGCCCAGGACTTTTTTAAACTCGGAATGACAAAGCCAAGTCAGATGCGCAGGATATATTAAGTTGCATAAGTGTGCGCGCCGTACACAGATGCACCCTCTCCTCCTTACTCCCCTTGACCCAGTGGAACGGAGAACCGCTACGACTGGAAGGGAACAGGACGCAGTATCTGGCAACGATAAAAACTCCTATCGCTACTTTCAGGCCTTCTACAGTTGCCTGGTTGCCTCGCCACTTGAGGTGGATTGCGTTGACGCCGAAGCAACGAGCACTAGCACGGGGAGTGACCGTGCCGACTCGAGGGCCGAAACACGCCGTTGCTACAACAAAGTGTTTCGGCACTCGAGCCCCCCTCTACCAGCCTAGGTTCCTAAGGTGTGGCCGCTGCATGCTATAGCGGCGACCACTAACGACGATCGAATGCGTGCCGCGCGATCTGAGGAGCCTTTTATAGGCGATGTTGCCTCGACCACTAACGACGATCGAATCTTCGTATATTCAACGGGCAGCGTAACGACGCCCCAGAGACGTCCGCACTGTACGACGGCTCGAGCACGACTCATTATCATTTTCATTTAATCGGCCAGTAACAACTAAGTACTTTATTTTGGTAAATTACAGTACAGTGCAACCTTAATATAACAAATATCAATTTAACGATTTTCTCGATTTAACAACAACAAACCTCCTCCTCTTATACGCTCAAACCTAGTATGTTTTAAATAATAACACAAGATTTATTGTTTTGTTTCAGTCGGAAAACAGCAGTGACAACATCACGACAGCTACAGTTGATTGGGTGGTGAAAAAATATCTTCCCTTCTCATTTTTCGATGACGAAGCTACACAAGTATATTTTCGACGTATTTGCCCTAATATGGTGTTTCCTAAAAGGTCTACACTTAGAAGGAAAGTCAAAGAGCGATTTGAAGAGCTCCAATTGAATCTCAAGGAACGACTTCAACAATTATCATCTAAAATGTCTTTTACCATTGATGGGTGGACGTCAATTGCTGGTAGGAGTTACTACGGGGTTACTATTCATTATATAGACAACGAATGGAAGTATCAATCTGTAGTTCTTGATTTTATACCATCACGCGGTCGACATACTGGGGAAGATATTGCAACGATTTTCCATGAATGTTTATTGGAATATGGCATAATTGATAAAATACAAGGTATCACGGTCGACAACGCAACTGCAAATACCAAATTTATGTATGAACTGGGCAAACAGCTGCCGCCACACTTTGATTCAGACAATCAACATTTCCGGTGCTTTGCTCACATTTTAAACCTTGGTGTACAAGATTTATTAAAGACCTTAGCATTACACTGTGAGTCTGACACTAACGCGCAAGATCAGCAGTACGAAGACTATGCAGACGAAACTGAGGATGAGGAAGATGAAGAATCTGCACCAAATATTGCTGACTCGCGTACATCTGTAACAAAGTTACGCAGTATTTCCAGTAAAATAAAAAGAAGTGAGATAGTGAAGAAGAAGTTTCAGTCTGCTTGTGAAGCAGCTGGCGTGCCATCAAATCTAAATGCCATTCTTGACTGTCCAACGAGATGGAATTCCACACATGATATGATTGGATTTGGTTTAAAAGTGAGAGCGGGCATTGACATATTGTGCAGTTCTGTCACCGAATTAAATGATTTTCAAATCACAGCTAATGAATGGCAGGTACTCGAAAAATTACATAAATTTCTAATAAACTTTAAACTTTTAAGTACAAAACTTGGTGGAGACAAATATGTTACATTACCGCTAGTCATTGTATCATTCAATCTCTTGCTAGATAAAATTGAATCCATGGTAAAACAGTTAGATGAGAAACCTAATCGATCTGAAGTGGATGAAAGGCTCATTCTAGCTTTCCAAGCAGCTCGAGACAAAATGCTTAAACATTACAAGAAGAGCAACTGGATTTATTGTACTTCTTTAATTTTAGACCCAAGGCATAAGGCTCAGACTTTTGACCTGACAATGTGGGGGAAGCAACTTAAAACAGAAAGTCTGCGCAAGTTCAATGAACTTTATGAAGAATATAAAAGTCTACACTCACTGAACAAATCTCTGGAATTACCAGAAAAAGAAAATAAAGTATGTGATGAAGATGAAGACGTAATAGACTTTGATAAACTCTATGAATGTCCCTCGACGTCATCTGGATCTTGTCTTCAAGGCTTGGTGATAGACGAGTTGGAGGAGTACCTAAGAAAACCAAGAACTGCCAGCTCGGAAGACATTTTAGATTGGTGGAGGACGCATGAGACAGAGTATCCGATTTTATCGAAAATGGCCCGTGATTTTCTCTCAATACCTGCAACTTCAGTACCTGCTGAGAGGTTATTTTCTAAAGCATCATTAGTAATTAGAAAACATAGAAATAGGTTAAGTGATGAGTCAGCCAGATGGTTACTTTGTATTAATTCTTGGTCAAAAAAAATTATATAAAGTATCATAACCTAATGATAAAGCTGTTGATTTGTGTTGTATTTTATTTTTTATTCAAATAAATGATAAATCGTAAAACTCTTTTATTAAATTTCTTATAAGTTGAGGGTTCAATCTCTTTCTAGACAGATAAGTGTTGTTCTTTAAAATACAGTCAAGTTATTGTAATTAATTTGTTTTTTTACATGTTTTAGCAAATGTAAGCTTATAAATCATAAATGTTTATTAAGAAACAGTTACTTCCATGGAAAACGACATATAGGTCAGTTGATTTTTCGAATTTCTTATCAAATCTTCAGTTATTTATTAATCTGCTTGATCTTTACTATGGCTATGTTAATTTAAGCTCACAATGTTCCAATTCTAATACGTTTTTCTAAGATTTAAAGTAAACTTTAATAAATAGTAATAGACTAATAGGTAATTGCAAGACTTGCAAGACTCTTGCTGCAAGACCAAGACCAAGACCAAGACTGGGAGCGCAAGACCAAGACCAAGACCAAGACCAGGTGTATTGGCGCAAGACCAAGACCAAGACTGGCTAAGTCTCGTCTTGTTCTTGCATTTGGGCAACACTAGTCGAAGTAGTAATAAAAGATTGAGTCACGGCTGATAAAAGGAAGATTTATTCAATAATTTGGAACAACAACACATTTGTACTTATATCAATACTAATATTATAAAGAGAAGAGAACTTTGTAAAGGTAAGTTTATATGTTTGTAGGGGATTCTCTCAGAAACTAGTAAACTGATTCTGTAAATTCTTGCTTGACAAATCCGTCCGAAGCCATAATATTATAAAGAGGTGAAACTTGTTGTTAGTTCCTTTGTATTAAAAGGTGTTGCATTATAAACTATACATAATGACGGAGACCATAATAAATATGTTTTTTTTTAATCAAAAAAACTTTATTTTTGAGTTTTTGTGCCTAACATGTAGGTACTTCTTACCGCCCTGCCGTACGTACTATACGCGGTCTGTTGCTGGTTGGGTTGGGCCAGGTCGTGGACTGGGCGAGGTCATTGAACTAGTGGGGTTGTTGAACGGCTTTTAGTAACTTTTTATAGTAATCTGTGGCATCGTATAATAAGTTAGTTCTCTAACATTTTGTCGAGCAGTGTTTTATCGATTTTATCGAGATTTTGATGATAAAACAAAAACATTTTACAGACGCATTTTTTTATTTTTATGTAGAAATCGTCCCTTCAATCTAAATAAAATAATATATAAAAAATAATAATAATAAAGCCTTTTATTTATTACATTATTTACAATAATTATTTTAAGTTATTTTTATACATGTAAAAAATTTACTTAATTATTTTAGCTTTAAATTTTAATTTATACAATTAAATATAATTAGTTTAAATTGCAATACCCTATATTTGTATTGTAATCTCAGAAACTGCTGAACCTATTCTGAAATTTCTTTCCCTGATTGAAGGCTTACTATCTCTGAGTATTTAGGCTATTTTTTATTGTGATAAAAATTATTGTGGATTTGGGCTTAACTGTTTAAAGTATTAGCAGTTCGGTCAACCAAACTAACAACCAAACTATTGACACTAAAGGGAAATTAAAGAAAATGAAAAAAGAAAATGGAAGGTAAAGTAATTTGCCTGGTGACAAGTTGAAGCTGGATGAAGAGCATTTCATGGTGAGTAATTTATGGCGGAGGCCACCGCCGCCCGCTTTAAAGTAGCGTGCCTATCGCTCTTTATCATATTAATAATACATTTTGGAGAATGCCCCCAGGAACTACATGATTCTATCCTCCCATTTTCTTTCCATCAAAGGACAAGCAGACGTATGGCTTAGTACCATCCATACCTCGTTAATATACTACCCATTCGCACTCACCGTTTTGGTTCTACGATCATAACGCGTGCAGCTAATATAAAACCGTCGCCTGTTTTTCCTGAAGACTACACCGGGTCTCTTTTAGGTAAGAATGAAAATGTGTCTTCTAGATCTTTGTGCTCCATCTTAGACCACACTATAGCTTACCATTGGATGAGATTATGGCCAAATGAAGCTAATAAGTAATACGTGTTATAAACACTCTCTAAAATTTCTGTTCCTGGACAGTGTCTCAAGTTTTACGTCAAACTTTACCATGAATAAGAAAGTATAAAGAATAAACCAATCTAAAATAACCTCCCTTTTCTTTCTTGTTCTTAAGATCGATCCGCCCCGTGTTACCCCTCACAAGTACATCCAATCGCATCACCTTAAAGTTGCAACTTTATGCCCACCCCTCTGACATCACAAATAAAAAATACATCGAGGGTTCCGCATACCCGAATTTTTTATGTGACCCCCAATGTAATTCAATTTTAGTTTTATATTTTTTTGCGAGTTGTGGGATATATTCTGTTTCCATATTTATACAAAACTAGAGTAATTATTTTGGTAGATCGCATATTGCTGAGTTTGGAAAGGTTGCTGGAAGCGGTTGGGTACAGGCCGGATTGGAACTGTTGCTCTGGAAATATATGGTGAAGCCTATGTTCAGCAGTGGACTTCCTATGGCTGTTGTGATGTTGATAGTTAAGATATTCCTTATCTACTACTATAAGTAACAGGTTCATATTAATAACAAATCATCATCATGTCAGCCATATGACATCTGAACTTAGGCCTCCCCTATACATTTCCATCTTCCGATCTTGTGGGGCCTGCACCCAACGGCTTCCAGCAACAGGTCGTCTTTCCATCTAGTGAGGAGCGCTGCACTTTCAAGTGCGTGGAAAATTTTACTTATAGTCGATCAAATTAATCAACAACGTTCAAATACAACAAAAGATTACAATGGAATTATCAATAATGCTTACAAAACATAATCTCACATCTTAGATCAAACAAGATTATTTTAACAATAGATAAGTTACATAAACTAAATACTTTGACCTTAAGTTTGGAATTTTGACCTTAGGGGACCCTTTCTTAATAGAACAATAGTTAAAAAAATCGATATGACAAGATGTCAGTCACATTTGAGAATGCATTTCTAATGAAGAACGTATAGGGGTATAAAAGGGGTGAGATTTCACACGACACACAGGTAGGTTAGTAAATGATTGACAGGTAACTTTAGTCGAGGTTTTGGTACAAATCAATCACAATATCAAAATTAAATATAGTGTCATCATCATCATCATCCACAGCCCGACTTTACCCTTTGGGTATAGGCCTCCCTTTGCATGCGCCATTCTCCACAGTCCTGTGCTAACCTCATCCAGTTTCGACCCGTGATGCGTGCTACATCATCTGCCCATCTCGCTGCTGGTCGGCCGACGTTTCTGTACCCTATTCCAGGACGCCATTCAGTTACCGCCTTACTCCACCTGTCGTCATTTCGCCTTGCCAGTTTCATTATATAGGATAAAAAAATATGGACTTCCAATTACTAATAGGTTGGGGAAAAAGTCTTTTCGCATTATAGTATGTATGAACTTGTAATAAAATATCTTTGGCTATACTATTTGTATCTGGCTGGTTTTGGTTATTCAAAGTTTAAATTCTAAAGAAGATAATTCCAAATTCAAATTAGGAAAATGTGTGTTTTTTATTTGTTTTTCGTACTGTAAAGATGAGTGAATCTAATGAAGAAATTCGATACATTTTAAAATTTTACTACAAAAAAGGTAAAAATGCAACGCAAGCCGCGAAAAAAATTTGCGATGTTTATGGACCTAGTGCAGTGTCTGTGAGAGTAGCACAAATTTGGTTTAAGTGTTTTCAATCCGGAAATTTTGATGTCAAAGATGCACGTCGCTCTGGTCGCCCTATTACGGATAAAATTGATGCCATTTTTGAAAAAGTGGAGCAAGATCGGCAAATCAGTAGTTACAACGTAGCTGAAGAACTGGAAATTGACCACAAAACAGTTTTGGCGCATTTGAAAAAAACTGGGTACACAAAACAGCTCGATATTTGGGTACCCCACGAGCTCACTGAAAGAAACCTAATGAACCGTGTACTCATTTGTGATTCTTTATTACGACGTAATGAAACCGAACCATTTTTGAAGAAGCTGATAACTGGTGATGAAAAGTGGATCACGTACGACAAGAACGTGCGAAAAAGGTCGTGGTCAAAGGCCGGTCAGGCTTCACAGACTGTGGCGAATCCCGGGTTAACTCGCAACAAGGTGATGCTTTGTGTGTGGTGGGATTGGAAGGGTATTACTCATTATGAGCTGTTACCACCAGGCAGGACCATCGATTCTGAACTCTACTGCGAACAACTGATGAGATTAAAGCAAGAAGTTGAGAGAAAGCGGCCGGAATTAATCAACAGAAGGGATGTGGTTTTTCATCATGATAACGCTAGACCTCACACATCTTTAGCCACTCAGCAAAAATTAAGAGAGTTTGGCTGGGAGGTGTTAATGCATCCGCCGTATAAGTCCTGACCTTGCACCTTCAGATTTCCACCTGTTTCAGTCTCTTCAGAATTCTTTAGGCAGTGTCAGGTTAACATCACGAGAGGACTGCCAAAACCACTTGTCGCGGTATTTTGATCAGAAGCCCCAAAATTTCTATAGCAATGGGATCATGTCCCTACCTACAAGATGGCAAAAAGTTATCGAACAAAATGGTACCTACATACTTTAGTTAAATGTAAATAAACTATATTAAAAAATGTTTTGAATTTTCTTAAAAAATGAGAAGAAACTTTTTCCCCAACCGAATATATCTTGATATCTTGTGCATGACAGACAGTTCAATAACAATTCAATATTAACAAATAACTTAAAAATCCGTTTCAAACTAATATTCTTGTGAGTAAGACAGACACAAATAGAACATGTAAACAACTCCCGACCCGTAAAAAACCCATGATAAATTTCCATTTCACAGCTGAGATCCCTTCGCCAAAAAATAAATGCGTTGATATCTTCAGATAGGCTGACCCTTCATCACACATAGCTAAGACCCACCCCAGTTAAACCAGCTTTCTATTTTAAAAACGGCGTCCGCATCGGTCCATCCGTTTGGGAACTTTAAGTAATATAGTCTTCCGCGACGTGTCCGTCCATGGCGAACCTCTTGCTATTACCACATACCAGTATAATTCCAAATTTAGTTTTAATAATCTATCACAAAATACACAATGCAGCTGACCAGAAGTATTGCAGGTGTAATTATACATGGTCCTTGGTTTTGTTTTTTGAAATTGTCATTTAGCGTCTACGGTAGCCTGGTGGACGGACCTGCGCCATTCAGTGGCTTTCTTCTCTGAGCTCGCTCAAGGGAAGCGCAAGGGGGAACAGTTTCTGCGCAACAAGGATGTCCTGAAACGCCACCTGTCTGCATGTGACATCCCATGCGAAGGCTGGGAAGACCTCATAAAACGACCGTGTGGGAACTACAACGCCACAGACAGACAGGCAGACATAGGCGTCAAATTATAACACTCCTCTTTTTGCGTCGGGGTTATCAATAAATAAAGATCATTGGGCACCATGATGTGGAAACTTTACCCAGGGTAAAGATGAATAGATATAAATATTTAAAGTTTATGATGTTATGGGTCGCAATACTTGTGGAAGGCATCAGAGTGTTTTGATGTCAGGAGTATTGCACAGACTACATATACGTATTGGAACAGTATTAGACCCTTTTTACATGCAATAACAGAACAAATTATTCAATGAATATAACATATATTTAAATTAAAATAAACATTGCTGGACATTTCACACAGCACTATCTAGCCTTAAACTAAGCAGAGCTTGTACTATGGGAACCAGATAACTGATAGAATATTTTTGTACTTGTTTGAAAATACATACTTATAATATAAATAAAAACATCTAGACCCAGAACAAATATCTGTAGATCATGCAAACATTTGTTCCGCAGCGAGAATCGAACCCATTACCTCCTGCGTCTCAGCCGGCTATTCGCTCACTGCGCCACAGAGGTCGTCTTTTAACTTGTTATACATGGTTTTTTATTAAAATTAATGATAAAAAAATCATAATTTAAGTCTAATTTGGTTTTTGTACGCAATCATTTACCTTATCGGGTCAGATTTCACCCGATCTATCTTAAAATAAAGTTAAATATGAGTATGAATGCTACGAAAAAAAACCGTGTCTGTTTATAATTCTTTGGCGTCTTAATACTATTATGTCATTTTCATATAGAACCTCTTTGTGGACTTGGATAACTTCAGACTGGAAAAACTAACTTCATTGCGTTACATACTTCCGTGTAACATGCTGAAAATAAACTCTCATCTAAAAAAAATTACCATCTTTGACAAATGGGCCGTTATCATGGCTCATGCTTTTTGTGGTCAAAAATGTACATATGTATGTTTGTCTGTAACGAGATTTGATTTGATATTAATAAGCTTTAACAATTTTATTGCAGTAATTTATTACCCTCTATTTTTACCCTCATGGATAACTTTCATAAATGTGATAAAAATAAACAAAAACTCCCATAATAGAACAATATTTTATGAAAAGAATCTGCGCGTTTGTCTGTCATCTCATCACATAACAAAGACCATCTAATGTTTTCAAAAATATCACTTTTATTCAGAAACGCCCTACATTTAAGATTGAATTTGATCGAGGATCTTAGACAAACTTTCTTTTTGAACTTTATTACGCTTATGTTAAAGCTGTTTTTGTAAAATGATTACATGTGGTATTATTTGATCTACTCGAATATTTTAGATGAAATAGGGGTTGTGGTATTATATTATGACCCTCACGCGAAGAAAACTAGCCATAGTTGTAAATATTTGAACAAAATCGTTCGATTTAAGCGGTTTTTCGGATATTCCGTTCGTAAAAATATGTTTAATTAAACTCAATCTCGTAAAAAATATAGCAGGTGATTTACAGCTGTGGGGGATGATGAGACGGGTGGATGATATAGACAAAATCTAGGGGTGTCGAGCGATAATCATAGTCGTATACCCAGTAGTGGATTAAGATAATTCTGAACAAACCTAGATAAAAACAATTAAAAAATAAACATTGAGAGTACTTTAACAAAAACTACACGTAAGAACGTATTTTTATATATGCTAAGAACAAATTCAACCCTTTACTAATATTCAGTTCCTATCAAGCAATCAGTGCACATTCACTAAATAGACAGTAGACATTTCTAAACGCATGCGTATCGAATTAGTTACGTCATATTATCGTCGTTAAAAATTGCACACTTTCATTCATAAATATCTAAGTATTCATCATTTGTCTTATTTGACATATCATTTAAAAGGTGTGTTTTTCGAGATATTATGTATTTTATGAAAGTATGCACTTTTATTGATTTGCCAACAATAAATTACACTAACTAAAAAAAAATAAAAATAAAATAAAAAATAAATAAATATTGCTGGGCATGTCACATAGCTCTATCTAGCCCCAAACTAAGCAGAGCTTGCACCATGGGAACCAGATAACAATACTTACATACTTTTTTGTTTTTGTAAATACATACCTACTTATCATATATAGAAAAATATCCAGATCCGCAACAAATATCTGTAGATCATAAGATCTGTAGGTCATCAAACATTTGTTCCGCGGCGGGAATCGAACCCCTCCAGCGTCCCAGCCGGATGCGCACTGACTGTTTGTATAGGAATCGAACCACCTTTAAAAACGCCTAGGGCACGTTCACTAAATAATATACCGTACTGACTAAAAGCACATTACTAAAGGCAAGGAACTAACCTATAAAATATATTTATATAAAACCGGAAGTTATTTAAAAAGAAAAGTTGAGGAGTAATAAGCTAGCGTGGTATGGACATGGCATGCGGAGGGAAGAAAATCATGTGACTAAAAGAGTGTTAGATATGAATGTGGATGGATATAGAAGTAGAGGAAGGCCGAAGAAGAGATGGATGGACTGCGTGAAGACTGATATGGGTTAGAAAGAAGTGACAACGGAGATGACGGCTGATCGAGAGGTATGGAAGAAAATATAGAGAATATAGAAAATACAGGCTTGCCTAGTGTGAAGGCCGCTGCATAAACTATGATCGTAGGTTCACCTTCTGCCTCAAACTTTGTTAATCCATGTTTATTAATATAATACCAGGCAGCTTAGGTTAATTACAAAAAATGTCTTCAGTATAATCGTATTGATAAGTTAAGGCTGCACATAAATATATTTTTTTAATATGTTGTGCCGACCCCACTTAATGTGAAAAAAGGGCAGGAAGAAGATGTTTGTATAAACACTTTGCTTAATTTTGATACTGTTAATAGCTTATAATCCCAACAATAACATGTTTACTTAATTGAGAAGGATGTAAAAGGATTACATCTTGCGAGTTTTTTTTGAATCGCTGTTGCCTAGGGAGCAAAACTTGTACAATGTTCTTCAGAATATCTTTGTTAACCAGAATTATTACACCCTTGAAACAGAACTACTTTTCATAACAATACGGTTTAAAAAACTTTATTCTCATAAGTAGTAAGAGTAAGAGTAGTAGAGTTCCTTGTGAAAGGGCCCGCCAGGGGAAGTACTACCACCATAACTATTTCTGCCGCCAATCAGCAATGCTGTGTTTTGGTTTAACGGGTATGCTTGCCGGTGAAATTACGGGCCCATGAGGCTTTACACCTGATTGCCTCATGTTATAGGCGATGGTTACTACTTAACATCAGGTGGGTAATATGCTTGTTCCATTTATAGGTCGTATAAAAAAAGTGGAAAATCCACCTTTTTTCGTATAACGTTTTGGACTAACTGAACTTTGTAACTCGCCATGAAATCAGCTGTTTCTAGGACCGTGTGGATTTTCGGATTTAATTATACGTTTATGATTTGTTTTCAAAAATTTTCATTCTTCTTCAAAGCGTGTCAACAGTTCTACTTTTTCTAAATATTATGTTGGGCAGGTGTTTGTCTACAACAATAACAATTATTAGGTCCTTCACTCCTTCATCGCGCAGGTGTTGAGGCACAAAGAGCATAGTAGCATTTTCATTTATTGCTTGAAATAATACATGGTGCAAGGATATTAGAAAAAACAGCTGATTTGTACACGGTTTCTACAACGAAATGCATCAGATTTTGAAATGTCGTAGAACAAAAATTGTTCGTCGTCAAGTAAGGACATTAGACTCCCTTTCGGTTTATACATATTCCGAAGCGCCCTGTATTACTGCCTTAGTGCAATAAACGCATTTTGACGCGTAAGGGATTTTTACGCGTCCCTTTTGTATAGAAACTGGATTTGGGTATACAATAGATATACAGGGTGGATTCAAGGTTAAGATGATACGCATTGTGTTCCTAAACTTTTCTGTTTGTCTATTCGGGAAGATTTCGTGAGTTAATTCATTATAGTTATGTCATTAGTACGTGTTGCACACTACAACTTAACTGCTGTAACCATATGTTTTTGCAAATAAATATGATTTTAATTAATTTGATTGTTAAGGCAAGTTTGGCTTATTTCATAGTTTTCTTAACAATATTTTGTCTTTTAAACTTCACCTGTCCTCGTACGGATTTTTATCAAATTATAATATATGTTATAGCACTCAGGGATAGTGTGACTTTCGCTCACTAAAATACATTTTCAGACTCAGTTCACTTTGGTCGAATACACAAACAAACAACAAACCTTTATAGAACTTACTTATTTGTGGAGATTAAGAAATCTGTGCAACAAGTTCTCAAGATAGCCATAAACCGAACACCCGATAACTACTTCACGGATGCTCCCGTGCGCAACTCATTGCGGATGACCACTGTGACAGTGAAGTAACTCGTGACATTACTGAATCAGCACGTTAAACTTATCTCGGCTCATTTTGGAAGAGATCACGGAGGACGACCTTCGTGGAGCAGTGGGCGAATAGCCGGCTGAGACGCAGAAGCTAGCGGGTTCGATTCCCACCCCGGAACAAATGTATGCATGATCTACAGATATTTGTTCCGGGTCTGAATGTTTTGCTATATATTATAAGTATACATTTACAAAAAAAAAAGTATACAAGTATTCCATCAGTTATCTGATTCCCATTACAAGCTCTGCTTAGTTTGGGGCTAGATAGCACTGTGTGAAATTTCCAGCAAAATTTGTTAATAATTAGCGAGACAAGTAGAAGTATGAACTCCTTTGTTTAGCTGTGGAAAATTAAACTAGAAAAAAAACTGTTTTTATCAGAACTTCATAAAATACGTATCGAGCACAATCTTGTGTGGCACACAATGCATTCAGCAATCAAACTTGGTGTTTCAATTTAGCCAGAACAAAATATAAACTTTATCAGTAAGGTTGCATACTTACTTCTCATCGCAGTCAATGAAACAAGTCTAAAGCAATTTCGCTTGTTAGCTCACAATTTGCGAGACAAGAGGGGTGATTTGAGTTATGTATGCATGTATTTGTGTACCCTGTATTTACAATCATTTCTATTCAATCACTAAGATTATCACATTTATAATCAAGCGATGGGCAGATCAGTTATAGTACTTAGGTACACATAGGTGACGGCCGTTGGGGCAGAAAGATTCTCGAGTGGAGACCACACACTAAAAGCGCAGTAGAAAGGCCCCCTACCAGATGAAAAGACGACCTGATTAACGTTGCTGGGAGCCGTACTTGCAGGCGAGATCAGTCGCTTTGGAAATCTATGGAAGAGGCTATGTTCAGCAGTAGACGTCCGTCATGGATCTGATGATGATGATGATGACTTAGGTAGATTACTGCAAAACGAATCTAATTATTTCAGACAAGTAATAGTATTTAAGTTTAAATTTGTTAATGAAAATGCCTCTGTACAGCCGCTTCATTAAATTTATTGTATTTTTATTATTTTATTTATTTATTATCAGCCATTCGTGTCCCATTGCTGGGCAAATGCCTCTCCCCATTCCTTCCAGTCTTCGCGGTCCTGAGCTGATTGTGGCCGATCCGTTAAGAATTTGTCCAGTTCGTCCCCCATCTACGTTTCGGTCTGCCGCGTCGCCTTCTCGCTGGGTCAGGACGCCACTCGGTGGCTGGCTATCCTTGCCCACAGCACACTTGGAATGGGACAGACATGCCCAGCCCAGTTACATAATTTAGTTATATATTATTTTTCATCTGACAAAGCCAGTAAAAGTATAGCTAAACTTTTTTTTTTAATTATAGGTTAGTATTTGACCACGATCTCGCCTGATGGTAAGCGATGATGCAGTCTACGATGGTACACGCTTGCCTAGAAGAAACCTATTCACTCGCGACTTGAAGACCCCTAGGTTGTAGTTATCAGGAAACACAGACTCAGGCAAGCCGTTCCACTCCTTGGAGTAACTTAAACAATATTGTACCTTTACATATCTATTACTTAACATTATTTTATGTTCCCAGGAGTGAAGTTGACGTAACTATGTGTTTTCTATGTACCCATAGCATGAAAAAAAATTAAATTAATGAATGATAAAGTACCATAAAATTTTAAAAACAAATCCGAACTATTTGCGTTGAACGTTTTGTCAATCCAGTCCACCCAAAGGTTGCCTGGAAGAGATCGCTTTAAGCGATAAGGCCGCCCATTGTACCACCACGTATTTTAGTGTAACAATAAAGATGTATCTATCTATTTGCATAAAATAATACGGACTAATTTATGATGTAACCCTGCATTAACAAAATAACTCAATCATCACCTTGCCAATTTTACAATCTAACAGATACAAATAAACTTTATTTTATTCTATGAGACAAGTTTTTTTTAAAGGACAGTTCTTTCTGGTTTCACGATTGAGAAGATATATGATTTATCTTTGTATGATTCGTGTAAAACACCTTTAGAATTGGGACCGGATTGGATCAGATCTGGTCATTTTGGACCCTAATTTGCATCGCCAATTCGGCATGTTTTATGGCAATGTAACAAGGGGGCAAACTTACCTCCATTGAATTGGGATGCTATAGAAATCAGGAACACGTCTGTAAAATTGGATTTATCTTACGATATTATTAGCTAGCTCGATTACGAGTACTTAGATGAGTTTATCTTACGATATTATTAGCTTACTCGATTACGAGTTTTATTACCAGACTACGGCAGAGCCAATAGGAACGATTATGTTCTTAGTAGTGTAGCGTCTAAACTAATCATCAGATTTTGATAAAAGAGGTGTCAATCGATTTGTTATTTTAGACCGGATTAATAAACTACTTTTTTAAACATTATTTATATGTAGGTATAGGTTTTCATTCATTCTTTATTGTACCTACACAAATAAATTTACAAACAAAAACAGCGTATAAAGGCAAGATTAACTCTAATAAGAGTTTTCTTCCAGCAAACCTTTGAAGATAGAGATAGTTGATTATAGTCGATATTTTCACAATCAGCTCAGGACCGTGAAGTCTGCGAGGAATGGGGGAGGCAATTGCCCAGCAGTGGGGCACAAATGGCTGATTATAAATAAAATAAATGCGGTTTTTTTAGCTTAAGACGGAGAATCGATATTGTTTCTTTCTTTTCTTTCCTATCTTGGTTTTGTAGGTGAAATTGACATTTCAAAGTGATCCTTGAGATGAATTTTGAATTCGAGTTTTAAGATAATATCTATCTAAAAAATCTTCTCACTTCAATTATGTAGTTAGAAGATTAGAGACTAGGGAAGATTATTTCAGATAACTCTTTATTGTACATCACACTAACAAACAATATTATTATATTTTATATTTCAGTATATATTTTGATATACTTTATTTTAATTATATTTAAGTCTATGTATTTAGAATATTTGAGCAAACGTTGTTAGAGAAGCTTATTAGAGTTTTGTTTCTTCTTGAAGCAAGTAATTTTTTACAATATTTCAAACTTCCACCCTCTTCTTTTGCTTTGGGTGTTAAAAATTGACATAGCTAAGAACCGTCCCAGTTAAACAAGCTTTCTATCAAAAAACCGCGTCCGAATTTGTCCATCCGTTTGGGAGCTATACGATGCCACGGTCAGAGAGACAGACATAGGCATCAAACTTTGTTATAAGTTTTGAAATTTTGAAAACCATTTCTGAACGCCCCACTAACATAACCCAGCTCGGCTCTACATTTCCATCGATTTCGATTAAGCCGTTTAGTTATAAAAAAGATACAAACAGACAGGTAGAGCGATCAGTTATTTTCGAATTTATAATATTGGTATAAATGGTATGGATTAATTAACATTTATTTTTTATATTAAAAACATTTATTATGCGCACCGCCAAGGAGTCGCCTTAAGGGCGCTACTCACACACCTGCCGCAGGGGCAATCTAGGGTGCATGGCGGTTGTGGCGATATCGGGAGTATCTCTACACACTTGCCTGCCGTGCAGTGTTTCCGAGTAAGCTGAGCTGAGCACACGTATTGAGAATGGCACCCGTATTATCGACCAATCAAAAGATTGGAGTAGCCTTGGCGCTTTCAGTGGTGCTACCTCAAAAAAAAAGGAAAAGGAGATACTGGGTGAAGAAATGGCTACTGAAAAGAAGTGAGTTATGCCACATGAATATTATAAAAGAACTGGAAGTAGATGACTTCAATAACTTTTTACGGATGGATTCTGACTCTTTTGAAGAGCTTCTTGCAATGGTGGCACCATTAATAGAAAAAAAAAAATACATTGATGCGGAATGCCGTAAGCGCTAGAGAACGATTAATTGCTACGCTTCGGTTTTTGGCCAGTGGACAAACCTACGAGGATTTGAAATTTAGTTGTATCATATCACCACAATTGATGTCAACAATGATTCCTGAGACTTGTTGGGCGATTTACAATTGTCTGAAACATTATATAAAGGTAAGTTTATATAAAGTATAATTATAAAAAGTAAACCTGCATGTTAGAAATTTAATTTCCTGAAATTCTAGATAAACTGTTTTTTCTTGTAAGTACTCAACCAAGATTCAACCACAAAAAAAACAATCACAGTCGGTGAAATATTTTTTATTAATACGGTAACAAGTTATAGGTACCCAGTTTCCAAATATTAAGTTAATTGTGAAAATTTTAAAGGATAAGACATTATCATTTTAATTACTTTTTGTGTTTAAATATAAGAAAATCTTTAACTTTAGTGAAACTACCTTCCACTAAATTATTATTATTACTAAAAGTAGTGTTAGGGAAATCAATGGTAATGTCATCATATTGAACCTCAGAAAGTTGTGAGGATTGTGTAGGAGTAGGAACAGATGCATAGGCTTGATGTTGTGGGGTTGGAGTAGGAGCAGATGCGTACGATTGATGTTGTGGGGTTGGAGTAGGAGCAGATGCGTACGATTGATGTTGTGGGGATGGAGTAGGAGCAGATGCGTACGATTGATGTTGTGGGGATGGAGTATGAGCAGATGCGTACGATTGATGTTGTGGGGATGGAGTAGGAGCAGATGAGTATGATTGATGTTGTGGGGATGGAGTAGGAGCAGATGCGTACGATTGATGTTGTGGGGATGGAGTATGAGCAGATGCGTACGATTGATGTTGTGGGGATGGAGTATGAGCAGATGCGTACGATTGATGTTGTGGGGATGGAGTAGGAGCAGATGCGTAGGATTGATGTTGTGGGGATGGAGTAGGAGCAGATACGTAGGATTGATATTGTGGGGATGGTGTAAGAGTATTAATAGGTACTGAATGAATGTACGGATTGTGATATTGGTTTTTCAAAGTGATTGACGATTCTTCTGTTAGTTTTCCAAGTTGCCCATAGAAAATGACTTCGGATATTAATTTTTTCGCAACAACTTGCTGGTGTTTACTTAAATTTTTCAATTGAATACCATAGCCCATTCCTATGACTTCCCATTCATCTGTAGTGGTAAGAAGTTTTTGAGCAGTATCAAACAGTTTCTCTTGTTTTTTTTGTAAGTTTAATCGCGGTTTTCTTGGAGCAGGTTCTTCTTCTGTTTTGTCTAGCTTACTTGGACGTTTTAGGTTGAGTGATTGACTACCAGATGGTTCATCCAATTCCAAACTCTGTGAAACCTGAAATATTAAATTTCTCAATTACTGTTTGTTTCAGATGCCCACATCGGAAACTGAATGGAAGAACACAGCAAAAATGTTTGAAGAAAAATGGAATTTCAGTCACTGTGTTGGAGCAATGGACGGAAAACACGTAGCTATAGAAAAGCCCCCTGGTAGTGGCTCGTGTTTTTTTAATTACAAACAGTTTTTTAGTGTAGTACTTTTTGCCATTGTTAATGCAAATTATGAGTTTATGTATGTACACACTGGCATAAATGGAAGCGTCTCTGATGGTGGTGTAATACAACATACAAAATTTCATGAAAAACTAATGAAAAGCCAGTTAAACCTACCACCAGCTTCAACGTTACCAAATAGTAATACTACAGTGCCCTATGTATTTGTAGGAGACAGTGCATTTTCTCTCAACAGACACGTGATGAAGCCCTATCCATTCAAGAATATAAACCATGAACAAAGAATATTTAATTATAGGTTATCTAGGGCAAGACGGGTAGTAGAAAATGCTTTTGGGATACTGGCAACACGTTTTAGGATATTTCGCCGAAAAATAAGTGTAAATGTTGAGAACGTCGATGCTATTGTTCTAGCATGTTGCGCTTTACACAATTTTTTAAGAACAAAATCAAAAATCTATTTGACAAATTCATGTACAGATTCTGAAAATACAAACGATCGAACTTATCGACCAGGTGATTGGCGGGCAGAATCATTCGAATTAGTATCACTTGCGCAAAGAAATGAAAAACAGCGCAACGATGAAGGAAACTACGTTAGAAGTCAATTTATGTCGTATTTTAACGGACAAGGCAGTGTTGATTTTCAAGAAGACATGTTACGAGTAATATAAGAGCATTAAAATAGTTTTAATGTTGATGAAATACTTAAGTAAGTACTTATACCTAATATTTAGAAGTAATTCTAATAAATATATATATAATTGTGCCAAGTGATTTTATTCTTGTTTTATTTTAAGTATTACCTCGTCACAGTCCATGGTATCTACTCCCGTGCGAGATGGTTCAGTAGTCTCTTCAATAAAAGTAAAGAGATTATAATACCAAAGAGATGGTTTGTACACATCATCGCTGCCAGATCCTGTTTGTTTTGAAGAATTAACCTAAAAAAGATAACACATTGAAATGAAATACAAATACCTACAAAAAAAAAATTTCAAAACACAATTTTGAATAATCATTACTTAATTAAAAATACGTACCTTTTTTAACTCCCGAAAAAAGGATGTCCGAATATTTTCAAATTTTTTTTTGAAAGCCGGCAGCTCCATGTTGGTTTTGAGTTACCCAAAAATTTCAAACATTAGTGTGAATGTTTGCTGCCTCATGTCACGGTTAAAATAATGTTTATGATTTTTATCCCACATGTGAGGTCGGTCTTGATAAACTTCTATAATTCGCGTCCAAACTTCGCGTTCGTTGTCGGCCGCCATTTTGATTGTACGCTATGTATACGTGCACTCCGTGTGACAGATACTGACAAACTGACTGAGAAATTGCCCCAATCGCGCTACACACGCAGCGACGGCAGGGACGACTTAGGGATCAAGGATGGTCTCGCGCCCCTGCCGCCCTGCCGCAGGGCCAATCCTCCAAATTGCCCCTGCATGCCTACACACATCACAATTAAGGATGCAATTAAGGGTCATCCCCACTCCTACACCCTAGATTGCCCCTGCGGCAGGTGTGTGAGTAGCGCCCTTTACCTAAGTCTGTGTTTCCTGATAACTACAAGTCTTCAAGTCGCAAGTGAATAGGTTTCTTCTAGACAAGCGTGTACCATCGTAGACTGCATCATCGCTTACCATCAGGCGAGGTCGTTGTCAAACGTTAGCCTATAATTTATAAAAAAAAACATTGTAATGTACATATTTTTGTATGTTGTACGATAATAACACTTTTGACGCGATTATACGTAATCGGGTGATAATAAAACTTCATATGATTGTTAATACATTATCAAAACTTACAATAATATTCCATTCAGATCTTTGTAGTTTGTGGTAGAAATAGGCTTATAAAAATATTGTTACTGAAAATTGTACTGAAATACACTTCACTTGAAGTTCTCAGCTAATTTCGCTGACTCTCTCATCGCTCCGATAGCCGTGATCGTCTAGTGGTTAGGACCCTACGTTGTGGCCGTAGTAACCCAGGTTCGAATCCTGGTCACGGCAGTGATAACACTGTCGCGGCGGAGCTTACTTTTTGCATAATCTTTTTTTTTGAACACATAAATATTTATTTATCATTTTGTTCAAAATGTATGTAAGAAAACTATTATCATTTATTACGCAGCGTTTCTTTTTACTTCAAGATAATTATAATATATTTTTGGGACAATATTTGCATTAAAAAATATTAATTTATAAAGTCACTATATAATTTTTTAATATTTGTTAGTATTCATACAAATATCATGCCATTAAATCATGTTTATGAAGTTATTATGATAATTATTGAATTATTGTAATTTATTAAAATACATGCAAATTTAAGTGCTTACTTAGGCACTGGACACAGATATTTCTACGAACGAAGCTTTCAAATCCTTATAAATAGTTTCTTTTGTGATAATTTTAGCAGCGCCATCTAGTAGGTAGTAGCATAACTAAATAATCCTTTCGTAGCGTTACGCCTACTGCGGCATGCCGTAGACGGCGGCGCCGTAGCATGACAACGAAGTTCTGCTACTTGCCGCTAGGTGGCAGTAGTAATTTTAGTTCGGCGCCGAAATTAAAGATACTGTAGTTTCATGTAAGTCGAAGTTTTTGCAAATAGTTTAGAAAATCCGCCGTCCACAAGATCATGTTGTTTTTTTTTCATTTTATTCAAGTTTTATTAGTTTGCAGATGTAAAGATGTAAATAATAGATGTAAATAGCCGGTGATGGATTCATTTTACGAGTATGTGGTGTAAAAGAAGAAAAGAGTACGGAATAAATAAAAATGGACTTAGCATTAGTTCGGATCATTAGCGAGAGGAATTTGAGGAAAAAAACAATACAAATTAAAGTAAGAACAACAAACATCCAAATTCTCAAATTACCTACATGTAAGATGTAGGTAAGTAATATTGTAATCTCGCATGCATAGTTAATACTGAAACACGCACGCCCCTCTCTCAGAAAACAATCTCAGATTGTCGGGAATTAGGTACTTATACCAATCGGAATACTTGAGCAGATGCTAAATTGTTTTGTGAGTAGGAAAATTATTTCCTCGCTTCTAGAAAATTAGGTAAATACGTCCCACATGCGACAAATACTTGTTTTGTGGCTTTATTTTATTTTAGGTGCGTAGGACTGTGAAATTAGCGCTCAAGTAATAATTGAGCTCGAAAAATATATAATAAAAGTAACGATAACATGGTATGTACACCTTTTTAAACTGTCATGGTTATGAGCACCATTAGTACTAAAAACGAGATATTTACCATGATTTATGAGTTTTTGGCGCATGCAACTGCGTCAAAATATCGGGGTAGGTACTCAAAAACTCACAAATCAGGGTAAATATCCCGTTTTTAGTACAAATAATGTTATGTATACGTGAGTTGGTACTCTATGTAATTTACGTACTAATTTGTAAAATTTAACATGAAGAATTATGCTCGATTGCTTGATGAAGCTACGATTACCTTAGACCCAAAATATCTATAATTTGGTTATAATTTAAATTACGAGTAACAGCCCTTTCCCACGGCAACATCCCGAGTTTTGCAGGATCCCGTTTAGTAGTGTATGTGCTTCAATACTAGTATTACTACTACATGACTCAGCGGGATCCAGGAAAAAACTGTACCTGGAAAAAACGGAATGTTGCCATGGGAAAGGGCTGAACTCTTTATATTTGTAATTTTTAACCAACCAGTAGTTAACACCTAAGAGAAAGTTAATATCTCTGACCCAACCTATTCTATCTATCGTGATCTGTATATAATCATTGAGATTATCTGTGAAAGCCACAGAATATAGAATACTGTTCTGTATTATGTGGATAAAGCGTCACTTTATCAAAATTTCACTCTTATTTGAGCAGTCATGGTGAAAAAGCAAATGGGGCCGAAAATAACTAAAAACAAAACACAAACCAGATACATTTTACCGAAAAAATATGACAATACCATCACATTTACCCATATAATAGTAGGAACTCGCATCTTTTATGCGGAACATAAAATGTGATAAGGTTGCCTCGCCCATGATGCCTCGAATGAGGAACCTTTGTGAAGAGGTTCCGGGACGCCAATAAATAAGATTTGGGTCTCCTAGGCCCCAGGTAATATGTTTACAGGATTTACCTGACATATTTCGTTGTCAATAAGTTTTCATGTAAACTCGTATCAGATAGTTTTTCATCAAATACATAGTTTAGAAAAATACGCTCACGTTTTATCCCCGTATCATTTCCTCCAATCAGTAGAGGGCTATTCTATAAAGGCAATTCCTAACTATAACAAAATCCCTTTTTTGGGCGATGTTAGTAGCCATTCTTGCTATCATAGTTGTAAGCAAAAAATTTGAATTATTGAATTATTAAATGGCACTGTGTGAAATGTCCAGCATTGTTTATTTATTTATTACGATGCTCGTAAAAAGGCCTCACAAAAATATTTGGTTATAAAAATATTAAGGGTCTTAATACTCAATATATTTATTGCTTTCACATGGTGTTACACAAAGTTGTTACAGGTAGACATTGACGTTGCAGGATTAAAGTAACTTGATGCCCTAAGCAATCTTCCTCTGTGGTCCCCCCTATTCTTAAGTGAACTAAAAAGAATTAGTAAAAACTGTTGCCCCCCTAGACGGGATGCCCGCCCTAATCAATTGCTTAAATAGCTTATAGGCTAATCTAGGACTGCAGGTAGATATTTCACATAATGAACCCTGGCAGGGTATAGCAACAGGAAGTCACACCGTGTTTTACATAAAAAAATGTTGTTATTATGAAGCATGTTTTAGTTTTAGAAATGTATCAAAGTATTCATTCATCATAGTACTTTACACATGATTTATTTTTATTATTTTACCGTCACATCTAAGAACATTGTAATTTGTCAAAGGATGGATAAATGGATTGAATTTGATTGAATACGTAATCATAATAATTAAATTTAATATTGATAGTATGTAATTAATTTTTCTATCATCAGTTAGTACCTAATAATACTTATTAAATAGTATGACAAATTTATCTGTTTAAATTAAACCCCGTCTAAATGACATAAAGGATCAATTAGACTAAAAATTTTAGTTGAGGGATCTACGTTTCGGAGTGCGCAAAATAAAAATACGTAAAAAAAATATAATAATTTGTGAAGTCATGTAGTTTGATGAGTGTTAATTGTATTTAAATGAAATAAAATAAATTAAATAAAAATAAATAAAATTCGTTTATTGCAGGCACAAAACATAAGACCAATATCACACAAACAAAAATAAAATACAATACAACAGAATTGAGAACCTCCTTTTTTTGAAGTTGATTAAAAAATACAGAAGATGCCACGGAGCAGATGCTCCGGTGTAGTCATTTTTTATTTCCGTCCAAGTGGACGGAAATCCAATATTTCTAAATTCAATTTTTATAAATCTGGTCAGAGACAGCCCTTAATAAAAAACTGAAAATATTTATTTATCAAGACTTAAATATTAAACACAAAATTAGAAGGGCTTAACCTTGGCTTAAGACAAAATTAAATAAATGTGTTAAAAGAAATGTAACTTTAATACCACTTTGTTACGAGAAAAATTCATAACATCCTCTTGTACATATCTAAGGCCTGCTTGCACAACGATCCTTAAACGTATGTATACATATATCAACTAAACATGTGATATGAGGTATTTGTATGATTTGACCACTCCTTAAATCATGTATAGCCACTAAATACATTGCGCAAGCAAATAAGTAAATAAACAAAATATATGATCAAACGCAATAAAACCTACGGGTTACGAATCAATCTTTGACGGATCGCGCACCGACTCCAAACGGTTTGGGTGAATTTATTCAATATCGGGCATTCCCAGCCTTATTGGGTTTTGATAACTCCACAAGCTTGGGGTAAAAATTCCAGAACTGGCAATGTAGAAAAGGGTATGGTCGATTTGCGTAATGCAGCTGATTGAAAGGGAATGAGAAGTGCAAATATTAGGGCATTATTTTAAAAAAAATCAAGCTTCAATATTCATTTATCCCTGTGGTTTTAACCAAGCTGATGTTTTAAACGCCAATTTGACCGCCTGATCCTCCGTGACCAAGCCAGGACAGAATCAGGCAAGAAGAAATCCCACGAATAAAAGTATTCAGTGTAGATTTTCCCGTGCGCATGTATAGGGGTGAAAATTAACCTAAAATATTTCGAATCTTAGATATACTAAAAAGTTCCAACGTTATTTTTTAACAACCTATACTGTAGGTAGATAAAGATAATGACCTGCTGAGCAAAGGTCTCCCCCATTTCTTTCCATTCCTTGAATTCTCCAGAAATCTCCTGCCAGTCAGAGTGGAACCCATCCAGATCGTCGCGCGAACGATTTAGTGGTCTGTCTCGTTGCCGTCGTCTTGTAGGTTGCCAGTCAATGAAGATCTTTCAGGGTGCATTCGCGTGACATGACCCGCCCAGTCCCATTTGAGTCTTGCAGCCTTATATCCCACATCGATGATTCCGGTCTTAGAGCGTAGAGTAGTGTTGCGGATTGTATGTTTGCTTAGCACCTAAAATGCTACGCTCCATCGCTCTTTGGCACACCCCGAGTTTGAACTTTAATGAGTCCGTTAAAGTTATTTAATAAAAAAATACATCGCGCGTGGTTAAATCTATTTACATTATATTGGAAGAATTGTCATCTATGTTTAGTTCTGTCTTTACTGATTTGATTGTTAAATAATTTTAATCGATTATTTCCTCAAAATGCCGGACGCGACTTTTTTTTAACAAATAATATTGAATTATTTTGTATATCAAAGATTCTAAACCTTTTAGATTAATGGTCACCCTTATAAAGTGTTAGTTAAAAACAACACTGAATATTTATTCGTGGGATTTCAAAACAGCGCGGCCCAAAAATACCACAAAAATATATAATAATATTAATATAGGCTAACGACTATATTAATATTAACTTGAATTAATAATGTGCTTCCTCGGATTTCTTAACTCAGTCCGTAGAACCATGATGATTATCCCATCGCCACTTATTAGAATAATAACCAGATGGTACATCTGTTAGTATTCTTTGATTTTTTGGTAAGATATTTCGGTTTCCTCACCATGTTTTACTACGCCGTTTTGAGTTCGAGCTTAGCACGTAAATTTTTCGAGTAGAAAAATTTATTAAATCCATCCATCCATCCATCTATGTAATGAAAAATGACAAACATTTATTTAATACAAAATGCATGTAGGTTAACTTAGGTTACAATTTCAGTAAGTACAATTTCGTAGAGCAGGGTAAACATTGTAGAGATGCCTGTCGTCTCCTCACTAGGCTAGGCCTGTATCGAGGAAACATATTAACAACTTTTCTTAAAGGAATTCTCGCACAGTAGCCTACTGGCTACTGTGCAATAAAGTGTTTTCATTCATTCATTCTATCGATAGGGGAGTTCAAGATAAATAAATATTTATATATATATATTGTATAATGAATGAATGAATGAAAACAATTTGTTGTACACATTAAAAAATAAAGATTACAGACAAAAATAGAAGACACAAAGCAAATAGTACAATGAGCGGTCTTATCGCTTTGAAGCGATTTCTTCCAGATAATCTTTGGAGGATTTCGTTATGTCAAAGATATGGTCGGGGGTGCACTTTAAAGACTAAGGATGTAGATGTAGAGCGTGCAACTAATATCGACGACCTCCGTGGCGCAGTGGGTGAATAGCCGGCTGAGACGCAGGAGGTAGCGGGTTCGACTCCCGCCGCGGAACAAATGTTTGCATGATTTACAGATTTGTTCCGGTCTGGATGTTTTTATATATATTATAAGTATATATTTACAAAAAAAAATGTATATAAGTATTCTATCAGTTATCTGGTTCCCATAGTACAAACTCTGCTTAGTTTGGGGCTAGATAGCGCTGTGTGAAATGTCCAGCAATATTAAATTATTCATTCATCATCAAAAATTAGCCTTATTCATCGAGATTCCGAAATGGTATATTACATGGTATTTCCACAAGTTGATTCAAAAGTAATTCCTATTAAAATGGGTAGAGCTAATTATTATAAAATTACAAATAGTACTAAAATTTACTTCATTACTTAAAATCACCTAAAAACGTTAGTTTAAAATTCGGTAATGAAATAAAACGAAACAATAAATTTTAAATGCATTTCATTTATTAAATTTACTATTACAAAAGGTGTTCGAAAAGGCCACCACGTGCTCTGATGCATGCTCTGCACCTTTTGATAAAAGATCTTTTTATCCTGTTCGCAATTCTCTCATTGCTCTGTGATTTTCTGAGCAGCTAATCGCACACGCTCCCGTAGCTGGTCCACTGTATTGATTGGGTCTTTATAAGCCTTTTCTTTAAGGCATCCCCCGTAAAAAAAGTCCAATGGGTTGAGGTCTGGTGAACGAGGTGGCCACAAAATTGTCCCCAAACGACCGATCCATCGTCGACGATATGTTTCATCGAGGTATTGTCGAACATTTCGGGCGTAATGAGCGGGACAACCATCGTGCTGCAGCCACATTCTTCTTCTATCTTCTAATGAAACATCTTCTAATAAAAGTGGAAGTTCGTGCCGTAAAAAATGTAAATACGTTTCTGCAGTCAATGTTCCAGACAATTCGAATGGTCCGATGATTTTGCCATTTAGAATTCCAGTCCATAAATTAATTTTGAACTTGTACTGGGACCTGTCTTCTCTGGCCAAATGAGGGTTTGTACGCTGCCAACTGTGCAGATTGTGCATATTAAAATACCCATCTTTTTTGCACGTGGATTCGTCGCTCTACAAAATGTTATCAAAGAAATCGGGATCAGCGTTCATTTTTCTCAGCATTGTTTGGCAAAATGCAACTCGTGCAGGGTAATCTCTTGGCTGCAAACATTGCACGCGCTGGTAGTGAAAAGGATGTAATTTTTCTCTTTTTAAAATTCGGTGCACTGTTCTTGCTGACATGCCAGTATTAGAGGCTATTACGCGCACAGATGTGGTCGGATCAGCAGCAATTTCATCAAGTACGTCCTCTTCATTATGTACTTGTGGTCTCCCAGAACTCGTGCCATCGATGTCACTTCCAGGAATTCGACCTTCCATGTAAACATTGTGTACGCGAATAAACACACGATAATCGGGATGGCGTGCATTGGGAAATCTTTCCCGATACAGTGCTGCTGCTCGATTGGCGTCGTAGATTAAATGCATTTGCGCATATTCAGACGCAGTGTATAGCTGAGGCATTGCAATCAATATGCAATACCAAAAAATCCAAGTTACAAAGCAAATCAAGTCCGAGATCACAGCACAAAATCGTTAGGTTCACAAAATTAAGACGTCCAAATCGCTAGGCAAAACAAAGTCCGAAATCACTGCACAAAATCGACGAGTATCAATCCAAAACAGGATAACACGTTGTTGTACGGGAGTAGTATGATAGCACACTGACTCGAAAATCATAAAAATGCGTTACGCGAAACGATAGTTCTCTTTCACTCATAGCATGAAAGAGCAAGATAGACATAGTGTCGATTGCCGCTGGGCCGGGAACCAATCTGTTCCAAGAATTACTAGTAGTTCTGCGAACAGTAGACAATTATTGCTAATAATAGTTAAAAATATTTCTTTAAATTACGCCTTGATAAGTTTGGTAGGAATTAATTTTGAATCAAGTTGTGACAATGATATGTAATATACCATTTCGGAATTTCGATGAAATAGGCTAATTTTTTTAAATTTGGCATTCAAGTGACCATACATTTTTTTTACACCACAGAAGGGTAAAGGTCAGGAAAACAAACGAAAGCAAGTAAAATTTTAGTGAAATCTTATTTTAAAAACATAACTGTGCTTGTGTTATAAAAATAATAGTTTCCATTCGATAGCACATCTATCCAAGAATACTATCCAAAAAACAGATAGAAAAAAAAAATTTCATTTGCAGTCTTGGCGCCAAAAATAGTGACGAAGGGTGAAATATTTCTTAAATTTCCAAAATGTCGAATATCTCGAAAACCGAGGCACTTTTACTGAGCATAACAAATATTTTTCTGAACCGCCACAATGGCCTCTACCCGCAGGTACCCTATTATCCACTCATTACACCACACCCTGTATAATATTTATAATACATACATTAGATAAATACACATTAATTATTATGTATGTATACAGTACTTATAACAAAAATATGTGGTGAAAAATTTAGATAACTAAAGAATATATATTTGAAAACAATCCAATATAGTTAACTTTCGAATGTCCTCGGTTTTTTAATCTTTTGTTGTACTTTATTTTGTTTTTGTGTTGTTAAATATTGTTATTAGTGGTTGGCATAATAAAAATACTTTCTTTCTTTCTTTCTGGCATTGGTGCACGGCCGAGATTCAAACCCGCAACCTCCGAATTGGAGGCCAGGGTACATCGCACTAGGCCATCACGGTTCTTTCAGTTAATTACAATGTCTACATAAATAATACCTACTTAATATTACATTTTAATCTTCGCGGCCACCGACTACATAAGTCTACCATTTGATCCTGCCTTCCAGACCGAAACACGGCTTTAATTATAAATGTAATAACCCAATTTCAGGTCGAAAGCGTTCAGCTATGCCTTTATTTTCCTGCTAGCCGACCTAGGCGTTTTATTACGCTTTTTGGTCCACTTATTATAGAGTTAGCTTCCCCTTAATTAAAATTCACAATTTGGTATGAAAATAAAGTCGTTGCAAATGTAATAAGGTCTTTGTCAGCGGAATACATAGTACAAAATATGAACTTCTTTGTTGCTAGTTTCGTTTTCATGAATGAATGGAAAAACTTTATTGGACACTACCAAAATAAACATTACAATCAAAACAGAAGACACAAAGCATATAGTACAGTGGGCGGTCTTACCACTTTGAAGAGATTTCTTCAAGACAACCATAAGTCATATTTAGGAGTAAGATATTATCATCATGATAAGTATAAAGGCATCTGCTCGGGCGTAGTTAAATGTCATGAGATCATTAGAGAATGCAAGCATTTGTACAATAGAGAAGATGGTGAATAAGAGACCTTAATTAATTTCTGGCTCAAATAAGTAGCCCCATGATTGAACCGAAAGTCGATGGGCTTTGTGTAGGTACTCACCTTACCCTATTAAAAATCACCACTTATCATAATTTTTCCATGCACTAGGACATAACTTTTAATGAAATATTAATAATAAAAATGAATATTCTACTAAATAGATAGACAGATAGATATGTATAATATAATAACACCATGTATAAGCTTTAAATGTTCGTAATAGCCCGAATAAGGCTGGCCAGCAAGTTTCCAATAAAATCAAAATGCCATGTCATATTAGAACACCATAAAAACAAATGAGTGTACAAGTTTAATCCGCAGTAGGCCAGCCATGCAAATTATATGAGTGTATTGCCCACCTTATTTCCCTTGGGGTGGAAGGGTGGAAGGGTGACGCGATGAAGCCGATAATTGATATTATTTATTTATTTTCAACTTCCTTCCGCGGCCTGTTCCAACTCAGGTCATACTCGTGTTCTACCTAAATACCAAATTTCATCGAAATCGGTCAAACCGTTTAGTAATAAAAAGTAACAAACAGAGATAGACGGAGTTACTTTGGATGCTACTTTAATATTAGGGTGTGATTCTGTGTTCCTGGTGTGTGTTTTTTTTAATAGCCCGTACTGTCCCACTGCTGGGCAAAGGCCTCCCCCTCTTCGTTCCACTTATCACGAATAGAACGAAATGAATACAATTTCTTTATTACAAACAGATATACTCAATATACAATATAAGAAGCACTAAATGCACAACGAACGGTCTTATTAATAAAAATGATCTCTACCAGATAAGTAGTCATAAGTATTATTTACACCATCATCCGCAAAAAGACTGCCTCACTGCTCTGTAGAGGACGAGGCAGCAATGGGTTCTGATCGGATAGTCTATCTATTATATCGAATTGTGAGAGACTTAAAACTAAACTTTTATTGCTGTTTTTTGAATTTTGTTTGTTTTATGGTGCCTATATTTTGTACTAACCCATGTGACTTGTTTGATTTAAGTTTTTTAGTAACAAATATGGATCTTTGACATCTGAATATTGAATAAATGGTCGTAAAGGATAATACAAAATGGAAGATTAGTCGAAGCGTAATGGCTTGTAAACAAATTATAATTTTAAAGCCCATTCGGGTGCATTTCCACAAGAGATGTGCGACGAAGCTGAGCCGTGCGCGGGGAAACTCCACCAATTGTATCACTTCATTACACTAGCCTCGCTCAGGTATCTGAGCACTCTGAGCTAGGTATTCCTTAATTTAAAAAAAAACCGAGAGATGTGTGCGAGACGCGAGTGACGAATATGTGCGAGGCGATGTAGCGGGGTAACGCTACTACCACAGCTGAAAAGAGCCCGTTATGCATCTTTATTTATTTGTTTGACCCAGCTGTTAATTGTCTGAATTTGAATGTATTATTACTTGTTTGATTATTGTGAACGTACTGATTTTTATGTTATTTTGTTTTATATTAAATTGTCTATTAACATAATTCTAAGATTTGATTACTGTTTACTAACAAAACTGATGACATATCTGAGAAATAAATGAATTGAATTAGCCCCGCTCAGCTTCCTTGCACATTTCTAGTGGAAACGCATCCTAAAAATGATTTGTAACTTTTTGCTGTTGACAAAAGCGGACTGAACAAAATTGTGGTGATTTTAAATTGAGCACTAGTGCATGATTGTCAGCAAGCTATTGTTTGTAGCAACCTTCACGGTTGATGGTTTCACTAGCATTGCTCTTGGTTTAATAGCAAAATTGTTGCTGAAATAACTCTAACATGGAGAAATAGTTGTTTAAGCACGTGTTTGCACCACGCAACGAAGGGTTCCGCAATTAGTACGGCAATGTTGCAGTTGATTTTGTATGAACATATGAACTGTTTGCATCCAACTTCAGATATAAGTTGGTCGGCTACTACACAGTACAATCTACTCATCATCATCAGTCACAAAACGTCCACTGCTAAAGATAAGCCTTCCCCATAGATTTCCAGAGCATCCGATCTTGTGCGGTCGTCTTTTCATCCAGTGGGGGTCCATCCTACGCTGCGATTTCTAGTGCGTGGTCTCCACTCGAGAACCTTTCTGCTCCAACGGCCGTCAGCTCTTCGAGCTGTGTGTCCTGCCTATTGTCACTTCAGCTTGCTAATCCTTTATGCTATGTCGGTGACTTTGGTTCGTTTACGAATCTCCTCATTCTACTCAGCCTACTTCTGTCTACTTTAGTCTTCTCAGCTTTAATATTTTTTCTTAAACAACTATGTGCTATTATTGTTGATACTCTTTAGGTAGTTATGCGGTAGGCATCAGTAGTTCGGTACAGCAGACTAACAACCGAACTCCTGACACTAGAGGAAGTTACCGTCTAAGATACTAGTGTACGATGATTGGTCTCTCATACGACCCTCAAGTGGCACTCAGTCCCTACAGTTCTAGGGTCCTTAGTTCGAGCGCTCTTCACATCACCTTGCTACAATTTAATGTTACTATTGGAAAGTATTGGAACTTCTAGATTTTCGAAGATACTGGGTCATTCTTTAGTATTTACTAGCTGACCCGGCGAACTTCGAAGACCTTAGAATCAATAAATGTTGTGTTAACTTATTAGCTGAAATAAGTTATTTATTATGATAAAATGAATACTCTAAATGGATTAAGATCTATAAATAGGTCGAAAGGTAAAGGTGATGAATAGATCCTGGAAAGCGATCACCGTCGGCTTTTGACACCGGCAATAACCTGAGTATTGTCAGGTTTAGGGGTACATCAGGTGGGCCAAAGGCATGATCCATCACAAGGTGGTATAAAAAAAGGCAAGCTTGCTCCATCTTCGACCACACCATCACTTACCATCAGATGAGATAGTGGTCCAACGCTTGACTATCAAACTAATATTATAAATGCGAAGTTATATATAACTATTGGTATTTTACTCCAATGTCCTTGTCTGCGTTCGTACTTACCACTATAATCAACTATCTCTATCTTCAAAGGTTTGCTGGAAGAAAGCTCTTATTAGGTTTAAGCTCGCCTTTGTACATGACCATTTTGTAAGCTGTTTCTGTCTGTGAATCTATTTGTGAACAATAAATAATAAAGAAAGTTTGGATGTTTGTTTATTTATTTGTTTGTTTGTTACTCAATCACGTCGTAACGGCTGAACCAATTACGATGAAATTTAGTATTTACGTAGCTTATCCCTGGATTAATACATAGGCTACTTTTTATCCCATAAAGGAAGTCCCATGGGATAAAAATGGGGTGTCAAAGTTTCTATAGAAAAAATATTTGGGTCTTTGCGCGTGCGAAGCCGCTGGCGGGTCAGCAGCTAGTATCCAATAAAAAAATGTAAAAAAAAGAATTCCCTATGATGTCAAAACCATCAATAATAGAAGCTTACAAGTTACACCCAAACATCTGAGACAAATGAAGAATTTATTCAATTGCGTTCGTTTACGTTACGGTCTCGGGTCGTGCGGCCCTCATGACAGATGGTATTGACTCCAAACGACGCGATTCGACTTACAATCGACCACTGACATACGATACGTGGTAACATTTTTCTTATCTTGTGGTAAACATGTCTTTATCATAATATTAAGGCATCGTTGCGCGAGTCGTCCTAAGATTTTTTTTGTTTTTGGAGACTCGCGAGATTTCAGTTCGGGGCGAACCACTAGTTTATTCTAGCCTAGTACTTATTTTTGTGTTATATATTTCTGTTTGTGTGGTAATTCCATAAAGAGTTATCTATCTATGTACTCTTTAAACCGACACAGCAAAGCTGCTAGGCATATATTTATGTTTATTCATCCATACTCATATTATAAATTCGAAAGTAAATCTGTCTATCTGTCAGTTTGTTATCTTTTCACGAGTAAACGGCTAAACTGATTTCGATAAAATTTGTTTTGTAAATAGATTATAATCTGGATAGAGACATAAGTTTCTTTTCATTGACAGACCATGCGTGCAAAGACGCGCGCGGAAGCTTGTTTGTCTATATTTTGTTACTAAGGCTGAACCACAGCCATGCGATTTTATTATGATCTCTATTGATACTCTATCTATACGACCATGATAGCCATAATTATATTTATCATGCATGTGTGATTCACTCTGTGCAATCATGACCCCTTCAATATGCACTGTTCCGTAAATCCTAACAAGCCCATTTGCTGACGTGGATTTAGTTTGAGCTCTACATACAAGGTGGGGACTTAAACAGTTCAGTTTTTAAAGTTAATATGCATGTGACACAAAGGTTTTCCAAAGGGCGATGGAGCGTAGTATTCTTGGAGTTAAAATAACTGATCGCGTCGGTAACACCATACTGCGCTCCAAACCCAAAATCACCGATGTAGGGGAGAACGCCGCCAGGCTGAAGTGGGACTGGGCCAGTCACGTCTGGGCCGGCATGCTTGACGAGCTGTGGGCCAAAATTACCACGAAGTGAAGCCCTGAGACAGGGCGGCGGGACGAACTGGACGCCTTTGAGAGAGACTGGCATACGGTGGTACTGGACCGTTGTGAGTGGCGGAAATGCGGGGAGACCTTTGCCCAACAGTGGGACAATATGGGCTAACAGCAATATACACCACGCATTAAAAAAAATCGGTCCTTATCCTTATAGTACGAAGAATAAATTGGAACGAGTGTTAGATATGAATGTGGATGGATATAGAAGTTGAGGAAGGCTGAAAAAGAGATGGATGGACTGTGTGAAGAATGGGCAAGAAGAAGTGACAACGGAGATGACGGCTGATAGAGAGATATGGAAGAAAAATACATGTTGTGCCGATCTCACGTATAGTGGGAGAAGGGTAGGAAGAAGGCGAAGAATAATTGCTATCAGTTTTAATGAATAAAAAACAAAATTGACGAGCTAAGAACCTCCTCCTTTTTAGAGTTCTGTACCTCAAAAGGAAAAAAGGAACCCTCATAGGATCAGTTCGTTGTCCGTCTATCAGTATGTCTGTCTGTGTGTATTTTATATATGATATTTACTTATTTAAAATCATTTATGTACCTATTATTTATGTATTTAAGGTTAAGTAATTTTTCTTTTGCTATTATTAAGTTTATTCTTTTTACACCTCAGCCAATCTTCCATTAAGCAATGATCCTCTCCATCCAAAGGTTGTCTGGAAGAGATCGCTTTGTTAAGCGATAAGACCGCCCATTATGCTTACATTTATTTGATTCACTTTTTATTTTTATATCTGTTGTGTTTAGCTTGTAAGGTATAATAAAGAATTTTCATTCATTCATTCATTCATTCTGTCCGTCTTTCAAGATCCTTTTTCTCAGGAACGCGTGGAGGTATCAAGTTGAAATTAACATCAAATACGTAAAAAAATCAAGCTTTTAAGTTAACGCAATCTAATACGGCCATTTATACCACCCGTTGGCCAAAAAATCAAAAAAAGAATAATTTGTAGTTATGTCATACATTAAAAATATTTTTACTGAACCCTCGGTGCGCGAGTCAGACTTGCATTTGTCCGGTTTTTTTTGAAATCAGTTTAAAATCAAACTGAAAGCGCGGTGTATTATAAATATAACATTAAACATACCTTTAGAATAATCATTGATTGCAGGGTAAATAAAATAACCAAATTATATGTCAACGACCTCGGTAGTGCAGTGGGCGAATAGCCGGCTGAGACGCAGGAGGCTCCAGGAGAGTCCTCCAGGAGAGATCGATTCCCGCCGCGGATAAAATGTTTGCATGATTTTCAGATATTTGTTCCGGGTCTGGATGTTTTTCTTTATATCATGAGTAAGTATTTACAAAAAAAAAAGTATAATAAACCAAGTATTATATCAGTTATCTGGTTCCCATAGTATAAGCTTTGCTTAGTTTGGGGCTAGATAGCGCTTTGTGAAATATCCAGCTACGTTAATTTATTATTTATTTAAGTAAACTTGTTTTTGAGCAATCGAGTTATAATAGGAATAATGTAAATTGTTGGCTTGGGTAGCTTTCCGATGCAGGTAAAGAAGATATAGGTACTAAAGAAAACAAAATGCATGTGGAACATTCTTTTAAAAAATCCAGAGTGCTTCTGTAGAAACGAAATTGCATTTCCCGACCGAATGTTACAATTTATAAGACTTTAAAGTAGCACTTCTAAGAAGAAAGTCATTTGAAACGATGTATGGCACTTTCTTAGTAATTTATTTTCGTTTAAAAACTTACCTACTTTACCGCTAAGTAACAGAGTACTTGGTTTTAAAAAATATGGGATCACAACTTTGTTAATCACCTTAGAAATTCAGATTTCTTATTCCAGCAAATCCGTGAAGATCTGGGGGTAGTCAGAACGTGCCCAAACTTATGCATAGATAGATAGATATAGCATTTATTTGTCGAACTACTAAATAGTATGTATGTCCGCGACATAATCTGCAATTTTCTGAATTTCGACGACAGCTCCACCTACCGGGTCCAATTGTGAATCTAAACCATCCAGAGACCCATCCAAACACACACAAAAATAATCATCAAAATCGGTCTAGCCGTATTTGAGTTTTACTGAGACTAATGAATAGATATTGATTTTTATATATAGGTATAAGAAGAAGATAAAAGATTATATGTTTCATACTTCGCGATCACTGTACATAATTACTGATTAAAACGGGTATTTATAGAGTATGTACCTTTTTTATTTGTTATACCGACGCTTCGGCGGTGTTGCAACATCCGTGGTCGCAGATGGACTGGAGTACCTACTTGGAGCTACCGTCGAGAAGTGATGGCAGCTGCAGTAACTACCCTACTTGGTCATCCGAATTAGAAATGTGAATGTTCATATTACGACACACGATATTCATATACATACGCGTTAAATACCCGTTTTAATCAGTAATTAAGATTTTTAGTAGAGTTTTAATCACAATTTAGAACTATGCAAAAAAAGCACAAAACAGACAAAAAATACAAAAAAATAATATAGCTATAAAAATATAACATAATAAAATATGTGCGTTGCGGTGTGATAGATTGCATTGTTAGCATCCAGGTGACAGACTGTTCTGCCACCAAGCAGCATTGCTGTGTTTCCGTATGAAGGGTATGGTTTCCGGTGAAATTACAGGCACATGATTCACACCTGTATGCCTCAAGTTGATGGACTTATGGCAGTGCATCGTCGGCCACGTTTCTAAGGTGCGTGACCTACGAGGCAATACTTTGATATAGGCGATTGTTACCACTTAACATCAGGTGGGCCATAATGCTTGTTCCATCCCAAAATAGTATTAGAAAAAACATATACAATGATAGTGAAAGTTTAAAATTACTGTTGATCACAATCTTACAACATAAAACAATCAAGAACGTACAGCTAGACAGTCTCTGTCTGTCCATCCAGTAAATAAATGGTAGTGGATGTTACACACTAGTCCAGGTCGAATATCCATTGCCGTATACAATCAGACAGCGCGCCCCCAGGGCCCGGGATTATCTACGCATAGGTAATCAAGTTAGCAGACGGCACTGGGAAATTGGAACGTACTGAATAGTACACAGATCCTCATGCAGGGTAAACGTGTAATACAACATGAAGTTTGACACAGCGAACACTCTTACTGTGTTACTGATCCCTGAGAAGTACTTCTAAAGGTACTCCCACACAGGAGTTATATAACTTTGCTTAATTGAATATTGTAAATAATTTTTCTATGATATAACTGCTGTGGGGTAGCACCATTTCAATTAAATTAAGTTTTGGACTAAAATTATTAATTAAATTTAAATCTTCCCAACATACAGTCTTAGTACGATTAAATTCGTTTTATGAGCTAATTTCAAGTTCTTACTCATTTAGCTGGAACATAACACACACAGAAAATAAATCTTCGTTCTGAAATTTTGATGACAGAATTGTAAAGGTTATGTGTTTTTTTTTATATGTTTATGAAAATAAACCATAATGTTACCAAACTCTACCTAGGAAAACCTATAATTATTATCTCTCATATTCAAACCTAAATACAACGGTACGTCATAAAAATATTCATTTATTTACGACACATGGGTTACATCAGTTGACACAATAATCTAGGTACAGCCATGACCAGCATACAACATGCAAAATTATTTAACAAATATTATACATTAATATTATCAGTTTAATATAAAAAAATTAAAAATATGTCAAGTCATTGCAATTTATCAATTAAATATTCATCTAAATAAATATATATATTAATATTCATAAATTACGTATTTAGAAATAGAAAAAATAGAAATAGAAATAGAAATATATTTATTGTGACCATAAAAGTTACATAGATGAGTTGTGTCCCTGTTTCCCAGAAAAGCGTAAGCTGTGGCCTAGGAAACAGTTCATTATAATAACGATCTAAATAATTATACTACAAATTGTTAAATATTGTTTCTAGGACCGGCGTTTGTACTGTTAGTCATTCCTGCATCAGAAAACCTATCCCTAAGCCTCTGATTATCGACGCACAGGTAATCAAGTTAGCACACCTCACTGACATAGGTATTGGAACATAATATGCGTGTGTCGAGGTCCAGAAGGTAAATACGCCCCCAATTAGGGTGATATAACAAAAGCTGAACTATGGTGCTTTGATGGTGACTGTCAAAAATAAATGTATATCATTTTTATAATACTCAATATTCTCCAGAACTTTTGTAATTTGTATTCGTTACAAAGGCAAGCAAGAATCGGAACACTTATTATCTTTGATATGATTGTATTATAAAAATAAAATAAAATTCTCTTTTCAACCTCGCTGGCGTACCTTGTATTGTAATATTAGTAATATAATTGGTGTACATTTAAGAAATATGTTTATGTCTGTCTCTATTAGACTGGTACTTAGCTTTAAATTAATTATATACAAATATTTAAATAAAAATGTCCTTGAAACTCGCTTTGAGTTTCAGGTTCGAGAGCTTTACGAAATTCGATGTTTTTCTGTAAAGAAAAACTTAGCAAGAAATGCTGCTTCCAGTGATAATTCAATTTATCAGCTGTGTTTGACCCAAAATCAAACATTTGTACGATTAAGTCTTAAAATAGATACAAAAAACCACTGTTACAAAAGGGTTTTTGGTAAAGTATTTTAATTCTTATATTTGCATCGGGGGCAATCACAATTTTATAGCTAGCTAGGCTCAAAGCTCGATAGTTTAATGTTCAAGTGAAATGCCTTCAGAGACTTCCTTCTGGAGATAGGATCCATGGCTCCTCATTACCGGAGCAGCGGATGAGCTTCCCCCGGGACCCTATTGATTGCCACACTAGACGCCTCACTGCCTTCTACTGCTTTGCATTTATTGATAGCTTCTAGGTAAGCGTTGGAAAATCGGTAAAGTCGAAAAAATGCGTAGATATATATTTTATGCATTCAAATTTAATAATTATACCTAAAAACCTCAGACGACCTCCGTGGTACAGAGGGCGAATAGCCGGCTGGTAGCGGCTAGGTAGCGGGTTCGATTCCAGCTGCGGAACAAATGTTTGTATGATTTACAGATATTTGTTCCGGGTCTGGATGTTTTTATATTATAAGTACCCATGTATTTACAAAAAATATATATAAGTATTCTATCAGTTATCTGTTTCCTATAGTACAAGCTCTGCTTAGTTTGGGACTAGATAGCGCTGTGTGAAATGTCCAGCCATATCTATTAAACAAAAATATATACAAAAAAAAGAAAAAACAATGGCATTAGCTTACAGCCTTATAGATTGGCATTGCATTGCACATAGCTCGAAGAACTGACGGCCGTTGGGCAGAAAGGTTCAAGAGTGAAGACCACGCACTGGAAAGCGTAACGTAGGACGGCCCCCACTAGATGGAAAGACGACCTGATAAAGGTTGCTGGAGCCTGCACGACAGCACAAGATCGGTCACTCTGGAAATCTATAAAGGAAGCCTATGTTCAGCAATGGGAGTCCTCTGAAATTATGATGACGATGATTGCATTCCGCCTATCACTCTGAGATATACAGGTGAAAAGTCTGTACCTGTAACTTCTCTAAATTTAGACCCATTGACCAAAGCGACTGTGACAAGATTGGAACTAAGTGCCGATCGGCACGGGGCGCCTCTAAATGCAATTTTGTACCCTCGCTATCAGAATTCGCAGCAGGTTTCTCTCGAATAAAGCTTGATTTTGGAAACATAGGGGTTGTATATTCCGGCTTTGAAAATGGGTGTAAAGATGTGAATAGAAAGTGTAAGATTACTGACTGATCGAACGGGAGACTAAACCATTAGAGTTAGTAATTTTTTTTTCTGGACATTTCATGCAGCGCTATTTAACTTTTAATAGTAACAGAGTCTATACTTAAATTGTTGTTGATAAATATTGTAAGTACTTGTATTATGGGAACCAGACAAGATTTTTTTTTGTAAATACGTTCTTATTAAAGAGCACCCGGAACAAATATCTGTAGATCATGCAAACATTTGTTCCGCTGCGAGAATCGAACCCACCACCTCATGTGTCTCAGTCAGCTATTCGACTTACACTAATGTAGCTTTTGCATCAGCTAGACTGCATTGTGTCGTACGGCAAACTCTAAATTGAAACATCAATGAGTACCTATGTAAAATTTTTAACGAAACATCGATACTAATATAATCAATTCGAAATTAACCCTGTCTCTCTGTCCGTTTGTTACACTTTCACCACTAAATGGATTACACCGGGATTGAAATACAGGCTACATTTTATCCGACTGCGCAGAAGGAGAGTAATGTTTTTGTAGAGTTCCTACCCAAGCTTCAAATGATAGACTTGGTACTTAGCAAAAGTGGACTGTATTTACTTCTTCTTAGTTACCAGTTTACAAGGTATAAATCGCGTACTTGATGATCACAATTTTTCCTTTTTTTTTTTTTTCGAATGCACTATACTCGCTGTTGGCCTCTGAGGCCGTGACAGCTTAACCGAACTTTTGGCGAGCGCAGATGGCGCTCAGCCCAGTAAGTTTTTTTTTAGGCAACTAGCGCAAGGGCACCACTTAGGTACGAACCTCGGCTTGGGCTGTTGCCGGGATGGGGATAGGAGAGAAACGCCCGGGTACATGTTTGTACCTCGTATAGGCGGCGACTAAGGGATTCGTCGACCTCGCCAGCGAGATCGGTGTTTCTGTGAAGTGTTTGCTCTGTCTGATATAGATGACTCACCTTCCGCATTAGCGGAGGTGATTTCGTCATCCGGGTCTCCGAGAACGTGTCTCGGACGACGGAGGATTTATAACAATTTTTCCGTTCAAATCGGTTTATACATTACTTATGCAAAAATAGTTCTCGCCCTAGCCATGGCGCGGGGATCCTAATTCACATTTTCACAAATCATCGTATACAATTCCTACTACATCGAAGTTTCCAGCAAAGTTAGACGGGGACTTATCTATAGCTATCTCACTCTTTTGACCGTTACAACTTTAAACCGTTACAATCTTAGCTACCTATTACATTTAAATCTGATTCGATCTTATAACTACCTAATACATTTTAAATCTAGATTCGATCCTGCCCCGTCTTTGATCGTCCGTTACAGTTTTAATAAACCAATCATGCGTGCGGGTCAGCTAGTTCTTTATAAGTAAACTATTAGCTCCTCAATAAAACATGTTAAGAGTAATTTATACGGCGCTATGTAAAATGTGCAGCATTATTTATTTATTTTATTTAATTACTATGCAAAGCGGTTGTCAAACACATGTTTGACATTTCCAGCATAAAGGCCGGTGCAAACCGAATCCGTGTGCAAGGGTGGAGAGCGCGTGACGTGCGGGTGTCATTTGCCTTTCCACCACCGTCACACCAGCAAGAGCGGTGCTGGACACGCCAGTAGACAATGCAGCGTACACAATACGTCGCGCAGGTCATCGGATGCCTGCGCTGCGTGGTGCGTGCACGGTGCATTGAGAGCATTTAACGGCGAAAAGATGTTAGACAACAGCAGTTCATCTGATGAAGAATTGTTGCATTAAAATGTAAAATTTAGTTTTAAAATTTAATACGTATCTGTTGTAAAAATATAAAAATATATTCTTGTGTTTTGCATTGTAGGTATTTTCTAACTATCTATATAGATTTCTCATTTAAATGCGCATCTATGGAGAAAAAAACCACTTCTAACGTTATTTACACATACAACACATACTCCATACAATACAACCTCATGACAGCTCTTGCGTGAGCGACATTGCCGTTTCGCTCCGTACACAGCCTCTGGGATCTGTTTGTCACCTAGCCACAGTTCTCCGTGTGCGTGGCAGCTCCCGTCTACCACACGCGCAAGCCACGCGGTCGGTCTGACATCTTACTTCGAATACATTACAACCGCTGCGTGTAAGCGCACGCCACGCACACGCCACGCACACGCCAAATCACAAATATTTACTACTAACCAAACTAATATTCTTGCTCAACACTTCTACTTCACCAGGTTTCAATATCAAACTTTAGATAGGGGAGCCATTTCCACTTCATTCACTATCTCGTGATTACATCAAGTTCTGTGAACACTCTCCGCCCGTATGTCCTTGCCGTTAAGTTTTACGCCGCCACAATAGGCTTCGTCCCCCCCTTCTGCTATTGTCCGTCAATTCTGCCCGGGACGTCTCAGTGGAGTAAAGCCTTAGGGAATTGAAGTTACAGGCTGTAGCGATATGCATAATTCTAGAGTCCAGGGAAAGACAGCGGACGCAAGATCATTACAATATTAGTAACATTGACAGTTAGGACTTAGTGGCTGAAAAGTCATCGCTAACAATTCCGAGATTTCTAGCTCAGTCCTTCCAGCTGGCTATAACAAAAACAACTTCAGGCAGGCACTGTCAAGACGTCGTGAAATCACCCACTTCTGGGTTATACTAGCCTCATTTCCAAGTTTTCTCAACGACCAAACCTACAGGAATTTATCACTGTGTCTTTTGATCTTGTTTCCTGGGACTGTTACAATTATTGGCTCATTTCACTTGCGAGGACTCAAATTTCTGCGTTTCGACTTAATTCAAAATAGTCCTATGCCATCTTTATCTCTTTAAAATGACCAGGGTGGAACTCAAATGGAACTGGGCAGAACTTGACTAATGGTAGGTGGGTTAAATCTTTGACCAAATACTGGCCAAGGGCAAGATTAAGAAGTTTAAAAAGAACAAAGAGATGCTATAATAAACTGTTGTAATTACGGGCTGCGCGTGTTGAAGACATCTCAAACGGTAGCGTTTAGGGGCAGCTTCCGATACCAGGCAACCAAGTGTTGGATATATAGTATAAATATGTAGTAATTTTATCAAAATACTTATAAAGGTGCTATAGCCTGCTGTGTTATTCTAAATCAAGATATTATTATACTAAACTGTGTTTAGCTGTAATACGTTTATAATATTTATGTTTAATAAAGACCTTTTTAAAAACAAAAAACAACCAAGTGTTGGAACAATATTCCCCCACCACTTCGACATTTATAGTCACAGTTTATCTTTAAAAAACGATTAAAACTCCATAATTATTAGTAAACAAAAAACTGGTTTGCCTGGTGCGGGAAGCATTAGTGCACCTTTCACGTGCTAGCCGGTTGGGGTATTCTTTTAACAAATTTATTATTTTGATTTATATTTGTTTTGACTTTATTTATTTTTATTACATAATATACTATTTTGACATTTTATACTATATATTATTATATTTTGGCACATCATGACATACCTACCATGACACATATTCTCATTTGACAACACAATACTCAAGGTCTAGTGGCTAAATGGAGCGGTCTCGGCAGAATACCAGCGCTTTCCTTTACGGCGGGCATAATGCGGAGTCGAGTCTCATTTACTGCTGTAGCACACAGTATCTACCAAGTGCTCCCTTGTTTTTCTTTATGTTTTACGTTTATAAGTACTATTAATTGTTTGTTTTTTTATATTTTCCATATTTTAAAATGTATGTCTATGTATATATCTATCTTTCCCGACCTCAATAAAATGAGAATTCTTCTACCCATTCTTTTGTGTGACCTTTGTTCCACATAAACTATTTAAAGCATGCAGCTGACAGTTCCCGAGAACCTTATTTTTGGTGGTAGCAGCAGACGTTTCTCCTATCTGCAAATCAGCGTGTACCTAAGCCGATAATTTTACCACCTACGACAGATAATAATGTCGAGCTATTTCAGTTCATAAAATAGGTACTGATGTACATATATTGTGCCTATTTCTCTCAGCATTGTATTAAATGTGTGCGTAAATAAAAGCATTTTAATTTTATTTATTTAATCGGGCTATGGTTCTCGCTATCTCATGACTTGAACCCAGCTCCCTAAGCTTTGTCTGTCGTGCTTTCGGCGACCAGACGAGATAAGATTGCGCGATGGGCAATATCCTCCCCGTCCCGTCCAGTCCCCAGCTAGCTGTGAATCCAAATACATTCAAATGAAACAGGAATAACAGGTGTTTTTCATACTTTGATTTATGAGTTACGAAAGCTTTTGAGTTGTCAGATATTTACTTTCCTTTGATTTCAATGGCAATTTGCAGAAAAAATTTAAGTGATTTTCTGTTTTTACTTGAGTCTATTAAAATTTAATTTCGCTTATTGGTGAGCTTACCTGTTTTCTCGATACGAAGCAGGTTCATAAAATATTGTTTTTTCTAGTTTACCTGGAACAAAAATAGTAGAGTTTAAGTATGGGTTAAAAATACATAGATGTAAACAGGTTCCTTACCTACTTATGCATAATTTTTATTGTGTTACATACTGCCAACATAAAAAATAGTTTCTGGGTAACATTAGATCAATCAATGCGTCATAATGGTATGTAAACCTGTCATTATGAATAAATATAAATAGAATATCTGTTATCTGGTATATGACACAAAATAAATAGACGGATGCAATATAAAAAGATGATAACCAAAATAATATATAAATATGTAATTATAAATACATATATCACCGATCAACATTATGCTATATTATAGGTAATTTATAGCTCATGTTTATAGCTACTTAAAAAAATACTTTTATTGATTTGATGTAGGTAGAGGACTAAATTAAACAACAAATCATCATCATCATCAGCAACCATAGAGCATTCCTCACAAACTCACTCCGAAGTATTTAACAAAACAAGGGGATTCATAATCTCGTTATTTGTTAGACTATTTTAAGTAAAAGTTGGAAATCAATGCAAATTGCCATTTGAATTTCGCCGCTTGTTAACGCACAATTTATTCAAATTAGCCCTATTCACGGTCTTTTTATTTTTGTTTATACTCTCAGAGAAAAAAAAATACAGGAAAGGTTTAAGTATACTAGGAAAACTCATCATTAATCTATGATCAATCTCTTCCAATCAACTTTCATCTAGCATTGAAAAGAGTTACGAAACTCAGCTACGGCCGCAGCCGAACGAACTTATGAATTTACTAACTTCCAGCCGCGGCTTAGCACGCGTAGTTTGTCAATAAAAAGTAGCATATTTCACAGTTCAGGTCTTTATCCAAATCTTTATACCAAATTTCATCGAAATCGGTTCAGCCGTTTAGTAGTGTTACTTTCGAATTCATAATATTAGAGTGGATGTGGACTAATGTGGATTGTAGTTAACTACGAAAAAGGTGTCGACATTTTAATTAATCTAATCATTTATTTCAACCAACTTGGGAGCCGCTCGTCACTGTCAATGCTTACCCACTTTGTAAAAAGTGGATGTTTCGTATTGAACCTTATAATGACTACCTCAAGAGGGAGATATTTTGTTACTTACATTTGTATATTTTAGACTAGAGGTTGCGTTGTGCGCGAGCTGCTCGCAGCTCGCGTGTTTTTCTTTTAGTCGAAGAAGTAATTAAAGAGGATATCGAGCTGTTAAAAGCCATCAAAGAGGATATCCATGTGTAAGAAGCAGTCAAAGACGATATCGAAATGGAAGAAGTAATCAAATCAAAGAGGATTTCCAAGTGGAAGCAGCAATTAAAGAGGATATTGAAGTGAAAGAAGCAATCAAATAGGATATCGAAGCAGCAGAAACAATCAAAGAGGAAATTAAAGTTGAGTAAGCAATCAAAGAGGATACCGAGGTGGTAAGAGCATTCTAAGAGGATGACGTAGTAAAAAAAGCAATCAAAGACGATATCGAAGTGGAAGATACAGTTAAAAACGATATCGAAGAGGAAGGAGCAATCAAAGAGGATATTGAAGTGAAAGAAGCAATCAAATAGGATATCGAAGTAGCAGAAACAATCAAAGAGGAAAATAAAGTTGAGTAAGCAATCAAAGAGGATACCGAGGTGGTAGAAGCGTTCTAAGAGGATAACGAAGTGAAAAAAGCAATCAAAGACGATATCGAAGTGGAAGAAACAGTCAAAGACGATATCGAAGTGGAAGAAGCAATCAAAGAGGATATCGAAGTGGAAGAAGCAATCAAAGAGGGTATCGAAGTGGAAGAAGCCATCACAGAGGATATCGAAGTGAAAATGCTATCAAAAACGATATCCAAGATGAAGACGCAATCAAAGAGAATATTGCTGTGCAAGAAGTAATCAAAAGGAAATCGAAGATGATATCGAATTGGTAGAAGCAATAAAAGAGGATATCAAAGTGGAAGAAGCAATCAAAGAGGATATCGAGCTGTTTAAAGTTATCGAAGAGGATATCCATGTGTAAGAAGCAGTCAAAGACGACCGAAATGGAAGAAGCAATCAAATCAAAGAGGATATCCAAGTGGAAGCAGCAATCAAAGATGATATCGAAGTGGAAGAAGCAATCAAAGAGGATATTGAAGTGAAAGAAGCAATCAAATAGGATATCGAAGTAGCAGAAACAATTAAAGAGGAAATTGAAATTGAGTAAAAGACGTCGAGGACAAAGATAAAAATAAAAAACGGTTTCACCAAAAACTTATACTAATATTTTGTAAAAGTTTCCTCGAGCTATCTCTTCCCGTTTAAAAGATACGAGCGATTTAAGTTTTGTATGAAAACCCATAATTTTGTGGAGTGGAAATTGAAGTAAAAGAAGCAATTGAAGAAGACATATAAGTAGAAAAAGACATTAAAAAGGATATCAAAGTGGAAGAAGCAAAAATAGAGGATATCGAGGTGAAAGAAGCATTCAAAAAGGATGTCAAGAGCAATGATGGTAATAAAAAAACTATTCGACTAAAAATTTGAAGCAATATTTTGTAAAAGTTTGCTAGGCGTAACTGTTCCCGTTTAGAAGATACGAGCGATTTAAGATTTGTATTAAAACCCATAATTTTGTAGAGTGGGAATTGAAGTAAAAGAAGCAATTGAAGAAAATATATAAGTAGATAAAGCAATTAAAAAGGATATCAAAGTGGAAGAAGCAAAAATAGAGGATATCGAGGTGAAAGAAGCATTCAAGGAGGAAGACCAAGTGAGAGAAGCATTCAAAAAGGATGGCAAGAGCAATGATGGTAATAAAAAAACTATTCGACCAAAAATTTGAACCAATATTTTGTAAAAGTTTGCTAGGCGTAACTGTTCCTGTTTAGAAGATACGAGCGATTTAAGATTTGTATTAAAACCCATAATTTTGTAGAGCGGAAATTGTAGTAAAAGAAGCAATTAAGAAAATATATAAGTAGAAAAAGCAATTAAAAAGGATATCAAAGTGGAAGAAGCAAAAATAAAGGATATCGAAGTGAAAGAAGCATTCAAAAAGGATGTCAAGATCAATGATGGTAATAAAAAAAATATTCGACCAAAAATTTGTACCAATATTTTGTAAAAGTTTGCTAGGCGTAACTGTTCCCGTTTAGAAGATACGAGCGATTTAAGATTCGTATTAAAACCCATAATTTTGTAGAGTGGGAATTGAAGTAAGAGAAGCAATTGAAGAAAATATATAAGTAGATAAAGCAATTAAAAAGGACATCAAAGTGGAAGAGGCAAAAATAGAGGATATCGAGGTGAAAGAAGCATTTAAAGTGGAAGACGAAGTAAGAGAAGCATTCAAAACGGATGTCAAGGGCAATGATGGTATTAAAAAAACTATTCCACCAAAAATTTGTACCAATATTTTGTAAAAGTTTGCTAGGCGTAACTCTTCCCGTTTAGAAGATACGAGCGATTTAAGATTTCTATTAAAACCCATAATTTTATAGAGTGGGAATTGTAGTAAAAGAAGCAATTAAGAAAATATATAAGTAGAAAAAGCAATTAATAAGGATATCAAAGTGGAAGAAACAAAAATAGAGGATATCGAGGTGAAAGAAGCATTCAAAGCGGAAGAAGAAGTAAGAGAAGCATTCAAAAAGGATCTCAAGGGCAATGATGGTATTAAAAAAACTATTCCACCAAAAATTAGTACCAATATTTTGTAAAAGTTTGCTGGGGGTAACTCTTCCCGTTTAGAAGATACGAGCGATTTAAGATTTGTATTAAAACCCATAATTTTGTAGAGTCGATATTGAAGTAAGAGAAGTAATTGAAGAAAATATAAAAATAGAAAAAAGCAATTCAAAAGTATATTGAAGTAAAAATGCCATCAAAGAGGATTTCGATGTTATAAAAACAATTAAAGAGGATATATAAAAAGAGGATAGGATAAAAAAAAATTGACGTTCCAAAATGATCATGTGGATGATGCATAATAAAAAAATAAAAAATAATTGACGTTCCAAAGTGATCATTGTGGATGAGGCGTAATTAAAAAAATGATGTACCAAAATGATCATAGTGTATGTTGCATAGTAAAAAAAAAATAATTGACGTTCCAAAGTGATCATTTGGATGAGGCATAATTAAAAAAAATGATGTACCAAAATATCACAGTGGATGTTGCATAATAAAAAAAAAATGACGTTTCAAAGTGATCATAGTGGATGAGGCATAATTGAAAAAAAATGATGTTCCAAAATGATCACAGTGGATGATGCATAATAAAAAAATAAAAAATAATTGACGTTCCAAAGTGATCATTGTGGATGAGGCATAATTAAAAAAAATTGATTTTCCAAAATGATCACAAAGGATTTTGCATAATAAAAAAAAAAATTGACGTTCCAAAATGATCATTGTGGATGCAGCATAATTTAAATAAAATTGATTTTCCAAAATGATCACAAAGGATTTTGCATAATAAAAAAAAAAAAAAATTGACGTTCTAAAAGTGATCATTGTGGATGAGGCATAATTATAAAAAATTATGTACCAAAATGATCACAGTGGATGTTGCATAATAAAAAAAAAATAATTGACGTTCCAAAGTGATCATTGTGGATGAGGCATAATTAAAAATAAATGTGGATGTTCCAAAATAAACATGATGAACGTTGCATACTAAAAAAAAAAAAAAAATTGGATGTTCCAAAATGATGATGATGACTTTTGCTAGAACTATGAAAGTTGTCTCATGCCCCTCCACAACCATTATATAGAATCAAGCAAATTTTACAGTAATTTTATAGTACACACAAGCAGTGGGCTCCCTACAAAAACAGTATGAAAATTACGGCAAACGAAATATACGGTTTACGGTATTCATACAGAAATATTTTGTATGGGACAATTTTTTTTTTGTATGAAAGACAATTTTTTTTTCATGGAACCGGATATAAAAAAATGTCCTCAGCAACATTAGTTTTTGCACCAACGCTCTAAGACCTATACTTTCCGAGATACGAGGTGGATGGGAGCGAATGGGGGACAAAAGGGGTACTTTAGGATTTATTCCCAACTCATCGGAACTCCCTCTATACGATCCCACCAAACATTTTCACCCTACGAGGTGGCATCTGGGAGAACAAACATGTCAATGAGTCAGTCAGTCAGTCAGTGGTAATCGAGCTTTATATAATATAACTAGAGGTTGCGTTGTGCGCGAGCTGCTCGCAGCTCGCGTGTTTTTCTTTTAGTCGAAGAGGTAATTAAAGAGGATATCGAGGTTGCGTTGTGCGCGAGCTACTCGCAGCTCGCGAGGGTAATGTGTTGTTTGATAGAAATCCCCCCTTCGTAACTCTGACAAAACCAAATCATATAAGGCTAAAACATGTATTTTAAGAAGGAACCTTAAAAATAAGTAAGTTGATTTAAGGATACTTCTACTTACAATTTTATAACTTACATAAACAATCAATAGTTTTGTATCATAATCAGCAAATTCGTGGATACTTACTTAATATTTATTAATTCTTTAATGATGCAATTAGGTATGTAAGAATGGCGAGACGGGTTAGTTTAATAAATCCCACCAGCTTTAACCATTCCAAAGTCTACTGTGCCCGTATTAGCAGTAGGCCGTTAGGGTGTTTCCCGTAGAGGCGTACAAGGTCAATTAATATCTATAAATTAAACAATTGAGAAGTTGGTATATATACATATTTTATTATTTTCTACATTGGGTATACCTTATAATCATCATCATATCAGCAGCCACAGGAAGTAGACTGCTGAACATAATATGTCAAGTAAAAAAGTAATATGAACGTATTTTAATAATCCTTCTCATATATCTCTAGAGCAACCAATCTCATCTCTCTCAACAAACTAATGCTATTAAATTTGAATACTCATTGACAAATGAAATAGTTAATAGATTTGAATCAGTTGATAATTTTCATAGTATCTTTGCTTGACTCCGCGTTCGCCACCATCCTCAATGAGCTGTAATGAGATGCCAGTCGCAGTCGTTCCAGTTGTTGTCTGTTCGAAAACAAAAAATATATGAGATGTGGTTTTTAATAAAATATTTAACGCGAGATACTTATATCAATATATAGGTTTTTAAATTTTCTTAATTTTTTTTCATCTATGTACACACCTCGCTGTATCAACTTATACACCGTACTTCTGGCAAATAAATTTCATTTCATTTCACCTTATATTCAATAAAGAACATGTAGAACTAAACAAAAATAGAAACATTTGGGATTTATGCGCATATTTTTGGAAATAATATTTAATAGTCACATTATCCACACAAACTGACGTGACGGCCCTCCTGAATACCATGATTTTACGAAGTTAGCGTCGCCTATCTGCTACTCAGTGCATACGCTTTATAAAAACATAACATAATATTATAAGTATGTTTCTATGTTTGTTTGTTCATCAAGGGTAGGTATATTAAAATATCGAAAAAATTGTCGTAAAGTGTAAACAGCATGCCTGCCTATTTAGATAGGAAAACATGGTTTGTCTTCCTGTTGCAATACTCAGGGGCAGGGTTCATATGTGAAACAAACTATATACTACTTGTAATTAGTCCATTGAAAAGTTACATTTGGGGTTACGTTTTTTAGAGGACGCAATTTTATTTTTTTGATGTATGGGGGGGTCAGTGTAAAGCTAAAACCAAGTTTGGGGGATCGCCACCCTTGTCCCACGGCCGCCATCTTGAAAATAGGGGTTGAAATAGTTTTTACGATATATCTCTTAAACTATTAATTTGATAAAAAAATTTTGTTAACATTTTTTGTTGCAAATTAAATTCTCTACAACTTTGGTCCAGTAACTTTTTGTAGTAGAACTATAAATAAAAAAGTTATAAGCGAAAATGTTCAGAAATTCGAGAAAAAAATTATATTTTTTCGATATAACTTTTTTTTTATCATTTTACGAAAAAATTATCTCAGACCATTTTTGTAGATCGTTTTTTGATGAACAACTTTTATTCACAACATTTTTTCATTAAGTCAATAGCTAAGGTTTTACAGCGCTCCGAAGTGAGTACTATTTTTCAGTACTCTTAACTATACCTATATTATACGTGTGTACTAATAATGTGTCATCAGTTATTGTTGTTTTTTTTTATTGTGTTATTATAATTTTTTTTAATTACAAATTTTGCAATATTATTAATAATTAATTATTGACTCTTTTCCCCCCACCGACGACGCGTTTTTTTACATGGTATCCCCAATAGGCATAATCCACGGTGATTTTCTAAATTAGAACTACTCCGTCCTCAGTCTTTTCGATGGACCAGGCTGCGGCTCAGCATCTGATCGGCTTTCTGAATTAAATATCACTGGGAGAACTGGAGAAGGAAGGGGTGTTAATGTCGGCGGTTCATCATCAAAGTCATTTTCATGTATTAATTCTGAGAGTTCCATTACGTTGCTGCAAGTCTCTCCAGAACAATGGAAGCACACTGCAGAACATTTCAGCCCTGCTTTTCGACATCCACACATCGCCAACTTCAACACAATATTATTAGCTATTCTTACAATAAGAGAGGTTAGGAATAATAATAATAATAATAGCAGGCAGCTGTTCTTTTGTTCCCTCATGGTCACTTGGGTATTTTCTACCTGAACAGTATATTGCACTTGCACAATCATTGTTGCATCCTATTCTCGACTATGCTGACGCCAGCTATCTTGATTTAACTGAAAATCAACTCAACAAGCTTGAGCGTCTCCAGAATTTCTCTATTAGATTCATATTTGGCTTGCGCAAGTACGATCACATTTCAGAGTATCGCCACAGACTTAAGTGGTTACCTATCTGTCTTCGCCGGAATGCGCACATCCTTTCCCTCCTTTACAGCATCCTTTTCATCCCTTCTACTCCGTCCTACCTCAAAGAACGCTTTGACTTTCTTCACCTTTCCAACTCTCGACCCTTACGTTCCTCTGAAACCCTTCAATTAAAAACTCCTCATCATACCTCAGTATTTTATAGTTCCTCTTTTACTTTGCAGGCTACCAGGCTCTGGAATGCCCTACCTGTCTCAATTCGTCACGCTAAATCTCTCCCTATCTTTAAAAACTTGGTCAGACAACACTATATGTCATCCATCGCTCACTAGACCACTTATTAATTTTACATTTTTATAATTTATATATGTAGGTATGACAATATATATTTTTATGTATTATAATAATAATATTTATGTAATTTTATGATTATATTATACATTATAATTATGCATTTTATTTTATATTATCTATATTTTTTATAAATATACGTGTACTATTAATATCGGATTTACGCCGCCGTCCTTATTTTGTTCACATAGATCCTGTCCATCCAAAGGTTGCCTGGAAGAGATCGCTTTTAGCGATAAGGCCGCCCATTGTACCTATTGTTTAAGAGTACCTATTGTTTCTTATAAATGATTGTATTTAAATGGTGTGCAATAAAGAAATTATCTATCTATCTATATTCTCGGTAACGGCCATCAGATTTAAAATTATTTTAAAAATCAATAATTGTAATATCCTGTAATGGAGTGGAAAAGAGTCAATAATTAATTGTCAATAATACTGCAAAATTTGTAATTAAAAAAATTATAATAACAAAATAAAAAAATAAAAAATCAATAACTGATGACACACTATTAGTACACACGTATAATATAGGTATAGAGTACTCAAAAATAGTACTCACTTCGGAGCGCTGTAAAACCTTAGCTATTGACTTAATGAAAAAATGTTGTGAATAAAAGTTGTTTCTCAAAAAACGATCTACAAAAATGGTCTGATATAATTTTTTCGTAAAATGATAAAAAAAGTTATATCGAAAAATATAAACTTTTTTCTCGAATTTCTGAACATTTTCGCTTATAACTTTTTTATTTATAGTTCTACGACAAAAAGTTACTGGACCAAAGTTGTAGAGAATTTAATTTGCAACAAAAAATGTTAACAAAATTTTTTTATCAAATAAACAGTTTAAGAGGTATATCGTAAAAACCATTTCAACCCCTATTTTCAAGATCGCGGCCTTGGGACAAGGGTGGCGACCCCACAAACTTGGTTTTAGCTTTACACTGACCCCCCCTAAACATCAAAAAAATAAAATTGCGTCCTCTAAAAAACGCAAGGTAAGGCCTAAAAAATGTAACATTTCAATGGACTAAATAACTTTGTCACCATGTGAAAGCAACAAATGTATTGAGTAGTAGAGTTCCTTGTGAAAGGGCTCGCCCGGAAAGTACTACCATCATACCTATTTCTGCTGCCAAGCATCATTACTGTGTTTTGGTATGAAGATGATTGCTGGTGAAATTACTGGCATATGAGGCTTTACATCTGTATGTCTAAAGTTGATGGACGCAGGGTACTGCAACGTAGAGGTCTGTGACCTACGTTATAAGGCAGTTCTTTGTTAAATGCGATGGTTACCACTTAACATCAGGTGGGCCATAAGCTTGTTTCATTACCAGGTAGCATTAAAAAACCCTGATTTTTTTTATTACTTTAATGAAATTTGGTGTATATAGCATTTATGACTTGGATTTAAAAGTAAGCTACTTTTTAAAATCGACAGTGGAAGCTAGTTTATAAAATACATATTTTTATTACCTGGTTTCACTTCGGATGGTGTCTTAAATGATGCGCGTCGGTCGGTGTCCTTATCCAGTAGCCACTACTGGACTAAGTGGTAAGTAGGTGTTAGCATAGTAATATTGTTGTATTGTTTTGTAGTAATTTTGTGGTAGTATGCATGATTTGTTTTCAATGTTCCATCAGTATCAAAACAGTATTTCCTATCATTTTGGATTTCTTCTGCAATGCTCATTCTGTGTTTAAATGGACATTTCACTTCCACTATGGCATCATCTCCAACAATTCCGTCAGGTGATGCTACTAAAGCACCCGAGTTGTGAAGCCAAAACCCAGTCGGAGAGACTTTCTTCTGTGTTGCTTCCTCGAAGAGTTTTAAAGCCACCTCTTCATGAGTTATTCCTCACTGGATACTTTTAACACCATCCAGATTTAATGATGAAATAATGATGGAGGAAATCTGAAATAAACAGAATAACGTATTGGTAGTGTTCCTTGCGACTCAGCATAACAAATGCAAAACTTGTGCAAATATGTACCTGTTACGCTGCACAGCAGCAATCACAATCCCAAAATTGCTTGCAGTAATGCAGCCTAGCCTCATTTCATGCCACAGAGGATTACATCTTTAATAATAATAAATATTGCTGGACATTTCACACAGCGCTATCTAGCCCCAAATTAAGCAGAGCTTGTACTATGGGAACCAGATAACTGATAGAATACTTATAAACATTTAATATATAGAGAAACAGCCAGACCCGGAATAAATATCTGTAGATCATGCAAACATTTGTTCCGCAGCGGGGATCGAACCCGCTACCTCCTGCGTCTCAGGCGGCTATGCGCCCACTGCACCACGGAGGTCGTCAAATAGTGCCATGTGCTTTGCCCAATAGTGGCATGTGCAATGGCCAAAATCTCTTTGTGGGAAACCTTTATATTGTGCAGTAATGTCGTTTTTACAGCAAAATATAGTACTTACTGATATCGCTAGTCAATTTTTCATTATACAATTAAAAATATTACGGCTTACCTCTGTTGAGTACTTCTTATTTTTCATTGATGCAAATATCTGTCCTCTCAGAATCCCCAAAGAACCATCATACATGACCGACCACTATCGTAACTCTTTTCACTTTCTTGAATCACTAACTTTCTTGAATACAGAAATTTCGTCCTTAAATTTCTCTATGATTGTACCCAAACTTACAACCGCAGACATTTTATTTATTATGAAAAAGCTAAAATTACAAAAATCGCTCGTCGTAACCTGTTTGTTTTTACCCAAACGTCAAAATCCGCCATCTTGTTATGTCACACTTCCACAGTCTGTGTCTCGCCCGCATTACAATGCAAGTTCACTCGGTATGATACAGTGTAAATAATACAGTAAGTCAACCAGCTAGCGTGACTGTGTACATATAGTCACGTATGTAGGTACTTATCCGTTGTATATAAAGTAAAGTAAAAAGTAAAGTCCGCACATTGGCATACAAGAAGTTGAGGCACGACTTAGTGGTTTGTAAATTCTGATAGGTGTGACATAGTTGGTAAGTATTCATGTCTTCATGAGATTGAGGGTTAGGCATATACTCATAATTCTTGGCTGAGCTCTTTAAGGTGTTTGATCAGGATACATTCGGACCTATTTCTCTCCAAGCACACTTTCAGAGGACGCACCTTACCAGTGAAAAATTGCCGAAATATCATCTCGCATCGGTTTTATGTTAGTTTCTAATATGGATATGAGCGCGGTTATTACCTGGTGACATTCACAGTCGCATTCTCTTTAGACAAATCCGGTTGTAAGAACCGCTTGGACCTACTGTTTTTTCTGTATTCTGTGGCGAACGGCGAACACTCATTGTGTCGTTTACGCCAAGTTCGGGCAATATCGGACAGCACGCACAGGTGCGAATATAGAAAAAAATGCAACTGTCTCTTTTACGTTCCTGATGATTGGAGACAAATCGTCGTAAATGAGTCACTCAAGTTATTGGAATATAAGCTTTTAGTTCCTGATTTTAAGACTTTCTTTTGCGTGGTAGTAATTTGCGTAAATATTTTGTATGGGACAATTTTTTTTTTGTATGAAAGACAATTTTTTTTTCATGGATCCGGATATAAAAAAATGTCCTCAGCAACATTAGTTTTTGCACCAACGCTGTAAGACTTATACTTTCCGAGATACGAGGTGGATGGGAGCGAATGGGGGACAAAAGGGGTACTTTAGGATTTATTCCCAACTCACCGGAACTCCCTCTATACGATCCCACCAAACATTTCCCCCCTACGAGGTGGCATCAGGGAGAACAATGATGTCAATCAGTCAGTGAGTCAGTGGTAATCGAGCTTTATATAATATAACTAGAGGTTGCGTAGTGCGCGAGTTGCACGCAACTCGCGTGTTATTGTTTTTGTCGAAGAAGCAATCAAAGAGGATTTCGAGCTGTTAAAAGCGATCAAAAAGGATATCCATGTGTAAGAAGCAGTCAAAGACGATATCGAAATGGAAGAAGCAATCAAATCAAAGAAGATATACAAATGGAAGCAGCAATCAAATATGATTTCGAAGTGCAAGAAGCAATCAAACAGTATATTGAAGTGAAAGCAGCAATCAAATAGGATATCGAATTAGCAGAAACTATTAAAGAGGAAATTGAAGTTGAGTAAGCAATCAAAGAGGATACCGAGGTGGTAGAAGCATTCTAAGATGACGAAGTGAAAAAAGCAATCAAAGACGATCTCGAAGTGGAAGAAGCAATCAAAGAAGGTATCGAAGTGGAAGAAGCTATCTTAGAGGATATCGAAGTGGAAGAAGCAATCAAAGAAGATATCGAAGTGTAAGAAGCCATCACAGAGGATATTGAAGTGAAAATGCTATCAAAAACCATATCGAAGATAAAGACGCAATCAAAGAGAATATTGCAGTGCAAGAAGCAATCAAAAGGAAATCGAAGATGATATCGAATTGGTAGAAGCAATAAAAGAGGATATCAAAGTGGAAGAAGCAATCAAAGAGGATATCGAGCTGTTAAAAGCTATCGAAGAGGATATCCATGTGTAAGAAGCAGTCAAAGACGATATCTAAATGGAAGAAGCAATGAAATCATAGAGGATTTCCAAGTGGAAGCAGCATTCAAAGATGATATCGAAGTGGAAGAAGCAATCAAATAGGATATCGAAGTAGTAGAAACAATCAAAGAGGAAATTGAAATTGAGTAAAAAACGTCGAGGACAATGATAAAAATAAAAAAACGGTTCCACCAAAAACTTATATCAATATTTTGTAAAAGTTTCCTCGAGCTATCTCTTCCCGTTTAAAAGATACGAGCGATTTAAGTTTTGTATGAAACCCCATAATTTTGTAGAGTGGAAATTGAAGTAAAAGAAGCAATTGAAGAAAACATATAAGTAGAAAAAGCAATTAAAAAGGATATCAAAGTGGAAGAAGCAAAAATAGAGGATATCGAGGTGAAAGAAGCATTCAAGGAGGAAGACCAAGTGAGAGAAGTATTTAAAAAGGATGTCAAGGGCAATGATGGTATTAAAAAAACTATTCCATCAAAAATTTGTACCAATATTTTGTAAAAGTTTGGTAGGCGTAACTCTTCCCGTTTAGAAGATACGAGCGATTTAAGATTTGTATTAAAACCCATAATTTTGTAGAGTGGAAATTGAAGTAAAAGAAGCAATTGAAGAAAATATATAAGTAGAAAAAGCAATTAAAAAGGATATCAAAGCGGAAGAAGCAAAAATAGAGGATATCGTGGTGAAATAAGCATTTAAAGAGGAAGACGAAGTAAGAGAAGCATTCAGAAAGGATGTCAAGGGCAATGATGGTATTAAAAAAACTATTCCAACAAAAATTTGTACCAATATTTTGTAAAAGTTTGCTACACGTAACTCTTCCCGTTTAGAAGATACGAGCGATTTAAGATTTGTATTTTGTAGAGTGGAAATTGAAGTAACAGAAGCAATTGAAGAAAATATATAAGTAGAAAAAGCAATTAAAAAGGATATCAAAGTGGAAGAAGCAAAAATAGAGGATATCGAGTTGAAAGAATCATTCAAAGTGGAAGACGAAGTAAGAGAAGCATTTAAAAAGGATGTCAAGGGCAATGTGGTATTAAAAAAACTACTCCACCAAAAATTAATACCAATATTTTGTAAAAGTTTGCTAAGCGTAACTCTTCCCGTTTAGAAGATACGAGCGATTTAAGATTTGTATTAAAACCCATAATTTTGTAGAGTGGAAATTGAAGTAAAAGAAGCAATTGAAGAAAATATATAAGTAGAAAAAGCAATTAAAAAAGATATCAAAGTGGAAGAAGCAAAAATAGAGGATATCGTGCTGAAATAAGCATTCAAAGTGGAAGACGAAGTAAGAGAAGCATTCAAAAAGGATGTCAAGGGCAATGATGGTATTAAAAAAACTATTCCACCAAAAATTTGTACCAATATTTTGGAAAAGTTTGCTGGGGGTAACTCTTCCCGTTTACAAGATACGAGCGATTTAAGATTTGTATTAAAACCCATAATTTTGTAGAGTGGGAATTGAAGTAAAAGAAGCAATTGAAGAAAATATATAAGTAGAAAAAGCAATTAAAAAGGATATCAATGTGAAAGAAGCAAAAATAGAGGATATCGAGGTTAAAGAAGCATTCAAGGAGGAAGACCAAGTGAGAGAAGCATTCAAAAAGGATGTCAAGCGCAATGATGGTATTAAAAAAACCATTCCACCAAAAATTTGTACCAATATTTTGTAAAAGTTTGCTACGCGTAACTCTTCCCGTTTAGAAGATACGAGCGATTTAAGATTTGTATTAAAACCCATAATTTTGTAGAGTCGATATTGAAGTAAGAGAAGTAATTAAAAAAAATATAAAAATAGAAAAAACCATTCAAAAGTATATTGAAGTAAAAATGCCATCAAAGAGGATTTCGAAGTTATAGAAACAATTAAAGAGGATATCAATGTGGAAGAAACATTCGAAAACGAAAAGAAAGTGAGAGAAGAATTCAAAATAATGGCAAGGGCGATGATGACCGTAAAATAACGATTCCACCAAAAATTTGTGCTACAAAAAAAAATAATTTTCCAAAATGATCACAGTGGATGTTGCATAATAAAAAAAATTGACGTTCCAAAGTGATCATTGTGGATGAGGCATAATTAAAAAAAAATGATGTACCAAAATGATCAAACTGGATGTTACATAATAAAAAAAAAAATAATTGACGTTCCAAAGTGATCATTGTGGATGAGGCATAATTAAAAAAAATGATGTACCAAAATGATTACAGTGGATGTTGCATAATAAAAAAAAAATTGACGTTCCAAAGTGATCATTGTGCATGAGGCATAATAAAAAAAATTATGTACCAAAATGATCACAGTGGATGTTGCATAATACAAAAATAATAATAATAATTGACGTTCCAAAGTGATCATTGTGGATGAGGCATAATTAAAAAAAAAAATGTTCCAAAATGATCACAGTGGATGATGCATAATAAAAAAAAATAATTGACGTTCCAAAGTGATCATTGTGGATGAGGCATAATTAAAAAAATTATGTGTTGCATAATAAAAAAAAAATAATTGACGTTCCAAAGTGATCATTGTGGATGAGGCGTAATTAAAAAAATGATGTACCAAAATGATCACAGTGGATGTTGCATAATAAAAAAATAATTGACGTTCCAAAGTGATCATTGTGGATGAGGCATAATTAAAAAAAATTATGTGTTGCATAATAAAAAAAAAATAATTGACGTTCCAAAGTGATCATTGTGGATGAGGCGTAATTAAAAAAATGATGTACCAAAATGATCACAGTGGATGTTGCATAATAAAAAAAAATTGACGTTCCAAAGTGATCATTGTGGATGAGGCATAATTAAAAAAAATGGTGTACCAAAATGATCACAGTTGATGTTGAATAATAAAAAAAAAATTGACGTTCCAAAGTGATCATTGTGGATGAGGCATAATTAAAAAAAATGATGTTCCAAAATGATCACAGTGGATGATGCATAATAAAAAAAAAAATTGACGTTCCAAAGTGATCATTGTGGATGAGGCATAATTAAAAAAAATTATGTGTTGCATAATAAAAAAAAAATAATTGACGTTCCAAAGTGATCATTGTGGATGAGGCGTACTTAAAAAAATGATGTACCAAAATGATCACAGTGGATGTTGCATAATAAAAAAAAATTGACGTTCCAAAGTGATCATTGTGGATGAGGCATAATTAAAAAAAATTATGTACCAAAATGATCACAGTGGATGTTGCATAATACAAAAAAATAATAATAATTGACGTTCCAAAGTGATCATTGTGGATGAGGCATAATTAAAAAATATGATGTTCCAAAATGATCACAGTGGATGATGCATAAAAAAAAAAAAAATTGACGTTCCAAAGTGATCATTGTGGATGAGGCATAATTAAAAAAAATGATGTACCAAAATGATCAAACTGGATGTTACATAATAAAATAAAAATAATTGACGTTCCAAAGTGATCATTGTGGATGAGGCATAATTAAAAAAAATGATGTACCAAAATGATTACAGTGGATGTTGCATAATAAAAAAAAAATTGACGTTCCAAAGTGATCATTGTGCATGAGGCATAATAAAAAAAATTATGTACCAAAATGTTCACAGTGGATGTTGTATAATACAAAAATAATAATAATAATTGACGTTCCAAAGTGATCATTGTGGATGAGGCATAATTAAAAAAAAATGTTCCAAAATGATCACAGTGGATGATGCATAATAAAAAAAAATAATTGACGTTCCAAAGTGATCATTGTGGATGAGGCATAATTAAAAAAAATTATGTGTTGCATAATAAAAAAAAATAATTGACGTTCCAAAGTGATCATTGTGGATGAGGCGTAATTAAAAAAATGATGTACCAAAATGATCACAGTGGATGTTGCATAATAAAAAAAAAATTGACGTTCCAAAGTGATCATTGTGGATGAGGCATAATTAAAAAAAATGATGTTCCAAAATGATCACAGTGGATGATGCATAATAAAAAAATAAAATTATTGACGTTCCAAAGTGATCATTGTGGATGAGGCATAATTAAAAAAAATGATGTACCAAAATGATCACAGTGGATGTTGCATAATAAAAAAAAAAAATTGACGTTCCAAAGTGATCATAGTGGATGAGGCATAATTGAAAAAAAATGATGTTACAAAATGATCACAGTGGATGATGCATAATAAAAAAAAATAATAATTGACGTTCCAAAGTGATCATTGTGGATGAGGCATAATTAAACAAATGATGTACCAAAATGATCACAGTGGATGTTGCATAATAAAAAAAAAATGACGTTTCAAAGTGATCATTGTGGATGAGGCATAATTAAAAAAATGTGGATGTTCCAAAATAAACATGATGAACGTTGCATACTAAAAAAAAAAAAAAATTGGATGTTCCAAAATGATGATGATGACCTTTGCAAAAACTATGAAAGTTATCTCATGTCCCTCCACCACCATTATATAGAATCAAGCAAATTTACAGTAATTTTATAGTAGACACAAGCCGTGGGCTCCCTACAAAAACAGTATGAAAATTACGGCAAACGAAATTTACGGTTTACGGTATTCATACAGAAATATTTTGTATGGGACAATTTTTTTTTTGTATGAAAGACCATTTTTTTTTCATGGAACCGGATATAAAAAAATGTCCTCTGCAACATTAGTTTTTGCGCCAACGCTGTAAGACCTATACTTTCCGAGATACGAGGTGGATGGGAGCGAATGGGGGACAAAAGGGGTACTTTAGGATTTATTCCCAACTCATCGGAACTCCCTCTATACGATCCCACCAAACATTTTCACCCTACGAGGTGGCATCTGGGAGAACAAACATGTCAATGAGTCAGTCAGTCAGTCAGTCAGTGAGTGGTAATCGAGCTTTATATAATATAATTTGAGAAATAGACTTGTAGATGGGTAGAGGATTAATAGAATATTATGTCTTTTTATCGTATTTTTTATAATGAAACGGAAAAAACCCTTGTGAATGCATAATAGCTGATTATGGAGGATCTGAGTTTTATGTTTGTTTTATCATCTACTGTAAGTATACCCATTATTGCAATGAATTAATGAAATTTAAATTTTCATGGATAATTCGTATTTTCAAATCGTACTTTGGGACTAAATACTTGAAATTTATCCCTCTTCTAAACTCTGACAAGATAAAGTCAGTTTATCAGTTATCTGGTAATCTGTTTGTCAGGGGAAGTCCGAATATTTCTTAATGAGGCTTGTTATTGTTTCCTCGCTTGGGGACAACAGGGGGTTGCATGAAATTAAAAATGGCAGACTGAGATCCAATCCAGATTCAGTAAAGTTTACTGTAATTTCTCTAACGTGTCAAGTCAAAGCAACGAGTCGTTTTCCAAGCAAATATAAATTAAGGGTCAGCTTATACCGAGACGCGATTCGACGAGACGCGCGCTTTTTAACCGACTTCAAAAAAGGAGGAAATTCTCAATAAGACTTTTTTATGTTTATTACCTCAGAACTTTCGACTGGGTGAAACGATGTTGATGATTCTTTTTTTATTTTAAAGCTGGTGCTTCCCGTGTGGACCACATTTCAATTTAGTTCTGTTTTGACAGTGGCATTCACATTGTGGTATTTTTTTTTATCTGAAGTCGGTTATATTTTTGTTAAAAAAGTACTTGTTAAGATTATCAACCAACTTCAAAAAAGGAACGCTCTCAATACAGTTTTATTTTAATTTTTTTAATTACGTTACAGTCATCCGTCATTTATCAACCGATTTGGAGAATTCTTTTTTATTTGAAAGTACCTATATACTTTCAGATTGGTCCCATAGGAATTTCATCCAAATCGGTTCAGTAGTTTGATTAAGTCGGTTATATTTTTGTTAAAAAGTTACTTGTACTATAAAGAACTTCTTCAAACTCATCATTCATCATTCTCAGCCCGTGTCGACCCACTGCTGGGCATAGGCCTCTCCTTGTTTTTGCCACTCTTCCCGATCCTGTGCCAGTCTGAACCACGTACGACCCACGGTCTTATGGATGTCGTCGACCCATCTCGCTGGTGGACGTCCCCTATTTCGATGGCCAGTTCTCGGCCTCTTCTCTTCTTCAAACTCACTACACAAAAAATACAATTTTTAATGAGAGCGTGAAAGTGAACTGGATCGTTTTAAAATACGCCTCGTAGTGCGGCGCTGCGGAATGTCTCGCAAGCACCGAGACGAGACGCAAGGCGGTGCTTCAAGCCGCGGCGTGCGTTTCGCGGCATCGCGATGCAACTTCTCAAAACAACAAGCTTCTGCGCGCTTCGTTGCGTCACGTCGTCCCTCGGTGTGAGCTGACCCTAAACGGCGAAAAAATAAACTCACCATATTAATTGTTTATCGACTAAAGCCAACTGAAACACGTGGCTAGGTCCAGAGGTGGATGTTAAACTATTTAGATTCTGGACAACGTTTTCAAAAAATCATTATTATAAATACAGGATTTATCACGTACCGTTAAATCGTTAATTACAACCGACAATTTTTTAGTACGTGATAAATCCCGTATTTAAAATAATATTTGAAATAAATCAATAAAGTTTTCTTAGTCAAAAGTTTTTGGATAATGTTTATTGTACTTAGGTACTTATGTACTTATGTTACTTAGGTAGGTAGTATTAAAAACGAGGGAATTATGTCAGGCCTATGCTATTGATCTACCTGCAAAAATGTTTACTCAATTTACAGATAAATATTGACATGGTGGCGTAACTCCGTATTCTGGAGATAGGCGCGGGTTCGATTCCCGCTTGATCAATCTAATAAAAGTAAAATAAAATAAATTAATATTGCTGGACATTTCCCACAGCGCTATCTAGCCCCAAGCTAAGCAGAGCTTGTATTATGGGAACCAGATAACTGATAGAATACTTTTTTTTTGTAAATACATGCTTATAATATATAGAAAAACAACCAGACACGGAACAAATGTCTGTAGATCATCAGCTGTTCGCCCACTGCGCCACGGAAGTCGGAAAAAAAATCTAAATCTTAATATAAATGAATTATCATAATATCAGTCATAATACGTCTACTGGTGAACATAGATCTCCATATATTTCCAGAGCAGTCGATCTTGAGCAGGCCGCGCCTATCATGCCGTCTTTTTATCTACTTAGTAGGGGACCGTCCTAAACTGCGCTTTGCAGTGCGTGATCTTGAGAAAATTTATATTCCAACAATCATCAGTTTTTCGAGCTATGTGGTTATATCTTCATATTGTTACGCCGAGGCTGTTAAACAATGAGTAATAATCGAACCTTCTTGAACGCTTTTGTCTTGCTGTGTTATTGTTGCTATTGTTTGTGGTTTCGCAGAATGGGGAGTGGCCATTGTGTCGAGGGACCGACCCTTTCCTGGAAGGATCGACATCGTTCTCGAACAATCGAAATTTGTGCGATATAAATAGGCCGGAGAGATGGCCGGACAGTCAGTCTCAGTTTGAGTGAGTGAGTTAGTCTCAGCGAGGCCCTGGAGGACTGACGTGGGAAGGGTCTCGCGTGAACAGTAGTTGCTCCCGAGTCAGTCTGGATTAAGCGATACGTGCGATCATTTCGGTGACTTTAAGTGGTGTGAATTAGTGTGTTGTGATTACGTGTGACCAAGTTCGTGTATTCATCGTTTAGTGCTGAATAAAAGTGTTATTTTGGTTAGATCGATTCCCATTATTTTATCCCGAACCCTCAGCTCGTAACAATATGTATAAAAAAAATCTTGTCCTTCTCATATTTAAACATTAGCATAATCATATTGTTAATCAACGTATGCCACAGACAGTACGAAACCTAATTGTGCCCGCAGGGAAGTTGTAATATTATCCAAATAAGGAGTAGTTAACAGGAAAATGTTATTTCTCGTGTCCTGAAGCTGTATAGCTGCAGGGCAGTTGGCTTGTACGCGATAATTGAATTTCCTCGTTAGCCGTGCGTGTTATGGGTTTGACATTTGATTGCTGAGCCCTGAACTAAAGTTGCTTGTTCTGTACAAATTGAAGTTGGTTAGCCAGGGGATGTAGAAACCTATAAAAAGTCTAGGCATATAAGGTGTTGCAATTTAAACTACAAATAATGAAAAATATATTTTTGTGACCATAAATTATAAATAATAAAAAAATTGTTTTTTTCCCAAATTTATTTATTTTAGAGTTTTTGTGCCTAACATACTTACTTACCGCCCTGCCGTTCGAGCTACACACGTTGGTTGGGGCATTGACTGAACCGGGTCATTGGCTGGGCGGGGTTATTGAACGGCACGTAGTAACTTTTTAGTAATCTGCGGTATCGTACAATGCGCTAGTTTTCTAACATTTCATCGACCAGCATTTTATCGAATTTCTTGAGATTTCTTGAGATTCTTATAAAACTAGAAAATGTTATGGATATCTTTATTTTGTGTGTGGAAACCGTTCCTTCAATATAATTAGTATAAATTGCAACACATTCTATTATATTAGTTTCTCATATAAGTGAAATGTAAATTTCTTTTGAGAAAATAAACGTTTTTAACCATATTATAAGCCCACCGCGAAACAAATGTTTGCATGATCTACAGATATTTGTTTCGGCTGTTGTATGTTTTGTAATTTGGAACCCTTCATCGAGACCCATTATGGAGGCACAAACAGAACTCGATGCCCAAATGCCCACACGAGGGGTGTCACACTCCGCTTCCGATCGCGCCTGTAAAGGTGAGGTTTTGGTACCAGCGACAAACAGAAGTTTTCATTTATGATCGCTTTGGCCGGCTGCACCAATTTCAATCAAACATAGGTATTGTCTAAAGATATAATTATGTTCCGTGTGGTGGGTGTTTTCTAAGTACGTATGAATGTACGCGAAAAAGAAAATAAGTATTCTATTAGTTATCCGGGTCTCTGTTTACTTTTTATTTTATACTAGCTGACCCGCCCGCGGCTTCGCTCGGGTGGTTTTTAATAAAACATTACCCTCATTTTGCGCAGTTGGCTAAAAAGTAGCCTATGTCCTTTCCCAGGACATAATCTATCTCCTTGCAAAATTTAATTACGATCCGTTCAGCCATTTAGTCGTGTAAAGGTAACAAACAATCAGAGTTATGTATGTATTATACATATAGACCTTCCTCTTGGATCACTCTATCTATTGCTGGAAATTGCATTAAAATCCGTTGAGTAGTTTAAAAGATCTAAGCGAACAGACAGCGAAAGCGACTTCATTATAATATACTATGTAATGATTAGAATCCAGTACTCGTAGTAATACGATAAACGGATATTTTTTTGATATTCGTATGAAAATTTTTCATGTGTGTGTGTGTGTGTTCTTCGCTATTTAAATTATATTTATCACATAAACGAGTTTATTTTCAACTGTAGCGCAACTTGGTCTCTACAGTCGCGTAACTTCAGAAGTCACCTAAAAACGCGCACGTCAATGGTTTTTTTAAAACATTTTTTACCACCTGGAGATAGAACAAGCCTACCTAATGTTAAGTGGTAACTATCGCCTGTAACAAAGTATTGTCTCATAGGTCACTCATCTTCGATACGTGCACTACGATGCACTGCCTTGCGTTCATCAACTTAAGGCCTACAGAGTCTCATGTGCCTGTAATTTCACCAGCAACCGTACCCTTCAAACTGAAACACAGCATGCTGCTTGACGGCAGAAATCGGTATGAATGTGGTAGGTAGTCGCGCGACTTGGTTTACAGTCGCGTATCCACAAAAGCCACCTTAAAATGCGTTAGTCGAAGGGTCTGATCCGCCTAGTTTCTATGATTTATCGACCTTTTATTACCTCATTTGGAGTTTTGATTTGTGTCATAAATTATAAATGGATTTTGCTAATTAAATATTTATAGGGAAATGAAAATTAATATGCATAAAAGGTTTTGATAACGAATGTAGTAATTAGATGGCAATTTGGATATTATCTTTATTACTTTTAATAAACACTACTTATTAATCTTTTAAGTATTTTTTCCGATGAAAAATTATATAATTCAAATAAGCAACTACAGTTCTCTCTCACTTACCTTTGTTGTACGCGTGGTTTGGCAATAAAAACATTACCCTCCTCTTGCGCAGTTGGATAAAAAGTAGCTTATGTCTTAATCCCGGCCATAATCTATCTATATACCGAATTTCGTCTAAATCGGTCAAGTCGTTTAGTCGTGAAAACATAACAAACAGACAGAGTTACTTTCGAATTTATAATATGACTAGCTTCCACCAGCGGCTTTGCACGCGTGGTGTGTCAACAAAAAGTAACCTATATGTTAATCCAGGTTATAATCTACGTACATACAAAATTTCATAGAAATCGATTCAGCCGTAACGACGTGAAAGAGTAACAAACAGCCACACATACATCCATACAAACTTTCGCGTTTATAATATTGTTACGCCGAGGCTGTTAAATAATGAGTAATAATCGAACCTTCTCGAACGCTTTTGTCTTGCTGTGTTATTGTTGCTATTGTTTGTGGTTTCGCAGAATGGGGAGTGGCCATTGTGTCGAGGGACCGACCCTTTCCTGGAAGGATCGACATCGTTCTCGAACAATCGAAATGTGTGCGATATAAATAGGCCTAGTAGTAAGTAGGAGAGATGGCCGGACAGTCAGTCTCAGTCAGTCTCAGTGAGTTAGTCTCAGCGAGGCCCTGGAGGACTGACGTGGGAAGGGTCTCGTGTGAACAGTAGTTGCTCCCGAGTCAGTCTGGATTAAGCTATACGTGCGATCATTTCGGTGACTTTAAGTGCTGCAACAGTGATGTGAATTAGTGTGTTGTGATACGTGTGTCCAAGTTCGTGTATTCATCGTTTAGTGCTGAATAAAAGTGTTATTTTGGTCAGACCGATTCCCATTATTTTATCCCGAACTCTCAGCACGTAACAATTTGGTGTCAGAAGTGGGATAAAATAATGCCGGTTCTACCAATGGATAACGTGGACGGTGTCGGGCGGCTGAAAGGCGGTTTGGGGAGTCTCCGGTTCAAGAAGCTCGGCAGAGTCGTCAGCCGATGGAGATGGAATCAGCCGCCGCCGAATCATTTGGAGCACCATCATCATCATCCGTGGGGCAAGCTCGTGTGACAGGCGATCTTGCTGCTATTATGGCAATGCTTTGTCGTCAAGAAGAACAGCGTCGTCAGGATAAAGAAGAGCAGCGTCGTCAACAAGAAGAGCAGGCTCAGTTGCAGGAGGAACAACGCCGTCAGCATAAAGAAGAGAAGCGTTGTCACCAGGAAGAGCAGGCTCGGTTGCAGGAGGAACAACGCCGTCAGCATTAAGAAGAGAAGTGTCGTCGGCAGGAAGAGCAGGCTCGGTTGCAGAAGGAACAGCGACGTGAACAGGTGGAGCAGACTCGGTTGCAAAAGGAACAGCGACGTCAGGATAAAGAAGAGCAGCGTCGTCAACAGGAAGATCAGCGACGTTGGCCATAAGAGCGTGCTCGACTGATGAGGGAATCGTTCGGTTTATCTGGAAAGGAATTCCAGGAAGTGAAAGAACAGATAGAAATCATGAAAGCCGTGTTTTGGAGGCTGAAATTGGGATCGCTGATGAGAAAGGGACTCTGGGTGTCCTGAAGTATTGGAGACGGCAATGTGGCTCCTCTAGTTGCTACATCTTCAGCGCGAGGTGCGCCTAAAATTGTTCGTGTTGATCGGCTGCCGCGATATGGGGCTAAGAATGCTCGGGACGAGCATGTTTTAGGAGGGGGCAGTGTTACGCCGAGGCTGTTAAACAATGAGTAATAATCGAACCTTCTCGAACGCTTTTGTCTTGCTGTGTTATTGTTGCTATTGTTTATGGTTTCGCAGAATGGGGAGTGGCCATTGTGTCGAGGGACCGACCCTGTCCTGGAAGGATCGACATCGTTCTCGAACAATCGAAATGTGTGCGATATAAATAGGCCGGAGAGATGGCCGGACAGTCAGTCTCAGTCAGTCTGAGTCTCAGTGAGTTAGTCTCAGCGAGGCCCTGGAGGACTGACGTGGGAAGGGTCTCGTGTGAACAGTAGTTGCTCCCGAGTTAGTCTGGATTAAGCTATACGTGCGATCATTTCGGTGACTTTAAGTGCTGCAACAGTGATGTGAATTAGTGTGTTGTGATACGTGTGTCCAAGTTCGTGTATTCATCGTTTAGTGCTGAATAAAAGTGTTATTTTGGTCAGACCGATTCCCATTATTTTATCCCGAACCCTCAGCTCGTAACAATATTACTGGGATGAGTCAGGATAAAATATAAAAAGTCTGTTAAAAGATACGCTAGTGTGGGGCCCTTATGTTATATCTGCGTTCGGTTTTTAATTGAATTTATATTTAAAAAAAATTATATAAGAAAAAAGAGTAGTAAGTTTTTTGTAAGGGAATGGTGGGAATCTGCCAAGGATGGCGATAGGTGGAAGAAGCTGGGGGAGGCCTTTGCCCAATAGTGGGAAAATATAGGCAAGCAAAACATAAAAATAATGTTTTTTAGTCCTTTGCTCCCCTACGCAACATCACCTCGAGGCCAATTCCCGTAACATAAAATAGTAAAATTCAAGTTTCGATCTAGTTTTGATATGAACTTGAATAAAACGGTATTCACGTAATTGATAATACAATGATATGAGATGAGTGACATGCGATTATAGACTTTAATTGTATCAAGATATTATTGTAATATTAGAGGAGCAGTATGGCAAGAAATATTCAAAATTCCGTTTGTGTCAGCAGTCAATAAGTTTTAAAAATTGTATTAATTGAATTCGCCCCTTGAACTCGGAAACAGCTCAATGAGTCTGCTGTTGCAGCTGTCGAGGTGCCCAACTATTGCTCTAAATTAAGTCAATTCCGTAGATTTAATTTTAATTCATTTATTAGGCTCATCAACAAAATTTACATGAGTATTGAGTACGTGCTTATTTACTTGGTATTGACTATTATTAAATGCAATTTCATTTATAGACGAACACAACATTCACATAACTAAACAGAACACTGTAAAATTGAACTTTAAAAATTCAAATTGATAATTGTATTAAGTATAATATTATACAAGAGCCTTCGGAAACAAATAAAAGAAACAGCAAAACTAAAACCAACAGAATTGCACAATAGGCAGTCTTATTACTCAAAAGGTTTCTTCCAGACAACATTAGGATGAAGTATACTATGTTGTGAGCTATAATTGATATATACGATCACAACTACACCCCTATATCTACCCCCTGTGGTCTGTGGTATATGTATTCCATCTATACTTATAAAATGATTTGTCCTGAATGACTGATTGGCGGATTAACGCACAGCCTAAACCGCTGATCGTAGAGACCTGAAACTTAGAGGGTGTGTTCTATGTACGACGTAGGCATCTGATAAGAAAGGATTTTCCGAAATACTACCCCTAAGAGGGTGAAAAAAGGGAGCAAAGTTTGTATTGGACAACGTGATTCCTTGGTACAATCTACATCAAATTTTGCATACATCTTTTTTTAACAGAATTGATGGAAGATTTGTTTCGTATTTTATTGAAACTCATCCCCTAACGGGGTTAAAAAGGGGCAGAAAGTTATTTTGGCGGTGATTTGCTTTGAAGTTGATATCAATACTCCTTAGTGCTTTTGATTTAAATTACATTTTATTTTGACACATGTTTGAAAACTCAATCCGATTTTATTCAAAAAAGGTTGAACTCATTTAACCCTAGAGTGGTCGCGTGGATTACCTATGTAATCCACACTTACAGAATTGTAAAATTCTCAAAAACCGCTAACGTAAATTACGAGCGCTTCTAGGTACATTAAGTTAAATAATTGACAAACGCACTCAGTGCTGCGCGCGAGATTTTCTTGTAATTATCCAGAAACTTCAGCGACAACGTCAGCACAGACACTAACTCGATCCATAGATCGCTGCCACGACTGCGGAAGAAGCCGCAATAAAAGCACTCGAAAACTATGCAACACGAGCAAAAAGTTTATTTGTGGCGATCATTCGAAGGTTGTTTGTCTGTCTTGTTTAGAAAACATTAATTAGTATTTTTGATTTTTTGTGCCATTTTAGAGGTTTTTTTTATTTTGTTGATTTTTTTTATATTCAGAGGTTGTGATTCGTTTTTATTGATTGCTTTTAATACAACAATACTTAATAACACTATTACAATAAGAATTACAAATAAGAATAGTTGAAGCTCAAATGTATTTTTATTTGAATTTATAAATGGTATACAATAGTACTCCACGCGACCAATCAGGTCAGGTTTTAGTACGCGACCACTGTAGGGTTAAGCAAATACTCTTTAAAATTGGAATGTCTCGAAAGTCACCGTACTAATATATATAATATATATGAGTACCTCATTTGAAGGTTTCTAAGCTTAAAGAGGTTATGCACTTTTAGGACACTGCCTCATAGGGACGTAGAGTTCGAAATTTGAAATTGTAAGGACTACGAGTAGAACATTTTGACGACCTCCTGGCGCAGTGGGAGAATAGCCGGCTGAGACACCGGGCGTAGCGGGCTCGATTCCCACTGCGGAACAAATGTTTGCATTATCTACAGATATTTGTTCCGAGTAGGATGTTTTTCTATATATTACAAGTATGTATTTACAAAAAAAAGTATATAAGTATTCAATCAGTTATCTGGTTCCCATAGTACAAGTTCTGCTTAGTTTGGGGGTAGATAGCGCTCTGTGAAATGCCCAGCAATATTTATTAATATTTATTTTGGTCAGAAGAAAATAGTTTTCTTTTAGTTTGTCTTAGAAGTTTAATTTAGTGTGTATTGTTTTGGGGCAATTTTTTTACATTACACTTATATGATAAATGTGAAATTTTGGATTCTTGTTTGTTTGTCACTCAGTCACACATAAAGAGAGTCGTAACGGCGTAACCGATTTCGATGAAATTTGGTATATACGTAGATTATAACCTGGATTACCACATAAGTTACTTTTTATCCCATAAATCAGTTCTCATGGGATAAAAATGGGGTGTTAAGTCAAGTTGCAACAGCGGGTTTAGCTTTATTTGTAGGTAAAATAAAAAAAATTAAAATCTTTATTACAGCAAAAAACAAGAACACAGAACTTTGAAATATTAACCTTAATTGGTTACCTACACATTTAGAAGTATAACGCGTACGAAGTCGCGGGCAACAGCTAGTCTATCGATAAAGATCATCTGCAGTTAACAATTACGCGATCCATTTAAATTATCCATATTTCAAAAAACCTAATTCCCTGGAGTCGTAATTCAAATTGGATCAGGGGAGGAAGCATTTACCTTAATTCAAGGAAAATATAGGTACAATGTAGCCAGTGGGTGTTTTTGCAAGAACTTTCTGCGAGGGAAAAAATGAAAAGGCGCGAGTGAGGAAAAGTAGCAGTAGTTCCACGCATTCTGTTTTTAGAGGTTTAATTTATAGTTGTTTTAAAAAAGGTGCATATGCCCCTTCAACGTGTCTACTTTAAGTTTACTATGAACATTTTAAAATTATTGCAGAATATTTTATGATGATAGATTGATTTTGACGTGATGACGTAATTGGGTGTGCAATTTGTGACTGAGGTACCAACGGCTCCTAGCAACCTTTAGCAAAGGGTATTTCCATCTAATAGATATGGTTACCAAGTCCCGGACATGGCCCAGAGGATTAGCAAGCTGATGTAGCAGTAGGCAGGGCATAGAGATCAAAAAAATGACGGCCGTGTCGGTATCAAGGTCCTCGAGTCACGCACAAGATGTCCATTACTGAACATAGGCCTCCCCATTGATTTCTCAAGCGATCGATTTTATGCGGCCTGCACTCACTTCTTTAAGAGTAGTAGAGTTCCTTCTGAAAGGGCTCGCCCGGGGAAGTATTGCCACCATACCTATTTCTGCCGCTTAGCAGCATTGTTGTGTTTCAGTTTGAAGGGTATGATTGCCGGTGAAATTATAGGCACATGAGGCCTGTATGCCTGCGGACGCAGGGCAGTGCAACGTAGGGCACATTTCTTCAAGGGCAAGCTTCTTCCATCTCCATGTATCATAAAATAAAGAAAAAACTGTTATCAGGTAGTATCCAGTGGGGGGGGGGGGGGGGGGGGCATCCTAAGCTGCATTTTAGTGCGTTGTCTCCGTTTGAAATGCTTTCTGCTACATCGGCCGTCAGTTCTTCGAGATATGTGCCGCACCAACTACAGCTTGCTAATCCTCTAGGCTATGTCAGGCTATGCTGGCTTTGTCTACGAATCTTCTCATTTTTTTTATTCAAGACATCATCATCATATCAGCCATAGGAAGTTCACTGCTGAACATAGGCTTCCACCATAGATTTCCAGAGCACCCAATCTTGTGCGGCATCAAACGGCTCCAAGCAGCCTTTACATATAACTTATTAATTCCAGTCCCTTAAAAAGCTCCAAACTTTATGAATATGGAACCCTAAAACTGCAAAATGTATGCGAAATTGGTAACAAGGGGAGTATCATGAGGTCCCTAATTTATGGCGCCTATTCGCGGCTCCCACCTGCCTCATTGCTCTGTAGAGACAGATTTCGAGGCTTAAGGGTTGCAATTGTACTCGGAAATTGTTATTGATTGATTTTGAGGGGGTTCTCTCACTCTGTAATTATTAGGTACATCAAATAAAAACATTCTACAAGTAACTTTTTTACAAAAATATATACTTTAGAATAGTTTTTTTTATAGAAAATATATAGGTACTCGTAAAACACATTATGCGTCCCTATAAAATGTGAGAGTTGCCCTTGATTTTAATTGGGATCCAATCATCAGATCCTGACTTGTTTTTTTGTTATTTTTTTTGTTTAAAATAATTTCTCGAATCGGTCCAGGCGTCTTCGAGTAATCGGGGTACATACAAAATAAAAATATATTCCCACGAATTGAGAACCTCCTCCTTTTTGTGAAGTCGGTTAAAAATACAAGTTACATATTTATGGGGGAAAAACCCACTTGGAGATGGAGCAAGCAAATGGTAAGGTATCCATCGCCTAATTAAAACAAAGCACTGCCTCGTAAGTCATAAACTCATAACTGCTTAGTTTGGGGCAAGATAGCGCCATGTGAAATGTGCAGCATTATTTTTTAATTTTAAGTTAAGATAACGTTTATTTGCTACAACATAGCAAATACAACTGTAGGTACCCTAGTCAGGCATGCCAATGTTAAAATACAAATAGCATTATAATTCACAAATAGATTAAAGACTAAAATACGTACAATAATTAGAATTAACAAGAGTTTTTTTACAGCAAACCTTTGAGAATAGAGATAGTTGAATATAACACCGATTTGTATTCCCATATCATCACACTAATATTATAAATGCGAAAGTTTTGATGTTTGTTTATTTATTTGTTTGTTATTCAATCACGTCCGAACTGATTTCGATGAAATTTAGTATGTACGTAGATTTTATCCTGAATTAACACATAGTTTACTTTTTACCCCCTAAATCAGTTTATCCAATAAAAATGGGGTGTCAAATCAAGTTGCAACAGCGAGTTTAGCTTTATTTCTAGGTTGCCTACACATTTAGTAGTGTAACGCGTACGAAGTCGCGGGCAACAGCTAGTTATTGATATAATAGACAGTTCATTGAACTTCAGTGCCAGGTAAAAGCTAAGCAAACAGGCAACAGCCCTCAAGGGGAGAAATTTAATTAGAAGTCAGCTTAGGATTCATGGATGCTGTTTCAAGTTTGTCTGGGCAGCAAAAATATTAATTTGTTTAATCAAAATAGAGATTATCATAATTTTAATACTAAAAATAAAGATAAACTCGCTGTTACCAATAAAGTTAGAAAATTGTTTAAAGGGAAATGTCAAGCTTTTATAACAAACTCCCAAGTTATGCACAAAAATTGACAATTAACATATAGAAATGATGATATAGAACCTTGGGGTTGCAATTGCTCCAACTCGGTCAAAAATGTTACAATTTAGACGTAATTTATTTGACGTTTCAAAGTGATCCTTCTGATTTTAATAAATAAAACATATTGATTTGCTTTTTTTAAGTGTGTGGTTTGCACTCAAGAACCATTTGTCCCTAAAAATCCTTCCATATCCATTTATTTTATCATTTTTACAATCGACTAACCCCATCGAACAACATTCTTAGGCTTAGAGCACAAATCCGACTCAGACATTAACTAGTGCTATTACAGCCGGT